>BSBN01000058.1:2770277-4155415 GCA_027924645.1 Cunninghamia lanceolata | reverse complement strand
TATGCAGTGGATTTCATAGATAGTGATAAAGCATGTAGGGCTGTTATATTTTATGGATGGTATGGGGCTGAAAATAAATCTAAGGCTGCCGTGAGGGTTCCAAAGAATTTATATAGAATTGATTTTAAGACTGAAATTTACCTCATGATTACAATGCTCAGTTGATTGGTAGGATTAAGGGATGCCTCCACATTTGAACCTTGGATGTTCTAGGTTATATAAGCTGTTAGAGCACAGAAGGGGAGCATCCATTGGGCTCAAGCTATCAGTAAAAATATAAACATACAAATTATGGCCTTTAGGAAATCTAGGAGATTTAGTATGTCATCCTATGTTTTGTATACACTTGCTACTGGAATACCACCATTAATAGGGATAAGGATGGTAGGTACCTTGGACAAAGGGTTAGAATAGAGATTGATTTATGAGAATTACCCAGATTTACAAGAAGAAAATGCATTGAAACATTATACAAGGGTGAATGATGTATTTTTTGGTTATATGGTGAGGGTTTTGAATGGAGATAAAGAAAAAAGAATTAGTAAAGAGGTGAAGGAAGTTATATATTACTTCAGTTCTTTGTTCATACAATTCCCAACCTTCACATATATCAAGGTTGAGGGTTTTGAGGGGAAACCATTTAAGTTGCCAAGATATCCATCTGATCATATAATCTTATTAGAGTATACAAGGCAGGTATTCAACATATACAAAATGTACAAGAATAAATATAATTCAGGCAATATCAAATTTCTTGTTATTATAGGATATTACTCTTGTTTTAATGAGGAGATTGCTAAGCAATCGGTGACTAAATTGAGGTATTATGCATTTGAGGAATTTGATTTTGCAAGGCATTTTGACCCAGTACATAGAATACAAAGGTACATAGACAAGAAATATAAGCATCAAGTCCATATTGAGGATTATTGGTCTGACTGTGATAGTGAACAAGAGGTACGAAAAAGGTTTTATCAAAGGTTAACTATTGAACAGATGAACACTATGGAAGAAATTAGTGTCCCCAAGGAGGTACATGATGATGGAGAGATATTGCGTGAAAGTTATAAAAGAGATAAAATTGAATTACTGCCCATTAATGAGCCAGATTGGGATGCTCCTGCTGAAACATCTTTGGAAAGATTATCCAGGCCAGTTTTATTATTTTCTAAAAAATGGTTAGCTGATAAGATAGAAGATATGAAAGCTCAAGGCCTTGAGGTTACTAAGAAAAGGAAAAGAAAGAAAAGGGATCAAGAGGATAAAGATGAATTAATGTGTTTTTATGAAAAGAAAAGGAGGTTCATGGAAACCAAGATAATGAGAAATAATAAAAATGCAACTCTGCTAGATCCTTATGCTTTAGGAATCACAGTAGCTATATCTTTAGGAACATTCACAGAAGAAGGGGAATCTAGTGAAGAAATACACATTGATAGAGCACAAGAACCCATAGTGCTTGGTGAATTGGTTTCAGAAGAGGAATTATTTGCAGAACAACAAGTGGTAAGAGCTATTGCCATAAATCCATCAGAAGGAATAGCCCAGGCACCTATTTTCTCACCTGGAGAAAAGAGGGCAGCTCACATTGGTGATGAACAAGGGTTAGTTGAACAGATGGTGTACCAACCTGGAAATTAAGAAATAAAAGAGGTAAAACATGTTGTTGACATACATGATAGTAGTGATGAAAGGAACAAGAAATAGAGAAGTGGTGCAGAAGAAGAGCTTGGGGAAAGCACAAGTTCAGTAGTAGAGGAAGAATGTAGTACTCAAGTACATGTGGAGAAAATGTAGGGTTCAAAAACAAAAGAGGAGAACACGCAAGGCAAGGTTGATGCAGTAGATCCTTTTAGAGAGTTGGTGCCCCCTGAAATTATTGAAGAAATACAAATTGAGGCTCAACAAATAGTAGAAATTGAAAAGGAAGAAAGATCAGAGAAAGAAGTGCAAGGGGCATTAGTCCAAGTTCAAGGAGAAGTGGAAACAAATATGGTTGATGTTTATGTCTTAAACATTCTTAGCATGTATAATGAGCCAGATGAGAAAGAAGAAAGTATAAAAGACAAGTAGAATACAGGGGATGAACCTGAGAACAGAAAAGTAGAAGAAGAGTCTGATAAAGCCATAGGATTAGCATTACATATAGACCAAGAAGATGTTCTGGAGAAGATGAAAGAACATATGGAAATAGTAACTGAATCAATAAGAATAATAGGATATCCTGAAAAGGATCTAGATAGTAAAAATAATGTTTCAAAAGCTGATATAGAACAAGAAGAGAAAAAGGAGGATATAAAGGAACAAAATATAGGACAGTAAGAAATAGAAGAGGAAAAACATCTTTTGATAAAAGAAAGCCCAATAGATGAGGAAAGGGAGATATCGAAATAGAAGAGGAAGATGACAAGGGAGAATCACACCAGAATAGTAATTCACATGTTTCGGAACATGATGCTCAATCTCAATCAGATCAGCAACTACAACAACATAAAAAGTAGGAACAAACATAGAAACATTGGGAAGTGGTAGCAAATATAGAAGGAACAATAGAAATTAGTAAAGAAACTCCAAATTGGTTAGGCTCTGAGGTTAGAAGAGAGAAGGTTGGGGTACAATTAGTGCCCATTGATATTAAAAGTTTACTGGGTGATTTTGCACTACAGAGCCCAAAAAGTAAAGCTAGAATCATGTCGGCAATCAAAAGAGGACCTTCTAGATCTAGGGTCTTAGATTTAGCTATCCCACAAACAAATAAATCTAAAGGAGAAATGATTGTTGATGATTATAAATTGATAAGTATGGATCTAGGCCATGTGACAAGGGAACAACATATAAGCGAGTGGGAAGATATGCATCAAGTTGCTGTAGAGATGCTAAGAAAAGATAAATATAAATAAGAATATTTGAATGGACACATTGTCCAGCTACAACAATTCATTAGGGGAATATTTGACCCCAATACTGCAATACCAGAGTTACCCAATGAGATAGCAGTTTTGTCAAAAGATGAAATAAAGGATGTGGAAAATAAGAGGATTGAAGCTAATGTTTTTGAAGAATGGTACATAGAATTCATGCAAGAGGGAGAAGAAGTGATCAAACAAGCAGTGACAGGATGGGAGTTAGCTCTAGCAAAAAAGAATAAGTGCATCTTGTTTATACATAATTGTCAATTTAGGATAGAGGAATGTAAGTTTGAATTGGGGCAGTTAGAGGAAATGTACGAAAGAGTAGATAAACTAATAAAAGGAGTCATTACTCCTCCAATGGAAAATTAAATACCACAGGCCAAGTTGGAATTAAGGTTTGAAGAAAATAACCTCAGAAGATGCATCACAGTCACTCATTGAAAGGAAGCTCAGTGTGCGAAAATCACTTCCTACACTAATCTAATGAGGAGAGATGTATGCAAATTCAATTTAATTCTTACAACTACAGCAACATAGAACATCTAATAGAGATATTGCAGCAATACACATACACACAGAAAGTAGACAGAAGAGAGAGAGACAAGATATACGTGGGGAAAACCCTTACGGGTGAAAAACTCCACACTCCAAAACACAGCTCAAATGTATTATAGTAAACAATAACAGATTACAATACAATTTTAGAGCCAATGCTCTTTCAGGAGTCTTCGAATGTCGAATCTAGAGATATTTCGGCAGCATAATAGTACTCGTACCAAAGTTATCTATCTCCCATCCAAGCACCTGTTTATATAGAGTTTACAAGGCAAATATGGAACCTTCTAGAGATGGGCGTCCATCTTGGACTCATGCCCCAAAACCCATTCCTAAAGACACTTGTCCAACATCCCATCCCGAAGTGAGCGCCTGGTCCCAAGATAGGTTATGACAGATGCTCTTATGCACCTTACATCTGTCAGAGAATCCGTCATACACTGACTAAAAATATCATATTCCTCTTACATGTCATAACCTCCCTTGACCGCCCAAAGATGCCTTTCTCTCGTGCAAAGATGCTCACCGATAGTTGTCATTAATTAAAAAACCAGTTGAGGTTTCGGGGGTGTTGCCCCTCGACCCCGCCCTGTACTGCGACAGGGAGTGCACCAAGGGCGCTACCCCTAGACGCCACAAGGGGCTACACCCCTTGACCCTATCTTGGGGGCACTGCCCCCAAACCCCTGTTAATTATTCAAGGGGGAAATCGCGGCTGCCAAAGTCACCAAAATTTATCCTGCTGCATATACACAAGGTGCTGACTATGCCAACTCAACATGGGATAAATAAATACAACATTAGGAATTTGCAAAGGTTGAGACACCTTAATTCCCAACACTCATGATTTAGAAGAAAAAGTAGATAACATGATCAGGTTGCATAGGAAGATAGTTGAAAAACTCATAAATTATGACTGCATGGAAGTACCAGCATATGAACTCCAAAAAGCATTAAAAGAGCTCAAGGCCATTTTTGCACCATGTATGGAGAATCCAAGTGCATATTTAAGTAAACAATTAATTGATTTAGTAATGGAGACAAGTGCCAAAATAAAGAAATATAAGAAGAAGGTTGAAGGTTTAGGTAAGGAGGAGAAGAAATTGAAGGAAGGGGTCACAATGCAAGAATATATATGGATAAGAAGTCTAGGGGGAAATCACATCTTCATTGAAGGTGTCATGAATAATTGCAAGATATACTTAAAGAAGGGATAAAATATCAAAAAAAAAGAAAGGCAAAAATATACCAAGGAAAGAGTCAAATAAAAGATGTTAGCCAACAAAGTCAACAAATTAGAAGAAGATAGCAGGTATCTTAGTTTGAAAAGATTCCAAAGGCATCCTTTGAGGCATGAAAAGATACCATAAAGATATTTTGGAGAAAACGGTTAGGAATGAATGCATACCATTGATCATGAAAATATGAATCCTGACCATAGATTGATTTTTGTAACAGTATCAGTTTGAGGCTTCAAAATTCTATATAAGAAGCTTTGCTACTTGTATATTATTTACACAGGGACTTTTGAAATACAGCATGCACTTGTAATTCATTGGAACATTTAAGTAGAGACGTACTTTCTTTTAGTCTAGAAGAGGAGGTCGCTTGTGTCTACACTAAGGAATGCGCAGAATGTCTAGTTTCCTTACTATATTTGTAAAAACGTTTGTATGTTTTTCTGGTAATTTGATCAATGAGGCAAAAGGTCATTCATATATTGTAAATTTTATATGACTGTATACTTTAAATACAAGTAAACTTAGAATTCTGTATCTATTAAAGAGTGTTTTCTAACTCTTACTGGTATTTTGAGTATTATCCTTTGAAAGCTTGCAATCTTTGATGTGTGTTTGTGAAAATACTCAGGACTCTACATTTAAAGATTTTGTGTGTTGATTTGATTAATTTACTATATATCTTAAAGACATGAGTAGTAGAACATTTAGATCCTATAGTGAAGTTATGTTTAACTTGATTTTCTTTAACTTTTCCCAAAATATTTGAAATAATTTTCTTAAACGTAGAAATTTTAAGAATGTTGTCTTACATTTGAATTAAGCATGAGGAATTATACTGATATTTGACAATTTTCATAATAATTTGAAAGGCAAAGCGTGTTGCATTATAAATCATACAAAGCTTTGTAGTACAATGTTAAATCTATGCAAAAGGAATGAATAATTCGTTTGTATTTGCAATAATTTGCATAATTTTGAGTCCAGTAAGTCATAGATTATCTTAAATCACGTAAGGCCCCTTGAATAAAATAGTTTCACATTAACCTACTGAAATTTCCACAAGGTCATGAACTGACCATACAAAAACTTGGGATTAAGAATTATTAGTCAATTCTTCATATCTTTCAAGATAGCTAAGGTTCCTTGTGAATTTTAACTTTTGTTATGAATGTGTAAAAACAGTCATCAACATGTCTCTCCCTAGTCCTCATGATGTTCTTTAACTTGTAGAAGTGTGAATATGGCTATTAGCTTAAGTTTGGATGACCTGGCTTAGTAGTGCCATTTGTAAAGGTACCTTGTGGATTATGGGTGTAATACATAGATCGATGATACAAATTTGAGTCCTAGTTATCACTTGACATGATCCACTTTCACTTCTTTCCACCGCGGAAGTGTTTAGTGCCAACCTAAGTAATGTTACATGCGTGTAATGCACACACATCATTAGGACCAACCTAATTAAGATAGGTCTTGGTTATAGATGGTATAAATGAATGATGAAGTTGAATGGAGCAATGTAGAGAATAATATGTGAATGTGAATCAAGGGAAGTGAAGTTGTGTGTGAACTTAAATGCTTATAACTTTGGAATGCAGTGAGAAGAAGGTGTCTACATTTTAGTGTGCCAAAAATCACTAGAGGTAGTGAGCCAAAGGTTGTGGATGAAAGAAGTGGTAGCAATGGATCTCTCCTATTGCTTTGAGATAGTGAATCTCTTTGTAATAGTCTTCTTTCTTCTCTCTTTTGGATAGTGAGCCCTTGCTAGTGAGCCTTTCTCTGGCAGTGAGCCTTTCTTCTGGGTAGTGAGCCCTTGATAGTGAGCCTATTGATATTTGGTGTTGTTATTCATATATTTTGTGAGCTAATCCTCACTGTGGTTTTTCCCTCATTGGTTTTTCCATGTAAATCTTGTTTTCTTATGTGTTTGGATGTGCTTGTATTGATGCTTCATCTATTTATATTTTGCTAATGCATTATAATTGGCTAATGTTTGAAATTACTGTGATGGTTTAAAGTTTTAACATACAACTGATTCACCCCTCTATTAGTTGTCCTATGCATTGTAACAATTGGTATCAGAGCCAAGTTACTTGAAGAAGCTTGACCACTTGGGTAGATCCGGATGGTGCACAAGAAAGATATGGAGGTCCTAGTGTTTGATGGAACAAATTTTTCTTTTTAGAAAACTAGGATGGAAAGCTTTTTTGTCTCCCAAGGATATGGCATATAGAAGATAGTTGACAACAAGTATACTATACATCCTAATGGTCCAAAGGATGAAGATGAAATTAAAGAATATGAGAACAATGGCAAGGCAAGGAGTGCTCTTTTAAACAGTCTCTCTAATTTTGAATTATTGAAGGTGATGAGTTACAAAACTGCCCATGAGATATGGAAGAAGCTAGCAAGTACCTATGAAGGAGATGACAAGGTCAAGCAAGAAAATATGTAGATTTGGAAGACCAAGTTTGAAACCCTAAAGATGTTTGAAGATGAAAATATTGCAAGCTACATGTAGAGAGTGGATGAAGTTGTCAACTCCATCAATTGTCTTGGTGGAAATTTGGAGGAGAGTGAAGTGGTAATGAAGGTACTAAGAACTCTTCCAAAGTCTTATAGTGCTAAAGTTTCTACTATTGAAGAAACTTAAAATTTGGATAAGTATTCTAGGGATCAAATTTTTGGAATTTTAACTACTTTTGAGATGAGGGAATTCAGTCAAGATGATTCAACAAAAGAAATTGCTTTTAAGGCTAGCAAGACAAAAAAATGTTGAATCTGATTTAGATGACTTTGATGAAGTGGAAGAAAATTTTGTGAGAAGGTTGAAAAAGGGCTCTAGAAAATACAGAGGTAAGTTACCTTTCAAATGTTTTAGCTGTATAAAGATAGGTCATTATGCTTCTAAATGTCTAAACAAAATTTCTAATGACAAATACAAGGAGAACAAAGGTAAATTATTCAAGAAAGGTTATTATGTTAAAGAAGATGAAAACATATTTTATGATGGGTTTGACTATCTAGATGATGATGGTAATGAATGCTTGTTCATGGCTTTGAATGTTGGAACGAGTTCTACTAATCCTAGAAGATGTATGAAGGATATTGCTCTAGAGACAGGGCACCACATTGAAGGAGCATTGGTTACTGCTTTCCATGCAAGAGAGGAGAAAGATCTCTGGTTAATTAATAGTGGGTGTTCAAGTCATATGATAGGTGATAAGAATAAGTTTGTGAAGCTTGAGAAGTTTGATGGAGGATTTGTTAAGTTTGGAGATGATGCATCTGCTAAGATCTATGGAAGAGGTTCAATTAGTTTTGATGGCAAGCACAATATAGATGATGTCCTTTATGTGAAGGGCCTTTGGAACAATCTTCTAAGTGTAGGACAAATGTGCAATAGGGGATATGATCTTATGTTTGAAGATGGTGGTTGTGAAATTAGAAAAGAAGACTCTGGAACTCTTATTGCTATAGGAACAAGGACAAAAGGAAATATATATCAAATCAAAGGTGCTAAAGGTGTGTTCCTTATTACTCAAATTAATGAAATTTGGCTATGGCATAGAAGAATGTGTTACCTTAATTTTGATAGTTTAGTGAAGATCAGCTCTGCTCAAGCTGTGAGGGATTTGCCAAGGATTACAAAGCCTATCAATACAACCTTCAAGGAATAATTTCAAGATCAAAGAATATTCTACCTCTAGATCTATGAAGACCTACAAGAGTAGGAGTCTTTCAAGGTGACAAGTATTTCATGTTGATTGATGATTTCTCTAGAATGACTTGGGTAACCTTTCTCAAAGAAAAATCAGAAGCTATAGATAATTTTAAAGCTTTTAAGGCTATGGTTGAAAATGAAATTGATCTAAAGTCAAGTCTTTGAGGTTTGACGGAGGTGGTGAGTTCACCTTCAATGAGTTTAATTTCTTTTATGAAGATCATGGAATAAAAAGGCATTTGTCAACACCTAGGACTCCTCAGTAGAATGGAGTTATGGAAAGGAAGAATACGATAGTTCAAAAATCAGCCAGGACAATGATGAAAGAATCAAATCTATTAGATATCCATTGGAGAGAAGCCATCCACACTACAACTTACATACAAAATAGAATGCAAACTAGAGTCAACAAGTCAAAGACTCCATATGAACTATGGTACGGAAGAACTCCTGCTATAAAATACTTTAGAATGTTTAGAAGTAAATGCTACATTAGGAGAGCTGAAGAGAACATAGGAAAGTTTGATACAAGATCAGATCAAGGAATCTTCCTTAGATATTATACAAAAAGCAAGGCTTACAAGTGCTACAATAAGAGAGTGAAGGGATTAATGGAAAGTGCAAATGTCAAAGTGGATGAAGAACTATACCAAAATTTAGTGCTATTAGAAGGATATGAATCAAATGAGAACCATTGCAGAGAAGTAGAAAGAGAGGAAGAAGAGGAAAAGGAGAAGCAAGTAGATGAAGAAGATGCTCCAAAAAAAATTGCCAAGGCTCCCAAGTATGTGCAGAAGAACCATTTTGAAGATCAAATCATTAGAGATAAAAACAAAGGTGTTTTAACAAGGAGAAGTATTTCTATGGTAAATCAACAGGTAAATTTATGTTTATTGTCTCAAATAGAACCCAACATAGTGACTAAAGCATGCAAAAATGAGCATTGGATCAAGGCTATGGAAGAGGAATTGATGTAGATTGAGAAAAATCAAACTTGGGAAGTTATCCCAAGACCACCAGACAAGAATGTGATAGGAACCAGATGGGTCTTCGAGAACAAATTGAATGAGAATGGGGAAGTAGTTAGAAATAAGGCTAGGCTGGTGTGTAAAGGCTACTCACAAGTGGAAGCAATAGATTATGAGGAAACATTTGTTCCAGTGGTAAGATTGGAAGCCATTAGATTTTTCTCAGCTTTTACAACTCATGAGCACTTCAAAGTTTATCAGATGGATGTGAAATATGCATTCCTGAATGGAGAGTTGGAAGAAGTATACATTGAGAAACCAGAAGGATTTTAGTTATTAGATGATCCAAATATGGTCTACAGATTGAAGAAGGCATTGTATGGACTCAAATAGGTGCCTAGAACTTGGTATGCAAGGTTGGATAGGTACCTACTATAGAAAGGATTCAAAAAGGGAACTATAGATAGCAATCTATACTTCAAAGTTGAAGAAGATCAAATCTGATTGTGGAAGTATATGTAGATGATATAATCTTTAGAGGAAATGAAGGTATGTGCAAGAGATTTGCAGATGAAATATAGAAAAATTTGAAATGTTAATGTGTGTGGAATGAACTTCTTCCTTGGGTTACAAATCAGTTAATCAAAAAAGAGCATTGTCATTTTAAAGTCAAAGTATGCTAAAGAACTATTGAAGAAGTTTGGAATGGGAGACTCGAAACTAGTATGTACTCCCATGACTATTAGTTTTGAGTTAAGCAAAGATGATGAATCTCCTAAGGATGATCAGAAGAAGTATAAATCAATGATTGGTGGATTATTATACCTGAATGCACTACTAGACTAGATATCGTGTAGGAAGTTTGTCTTTTGGCTAGATTCCAGGTTGATCCCAGAGAGTCACATGTTCGAGTAGTAAAGAGGATATTCTGATACAAATACAAATTGGGTAGGATGTATAGATGACAGAAGGAGTAGAAGTGGTGGTGCTTTCTTTCTAGGAAGTAGACTTCTCTCATGGTTAAGTAAGAAGTAGGAATCAGTGTCATTATCTATTGTAGAGCTAGAATATATTACAGCAGCATCTTGGTGCACATAGGTGTTATAGATGAATCAGACATTGAAGGATATCAAAGTGTTATATGATGAACCTATTCCTATCCAATGTGACCATACAAGTGGTATCAATATTTCAAAAAATATGATGATGCATTCAAGGACAAAGCATATTTCAATCTAGTATCAATTCTTAAGAGAAAAGGTTGTAGAGAATGAGGTGAAGTTGAAGTATGTGCATACCAAGGATCAAGTTGCAGACATCTTCACAAAGGCTCTCCCTAAGGATACTTTTGAGGATTTTTGATAGAAGTTAGGGGTTATTGGCCCTCCTTCTCTTAACTAGATGCATAAGTGTATGCATCTTTCCAAGAAGAATTTCAAGATACACTTTTATCCCTAGACTGATGTTGAAGGCTACCTCTCAGGGGGAGTAGGTAGTGATGCTATTGGTTGGTATAGTCAGAAGGAGCATATCCTATGATCTTAAGGGGGAGAGTGCAAAAAAAAGAGAGTTGCATGGAGATAGCACAGATACTTGCTGGTGTTAGAGTTATTACCCTTTTCCATTGATTTCAAAAGGGGAGAGAGTTGAAATGATTAAAAAACCATTGTGCAGAGAGGTGGGTGAAGAATAAAAGTGGTTTTTGTCAGGGGGAGTATTACTGGTTGCTAAGCCATTGACTGATTGCTTTAGGTCTTGATGGTTTTTCAAAGAGTTGGTGTTTCCATCAATGACAAAGGGGGAGGTTGTTGGAAACTTGCTGGTGTAGTCGTTGATGTCAACTCCCAATAGATGGTTCATTTGGTTTCCAAGTGCTTTTGAGAAAATTTGATAAAAAGGTGTGTAGTGTGATAGAGGTACCCTCAGTGTTATGCTTCGTATTTCTTCCTAATTGAAGATATGCTCGTACGATTTGGAAGTATTGATCAGAGGTGTTCAGAGGTATTATATTTAGAGTTTTAGGTTCTAGAACATATGGAAGTAAAAGATGTGTTTGACATAATATTTGACTATGAAGGAAGGAATCTGAGAGAAATGAGAATGCTCTACATTTCTCCGCATTGAGCTTTCCTATCTTGTGAATTTGGGAGAATGCTTATATTATCTGTATCCACCTTCCTTTGAAGTTTCCAGTGTTAGTATGCTCCACAAGTTTAGCTCTAGTGTTGGTGATCAGTAATAGTGTGTCTTGATGTGCGTAATGAAGATATTCTTTGATTTAGATAAGTGCAGAAATGTTGTGGAAGTTTATGATGATGATGATTATTCTAGGAAGGTGTGTGAATTCTTTGGGGTGTCTCTCTCTAGTTTGCATGATTTTATTGGACTTGGAGAAGCATGAATATTGTCATTAGCTTAGGTTTGGCCGACCTGGCTTATTAGCACTAATTACAGAGGTACCTTGTGGATTGTGGATGTGATAAGCAGGTTGATAATACAAATTTGAGTCTTGGTTATCACTTGACATGATCCACTTTCACTTCTTTCCACTGTGGAAGTGTTTAGTGCTGACCTAAGTAATGTTGCATGTGTGTAATGCACATGCTTCATTAGTGCCAACCTAATTGAGATAGGTCTTGGTTATAAATGGTATAAATGAAAGATGAAGTTGAATGGAACAATATAGAGAAGAATATGTGAATGTGAATTAAGGGCATTGAAGTTGTGTCTGAACTTAAATGCTTATGACTCCAAAATGTAGTGAGCAGAAGGTGTCTACATTTTAGTGTGCTAGAAGTTGCTAGAGGCAGTGAGCAAAAGGTTATGGATGACAAGAAGTGGAAGTAGTGGATCTCTCTTGTTACTTTCAGATAGTGAATCTCTCTATGATAGTCCTCTCCTTTCTTCTCTCTTTTGGCCAGTGAGCCCTTGGCAATGAGCCTTTCTCTAGCAGTGAGCCTTTCTTCTAGGCATTGAGCCCTTGACAATGAGCCTATTAATTTTTGGTGTTTTTATTCATATATATTGTGAGCTAATCCTCACCATGGTTTTTCCCTTATTGGGATTTCCATGTAAATATGCCATTCTTATGTGTTTGTATGTGTTTGCATTGATGTGTCATTTGTTTACATTCTACTAATGCATTATAAGTGGTTGATGTTTGAAATGAATTTGATGGTTTAATGTTTTAACATACAACTGATCCACCCCTACTCAGTTTTCCTATGCATTCTAACAAAGGATGCAATATGTGAAGGCAAACAAGGTTTTTGAAACTTGTTGTGGTTATCATATTTAATTTGATCTTTACTATCAAGTGTTTCAAAATATGAGAGAAGAAAGTGATGGTTCTCAAAATGCACCTCCTAAATGGGTAAGTCAATTCATAGCATTCATCTTATGTGATAAATCTAATGATGATGAAGATGGTCCAATGAAATGCATAAAAGGACTTTTTAAAACATGTGGAAATATGGATAAAATTCCTTTGAGAAATGAAGATATTGACATGATGAAGATGGTAAATTAAAAGAGTTACAAGTACATAAAGTTTGAAACAAAAATTGGGAAAGAATCCACAAGGTTAATTTATGTAGAAGAAGAGGTACCTATTGGAACATTTATGGAATTTTTTTGTAAATTGATACAACCATACATACATCATGCATTTTATTCTAAGTGGTAAGAAAAAAAAATTTAGCTACTAAGAGATACTTTCCCACGTAGAACAATTTTATCAGTAGTTGACTTTGCAGAAAATTACTCTTTTACCCATCAAAAGGAGATTCAAACACAATATTACTATTCAGATCATGACACTATTATGGTACATGTATATTATCAACATGTAAAATTGGATTTGGATGGTGTTGACAGTACATATGAAAAATGAGTCATTAAGAAAGAATATCACTTTTATATTAGTGATGATATAGAGCATGGCACACTTTTTGTCCAAATTTTCTTTAAGAAGTTTTTTGAAGATTTGGCAAAAAGAGCTACACGAAGATTGAAAAAAATTTTGAATGGTCTGATGGGTGTGCGTCACAATTAAAATCATCAAGGCCATTTTATGCACTGTGTAGATATCATCGACAAGATAATATACCACATGTTTGGAGTTTCTTTGAGAGTGGGCATAGAAAAGGTGAACATAATGGCACAGGAGCTTGCATCAAACATGCTCTAAGAAAACATCAAATGAATTATGAGGTCTAAGATCATATAAATGATGCACATGATGTTGTTGAATGGTGTAAGAAGCACTTTGCATGTGATGTTGATACATCTTCAGGGAGGAACCCATGTCCTAATAGAGTGTTTTGGGAGATATTAGGTATGCAATTTATTATTTGAAAAAACTTTCACTTCTTTTCAAAATTTTAAGTTTAAGAACTTTATATTTATTTTATTTTGAATTATATATAATTTGTAGGTGTAGATAGAAGAATAATGCATGGATGCAAGAGGGAAGAGAAAACATGATCTTTACATTATGTCATGAGTATAGATAAGCACCCATGGATATTGTGGACTAGTGATTACTCTTGTTTTTGTTATGACTACATTTTGGGAAATAATGTGATTTGTAACAACTAAGAATGTAGATATGTTAATGAATGGAATTCAGTGCCACTAGTTGTTACTAGCACATACAATGAAGATGAAGAGGAAAGATTTCAAGACATTCCTTTGATTTTAATTGATTATGACCACATTTCAAGATTGATTAGAAAAGGTACACGTACATTCATATATATAAATTCCTGCAAAGTTTGTAACTTTAGATTGATAAATTATAATATAGTTTAATCTTTAGACAAAATTTAATTGTAATTTATTTTATATTAATTTTTTTCTACAATTAAAGATTGGTTCTAATTTTTAAAAATTAAACATTGTATATATGTGTTGAACACAATGAGGTGTTGAGAGGGGGGAGTGAATTAGTACACACTAAAACTTAAATAAATATTTGTAGATAAAACTGAATAACTTAGAGAGAAGAAAGTAAATCATGCAGCACAAGAATCAACAAAGAACACTAGGATTTTTATGTGAAAAACCTTAAAATAGGGAAAACCTGTGGTGAATGTTAGCTCACAATATATTATGCTCATTGTAAAAATATTAAAACTTTGTTTTTGGGTTGCAACCCAAGGAAGCTACTACTCCTATACTTTGTGCTTACAACAATTACAACTTTTATTTTGGGTAGAACCCAAGGAAGCTACTACTCCCTGAATATTTTGCTGACTACATTTAGGATTTACAAAGATGGATATATGGACTGCTATAAAATAGACATCTAATTTATGTTGGTAGTGTAGTCTTCTTTTTCTGCTTAAAGCATGCCTTCAAACTGATTCTACATACTTCATACCTTGCCCTTTTCTATACCATATTCACACTCACATCTTCACATCACAAATGGATTTGGTCTTCAATAAATATCCTCCACAACATTTCAAAACACTAATTAGGTCAGCATCATGAACATCATTAGATGAAACATGTAGCTCTTTAAAGGTCATCCTTAATGCATACAATATGATAAGAAAAACTTGTAGACATCAAGAATTCATGAAGGTATTCAAAACATATCTCATCACATCTTCCAAAGTCAAAGAAATAGGTCAATATCTACTGCACATTCAAGAAATTTACCTTGTTGACTCAAACTACTCAAAACTACTAACAATTCATCTTCACACTACTGGGGAGAAGCCAAAAACTTCATGCAGACCAAGAATTCAATCATGTACAATATTAACATCCTCCATTCACCTTTATGATGAAGTATCATATAAATATATACATCTGCAAAATAAGAAACATGATGAACTATAGGAAATAGAGCATTCTGGACCACATGTTATTCATAAATCAAGATACAATATTGTGGTACAAGGAAATAAGGAATGTCTGCATGCATATGAAACTTGAGATGCATTTGAACATGTAAGACCTCTACACAAACTTTTATAGCTGACCTACATACATTACACCTTTCACATGAGCTTAAACATGTGTATTTAGGGTCTAGAACAATCTTTATTATATCTATCACTTGATTAATAACTTTTCAGATCACTATACCACTTGATACTTCACCATAGTATTTCTTATATATCTTTGAGCCTATCCTTAGAACCACATGACACAATAATGTCTTCCAGAGGAATGTGGAGCATTCCATTAATTCTTTATCATTGCTTTGCCCTATCTAAGTAGTAACTAGTACTCTGTCCCTTGTAATGTTTTCTATTGAAGATGTGAAGACCTAAAAACTTAGATATATTATTTCAATACTTGAATAAACTTATCTTCAAAACCACAATATTAAATCTTTCTCTGTGGAGAAATGCATACCAAAACAATGTTACCTTGCCTTGGGATATGCACTTTGAATGTCTTAGACACATTATTGATATTTATCATTAGGTGCGGTACCCCAAACTAATGAGATATACATGTAGGAATACTAGAAACATGTAAGGACATGAGTATTTACCTCCACATCATGTTTAGACACAAACCTGATCACCTCACTATACTTATACTATTTTCTCTTCTCCCAGACTGGTTTGTCCTAGCCATGCTAACTCTACTTATGTACAAGTTTGTCCTTATATTTCCATATACTATGTTGACATCAATGACAACACACATTGCCAACAATCTCAACATTTTTGATTGACGGCAACATATACTCCCCCTTAGTTATATATTTCTCTCTCCTCCTTTGACATCAAGGACAAAGGGCTCTTAATGTCAACCTTTTCAAATTACTTCAATTATTCTAACTATGTATAGGGATAAAATTGAGACCGAATGATAATCAAAACAATGAAATAATCAACAATTCAGTCCTATAACATCAAGATAATGATCTAAGTAAACAACCAAATAATCGATGAATTAACACAAAAACAATGAAAGCTTTCACCTAGATTCTATTGTTATCTTGGTTGAATATGGATTGCTTTATAAATTGTTAAACCATGTTTGTAACAAGTGGATGTAGATTGTGTTTGTGCTCAAAAGATAGATGTGCTCAATGATGCGATGAATGCTCAATGCGTTGTATGGATACTTGAGAATAAAAGATTGAAGAGGATTTGTTATCGAGATGAGGGGGGTTTATATAGGATTCAATAAAGATCGATCAACAGTCCAGATAATTCAATGGAATCAATGGATGAGATAAATCTAAAATTCATGATGAATGTGCACCTCACATGTGTCACACAAAAATATATTTTTGTTTGAGTTAATTGCTTGATTTGACATAAAAAGACATGGAACAGACATGATAAAGATAGATTTCATAAAAATATAAACACTCTTTTTTCTAATTTATGAGTTGGTGATAAAAACAATAATGATTAAGTCAATTAACTCAACTTTATATTTGCTTTTTTGCATGATTTGAGATAAATTAAATAATAAATTATTTAATTTTATGTGCATGATGAACAAGATTTATTTTTAGAGGAATTAGAAGATAATTGAGAAAATTAAATAAATTTATTTATTTAATTGTTTGTGCATGATAGAAGACATAACATATTTGAAGATTTAAATAAATTAAACAAATAAATTGATTTAATTTAATTTTCATGATGAAGGATAAATAAAATATTTGATTTAATTTTATTTTATTTTTAGACAAGATATTCAATTTAAATAAATTTGAATGATTTATTTAAATTTGGAAGAATAATTGATTTAATTAAATAATTTAGAAATTATTTAGTTATAGATATGAAGATTTAAATGATAAATTAATTAAATAATTAATTTAGTCAATTGATGTGGGTTTGAATTTTGGAAGACAATAATGATTTAATTAAATAATTAAAATTATTTAATTTTGGAAGAATCAAGTTGATTTTGATGAAATTAATTAAACAATTAGATTATTCAATTAATGTTGAATGCAGGTGATTTGATTGATTTGATGAAATGCAAGTGATGCAATGACATGGTCATTTTTGGGTGTCTACATTTTGCCCCTCTTTGATGCAATGCAGTTTATAGCATTGTGTCAAAGAAAATGATTGTTGAAGACATGACACAATTTTGATGCCCTAGTGTAGCTAGCTACCCTAGTGTAGCTGGCGTAGGATGCCCCCTCGAGAGGAAAGACAAGGAAGTGACAGAAGAACTAGGTTGATGCTCAAATAGAAGATAGTGTTGGAGACAGATGAGGTTGCATAGACAGAGGCTGACATATGGTGATGCTAGTATGCAGAAGACTTGGACAATAGATAGAAGAAAGTGGAGATAGAAGAGAACATGATAGAAAGATTATTGACTGATCTTTTCTTGAAAATATATATGATGCCATGGATAAATGGATGAGTAAATGGATAAGCTTGTTGCAATGGTTTCAAAAATATTTATAAAGAGAAATCCTTATTTTGATATAGCACATGGATAGTTTTCCACCAAAGTGTTGTGATATCCTAGTGCGATGACATTGACTCTGCAAGCAAGCAATTTGAACTTAGATCACTTAGATGTAATATAACCTTGTTGGATATGTGAATGATCCATAGTCTTGTACATAAAATACACTTCAATACATAAATGCAAAAATTATATTAATATGTAAGATTCTAGGTTCTAGCACACACACAAGATAAATATGCTGCTAAGAAAGATACTAAAGATCATTCCTCAAACATGGCACACAAAAGCAATGACTATGCCCCCAATCTGTACTACATCGCAACATACCAAGATATAGATAAATCAAGATAGTCTGGAATAGGTAATGCAAAAGGAACAAAAAGATTAAACCAAAAAGCAAATTGACTGACTTAAAAAGTAAACATACAGTCAACATATTCTCTTGCAAAGAGGTTTCTTAGGATAGATTGGATAGATAGGATAGATAATAGCCTTATTTTAGAAATGATATATCATTAAAGGGTGTTGATCTGTTGATAGGATAATGTCTGGTTTCAGTAAATGCAACATGTCGTATATGATGCTTGGTCTGGTTTCAACCATGGAACATCCTATATAAGACAATGGATTGATGTAGCAGATGTTGGTAATTGATATATAGGATAGCATATGGCTTTGCGAGTAGGTGTTTTTGCTTCAGGTTTGTTTAAGGAATTTTTCTTTGAAAGGATGTGTTATTTGTTGTTTTGCTGCTTGAGTGAGTCAAGTCAAGATGGATGGATTTTGATAAATGAAAGATAAGAAAGATGGAATGTTAATGGATTGAGATGGGTGAAATGATGAATCGTATGTGCCTGAGTACTAGAAACTTCCTTTATTTTCCAGACTGCCTACATACCCTGTATCCACGGGATCAAGGCGCATTATGATGAAAGATGATTTATGATAATATGTAGTTCTAGATAGAATGATGAGTGGGTCAAGGTGTTTGAGATTGGGTAGGTGAAATGATGACATTACCTGAGTACTGGAAACTTCCTTCATATTCTAGACTGCCTACATACCCATATCCATGGAATCAAGGTACTTTAAGATTGAGATGAGATTGATATGTAGTTCTAGGTGGTCTGATCAGATGGAGTGATAGTGTTGTCATTATGGGGAACGATATATCCCTAGATCAACACAAGGATGAAGGTGTCTAGTTTTAGAAATGAAACACCTCATATAAGATGCCTGGTCTAGTTTTGAGAGTGACAATCTGTATAAGACAATTGATATTGTTGATGGATTGTTTTGATGTGTTTTTGTTGTTTTGTTTTTGTTTGTGTTTGGAGGTTCAAGTGTTTTCATTTTTGTTTGATAGTGTGTTTGTCTTTGGTTGAAGTTTTTTTGAACTGCAAACAAGGATCCATTTCTAGACCTAGGTGAAGGAAAGAATTGCCCACATTCAGGTAGAGGTGTTGTTATGGACAACTGTCATAGGATAACGATGGATAATAGGAAGACATAGATAATTGGCATAGGATGATGACAAGACATGGTTAACTTCTAACAAAGGATAACTTTGATATGGAGAACTTGACATAGAATAACTTCTGACATAGGATAAGTGCTAACTGACATGGGTGTTATGATGCAAGAGCATCCACAGTCAATGGTAATCCTCATCAACCACAAAAAGAAAATATTTTAATTTCCTATAGTTTGGTAATTTGGAAGTTGGAAAATAAATGAAATATTAGGCCTAAATAATATATTAAATAAATTAGCCTTATTACAATATTGCAAAAATAATAATGTTGCAAAAATCTAGGAGTGGGAGATAGTTTAGGAGACAATTTTGGAGTGTAAAATTAATAAAGGCAATTTGAAGTGGAAAATCCAAAGGCAATCTTGGGAATGGATTTTTGGGGAGTTGTAAGTGGAGACAACTCATTAAATTCCCTCAACTATAGCATGGCTAATTTGGATTCCCAAGTTGTGTGGCTTTTGTCTTTTTCCAAGTTTGGAGCTATTTTCTAGGAGTGGGATTTTGAGTTGTCACTTATTTTTAGGAAATTGTGGGAGTGGATTTTATTGAGCAATTAATATTATTTTTCCATGATTTTTTTAAAAAATGATTCTCCCAATTTGGGTGTGGGAGTTGGAGGAGAGAGAAAATGGTGGTTGTGGAGTCATTATAAAAAGGATTTTTGGTAAATTTTGAGGGAGGTTTTCTTGCAGATTTTTGGAGGAAGGAAAAAGGTGTTGCTTTTCTTGGGAGGAGGTGAGAAGACATTATATTGCAGGTTTTAAAGGTGTGCTATAGTATAAAATGGATGATAGAATCCATGTTTGAATATCAATAAATTTGATTGTTGAATATTGTAGATTGGAGAGCAAATTTTACAATGTAGGAGGATGGTATGAAGAGGAAAGGAATTTTGAGTGTAAGAAATATGTGAATGAGAGGGAATGGAGAAATAAATGAAAACAAATTGAGAGCATAAGGAAAGAGAGAGATTCTTGTATGAAACGCCATGGAAGGCCAAATGTAATAAGTTTGTTTTTGTAATGTTGTAGATTTATGTAATCTTTTTACAAGTTTGAATTCAATAAAATGAGCATTTATGTTTGTTACATATTTTGCATTTGAGTACTTGAGTTGTACTACATCATTTGGTATCAAAGTGGGTTGATCTTGAGTGTGTAGAGTATGCACCAGGACTGAGAAGAGTTTGTGAAGCAAATTATTTTCCTATGTGTTGAAGTATGAGAAATTTTTGTAATTGTAAAGAAAATTGATTTTGTGAGATATATGTCCACTGTCCTCCAACAGAGATAAAATCTAGGTAGAAGGTCTAGAGACTTCTTCCATTGAGAGAAAGTGGGTAGAAGAAGTCTTGAAGAGGTGCATCTTCCAGAGTCTTTATTGGGTAGAGGATAGTTGTGGGTGAGTTTTGTTGCAGGGAGGACCTGTAACTGTAGAGAGCATTGGCTCTAAAGTGTTTATGTGTGTAGGCTGCAAAAATTGTAGATTGAGAGTGTGAACAAAATGTCTTTGAAGAAGAGGACAAGATGGGTCATGAAGAGACCTCTAAAGATTTCATATATAGAAAAGTGGGAAAGAAAGTTTATGGATAGTCTGAATGAAGAGTTGATAAAACTTCAGGATATAATGGATACATTAAAAGCTGAAATGAATAGAAGAAATGTTGACGATAAAAGGTGTGAGAAATAATGTCATGAAAGTGGCATGAAAAAGAAAAAGAACCCAATTGCAACTGAAACATGTCTTTTCAAAGGCATGGATATGTTTATGGATGAGATTGTAATAAAGAAGGGTGATGATGAAAACCCTGTTTTAGCTAACAATATTTTGTTTGCAGATAAGGAATAAAGTAAAGATAAAGAAGTGGAACTCCTCAACGATAATGAAAAAGAAGAAAAGAATGAGTTTACAATAGGAAAATATCTATTAGAAGGCATAAATAGTGAGATAAAAGAGGTTACAACAGAAACTAACATGATGGACTTTGAGGGTCCTATATTTGATGAGAAAATTGGTGAAGATGAGGATGACCCCTTATTGAAAGAAGAGATCAGAAAAATAAATAGTCTACTGGAAGGAAAATTATTAGATGAACCTAAGGATTTAATGGAGATGAATGTAAAGGATGAAGTAGAAGAAAAAGTTGTATATGTCTCATTGAAGGCATGGAAGATGTAGTGAAAGAAATTGCAACAATTGGTCCTGTTGAAGACATAGAAGTTACAACAATATGCTTGTATGAAATCATGGAAGAAGTGGAGAAAAGTGAAACAGAGAAATTTTTTGTAGCATTGGCTAAAGATGGAAGGGTTCTACAAATGAGCATTCAAGAGATTGTACAAAGTACAGGAGTAGTTGTGAGTAACTTTGCAATAGTTGAGGATGTGTATGAGGACCAAGTGTTCGATGAGGAACCTGATGAAGACCAAGAGTTTCTTGAGGAAGAAATCATGGAGTTAGAAAAGTTGTTTAGAGCAATAACAAAGGTAGTAGTATTTAGTAGTCAAGAAGAATATGTTGTGACAAAAGAAGTCATCGAGGTAAAATCTAATTTTTATAATTTTGAATTTGCAAAGGATTTGCATTTTGAAATGAGTAAAGAGTTAGAGAAGAAAAAGGATTGTGTAGATGCAGAGTGGTATACAGATGTACACTTGCAAGTAGAGGTTGTAGAGGAAGCTACAGGAGAGATTTGGTGGAGGTGGTTGGTTAGTGGTGGGTTGGATCCCACGAAGGAGAGGAGAGGGGAAATAATTTGGTAGAGGAAGACAATATTTGGTGGATGCAAATCTACGAGAGGAGAGAAGAATGAAGTGCAGATTTGTTTGAGAAAAGTGAAGCTTGTTCTAGAAAGATGCTAGAAAAAGAGAAAAAAGAGAAGAATGAAGTGCAAAGGTTGGATCCAGTAAAGTGGCAGCAGTTCGAAGACACTCACTTGCAGGAACTATGTTCTTTTCAACCAGAGGAGAATGATGCAAGAGCATCCACAGTCAATGGTAATCCTCATCAACCATAAAAAGAAAATATTTTAATTTCCTATAGTTTGGTAATTTGGAAGTTGGAAAATAAATGCAATATTAAGCCTAAATAATACATTAAATAAATTGGTCTTATTACAATATTGCAAAAATAATAATGTTGCAAAAATCTAGGAGTGGGAGATAGTTTAGGAGACAATTTTGGAGTGTAAAATTAATAAAGCCAATTTGAAGTGGAAAATCAAAAGGCAATCTTGGGAGTGGATTTTTGGGGAGTTGTGAGTGGAGACAACTCATTAAATTCCCTCAACTATAGCATGGCTAATTTGGATGCCCAAGTTGTGTGGCTTTTGTCTTTTTCCAAGTTTGGAGCTATTTTCTAGGAGTGGGAATTTGAGTTGTCACTTATTTTTAGCAAATTGTGGGAGTGGATTTTATTGAGCAATTAATATTATTTTTCCATGATTTTTTAAAAAAGGATTCTCCCAATTTGGGTGTGGGAGTTGGAGGAGAGAGAAAATGGTGGTTGTGGAGTCATTATAAAAAGGATTTTTGGCAAATTTTGAAGGGGGGATTTCTTGTAGATTTTTTGGGGAAGGAAAAAGGGGTTTTGAGAATAAGAAATATGTGGATGAGAAGGATGGAAAAATAAATGAAAAGATGAGAGAATAAGAAAAAAGATATATTCTTGTGGGAGAAGCCATGGAAGGCCAAATGTAATAAGTTTGTTTTTTGTAATGTTGCAGATTTATGTAAGTTTTTTACAAGTTTGAATTTAATAAAATGAGCATTTATGTTTGTTACATATTTTGAATTTGAGTGCTTGAGTTGTGTTGCATCATGTTACTTGACATAGAATAAGTGACAACTAACATGGAGAAGTTGGTGATGGACATGAGATGAGTGACATTGACAAATTTCCAAGCTATTCTAGATAAGGAAATGGAAATGCAAAAGGTCAATGGTTTTATTATGGAGGGAGGGATGAAGTTTATTATGAAATGAACATGGAATGAACAAAACTTGATAGATGATGGATGTTGACTCTACACATAGTGCCTGTTTGCCAGGTTGTCACTATGGTACTTATCCAAGGTGACTGTTTACTAGGTTTTCACCAGAGGACGGATTATTTTTGTTTTTATTTTTGCTTGGTTTTTTTTTTGACATGGATACTCTGAGGATTAGGCAAAGAACTTCTTAAGATGAAAACTGTTGAGTGGCTCATCTAGAAGAATGCCTTCAGGTGTTGCTAAAGTATAAGCTCCTAACCCATATGCTGTTGTGATAAAAAAGGGTCCTAACCAATTAGGCTCAAACTTACCCTTCTTTTCTTGATCTGCTTGATTTCTCTGATTTTCCTTTAAGACAAGATTACCAACTTGAAACCATCTTTCTTTTATCTTCTTGTTATAGTTGCACTAGAGGCAGTTTTGATAGAGATGATTAAGTGTGGCATGGCACCTCTCATCTAGTAGTTCTAGCTCAGCTATTCTGGAAGTGCGATACTCCTCTCCATCAATTCAATTCTACATGGATACTCTGAGGGATGGGATCTTGACCTATATAGGTAGGATGGCTTTAGAGCCATAGGCCAAGGCATAGGGTGTTGCACTAGTTGGTGTTCTGATACTAGTGCGGTAGGCCCATAGGGCGGGATTGAGTTGTAGGTGCCAATCACGACCAACTTCATTAATAGTTTTCTTGAAGATTTTTAGAATGGTTTTGTTGGAAGCCTCAGCTTGGTCGTTACTCTGTAGATAGTAGGGAGTGGAAAAACTATGTTGGATATTATATTGGGTGCACAAGGCATGTACATCTTGATACTTGAATGGTCTCCCATTATCAGTGACAATGGCTTGGGGGATACCATACTAGCAAATGTGGTAGTTAAGGATAAACTTGGCTATTTTCTTTCCAGTTATATAAGTCATGGGAACGGCTTCAACCCACTTCATGAAGTACTCAGTGGTGGTAATGATAAATTTATGGCCATTGGATGATGATGGGTGGATTTGTCCTACGAGGTTGAGACCCCATTTGAAAAAGGCCATGGAGTTGTCACAGGTTGTAGTTCATAAGCTGGTACATGAATCAAATCTCCAAGCTACTGGCATTGTAGACACTTCATAGCAAACTGCAAAGCATCTTATTCTATTGTAGGCCAATAATACCCTGTGTAGAGTATCTTCTTAGCTAGATTAGGACCAATAGAATGTGCACTACAAACACCTCCGTGTATGTCTTGTAAGGTGGCATCAGCTTCTTCTACATTAAGACATCATAAGAGTATACCATCAAGACTTTGGCGATATAGTGTATCACCCAGAATGGTTTAACAAGAGGATTGATAGATAAGGGTTTTGCGTTGGGTTGTAGATAGCTCAGAGGGAAAGGTACCATGTTTAAGGTAGTCATAGATATCTATATACCATGGGGAATTGGGACCAACAAGTTCATAGATGATTTCAGTAGTTGCAACATCGATGGCTGGTATCAACAATTGCTCGATCAAGAATTCACATTTCTATGTTTGTAGGCATGTCTATAAGTGACCCCATAGAAGCCATAGAATCTACTGCTTTGTTATGCTCTCTTGGAATTTTCTAATAAGTGATGCTAGAAAAGTGTGGTTTGTAGGCATCCACTAGTTGATTGTAAGGGACCAACTTTTCCTTTTTTGTTTGGTACTCATCTATTACTTGTCGAATGACTAGTTGTGAGTCTCCATATACTTGGAGTTCTTTGATGTCCCATTGGACTGTTGTATTGAGACTTGTGAGGAGTACTTCATACTCGGCTATGTTGGTGGTGCAAGGAAATGTAAGTCGATATGACTTTGGGATATAGTCATTTTGAGGTGTGATAAACAAGATGCCAGCCCCTGATCCATGATGTGTGTAGGAACCATCAAAAAACAACTTCCACATTACTAAGGTAGAAAGAGTGAAGAGATTCTCATCCGAAAAGTTAGAGACCATAGGATGTACATATGTCATGGGTGCTTCTACTAGTTGATCTACTAGGGCTTGCCCCTTGATTGCTTTAAGATCCACATATTCAATGTCAAACTCACTAAGGATCATAACCCATTTAGCTAGTCAACCTGTGAGGGCTTCTTTTGCTAGGAGATATTTCAATGGATCAATTTTGGCTATTAGATTTCTGTGTTGGTTTAGCATGCAATGTTGTAACTTTTGGGAAATGAACACTAAGGCTAAACAAGCTCTTTCCATAGGTGAATAATTGAGTTCATAACCCACCAAGGTTCAACTAATATAATAGATGGCATGCTCTTTTCCTGACTCATCATGCTGTGCAAGAAGAGCCCTTAGGGTTGTAGTTGTAGTTAAGATGTATAAGATTAAAGGTCTATAGGTAACTAGTGGTACCAAGATAGGAGGTGTAGCTAGATATTCCTTAAACTGATCAAATGCTGCTTGACACTTATTATCCCATCAAAATAAGACATCCTTTTGGAGAAAGTGTTGAAATAGTTGACATTTATTTGCTAGCTATGAGATAAACTACCTAATGGATTACAACCTTCCTTGAAGACTCCTTAATGCTTTTAGATTATTTGGTGGAGGCATTTCTACTATAGCCTTGACTTTTGTTGGATCTACTTCAATGCCTTTATGAGATACAATGTATCCCAATAGTTTCCCTGAGGTTACCCCAAAGACACACTTCTTTGGATTGAGTCTTGATATTTTTTGAGTCTATCAAAGATTTGTCCTAGAACCTATATGTGATCTTCCCTAGAAGTCTTTGCTAGTATATCATCCATATAGTCCTCCATGATGTGATGAAAGAGATCCTGGAATATCACTGCCATTGCTCTTCGATAGGTTGCACCTGTGTTCTTTAGACCAAATGGCATGACGCACCAACAATAGGTAGCCCAAGGACAAGTAAAAGCTATTTTATGCTAATCTTCTTCTACTATCATTATCTAATTATAGCTAGAAAATCCATCCATTAGAGAAAGCATTTCATGACCAACGGTCAAGTCCACTATGAGATCAATGTTTGGCAATGGAAAGTCATCTTTGGGACATGCTTTGTTGAAATCTCTGAAGTTGAAACACATATGGATGCCCCCATTTGGTTTAGCCATAGGTACAATGTTTGAGACCCATTCTAAATAATCAATAGGCTTGAGAAAATTTGCATCTAGCAACTTCTATATTTCAACTTCCACCAAGAGAGGAATCTGTGGATGCATCTTTCTTAGTTTTTGTTTGACTAGTTTAGCTTTTGGAACCATCGTGAGATAGTGAGCAACTAGCGAAGGGTCTAACCCTAGCATATCAGCATAGGTCCATGCAAAGGTTATGGTTCACTATAAGAAGTTGGTAAGATTCTTGTGCTCTTGTTATGATAAGGATGTTGCAAGGAATGTGGTTCTAGGATTTTTCTCTAAGCTAAGAGTTATCTCTATAGAATCTTCCACTCAGAGAGTTGATTTCTCTTGCTACTTAGATGGTAGGGGAAGGTCAAATCCTCTATCCTCAACTACCACAATTGGGTTTTCACCTTTGGATATGTCCTTTATTTTTATTATTTTGTGATTGGGAGGTGCCACAACATGGTTTTCACCTAGGGATCTTTATTTTTATTTTTGCAATTGGAGGATTTGGCATTCTCACCAAAATAAGCCATTTTCTCTAGTTCCATTACAAAACCAGCTTTGTGATCACCAAGAGGGATACCATCCTAGAGTCCCAAGAACTCTACAATAGCTTCATCATTCTAAAATACATCTAGAATGGGGCCCCTTTGTTGGTCCCAATCGATAAGTTCAGGGTCGACACGTGTTATAATTTGGGTGTTTGTGTTTGATGTGAAGGATACAGATGATAGCATAAATATGGAGGATTCAGTGAATAGGTCAGTCATATGGAGGTAGGAGTCATCGATGATATCCTTTTTAGATGTCAAATCTATGAGAGAAGTTTATTCCACCTTGTCGAGAATACCCTCGATGTCTAAGCCGCTTGGTACCTTCCTACCGTAACCTAACCCCTTTTTGTCTAGCTTCTTTTGTACAACAATGGGTTCTATTTCTCATTGATTATTTTTCCCAAGGCCACCTTTGACTTTATAGTCCATGTTTTTGACAATTCGTAGGCCATTGCCATATTGTTTGATTAGTATGGTGACTAGCTCTTTCCCTTTATAGAGCCAAGATGAGATGTCTTCAATAGTTTCCTCTTCCAATAATTTTCCCTCATTGAGCTTGGTTAGGAATGTTGGAGGAGGGATGACTACTTTCTTAGTTGCTTTGGCTATGGGTGGTTGGCCGTAGGATTTAGGGGACAAGGGAATCCACCCTACATAACAAGATTTTGAGATATCATATTCGCTAAAGCCAATATCATGAATGTCACCTTTGATTTTAGGAATACGATTAGGATTGGGTTAAGCTTTAGAGGCTTTTTTTCAGATTTTTAGAGTCAACATACAATGGGGAGTCATGGGCTTTGTCATTATTTGGCACTTGGCTACTATTCTTATAACTGCCTTGCAAGGTGCGATAAAATTTGAAGGGATTTAGGTCTCTTGGGATAGTGATCTTCGTACCATTAAATGGGAACTTGAGAGACTGATGATATGTAGAGGGAACAACTTTCATGGCATGGATCCAATGGCATCTTAAGATAATGTTATAAGGGAGCTCAATGTCGAGGACTTGGCACCTAGTTTCAAGCAAGATGGGGCCTACTTGTATAGGCAAGTGGATAACACCTTCTGAACAATGTTCAACATCATCATACCCTTTGATTGTAATACATTGATCAATGTTGACTTAATCCTCAGAGTATCCCAAATATTATAAGTAACTTGAGAGAACAGATATCAAGACCAGCACCACCATCTATAAGTATGCATTTGATCATTTGTTTATGGATGAAAACTTCAATATGAAGTGTATCATTGTGACATGGATCATGGGTTGGGAGGTCCTTTTTAGAAAAGACCACATTGTAAGGTGAGGCAATGTTACCTATTATAGCTTGGAAATCTATGACCACTATGTTATTAGGAACTGAAGACTCTTGTAGGGATTTTTCTAGCACAACTTTATGTGCGGGTGATGACCGTAGAAGGTCCAAAATAGAGATCTGTGAAGGGGTTTTCCTTAGATATTCTACAAGACTGTAATTAGATTGGGTTGGGAGATTTTTTGTAGGCCCACAAAGGGTGACATGACCATGATGAGTTGTGACTGCCCAATCCGTAGATTTACCTTTGACAGTAAGGGTAGACACATGACTTTCTTAAAATCTACCTACAATAGAGTCATAGGAAGTTGAGGCTTTATTAATACCTTTACCTTTATCTGAATGTTGACCTTGACCATGGTTAGGGAATGGCTCCTTGTACATGTTGAGATCTTTGTTTGTGTTTTGATTACAAGGTGCATCAATAGTGACTTCGCTTCTATCAATAAGGTTTTGGATCATGTGCTTGAGTTTCATGCATGATATGGTTCTATGTCCTTTAGTCTTATGGTATTCACAATATTTGTTGTCTTTGTACCATGTAGGTTTGAAAGCAGGTTCGCTATATGGGGAGCATCTAGTAGTGTGACGAGTCCATTTTGCACAAGTTTTTGTAGAACCGACTCTATAGGCTCTCCCAAGGGAGTGAACTTACGCCTTGGAGGCTAATCTTGTTGAGGCTACTCTTGTTGTCGTTGTTGTTATTGTTGGTTTTAGTTTTGTTGTTATTTTTGTTGTTGAGGTGGAGGTTGGGTTTGGTTCGATGAAAGATTAAGAGGTGTTTGTAGTGTTTCGACCTATTTGGAATCTACCACACCATCATTGACCACGTTTTTATTTTTGTTCCAAAATTTGGGTTTATCATTTGATTGTTGTTGAGGAGCTTTGTCTTTATTCTCTTTGAAGATTTTGACCACGCCTTTAGCAATGAAGGCCTTTTCAATGTTGATGCCTATATAGATAATCTCGTCAAAGGTTGTAGCATTTAGTATTCACAAATGGAAACCCAATTCTTGGTTAAGGTTCTGCACAAACATGTTAACAAGCTACTTTTTAGGTATTTTGAATGGGAATTTGTTAGCCATTTGTCTCCATATTTGAAGGAAGGAGATGAGAGTTTCCCCATTTTTCTATTTATTGTTGCATAGGTCAGTTATAGAGACCTCATGTTCTATGTTGTATGAGAAATGGGTGGCAAATTTTTCTACAAGCTCGCTAAAAGATTTGATACCCATAGGTAGATACGAGAACCATTCTATAGCTTGAGCTCTAAGACTGCAAGGAAAGAGGTACATGAGATATGTGTCATTATGTGCAACCTCTAAACAAGCAAGATAGAATTCTCTAAGGTGGTCTTTTGGGTCTCCTCTTCCCTTGTATTTATCAAATTTAGGTATATTGAAGTTAAGAGGAAAAGGGATCATTTGCAATGACTGATCAAATGGATAAGGACAAACCTCCTCCAAGGAGAAGGTTTTCTTAGTGTGACCAAATGTTAGATCAGCTAGTTGTTGTACTTTGGTAAGTTTGAGCTCCATAGTTGTTGGAGGTGTTAGAAACATCTCCTATTGTACTAGAGGTGGTTGTTGTTGCCCATATGGAATATCATAGTGGAAGCCATAGGAATTGGTGTTATAAGGGTTGTATGATTGGTTGGGATCGTATGTGTCATATGTTGGGTTTGGATTGGGTTGGTTTTGGTTGTTTTGATTTTGGGGAGGTCGGGTGGTGCTAGGTAAGAATGTTGACTATGTGATGGTTGTAGATATGAGTTTTATCATTGGTATTGTGGAAGTGGTGTGAAGAAATAATTCCATGGAGGAAAGCTAAAGTTTGTTGGGTTTGGTTGTGATGGTGGAACATAGCCATAGGAAGTTTGGTTTTGAGAGTGTTGAGGGTTGAGATAGGTATTGGTTAGGTTAAGTGTGCAAGATCTTTGTGGTGGAGGGACATAGGTAGATGGGTTTTGTGATGGTTGGGGTTGATTGAGATATGTGTTGGAAAGATTTAGTGTGGGTGATCATTGTGGTGGAGGGACATAGGTTGTTTTGTTTTGTGATGGTTGGGGTTGATTAAGATATGTGTTGGAAAGATTTAGTGTGGAAGAATGTTGTGGCAGAGGGACATAGGTTGGGGTGATGTTTTGTGAATGTTGTGGTTGCATGACACTGCTTGGTTTAATGATATGGAGATTGGAGGATGTTGGGGGTGGTGTTGGTTGTGGTCCTTGTTGCATGGCTACATAAGTGTTTCTTGGATTGTAATTTGGTGTGAAACCACCTCGTGATGGGGTAGCCAATGTACCATTTACGTTTGGTGTAGGCATTTGGGAGATGATAGGAGGTTGTTGTCTGTTTGATCTAGCTAGAGCGGTTTGTTTCAGTAATTATGCTTGACATTATAGAGTCTCTTGTTGGTGTGTATAGATCTCCATAGGAGTCATGAGTGGTGATATTGGTCTTTTTGCTATTGGATTTTGATAAAGAGGATTCTCATGAGTGGCAAAAGGTTTAGTCGTTCTCCCTTATGAGCTTTGTTCAAGTATGGGAGTGGTCACGATTTACATAGTTTGGACTGTCGGTATAGTTTCATGGGGTTTGTTTGTCTCTTTAAGATTGGATAGATCAAAATCCTAAGGCAATTTAGCTCCTTCTTCGACTAGTAAGTGGAAGACATAATCTTGGTTCTCACAAAGGATTTTGTCAAATGTGGCTATGGCTTGTGAATCTTGCATAATTTCATCTAGGTCTTATCTATCTTCTTGAGAAGATTGACCTTCTTCAAAGTGTCTCTCTTCGTGAGATGGGACTTGACCTATGGTATAACCTTATGGAATGAAATCTTGAGGCATGCCGGTTGTATATCGAGGTACATCTACCAAAGGGACATTATACTCTTGAGGATTGTTTGGTTGGTCATGTTGCAACCTGTTTTGTAAATTAGTAGGTCTATCCATTGGTGTTTTCAAAGTATCCTTTTGAGACATGTTGGATTGGCTTGGTTTAGGTGTATGAGGAGGCAATTTGCACTTCCTTGGGGCAATTTGTTTAGCCTTCATAGATTGTTAGAGTCTAGTGGTTACCATGGGATACACTAGGACAATGTTTTTGAGATTTTGCTAAGATTTTGATGTAATTTTGCTAAGACAATTTGGAAAAAATAGTTTTCTAGACAAAGGCATTGGACTGTGCTGCAAAGGCGATGGACTATTACACCAAAGGCATTGGACTATTGTACCAAAGGTGCGGGACTATTGCAAAAGTGCTGGACTATGTTGTAAAAGTGTTAGATTGTGCTACAAAGGTGCTGGGCTATGTTTCAAAAGTGCTAAGATGGTATTAGTGATGTTTAAAAAGGCAAATTTTGATAGTTTTGGATTAAATTTTTGATTTATTTTGCTTTGACAAGAGAAAACACATCAAACAAAGTACCAAAGAGGACTGACACAACAGATAGTGTATGTTCAAGGCTCATGAAAAAACCCAATGTTTCCATGGGTATAAGACAATTGCGAACAATTCAAGCATTTTTTATCCCTAAAGACATAGGTTCATTGTGGTAGTTTAGCTCACAACTTGAAATCTCCATCGACTAAATGTCATTCCATATAGGTGTCATACATTTGAGTCTTTGTGAGAGATGATAGGTAGGGATATCTCACTCTCCCCTTAGAAGGGTACAAGTAGGTCACGAGAGCTTTATGCTTGAGGGAATACTATCTCTTCTCAAGGGAGGTAATGGTGAGTATCTTGAGGGCTTGTACCAATTCCCCTTGCACTGATGATTATCATAACGTTTGGAGGTGAAATGGGTAGTCACTATCTAGATTGGTTCTTAGTTGCTTTGAGGGACCAATGCCTTACGAGCATGTGACAAGCTACTAAAAGGTGTGACCAATCCTACTAAGAGTATGAAACACTTCACACAATGTGAAAATCATTTTCACAAAGTGTTAGTACACCTCTTTTCAATTTGGCACCACAAGGTAAGGCTGATGTCAATTAGGACTTGGCTTTCGCCTTATTCCTGTTATATAGCAGTTCAAAGGAAAACTCCACTTAGGGTCGTCCCTTTTGGATGAAGCGTAATCCAAAAGTAGGCCCTTCTAAAGGAATAACTTAAATTTAAGATCAAGTACATCAATCAAAGGTTCAATTGTCCCATTATAAGAAAAATAAGGTGCAACTAGATTAGGCACACATGATTGTAGTTTTTAATTGTCCCTTATGAAATTGAAGTGTTTTGCATTCATGTCAGTTGTCCCTTAAAAAAGCAATTTGTTCCTAAGATTGCAAAGATGATTGTTCAATTGTCCCTTAAGAAAACAATATGTTCCCAAGAGATTTGATAGATTTGGCAATTCTTCATAGCTCGTCCTGCATGAACACACTAGAAAAACTCATTTGCTCTATTTGAGTAATAAGAACCTGCAACAAGTTAATGTTAGAACATAGAAAACAATAGATAAAAATAAATGATTAGATCAAGTGTTAGCTTGTGCTTGAAATCATATGTTGAGGATGGGCCAATAACTAGACTTAAAAAATAAAACTCAAAAAATCCTTTAAATGATATTACCATTGCGTAGAGGACATAAAAATATCAACTTTAAAAAAAAACATCACCTGAATCAAAGTCCATTTGTGAAAGTTATGAAGCTCGGAAGGTCTAAAACTTGATCCAAATGCTCAATGTAGAGGGGTCTCATTTAACCCCCTGTTATTAGCCTTTGGTCACTGATGTGACTTACTGCTGAGCTGAAATATTTTTTTTTAAATAAAAAATAAAAAATGAAAATAAATTTCACCCTTTATTTTATTTTATTTTTAAAAGATAAAATATCAACTAGAAACTTTGATTTAAAAAAGAAAACCTTTCATTAGAAAACATTTTTTTTTAAACATAGACAAAAACAACTGGAAAATGTATGTTGGAAAAGACAAGGAGGACAAGGTATGTACCTGCACAGGTAGGTACATATAAAGCTTTTTCCTTTTTTTTTTAATTTTTGATTTTTTTTTGCATTGGTTCTTTTTTTTATGATTTGCTTTTTGATTTTGTTTATTTTTAGATTTTGATTTTTCTTTTCGATTTTGATTTTTTGTTTTACCTCTATACCTACACAATGACTATATGGCCTCAAGTTGCATGCTTGAGGTAAAAAAAATTTGCCTGATTTTTACTTGCACTAAAATAGGTCAAATTATATGTTTTTCTTTGCCTATCGACCCTTCCGAACACAACTGTGACGTCTATTTTCACCTAGCAATCTTCCTTTAAAAATTCATTTTCAGATCTCTCCTAAAAAAGAGTTAGAAACCTATGAAATCAATCTAAAATTTCCACAAATTTGATATTAGATCAGGACCAATGGGTCCCACCAGGCGTGCCAAAATGTGTATAGGGATAAAATCGAGATTGAATGATAATCAAAACAATGAAATAACCAACAATTCAATCCTATAACATCAAGATAATGATCTAAGAAAACAACCAAATAATAAATGAAAGCTTTCACCTAGATTGTATTTTATCTTGGTTGAATGTGGATTGCTTCATAAATTGTGAAACCATGTTTACAACATGCAGATGTAGATTGTGTTTGTGCTCAAAAGATAGATGTGCTCAACAATGCGATGAATGCTCAATGCGTTGTATGGATGCCTGAGAATAAATGATCGAAGAGGATTTGTTATGGAGATAAGGGGGGTTTATATAGGATTCAATAAAGATCGATCAACGGTCCAGATAATTCAATGGAATCAATGGATGAGATAAATCTAGAATTCATGATGAATGTGTACCTCACATGTGTCACACAAAAATATATTTTTGTTTAAGTTAACTGCTTGATTTAACATAAAAAGACATGGAACAAACATGATAAAGATAGATTTCATAAAAATAGAAATACTTTTTTTCTAATTTATGAGCTAGTGATAAAAATAATAGTGATTAAGTCAATTAACTCAACTTTATATTTGCGTTTTTGCATGATTTGAGATAAATTAAATAATAAATTATTTAATTTTATGTGCATGATGAACAAGATTTATTTTTAGAGGAATTAGAAGATAATTGAGCAAATTAAGTAAATTAATTTATTTAATTGTTTGTGCATGATAGAAGATATAGAATAGATTTGAAGATTTAAATAAATAAATTGATTTAATTTATTTTGCATGATGGAGGATAAATAAAAGATTTGATTTTATTTTATTTTTAGATGAGATATTTAATTTAAATAAATTTGAATGATTTATTTAAATTTGGAAGAATAATTGATTTAATTAAATAATTTAGAAATTATTTAATTATAGATATGAGGATTTAAAAGATATATTAATTAAATAATTATTTTATTCAATTGATGTGGATTTGAATTTTGGAAGACGATAATCATTTAATTAAATAATTAAAATTATTTAATTTTGGAAGAATAAAGTTGATTTTGATGAAATTAATTAAATAAATAGAATTTATTCAATTAATGTTGATTTTTAGGAGATTTGGAAGAATTTGATGATTTTGGTGAAATTAATTAAATAACTAGATTATTCAATTAATGTTGAATGCAGGTGATTTGACAGATTTGATGAAATGTAAGTGATGCAATGACATGGTCATTTTTGGGTGTCTACACTGACTACTCCCCCTTAAAGCTTCACTCCTATACTCAATACTTCTTTAGTAATACTAGGGAGACTCTCCCTAACAATGTTATCCAACAAGACTAACCAAAAATGTACTTTCTAATACTTTTGCATATGTACAAAGAAATTAGAAATTGCTTAAGTAAAGTAGAAATGTGTACATTTTAGCTAGAAGAGGGAAAACTACTCTTGTAAGACACTTTTAATTTTGCAAGGTGTGTCTCCCAATCCTTCTTAGCAAAGGCAAGCAAACTGCACTAGCTCTCAATCTGAATAAGGAAGTCTTCTCCTTCATCTGGAGAACTAGGTACTAGATTCATTTGTGCCATCTTCTTTGCACTTTCTATCACACTGGTGAAGGAGGTAATCCTTCCATTTACCATATCTTTAAGCTAACAATATTGTATAATGATCTTTTCTCTTTTTTCTTGTAGCTGGAAAAACTATCCATGTAGATTCTAAATTTCTATTCTTGTTGTACCATCTACATCATATACTAGATCATAGATACTGAAGGCCTAAGCAATCTGTGACTCTACTGAGTCCATTTGGTCCTTAATGCTCTTTGTAGAATTAGGCTATTTTAAACAAAATTGAAATAAAACTCTATCTTTTTCGAAGCATTTCTGTGCATCTCTCAGACTTTCTTGCAGTTTACCATGTGCAACACTGCACTTGTTAGATATTTCGGTTAATATCTTCTCATTGACCTTCTTTGTCATTTCCTTTTCTAATTTTTCTTCTAGATCGACAAAGTAATTTTTGAAAGAATCTAACAAAAGCTTTAACTTCTCCACACTTAATAAGGAATCATTAGTGGTTGCTTTGGGAATGCCTTTTTTCAACACTTTAACTGCTTCTTCTATCAATTATGATCTCTTCTAGTGTGTTGACAGTATCTCCTTTCATTTGGAGGCATGAAATACATCACCAAGATGAAGCTTTTGCAAGCGAGAGATCTTTGCAATATCAACTTGTCCCTATTGCATTAGAAGATGTAGCAGTTATGTAGATACTACTGATTCAAATTGTAACTACATGTCCAATAAGCTCTTTAATGAGTCTCCAAAGCATTTACAATCAATCTTTGCATTTTCTTCTTCCTTTCTTTCATCATCACCGGATTTATCCTCAATCCTCTTCCCTTCTTTAGTAGATTTTGGAGGAGGCAAACTTTCAGTATTTAGTGCTTCTATTTTCTCTGAGATCTTTTCCAATTTTTTGCTTATCATCAGCAATATTCTCTACTACCAGAGGGGCATTATTTGTGAACATGTTTTCTTTCACATTCTCATCTTCAAACATATGCATATGTTGTGCATTATCAGGCTCATTACTCTCTAGAGCAATTTTATCATGCTGCAATTGCTCTTCATTGTTCGGATGGACTTTTAATCCTTTAGCAAGTTCTTCTATTTTCTACAGAGTCTCATTTTTCAATCTCTCAATATCATCTGTGTCTCTTCTCATCAAAATGCTTACTCTCTATTTTGTTCTGACATCTTGGTGATATAGTTGAGCCAATTTTCCTTTATCTTCATCATAAAATGAGGAGCCAATCTTTTCCAAGGCAAATTCCTTTATCTTTCCATCCTCTTCTATTGCTTCTTTCCTTCTTGCAGTTAAAACTTTTTACAAATCATTGGGCAATTAATCCTCAATATTGTCTAGGCCAGTGTCAAATGTAACCATATACTTGACTATGGCTTCTTCAATGGTGGCCTTATCTTCCTTATTGGACTCAGGGCACATTTTTGTTGTCTCTTCTAAGTTACCAGATTCTAAAATACTATTGAATAATGCATCTAATTTTAAGAGATTGTGTTCCCTTATAGGAGGGGATTTGTCCTTCTTCTTCCCCTTGCCTTTTCCTTTGCTTTTAATTGATTCTTCTTCTTACTTTTACTTCTCAGTTTCCTCTTCACTATATGTCTCAATAGTGCTAACTTTTGCTTTATTTTCACTTGTCTCTTCTTCTAAGGCATGAGACATCTTCTTCTTATTTCATACCAATTGAGGTCCTTCCTCCTCCTCTTCTTCTTCTTCTTCTTCTTCATCCTCACAGCTAACATACTTTTCTCTTTTGTCCTTTTCATTTACTCTTCTCCTCGTACGAGGCTCTTGTTTTACTAAGGCACCGAATTCTTCTCTCTTCTTTTCAGGCATGCTTCCAGAGGATTTCAAAATAGTAGGAGAAGAGGTAGAGGTCCTAGATGACCTTCTTGTCGTGGGAGTACTCTCTGGAGAAGCAGGTATGCCTATAGATTTCTCCACAGGATTTTTTGGTGTAACAATCTCCTCCAATTTAGTTTTCATCTTTTCAACGTTTTTCATAAGTTCCTTTTCCTTTTGTTTTAGGTGCAGTTCACTAGATTTTTATTCATATGTTGTAAACCTATCTACTACTATATCTCTTGGTTTACATAGCATTAGTTCTGCAAGTCTTGTGATTACATCTTCTTCTACTTTGAATTCCATTTTTGAGACCTAAACTATTCTAGATTTCAATGTTTCCATGAGGCATTCATCTCTAGTAACCATAAAGGTTATGTCCTTTTTGTATTTCTCAACAACCTTTGTTGGTATCCTCTCTCTCTCTTGGGTTCTTTCTTGAAAGGACTTGAAGAAACCCCATAGCATAGATTTATGGGCATTTGGGTCTCCAATACTCCTTAAATGATCACAGATTTGAATTACATCAGGAATATTGCTCAACCACATAATATTCTTTACACCAAGTAACTCTCTAAGAATGTAAAACAATAAACATATGACCTAAGGGTACCATACTAGAATGGGTACCGAGAATCCTTGGTCTTCTGTAGATTCTCCATCAATTGTTGTCTCAGGAGCTCACATAAATCAATGTCCAAACCCTCTTTCACCATCTAGTGAGTAGTGTGTATAGATATTGCCAACACCGAATTCTTTATGTTTGTGTAATATATCTTGTAACCAATCATCATTGATTCATACTTCACTACCAAATCATTTAAGTCATTCACTATTAGGGCACATTTGTCAAATTTTACATGAGTGAGATTCATAACCATCTCATTTTTCACCACCTTCATTGCCGGAATAGATGGTACAAAACATAAACTAGTGACCACCTTGATAACTTCCTAAATTATCATATGCAGCATGTCCAACCACATAAACTTGTCATGAATACAGCTCAACACATACTTAATCCAATCGTTCTCATAATAGAAATTCAAGAAGTTATTCCACACATCTAGTTTCTTCTCTATCAAGCCCTCAAATTCAGGTTTTAATTCAAAATCATCTCTACTTATCTCATTAACCCAGATTTCCTTTATCTTTGTGTAATCATATTCTTCCAATTTCATGTGGATGTAGATTCACACATCTTCTATATGCATAACACCATAAGGAACTTTTGAAAATGTACCTTCTAGATCTGTCTTGGTGTAGTGCACCTAGGACATTGTTTTTTATCATTTGTTAAAAATTTTGTTTTGGTGAAGACTAGGGAGTTTCAAAAATAATGTATTAAAGCCTTGAGAGGAATGAGGTTGTAAGTGGAAGTTGAAAATAGGCAATTATCTTTAGTGGTCTGTAGTCCTTTTAAGAGTTTGACAGTCTATTTTTAGATATACAATCTTTTTATGAAAAAATAGTCAGTTGAGGCTATTTTTAGCCTTTTCCCATGATAGGGAAGGAGGTAATGGAGGAAATTAATGGAAAGGATAAGAGGAGACCTCTCTCATGATATTGGAGAGTAGTTATTTTTGAAGTTTGAATGAAGGAGATGAAGAAAATTGTAGTTTGATGTCCCCATGACACTATTTTTCTCTATTTTTGTTGTTTCTTTTATCTTTTTTGAGGCCGTATAGTATTGTCATGATATCTTATGCATAGAATGCTATGATGGATTATTTTACCTTTATCTTGAACCAGAATGGAGGAGATAGTATGGAGATTAAAGCATGTTTCATAAGGTTTCTTTAAGTCTGCTCTAAATTTTACTATTTTTGTTGCTCTTCCCTTGCTTCGTACAGTCCTGTACCTGATGGTCAAGAATCCTAATGACTGAAGCATGAAAGTATGATGAGATACCTTGCATTTAAAACAAGTTGGGAGTAATTTCATTGTGTTGGAAGGATTTTCTCTGTACTTTTCCGAAACTACTCATTTAGCTAGGGTTTAGAGGGTTTTAGGAGCTTTTTATGAAATTAATGGTTTGCTAACCCATCCCTTCAGCATCATAGACAAATAATTAATGGAAATACTTTGTTTTGAAGGCTTATCAATTAGGTTTTGTCCACAGGAGTAGGGGAGTGGAAAAAGTTGATGCTTGAAGCCATGAAGACCGAATTTCTTCATGTGTTAGTTGAATGACATAGGTAGTTATTGGTTTGATGAGAAACCCATACTTGCAAACCCTAAAACCCTAGAAATTGGTCGATTTGGGATATGTCTAAGCTCATCAAAGTGGAATTTTGGTTGTGGGCTTGTGAGGCCTACTATTTCATTCCCTTATATTCACTACTTTATTTTACTATTGGTGACACATGTTAGACTTATGGGACTGTTGATCCAGATTTATAGAACTATTAGACTTTATGCTTTATGTGGATTTATTATGTTTAGCATGATTACGATGAGATTAGACCTTGATATTGATTCACTGATGATGTTAGAGATATTATTTACATTATGATGTTATTGGGATGCTATTCATGTGATTTTAGTTAGAAAATTATTATGTGATCTTATCTTGTGATGGACTGTTGAAATGCAAAATTAGGAATTTCATTATAATGTGATTCTTTGATGCTTATATGGACATGTGATGATGTATGTGCATGTTTCACTTTGCTTCGGCTATTATATACATGTTAGAGTAATATTCCATTTGAGTGCACAGGTGTTTCTAACTAAGCCATGGATATTCGGAGATCATCCCACACACTGTGTTGTTTCCCGTGTAAAGCTAATCTAGTTCCAAGAGGGACCAAGATCAACTATGTGATGCATGATGAATTTTTGTAATGTGATTGTGTGATGTTAGTTGGGTTAGGTTTACCCCTTCTTATATTTGATTTTTAATTGGTGTTGTTAAGTGTAATGTTCTTTTAAATTTCATTTTTGGTTTTAATTTTTGAGACCCCTTTTTTATGTGTTTTTACTCAACCTATGGTGCTCAAAATGGGTTAAAATTGACCCTGGGTTGTACCCCTAGGGTCTAGGGACTATTTGGGCTTGTGTAACCTTAGGTAAACCTCCATTTGCTCACTTTAACTTCACCCTAAAGTAAAGTGACAAAAATGGAAGTTGTGGGTCAAACACTCAACCTCTTCATTCCCTCTTTCCTAGGTTGGGGCAGTCTTCAAGACCCCCTAATTGTGGAGGACTCAACTCCAAGCCTCTCCCACAATTGGTGAGGGTAACTTGGGGTTGTGTGGGTTTTCTTAGGAGGAGATGATTGGGGCACATGTGGCACCCACTCCTCCTTTGGCTCCACTTTTCTCTCCCACATGTGTGAGAGAGAATAAGTGGATGGGAGAAAGACTTGGTGGAATGGTAGGATGACATGTGTCAACTCCCCATTCCAAGAGTCTTGTAAATGGTTGTGTGGAGGAGTGAGGAGGTGACATGTGTCACCTCCCCATTCCTCAAGGCTCATGAGAAGAGCCTATTTTATTCCCTTTTGAACAGAGGGAGGGGGTTGTTGAATTTTTTTTCAATTTTTGAATTTTTAGTTGCTTTTGGGGAGAAAGTTAGAGGAAAAAAAAAGTTGGAGGCTAAACTTGGAGATAGAGATAGAGGAGCTCTACTCAAATATCTTCCATTGGGATTTATAAGGTTGGACTCAAGGAAAATACCTTTCCTTATGCATTTTATTTACTTGTATGATGTTTGTGTGAGTTCCATTTTCTTTGTTTTACTTTGTGTTGTGGGAAAATTGGTTATGGCAGTTGTGAGAGCCTCTCCATTTGGAGAGAATGCTCAACATGTGTGGGGTGGGGGAGGAGTGAACCTCCTCGAGGTCACATCCTTGGTTTTGTGGAGTTTTGGCCTTGAGGGCAATTTTATGTATATGAGCAATATGTGAAATGGCTTGAGAGCCAAAAGAAAGCTTTGTGAAACTATTTTAAAAAGTGTTGGCTTGAGGCCTTGAGAGATATTTGTATTGGGAAGTTTTGGAGTGATACTCTTGAGTTGAGTGATGTCCACTCCCCTACCCCATTAAACTCACCTTGGGTGAGTTTTGTTATGTGAAAGCTATGGGAGTGTGTTGTCTTTTGGTGTTGTTTACATTTTTGTGATGTAGTGTGTGTTTACCTTGTGTGAGGATGACCTCCTAGCTCGGGGGTGACTCATGAGTGAGTCAATGGTAGGAAGGAGAGTAGTTCATTGTGGCTATTTTCCCTTTGATGTGCTTATTGTAGGTTCATAGAGCTTAGAGATGAAGAAAACTAGTTCTCCTTCCTTCTGTTATCATTTTGAGCTCATGAGAGAGCATGTCCAAAATGGGCCTTGTGTAGTTTCTTTTAGTATTCAAAGAGAGGAGATGTTACTCTGTTGAGGGGTATGAAACTATGTTGTTCAATTTGATTGTAATTAATCTAATTGTTTTTGGGGATAAAAATGATCTTGTTGATTTTTCCTTGTAGCCTTGTGAATAAAAAAAAGAAAAATAAGTATATTGCAAGATACATGTATGTGCAAATATTTTGACATATTTATATGTTTCATCTCAAATAAATGAAATATTTAGTTGCTGATTTAAAATGCTTTATGAATGATTACAAAAAAAAAAAGTTGTAAGAAGAAAGGCATGTTCAAACTTGGATGCATTTGTATAATTTATTACAACAAAGAAGAAAATTGGATGTTGCTATTTATTTTGAAAGAATGAATTAAATGTATTTGTTTCAAAAATATATATAAAGAAGATGTGTTGGCTGTATAAATTTTATTAACAACATTATTGTGAAGAAGAAAAATTTCATTTTTATTATGCAATTATATGTTCCTACTTTTAAATGGCCCCTTAGTTTTAAGTAAATTAACCATACATATATATATATGTGTGTGTGTGTGTGTGTGTGTGTGTGTGTGTGTGTGTGTGTGTGTGTGTGTGTGTGTGTGTAAACTATAAATAAAAATGCTTTTATTGTCTGTATACTTCAGATAAAAACCTATGTTTTGGGTTGGGTGTATATTTAAATGTATATGTGTGTGTGTGTATATATATATATGTATTTTATGTATTACTGTCATATTGAAAAATGAATTTGTGTAAACTATATGCTGTTATATTTAAATCAGAGTATACTTATATATATATAAACAGTAACTATAATATTTATTTTGATGTGATAAATATTTTACACCGCATGAAATAAAAAAAAGAGGATTTTTTTTTAACAAAATATGTGTTGGAATTTTATGTGAGGTGGGGGTTATACCCCCCACCGCCATTGCCGCCGTTTGTTTGTGAATTGGGTGTGGGGAGGGGGCCAAGCCCCACCCACACCCCACTGTGTGGGATGTGGGTGGGGCTCAACCCCCTCCCAACATCCTTTCCCCACCACTGGCCTCTCCTTACCCACAGACCACCACTCCCTCTCCCTCCGCCGTTCCAATCTCCAAACTCCCCACTTTCGGTGCCCTACGAAACCCTCCCATTGGTGCCTCACTATCATTAATAGCCAAGAACGCTACCACCATTTGAAGTCGTCAGTGGTTCCTTAGTGCTTTGGCCCGCCCTTGGTCGTTGGCCTCATTCTGCTAGAAAACACAGACTTAAAACTATATATATATATATATATATATATATAGCCAAAAAAAATAGAGCAAATGGGTTCATTTTATGTTTTTACCTCTGAAAACAAAGAGGAGACCATGAAGGGTCTTCTCCATCAAACCTACAAAACACAAACCAGAAGAAAGAAAAGAATGAGAGATTGTAGAAGGGAAGAACAAAGCATTTGGAAGCTAGGGTTTTACTTTCATTCTTAAGGAAATTCTTATTTAATTTGTGAAGGGCTTTTAGGGTTTACTTTTTAAAATTGTTTTTATATAAGTTTTCCCTCTTCATTTATTTTTATTCTTCTATCATCTCTCTTGTTATTTTAATTTTATAAAGAGGAATTTAGGGAGATTATTTATGGGTGGGTATTTTAGTTAGCTTAGTTAGGTTTTTACTATTTGAAATCCCTTATGAGAGAAGTTATGAAATTTTATTCTTCCATTTAATATTACATGACCATTTTAAAAGCTTAATCTATTAGGTTAGAGGACTATATCTATTGTTACTAATTAATTTAAGTGGGGTTAAATTAATATACTTAATTCACTTCATGTGTGGTTATTGAAATGTAATAAATGTATAATTAATTGAAATTAATTGTTGCTTGTGGACATTAAGTTATGAGGATAATTTAATTTTACTAATAAGTAAATTAGTTGCGTCAATTTTTTTTTCTAACGTTATTAGTTTAATTAATTAATTTAGTCGTTATTACAATTCAATGAACCTAGGAGACCTTCATTAAAACTTAGCTACTAGAATAAACCCTATTCACGCCCGTGAGGCGTTATGCTACCAGATTTTTTCAGAATCTAGGTTTAAGTTAGTTTATCTTTTTAAAACCTTGTGTAGTGATATATTATCATCTTCACAAACTTGATGTTATTAAACTAGGCCATTAATCCATTCTTATGCAATAGAATTAGGCTTTTGAATTTGACTATGTCAAAATCCCATCATCCACTTAGGATAACCTAGGGTTTTGATCTCTGATCCTAATCCTATTAGCGATGTTAATCACATCACATTGACCCCCTAGTTGGTCTTCATTGCATGAGGGGAATGTGCATGTGATCGCATTACCCCACCTTCGACTATCATGATTATGCCTTATGCGTAATGCCACCGAGCACGCTTATGCGTTTTAGGGGGTTTCTTGGGAAGCGTGGAAATTTTTTGATATTTCGTGTCATGTCCACATGACAAATGTGGACATAACATGAGTGATGCATGTCGTGACCACATGGGAAATGTGGGCATGACATTTGGTATCAGAGCCTAAGTTTAAACACTAGTCTTGTTTGGGCATGTTACTTTTTCCGCAATTTTGATTAATTAGTGCCTACCTTGTTTTGGTAGGATGCGACCTAGAATGAGGCGAGCGCCTTCATGCCACACGAGTCTGTAGAGATATGAGATGGGTCCACGGTAGAGGGTTAGGGACTAGCAGCCTTATCAGAGTAGCAGGCACCACATGCACCACCAGAGCCTGATATACGACCTTAGAGTTTACAGACATTACAGGTCATGTTAGAGAGGCTACCGCCAGTTGTACCAGTGCCATGTGACAAGCCCCATGTTGATCCACAAGAGGAGCCACATGAGAAGTCGTGTGTTGAGTCGTGAGCTGAGCCACGTGTAGAGCCCCGCGTCAAGCCGTGAGAGGTGCCACGTGTGGAGCCCTTGGTAGAGATACCAGATACTACAGTGGAGGAGGTAGGGTCAGCTTACAAAGCATGGAGTAGGAGTCCTCTGCGACATGCAAGATGAGATGAGATTGTGAGGGTAGAGCAGGTGTATCATGGACCTTATGAGTATGGTATGGATGAGCCGGTCATAGGGCATAGAGACAGAGGAGACCCCATATGAGACCTACTTAGGCTTAATCCACCTACCTTCGCAGAAGCTATAGAGGGAGCTGAGGCTGAGGCTTGGCTCATTAGTCTAAACAGATGCTTTGCATTGCGACCTCATGGGAACAACATGAAGGCATGCATGGCAGTACACCTCCTAAGAGATGCAGCAGCTAGTTGGTGGCATACTGAGAAGTGCAAGCATCGTCTATCATTAGACACACTCACATGGGAAACATTCATAGAGCACTTTAATGAGCGTTACTTGTCAGACCATTATAGGTAGTGTTGGATAGATGAGTTCCATGACTTACAGCAGAGAGGACTCATGGTTGCACAATATGAGAGCAAATTTATTGAGATTTCACGTTATGTAGAGTATCTCCATGATGAGAAACTTTCAGTGCACAAATTTATCAGAGGTTTGAATCAGGGAATAGCAGGACCAGTTCATATGGCAGACCCCTAGACTATAAGTGAGGCTACCGAGAAGGCATATATTGTAGAGGAGATTTAGGGATGAGGACAGAGTTCACGCCCAAGGTTTCAAGACCATAGTCATCAGCAGCAGCAGAACTTTCATAGATCACCACCACCACAAAGAGGAGGATTTAGTTCTCCATCATTACCTCCTAGGCCTCCACAGCAACAGCAGTATCAGCAGAGGTCTAGACTCCAAAAGAGGGCACAGGGAGGACAAAATCATGGTTGGCAGCAGCAGGGCCTGCGTAGGGATCAGAGATAGCAAGGACCACCTGTGGGACCCATGAGGTAACAGTAGTTGTATATGGGTTTACATGGATCCACAAGATGGAATGGACACTAGCAGAGTGTTAGGACATAGTCTGGGTAGATACAGGCTAGGGGCCCATGTTATGTTTGTGGTGGGGCAGGACATTTGGCCAGAGAGTGTCCACAGGGTTTCACAGTCCCCATTCAGGAGGGTCAGAACAGACTATAGGAGATGTGGGTAAGTCCCACCATATGTTTGTAGTAGTTGACAACTACCAGGCTGACTTCCAAGCCTCAATTATTGAGACAGTAGGTATGATTGGGGATGTTCCCATTTCTATTCTTTTTGATTCTGGTGCTACTGATTCCTTTATATCTACGTTGTTAGTGGAGTGTTATAGGCTAGTGGCTTCTATGCAAGACTTTAGGTGGGAGGTTGAGTTGGCCACTGGGGCCAGGATGTTAGTAGATGCTTTGGTTCGAGATTGTGAGATCTCTTTGGGGCCTTTCACTACATCATGTGACCTTAGAGTTATGCCATTAGGATCATATGGTGTCGTGTTAGGCATGGATTGGCTTGCTGCTCAAAGCCAAGCTAGATTGTCGTCGAAAGGTGATTAGCTGTTTAGATGACCATGGCATAATAGTTGAGATAGTCAGCGTTCAGAAGCCCACAACGGTTCATATGATTTCTGCTCAGTAGGTTAAGCGCTGCATGTGGAAGGGATGTCATTTTTTTACCATTACCATTAGCGACAGATCATATGATGAGCCAGAGGCATCTTTAGATGACCATCCTATCTTGAGGGAGTTCACCGATGTCTTTCCACTAGAGTTACCAGGTATGCCTCCATGCAGAGAGGTAGATTTCAACACTGATCTAGTGCCAGGCGCAGAGCCAGTGTCTCGTGCACCCTACAGGATGACTACACATGAGCTTTGTCTCGTGCACCCTACAGGATGACTACACATGAGCTCACAAAGCTCATGTGTAGTCATCTTGTAGGGTGCACGAGACACTGGCTCTGCACCTGGCACTAGATCAGTGTTGAAATCTACCTCTCTACATGGAGGCATACTTGGTAACTCTGGTGGAAAGACATCGGTGCACATGAGCTCATGAAGCTCAAATTGTAGTTAGAGGAATTGCTTGAGAAGGGGCACAATCATCTTAGCATTTCACCATGGGGCACACTAGTTATCTTCGTGAAGAAGAAGGATGGGTCTCTTCACTTGTGCATGGACTATAGGTAGCTTAATAAGGTGATGGTGAAGAACTGTTATCCTCTGCCTAGGATTGATGACCTTTTTGATAAAATGCAGGGAGCTAGAGTGTTCTCGAAGATTGATCTGAAGTCCAAGTATCACTAGTTGCGCATCACAAAGGCAGATATTCATAAGACTGCTTTCTAAACTAGATATGGCCACTACGAGTTCATTGTAGTACCCTTTAGTTTGATGAATGCCCCTGTAGTGTTTATGAGTCTCATGAATGAGGTGTTCCGCAATTACTTGGATCACTTCGTGATCATTTTTCTTGATGATATTTTGAACTATTCGAGGACCGAGGAGGAGCATGTGGATCACTTGTGTTAGGTTTTGCAGTGCTTGAAAGAGTAGTAGCTTTATGGCAACTTGGTGAAGTGTCCTTTTTTTAGGACTGAGGTGTAGTATTTAGGACATATCTTATTCGATGATGGCATCTCCATAGATCCATTGAAGATTAGGACTATTAGAGATTACCCAACACCCACCAGTGTGACAGAGGTCAGGAGTTTCATGGGTTTAGCTAGTTACTACCGCAGATTTGTAGAGGGCTTTTCCAGGATAGCGCACCCCATTACTTCCCTTCAGTGGAAAGGGAAGAGTTTCACTTGGACTGAGCAATGTGAGAGGGCCTTTGGGGGTCCTCAAGGAGTGTCTTATCAGTACTCCCATCTTAGCAGTTCCTGATCCTATAGAGGGTTTTATAGTTTGTACAAATGCATCACTTGAGGGTTTGGGAGCCATGCTTATGCAGGGTGGTAGAGCGATTGCATATGAGTCGCGTAAGCTCAAGACACATGAGCTGAACTACCCTACTCACGATTTAGATCTCACGGTAGTGGTACATGCTATTGTTCGTTGGAGACACTTTCTTTTTGGGTCATCGCTTTGAGCTTCATTCAGATCACCATAGCTTGCAGTACATATTCACACAACCTAATTTGAACTCCCGCCAGCGGTGTTGGATGGATTTTTTATGAGAGTATGACTTTGATGTCCACTACATCAAAGGGAAGGAGAATGTGGTCCCTGATGCTTTGAGTTAGAGGCACCACAAGATCCTGACCTTAACCTTGAGTGTGGACTCGAGAGTGCGCATCATTCAACATCTGCCTAAGGATGAGTGGTTTCTTGAGGTGCAGTAGGAGATCCAGTCACAGAGGGCCCTTAAGGGCAACTTTGTAGGATATTCCCTTGAGTTAGATGGGTTTCTTAGACATCGACAGTGCATCTATGTACCCCGTGCGGGTGACCTTCATGCAGGAGTTCTTTCATAGGCTCATAGAACACCTTATGTAGCACACCCAGGGGTGAAGAAGATGCATGCCAACTTGTGAAGTTATACCATTGGGTGGGTATGAGACAAGACATTATAGAGTATGTTGATCATTGCCTAGAGTGCTAGAGGGTCAAGGCCGAGCATCAGCATCTAGTGGGTCTTTTATACCCCCATGCGATACTTGAGTGGAAATGGGACACCATTTCCATGGATTTTATTGTTGGTCTTCCTATGTCATCATGTCGCCATGATGCCATCATGGTGACAGTTGACAAGTTGACCAAGGTGGCACATTTCTCACCTGTACACATGATGTACAATGCACCATCAATGGCGAGAGTATTCTTGGATCAGATTGTTAGACTATATGGGGTACCTCCCTGTATCATATCTAATAGGGATTCAGTGTTCACATCAGCCTTTTGGAGGGCCTTGAATCAGGCGTTGGGCACACAGCTCAACTTCAATTCTGCTTATCATCCTGAGATAGATGGTCAGATAGAGAGGGTTAATCAAGTTCTTGAGGATATGCTCCATATGTACGTCATGGATCACTAGAGTAGATGGGAGGAGTATCTGTATCTAGTTGTGTTTGCCTACAATAATGGGCATCACAGCTCGTTGGGTATGCCTCTATTTCAGGCCTTGTACAACAGACCCTACAAGACACCTTTGAGTTGGGACCGTATTGAGGACAGGGTTGCGATAAGGCTAGAGTTGGTTCAGGATATGGAGCATCAGATGACCTTGATTAGGAAGAGACTACAAGAGCCACAAGATTGACAGAAGAAGTATGCCAATGCTAAGAGGGTAGATAAGAGCTTCTCAGTTGGGGATTGAGTATTCTTGAGAGTACGACTGCACAAGAGTCCAATCTATTATGGAAAGTGCTCTAAGCTCGCACCACATTTTGTTGGACCTTTTGGGATCTTGGAGTGGATAGGACCTGTAGCCTATCGTTTAGCCTTTCCATCTAGCCTGTTGTGCATCCACGATGTTTTCTATATTTCTATTTTGTAGCATTACATATTTGATTTATCTCATGTATTGGATTGGAGTGCTCTTCAGGTAGAAGGGGATGGTCAGTTGGCTTTGGAGCCAATTCACATATTGGCTCGTCAAACACTGGGCCTTCGAAGTTGAGAGCTGGACCAGGTTAGGGTCCAATGGGACATGTATGATGAGGTCATGGCGACATGGGAGGATGCAGCTAGATTGAGGGCCCTTTATCCTTACCTCTTTGATGACTTCTAGGAGGAAGTACAGTCTTAGGGGGGAAGGATGTGAGGCCTACCATTTCATTCCCTTATATTTACTAATTTATTTTACTATTGCTGACACGTGTTAGACTTATGGGGCTATTAATCCCGATTTACAGAACTATTAGACTTTATGCTTTATGTGGATTTATTATGTTTAGCATGATTACAATGAGATTGGACCTTGATATTGATTCACTGATGATGTTAGACATATGATTTACATTATGATGTTATTGGGATGCTATTCATGTGATTTTAGTTAGAAAATGATTATGTGATCTTATCTTGTGATGGACTGTTGAAATGTAAAATTAGGAATTTCATTACAATGTGATTCTTTGATGCTTATATGGATATGTGATGATGTATGTGCATGTTTCACTTTGCTTCAGCTATTATATACATGTTGGACTAACATTCCATTTGAGTGTGCAGGAGTTTCTAACTAAGCCACATATATTCAGAGATCATCCCACACACTATGTTGTTTCCCATGTAAAGCCGATCTAGTTCCAAGAGGGACCAAGATCAACTATGTGATGCATGATGAATTTTTGTAATGTGATTGTGTGATGTTAGTTGGGTTAGTTTTACCCCTTCTTATATTTGATTTTTAATTGGTGTTGTTAAGTGTAATGTTCTTTTGAATTTCATTTTTGGTTTTAATTTTTGAGACCCCTTTTTTATGTGTTTTTACTCAACCTATGGTGCTCAAAATGCATTAAAATTGACCGTGGGTTGTACCCCTAGGGTCTAGGGACCATTTGGGCTTGTGTAACCTTAGGTAAACCTCCATTTGGTCACTTTAACTTCACCCTCAACCTCTTCATTCCCTCTTTCCTAGGTTGTGGGTCAAACACTCAACCTCTTCATTCCTTCTTTCCTAGGTTGGGGGAGTCTTCAAGACCCCTAATTGTGGAGGACTCAAATCCAAGCCTCTCCCACAATTGGTGAGGGTACCTTGGGGTTGTGTGGGTTTTCTTAGGAGGAGATGATTGGGGCACATGTGGTACCCACTCCTCCTTTGGCTTTACTTTTCTCTCCCACGTGTGAGAGAGAACAGTGGATGGGAGAAAGTCTTGGTGGAATGGGAGGATGACATGTGTCACCTCCCCATTCCAAGAGTCTTGCAAGTGGTTGTGTGGAGGAGTGAGGAGGTGACATGTGTCACCTCCCCATTCCTCAAGGCTCATGAGAAGAACCTATTTTATTCCCTTTTGAAGAGAGGGAGGGGGTTGTTGAATCTGTTTTTCAATTTTTGAATTTTTAGTTGCTTTTGGGGAGAAAGTTAGAGGAAAAAAAAAGTTGGAGGCTAAACTTGGAGAAGGAGATAGAGGAGCTCTACTCATATATCTTCCATTGGGCTTTATATGGTTGGACTCAAGGTAAATGCCTTTCCTTATGCATTTTCTTTACTTGTATGATGTTTGTGTGAGTTCCATTTTGTTTGTTTTGTTTTGTGTTGTGGGAAAATTAGTTATGGGAGTTGTGAGAGCCTCTCCATTTGGAGAGAATGATCAACATATGTGGGGTGGGGGAGGAGTGAACCTCCTCGAGGTCACATTCTTGGTTTTGTGGAGTTTTGTCCTTGAGGGTAATTTTGTGTATATAAGCAATATGTGAAATGGCTTGAGATCCAAAAGAAAGCTTTGTGAAACTATGTTAAAAAGTGTTGGCTTGAGGCCTTGAGAGATATTTGTATTGGGAAGTTTTGGAGTGGCACTCTTGAGTTGAGTGATGTCCACTCCCCTACCCCATTAAACTCACCTTGGGTGAGTTTTGTTATGTGAAAGCTATGGGAGTGTTGTCTTTTTGTGTTGTTTGCATTTTTGTGATGTGGTGTGTGTATGACCTCATAGCTCGGGGGTGACTCATGAGTGAGTCAATGGTAGGGAGGATAGTAGTTCATTGTGGCTATTTTCCCTTTGATGTGCTTATTACAGGTTCATAGAGCTCAGAGATGTAGAAGAAAACTAGTTCTCCTTCCTTGTGTTGTCATTTTGAGCTCATGAGAGAGCATGGCCAAAATAGGCCTTGTCTAGTTTCTTTTAGTATTCAAAGAGAGGAGATATTACTCTCTTGAGGGGTATGAAACTATGTTGTTCAATTTGATTGTAATTAATCTAATTGTTTTTGGGGATAAAAATGATCTTGCTGATTTTTCCTTGTAGCCTTGTGAATAAAAATAAATAAAAATAAGTATATTGCAAGATACATGTGTGTGCAAAGATTTTGACATATTTATATGTTTCATCTCAAATAAATGAAATATTTAGTTGCTGATTTAAAATGCTTTATGAATGATTACAAAAAAAAAAGAATGTTGTAAGAAGAAAGGCATGTTCAAACTTGGATGCATTTGTATAATTTATTACAACAAAGAAGAAAAGTGGATGTTGCTATTTATTTTGAAAGAATGAATTAAATGTATTTGTTTTAAAAAAATATATAAAGAAGATGTGTTGGTTGTATAAATTTTATTAACAACATTATTGTGAAGAAGAAAATTTTCATTTTTATTATGCAATTATATGTTCCTACTTTTAAATGGCCCCTTAGTTTTAAGTAAATTAACCATACATATATATATGTGTGTGTGTATATAAACCATAAATAAAAATCCTTTTATTGTCTATATGCTTTAGATAAAAACCTGTGTTTTGGGTTGGGTGTCTATTTAAATGTATATATATATTTTATGTATTAGTGTTATATTGAAAAATGAATCTGTGTAAACTGTATGCTACCATATTTAAATCAGAGTATACTTATATATATATATATATATATATATATATATATATATATAAACAGTAACTATAATATTTATTTTGATGTGATAAATATTTTACACCACGTGAAATAAAAGAAAGAGGAATTTTTTTTTGAACAAAATCTGTGTTGGAATTTTAAGTGAGGTGGGGGTTATACCCCCCACCGCCATTGCCATTGTTTGTTTGTGAACTGGGTGTGGGGAGGGGGCTGAGCCCCACCCACACCTCACCGTGTGGGATGTGGGTGGGGCTTGACCCCCTCCCCACATCCTTTCCCCACCACCAACCTCTCCTTACCTGCAGACCACCACTCCCTCTCCCTCTGCAACTCCACTCTCCAAACTCCCCACCTTCGGTGCCCTATGAAACCCTCCCATTATCACCTCATTGTCATTAATAGCCAAGAACGCTCCCACCATTGGAAGCCGTCGGTGGTTCCTTAGTGCTTTGGCTCGCCCTTGGCCGTTGGCCTCATTTTGTCATAAAACACAGACTTAAAACTATAAATATATATATATTTGGCCAAAAAAATAAATAGAGCAAATGGGTTCATCTTATGTTTTTACCTCCAAAAACAAAGAGGAGACCATGAAGGGTCTTCTCCATCAAACCTGCGAAACACAAACCGGAAGAAAGAAAAGTATGAGAGATTGTAGAAGGGAAGAACAAAGGATTTGGACGCTAGGGTTTTACTTTCATTCTTAAGGAAATTTTTATTTTATTTGTGAAGGGCTTTTAGGGTTTACTTTTTAAAATTGTTTTTTTATATAAGTCTTCCCTCTCCTTTTATTTTTATTCTTCTATTGTCTCTCTTGTTATTTTAATTTTATAAAGAGGAATTTAGGGAGATTATTCATGGGTGGGTATTTTAATTAGCTTAGTTATGTTTTTACTATTTGAAATCCCTTATGAGAGAAGTTATGAAATTTTATTCTTCCATTTAATATTACATGACCATTTTAAAAGCTTAGTCTATTTGGTTAGAGGACCATATCTACCTATAGTCCATGCATGTCTAGTATGTTACAAAACAACGGACCTTGCATGTCCAGTATGTTGTGTAACTCCATAATGGGTACTTGAAAAGGTAATTTTTTTGTGGGTTTGTCATGTCTTTTGAAAGTTATGCTCCAAAAACCTCGCTGACAGGGGTACAAGGAGATAGGTTAGCCTATGAAGGAAGTGGTACAAGGAGGTACCTTCAGTGCATTTTGATGGTTTTGTAAGCTTGGGACAATCAACCATAGTTGGTCTAGGGTCCCTAGGAATTTTGGAAAGGTTCCCATGTCTATGAACCTAAAGATGGTGTTATTGTATTATGTTGAAACAATGGAGAATGAGTGGAGAGTCATGTCCTATTTAGAGTCAAGTGTTGCAACCTGGTTCACTAGGACCTAAAAGGAGTTGTTTGCCCTTCCATACCCTGTATCCTCTTCCTCCTGTGTAGTTGTTTGTGACCCCTTAGTGGTCTTTGTGTAGTTATCTCTGCATCAAATTAGTATTAGAGCCAAGTTAGTAGGTCTGTGAAGTGTCAAGTTGAAGAGGTAGTTTGTCAAGATGCCTCCAAGAGTGAGAAACATGGCTCAAGAGATGAATGAGCTAATGGAAAAGTATGCCAGAGAGTTGAGGGAGTTGATGGAAAGAATAGCTACCATAGAACAAAATCAGAGAAGAGGAGTGGCTCTAGGTGATGAGAATGAGTCTGAGGAAGAAGAGGAAGTTGAGTATGAAGATGTGGAATAAGAGTTGGACCCTGAGGATTAGAGGATGGTAAAATTGCTTAAAGCAGTAAAGGAAGACAAGCACAAGATAAAGATAGATGTACCTGTTAGCACTCTTTTTGACCTGGGGTTGATTTTTCATGATCAGGGGGTTTCTTCATTTGAACCCTTTATCTTCTTGCCCATTTTCCTAAGTGTTGGACCTCCTCAGCATTTTTCAGCTGCAGCATCATATTTTTTCTTTGAGGAGGAGATCATCATCATCATCTTGTCTTCGATGATGGTCTGCATCATCATGTTTTCTGTCGCCTTGTTTTTCATCAGGATCATCATATTTCAATATCGGGTGATGTCTGGATATCATCCTGATCTTGTTGATGAGCTACAGTGCACCCTGATCTGCTTGCGGGGGTGATTTTTCAAGTATCCGGTGATCTTCCAATTATCACCTTGCCCAAACATGATGATGATGTTGCCCCGATTTTCTGAAGGGATTATTCTCTGAGTTGTTCGACCTGACTTGTTTTTTCTTAAGGGTCAGCATCATCATCATCATCATATTTCCAGTTATCACCGTGTTGCTTGCGGGGGTCATCATATTTTCTGCCTGCATGATATTTCGCCGGGGTGATATTTTTATCATCGGGTGATCTTGGTTATGATCATCCTGATGATGTTGTTGAAGAGTTCTAAGTGTGACCCGATATTCACTGGGGGTCATCATATTTTGAACGTCAGGATGATCTTAGTCAATATCATCCTGATGATGTTGTATCACTTCATGTTCGCTGTTTTATCATCCTGATGATGCTGACGTCATTCTTATGTCAGGGTGATATCTATTTTTCTGCCTATCTGCATCATGATATTTCCGAAGGAGGGGGTGATATTTTCATATCACCCGAATGTATGTTTGTTCCAGCGTCATGATGATGCTGATATCAAGGAGATATCCGCCTGCCGGCTTCGTGCATTATCTAGTGGGGGTGATCTTTTCAAGCATCATCATATTCATCTATCGCCCCGATCTTATAGTGGAGCTACAGTGCAACCTGATATTTGTGCATGAGGATGATATTTCCAAATATCTGGTTGTCTTCCGAATATCATCCTGATGTGGATGTGATGATGACGTCATCAAGGTCCGGGGGGGGTCATATTTCTAACACTGATCATCTTGTGGAGATCTCCCGATATTTGCAAATATGATGATGACGTCATCTGGATATGAGGAGGTGTGCAGTAGGCAGATATGATGATGACGTCATCAGGATGGTCATCAGCCAGACTTTTGGTATAGGCTCAGCAGGAGGATGTTCCTCCGATGGATCAGGTTGTGCTGATGAAGGCAATTATCATGCAGGTTGTATTGCGATATGATGCTGACGTCAGGATGATATTTCAAGAGACAGGATATCATGCTGCTGGAGGATGATGATGATGAAGTCTTATACTAGTGTCGTCAGGAGCAAAAGCACCGACATCATATATGCTCATGACCTAGTATATAAAGTGTTAAAGAGGTTGCTGCGGGGTGCATGTGGGATAATTGATATCCTGCATTTTCAAATATCATGATGATGAATCTCGGCGGGAAATGGTTGCGATCGACTGTTAGATGTTTTTCCCAAGGCCGCGGGTTGGTGCGCCATTAATGGCGAAGGTTGCAGAGGTATGGGCGGATCTGGTACCCGATTGAAGGTGTACATCAGCGAACAGTGGCGCAGGGCTCGAGATATCTTCCTGTCTCCTCCCCTACCTGCTGCATTCATGTTTGGGCACCAATCTGGTAGTGTTTGAGTGCCATTTTCCTGATACTGTATATCTGGTGGGATTTTTGGTCAACCCTGTAATTAATTGCTATGGTACACTACCTGGCTGTTATAAGCAGGAAGTGTTACTCATTTGTGGTTGTTGAAAGTTGAAGATTTTTGGCTCTGTAATTCAAAACAAGCTGATCTGGTTGTTCTGTACAGCTTAACCTGTGAGTTTATGTATCTCTTGTTGTATGTTCTTAGCATGAACCCACTGATTTCATGATTAATCTTATATGAGAAATGCTATCTTTGAATGTGTTTTGTTAATTCTGTCTCCAGTATTGCATGTATTCTTCTTCTGAATCTGGATATTTGGGTAATGTTTAGATTCTAGAGCATAGAATTCCTATGTTGAATGTCTGATCTTTTAACTTCTGCTCAAGGGGTAGATTAAACTATTTTCAGGTTGAACATTGGGAAGGGTATACTGCAGTAGGGATGCCATAAGTAGAGATAACTTAACACTCTATATTGGGAGATATCTGTAAGGCAGGTATCACATATATCCCCTTGAAATCCAGTTTTAGCTGTTCATGCTGATCATTCACAGGTGTATGTCTACTGATTCCAGGCCCTGGATAGGCACCAATCTTGCTTTGTGTTTGTGTTACAACCATGTCCAGCTTTGCATCCAAACTTAAAATCCAAATCAAAATCTAAAACAACCATTAGGACATTAGAGTTAGTTTTAGGAACCTCAGTCCTCTGTCTACAACTGCAAATAGGCCCAAAGCTAGCCCCTTTGCTCTTATCTTTCAGTTTTGGTCTACTTACAGGAGGACTTATCTGCTTTCTGTCAGCATCCCAGCCTTGTATGCATATCCTCATGGATGTTGAGTAGGGAATACCCCCTAGGTCTTGCAGAGCCTGAAGAAGAAGAGGAGATAAAATATAGAGTCTATCTCCTACACTGTTGGCCCCTGGCCCAGAGATCCTGTTGAATTTCTGTTGGTTTCTTCCCAGACTGGATGCTTATTCCCAGATTTCCCTACAAGGTAGCCATCAGTGATCAACAGGATCTCTGGGCCAGGGGCCAACAGTGTAGGAGATAGACTCTATATTTTATCTCCTCTTCTTCTTCAGGCTCTGCAAGACCTAGGGGGGTATTCCCTACTCAACATCCATGAGGATATGCATACAAGGCTGGGATGCTGACAGAAAGCAGATAAGTCCTCCTGTAAGTAGACCAAAACTAAAAGATAAGAGCAAAGGGGCTAGCTTTGGGCCTATTTGCAGTTGTAGACAGAGGACTGAGGTTCCTAAAACTAACTCTAATGTCCTAATGGTTGTTTTAGATTTTGATTTGGATTTTAAGTTTGGATGCAAAGCTGGACATGGTTGTAACACAAACACAAAGCAAGATTGGTGCCTATCCAGGGCCTGGAGTCAGTAGACATACACCTGTGAATGATCAGCATGAACAGCTAAAACTGGATTTCAAGGGGATATATGTGATACCTGCCTTACAGATATCTCCCAATATAGAGTGTTAAGTTATCTCTGCTTATGGCATCCCTACTGCAGTATACCCTTCCCAATGTTCAACCTGAAAACAGTTTAATCTACCCCTTGAGCAGAAGTTAAAAGATCAGACATTCAACATAGGAATTCTATGCTCTAGAATCTAAACATTACCCAAATATCCAGATTCAAAAGAAGAATACATGCAATACTGGAGACAGAATTAACAAAACACATGCAAAGATAGCATTTCTCATATAAGATTAATCATGAAATCAGTGGGTTCATGCTAAGAACATACAACAAGAGATACATAAACTCACAGGTTAAGCTGTATAGAACAACCAGATCAGCTTGTTTTGAATTACAGAGCCAAAAATCTTCAACTTTCAACAACCACAAATGAGTAACACTTCCTGCTTATAACAGCCAGGTAGTGTACCATAGCAATTAATTACAGGGTTGACCAAAAATCCCGCCAGATATACAGTATCAGGAAAATGGCGCTCAAACACTACCAGATTGGCACCCAAACATGAATGCAGCAGGTAGGGGAGGAGACATGAAGATATCTCGAGCCCTGCGCCACTGTCCGCTGATGTACACCTTCAATCGGGTACCAGATCCGCCCATACCTCTGCAACCTTCGCCATTAATGGCGCACCAACCCGCGGCCTTGGGAAAAACATCTAACAGTCGATCGCAACCATTTCCCGCTGAGATTCATCATCATGATATTTGAAAATGCAGGATATCAATTATCCCACATGCACCCCGCAGCAACCTCTTTAACACTTTATATACTAGGTCATGAGCATATATGATGTCGGTGCTTTTGCTCCTGACGACACTAGTATAAGACTTCATCATCATCATCCTCCAGCAGCATGATATCCTGTCTCTTGAAATATCATCCTGACGTCAGCATCATATCGCAATACAACCTGCATGATAATTGCCTTCATCAGCACAACCTGATCCATCGGAGGAACATCCTCCTACTGAGCCTATACCAAAAGTCTAGCTGATGACCATCCTGATGACGTCATCATCATATCTGCCTACTGCGCACCTCCTCATATCCGGATGACGTCATCATCATATTTGCAAATATCGGGAGATCTCCACAAGATGATCAGTGTTAGAAATATGACCCCCCCGGACCTTGATGACGTCATCATCACATCCACATCAGGATGATATTCGGAAGACAACCGGATATTTGGAAATATCATCCTGATGCACAAATATCAGGTTGCACTGTAGCTCCACTATAAGATCGGGGTGATAGATGAATATGATGATGCTTGAAAAGATCACCCCCACTAGATAATGCACGAAGCCGGCAGGCGGATATCTCCTTGATATCAGCATCATCATGACGCTGGAACAAACATACATCCGGGTGATATGAAAATATCACCCCCTCCTTCAGAAATATCATGATGCAGATAGGCAGAAAAATAGATATCACCCTAACATAAGAATGACGTCAGCATCATCAGGATGATAAAACAGCGAACATGAAGTGATACAACATCATCAGGATGATATTGACTAAGATCATCCTGACGTTCAAAATATGATGACCCCCAGTGAATATCGGGTCACACTTAGAACTCTTCAACAACATCATCAAGATGATCATAACCAAGATCACCCGATGATAAAAATATCACCCCGGCGAAATATCATGCAGGCAGAAAATATGATGACCCCCGCAAGCAACACGGTGATAACTGGAAATATGATGATGATGATGATGCCGACCCTTAAGAAAAAACAAGTCAGGTCGAACAACTCAGAGAATAATCCCTTCAGAAAATCGGGGCAACATCATCATCATGTTTGGGCAAGGTGATAATTGGAAGATCACCGGATACTTGAAAAATCACCCCCGCAAGCAGATCAGGGCGCACTGTAGCTCATCAGCAGGATCAGGATGATATCCAGACATCACCCGATATTGAAATATGATGATCCTGATGAAAAACAAGGCGACAGAAAACATGATGATGCAGACCATCATCGAAGACAAGATGATGATGATGATCTCCTCCTCAAAGAAAAAATATGATGCTGCAGCTGAAAAATGCTGAGGAGGTCCAACACTTAGGAAAATGGGCAAGAAGATAAAGGGTTCAAATGAAGAAACCCCCTGATCATGAAAAATCAACCCCAGGTCAAAAAGAGTGCTAACAGTGGCTCCGAATGGGGACGTGCAGGTTAAAACCTGCAGCGAGAACCAGATCTCCGGGCAGACCAGACAAAAAGCCAAAAAGCACGAGCTGTACAAGGCATTTACACTACATACATATTTTTTACAAATGTGCACAGCAACACGTCATTTATGCAAAATAGAACTTAAGGAATTGGCCATGCACAGGCAATTCCAAAACTTCACCATCTAGGGCCTAGAGGAAATAAGAATCCTCCCCATGAGTATTGCAAACCTGATATGGACCCATCCATAAGGGTTCAAATTTACCATGTTTACCCTTTTCCTGACCTTTAGCATTCCAAATGAGCACCAGATCATTGACTTGAAACTTCCTTTTTGTAGTTCTCCTGTCAAACTGATATTTCACATCTTGTTGTCTTTTGAGATTGATCTGGTGGGCTTTCCTTATGTTTTCATCCAATGCAACCAGTTGATTCACTCTTTCTGTCATGGAATCCTCAATCTCCTCATCATTTTCCTGAATGAATTTGTAAACTGGTAGGAGATTGTTTATGGGCAATCTAGCTGATGCACCATATACTAGCTCAAAAGGTGACTTCCCAATAGCCCTCTTCACTGTCACTCTGTCAGCCCATATTGTTAAGTTCAACTTTGAGTCCCAAGCTCTCTTGTTCCTGTCCAGTATCCTCTTGATAATTTTCATGATGCTCTTATTGCTTGATTCTGCTTGACCATTTCCTTGTGGGTGATATGGTGATGTATATGATAGATTTATCCCATACCTGTTGCAAAAATCAACAAATTCACCTGATTTGAAGCACATAGCATTATCAATGACTATCTTAAATGGTACTCCAAACCTGATGATGATGTTTTCTAGTATGAAATCTGTCACCACCTTACTTGTAGCTCTCTTAGTTGGAATGGCCTCAATCCATTCGGTAAAGTAATCAGTTGCCACCAAAATCCAACTGTGTCCCCCACTTGATTTGTCTGCAATTTCCCCTATGAAGTCAATTCCCCATTGCTGGAATGGAGCATCCACAGTTACAGTTCTGAGGGGTAAAGCACCATCATATTTCAGCTTTCCTGAAAATCTTTGGCAAGGGTCACACTTCCTCACTAACCTTTGTGCATCTGAAAAGAGAGTGGGCCACCAATATCCTGCTCTGAGAATTTTATGAGCTGTTGTTTGGGTAGTATAATGTCCACCACACAATCCTTTATGCATATCAATCAAAATATTGTTAGCCACATCCTCATCCACACATTTCAGCAGCACACCATCAGGGTTTTTCCAGTACAGCTCACCTTGAATAATAACATACCTGATTGCATGTAACTTTAAAGTCCTCTTTTGACTGTCACTGAAATGGGAAGGACAATTCAGATTTTGCAAGTAGTAGATAATATCCGTGTACCATTCAGAACCTGATACATTTACACTCTCATCTTGGACTGCATTAACTTGGCATGCTTCCAAGTTTGACTGTGCCATCATCTTGGCTAATCCTTGTCCTCTTATCAACTTAGTAACTTGTATGTCTATGTTGAACTCTTGCAGTTTGTTTATCCATCTGCACCTTCTTCCAGTCACCTCCTGCTGAGTGAATATGTCTTTGACTGCTGCATGAGGTACATATGCAATTATATATGATCCTACCAAGTATGGTCTGAAACTTTTGATGGCCCTGACAAGTGCATATGCCTGTTTTTCCATAATATCATACTTCAACTCAGAGGACTGCAAGGACATACTAAAAAAAGCGATGGGCTGTTCAAAACCATCTTCATTTTTTTGTAACAAACATGCAGCAACAGTATGAAAGGAAGCAAATGAAAATACTTGGAATGGCTTAGAAAAATCAGGAGATTTAAGAACAGGGGCCATCTTGATTGCCTCTTTGATACTCTGAAATGATTCTATTGCTTCCCTTTCCCAGTTGACAGTTGCATCCTTCTTCATCATCTTGGAAATGTTCCTTGTGGTTTCTGCAAAGTTTGGAACAAATCTCCTAACAAAATTTATCTGCCCAAAGAAGGACTGAACTCCTTTTACAGTTTTTGGCATTTGAATCCTGTCAATAGCAGCCACTCTCTCTGGATCTATCCTGACTCCATCCTTGGAAACAATATGTCCCAGAAGCTTTCCTTCAACTACTCCAAAGGCACACTTCTTTGGATTTAAAGAAATACCATACTCTAGTGCTCTTATGAAAATCTGCTCCAGATGCAAACAATGCTGCTCTTCTTTCTTTGAGTAAGCAGTCAAGTCATCCTGATATACAGCCAGGATTGAATCAATCAACCCTGCAAAAGCAACATCCATTGCTCTTTGAAACGTAGCACCTGCATTTGTTAGTCCAAATGGCATTCTAACATACACATAAGTTCCCCATGGAGTGGTAAAGGCGGTTTTATACTGTTCTGATTCCTTTACCTTCACCTGATTATATCCTGAAAATCCATCCATCATGGATAGGAGTTCACAACCAGTCACTCTCTGCAACATAGCTTCCATATTAGGCAGTGGATAGTTATCCTTTAAAGAGGATACATTCAAGTTCCTGAAATCAACACAAAGCCTAATATCACCATTCTTTTTTCTGACTGGGACAAGGTTAGACACCCAAGTTGAATGTCTGATTGGCACAATTATTCCAGCTTCCCTGAGCCTTTTGAGTTCTTCTTGCATCTTGGGAGCTAAGGTAGGATTAATAGGTCTTTGCTTTTGTCTAAATGGCTTAGCTCCAGGCTTCAATGGGATCTCATGCTGGAATAAATCTTCCCTATAGGCTTTTAGGTCCTCATATGACCAAGCAAAAACATGTTTATACTTTTTCAGTAATGCAATCAGCATACTTCTAATGTGTGGTTTTAGCTGTTTACCAATGTATACCTTCTGAGGGGCCTGAGATGTCCCCAAATTTATCTCCTCTAAATCTTCCTTATTTGTGGGAGATGTCCTTGTGACCATTTTATCTCTACTGTCAAAAGCTCTTTCCAAAGCTACCAACCCTCTAGGGATTTTATTAGTCTTCAATTGAATGATCTCTTTTCCCACAAGAGTTTCTTTTCCATCTACAGTCTCTACAAAAGCTTGGAAATCAATTTGTTGATTCTCATATTCATCTATGCAGTGCAAAAATTTCAACAAATCCCTATCATCATTAAACACTTGCCAACTGCATATATTTTCTGGTACTGCAGGCCTAATTTTAATTTCTACATTTGTAACACCTGACAGAGTGATGTCATCTGGCCTTATTGCAACATTAGCTAAGAAATCAGTCATAACATTTTTTGACCTCTCTACCCAGCCTATTGAAAATGCATCAAATAATTCAATGGTATCCCAAACAGCATGCTTATATTGTTTCAATCTTTTATTTTTTGCAGCATACTTATTTCTGATTTGGGATACAATCAGCTCAGAATCCCCAAATACTCTTAACATCTTAATTCCATGTTTGAGAGCAATATTTAGGCCTAAGAGTAAAGCCTCATATTCTGCAATGTTGTTTGTGCAATCAAACCTCAGCAAGAAAGAGAATTTGAGGAGCTTACCAGTTGGAGACAGGAAAACAACTCCAGCTCCAGAGCCTTCTTTTGCACAAGCTCCATCAAAAAACATGGTCCATAAGCCTTGCTGATCCAGCTCTTCAATGCAGACATTTTTCTTTTTATCTTCTGTATCATCTGAGACAACCTTGAAGTTATCACAGTCAGTGTCTACAAAGCATACCTGTTCATTTGCTTCTTGGTCTTCCATTGTCTCTGATGATCTTTGCTCTCTGATTAGCTTGACATCCCTGCCATTCATTGGAATCATGGCATATGACAGATCCAGCTGCATGCTTCCACCGATTAGTGCTGCCCATCTCCTTGACAACAACATACCATATTGTAGCTTGATGTCAACCACTGTTACATTCATTTTATATCTTTTTTCAGGAAATGCTGCCAGTTTGAAATCTACATCCTTCATGATTCCAATAACTGGTACCTCTCTGGCATCCATAGCATAACATTTTCCACATGCCTTGTCAATTTTTAATCCAGTTTGTTGCATGATGGCCAAAGGCATGACATTTGTAGATGCTCCAGAGTCAAGCATACAATTTCTAATTATTTTTCCATTTATAACCAGGGAAACATAAAATGGTTCCACTTGTGAAGGACACTTTGTCATAGTCACTCCTAAATAGACTTCAGGAGTCTCATCTTCTTCATTACACATGACATGTTTTTCACCCTGGGTCTGAACATTTTGTTTAGCTTGAAAAGGTACCCCTGAGATTAGGGATATTGTCCTATTCTTGATCTCTTCCACTTTCATGAGTTCCATAAGTGGAACATAGACTTTTACCTGAGAGAGGATTTGAGCTATATCAAATGGAGCATAGTTTTGTACAACAGTTGTAGCTTGCTCCACAATCTTGTTTTTATCCTGAGCTGATTTAGCTTTCATTTTCATAGTTCCCTGATCATCATTCTTGTCTTGGGAACCTCTACTTTGATCTTCAGCCTGAGGGATTTTGATTTCTGGTCCTTGAGATTCATGACCTGTTCTGTGTCTAAAGTTCTGTTTATTATTTACCCACTGCCTTTTTTGTGGTTCAGTTCCTTTATGACCATGCACTAGCTGACCTGCAGAAATATCTTCTGGCTGATGTGGGTTGCCTACTTGATTTTTACCTCTGAGATTGTAGTTGCTTTTGACTTGAGCAACTGCTGCAGCTGTGAAGGCTCTAATTTCCTCATCAGAAGGCCGTTGTAAGTTACTCAGAAAATTGTGTGAGTTCTGAGCATACACATAGTTATCTTCATTATCTTCATCATATGGGAACTGTTGGCAGGCCTGAATTTGATGATCTGTATTCTCATCAGCATCATAAAGAGTATATCCATTGCCTATGGACATCATCTTAACATCATCATCCTGCACATGATGTGGCTCATTGCATTCATTACAAGATGTAGCATTATCATACAAGGATTGAGCAATCATACACTGTGACTGTGAATGTGGCATCTGACAAATTATACACCACGGAGCATCATCAACAATATTTATAGCTTTTTTTAGAGGATCAGGAGTTTCCTTGACATGTTGAGCCCTCTGATTTGTGTTGTTACGTGGGAATACAGGCTTACCATCATGCCAATTGGTGTTATAAGGCATATCATGTAATGATGGCCTCTTTTCCTGCCTTTGATAGACTTGCCTATCAGGACCCATCCCTTTTTCACTTCTAGCTAATCTATAGCTTAGGTCCTTAACAACATTTGCCAATTTGTCTATCTTATCTTTAGGAGCAGATGTACTACCTTGAGTGTTCTGAGGCTTGTTTGGATTGTGCAGAATTTTTACATCATCCCTTCTATTTGTCTTGCCCGATGCTTTCCTATTGTTTTCAATATTTACTGCAATTCTGAAAGCATCCCTGAGAGTGGCAGGACCTTTATCTCTTAGTCCATATGCAGTCTTTGCATCAAAGGCATTGATATACAAAATTATGCACATTGGTTCATTTGGCCTCATGTGATGTGGCAATTTGTTCAACACTTTAGTAAATCTTGCATTAAAGTCTGCAACCTGCTCATTTGACCCTTTAGTGATACTGGTGAACTCATTTACAAAAAAGCCAGGGTCAGTTTTATCACCATATTGCTCCTTGAACATCCTTTTAAAATCATCCCATGATGAAATACTCCGGTCAGGCAGATTCCTGTACCATTCTCTTGCCTCATCTATTAAGGATTGCATGAATGACTTCATGAAAACATCCTCATGTTCAACCTCAAAGTTATCCATGACATTTTAAAAGGCCTTTAGATGATCTTCTCCTGACACTGTGTTATTTCCTGAAAATTTAGGCACTTGCAGCCTCAGATGCTTATCAATGGGGTTAGGATACCCAGGAATACCATCAAACACCAGCTGCCTGAATCTATCTAACTGCATGGGCTGTCTGTTTAGCTGATTAACATTAACATTTCTGTTTGCATTCTGGTTTCCTGCATTGTTCAGTGGTATCCTAGCATCATTCACATTTTGTCTCTCATCATGATGCTGATGTTGCACTTCATATCTTTGCTGATGTCTCTGCACATTTGCATTCTCTAGGGTAGGAACTGAATCATTTTGGGCAGTTCTTAAGGCTTGCACTTTCTGCTTCATATCATCTCTGATTTTCATGGCTTGTAGATATTCTAGTTCTGCTCTTAGACTTCTGATTTCTTCAGCTAACTGTTCATCCTTAGGTCTGGAGGTAGATGGTCTCATACCATTCTGGTCATCATCTTCATCATCCCTCAGAGACTCTGCCTCTTCAAACCTTTCACTTGGGTCTAGAAATGGGCATTCTTGGAACACCTCTGACCTCATTCTCATGCTACCACCCTGTTGCCTCTCATATGCACCTTGAATATCAGCTTCTGCAGTTGAAAAGTAAGGCACATGCTGTCCTGATGGCCTAGGGTTATCTTGTATATCATCACCTTTTCTAGGGGAACTCTCATGACTAACTGAGACAGTTCCCTTTCTTCTATACATCATTCTTTTTGTTACTGGTAACTCTTCAAATAAAGGATTTTGTTGGGATCTTCTCCCCTGCATATAAATTTTACTTTGACCGGTTGGGAGATTACTTCGGAGTCGCCACCTATTACTAGGAACTGTTTTCTTCTGAAAACCAGGGTTCTTTCACAAGGTTCCCTAGCGGAGTCGCCAATTTCTGTTGGTTTCTTCCCAGACTGGATGCTTATTCCCAGATTTCCCTACAAGGTAGCCATCAGTGATCAACAGTACCAAAGTATGGAGCAAGCCTTAATGATGAAGAATTGTTAAACTAGATTGCAGCATTGGACAATCATTTTGAGTGTGAAGACGTTCCTGAGGATCAGAAAGTGAAGATTGCAAAGACCAATATGACAGGTCATGCCTTGTTATGGTGGGATTATCAGCAGATAGAGAGGAGAAAGTAAGCAAAGACAAAGATTGTCTCATGGGACAAGATGGTGGCTAAGATCAAAGTTAAGTTCTTGCCTAAAGATTATGAAGTTCAAATGTTTAAGAAGCTTCAAAGTTTAAGAAAAAAGGATATGGATGTTAAGACATACACTGAAGAGTTTTATAAGCTGAGTATAAGATCTGGTCAAAATGAGACTAAAGCACAAAAAGTTGCTAGGTATATTAGTGGTTTGAGGTTTTGTAAATTCTAATATTGTATTTTATTCCATTTATTATTTGTTATTTGTAATTACCCATAAGGGAATGAGGTAGTCTCATTGACAGTTGTAATTTCAGAGTTATCGACGACAATTACAGGGTGACTTTTTACAGTTGGCAAATGTTAAAACTTATGGTAAATGAGGATAGGCATGCTCCCTTGAAGAATATACTATTTTTTGCATGTATGACAACTATCATAATGTTTGGTGAGTGAATCTATGATAGTTGCAAGTTGTCATAAGATTTTGAGATTCTATGACGCATATGATGAATATGTTAGTTGTATATTTGCTATGTTTAGCCCAAGCTTCCTATCTTGGAAAGATACTCTTTTGCTAGAATCTATGATGGTTATGATGCGTCATAAGATGTTGTAAGAGGCTAGATTTAGTCTTGGGAGCCCAACCTTTGCATGGTTGTTTTTGGACAAGTGTAAGATGCTTGTAAGATGGTAATTAATGTTTACAGGTTTGAGAATCTAAGGAGAGAGAAGGTGAATGCCTAAGATGAGTTAGAAATTTTTTCTATAAGTATTTTCCATGTATTAGTTGCTACAGTATAGATTTTAGGTACTCGGGTGTTGCCAGAATGTTGTCAGATTGAAGACTGGTGGAGAGAGTTGAAGTGTTGTTGTATTGTAAATCATTTTCAGATTAATACAAACATTGGGCCTCTTTCCTGTGTGGAGTTTTTTACCTGAAAGGGTTTTCTCCATGTTAAACATTGTGTTATGTGTTCATATTTTTAATTTTGTATTTTTGTGAAGCATAGTGTTGTTTCTTTGTTACAATCTCCATTAATAACACACAGTTAAAGATTGCAGAAATTTATATTGAATCAGATTTCCATTGAAGTAGTTTTGCTTTCATTTCTAACATTTGATATTAGAGCCTGGCCAACTTTGACTCTTGGGTGGTAGTGTGGAAGCTGTAGCTGCAATGGGAGTTTTGGTTGCATTTGTTTTTTAGATCTTATGTTGTTATTATGGTTGTATCCACCGTTGCATCAACCTCTCGAATGGACATTGAGAAGTTCAATGGAATGGGGTATGAGTTGTGGAAGCTAAAAATGGAAGATTTGTTGGAAGAAAGAAACCAATGGTTGGTTGTTCAAAAAGAGAAGAAACCTAATGATGTCTCTCAAGATGAGTGGGATAGACTGGATAAGAAGGCATGGGGAACCATCCGGTTGTGTCTTTCAGACTCTGTCTTGTTGAATGTCGCAAAGGAAGAGACTACATACAAGTTGTGGAAATGGTTGGGTGAGATCTAACAAGACAAGAGTATGGTAAATAAACTTTATTTAAAAAGAAAATTGTTTTCCATGAAAATGCGAGAAGGTGAATCAGTTGCAGAGTATTTAAATTTTTTTAATTTGTTAGTGAGTTAGCTTGATTTAGTAGATGTTGAGGTTAGTGAGGAAGATAAATGTATCTTACTTCTTTGTTCTTTACCTGAGTCTTGAGAGAATGTTATCCTTTTTATCACTACTAACCTTGTGGATCTGAAGTTGGATGCTCTTGTTTTAGTGCTACTGTCATAGGAATTGAGGAAGAAGAGTTTGGATAGTTCAGGGGATGCTCTCAGTGTCAGGGGAAGGTCTAAGGAAAGGGGACCTAAAGGAGATTAGAAAGGGGCTAAGGACAAGTCCAAGGGCCGGTCTAAGACTCCTGGTAAAAAGAATAGAGTTAAGTGTTGGAACTACGGTAAAAGGGGACATGTGAAGGAGTACAAAAATCCCAAGAAATAGTGGGAGAGTGCTTTGGATAAGTCCTTGAATGTAGGTGAAGAAGTTTTACTTTCTGCATGTAATCTTGTTTCTAATGATCACTAATTGATTGACTCAGGATGCTCATTTCATATGACCCTGCATAAGGAATGGTTCTCCTCATATGAAGAATATGATGGAGATAATATCTACCTTGGTGAGAACTCTACATATCCGATTGTCAGGAAAGGAAAGGTATTGTTGTGTTTCAGTGATGGGAGGATTAAAAGCCTCCCTAGTGTTTTGCATGTTCTTGGATTAGCTAGAAATCTATTTCATTTTCGAAGTTGAATGATTTGGGAATGCATGTGACATTTGACAAGCATGGCTGTAGATTGGTGAGAGGGAACATGGTGGTAGCAAAAGGGAAGAGATTTGGGAACTTGTTTAAGCTTGAAGCCACTATAGTTTGTAATGCCTCCTATGTATCTGAAGCCCCTACTGAAAATACATGTATGTTGTGGCACCGTAGATTGGGCCACACAAGTAATAATGTATTGAAAACTATTAAGAATAAAAATTTGTTGGATGGTTTCTCTTATTCTGATGAGCACTTTGATTTCTATGAGCATTGTGTGTTTGGTAAACAAAATAGAAAATCATTTCCTTTAGGAAGCAGTAGAGCAAAAGAGAAGTTAGAAATTATTCATATGGATGTGTTTGGACCTGTGGATAATGAATCTATCAGAAAATCTCATTATTTTGTAACCTTCATTGATGATATATCCATATTTACATGGATTTATTTTATGAAGCATAAATCTAAAGTTTTCACTAAGTTTAAGGAATTTAAAGTCTTAGTAGAGAACTAATCAGGTTTAAAGATGAAAATATTAAGATTTGATAATGGAGGGGAATATTGCTCTAAGAAATTTGATGAGTTTTGCAAGCATGCAGTTATAATCAGACAAAAGACAACTCCATATACACCACAGCAGAATGGTGTTGCAGAAAGGATGAACTGAACAATTATGAAAAGAGCTAGAAGTATGCTTAGTGATGCACAGTTTGATAAATGCTTTTGGGCAGAGGCTGTGTGTACTGCTTTCTATTTGATAAATAGATCTCCTTGTAAGGCTCTTGGTTTGACACCTTATTAAGTGTGGATAGGTAAGAAACCTTTTGTTTCACATTTAAGGGTTTTTGGTTGTGAGGCTTTTGTTCATGTGGATAAGGAAAAGCGATCTAAGTTGGATCCAAAGGCTAAAAAGTGTACATTCATTGGATATGGTGATAATGTGAAAGGTTATAAGTTGTGGAATCCACTAACCTGCAAGATTATCTTTTCTAGAGATGTTATTTTTAGGGAACTTAGAGCTATTTCTAAACCTAAGTAGCCAAAAGAAAAAGATGAAAAGGTAAATAAGGTGCACTTTGATTTAGAGCAGCAAGATGCACCTCAAGAAGAACAAAATGATGGATTAGGGGGTGAACATGAAGAAGAAGATTCAAGTAGTTCTGATGAAGATGAATCTATTGTGATAGAAGAAGTTGGTACAGATTATCATGCAGAAGAATGAGTAGAGTCTCTTACTCCACCTTTGAGGAGATCCACAAGACAATGAAATCCAGCTGACAGGTATAGCCCACCAGATTTCTGTTGTGTATATGCTTTATTGAGTACTAACAATGAACCTAGATCCTATAGGGAAGCTATTTCTGTAGATGATAGTGAGTCTTGGCAGCTAGCAATGCAGGAGGAGATAATGGCTTTAGACTCTAATAACACCTGGGATCTTGTTTGTTTGCCCAAAGGAAGAAAGGCCATAGGATGTAAGTGGGTCTTCAAGAAGAAGTTTGGAGCAAATGGGTCATTGGAGAAGTACAAGGCTAGACTGGTAGCCAAGGGCCACTCCCAGAGAGAGGGAGTTGATTTTGGTGAGATATTCTCTCTTGTTGCTAAATTGACTTCTATTAGATTTCTCTTATCCATTGTTGCAGCTTATGATTGGGAGATTGAGAAAATAGATGTTAAGACTGCATTTTTACATGGAGATCTTGAAGAAGAAATTTATATGCAACAGCCTATAGGTTTTGAGGTAAAAGGAAAAGAACACTAGGTTTGTAGGTTAAAGAGGTCCCTTTATGGTCTAAAACAGTCCCCCAGAATGTGGTATCAAAAGTTTGATTCATTTATTTTGAAATTGGGTTTTGTTAGAAATGAGGAGGATCATTGTGTTTACATTCATTGTGTTGATGATTCTATATTGGTTATTGCTTTGTATGTTGATGACATGTTTTTCAGTAATACTAAGGGTATGGTTAGTGAGCTTAAAGCCCAACTTTCAGGTGCATTTGAGATGAAGGATCTTGGTACTGCAAGGTATATTTTGGGAATGGAGATTATGAGGGACAGATTTAACATAAATATTTGGTTATCACAAAGTAAGTATGTGAATGCTATTTTGTAGAGGTTTAGTTTACAGGATTGTAATCTAGATAGAGTTCCTTTACCCATTGGTACTAAGTTTTCATTAGATATGTGTCCAAAGACTGAGGATGATCTTGAGGATATGTCTAATGTGCCATATGCTAGTGCTGTAGGGAGTTTAATGTATGCAATGGTTTGCACTAGACTAGATATTGCCCAAGTAGTGGGAGTTTTGAGCAGATTTATGTCTAACCCTAGTAGACAGCATTGGAACTATGCGAAATGGTGTTTAAATATCTTGCAGGTACTCCTGATCATTGTTTGGTTAATTCTGGTACTGATAGTGCTGATAAATCTTTGGACATACAGGGTTTTGTTGATGCAGATTGGGCAGGTGACTTGGATAGTCAAAGGTCCACTAGTGGCTATGTGTTTACTCTATTTGGAGGTGCAGTGAGTTGGATGAGTAAGAGGCAGCCCATAGTTGCTTTGTCCACTACAGAAGTAGAGTATATGGCTGCAAATCATGTCTCTAAGGAGGCAGTTTGGTTGAAGAGACTGTGTACAGGTATTGGTTTTGAATGCAGGAACATTCAGATTTGTTGTGATAGCCAGAGTGCTATCTATTTGGCTAAGAATCCCATGTATCATGCTCGAACTAAGCATGTTGATGTTTAATATCACTTTGTTTGAGAGTTGATTGCAAATGGAGAGATTGAGTTGAAGGAGATAGACAATCAGGAGAATATTGTAGATTCATTAACCAAGCCTGTGAGCATAGAGAAATTTGTGTGGTGTAGAGAGGCCATGGGCCTTGTTTCTAGTGCCTGATTATTTCATTTGATTTCCTATGGGTTGATTTACAATGTATAATGTAAAGTGGGAAAATGTTAGAATAAGGTGCCATTAACCTTGTAAATTCTAATATTGTATTTTATTTCATTTATTATTTGTTATTTGTAATTACCCATAAGGGAATGAGGTAGTCTCATTGATAGTTGTAATTTCAGAGTTACCGACGACAATTACGGAGTGACTTTTTATGGTTGGCAAATGTAAAAACTCATGGTAAATGAGAATAGGCGTGCTCCCTTGAGGAATATACTATTTTTGGCATGTATGACAACTGCCATAATGTTTGGTGAGTGAATCTATGACAGCTGCAAGTTGTCATAAGATTCTGAGATTCTATGACGCATATGATGTTTATGTTAGTTGTATATTTTCTATATTTAGCCCAAGCTTCCTATCTTGGAAAGATACTCTTTTGCTGGAATCTATGACAGTTATGACATGTCATAAAATGATGTAAGAGGCCAGATTTAGTCTTGGGAGCCCAACCTTTGCATGGTTGTTTTTGGACAAGTGTAAGATGCTTGTAAGATGGTAATTAATGTTTACAGGTTGGAGAATCGTAGGAGAGAGAAGGTGAATGCCTAAGATGAGTTAGAAAATGTTTCTATAAGTATTTCCATGCATTAGTTGCTCAATATAGATTTTAGGTACTCAGGTGCTGTCGGAATGCTGTCAGATTGAAGACTGGTGGAGAGAGTTGAAGTGTTGTTGTATTGTAAATTATTTTCAGATTAATACAAACATTGGGCCTCTTTCCTGTGTGGAGTTTTTTACCCGAAAGGGTTTTCTCCACATTAAACATTGTGTTATGTGTTCATATTTTTGATTTTGCATTTCTATGAAGCATAGTTTTGTTTATGTGTTACAATCTCCATTAATAACACATAGTTAAAGATTGTATAAATTTATATTGAATCAGATTTCCATTGAAGTAGTTTTGCTTTCATTTCTAACAGTTTAACATGTAATATGAACTAGTGTTGGCAAATCTAGGGAGTGTTGAAGATTGTTATTAGATGGTAGTTAGAGTAGAAGAGAACCTAAAAAGGAGACAAGATAAGTTAGGCAGAGGCGGAGGCAATACCTTTAGAGGAAAAGGATCTTTTTCAAACACAAAACAAGTTAATGAAATTCAAGAAGACATGAGCAAGGCACAAGGACAAAGTATAGATTTTAGAGGCATTGGTTCTAGAGGTAGATTTGGTGGTGGAAAAAGTGCAAATACCTTTGTAGGTAAGTGTTACAATTGTGAAGAGTTTGGGCACGTAGCATATAAGTGTCCTGAGAAGCAAAATTTTTCAAGTGATGGTGAAAGGGAGAGTGAGAGAAGGACTCAATTAGTCTAAGAAGAAGAATGTGGTTCTAGTTCCACAAAGTGTGATGCTGAGAGAAAGAGCACTATTGAAGATCTCCAAGGAGGAGCTGATTCAGAGGAGAGCATTGTTTAAGACAACTTTCAAAAGCAAGGACAAGGTATGTAAAGTGATAGTGGATTCTGGTTGTATTGATAATATGGTATCAAGTGAGATGGTAGGAAAACTGAAATTGAAGAGAGTACTTATGGAAATACCCTACAAAGTTTCTTGGGTGAGTGATCATTAGTCTATGTTAGTGACTGAGAAAGCATTAGTTGAGTTTAAGATTGGAGCATTGAGGATAGGGTACTTTGTGATTTCCTACCTATGGATTGTTGTCATGTGATACTTGGCAGACCCTGGCAATTTGATAGGTTTGCAGTTTATGATGGGAGAGCTAATACCTTCACTATTAAGAAGGATGAGATAAATTTTGTACTACTACCATTAGAGGAGCAGTCAAGGATAGAAAAGATGATTATGTTTGGCATAAAGGGGATAGTGATGTTTGAGGAGAGTGAAAACAAGGAGTGTGAAGCCTTTTCAAGGCATAAAGTTGTTGAAACAACAAAGAACAAGTGTGGAGCTGATTTGTAGCTAGTTGTAAAGAGGAATATCTTCATGTGGAAGAAGGAGGTGAGTGAAAATGTGAAGTGTATGAGTGTAGAGCCTGTGGAAAGGCAAGAAATGAGTGAAGGGATCTTAGTAGGGACAGTCATGTGCCCTATAGTGCTGAGTAGAGATAAGAGACAACTAAGTGAAATTGATACAACGGCTCCTAGGATAGTGAACACACTAGTTGCAGGCCTAACAGAGGTTGGTAAAGGTAAGGTGACAGTGAATAGTGGAAAGGAGAGTATAAAACAATGGTGTAAACAAGAAGTTGAGAAGACAAGTGGGAAGATAGTTGAGAGGAGCATGGATGCTGATGAAGGTGACAAGGTCAAAGGACCCAAAGTGCGAGAATTTACAAAGAGTGCACATGGTCAAGAAATAAGTAATGTTGGCAAGCATGTCAAGGACAATGAAGGATCAAAGCCAAAAGAACTTGATGAAGACAAACATGGAGGATAGAGACAAATAATGAAGGACAATTTGCAAGATTATTTCCAAGGGACTTGGAAAAGTTTCAAGTTAGGGTGTATGGTGCAGTGTGCCTAGGACTTTTTTTTGTCATTTGTTTAAAATTTTATTTTGATGAAGACTAGGGAGATTCAAAAATAATGTATTAAAGCCTTGAGAGGCATGGGGTTGTAAGTGGAGGTTGAATATAGGCAATTATCTTTAGTGGTCTGCAGTCCTTTTAAGAGTTTGACAATCTATTTTTAGATATACAGTCTTTTTATGAAAAAATAGTTAGTTGAGGCTATTTTTAGCCTTTTCGCATGATTAGGAAGGAGGTAATGGAGGAAATTAATGGAAAAGATAAGAGTAGACCTCTCTCATGATATTGGAGAGTAGTTTTTTTTTAAAGTTTGAACGAAGGAGATGAAGAAAATTGTAGTTTGATGTCCCCATGACACTATTTTTCTATATTTTTGTTGTTTCTTTCATCTTTTTTGAGGTTGTATAGTACTATCATGATCTCTCAATGTTGTGATGGATAATTTTACCTTTATCTTGAACCAAGTTGGAGGAGATAGTATGGAGATTAAAGCATGTTTCATATGGTTTCTTTAAGTCTGCTCTAAATTTTACTATTTTTGCTGTTGTTCCCTTGCTTGGTACGGTCCTGTACCTGATGGTCAAGAATCCTAATGACTAAAGCATGAAAGTATGATGAGATACCTTGCATTTAAAACAAGTTGGAAGTAATTTCATTGTGTTGAAAGGATTTTCTCTCCACTTTTCTAAAACTGCTCATTTAGCTAGGGTTTAGAGGGTTTTAGGAGCTTTTTATGAAATTGATGGTTTGGCAGCCCATCCCTTCAGTATCATAGATAAATAATGAATGGAAATGATTTCTTTTGAAGGCTTATACATTGGGTTTTGTCCACAGAAGCAGGGGAGTGGAAAAAGTTGATGTTTGAAGCCATGAAGGCCTAATTTCTTCATGTGTTAGTTGAATGACATAGGTAGTTATTGGTTTGATGAGAAAACCATACTTGTAAACCCTAAAACCCCTGAAATTAGTAAATTTGGGATATCTCTAAGCTCATCAAAGTGGAATTTTGGTTGTGGGCTTAAGATTTTGTGTACTTCCTTTGTAAAACAGGGCTAATTGCCCTCTTGGACAATAGAGACAGTCTAAAATTTGGGGTGTATGTTACAAAACAACCTACCTTGCATGTCCAGTATGTTGTATAACTCCATAATGGGTACTTGAAGAGGTAATTTGTTCATGGTTTTGTCATGTATTTTGAAATTTATGCTCCAAAAACCTTGCTAACAGGGGTACAAGGAGATAGGTCAGCCTATGAAGGAAGTGGTAGAAGGAGGTACCTTCAGTGCATTTTGATGGTTTTGTAAGCTTGGGACAATCAACCATAGTTGGTCTAGGGTCCTTAGGAAGTTTGGAAAGGTTCCCATGTATATGAACCTAAAAATGGTGTTATTGTATTGTGTTGAAACAATGGAGAATGAGTGGATAGTCATGTCTTGTTTAGAGTCAAGTGTTGCAACCTAGTCCACTAAGACCTAAAAGGAGTTTTTTTCCCTACCATCCCCTAAATCCTCTTCCTCCTATGTAGTTGGTTGTGACCCCTTAGTGGTCTTTGTGTAGTTAGCTCTGCATCATGTCTCCATGATTTGTAGGGATGCTTCTTAAACTTAGGTCTTGGCCATTCGAAGACATTAATCACTTGAGGGGTAAATATCTTGAATCACTTCTGAAACTAGGGTTATAGTAAGAAATGATAAATAACTTTCAATTTCTTTGCCGGTAGGGTTTTGCACAAGAGCTCAGAATTTCATCAAATTGCTTTTACTCTACTCTTCACTCTTCAAATGTTTGATCACAAATAACTTATTCATATGCGAGATTACATATACATACTTTTTGGATGACATAAAGCTCATTAATTATAGTGAATGAATTTAGGTCAAATAGCTAGCGGCCCTCAATTTGTTGACACATTCACCTTTAATCACACCGTAAATCTCCACAATATGAAATATCATACCAAAAATATCATCAGTGGATCGACAGTGTTGATCTACACATGTACTAAAGTGTTGAAAGTGTCAGCACCATATCTTATTATCTTTGTCTCTATCAGATCAACCTTCTTTGTCATTTGAAGCCTTTTGATTGAAAAGTATATGCAAAAACCAATAATCATTCAAAAATCCTCTGCAAATTAACCAATTGCTCTAGAAATTTGACCAAATCTCTTCTTGTCATCATCTTAATCTGTTCATACCAATTTTAGCCAAAATGCTAAGGAATTTAGCATCACATTCATTTAGGGTTTTTGAATAAACTTATAGTTGTAACTCCCACTGAATTAGTACTTCATCCTTTTAGTTACCAAAGGATCCATTTGCACTAGGCAAAGGTCCACAATCTTTAGATTCTTCCTTCTTCTTCCATACTTTGCTCATTTCCTTCCTTTACTAAGCAATATCAACCTCCTTTTGAGGTGTAGGCCTTACATTATTTCCAAAATACCCTGTTTCATTGCACTTATGATAGGTGAACTTTGATTGCTAAGCATTACCATTTATCCTCACCCTAAATCTATAATTAGCTACCTTGTAGCCAAAATTGTTACAAGTGTAAAAGTATCCATGAAAGGGCTGAGCATTATCCCTATTTCCTTGACTTTTTACTTCTATATTCATTAGCTTTATGTCCCATCTTATTGCAAGCATAACACCTTATAGAGTTCTGATATAACTTACTCTTGCATTCAACATCTTTATGACCAACCTTATTGCAAGTATAACACCTTACAACATTTTGATTTATCTTACTTCTACAATCAGTAGCTTTGTGACCAAATTTATTACATGCATAACAATTTCCATTGAAACCTTGAGGATGCTTGATAGGAGCAGTTTGTTTAGGTATAGGTTTCCTAAAATTCTTCTTCATATTCTTCCTTTGTCTGCAGACAGGAGTGAATTTATCTTCTTTTGTATCTCCAGAGGCATTCTTCTTAATATCTTTAGTGCACGCCTCTTCCTTCTTTATTTTAGACTTTCCTCTTGATTAGAAGTTATCATATAAATTTGCAGAGGCATTGATCATAGGACTCTTCCCTGTTTCAAAACCAAGACCTAATTTTTCTTTTGATAGCTTTTGAGAGTTAATTATCTCATCAAGGACTTCAAACCCTCCTTTTAGTTTTAGTCCTTTGTCAATCTATTCTTTTTCCTTTTCCAATTCTTTCCTTAGACTGACAATTTCTTCCTCAAGTTTTGAACATTCAACTAATTTCTCATAGAGCTTGATATTTAAGCAAGCTTCAATCCTCTTTTCTTCTTCAACCATGACTTTCAAATTTGAGATCATTTTTTCTACCTCCTTGAGCTTCATGTCACCTCCTTTATCTTCTTTTATTAGAGTTCTTAGTTTGCTAATTCCTTCTTTTGATTCTTTGGCCTTTGTCTTCAATTTGTCAACTGTTTCCTTTGCTTTCTCAAGCATGTCTTCATATTCTATATATGATATTCTATTGCTTCATCTAGTTCATTAATGGATGACTTGAGTTCTCCTTCAAGGTCTACTTCACACTTATTTGGATCAAGATCCCAACCTTTAGGTTCCATTACTTCTAGATCTGGTTCTGGTACAAATACATCACTATATATAACTTCAGATTCCATGTGTTCAAGTGTAGGATCTACCTCAGTTGTTAAGCTTCTCAAAGGCACCTAACTCTGATACCAATTCTTGAACACAATGAGGTGCTAAGAGGGGGGTGAATTAGCACACACTAATACAAATATTTGGAAATAAAATTGATTAACTTAAAGAGAAGAAAGTAAATCATGCAGTTCAAAAATCAACACAAGAACACTAGGATTTTTACATGGAAAACCCTAAAATAGGGAAAAACCATAGTAAGTGTTAGCTCACAATATATTATGCTCACAACAAAAATATTATAACTTTGTTTTTGGGCTACAACCCAAGGAAGCTACTACTCCCTATACTTTGTGCTTACAACAAGTACAACTTTGATTTAGGGTAGAACCCAAGGAAGCTACTACTCCCTTAATATTATACTCACTATATTTAGGATTTACAAAGACAGATAAATGGACTACTACAAAATAAACATTTGATTTATGCTAGTAATGCAGTCTTCTTTTTCTACTCAAAATATGCCTTCAAACTGATTCTACACACTTCATACCTTGCCCTTTTCTATATCATATTCACACTCACATCTTCACATCAAAAATGGATTTGGTTTTCTATAAATATCCTCCTTGACACTTCAAAACACTAATTAGGTCGGCATCATGAACATCATTGGATAACTCTTCAAAGGTCAGCCTTAATACATATAATATGATAAGAAAAACTTGTTTTGGACCTCAGGACTTTATGAAGGTATTCAAAACATATATCCTTACATCTTCCAAAGTCAAAGAAATAGGTTAGGATCTACCACACATACAAGAGATTTACCTTGTCTGCTCAAACTACTCAAAACTTCTAATAGTTCATCTTCACACTACCGAGGAGAAGCCAAAAATTTCATGCAGACAAAGAATTCAATCATGTACAATCTTAACATCCTCCATTCACCTTTCTTCTGAAGTATCATATCAATCTATACATTTGAAAAACAAGAAACATGATGAACTATACGAAATAAAGCATTTCGGACCACATGTGATTCATAACTCAAGATACACTATTAGGATAAAAGAAAATAAGGAATCTCTGTATGCAAATCAAAGTTTAGATGTATTCAAACATGTAAGACCTCCGTACAAACTTTTATAGCTTATCTACATACATTTCACCTTCCGTAGGAGATCAAACATATGTATTTAAGGTTTAGAACAATATGTATTACCTATGTCACTTGATTACTTACTTTGTAGATCACCATACCACTTGATACTTCAATATCATGCCTTATACATATTTGAGTCTATCCTCAAGACCACATGTGGTGCATTCATGGATGGAGGGTCCTAAGAAGGGACTGTCCAAACCATGCACCTAGAGTAAACACAATGGAAACAAAACAAATATGGAATGTAGTGGAAGAATCCAATGCTCAATATATCAGATAATCGCAATGCTTATATGTTGGCAACATGCGGGCTACAATCAAAGGGCTCATAGGCCTGCTTTCTGAGTTACAATAGATATGCAAGATATGGCATTCAAGTGCCTTCTGAAAAGGATCTATCTTCTAAAAATACTTAACTACTAATGATGGTGTAGGAAAGGATACAATATGCTTGTGATGATCAATACATGTTCTCTTATAATGCATATATATGTACATATATATATGTTTAATTAAATTGGTCATTTCATTTGGTTAAAAATTTCATAAACATAAACATGTGCACATACATCAATAGATCTAAAACATAAACATAAATGCAAATGTCTGGAATCGATATATAATCATGTATAGAGTAGATCTATGAAATATAAGTGAACAAAAACATAAAATGTCCATGTGATAAACATAAAACATGTCCATGATGTAAGAAACATAAAATGTCCATGTAAGAAACATAAAATATCCATTTAATAAAAATAAAATGTAATAAACACGTGTGTATAAACTAGTGCAGGTCATTTGGTCTCTAGGTCATCATGTTAGCCCCTAATTGAGTGACCATCCAAGCATGAATCCTCAGCATCTGATAAATGTGTTGAGCCGTATATATATACATATACAAACTTGTGTAATTAATTAAAAATTATATTAAATAATTTTTATATATACACACATGTGAACAAGTGAACATGTACATGTTGTGAGGGTAAAATAGTGATCAATCAAATGAATAATAGATGACCCAAACATCAACAGAATAGAGAAACAAAGAAGAATCAAATGAACAAAGCAATGAACAAACACAACAAACCTCTTCCGTTTCGAAACTTCTGTTGTTCGCCTATCACGAATCGTCCTTTCGCAGATGAGATGAGCCCTCAGAGAGTGCAATCTTTTAAAGCTGTTTGAGGAAGTCGATAGTGAACGGCTATGGTGTGATATGCAATGAAGGTGAGCTCCAATGCAACAATGGTGATCTCAAGCTTGTAGATGACAAATGGGTGCCAAAGGTGCGCTGGTGATATTTCTGCAGAGTAACGATGTCAAAAGCTTGGATCCATAGAATGAAGGAATGAAGCTTCATTTATAGACTCGGAGGAATAGGAATCAACGGTTGAGAGGAGATATGCAGATCGATGGCTGAGGATGGTTGAGGAATGTGCAACCAGTGGAAACGTGCCAAGTGTCCCAGCTCCATCATGAAAGGTGAGATGTGACAAAACTGATTGGAGAGTTAACTCCATTGACTGGTCTGTTAACAGAATTGATTGATCAGTTAGAAGAGTGGATTGTGGAACTGACTGGATTGATTGAGGATTTGACTCAACTGACAGGTTAGTTAACAGATTTGATTGATTGGTTAACTGACCTCTGATTGGAGAAGAAATAGGCCATGTGGGTGAGGGAAAATAAGGTAATTAAATATTAAATATATTTAATTACATGTGCAACCTGATGAGGTGGACAAGGTGAGGTGTAAAGGTGATGTGTAAAAGGTGATGTGGAATTTTGAATTTAGAACTTTAGGATAGAGGAATTAGGCTTAATTAAATAATTTATGATTATTTAATTGTGAAGGACTTTAGAAGAATTTTAATTAAATAAATAGAATTTATTTAATTGTGAGATAGTGAATTGATTAAATAAATTTGGAATATTTATTTAATTAATAGAAGAATGGAATAAATATTTAGAATATTTATTTAGGATGATTTGTGTCATTTTTAGGCGTATACATTTTGCCCCTCTTTGATGCAATGCAGTTTACAGCGTTGCTTCAAAGAAATTGATAGTCTAAGTGATGATACATGCCCCAGTTTGCCCCTGGTACAGGTTAAATGACGATAGGATGCCCCCTCGGGAGATTGGACGGGAAAAATGGTGAAAGTTTTGGAGACGGACGATCTCACAATGAGGAAGGGGTTAGGATAGGTTGGAGGAAAAGGGACGCGGTCAGGGATGCAGGAAGAAAACGGGAGGAAAACGGACACAGGAAGTAGTCATAGTCATCACCTAGCCAGAATTAGGGTTTGGAGGCTATAAATAGGAGCTGGGTCCACAAGAATAGTCATTTGCACACTTGGTTGATCTGGATTGGAGAAAGAGAGCTCAGAGCGAACTTAGAGCAGCATGGCGGCCAGAGTAGCAGACATTCCACGCGAGGAGCACCGATTCGAGCGAGTCCAACGATTCGGGCGGCCAGCAGAGGCAGGACCCCCGGTATGTGCTTCGAAAAATTTCTCCTAGGGTTGAGTTTAGGTGTCATAAATGCACGTAGAAAATTGGTGAAATGAATGCGCCGAAACGCAGAACGGCGCATATGCCTCGTGAAGCTGCGCTTTTGTAATTTCGCGGCGCATATGCTAGTTTCAGCGGCGCATGCGTGAAAGCTGCGCATTTGTGCATTCTAGTTGCGCTTTCGTAATTGGGCGGCGCTTTTGTATTTCTACCGCGCATGCGTGAAATGTAGCAGCGCATTTGTTAAAGTTGCGCATATGTGACTTCCTGCGGCGCATCCGTAATTTCACGGTGCATACGTGGATTTTTGCGGCGCATGCGTTAGAACAGCACATATGTGCCCTGTAGCGGCGCATATGCATTTTTGTGGTGCATATGTTGATTATTGCGGCGCATATACCAGAAACGGCACTTTTACCACCTGTAGTGGCGCATTTGCTCGAGAGGGCAAATTACTTAGCCAAATTGATTCGATTAGCGTCCTGTTTGACGCAGGAATCGATGAGCTATCTCCGAGATTGTAGGAATCTAGTCAAGAGATGTAGTGTGCTGTTTTGATCTATTTGAAATGCTAAGTTTAGTTGATATAGTTCAATAGATATGTTGAGTATGGTATATGCAGCTTGAGACTGACGCCTTGCTTTGCGTGCTTGCAGGAGGAGATACGAGAGACTCTGCAGTCGAGGGAGACATTCCCCATGCCTTTATTGCAGAGATACATGCTGACGGAGGCTGACAGAGTGGCGCTTGGTGCCATGGGTTTAGATTACGTTTGCTTTATGCCCGAGGTGTGGGCAAACTGAGGACTATTGACAGCTGTTGTGGAGAGATTCCACAGCGAGGACGGGACCTTCCACTTCCCTACTGGAGAGATGACGGTGACGCTGGAGGACGTCTACAGGATACTGCACTTGCCCGTGGTAGGCGAGTTAGTGGAGTATGACGCACAGCGGGACGCGGGACTTGCCGAGTGTCAGCGAGTATTTGACGATCCCGAGCTGGTGGGACAGGTCATCCCGTGGCAGGATATCTATGACTGTTATGACTACTTCCCTGGGATTGTGGCTGGACTGATTGCGGGCGTTGTATGCCCAGACAGGAGATCACACGGGTTCCCCATTGGATGGGGCAGGATCATGGAGCGGATGCTGACCGAGGGCACCCAATATGCGTGGGGACCCTGCGTGCTAGCCCACCTATATCACGACATGCATCAGGTGGTGTACCACCGCAGCACGAGTTTATCGGCCAGGGTGTTGCTGTTACAGTTTTGGCTGTGGGAGCACATAGCGGTGACCAGGCCGATATGCATCTTTGCTAGGCAGCGAGGAGAGCCATACAGCTATGGCTATGCAGGAGTGATTTCCCAGCACAGGCTGGGGAAGCTAGAGTACTGGCGGCATACCTTGGATGGGGTAGATGTGGTCGTCTGGCGGCCATATCTGGATTGCGAGCCCTGGGATGACGAGGGAGATGAGCTACCCTTCTGCTTTCAGACTAGGTGGTTGATAGGCCGGACACGGCACATACTGGAGAGGCAGATGGTGGGCCGAGTGCTGAGACAGTTCGGCAAGAGACAGGGCATGCCGCAAGGACAGGCCATGTTTGCACGGACACATGCAGAGAGGGTCCGATGGGGGCCAATGGCATCTTATGAGGAGGCCCTGGCAGAGTTCCAGCAGTTGCCTTATGTGGCATGGGACATGAGGCGAGAGATAGCAGATGTGGGGGTTACACAGGAGTATGAGGATTGGATTACCGCACATCCATTCCCAAGATATTCAGGGCCTGGCATGCTGGTGCCTCGTATTGACGAGGCGGACTCAGAGGAGGAGGGAGATGCTGGCCCAGGGCGGAGGGCCGCTAGAGGAGGACGAGGACGGGGTGGCTGGGCTGCAGAGAGGCTGAGGCAGTGGAGGAGGATAGATCGGGCTGGGCAGGCAGTGCCAGGACAGGGAGAGGTACAACAGCAGGCACAGATGCCACCACCCCAGCAGGTACCACAGTAGCAGGTACCACAGCAGCAGGTGCCGCAGCAACAGGGGCTAGGACAGGCAGAGGCAGCATAGGGGCCAGTGTAGGGTGAGGCACATGAGAGGACTATAGCCAGCCTGAGGGGACAGGTGCGAGAGCTGCAGGCACAGCTGAGGAGAGTGGAGAGGAGGCGAGATGCAGACGCAGCGGTGATCGCTGGTTTGACTCGCGAGTGAGACATGGCAGATGCCCGGGTACGCCTTATCCGAGTAGAGAGGGACACAGCAGTGGCTGCCATGGGTACAGACGCAGCGAGCTTGTTTCTGGTTGGGCAGGTGCAGCAGGCACAGGCACAGGTAGGCCAGTTGCAGACGTAGTTGGTACAGGCACAGACAGACCTAGCCAGAGCGCAGCAGCAGGCACAGTACTACCGAGGCTTGTACCATGGTGCCGTGGCGTCGAGCCAGAGGGTAGGGAGTTTCAGGAGTCAGTCTGGGGTGGCTCACAGAGCAGGTCCTTCGCAGTCAGGGGCATCCGTGATGGGACCTCAGCAATCAGGAGCTGGCAGTGGTGGCCCACAGCAGCAGGGGTAGACACAGACCAGATTTTGTACATTTTTGGGACATGTATCACCGTCCATTTAGACGCATATTGTATATGACACTTTGATCTTGAGAGAGATGGTGATATTGTACATTTGGACCTTTTTGTATATGATAGTATATATGATGATGCAGCTTTGTGTATCTATTGCATGTGTTTATGAGATGATGATTTACTTCTATTGGATGATGTGATTCTATTGCATAGTTAGATGGTCTATATGATGCTATATGAGAAATACTTTGATACGCTGCTATATGATGTCTATATGATATAATGTGACAAATGAATGCAAAATGTAATATGATGTCTATGTGATGATGCAAATGTATGTATATGAAACATGATTTCTATGTTATGATGCAACTGTATATGTGATGTCTATATGATCTAATGCAAAATGTATATGTATGGAACATGATTTCTATGTTATGATGTTGTATAGATATGTGAGATGCTACTGGATGTTTATATGATGTAATGCTTTGAATGTATACAGTTGTAAGATGAGTACTATGTGGTGATGTAATTATATATGTGATGCACTTAGCTATGTTGTTTGATATTCTGGGCTTTTAAGATTAAGATGTGATGCAAATGTATTGGTAACCTAATGCATTGGATGGTGCATTCTACTAACCTAATCATGTGCATGACTAGTTTCTACGAATGATATGATATGCTCCTATATGCCTTGTTTTTGTGATGTCCAAATGTACTCTATCGACATAAGAATGACATGATGGATAGAGGAATGGTTGCGAAAGAATGACTTAGGAACTTTTCTTGATATCGTTACTCTGCATAGTTTGAATAATGAGGATTGTATGGATGGGTGTATGGATATAGGACGGATGTGTTGCTTTTAGATTGCTTTATTTCATCATTGGGCATTTTGTTTTTGGTACTTTTCTGAAATGTTGTAAGTGAATACAAGCATCTAGGTATAATTGAACCGAGATGACCTAAGTATTGCTTACATGGAGTGTGATTGAGCAAGTTAATACAAGCATCTAGTCAAAATTGAATCTAGATGACCTGAGTACCTCTTGCGTTTCAACAAGCAAGGATTGCCCCCGTTCATGTAAGGCCTTGGATGTCCTCGATGATCTTTTGCCGATCATGTCCTTAGACAAGGCATCGCATTACTAAAGTTTAATCCACAAACAACAAACAAAGAAAGTAATCATGCCCCCATCATAGCATCTCTAGCTTTTGGCATCCTTGAGTAGCATAGGAAGGTATGATAGCAAAAACCAAGACTCTGTAACTTAACCCTAGGTTCCAATCTACAAAAGCATATTTGCATTGATATGTGTTTATTTCTTTCCTTAATTTGCATAAAATCATTTAGAAGACCTTGGGTATTTGCTTTGCATTGGATAGGTTAAGATGCTCACTGTCGGGATGCCTGCTTGAAGTGCGGGTGTTTGCTTGCATTTGCTTACCTGATGAGAAGGTTGCACAATCCTTATTGAGAAGACGGACCCTAAGGGACTGACCTAGTGCCTTGGGGGCTCATTGCTAAATGGCCTTGCCTACGTGACGACGCAGAGGCAACGTAGTTCGGGGTAAACCCTAATGGACCATGGATGGACTAGAAGAAAGACGACCAGAATGAAGACAAGAAAGGAGACAAATGGGACTTTGGGAGAGATGGAAGCCTCGGGGGCGCATTAGAATAATGGCCTTGCCTATGTGATGGCACAGAGGCAACGTAGTTCACGGATTCGGACCACAGACACTGACGAGAGACACTACACTAGGCTTACATTGAGGAGACGGTATGGGACAAAACCTTGGTTGACAAGGCCACAAGGTGAGTATCAAGCCATGATAGGTAACTGTCAAGCATTTATTGTGGATGGATATGGGTCAAATGAGGAAAATAGAGGGAGAATGGGCTCAAGGTGATTGGATTCCCAAAGATGGAGAATGCGGTTTGTCACAAGTAACGCCTGTTTACCAGGTTTTCATCACTTGCTTTTATTTGCACGAGAAGCTAGAAAGTAACATGACGCCTGATTGCCAGGTTTTCACCATGATACCTATCCAAGGCGCCTGTTTGCCAGGTTTTCACCAAAGGACGATTTTTTTGTATGCTTTCTATTTTTTCCAATTTTTTTTGTATTTTCTCTTTGTAACTTTTTTGATTTTTTGATTTTTTGACTTTATTGTACCCCCTTGCACTGGGGTTCTCTTAGGTATAGAACCGGCGAAGGTGCATGCTGTTGATTGGGTCATCAAACAACTCACCTTCTGATGTGGCCAACTGATATGCCCCCGATCCGTAAGTCACTACAATTACACAGGGTCCAAGCTAGTTAGGCTTGAACTTACCTTTCTTTTCTCTGTCCTGCTGATTGCGAGGGTTCTCTTTTAAGACGAGGTCCCCAACCTTGAAGCATCTTGGTCTAACCCTGTGGTTGTAGCTTCTTGACATCATCTGTTGATAGGCTTTGAGATGGTCAAAAGCTTTCTGGCGCCTTTCCTCTAGCAGTTCTAGCTCTTGTAGTCTGGAGACTCTGTACTCTTCGTTTGATATGAGACCTTTCAACGACACCCGAAGGGATGGGAGTTCGACCTCAATGGGAAGGATGGCTTCAGAACCATAGACAAGGGTGTAGGGTGTAGCACCTGTGGGAGTGCGTATGCTGGTTCGATAGGCCCACAGAGCGGGATTGAGTTGGACGTGCCAATCGCGACTAGCTTCATTGACAGTCTTCTTTAGGATTTTCAGAATGGTTTTGTTCGATGCCTCAGCTTGGCCGTTACCTTGGGGGTAATATGGAGTGGAGAAGTGATGTTGGATCTTGAAACGTTCACAAAGTTCCTGGACATCTTGATTTTTGAAGGGTCTCCCGTTATCCGTTATGATGGATGAAGGGATGCCATATCGGTAGATAATGTAATTCAGAATGAAAGAGGAAATTTGCTTTCCTGTGACGGTTGATAAGGGAACGGCTTCAATCCACTTTGTAAAGTACTCAGTGGTGGTTATGATGAATTTATGGCCGTTGGAAGAGGGCGGATGAATCTTTCCCACGAGGTCAAGTCCCCACTGGCAAAAGGGCCAGGGTGTCGTTAGAGGTCTCAACTCCTGAGCAGGTGCATGAATCAGGTTCCCATGTATCTCGCACTGTTTGCACTTTTTGATGAACTGATATGAATCCATTTCCATATTGGGCCAGTAATAACCCAAACGCATGAGTTTCTTAGCTAAGGAGGGACCGCTGGAGTGTGTTCCGCAGATCCCTTCGTGCACGTCTCGCAAGGCAGTTATAGATTCTTCTTGTTCTAGACAACGGAGTAAAGTACCATCCAGACCATGTCGGTAAAGGGTATTGGCGATAATGGTGTAATGGGAGGCTTGTCGGATGAACGTTCATTTTTGGTTGGAAGAGAGGTCCAAAGGAAGGACATTGTCCTTGAGGTAAGTGTAGGTCTTACCGTACCAAGGCGAATCAGAGCCTACTAGGTGGCAAATGGAATGGGTTTCGAGGAGATCATAAGCCGGTTGTCGAATTGTTTCTACTAAGAACTCATACCGTGACTCATGTTTAGGTATCTCAAGAAGGGAGGCTATGGTCGCCATTGCATCTGCTGCTTTGTTCTCTATCCTGGGTATTTGCTCAAACGAGATGGTCCCAAAATGTTCTTTGAGGTCGTTGACCATTCGCTTGTATGGGATGAGCTTCTCATCTTTGGTCTGATACTCGTCGTTGACCTGGTTTATGACAAGCTGAGAATCACCGTAGACACATAGTGCTTGGATTTTCCACTCAGTGGCCATCTTGAGACCAATTACCAAAGCCTCATACTCCGCTATATTGTTAGTGCATGGAAATAACAACCTGTAGGACTTTGGAATTGTGTCGCCTTGGGCAGTGATGAATAAGATACCTGCCCCCGATCCATGGTTGGTGTAAGACCCGTCGAAGTAGAGTTTCCAAGGAGATGTTGACAGAGTGAATAAAGACTCATCGGGGAACTCAAACTGCATTGGTGAAGTGTCCTGTAATGGTGCCTCAGCTAGTTGGTCAGCGATGATTTGCCCCTTGATGGCTTTTCTGTCCACATACTCTATATCATATTTGCTAAGAAGCATAACCCATTTGGCTAGTCGACCTGTGAGAGCTGCTTTGCTGAGAAGATATTTTAGTGGGTCGATCTTGGCAATGAGTTTGACAGGATGTGCCAACATGTAGTGTCAGAGTTTTTGTGAGGCAAAAACCACCGCAAGGCATGAACGTTTCACCTGTGAGTACTGCAACTCGTAGCCCACTAAGGTTCGACTGATGTAGTACACAGCTCTTTCCTTGTTCTCATAGTCTTGCTGTGCTAGGAGAGCCCCAAGAGCAGTAGGTGTAGCAGATATGTAGAGAATCAAAGGTTTTCCTTGGACCGGAGGCATGAGTATAGGAGGATTCGTGAGGTACTCCTTGAGCTTGTTGAATGCCTCTTCGCACTACTCATCCCATTTAAATGGAACATTCTTATGTAGGAGATGGCTGAAAGGATGGCACTTGTCTGTCAGCTGTGAGATGAACCTGCGGATGGCCTGTAGCTTGCCCTGTAAGGATCTCAACTATGTTAGAGTTTTGGGCGGAGGCATGTCCATGATTGCTTTGACCTTGGCCGGGTCTACCTCTATGCCATTTGCTGACACGATGAAGCCTAGCAGCTTGCCCGATGTTACCCCAAACACACATTTCTTTGGGTTCAATTTTACTTGGAATTGGTCCAGCCGTTGGAAGACTTTCTCTAATGTGTCCAGGTGTGAGTCCCTGGTGAGTGATTTTGCCAAGATGTCGTCAACATAATCTTCCATGGTCACATGCATCATGTCGTGAAATATAGTTGTCATGGCCCGCTGATATGTAGCACCTGCGTTTTTCAGCCCAAATGGCATGACATTCCAGCAAAAGGTACCCCATGGACAAGTGAAAGTGGTTTTGTGCTGATCCTCTGGTGCTATTTTGATCTGGTTGTACCCTGAGAATCCATCCATAAGTGACAGCATTGTATGTCCTGCCGTGAGGTCGACTATGATATCGATGTTAGGCAAGGGAAAGTCATCTTTTCAGCATGCTTTGTTTAAATCTCTAAAATCGTTGCATAGTCGAACCCTGCCATCTGGTTTAGACACCGGCATAATATTAGATATCCATTCAGGATAATCTATGGCTCTGATGAACCCCACGTCTAACAATTTCTTGAGTTCTTCCTTGACCAGTAGGGCTATATGGGGATGCATCTTTCTCAGTTTTTGCTTTACGGGCTTCACCCCTGGATCTAATGGCAAGTGATGTAGAATCAGGTTTGGGTCCAAACCTGGCATGTCAGCATACGACCAAGCAAAGCTGCCTCTCTTCTTTTTAAAGAATGGTACAAACTTGGTTTTCTCAGGCGGCGTGAGAGATTTTGCAAAGTGGATAATCTGAGGCTGCTCTTCGGTTCCAATGTTTATTGGCTCTATTGGCTCTACCACGATCTGTGACCTTTCTTGATACATATCATTTGGGAGGGTGTCAAGCAATCCATCGTCAGGTGCCACAGTTGGGTTTTCACCTTCAGATACGTCCTTTCTTTTTACTATTTTATGATCTGACACTGCCGCATGGCAGTTTTCACCGTCAGATCCCTTTTTGATCTTTACATTTTTGTGACTAGAAGGCTTGGCACCCTCCCCGAAGTAAGCTACAGTATTGAGTTCGATAGAGAAACCGGCTTTATGATCTCCTTTTGGTAAATGATCTCTAAGTCCCATATAGTCAATGTAGGCATCATCGTTCTGGAACATATCTAATTGAGGGGTCCCTTGCAGGTCCCAGTCAATAAGCTCAGGGTGTAAGAGGGGAAGGGAGTCGGATGAAAGACCTGATTCATTGATAGTGTGGATGGAAATATTAGGAGCACAGGTGGGGGTAGTGTTCTGGGTGGTACTTTCTTCCAGGTTGTTTATCGCAATGGAATCTATACTTTCCTCGAAAGCCATAACCTCAGGGAGGGGCAAATCAGACTCCAGTGGTCTGTCCCGTTGCGTTTGTCTCTCATGATATGGGCTAAGAGTTTGGATGGTGTCAATCTCTTTGTCATCGTAGGAGTGCTCTGTTAGCTCGTCCCACTCATACTGATTGGAATCATCCGAATCTGCATCACTATCCTCTTGGGGTGTTTGAATTGTCTCCACTAGGCAGGCATTTTCTTTTGCTTTGCCCTTGCCTTTGTATCCCAAGCCAGTGGTGTTTCTAGTCGAAGAGGAGGAAGAAGGTTGTATAGGTTCGATGATCCCTTCTTTTCTGAGGCCGATAGGGCCTTGTCCTTCATATCCCATCCTATGCAAGATGGTTTCACCTCGTCCATAGAGTTCTGTAGGGAGTCTAGGTGGCTCTTGGGGTGTGTTTTCTTCTTCGGCATAAAGCCATTGCAAGAGATCTCACTCCTCTGATTCATCGGATAAGGTCCCCCATTTTACAAAGGGGTTTGCGGGAGTGATAGGAGGAGCAGAGGGCTTTGGAAAATGCCTGGGTTGATGCTTGGGCTGGCCAAAGGAGCGAGGAGACAAGGGCATTTTTGCAAGGTTGAGGCTGTGCTCAATCTGGTATTCCCCCACGCCATTTTCTTTTATGGTGATTTTCATTGGTTTGGGCCGTGAGGAGGAAGCTTCGGCAGTATGGTCTTGTGGCGGAGTAGGGGAGATATGGGCTCGATTGGTGGGTATGACACATTCCGGTTTTGCTTGGAAAGAGTTGCAATGTTGGTAGGGGTCGGGGTCGCCGTGTATGGTGACCTGCTTGCCCTCGTGTGGGAACTTTATGCATTGATGGTAGGTGGAGGGGACAGCTTTCATGGCATGGATCCATGGTCTCCCTAGTAGAATATTGTAAGCAAGCTCCCGATCAAGGACTTGGCACACCACATCTTTAATTACCGGTCCCACTTGAATGGGTAGGACAACCATGCCCTTTGTGGTTCGTTCCTCCTCGTCATAGGCTTTGATAGTAATTTTTCGTCTTGGATCTACTGCCTGTTCAGAGAACCCCAATGCAAGGACTAGCTTCAAAGTGCAAATATTCAAACCGGCACCCCCATCAATGAGAACCCTCTTGATGCGGTGCCTGTGTATGAATGCGACAATGTGTAGAGGAGTGTTGTGGGGTTGAGACATGGAAAGGTCATCTTGTTCTGTAAACGAGATGGAAGTGGAGGATGTCAAATTACCCACCATGGTTTGAAACTTTTCTTGGGCTAGGTTAGTGGGGACAGTAGTTTCCACTAAGGCTTTCTCAAGAATCTCCTTATGAGAAGGAGATAGATGCAAGAGCTCCAATATAGAAATGTGAGCCGGAGTCTTTTGCAATTGGTCGATGACATTATATGGGCGGGAGTTAGACGGAGATGGCGACGACCTTGGAGGAGTGGTGTTGATCGTGACTCTACCACTACGGGTAATTATACTACAACCAGTTTCGTTAGGTCCTGGTTGTTGGTTGGGGGATATGACGTTGACTTGTGGAACATGCTCAGAAATGCAGTTAATGGTGTACTCAAAGGGAACGCTTGCATAGTTAGCATTACTCGACCCACTGTTCTGGTTTGGCCTGTTGCGATTGTTGTCATTATTGTTATGGCCATTGGAGTTGTTGCCATTGTGACCATTGTTGTGGTTGTAACCATTGTTGTTGTGGCCGCTATTGTGATTGTTGTTATACGGCCGGTTGTGGTTTAGAAGAGGATCGCAATAGGCCACATGAGATTCATTGGAGGTATGCTGTTGTGTTCCTCCCTGATTTTGATCCAGTATATCCTGTATGACATTCTTGAGGCGAATGCAATTATTGGTTGTGTGCCCCCTTCCTCGATGATACTCGCAATAGTCTGTGTCCTTCCAATAGGGAGGTTTGACTATAGGCTCATAATCACTTGTTGGCGGTAGAGAAATTTCATTGTTAGCCAACAACTTCCTGAGAGCAGACTCTTGAGATTCTCCTAACAGCGTGAATTTTCTCCTTGGATTTGAATTGAACCAAGGTCTAGATTCCCGAGGGGGTGGCTTGTTGAGTTCACCGTTATTTGCTTCTTCCTTAAGAGTGAATATGGGTTGTTGTTTAGGGGCTGCCGCCTTGGCATCCACTACTCCATCGTTGACCACATTCTTGTTCTTGGTCCAAAACTTTGACTTGTCAGTTGTGTAATTGGAAGGAGGTGTGTCCTTGTAGAGCTTGAGAGTTCCTTTAGCGATCATAGATTTCTCAATGAATAGCCCCATTTCAATGACTTTGGTGAATGAGGTAGGGCATTGTATCTGAATCTGATAGCTAAGATCGGGATTCAAATTGTGGACAAACATTTCCAATAGTTGTTTCTCAGGCATGTCGTAAGAACACTTACTAGCTAGCTGTCTCCATCGTTGTAAGAAGGTGGCGAAAGACTCACCACCTTTTTGTTTGGTGTTGCATAGGTCTAGCATAGATACTTCGTGTTCTATGTTGTAAGAGAAGTGCGTTATGAATTTATTGACAAGTTCATCAAAAGTTTTGATTCCTAGTGGAAGACGCGAGAACCACTCCATAGCTTGACCTCCTAAAGATCTTGGGAATAGTCTCATTAAGTAGGTCTCGTTGTGAGCTACTTCTAAACATGCTGCAGTGAATTCCCGGATATGATCTCTAGGGTCCCCCTTCCCTTTGTACTTGTCAAATTTCAGGATTCCAAACTGAAAGGGGAATGGTTTCATGACCAAACTTCTGTCAAAGGGGTATGGTGCTATATCTTCCAAGGAGTAGTTCTTGGAACTCGTGCCAATCTTAAGGTTGGAGATTTCTAGCTTTAGATTCTCAATTTGTTGTCTCACATCCGCCATAGGAGCATTTTGGTCAATGGGTTGTTTTCCTCTCTCATTGGCTTGGGGAACCGTGTCATTTGTGTCCCTCTCACGTTCGTTGTCTGCATTTTCCCTGATGGAGCTAATGTCAAAGTCTGCGGGGAGTTTGATTCCGAGACTAGCAAGATGATGGAAGTATTTGGTGGGGTCCTCAAGGAGCACTTTCTCCACTAGGCGTTGGAATTTGCTATCTTGCATGTGTGCCACTAATTCTTCACGAGAAATTTCTTCATCATCATCGCGTGGTGGGGCGATGTGATCGGAAGAGTCGGCCATTTCAGTTAGCTTGTTGTACTGGGATCGAGTAAGGACCATGCAAGGTGGGGTGAGATGAAATGGACTAGGATTAGAAATTTTGGCAAGGTGTCGACTAAGACTGTAATGAATGGGATATCTAGGACAAGACTTGGACAAAGGGTTCTCTCGCTCAATGACTTCAGGTAAGACGGTTGACACAAGACTCTAGCCACTAGCAAGGGTAGTCGATACCTGTCTCACTGTGTAGGGCTTAGTCGTTCAACAAGACTACTAGCAAAAGGTACTGTGACCTACTAGGCTTACGTGAATTCACGAATGAAATGAATAAGGACCTATGTCGAATCGGTATGGGACAGAATGACATTGGGGCATGAGTGACTAGGACAGAAGGTGACTGGGACGACTGTCGAAAGAGAGAGAAATGGGTGAAATGGATGAAAATTGACTGCAAGGTTGATTCTGACCTTAGAAAATGAAACTAGGCTGAAATGGGTATTCTGAACAGCTGACGAAAATTTCCCAAAAATAGGGCAGATGCTCACTGTCACACATGCGCAGAAACATATGCACAGCAAGAATGGGCAAATGCGCCGTAAGTCGCTGTATATGCGCCGCTCTGGTGAAGTATGTATGCGCAGTAACAGTGTGTAAATGCGCAGCAGAAAAGTAAATGCGCAGCAAGTCGGTGTATATGCGCAGCAAGTCGCTGTAAAAGCGCAGCAAAACAGTGTATATGCGCAGCAGAAAGGTATAAAAGCGCCGCAAGTCGGTACAAAAGCGCAACAAGTCACTGTATATGCGCCGCAGAAACGGATATATGCGCAGTTCTGGTATTTTTTTGTAAATTTTTGGGGTTTTTCTCTGTTTTTGGTATTCTTTGGCTGGAAAAGGTCTTCCTGATCTGATATTATGAATTAATTTAGCAAGAAAACACAGCAAGCACAAAGAGTATTTTGTTGTTTTCCATTTGTTTTTTTGTAGTTTTTTTTTTTTTTTGACTCTATTTTGGACAAAAGCAAGCACAAAATCCTAGGCGAGAAATGGATTATAAGGGATTTGGGCCACTAAAACAAGAGGTATTTAATTCGGGCAACCGTTCAAGTGGTTACACGTGCGGCGGCGCTACTCTCCGTTATGGAGTCTCCCAGCCTCAAAGGGTTACGCCTGAGAGGGTTTTGGGGGAGGTTGGCCGTCGGTGTAACATAACAGCACTCGTTGCAGGAGGTTTTCACCTCAAGCACAATTTATTTTAAGTGGCTCGGTAGGGCTTGGCGTTAGCCTGTTACCACTCAGGGTCGTTCCCGCTTGGACAAGCGTGCATCCAAGGGCAGGCCCCTCCTAAAGGTTAAACAAGTAGAATGACAAGTCTGGCACTCTGATCACCCAGAAGAGGGGAGAGCATAAGCCTATTGTCATTCGCAAGCACAGAATACACTGATTGATCCACCCTAGTTAAAAGATAAAAACTAGATGGGCTAAGCTACTCAAACAGAACTTTGAAGTGATTTCAACAATATTGTAGTGGTTCAATTTTAAATCCCATGAAGCAGTTGTGAGTTCAATTTTAAGTCCACGTTGCACGAGATTGTTAACTTTGAAATTCAGGTCTCACGATATAGCAATGGTTCATTTTAACTTCAAAAAGCAGTTGTGAGTTCAATTTTAAGTCCACGTTGCACGAGATTGTTAACTTTGAAATTCAGGTCTCACGATATAGCAATGGTTCATTTTAACTGCAAGATCAGTGATGAGTTCAATTTTAAATCTTAGATAGCAATAACTTGGAAGTTGTTTGCAATGCAAGCATGAAATAAACCAGTTACTTCCTCCCTAATTAAGACTAGATGAAGATTTGTAATGAACAACCATTTTACTCTTTCCCGGAAAATGAAATGTGAGCTAGTTAGATGCAACTACATGTAACTAAACCTGAGCCTATCCTGCAAAACTGCTCCAGCAAACACCTGCAAAAGGGTTAGCGTTAGCAAAATCCTCTAGAAAAGTACTAAAACCTGAGCTAGTTACAAATGCGCAGCTTCAGTGATCAGATGCGCAGAAGTGATCAACAGAAGCGCAGTATTAACGAATGCGCCGTAGTTTTGAACATATGCGCCGTTAAAATGAATAAATGCGCAGTTTTAACGTATGCACAGCAACAGTTGTCAGAAGCGCCGTAAAAATGAACAGATGCGTAGTTATAATAGATGCGCAGCAACAGTCTATGAAAGCGCAGTAACAGTCAACAAATGCGCAGTTTTAACAAAAGCACCGTAACAGTCTATAAAAGCGCAGCAAGAATACATAGATGCGCAGGATTTTCAAAAGCACCGTAACAGTCTTCAAAAGCGCCGTAAAAATGAATAGATGTGCCGAAAGAACCTGTGCGTGACTCTGCGGGACCTGTACGGAACCTGCCTTCAAAAAAGCTCAAAAATGGTGAAATAAAGGGGCAACGGCCCCACGGTGGGCGCCAAAAATGTGAGGGTAAAATAGTGATCAATCAAATGAATAATAGATGACCCAAACATCAACAGAATAGAGAAACAAAGAAGAATCAAATGAACAAAGCAATGAACAAACACAGCAAACCTCTTCCGTTTTGAAACTTCTGTTGTTTGCCTATCACGAATCGTCCTTTCGCAGATGAGATGAGCCCTCAGAGAGTGCAATCTTTTAAAGCTGTTTGAGGAAGTCGATGGTGAACGGCTATGGTGTGATATGCAATGAAGGTGAGCTCCAATGCAACAATGGTGATCTCAAGCTTGTAGATGACAAATGGGTGCCAAAGGCGCGCTGGTGATATTTCTGCAGAGTAACGATGTCAAAAGCTTGGATCCATAGAATGAAGGAATGAAGCTTCATTTATAGACTCGGAGGAATAGGAATCAACGGTTGAGAGGAGATATGCAGATCGATGGCTGAGGATGGTTGAGGAATGTGCAACCAGTGGAAACGTGCCAAGTGTCCCAGCTCCATCATGAAAGGTGAGATGTGACAAAACTGATTGGAGAGTTAACTCCGTTGACTGGTCTGTTAACAGAATTGATTGATCAGTTAGAAGAGTGGATTGTGGAACTGACTGGATTGATTGAGGATTTGACTCAACTGACAGGTTAGTTAACAGATTTGATTGATTGGTTAACTGACCTCTGATTGGAGAAGAAATAGGCCATGTGGGTGAGGGAAAATAAGGTAATTAAATATTAAATATATTTAATTACATGTGCAACCTGATGAGGTGGACAAGGTGAGGTGTAAAGGTGATGTGTAAAAGGTGATGTGGAATTTTGAATTTAGAACTTTAGGATAGAGGAATTAGGCTTAATTAAATAATTTATGATTATTTAATTGTGAAGGACTTTAGAAGAATTTTAATTAAATAAATAGAATTTATTTAATTGTGAGATAGTGAATTGATTAAATAAATTTGGAATATTTATTTAATTAATAGAAGAATGGAATAAATATTTAGAATATTTATTTAGGATGATTTGTGTCATTTTTAGGCGTATACACATGTATATGCACGTTTTAACTTAGATGAAAATTAAAGTTTATCTATCCACTAACATGGTCAGGCGAATCTGAACATGTGAGTACGTGCTCTCCCATCAAACTAGGAGTCACATGTGCTACCTCCACCTACACACATATGCATGAATACATAAAAAAAGAAAATTAATTTTGAGTTATATTTAATTTATATTTAACTATGTTGTGCATGGTTCCAATGAAGTAACATACTACATGTATTTATTTAAGACAGAAACTTCAAAATTATATGTACATATATAACTAAGTCGCTAGAGCTACATCCTCAATTCTATCTTCTGCAATCATATAATCTACCAACTCCTATGTAGTCCTACCCTGGACTAGCTCTACCAATGATGTGTGTAGTAGACTATGCAAGTGAGATGGCATTGACCCTAAAGAGAGCATCTCTATAAAACCTAGACCTCTTGTACCATGTTCGAGTGTATTAGCATATCTTACCACTTGGAGAAGATATAGATGTATGAGAACCTGGCGCAACTATAGATGACTAGGTACCTAGAGCAATTGTAGATGTTTGGGCCCCTGGAGCAACATAATCATCAACTTGTGGATGCACTTGTGACGAATCCATAGAATGGCGATGGGTAGGTGGCTCATGTGCCCCTCTAGATGATCTAATTGTAGGATCCATATGATTAGAATGTCAAGACTAGGCTACAAATGAAGAAACATCTTCTAAAAAGATTCCCAACTGTGGTGAGATCATATGATACACTCCCTTCAAGTCATCAGACAATCTATAACAGGAATCTCTCAAAATAGGAGCATTGCATGCAATGTGGTCTTTGTCGTCTAGAGATGGGATACCTGCCACAACATATGCATATAAATCAATATTTGACCTATGTGGATGTCTCCTCAGGCATCAAACCATGTGATTTATAGATATGTGCTGAGCCTCTACTACAATATAAGCAATACTATCAATTGCTTCATGTTGGGAAGCAATGACAACCTCATCGATAATAGGGGTAATCGATCGAGAGATGACAAGCATCCTCTACCCAACCAAGACCCTATAATCTATGGGCTATCTATCTACATGATTATAAGCATCTCTATCACACACCCTACCATGCCCCTACCCCAAATGACTTGGTAAATCCAAATAGTTAATATTGAGGCCTAAATGGACCTTAGCATATAACTATTGTGCAAAATATAATGGAATTTGGTCATTATTTGGGTAGAGATCATGTGCAGCAATAAATCATAGATATATCAGAGGGGCCATCCTAGGGCATATGCACCTAGCCACCTGATATGCCTTGACCTGAGATCTAGTGGAGTAGTGGGGAAAGCATTGAGTTTTGATGGTTTCCTTTGGCACTCTGCTTTGGACTTTTCTCAAAGGAAATTTGCCTAATACCTAATCCCTTATCTAGGCAAGGATGGAGGATAACATCTTCCTAGAATATGCATGGAGACCTCCTAATGACAATCTAATGGCAACTAAACTCTATAAAATCATACTACAATTACTTCCATACACCCCAGTGGTAGAAGGGTGAGCTAGAATTAGTCTCAATCTTTGAATCTTAAAATTAGTACATGTCTAAAGCATATCCATATCGGTGTGCACTATGCACAAGAATCAATTAAGTTCTTTAATATTTATTCAAGCACATGTACATAGGGACCTAAAATAATATTGAATCCTTTCCTAAATTTAAAAATAATTTGATGATGCACAATATTAGAACTTGCATAAATCTTCTTTAACCTAAAACTAATGAAGATAAGTTTAAACCCTAAAGTGAAACTGGAGATATGATGTTAAATCAAATAAATTTTCATATTTAAAACACATGACTTGAAAAAGGAACTTTACCTAATTTTAATGTAGAATAATTAAAAAATACACGCACACACACACACACACACATATATATACACAAATCGAAACATTAATCTTAACTACATTGATCAAAAGAGATCAAGTATGAATGTTAATACATTACATTGAATCAAACACATATAACCACATATAGAGAATTTTAGCTAAGGACATCCAAGTGCAAAACATTTCTCATGTGAGAAAGGATTGATTTTTATGTCTAACCATTGAATGGTTTCATTTTCTACTTTGAAAGAAACACTAAAGAGATTTTGATCATAGGGAACTTTATATTTACTATGTATTTGAAATATTGGTCTACCTTATATATCTAATTGATAGGATCAATACCATCAAATTTGGGAAATTCTAGTTTGGGGGTTATGGGAAATTACCTTAATTTTGGGACATGAATCCATCTATGTATTGATAGAGGACTAACTCTTGTTTGAAACTTATGTGCATGTTCCAAAAATCTCCCAATTGTCCTCTAGCATTTCTTTGAATTAAATTAGAAAAAAATAGTCTAAGGCTCTCTATTATGTCATTTTAGATTTATAATTTCTTTTCTCAGGTAGAGATCATGGATTCTCACTATGGTTGTAGTCCCATCTAACTTCCATTAGTCTATTAGTTATTTTCCTAACAATAAAAAGTTTGATCTATGGAGGTCTTATTATATCATGTTATATTATATTTCCCATCATTCATGGAGTTAAATAGTGTAATCCAAATATAATCAAAGATGATAACTAGTTCATTTTCTCATGTATTTCATGTGTAATTATAATCTTAAGGTCCTCAACCATCTTAAGACCTTCCATTTTATATAAGTAGTTCACAAAATTAAAATGTCCATACTTATAAACAAATTTCTAGAGGATAGAAGAGTACATCTAATCATCTAATTTTACCTTATAATAATCCTAATATTCATACTACACCTACACTTACATCCAATGCATTTAAAGACTATGATATTGTTGATCATATTAATAATATCTAGAAAAAAATTCTTTTCAGGAATTAATGCATGCATTTGAGGTATATAGAGATATTAAGAGGAAGGAACTATAATACTTAAATGCTAGATTCAAAAATTGATCCTATAGTTGTGCATACAATTGATAGATCACGTTTAAAAGGATGCTTCTAAGATTTCATTTGAGCCTCATGGTTTACTTAGCACTATGGTTATTAATGAGCATTTATCACTACATAGTGCACATGCAGAGAGGATATGTCAAAATTGGGCACATTATATGTTACTATTAGTGGATTAAATGACAATATTAGGCACAAACTTTTCCTCAAACAACTTGAATCAGGGCTTCTTCTTGTTACAAGTCCACTCACGGTGAATGGTGTACCTACCAGACAAGTTAATCAGGTTTATATATCAAAGTTGATCCACATTCTCTCTAATATCTTTAATAGATCTAGATTTTTCTATGAATTAGGATATTCCTTCTACATTTTCTACTAATTTTATATTTTCATAACCACTTCCTAAGCTAAATCATTTGCACTTTTCTTGTCATGTGGTCCACTAAGATCCAGTTTAATGTTGATGTCAAATTCTGAATGTTGTACACCAAAGGGTGTATGGGCAACCATATCCTGATTTTTGTATGATATTGAACAAGAATTTGTGGATTTAAAGTACTTCTTAGTTTCAAGTAGAAAATGTCTAGGCTATGTGCATAACCTTCCTATTGATAACAATTTTGAAATTTGACCTTTACCACCCATGACAATTGAAGAGGCATTTCCTAAAACATAAAAGTATTGGTGGCAACAAGTATTCCATTATGTAATAGACTTAGGGCTATGGTCAAGAATTCTGATGGAAACCTCCCCAAGGAAGATTAGGATATCTAGTAATTTTACAATGTAAAAAGTGAAACTTGGTATGGGTTGGTCCAGATCACCTAGCTCTATTAGAGCCTCATTAAATGGAGCTTGTGTTAGGATTTGATGTGAGCCACACATGTGGCGCTTCTACCAAGACATAGTGCATAAAATCCCTTGGAAATGCTTTTCAAGTAGAAATAGGGGTGTGTGCAAGAAGTTGTGTCCACTTATTGGCCAAAAAGTGGAAGTGTTTTCCTTGATTTTTAGAATTTGTCACATTTGACCTAAAAATTTGAAGCACTTAATGATAGAATCTTGGAAAAAGTCACTAAATATGAAATGTAGTACTCAGAGTCTAGTTTCCAAATATTTAATTTTTTTCAATACCCAGATGATAGAAAGTGATTTTGAATAGGTGTTTCTAAAAACCACTGTTTAAAAGTCACTTTTTTTTTACTATACCATGTACGTGTACGTCATCCATATTTTGACCTAAATAATCATATTTTTCAAAATCCTTTTGGGAAAAGATTTGTAACTCACTGAAGAACGTTTTCCATATTTTTTTGTAATTTTTTATTGAATATATTTTTTTTAATTAATTTTTTATTGGCCATTTTTGGTCTTTTAAAAAATCATCGTGTACATCACGCATAAGATGACCTAAACTTAACATTTTTTTAAATTTTTTTTTTTAAATTGAAAAGAATTGTCTAAAGTACGTTTTCCTACAATTTTTTTTACAAAAAAATATGTTAATAAAAAGTTATTAAAATACTAAAAAACCCTAATAATTCAAGTTTATGGACCTATTTCATCAGAAATAGATTAAAAAATAGAAAAATTAATCCAATTGTAAAAAAAATTACATATTTGGAATCTACATTGTCTCATCTATAATGGGTTTTAATTTCGTCAAAATATTCTGTAAAATAGACCTTCAGATATATGCCCAAAGTCACTATTTTGTTGTGACATTGACATGACCTTCAAGTTGCAGGTCAAACCTGGTCCAGAGGTCAGGTTCGGGTCCCCAAAGCATTTCCCAAACCGGGGTACAAAGCAAAACCCGAGCTTAAAATTCAAATTTTAAATAACGGGATCCTGTTTCATAAAAGGTTAATATTTTAAACTTTATGAAATAGGATCCCGTTTCATAAAGGTTAAAATATTAACCTTTTATGAAACTCAAAACGGGATCTCGTTTCTTGAAAACGGGATCCCGCTTTTGGCTCGGGATCCCGAAGCAAAGCGGGATCCCGTTTTGGTTAACCCGATTTCGGATTTTTTTCTAACTCTGAAACTTCCACCTTAAGTGGACACAACTTCTTGCATTTACCCATAGTAGGATACCATCTTTCTATTTTGAATCTTATTTGTTCAAAGGGGATCAATGTCCTTTCTCTATTATCTAGAATTGGGGGTGTAGAAGTTGTTTTGCATTGTTTAGGTATACCACTATATTATGTTGTATCTATAGAAACTCGCAAAGAAAACAAACTTATCCTAAGAAGCTGATGGGAAAAAACACTTCAAAAGGGCAAAGCAATTGAGGTGAAAGGTGTGTAGAATCTGACAGAAGAAAGACTAGATGATTCAATGATTAGTTCAATTAGAGGTTTCAATCTGATAATAGGTGGAAGCCTCTATAATAATTTGACATGCAACAATAGGTGTACAAGGAATGTGAACAAAAATTAAATATCATAACCTCGCGCACTTGATTTTTCCTATCAAATTATTATAGGGGCTTCCACCTACTATTAGATCAAAACCTCCAATTCAATTAATTGGCGAATCATCAATTCCTTCATCTGTCAGATTCTACACAACTTCCACCTCAATTAATTTTCCCTTTTGATGTGTTTTTTCCCACTGACTTTTTAGGATAAGCCTGTTTTCTTTACAAGTTTCTACAAATACAACATAATTGAGTGGTATGCCCAAATGATGCAAAGCAACTTTTACACCCCCAATTCCATAGAATAGAGAGAGGACATTGATCCCCTTTAGATAAATAGGCTTCAAAACAAAAATATGGTATCCTATAGTTTCTACTTGAAAAGCATTTCCAAGGCATCGTATGCACTCTGTCCTAGTAGAAGCACAATGTGTGTGGCCCACATCATATCCTCACACAAGCTCCATTTTATAAGGCTCCAATAGAGCCACCTAATCTGGACCAACCCATACCAAGTTAAACATTTTACATTATTAAATTACTGGATATCTTGATCTTCCTTAGGGAAGTTTCCACTAGAACGCTTGACCATAGCCCTATGTCTATCACATAATGGAACACTTGTTGGCACTGTGTTTATGCAGTTAAGATTAGTTTTGTTATACCATGATGGTCAATACTTTTGTGTTTCAGGAAATGCCTCTTCAATTGTTATGGACCTGATAAAGGTAAAATTTGAAAATGGTTATCAATAAGAAGGTTATGCACATAGCCACATTTTCTACTTGAAACTGAAAAGTACTTTGAATCAACAAATTTTGGTTCAATATCATACAAAAATTGGGATATGGTTACCCATACACACTTTGGCATACAACATTCAAAATTTGGCATCAACATCAAAATTTGAATATGAGTTAGACATAAAAATTAATGTACCCATTATTTTTAAATAACTATAGTGGTTCTATAAAGATGTATATATATCATGATATATATATACATACATGATGATATATATATATCATGTCATATATATATATGTGTATGTATGTATATAGATCATAATATATATTTCATCATCATATATATCATGATATATATATATATATATATCATCATGTAAGATCATGTTTATAAATTTTGACTGTGTATATATATAAGATCTTAATTGGATACACAACAAATTCTAGAGTACATCAATGCATGATATATATTCAAGTATACACACCAAATTATAGTAAATATACACAACAAATTAGGGAAGAATTAGGGTTTTGTAGGCCAATTTCAATTAGGGTTTAAATGGAGAATAACATTCTGCCACCATTTTCATGGTGGTAGACTGCACATTTACCTTAGAACAAGAAACCTTCATTTGAATATCCCTTTCCTCCAACGCCTTCCACAGGGTCCCTCTTGGGTGTCATTCATCCTATAGACCTTTTCTACAACTTGATCTCGCTTTAGGTTTTAAATTTTGCTAAGAATGAGCTAAAAACTTTATTTTGTTGGCTCATATAGTGATTAAAAATATATATTAAAATAATACCTTTGAATGAAGATTTTCTTTGTTTGAAGGTATTATTTTAATATATTTTTAATAATCGAGAGCCTTCGTTCGAAGATATTTCTTTGAATGAAGATTATTGTGTAGTGAACTTCATTCGTAGGTACCTTTGTTCAAAGAAAAACCCTTGAATGAAGGTATTTGATACTTTTTGTCTCCCTCCCTACCAATTTTTTCATGCCCCAAGTTTAGGACTGAGTATTGTGGGATTACCCTTGCATAAAATGTAACCAAGTAATTCTTGAGACATCATCAATGAAGGACACAAAATATCTAGATTCTCCTATTGATTCAACATCCATAGGACCAAATACATCTTAATGAATAAGTATGAATTTATTCTTAGATTTATAATTTCCTAAAGGAAATGGATTTCTATTATGTTTTCCAAACATATAACGTTCACAGAAATCAAAACTCTCATAAGAATAAGATAAACCATCTAACAATTTTTTATTCAAAATGGTTTTTAAACTAGTCACACTTATGTGGCCCAACTTGTGGTGCCAACATACTAGTATTTTCAATACTTTCAGTTACATTGATAGAATTAAAAATAGTAGTGGCTTCTAGCATAAAAAGAGTTCCCTTCCTTTTCCCTCTCCCTAACACTATATTTCCTCTTATGAATCTGCAACCATGCTTATCAAATGTTACATGCATTCTAGCATTATTTAATTTAGAAACTGGAATAAAATTTCTAGCTAAAACTAGAATATGCAAAACGCCAGAGAGGTTTTTTATCCTCCCATCACTAAAACACAATTGAATCTTACCCCTTCTGACAATAGGATATGAATTGTTATCACTGACGTAGATATTTCCTGCATCATACTTCTCGTGTGAGGAAAAATACTCCTTATAAGTAGTCATATGATAGGAGCATCATGAATCAATAAGCCAATGTTCATTAGAAATAACATTACATGAGGACATCAAAACTTCATCACCTAAATCTAAGGACTTCTTTGTGGAGGAATCAAACCATTTATTTTTATTCCAACATTCCTTCTTCACATGCCCCCTCTTTCCACAGTTCCAACACTTCACTCAGTTCTTTTTCTTAGGAGTCTTAGATCTACCCTTGGACATGGCCTTAGGCCTAGCTTCCTTAGATCCTCTTTCCTTGGACCTTCCCTTGACATGGAGAGCATCTTTTGAACTTCCTGTAATGGTCTTCTTTCTCATCTCCTCTGATAACAAAGTAGCAACAACATTGTCCATCTTTGGATCATTTGAAAGGTTAGCACTGAAGGCAAGAATTGGGTTCTCTCATGACTTAGTCAAAGAACAAAGCAACATGATACATTTATCTTCCTCATCCTTCTTAACATCAACAGAGGCTAAATGACTCAAAATGAAATTGAATGAATTTCAATGCTCAACTATTGAATCACCCTCCTTCATTTTAAGAGAAAATAATTTTCTTTTCAAATATAACTTATTTACCTAACTCTTTGCTTGGTAGATCTCACCTAATCATTTCCATAAAGAATATGTGGTGGCTTCTTCAGTAACATTCAAGAAGATAGAGTCTGCAAGAGACAACCGGATTGTACTTTGTTCCTTTTTATCTTGTCTATTCCACTCATCTTGACTGACATCATCAAGTTTCTTCTCTTTTGTTACAACCAACCATTAGATTCTCTCTTCGAGAAAATCCTCCATTTTTAGTTTCCACAAATTGTAGCCCATACCATTGAACTTCTCTATGTCTAAACAAGTGTTTGTTGCAGCCATGACTTCTACACAAAATATGAAAAAATAGATCAACCAAAACTCCCACTACAACTCAAAAAACCTTTGTACTACCACCTAAGAAGCAAAGTTGGCCAGGCTCTGATACCAAATGTTATAAATAGAAGGTGAACAACTATAAAATGGAAATCTGATTTCAACTATAAATCTGATTATTCAATGTATACCAATGGAGATAACATGAAAGAGAAAACAAATCAACAACACATGCAAAATATAGAATAAAGCCAACACATAACACCATGATTACGTGGAGAAACCCTTTTGCAAAAAAACTCTACACAGAAGAGAGGACAAATCTACATTATCTTTGAAATAGATTACAATACATCAACTCCTAGTCTCCTCAAGTGTCTTCAATCTGATAACACATGTGAACAAAACAAAACTCATATAAACTTCACTTCCAAGCACCAAATATATAAAAGCTAAGTACCCATTGAATGTGGTGCTCAAAATAGTCAAAATGTAATACCCTATCTTGGGATTCTCTGCTACATACATGAAATAACCTCTTACAGATTCTCTTACAGTTGTCATAAGGAATCTTTCATGTATGGGCACCTAGGGACAATAATAGGTAGTTGCATGTAATAATTGCTGTCATAAACCATCATATAATATCTTACATCTTATGACAAGTGTAAGATGTCATAGATATTTCTTACAACTTATGATGAATGTCATAAAACCCTAAAAATAGGCAAATCCTCAAGATGGCATATAGATTCTACCAAAATTCACCTTTTACCATGACCATGATGCTCTGACCAATAAATTTAACTCTGTGACAACCTGTCGATAATATAATTAATTACTATTGCTAGTAATAATTATTTACCATACCAATAAATATGTTTTAACCATTGTTGTTCAAACTCTACATCCCAAATGGGTGAATTACAAACAATAATAGGAATAAATAAACATGGAATATACAAGGTTGATGGCACCTTAATTCCAACAATAGAAGGAAATTGAAATGCTAAAGTTTATCCTAGTAGAGAAAGAAGTAGAAATCATATATTTAAAAGAATAGAATAGCAAACCTATGGAAATTGCCACCCAGAAAAAGGAAATAGCTCCAAAGATTATTAATCTCCAAGAAGTAATTGCTCTTAGAGATGAAAAGATTGAAGCTCTCTTTGAGAATTTTTAAGAGCCATTGTGGCATTTATGGAAAAAGAAATGAAAACATAGTGAGAATTAATAGTGTCCATTAAAAAAATGTAGGGATAGAGAAAGACTTGCAAGAACTTTAGGGCAGTCCTTCAAAAAAGGACAAGCAAATGTAGATAGAATCCACCTCCATGAGGTGGATCACTATGCATATTCTAGATGTCTTGAGGACATGGATAACTCAATACCATTTTTTAAGGTAGGAAGAAGAAGAAATATCTCAATTTAAATCTTAAGTGACTACTCTACAAGAAGAGAATGAATAATTAGAGAAATTGAAAAAAGAAGCCTACATAATAGGGGAACTACTATTGATCCATGGAAATGCATCCATGATGTATAGTATATTTTTGAATGAACAATATCTTTAATAGTTTTGGGTCCCAAAACTGCAACTCCACTTCCTAGGATAGAATCACACTCACAAGGCTAGGTTGTCTTCATGTAAGCATAATCAGTCTATCAATAGAACATGGAGGGTTAAAGGTCAACTCTACAAGAATGGGTTTCATCCCCTACACTTTGAGCTCACCTTACACTCTGGAGAGATATTCCAAGGGGTATACCTTAAAAGGTATTGAGTTCAAACTAGATGGACAACTAAAAATAAGTGGACAACCAAACCCAACTTGTTGTCTTGGTCCAAAAGACTATCATTGAACCAAGAACATCTAGTTGTCACAAAACTCCTATATAACTGATACATTTGTGTGAATGTACATGCATAGGAAAGTGGGTTTTTCCCCTAAACCAATGGTAAATATTTGTTTGATTTAAAAGGTGTGTGATTGGTCTCATGGATCTAAGACTGATGCCTATCAAATTGGCCTACAGAGTATCAGATGACAAAAAAGAAAACAAATGAAAGGGAAACAAGGAAAAGTTGATCTAAGCACATGCTATATCAGATTGTAGGTTTTGTGCTTCAAACATACTTAATAATCTAGAGTAGAACTACATGCATTTAATTGTAAACAATAGATGACAATTACAAGGATTGTAATATATTTAAAATGTTGTCACATTTTTAAATGTCTAATACAAACTTATCAACAAATGTGGTAAGAGGAAAGACCCTAAATACATATAAAATACCATGGAGACATTCTCTTCACAATCCCTACTGCACAATTATCTTTCAATTGTTTCACCATTCCACTACTTCTGTACAATCAGACATGGCATGATTTGGAGCCCTAGAAGTATTGCTGGACATGCATAGCCTCTAGCCACCAACAAAGAACCAACTAACCCATAATGCATTTGAAATAATTACATATATAGTCATTCAACTCCCTACTCCATTCTAGACAATGCAATCAGTCAAAGCATACAATCATGCTACATTAAAAACTAGCCCATAGCCTTGTTAGAGAATCTATCAGATTGGAAGAAATGCCCATTCCATGACAGCTTTGAAAACCTACAAGTGCCTATGCTCTGACATCCTTTTAGAATGAAAGTATCATCAAAAGATTTGCCTGCTAAAATACTTTATCCTTACATTTAATTTTGGTCCTTTCACATTGAAGATTTCTACTATTTCATCTACCTGCAACTGACTGATCACCTACAATCATTTATTTCTAGGTAACAACCCACCTAAAATATCCTACAATCATGGTGCATTTCCAGGCAAAAAGATGCTTGAAGAACAGTCTGCCAAAATACTGTGTAAAGCCCTATTAGACAATCTTCCTAAAATATTTTAAACTAAGTTTAACATATTTTAAACTATTAGATTTACTTTATGCCTTATAAAACATTTCATTTTATTTTATTTTTTTTCTTTTGATCTCCACTTTTCCCTTAGTCGGTGTATTCAGCCTGTCGTGAACTAGCCCTTTATTTCTTCTTTCTTCTTCTTGGCTGGTCCAACTTCTATCAGTAAACTATTGCCATGACGAACTACTTTATTGGTGAACCTAGAGGTTCGTGAACTATTACTTTCTCTAACAAATCCTTGCCTCATCTCCTTTTTTCTTCCTGCCAAGCTTCCATTGTTGGCAATTATGCCTTTCCATGAACCTTGGAAAAGTCCCTCTTTTATTCCTTAGCCATCCTTGGTGCCTTTTTGCTTTGTTGGAAAAATGTGGAAATGATGAACCATTCACTCCTTCCCACCTTTCCTTACCTTTCTTCATCTTCGCATTGTTTCCTTTGCCTATATTTCTTTTATCAATGAAATCCTCTAGTGGTGAACCCGATTGTTAGCGAACTTGATGATTCATGAACCAAGAAATTCACCAATAGAAGGACCTAACATGCCTAATTTTTCTAAGTTTCAAAATTCAATCTCTCTTTCTCTACCCTGTCGGCAACTCGAAGAATCAGGAAAATGTTGAACCCACGAACTTAGTTGATGAAAGTGGTAGTTCACGAACTAGTCGATTACTTGAAAAAGCCAGCAACTGAGTAGAATTTTCAAAGGAAGAAAACATAATGACTTGGGGGTATATTTACTTAGGAAAATTTGAAAGAAACCCATATACAATTACTCTCAGATTGGATATATATGATGGGTTTAGAATGCAAAGGCAAAAGTGGGAATTTTAGTGGATTTTTGGAGCAAAATAATGCATGTTTGGGAGTTGATTTTTTAGCTCCCAACAGTGGCTTTAGTTGGGGATGTGTGGCAAACTTTGCATAGCCAGAATCTAGAATATCTCTGGATAGACCAAAAAACAAAAAAAAGGGAAAAACGCACCAACGTATTTATAGGGAAACATATAGTCAAAGGCGTAAGGGCACGAAAGGAAAACTGACTATATCCAAAATTTAGAGATATTGCAATCCAACCCTACAAAAAACTAGTGAAGCTACTTGCCCCTGTCAAAGAAAATCCTATTAAAGGAGCTAACCACCCTCAATTCTTTACTACACTAATCACCAAACATTGACAATAAAAATATTTCGCATGCATGCACATACAAACTATAGCTATTGACACTATAATGCTAAAAATGGAAATGATTATCACCAGGACATGGTAGGGCCCATCATCATGCTTACTCACATAGCAATACTCACCTTCAATATCCTTGTTAGCATGATGCATGTCTAGACATGCATTCATATCAGAATGAAGAAAATTATCAAGCTGAAATGCATCCAGTTCATGTGTGGCCTTAAGCTGGGCCGTGTCATATTACTATTCAAGTCCTTATTACCCAACTACACTAAAGATGCTAATTTTCTCCTCCATGATTGAATTGAAGGCTTGATTCAAACCCAATTCTGCACAATTAGCATATAGATCATAAATTTGAGACACTTCAAGTGAAGACTCAAAATCTTCAAGTTGCATCTTTGTTTTGTATTCCTTGACACACTCTGTTGTGTAAAAACTGCTACTAAGAAAATCACTCATGATTTTCTCCCCTTCACCTTGTAGATCACAAACTTGACCCACATGAGAATGCTTAGCATCAAAATTATTAGGCCCAGCCAATGAGCTCAAAAATATGCTCTCAACATGATCCACATCAAAAAGAGATAACTTCCCCAAACAAAGATCTAAAAATGCATCTATGACAAAGCCTTCATGATTGGAAATTCTTACCCCCACAACATTTGTAATTGTAGTAGTTGTTGGCAAGAGACACATTGTAGCTTCATGAATGTTGTCATTGATGGCAATAAAGTGTTGCAAGTATGGGTCTAACCGGTGTTGTCATTGATGTCAACATACACTTGTTATAGAAATGACAAGGATTGGATGAGCTATGTGCTAAAGATATTGAGAAAATTAGTCATATCAGGAGCAGAGAAGAATAGTGAAGACAGCAAAGAAAAGATCCAAGTCAAGAGGACTATTAGAAGATGCAGTTTAAAGGGTTTGTAGATATGAGTCTTGAGATGATCCAGTCAAGATTTCAGAGGTCCGTATGATGATCTGAAGAAGTTATGGCTGCTCAAGTAGAACCGGTTCCGGCAGGTGTTCAGAGGTGACAGAGTGTCACAGATAGGTCCGGTGAGCTCCAGAAATGCATTATCCCATTCTACAAATTGGAGGGAGTGTTGAGGAATTCCTTGTCAAGTGTTAACTAGATTTGTTCATGGTTTGAAGGTCTGGAAGTGCCTATTCCTTTGTCACAATGATGACAGACTATGTTCTTAAAGTTCTGGATGAAGGAGAGAAGAATTCCAGAAAGCAGATGAAGTGCAGATGTTCTTAGTGATTCAGGAAAGGTTGTGGTGATCTTTGGATTGTGTCTAGTTCATGTTGGCGGTCCACATTGAAGTTAGAGTTTGCATTTGAAGAATAACCACCGGATGTTGGTGTTCTTCCTGAGTCTAGCCGACCGGATGTATTACATGTCTTGCGGATGTTCTTGTAGGTGTTTCTTGACTTAGATGATTGTTCCTAAGTTGAAGCCTTGTATAAATAAGGGTTTGTAAAGTCATTTCAAAGTGTGTCTTGTGTGGATGAGTGTGTGGTAGTGAGGAAGAGAGCGAAAGGCAGAGTAGAGGTTTGTGCGCTTAAATGGAACTGATTCAGGCATGGTAAAGATGCTATTCTCTAGTTCAAGTTTGTGATACTTATATCTTTGTAGACAGTGTGTCTCTTGTAGGCAGTGGGCCTCTTGTGAGTAGTGTGCTCGGGCAGTGAGCCCTAATTAGCATGTGCCATTTTGTTCTTTCTATTCTTCTAATAGAGAATACTTTTGGGGTTAATCACCCTGTGGTTTTTTCCCTTGACCAAGTTTTCCACGTCAAAATCTTGGTGTCTCATGTGTTGATGTGTATTTGCTCTTGTGTTAATGCTTCATGCTTTCATGGTTGATTAGTTATTATGTTGCTAAATAACAAAGTGGATTTAAGTGTTTAATTTGTAAGCAAGTTTTGGACAACTGATTCACCCCCCCTCTTAGTTGTCTATCCTGAATTCAACAATTGGTATTAGAGCCAAGTTCCTCTAAAAGGAACTTAATTGCTTGAGGAGATCCGGGATGTCATCCTACAAGAAGGATAGTCTAAAGTTTGATGGAACCAATTTCAATCTTTGGAAAGGACGCATGAAATGTCACTTGAGATGTATGGGAATGGCATACTGGACCATGGCTACAACACAGTATGTACCTCCACAGGGTGGTCCAAGAACTCTAAATGAAATCACAGATGCTGAAAACAATCTGTGGACTATAGAGGCTCTTCTAAGCACATTATCTGACTCAGAGCTCTCAAATGTTATTGACCTACCAACTGCTTATGAGATTTGGCAAAAACTGGAACTTCTACATGAAGGTGACAAGTATGTCAAAAGTGCAAGGCTACAAAGTCTGAAAGGAAAATTCAAAAATCTGAAGATGAGAGAAGATGACAATATCTCTACTTTTATGCCAAGAGTAAATGAGCTTGTTTGTGGAATTAGAAATGCTGGTGGAGTCTTGGATGAAGATGAGATTGTTGGTAAAATTCTTAGATCCCTTCCTACCTCTTACAAAATCAAGGCAGCTGCCATTGAAGAATTCAGAACCCATACAACTGTCACAAGAGATCAATTGGCTAGTAAATTGGCTGCATTTGAAATGTTCGAGTTTGGAGATGACCCCCACAAGACTGAATCTACATTCAAAGCTAGTGCCTATGTCAAAGGTAAACAAAGGTTTGATCTGGGAGAGAATTCATCAAAGAAAATATCATGGTATGAAAAAGCAAGAAAAGACATGGAAGAAGAAGAAGCAAAAATAGCTCAACTTGAAGCCCTCATTGCAAACAAACTGCAAAGAGGATCCGGTAAGTATGAAGGAAAATTACCCTTTAAGTGTTTTAACTGCAATAAGATTGGTCATTTTACCTCAAGATGTTTGGAAAGATTTTCAAGGTCAAATCCTAACAGACAAAGGTTCCAAAAGAATTGTTATTATGTTCATGAAGAAGATAATGAAGGAATAACAAATGATGAATCAGAGATAGGAAACAAATCCAGAAATGAATGGGTGTTTATTGCCATCAAGGAAGAAGATCCAATGCCCTCTGAATCTGTCAATCATAAGGTTGTAGAAAGAGCTCTGGCTGCCCAAGTTGAAGAAAAGGATGATTGGGTCATTGATAGTGGATGCTCTCACCATATGACAGGTGACAAGAACAAGTTCTTAGATTTGGAAAGGTATGAAGGAGGAATGGTAAAGTTTAGTGATAATTCTTCTGGTAGAATCAGAGGTAGGGGAACTATTTGTTTTGATGGAAAGAACAAAACCGGTAATGTACTGTATGTTGAAGGATTGAAGCACAATCTTCTCAGTGTTGGACATTTGGTGGACAAAGGTTATGATCTCTGGTTCAAGAATAGAAAATGCAGGATCTTTGAAAGTTCCAAAACAGAGGTTGCATCCAGTACTCAAACAAAAGGTAATATCTTTCATTTAGTTGGTACCGGTAAAAGTTGTCTGTTTGTACAAGTTGATCAGAGTTGGTTATGGCATAGAAGGATGTGTCATGTAAATTTTGATAACATCATCAAGATAAGCTATACTCAGGCTGTAAGAGATCTTCCAAAATTGGTAAAACCTACAAATAGTTTGTGCAAAGAATGTCAGCTGGGGAAACAAAGCAGAGTCTCATTCAAAAGCAAGGATCTATCCTCTACCAGATTATTGGAATTAGTTCATACTGATCTATGTGGTCCGACAAGAATCAAGAGTGTGCAAGGTTATAGATATTTCATGTTATTAATTGATGACCATTCCCGGATGATGTGGGTTACCTTTCTGAAAGAGAAATTAGAAGCTTTTGAGAAGTTCAAAATTTTCAAGGCTATGGTAGAGAATGAAACTGGATTGAAATTGAAATGTCTGAGGTCTGATAGAGGTGGTGAATTCACATCCGGTGAGTTCATAGATTTTTGTGAGAAGCATGGTATAAAGAGACAATTGTCTGCTCCTAGGACTCCACAGTAGAATGGAGTAGTAGAGAGAAAGAACCGGACCATCCAAGAAGCATCTAGGACAATGACGATGGAAGCAAATGTTCCTCAGATGTTCTGGAGAGAAGTTGTTAGCACTGCAGTCTATACTCTCAATTGAGTTCAAATAAGAAGCAATATCGGTAAGACTCCTTATGAACTTTGGTTTGGCATCACACCTACTATAAGGTATTTTAGAGTTTTTGGTAGCAAATGTTACATTAAAAGAGATGAAGATCTAGGCAAGTTTGATGCTAGAAGTGATGAAGGAATATTCTTGGGTTACTCCACTCAAAGCAAAGCATACTGGCGTTACAATAAGAAACTGAGAAAGATGATAGAAAGTACAAATGTGAAGGTTGATGAAGGAATTGAGAGACCTTCAAGGTTTTATGAATATGATGAAGATGATCAGAATGGTGTTCTGATTCAGGGAGCCCAAACTCCTTCTAGTACTTAGAATCAAATAGATCCGGTAATTCAGGAAGAAGAGATGAGTCACAATGAACCTGATGAAGAATTAGAAGTGCAGGAAACACCCAAAGTTCCCAGATATGTAAGACTAAACCACTCTGAAGATCGGATCATAGGTGATAAAAGCAAAGGTGTGCAAACAGGAAGAAGAATTGCTCAAAACTCAGATGAGTATTGTCTGATTTCAAGGATAGAACCTAAGACAGTAAATGAAGCTTGCAATGATGAAAACTGGACTAAAGCAATGGAAGAAGAGCTTATGCAAATTAAGAAAAATCACACTTGGGATCTTGTTCCCAGACCTAGAGACAAGAATGTGATTGGAACCAAATGGGTCTTCCAGAATAAACTAAATGAAGTTGGTGATGTAATCAGAAATAAAGCCAAATTGGTCTGCAAGGGCTACTCTCAAATAGAAGGAGTTGATTTTGAAGAAACTTTTGCTCTGGTGGCAAGAATTGAAGTAGTCAGATTATTTCTTGCCTATGCCACCTTCAAGGATTTCAAAGTATATCATATGGATGTCAAGTCTGCCTTCCTAAATGATGATTTGGAAGAAGAAGTATATATTGAGCAACTGGATGGATTTCAATTGTCTAATCATGGTGATATGGTCTGCAAGTTGAAGAAAGCTCTATATGGACTAAAGCAAGCCCCAAGAGCCTGGTATGAAAGGTTGGATAAGCATCTTTTAAAGATTGGTTTCAACAAAGGTACTACTGACAGTAATTTGTATTTCAAAATTGATCATGAAAACATCTTGATTGTTGAAGTGTTTGTTGATGATATCATTTTTGGAGGAAGAGATAGTATGTGTAAAACTTTTGCAAATCAAATGAAAAATGAATTTGAGATGTCCATGCTTGGTGAAATGAATTTCTTTTTGGGTCTGCAAATCACTCAAACAAAGAAAGGAATTTTCATTTCTCAGACTAAATATGTGAAAGAATTGTTGAAGAAATTTGGGATGGAAGACTCAAAACCAATGCATACTCCTATAGCTACCGGATGTAAATTGAGAAAAGAAGATGATTCTCCTAAGACAGATCATACAAAGTATAGGTCAATGATTGGAGGACTGTTGTATCTCACTCAAACTAGACCAGACATTATGCAGGCTATTGGTCTTGTTGCTAGATTCTAGGTTGATCCCAGGGAATCTCATGTCATGGCAATCAAAAGGATTTTTAGATATCTAAAAGGGACAGTTGAGTATGGTTTGTGGTATCCTAGAGATCATGATTTCTCTCTTCACGCATATACAGATGCAGATTGGGTAGGAGATGTGGATGACCAGAAGAGTACCAGTGGTAGAGCATTCTTTTTGGGAAAGAGATTGGTTTCTTGGCTAAGCAAGAAGCAAGAGGCAATATCTCTGTCTATAATTGAAGCATAATACATTGTAGCAACAGGTAGTTACACTCAAGTTTTATGGATGAAGCAAATGCTAAGAGATATTAAAGTAGAGTATGAGGAGCCTATCACAATCTTCTGTGATAATTCAAGTGCAATAAATATTTCTAAGAATCTTGTGTTGCATTCTAAGACTAAGCATATAACTATTAAGTTTCACTTTCTGAGAGAGCAAGTGAACAAGGATGAAGTCAGACTGGAGTTTGTGCCCTCCAAGGATCAGATTGCAGATATCTTTACTAAACCTCTTCCCAAGGACTCTTTTGAGTATCTCAGGGAGAAGTTAGGGGTTATTACCCCTCCGGTGATGAACTAGGATGCACTGATGTGCATCAGTCTGGTGGATATCACAGTCATATCTTGTGATCCGGATTGGTGATAGGGAGTTGCTACTTAGGGGGAGCAGCTGACATGATTCTGAAGTGTTGGAGTTGCAAGTATGAGCCCTTTGCCATTGATGTCAAAGGGGGAGAGAAGACATGTGAAAAACAAGTGGTTGATGATCAAAGGGGGAGCAGTAAAGGAAGAGAAGACATGTGAAGGGTTGTTGCTGATAGGGGGAGTTGTGATAGAAAGGAGAAGTTCTTGTCTTGATGGTTTTTCACATCATATGTTGACATCAATGACAAAGGGGGAGATTGTTGCAAGTATGGGTCTAACTGGTGTTGTCATTGATGTCAACATACACTTGTTATAGAAATGACAAGGATTGGATGAGCTATGTGCTGAAGATATTGAGAAAATTAGTCATATCAAAAGCAAAGAAGAACAGTGAAGACAGCAAAGAAAAGATCCAAGTCAAGAGGACTATCAGAAGATACAATTTAAAGGGTTTGTAGATATGAGTCTTGAGATGATCCAGTCAAGATTTTAGAGGTCCACATGATGATCTGAAGAAGTTATGGCCTCTCAAGTAGAACCAGTTCTGGTAGGTGTTCAGAGGTGACAGATTGTCACAGATAGGTCTGGTGAGCTCTGGAAATGTATTATCCCATTTTACAGATTGGAGGGAGTGTTGAGGAAGTCTTTGTCAAGTGTTAACTAGATTTGTTCATGGTTTGAAGGTCTGAAAGTGACTATTCCTTTGTGATAGTGATGACAGACTGTGTTCTTGAAGTTCTAGATGAAGGAGAGAAGAATTCCAGAAAGTAGATGAAGTGCGGTGTTCTTAGTGATTCAAGAAAGGTTGTGGTGATCTTTGGATCGTGTCCAGTTCATGTTGGCGGTCCGCATTGAAGTTAGAGTTTGCATTTGAAGAATAACCACTAGATGTATTACATGTCTTGCGGATGTTGTTGTAGGTGTTTGCCGACTTAGATGATTGGTCCTAAGTCAAAGCCTTGTATAAATAAGGGTTTGTAAAGTCATTTCAAAGTGTGTCTTATGTGGATGAGTGTGTGGTAGCGAGGAAGAGAGCGAAAGGCAGAGCAGAGGTTTGTGCGCTTAAATGGAACTGATTCAGGCATGGTAAAGATGCTATTCTCCAATTTAAGTTTGTGATACTTATATCTTTGTAGACAGTGTGTCTCTTGTAGGCAGTGGGCCTCTTGTGAGTAGTGTGCTCGGGCAGTGAGCCCTAATTGGCATGTGCCATTTTGTTCTTTCTATTCTTCTAATAGAGAATACTTTTTGGGTTAATCACCCCATGATTTTTTCCCTTGACCAGGTTTTCCACATCAAAATCTTGGTCTCATGTGTTGATGTGTATCTGCTCTTGTGTTAATGCTTCATTCTTTCATGGTTGATTAGTTATTATGCTGCTGAATAACAAAGTGGATTTAAGTGTTTAATTTGTAAGCAAGTTTTGGACAACTGATTCACCCCCCCTCTCAGTTGTCTATCCTGAATTCAACACAAAGTTCATCCCACACATCCGTAGGACATGGCGTGTCTATACCGGAAGTCAGATTGAAGAGTGTTGTGGTCCAGTAAGCAAGAACAGAGCATGTGGCAAGATCTGACAATCAGGTCCAAATCTCTCAGAGGAAGTATCTTAGTAAAGTACGGACTTGGGGAAGTCAAGAGGAGTACCTTGACTGATATATTCCAAGGATTGAGCCTCTGGTGATGAAAGAGTGAAGAGATATGAGCATTTAAGTATTGGGGTCCTATTTGACAGAGTAGACAGAGGAGGAACTGACCGGTAGAGCATCAAACATTATTCTAGATGGGATATTGATGGTGATCAAGGTTCTTAAGGTATCATTCATAATTGGCCAACATGTTAGATGACTTCTATGAGTATCTCTTTGATACACATCACTTGGTAAGCAAGGATTCAGCCGACAGACTAGAGTTTGGGAAAATATTGACTATTTTGGACGCCGACTAGAAAGAGGATGAAATCCTTTGTGCAGATATATATATCTATATATATATATATATACCAGATGGATTTCGATGAGAAGGTGTGTGTTGTGTTGTGTGAAGTGAGAAGAAAAGTAGAAGAGCAGTGTGGAAGCAGTAAGGCAGGTCCAGTATGTGAAAGGACATCAGCACAAAAGAAGAGAAGGGATGAAGTGAAGTAGATCAGTATATTGAGCCTAACCGGAACTAAACTCTAGCATATGTGGACACTTCTTATCAGTTCAAGTATCTTGTTACTCTCTTTATAATTTGTAGATAGTGAGTCTCTTGTAGGCAGTGAGCCTCTTGTGAGTAGTGTGCTCGGGCTGTGAGCCCTAATTGGCAAGTGCCATTTTTGTACTTCTATTCTCCTAACAAAGAATACATTCTTGGGTTAGTCACCCCATGGTTTTTCCCTTAACAGGGTTTTCCACGTCAAAATCATTGTGTTCTGTGTATTGACTTTTTTTCTACTTTCATGCTTATGGATGCTTATTTGCTTTGATGTTACACTAGTTGTTAAAGAAGAACAAAAAGTTAAATAAATTAAGATAACTGATTCACCCCCCCCCCTCGCTCAATTATCAACAATTGGTATTAGAGCAAAGTTCCTCCAAACAAAGCCTAACAACTTTAGGAAGATCTGGAAATTTAAATGGATGTGTATAGCATGAGGGAATAGCTTTAGTTTGCCTTAGATGATCTTGAGCAATCTAATTCTGAAGTCAATGAATTGAAGGAAAGACTCAAACAGGTTGATGATTTCATAAATGAACTAAAAGGGAAACTGAGTCTCTCTATGAAAAAGAGAAAGGATCTACTTCAGCAATTGGCAAGTCAAGGTGAAGCAAATGATACAAATGGAGATCTGAAGGAGAAAACCAAGTTATGTGAAAAGTTATCAAAAGAGATCATTATGGTAAGACATGAAATGGAATCAGGAGTTATGAAATTTACCCAAGAAATTGAAGAGAAAAGAAAAACTGAAGATGAACTAAGACAATCTCTCAAGGAGAAATCAGAAGACTACCACAAGATGGATAGAATAATCAGACATCTTGAATTTGATCTTGAAGATGCTAGAGATAATGAAGAAAAACTTGAGGATCAAATTGACACTCTTAAAAAGGATCTTCAAACAGCAAATGAATACAAAAAGAAATTCAAGATAAGTTCTGCTCAACTTGAAGTTCTTCTTGAAAGCCAAAAGAGGGTAGATGACAAGCGTGGCTTGGGATATGAGAAAGGTGAAAGTTCTGGATCCGATCAGAAGAATTTTGGATCATGAAATCTAAGGAATAGGCCTAGAAAACCTCCGGTAAGGCAACCTAATGCTCAAAGATATCCATCCTTCAATGGATACTGCCACAACTGTAATAACTTTGGTCATAAAGCTAATAGGTGTAGAAAGAGAATAAATTAGACTAATACATCCTTCTCCAGATAGTGTTTCAACTGTAAAAGGTATGGTCACAAATCTCATGAATGTAGAAATATGCAAATGAACAATTCATTCAATGGTAGATGCTTTGCATGCAATAGAATGGGACATATGGCTAATCAATGCAGATCAAGAGGATATCAATCAAATATGCAAAGAAATGTTGTTTGCCACAATTACAATAGATCCAGTCATATTGCCAAATTCTTTAGAAGCAATAATCAGGACAAAAGGGGTCTGGTGCATCATAATTAGAATCAAGACAAAGGAAAAGGAAAAGTGAATGTGAATGAAGTTCAAAGTGAGATGAACAAGATTTGGGTGAAGAGAAGTACTGAGAATGAAGGGGATGGATCTGCACAAGAATTTGGTGCTGATATTCCTTCCAGAAATTAAAAAGTGAGCTCTGGCTTAGGGGGAGACACAAGGAAAAACTTTTTTCCCCCAGACAGTTAATTGGTGCCGGGATTGGCACAAGGAAAGTTGTGGATTAAAGGATTCATAGAGGAACATCTAAATACACCTTGGTAAAGAGATGAAAGATCCACAAGAAGTTTTGAATAGGTTAATCTTCCAAGTTTGATCCCGTTTAATAGTCATTCAGTAAAAACAGGTTTTTCATAGTTAGATCCGGCATTATTTGAATTTGAGGTATCTAGATCTGAGGCTAAATGGAATGATTGTAAAAGGTAGATAGATTGCTAATATCCACTGAGAGTAACCTTAAGTGCATCTTAGTGATCTAGAAAAATATCTTAGGACAAGGAGAACAGGGCAACCAGAATAACTTAAGGTATGCATTTATTGCAAAAAAAATTAGGGTTTACGGAGAGATAAAAGGGTTTTTGCATTCATCATTTGTACATTTGCACTCAAGAAAAGGAGAAAAAGAGCTCTGCAAACAAATTGTCTCAAGCCTCTCGAAGAGTAATTGCAGAAGTCATCTCTTCTAGTAATCTGATTCAGTTCATTCTGTGAAACCTAGAAGTGCAAAAGGTATTTTCCGTTCTTGAATATCTTTCTCTAAATCTTCTTGAAAATGGCTACTCCGAATGTAGTGAAGATTACTAATAGGCCACACCCTAAATTTAAGAAGCATCCCTACAAATCTCTTGAGGTGGATCCCTCAGGTGCATTTTCCAGCATTTCACATGGTATTTTGCATGTAGAAGATGTTAGCGTTTACATTCATGTGAATATTGAAGATTTTGGGGAATCCAAGTTAATGGATATCTATCACAAACAATTGATAGATGACTCTTTTGAAATCAAACCCTAGTACAAGGCTATCTGGGACAAACACTTCGGTCAGTACATCCATTTCCCCTGTTTTGAAGAAGATGAGTGGGTCCGGTATGTGTTGAGCAGAGTACATGATAACTTCTTATGGTTGAATAGACCATTTAAGATCACCAAGGATGCAATTAGGGCAGTAACTAGTTTGCACTCTTCTAGAGGGTTACCTGTTCTCAAATCTATCAAAAACCAAATTGTAAGTGAGGCTACCGGATCAAAATTTGATAAAAGAGCAATGACCATAGAAGATATCACTGATCTAGCTATCAAGTTTGCCTCTATGATAATTGGCTATAAGATATATCACTCCAGTAGGGAGAATTCAGTATCTAGAATTACTATGTATACTGCTTATGAAATGTTGAGAAAGAATGCAGATTATGATCTCTGTGAACTCCTTCTAAGTCAACTGATGGAAAACTTACAGAAGATCAAGAAGGACAAGAAGAACTCCTTTAAGTATGGTGGACTAATATTGTGTTTATTTTTCTACTTTATGAATGAGCTACCCAGATCCAGTGGTTGGGTATGGCAAAATGACAAACTTGTTGCAATTCAAATCAGAGATTACTTGCATGGGCTTGGGGATGCTAAGGCAAGAAATATAGCTCTGTGGGGTTACTTCAAGAACTTTCAAAATATGATGCAACCAGAGAAAGAATTCCCTAATCATTGGTTGAGAAGTACAAAGATACAGTGTGTTTCATATTAGACACTGATCAATGCCTAATGGAGGCAGTGGAGCCAAGAACAGTCTGGATCATGCCAATGGGGTATGAAGTAGATGAGAAAATTGTAGAGCTGCATATACAACATCTGCTGAGTCAGCCCAAAGACCCTAAGGCAAAAAGGTTTGGAACCTACCAAGAGCTGAGTGTAAAAGTTCATGTGGAACTTAGATAGCCTAAAATCAAGAGGAAAGTGAGAAGGGAAGTTGAAGAAGTCACCAAGAAATTTGGAATATCCAAGGAGTCACTTGATGCAAACAGAGAAAAGATAGAAAGAGCAGAGAAAGAAAAAGAAAAAGCAGAGAAAGAAGGTGTGCCAGTGGAAGTCCCCTCCCAGACCAGATCATCTAAGACCTCTGCACCTGCAACTACAAAAAGCTCAAAAGCATCTAAACTGAAAGCAAAATCATCTGGTAAAGCTGAGAAAAGAACTAAAACAAAGGCCACAAGGTCATACATCAGTCAAAAGGATGATGAAGAAACTGAGTCAGATGAGGAGGTAAAGAAAATGAAGAAGAAGAAGAAAGGATCCGATGAATCCTCTATAGGTCAAGACAAGGAAGAGATGGCAGAAGAATTTGTTGAAAGGCCCACTCTATCCATTGATGATGTAGTCAAATCAACCACTGTGGATGGGAACCTAAAACCAATGACTGAATTCTATGATGATTATAATGAAGCTGACCAGAAGATCTTGCAAGAAGCTACAATTAGATATCTGAATATCTACAATAAGGCTTTTATTGAAATCATTTCTCTCATTCCCAAAAGCCTAGAGAAGGAATTAGAAATAAGGAAGAATAATGCCAAGGCAAAAGATCTTGAGATCTATAAACAGATAGCTATTCAACTATATCCTTCAATCACTTCGAAGCAAATGAATATGATTTTCAAAGATTGCAAAGATGAGTTCCGGAGCAAAGCTAGAATGAATTAGCTTATGCTTTGAGAAACTGACAAAATAGCTAAAGAAACTGAAGAAATCCTCTAGAATGCCTACAAAAGATTCAACATTCCTATCATAGAGGACATAACTGATAAACCCTCTCCCATGGACGACAAAGAAGAATCTACTGAGACAGTGGCAGAAGAGGAAAAGGAGTCAAATAAAGAGAAAGCTAAAGACTTAGATTCCTCTATTTTGGAAGAGGAACCTCAAGGAGAAGTAAATTTGAATTCCCCAGCAGTCTTTGGATCAAAAGGAGAAGAAAGAATAGAGGAGAAAGAAGAAGAAGTGAAGGGAAAAGAAGAAGGTCAAACATAAAAGACCATAGATGACAGTGCTAAGGCTACAAAAGGGGAGAAAATCCTGTCACTAGCAAGAGACACTGCAGAAGTAGTCAATGATTTCCTAACTAAAGAAATGATGGAGATTGATAAACCGGAGTTACTTCAAGGACCATTTGACTTTAATTCTCTCTCCCCGATACAAACAATGAAGATAACATCCTTTGCCCAAGAAAAGGCTAAAAAGAAACTTCTAAAGTCTCACATGGAAGACTGTGAGCTGCTAGAAATTGCATCCGATGTACTTGAAAAGATCATGCCATCCTTTCAGAAGGATTCCTCAACTTCTTCATCTGGTAATCTCAAGTCTCTTGTTAGCTCTGTCAGCACTCATTTTGAGTCTTTAGAGAAATCAGCTAAGGAGAAGGTCCAAAAAGAGTTTTTAGGAAAGAGATTCTCTGAAGTACAAGGTCTAATTTCAAATGATAGGAGAGTTATGGCTATTGGGATAAAGAGCTTAGAAAATGCTCTTAAAGATGGTAGAGATATATATAAATTTTGTTTATCCTGGACTAAATTAACCAAGGAAATTGAGAAGAAAGTAAAAGAGCAAGAGGATAAACTGACAAGTTTATCTCAATGTTTTGACCCTCTCTCCTCTTCCATAGTAAATCAAGAGTACTAGACTTTTGCAACTATAAATGAAATAAAGAAGCTTGAGAAGGAGAAGAAAATTAGAATAAGTAGGCTAAGTGAACTAAGAGGGATTATTATCCCTAAGTTAGAGGCCATGCATGAGGCTCTAACTGATGCTCAGACCACAGCCTAGACCAGTGATCTGACAGATCGCAAGTGATGCAGAGTGGGACGCAACGGAGGCTAACTAACAGGAAGGAGTAGCCAAAAATACAAACAACCTGATAAAAATGTCTATCGGCTGAACATCATCATCATATTTCCTAGAGACACCAACAGCATCATCACATTTCAACAGCATCATCATATTTCGGATGATCGCAAATATCCTCCTGTCGACTACTACTTACCTCCTCCCTTTGTCGCCTATCATCATCATCATGATAATCAACGGGCGCAAACATCCTCCGGTTGCACTGTTCATCGGGTGTCCAATACAAGCGGCATCATCACGATATTCAATATCACCTTCGTCAGCAGGATATCCAAATATCCGGTTGCTCCAAATATCCTGATGACGATCACCTTCAACAACTTGCCTTCGATGCTCCACTGCCCGACGATACAAGCAACAGCATCATGATATTGTTCATCCGGTTCCTTGAAACCTCCTGGTGATGCTAATACAACTTCCTGCCTACGCCGACACCTTACCGCTTAGCGACAACAGGATAAACTCGCATTGAGGGATTTCTTAATATCCTGATGACGATGACATCATATCCTGATGACGATGACGTCACACATCATCCTGATGAACTCTTCAACACTTAGCCAAAAAAACTTAACTTTCACACCCGCATCCGTTAGCGATACGCGGATGATGAACTTCTCCGAGAGATGATCCTGACTGCGATATATACACTGAGTATATATCCAACTCAAAACATCGTGATGCACTTGCAACATGCAAACTCCAACGACTTCATGACCCGATCCTGATGGCGATGGATTCGCAGATGACGATGCGGCTTGCTCCAGCTGGAAACGCACATGCAGACTCCTGTGTATCCGTCCACTGCATGTAAACACTCAGAACCGCATAATTTCATAAAGATCATGTGACGACCGGGCCGGATCACCTTCAAACCAAAATCTAACAACTTATCTTCTAGACCTAGCACATGAGGATGCTAGGCTGATTCACAGCATGCTCCTAACAGATCTCCTGAACAATGCAATGCATAAACAGAAAACACAAATGCAACCTAAGCTATGATACAGGGCCATTCCACCGATTTGCAGGATCAACCGGTGGAAGGGTTGAAAGTGCCCATTAACTTGCAAACAGAAAAGGAAATCAACACAGCTACAACCAGATAATGCAAAAGATGAGATCTTATTCAATTGAAATTCAATGTCCTGAATACAGCTTCACAATGTCTGAACTGCTCTCCTGAATCTCAACTCAACACAACACCAGTACATCTAGCAACATCAATATCAATCTCAATAATCAATCTGAACTATCAATATGAACTATCTCTAAACCCTAACAGATCGAAGGTATATATAACAAATCCTTCGAGTACTACCAACTTCACTTCCCAGCGGCTGGGAGAGAGGACAACTCAGACTGTCTTATCCCGATCTCTAACTGCCTACACATACTCCTAGGCTGAACTAATACATAGCATCGGTCCAATGGACCTTATTACATGATAAAGTCAAACATACTAAAAATAGACTATCCTGTCATCATGCTGATAACTATCCTATATCCTGATCATGTATGTCATCATGCGGACCTATATCCTGATCATGTGCGGGTGCTCCTGCACCATACTCCCCAAAAGAAGAAATCTCAAGTCCACTTGAGATGAGAGTATCAAGGTCGGCACCATGTTTCTGTATCTGTTCTGCAGTCATCCATACTGCTTCAGAGTTCGGCTGTCCCTTCCAAGAGACGAGGTACTCCAAGTACTTCTTATTCCTGGTCTGTTTGACCACTCTAGTGTCCAAAATCTGCTGTATCTGTGGGGGATCATGTTGAGGAATGTCTTCAGCAACTGTATCCTGTAGAGTATCCTGATCTGCATCTGGATTAGCCTTGTATGGAGTTAAATCACATACATTGAAGATAGGAGATAAACCAAGATCAGGTGGGAGTTGGATCTCATAAGCATTTTGTCCATGCTTTTGCAAAATCTGACATGGTCCAACTTTCTTTTGCATGAGCTTAGTATACTTTCCCTTAGGAAGCCTATCTTTCTTCAAGTGAACCCAAACCAAATCTCCAACAGCAAATTGAACATCCTTCTTCTTCTTGTCAGCATACTCCTTATATTTCAAAGTGGTTTGCTGGAGTTGGGTCTTAACCTGATCATGAACTTCTTTGATTGCTTCAGCAAAAGCTTCTCCATCTGCACTAACAGGATCTGCTGTAGGTAGCTCTCGCAACTCTAAAATACCTCTGGGATGCATTCCATACACTACCTGAAAAGGCGATTTCCCTGTGCTCCTGTTGACAGTATCATTATATGAAAACTCAGCTTGAGACAGAATATCGTCCCACTTCTCTCCATGCTGTTTTGTCAAGCATCTAAGTAGATTCCCCAAGGAACGGTTCACAACCTCAGTTTGTCCATCCGTTTGAGGATGATATGCAGAGGAAAAAGACAAATTGGTTCCCAGCTTCCTCCATAGGGTTCTCCAAAAGTGACCCACAAACTTCACATCCCTGTCTGAAACTATGCTCAAAGGCAACCCATGAATTCTGACAATTTCCCTGAAGAATAAATCTGCAATATATGAGGCATCTGCAGTGGTTTTGCATGGCAAGAAATGTGCCATTTTACTGAACCTATCCACTACAACAAAGACACTGTCAAATCCTCTCCTGGTCCTTGGTAAACCCAAAACAAAATCCATACTGATACTTTCCCACGGTCTGGAAGGAATGGGTAAGGGCTGGTATAACCCTGCATTAGTTGACCTGCCTTTAGCCTTCTGACAAATTACATAGGTTTCTACAAATTTCCTGACATCTGACTGCAACTTAGGCCAGAAATAATGCCTCCTGACCAGATCAAGAGTCTTGTCTAGACCAAAATGACCTGCCATGGCGCCACAATGTTTCTCCTTGATTATATTCAACCTCATAGAACACCTTGGGATACACAACTGTCCACCCTTGAACAACAATCCATCCTGGATCAGGAATTCAGAGAACTCAGCATGGTATTTCTCCCCAAAAGAAGTACAGATCTGATAAATCTCTCCAAAATCAGCATCAGACTCATACATGGTCTTGAGTGAATTTATACCAACACTCTCTAACTGAATCTGATTGACTGTGAGAACTCTTCTGCTCAAAGCATCTGCAACTTTGTTTTTGACCCCTTTCTTATGCTTCAAGGTAAAAGTGAAAGCCTGTAAGGTCTCTACCCACTTCATATGTCTGTGGTTCAGCTTCTCCTGGCTGTTGATGAAACTCAAAGCCTGGTTATCTGTGAAGACTATGAACTCCTTTGGCATCAGGTAATGCCTCCATTTCTTTAGGGACTGAACTAAAGCATACATTTCTAGATCATATGATGAATACCTTTTCTTAGCATCATTGAGCTTTTCACTGAAAAATGCAATTGGTCTACCCTCTTGACTGAGTACTGCTCCAATGGCCATGTGACTGGCATCACACTCTACCTGAAAGATCTTATTGAAATCTGGAAGTGCAAGGACTGGCTGCTGTGCCACCTTCCTCTTCAATGCCTCAAAGGAATCATCTGCTCCTTGAGTCCAAACAAACCTGCACTTCTGTCCTCCTTTTATGGTATCTAACATGGGTGCACAAATATGACTGAACCCTCTGATGAACTTTCTGTAGAAGGTTGCTAACCCATGGAAACTTCTGACTTCATTCATGGTCTGTGGAGTTGGCCAATTCAATATGGCACTCACCTTCTCCTTATCCATCTGCAGCTTTCCTTGTGAGATGACAAAACCTAAATAGGTGATCTCCTATTTCATGAACAGACACTTGTCCAAGTTTATCATCAGCTTCTCTTCATGTAACCTCTTGAGAACCAGATCTATATGCCTAAGATGTTCTTCTTTGGTATTACTGAAAATCAGAATGTCATCTAAATAGACTATGACAAACTTACCAATGAATTCCTTCAGAACCTCATTCATCAGCCTCATGAAAGTACTAGGGGCATTAGACAAACCAAAAGGCATAACCTTCCATTCATACAACCCTTCATTTGTTTTGAATGCTGTCTTCCACTCATCACCTGGGCTAATCCTGATCTGATGGTATCCACTCTTCAAGTCTATTTTTGTAAAGTACTTAGCATTTCCCAAACAATCAAGTAAATCCTCAATTCTGGGGATTGGAAACCTATACCTGATTGTGATCTTGTTGATGGCTCTGGAATCTGTACAAAGCCTCCAAGTGCCTTCCTTCTTAGGTGCTAGTACAGCTGGTACTGCACATGGACTCAAACTCTTTCCAATCAGACCTGAATTCATCAATTCTTCAATCTGCCTGGCTACTTCTGCATTCTGTTCTGGGGTAAGCTTATAAGCTGCTTTATTTGGAAGTGTAGACCCTGGAATCAAGTCTATGCAATGACTGATATCTCTGACAGGTGGTAGGGATCTTGGCATTCCCTCTGAGATAACACCTTTGTACTTATCTAATAACTCTTGGACAGCTGGGTCTATCAACCTTGGCTTCTTCTCTTTCTTGCCTGCCTGCTGTTGTTCCTTATTCACACTCATACAGGGGATCAGGGCATATGCAACTGCACCTTCTGTTGCTACTTCTTTCATGAACTGTTTGCCTTCCATCAGCATGACCTTCACTTCTTTGCCTTTAGACTTCTCCTCTTTCTCCTTCAATGGGAATAACGTTACTTCTTTACCATCTTTAGTGATTTTATAGGTGTTTTTAACACCATCATGCTGTGCCTTCAGATCATATTGCCATGGTCTACCAAACAAAAGGTTGCAAGCATCCATCTTGGTGATATCAAACAACAACTTATCCTTATATCCACCAATCTAAAACTCTACCCAAGCCTGCTCTTCTACAGTTGTCTGCTGACCTTGAGTAAGCCATGAGACTTTATATGGAGCTGGGTGAGGCAATCTCCTAAGCTTCAGTTTTACCACCATCTCTTCAGACACAAAGTTCTCAGTAGAACCAGAATCAATCAAAACCTTACACGCCTTACCTCCTGCTTTGCAAGTGGTTCTGAAAAGGGACTTCCTTTGAGGGGCTTCTTTATCAGGTACCTTCATGGTAGTTACTGTTCTTCTCATCATCAGGGACTCTCCACTTTCTAGATATCCATAATTCTCAGGACCATTCACACTTTGAAATTCATTAGAGCTTGTCCTACTTTGATTATCAGGTTCATTGACCAGATTTGTCCTCCTTTCTCCTGCTGAGCTTGTGGCCTTGTCTGGACATCTGCTGGCTATATGGCCTTCTTTGTTACAGTTGTAGCATCTGATGGATCCTCTGCCCTGGGATCTTCCTCTGTAAGGTCTTCTGCCTCTGAAGTTTCCTTGCTGACTGAAATTCTCTCTCTGATTCTGAATATTGTTGCCCTTGCTATTGTCTTGACTGGACTCTCCTTGATATCCCTGTCCATGTCCTCTGCCTCTGAAAGGACTTCTTCCACCTCTTTGTTGTCTTCCTCTTCCTCTATTGTTTTGGTCTTGTTTTCTCTTCAGCTTTTCTTCCACTTTCAATGCCAACTGAAAGCTTTTCTGCACTGTATCTGGGTTATGCAGACTGAGATCTTCCTGAATATTAAACCTCAATCCATTAAGGTATCTGGCTACCTTCTCTTCTTCACTTTCTTTCACCTTGGTCTTCATACAGAGTTTCATGAACTCTTCTGTATATGAGCTGACATCTAGCTCCTTCTGCTTCAGGTTCTGCTTCCTCTTGTGTAACTGGATACTGTAATCCAAAGGAATATAAGCCTCCTTTACCAATTCCATCATCTTCTTCCATGTGGCAACTCTACGTTTTCCTTCCTGCACTCTATCATCCTGAACAAAGTTCCACCATGTCAAGGCAGCTTCTTTCATCTTTGACTGTGCTATCTTCACTCTCTGCTGTTCTGGTATCTCCTCTGTTACAAAGAAATTGTTCAAACAATCTATCCATTCCATTACTGAATCAGGGTCCATCTTACCTGTAAATACTGGCAAATCCAGCTTCACATCCATGGTTCTCCTCTCCATGGCCTTGAGGGCGTTCAACAGCGGCCTCTGGTCTGCAAGAACGACCTCCTCGCTCCAATTAGGGATATCTTCTTCTTCCCTATCATCTTCTCTACCAGAACCTACTCTGCTCCTCAACTTTGCTAACTCATCTTTCAACTCCTGATTCTGAGCCTTCACGGCCTTACTTTCTGCGATCTGTTTCTTCACCAGAACTGCCAACTCAGCGTTGGTCATCCTCGCTGGAACCTCAGATGTTCCTTCTTCGTCTGACATCCTGCTTATCTTTTCCAGAAGATCCTAACCTTTGCTCTGATACCACTATGATGCAGAGTGGGACGCAACGGAGGCTAACTAACAGGAAGGAGTAGCCAACAATACAAACAACCTGATAAAAATGTCTATCGGCTGAACATCATCATCATATTTCCTAGAGACACCAACAGCATCATCACATTTCAACATCATCATCATATTTCGGATGATCGCAAATATCCTCCTGTCGACTACTACTTACCTCCTCCCTTTGTCGCCTATCATCATCATCATGATAATCAACGGGCGCAAACATCCTCCGGTTGCACTGTTCATCGGGTGTCAAATACAAGCGGCATCATCATGATATTCAATATCACCTTCGTCAGCAGGATATCCAAATATCCGGTTGCTCCAAATATCCTGATGACGATCACCTTCAACAACTTGCCTTCGATGCTCCACTGCCTGACGATACAAGCAACAGCATCATGATATTTTTCATCCGGTTCCTTGAAACCTCCTGGTGATGCTAATACAACTTCCTACCTACGCCAACACCTTACCGCTTAGCGACAACAGGATAAACTCGCATTGAGGGATTTCTTAATATCCTAATGACGATGACGTCATATCCTGATGACGATGACATCACACATCATCCTGATGAACTCTTCAACACTTAGCCAAAAAAACTTAACTTTCACACCCGCATCCGTTAGCGATACGCGGATGATGAACTTCTCCGAGAGATGATCCTGACTGTGATATATACACTGAGTATATATCCAACTCAAAACATCGTGATGCACTTGCAACATGCAAACTCCAACGACTTCATGACCCGATCCTGATGGCGATGGATTCGCAGATGACGATGCGGCTTGCTCCAGCTGGAAACGCACATGCAGACTCCTGTGTATCCGTCCACTGCATGTAAACACTCAGAACCGCATAATTTCATAAAGATCATGTGACGACCGGGCCGGATCACCTTCAAACCAAAATCTAACAACTTATCTTCTAGACCTAGCACATGAGGATGCTAGGCTGATTCACAGCATGCTCCTAACAGATCTCCTGAACAATGCAATGCATAAACAGAAAACACAAATGCAACCTAAGCTATGATACAGGGCCATTCCACCGATTTGCAGGATCAACCGGTGGAAGGGTTGAAAGTGCCCATTAACTTGCAAACAGAAAAGGAAATCAACACAGCTACAACCAGATAATGCAAAAGATGAGATCTTATTCAATTGAAATTCAATGTCCTGAATACAGCTTCACAATGTCTGAACTGCTCTCCTGAATCTCAACTCAACACAACACCAGTACATCTAGCAACATCAATATCAATCTCAATAATCAATCTGAACTATCAATATGAACTATCTCTAAACCCTAACAGATCGAAGGTATATATAACAAATCCTTCGAGTACTACCAACTTCACTTCCCAGCGGCTGGGAGCTTCCAAGCGGCTGGGAGAGAGGACAACTCAGACTGTCTTATCCCGATCTCTAACTGCCTACACATACTCCTAGGCTGAACTAATACATAGCATCGGTCCAATGGACCTTATTACATGATAAAGTCAAACATACTAAAAATAGACTATCCTGTCATCATGCTGATAACTATCCTATATCCTGATCATGTATGTCATCATGCGGACCTATATCCTGATCATGTGCGGGTGCTCCTGCACCAGCAAGAGGGCAGAAGCCTTTGCATTCCTGTTGAGTGGTCACTTCTCAATTTTGGACAGGATGAAGCAGAGTTGGGTAACAAAACTTGTCCAATTGAAGACAACTTTTGCAGACATACTACAATATATGTAAGTATAACTTGTTTATATACTTATGCGGCTAAGTATAGTTGAATTTTTGGGAATTTTGGTGTGCGAACCCTACCCTTTGCCATTGATGTCAAAAGGGGAGTAAGGAAGAGTGAAAAATGTGGAATCCAGCTAAGGGGGAGCTCCGGTAAAATGTACATTAGAACATAACATCAAGGGGGAGTATAGTATAACACTTAGTCATTTTTCACTAAGTGTTGCCATCAATGCCAAAGGGGGAGATTGTTGGCAAGAGACACATTGTAGCTTCATGATTGTTGTCATTGATGGCAACAAAGTTCATCCCACACATCCATAGGACATGGTGTGTCTATACCAAAAGTTAGATTGAAGAGTGTTGTGGTCCTGTAAGCAAGAACAGAGCATGTGGCAAGATCTGACAGTCAGGTCCGGATCTCTTAGAGGAAGTATCGTAGTAAAGTACAGACTTGGGGAAGTCAAGAGGAGTACCTTGATTAATATATTCCAGGGATTGAGCCTCTGATGATGAAAGAGTGAAGAGATATGAGCATCTAAGTATTGGGGTCCTACTTGACAAAGTAGATAGAGGAAGAACTGACCGGCAGAGCATCAAACATTATTTCAAATGAGATATTGATGGTGATCAAGGTTCTTAAGGTATCATTCATAATTGGCCGACATGTTAGATGACTTCTATGAGTATCTCTTTGATACACATCACTTGGTAAGCGAGGATTTAGCCAACAGACTAGAGTTTGGGAAAATATTAACTATTCTGGATGCCGACTAGAAAGAGTATGAAATCCTTTATGCAGATATATATATGCCAGATGGATTTCGATGAGAAGGTGTGTGTTGTGTTGTGTGAAGTGCAAAAAAAAGAAGAAGAGTAGTGTGGAAGAAATAAGGCAGGTCCGGTATGTGAAAGGATAGCAGCACAAAAGAAGAGAAGGGATGAAGTGCAGTAGATCAGTATACTGAGCCTAACCGGAACTGAACTCCAGCATATGTAGATGCTTCTTATCAGTTCAAGTATCTTGTTACTCTCTTTATAACTTATAGACAATGAGTCTCTTGTAGGCAGTGAGCCTCTTGTGAGCAGTGTGCTCGGGCAATGAGCCCTAATTGGCAAGTGCTATTTTTGTACTTCTATTCTTCTAACAGAGAATACATTCTTGGGTTAGTCACCCTGTGGTTTTTCCCTTAACAGGGTTTTCCACGTCAAAATCATTGTGTTATGTGTATTGACTTTGTTTCTACTTTCATGCTTATGGATTCTTATTTGTTTTGATGTTGTACTAGTTGTTAAAGAAGAACAAAAAGTTAAATAAATTAAGATAACTGATTCACCCCCTCCTCTTAGTTATCAATAGTAGTGCCTCTAGGAAGTCTAATTGAAGCATAATCCACATCATCCTCTTTGTCCACTTGGTGTCCATAGGCAACCAGGTCATATTGATAACATGACATTTGATTCTCCCATTTCAAAACTGATAGCTCATCAAAACCACTAAACCCTAAGTCATTTTCAAAAAGAGGATTATCCATGCACCAATGATAATCATGAATTATGCTACCTAATGGATTTTCATATTTTTCATAAAGGACATTGTGCCTCATACTCATCCCTTCATCATTATTTGTATCATCAATGCATGTATGCTCTTTATAATCAACTACATGAGCTGAGTTATTCAATTTTTCATTTACATACATACCTTCCTAGCAGTCTACATGTTGATAACTGAGAGGGGGGGGTGAATCAGTTATCCTAATTATTTCCCTTATTCAACTTTCCTTTTAGCATAAAATCAAACATAAAACATAAACCATGAAATAAGAAACACATGACACAGTATTTTTGACGTGGAAACCCTGTTAAGGGAGAAAACCACGGGGTGATTAACCCAAGAATTATTCTCTGTTAGAAGAATAGGAAATTACAAAAATGGCACTTGCCAATTAGGGCTCACTGCCCGAGCACACTGCTCACAAGAGGCTCACTGCCTACAAGAAGACACACTGTCTTACAAAGTGATAAGAATCACAGTCTTGAACTGATTGGAAGCATCTGCATATGCTGGAGTTCAGTTCCGGTTAGGTTCAGTATACTGATCTGCTGCACTTCATCTTTCCTCTGTTCTTTAGTCTGCTGTCCTTTCACATACCGGATCTTTCTTGTTACTTCTGCTCTACTCTGGACTTGTTCGCATATCACCACACACATTCACACACTTTACAACTAAATCCATCCTCTATATATATCCGCACAAGTAATTTCATCATCTTTCTAGTCGGCATCCGGAACAGTCTAGTTTCTTACAAACTTAGTTCTGTCGGCTGAATCCTTGCTCACCAAGCAATGCGGATCAAGCATATACTTGTAGATATCATCAATTATGTCGGCCAAACATGATTCATGCCTCCGCAACCTTTATCATCATCTGTAACACATCCGGAAAGTAGTTTGATACTCAGTCAGTCAGTTCTTCCTCTGTTTTCACTGTCTCTCAGGAATCCGGTACTCAACTATTCATATCTTTTTCTTTGTCCATCTCCGGAGGCTAAATCCTTGGAATATACTACTCAAGATAGTCCTCTTGACTTCCCCAGATCCGCACTGTGCCAAGACACTTCCTCTGAGAGATCCGGACCAATCTGTCGGACCTTGCCACATGCTCTGTTCTTGTTCACCGGACCACAACAATCTTCAATCTGACTTCCGGTAGAGATATATCATGACTTGCGGATATGTGGAATGACCTTTGTTGCCATCAATGACAACAACCATGAATCCATATAGTGTCTCTTGCCAACAATCTCCCCCTTTGGCATTGATGGCAACACTTAGTGAAAAATGACTAAGTGTTTACACTATGCTCCCCCTTTGCTGATGCTCTGTCTTTATATACAATTTCCGGAACTCCCCCTGAGTTGGATTCCTCATTTTTCACTGCTCCTCACTCCCCCTTTGACATCAATGGCAAAGGGTAGGGTCCGCACACCAAAATTTTCAAAAATTTTCTATATATAGCCGCATATTTACATACTCACATATACTGCAGAATGTCTGCAAAGGATGTCTGCAGTTGAACCATTTCAGTAGCCCAACTTAGCTTCATTCTGTCCAAGATTGAAATGTGACCACTCAACAAAAATGCAAAAGCTTCTGCCCACCTGAGATCTGTCGGATCTTTTGTATGGGCGGTGGTCTGGGCATCACTGATGGCCTCATGCATAGTTTCCAACTTAGGGACTATAATCCTTCTAAGTTCTCCCATCCGGTTGGTAATGTTCTTCCTCTCCTTCTCAAGATTCTTTATTTCATTCAAGACTGCAATAGTCTGACATTCTTGATTTATTATAGAGGAAGAGAGAGGATCAAAACTTTGAGATAAGCTTTGAAGCTTGTCCTGTTCCTCTTTTATTTTCTTGTCAATTGCAGCTGTTGCCTTTGACCAAGATATACAAAATTTGTAGATGTCACCGCCATCCTTAAGAGCATTTTCTAAGCTCTTTATTCCAATGCTTACAATCTTCCTATCCTTAGAGATTAATTCTAATATTTCAGAAAATCTCTTATCCAAAAATTCCTTCCGGACCTTTTCTTCAGCTGATTTTTCTAGAGAATTAAAATGTGTGTCAATACTGCTGACTAAGGTTTTTAGATTACCGGAAGTGGAGGCTGTCGGATCTATTTGGATTGATGGCATGATCTTTACAAGTACTCCGGAGGCAGCCTCTATCAACTCACAGTCTTCCATATGAGACTTCAGGAGCTTTTCATTTGCCTTGGCATTTGCAAATGAAGCTATCTTCATTGTTTGTACCGGAGAGAGAGAGTCAAAATCAAATGGACCTTTTAGAAGCTCCGGTTCATCAATCTCTAGAGTTTCTTTGCTCAAAAATTGTTGAACAGTTTGTGCAGTGTCTCTTGCCGGAGACAGATGTTTCTTTTCTTCTGCAGTCTTAGAACTGTCAACCTCTTTGTCTGTCACCACTGCTTCCTTCTCCTGCAATTGCTCTTCTTCTTTGGATCCGGAGACTGTAGGGGAAACCGGAGGAGAGATGCTTGCTTGTTCATGGGCCACTTCTTCTGGAGCAGAGGGTCCCAAGTCCTCACTTGTCTGTTCAGGGCTCACTTCTTCCGGAGCAGCTGTTTCTGCACCTAAGTCCTCTACAATAGGAAGATTGAACCTTTTGAAGGCCTTCCGGAGGATCTCTTCTGTCTCTTGTGCCACTTTGTCAGTCTCACCAAGCATGAGCTGATTCATCCTGGCTTTACTTCTGAACTCATCTTTGCAGTCCTTGAAGATCATGTTCATTGTCTTGGGATCAATTTGAGGATATAGCTGAATAGCTATCTGCTCCCGGATCTCAAGATCTTTAGCATGAGCATTATTTTTCCTCACTTCCATTTCCTTTTCTAGGCTTTTAGGAATAAGAGATATTATTTCAATGAAAGCCTTATTATATATGTTAAGATATTTCACTGTGGCCTCCTGCAGAGTCTTTTGGTCTGCCTCACTGAAGTCATCATAGGATTCAGTCATTGGTTGAAGGTTTCCATCCACCGTGACCGACTTGATTATGCTCTCTAGTGACAGAGTGGGCTTTTCAACAGTTACCTCTGCCATTTCATCCTTGTCTTGGCCTGTGGAGGGCTTACCGGATCCTTTCTTCTTCTGTTTCTTTACTTTTCTTACTTCCTCATCTGATTCTGTTTCCTCTTCATCCTTTTGGCTTTCATAAGCCCTTGATGCTTTTGTCTTGGATCTTTTACCGGATGCCTGGACTTCCGGTTTTGAGCTTTTGGTTGTGGAAGGTGCAGATCTCTTTGATGATCTGGTCCGGGTGGGGGTTTCAACCGGAGCACTTTCTTTGCTTTTCTCTTCTTCCTCAGCCTTTCTCCTCTTTTCCCGGCTGGCATCAAGTGCCTCTTTTGAGATGCCTAGGCCTTGAGCAATGTGCTCTACTTCTTTTCTCACTTTTCTCTTAATCTCAGGTTCCCTGAGTTCTACATGTAATTTCACGCTCAGCTCCTCAAAGGTTCCAAACCTTTCTGCCTTAGGATCTTTGGGCTGACTTAGCATGTGTTGAACATGCAGCTCTACTATCTGTTCATCAACTTCATACCCCATGGGCATGATCCAGACAGTCCTTGGCTCCACTGCCTCCATTAGGCACTGATCAGTGTCAACCATAAAACATACTGAGTCCTTGTATTTCTCAATGAGAGACTGGGGAATTCTCTCTCTTGCTTGCATCATGCTCTGAAAGTTTTTGAAGTATCCCCATAGAGCTGTATTTCTCGCTTTTGCATCCCCAAGTCCATGCAAATAGTCTCTTATCTGGACTGCAACAGGTTTGTCATTCTGCCATACCCATCCACTTGTTCCGGGTAGCTCATTCATGAAGTAAAAGAATAGACATACAATGAGAGTACCATACTTAAAGGAGTTCTTCTTGTCTTTCTTGATTTTCTGTACATTTTCCATCAATTGGCTTAGTAGTAGTTCACAAAGATCATAATCTGCATTCTTTCTTAGCATTTCATATGCTGTGTATATTGCAGTTCCGGATACAGAATTCTCCCTGCTGGAGTGATAGATCTTGTATCCTATTATCATTGATGCATATTTGATATCCGGATCCAAAATATCTTCAATGGTCATTGCCCTCTTATCATATTTTGATCCGGTGGCCTCAGTTACAACGTTGTTCTTGACAGATTTGAGGATAGGTACCCCCCCGGAAGAGTATAGACCAGTTACTGCTCTAATTGCTTCTTTTGTGATCTTGCAGGGTCTATCTAGCCAAAGGAAGTTGTCATGCATCCTGCTCAGTACATACCGGACCCATTCATCTTCTTCAAAGCTAGGGAAATGAATGAATTGCTCAAATTGTTTCTTCTGGATACCCTTATACTCTGGTTTGAGCTCAAAAGCATTGTCTATCAGTTGCTTGTGATAGAGGTCTCTTAATTTGAATTCCCCAAATTCCTCAATGTTTGCGTGTATGTAAACCCTAATATCTTCAGTATGTAAGACTCCGTGGGGAACACTAGAGAAGGCTCCTAGTGGATCTACCTCCAATGATTTGTAGGGATGTTTCTTGAATGAGGGGCGAGGTCTATCAGAGATCTTAACTATGTTTGGAGTAGCCATTCTTCAAGGATTTGCAGTGAGGCAATGAAAAACGAAGAATACCTTAAGCGCCTTCAGTTTGCACGGAGTGGTTGGATTGATTTCTTTATGCAATAGCTTCGGCAGGAGATCCTTGGTGTGCTTGATGAACCTTGTTGCAGAGCTCCACTATTCGCTTCTTCTCAAGTGTAGAATGAGCAGATAACTTTTGAGAGATCCCTTATATTGCTCCGCAAACCCTAATATCTATCTGCAATAAATGCTTCACCTGCATTATTCCGGTTTACCATGTCTGGACAGCTTGGAGTATCCCGGATTAGTCCTGATCACTGAATATCATCCGGATCTTTAAATCATGAATAAATCTAGGTAACATATTACAAGAACATCCCAAATACTCTGTCCAATCCGCAAGACAAGATCGTGCACTTCCGGATCTCTCCGGACCTTTTGTATTCCTTTATCACACCGGAGCACCTCCCTGAACAGGTCTAACTTAATCGAACACAGCTTCTTCATAACTCCATGCGGACCTCTGAAAACTTGACTGAAGCATCTCGGGAGTTATATCTACAAACCCTTTAATCCGCATCTTGTGCCACATCCGGCACAACTTGTTTGGCTGGGGGAACAGAATCTTCTTTGAGTCTCCCCCTGAGCCTGAGCTCACCTTTTAATTTCCGGAAGAAATATCAGCACCAGAATCTGGTGCGGATCCAACCTCTACATTCTCTGAGTTTTTCTTCACCCAAATCTTGCTCATCTGATTCCTAACTTCATCCGCATTCATCTTTTGTTTACCCTTGTCTTGATTCTGATTATACACCGGACCTCTTTTGTCCTGATTCTTGTTTCTGCAGACTTTAGCATTATGACCGGACCTATTGCAGATTTGGCAAATAACATTTCTTTGCATATTTAACTGATATCCCCTTGATCTGCATTGATTAGCCATATGACCTACTCTATTGCATGTAAAGCATCTACCTTTGAATGATTTGTTTACTTGCATAATTCTGCATTCATGGGATTTGTGTCCATACCTTTTGCAGTTGAAGCACTGTCCGGAGAAGGATGAATTAATCTGATTCATTCTCATTCTGCACTGATTAGCTTTGTGACCAAAATGGTTGCAGCTGTGGCAGTATCCATTGAAGGATGGATATTTTTGAGCATTTGGCTGTCTTACCGGAGGTCTTCTAGGCCTGCTCCTTGGATTTTCTGATCCAAGATTCTTCTGACCGGATCCGGAGCTTTCTCCTTTCTCATATCCCAAGCCATACTTGTCATCTGTCCTCTTTTGACTTCCAAGAAGAACTTCAAGTTGAGCAGAACTTATCTTGAATTTCTCTTTATATTCATTTGCTGTTTGAAGGTCTCTTTTGAGAGAGGCAATTTGATCCTCAAGTTTTCCTTCATTATCTTTGGAATCTTCAAGATCAGATTCAAGGTGTCTGATAATCCTGTCCATCTGGTGGCATTCTTCTGATTTTTCTTTAAGAGATTGTCTTAGATTGTCTTCAGCCTTTCTTTTTTCTTCAATCTCTTGAGTAAACTTTATAGTTCCTGATTCCATTTCATGTCTTAACATAATGACTTCTTTTGATAACTTTTCACATAACTTGGTTTGCTCAGTCAATTCCTCACTTGTATTGCTTTCTTCACTTTGTCTTGCCAACTGTTGAAGCAGCTCCTTTCTCTTTTTCATAGAGAGACTTAATTTGTCTTTTAATTCTCTCATGAATTCATCAGCCTGTTTGAGTCTTTCCTTTAATTCACTGACTTCAGAATTTGACTGTTCAAGATCCTCAAGGGCAGTCTTGAGTTGCTCCCTTAAACCATATGCATCCATTTGAAATCCCAGATCTTCCTCAAGCTGTTAGGCTCTATTGGGAGGAACTTGGCTCTGATACCAATTGTTGATAACTGAGAGGGGGGGGTGAATCAGTTATCCTAATTATTTCCCTTATTCAACTTTCCTTTTAGCATAAAATCAAACATAAAACATAAACCATGAAATAAGAAACACATGACACAGTATTTTTGACGTGGAAACCCTGTTAAGGGAGAAAACCACGGGGTGATTAACCCAAGAATTATTCTCTGTTAGAAGAATAGGAAATTACAAAAATGGCACTTGCCAATTAGGGCTCACTGCCCGAGCACACTGCTCACAAGAGGCTCACTGCCTACAAGAAGACACACTGTCTTACAAAGTGATAAGAATCACAGTCTTGAACTGATTGGAAGCATCTGCATATGCTGGAGTTCAGTTCCGGTTAGGTTCAGTATACTGATCTGCTGCACTTCATCTTTCCTCTGTTCTTTAGTCTGCTGTCCTTTCACATACCGGATCTTTCTTGTTACTTCTGCTCTACTCTGGACTTGTTCGCATATCACCACACACATTCACACACTTTACAACTAAATCCATCCTCTATATATATCCGCACAAGTAATTTCATCATCTTTCTAGTCGGCATCCGGAACAGTCTAGTTTCTTACAAACTTAGTTCTGTCGGCTGAATCCTTGCTCACCAAGCAATGCGGATCAAGCATATACTTGTAGATATCATCAATTATGTCGGCCAAACATGATTCATGCCTCCGCAACCTTTATCATCATCTGTAACACATCCGGAAAGTAGTTTGATACTCAGTCAGTCAGTTCTTCCTCTGTTTTCACTGTCTCTCAGGAATCCGGTACTCAACTATTCATATCTTTTTCTTTGTCCATCTCCGGAGGCTAAATCCTTGGAATATACTACTCAAGATAGTCCTCTTGACTTCCCCAGATCCGCACTGTGCCAAGACACTTCCTCTGAGAGATCCGGACCAATCTGTCGGACCTTGCCACATGCTCTGTTCTTGTTCACCGGACCACAACAATCTTCAATCTGACTTCCGGTAGAGATATATCATGACTTGCGGATATGTGGAATGACCTTTGTTGCCATCAATGACAACAACCATGAATCCATATAGTGTCTCTTGCCAACACTACAATGCTACAAGTACTAGGGTCATAACTCTATTCACTAAATTAGGAATCATCATTGATTTTCTCATCTTCATCATTAGCTGATGACTAATCTAATTGAATGCGGGTGCAATCACTACTAATTTCATCTAAATCATTGTCATATACTGCACCAACACCTTCTTATACCCTCCTACACACAATCATCACTTGACATTGTGCCTAGATCATATAAAGCATCCTCCTCCTTGCTACCTACAATAGTCTATTCATTACTAGCCACTTCTATATCTAAGGATGAGGATTTTGTAATCATATCCCTCTTAGTTTTGTTAACATAATAAATGAACAAGTATGCATGTTGCATGCCCATTATATTAAACTCCTCTCAGATAGAACCTGAGCTTAAGGTAATGTCATAAGATCTCAAATACATGTCAATAAAAATATGAAGATCAGGTCTAAAATCCTTTGGGATGTGGGATAGGGCAACTAGAAATCTATGACTAAGCTCCATGCTTGACTCCCCATCATGGCATCTAATATTTTAAAGTTTTTGGACAAGAATAACGAGTTCTAAACCAAATGAAAACTTTTCAAATGTAGCCAGCAAGTCATTCCAAGGGGAAAAGTGATGGTTAGGGAAACCAACAAGCCATTTTCATGCCACTCTACATAGAGATATTGTTGAATGTACAAGACAATTGAGAGGGGGGGTGAATTAGTTGTAACTAATAATTCCAAAACCATTAAACACATTTAGATCCACATCAATTCAATTAACCCTTAAACTGTTATGATGATCAAGCATGAAAGAAAATAACAGAAACTAAATCAAATCAACATCAAACACAAGAGAACACCAAATTTACATGGAAAACCCAATAAGGGAAAAACCATGGTGAGGATTATCTCACAGTATAAAGTAATATCAACACTGAAAACAATAGGCTCACTGCTAAAGGGCTCACTACCAAAGGCTCATAGCCAGAACATAAAAGACGATAGATATGATTATTGCAAGGAGAAGACTATCTCAATGCAATAGAGAATTCCACCACAACACCATCAACACCTTTGTAGTCATACTAAAGAATTGTAGACACCTTCTGCTCACTGCATCCAATAATCTAACACATGAAAGCTTGTACTACACCACACATTCTACCACACTATTATTCACATCACATACATCACACACACACACCCTTTCATGATCCCATGATACTTATCTATACCATTTGCAACCTTGAAAGTATTCTCCAAGGTTGAAAAAGAAACTTAGTTTCACAAATTCAAATTAGGTCAGACCCAGAACATTTCCACAGTCAAAAAGAATGAAGGCAGACCTCAACACACCTTAGATTAGACCTAAATCCACTCATGCATGTTACACCATGCTTCTAAAATCATTGAAGCAACTCTGTAATTAGTGTAAACACCCAAGGTTAGTTGAACCAGTGTAAACACCATAAACAAGTTTGTACACACTTCTTCAAACCCAAAGATGACTCATGGACCTGTATGCTATGCTTTGGTACAATCTATAATATCCTATAGACACCCTGAAGACCAACAAATTCCTCCACAACAAATTTCACCTATCACACAACCTTATCTTGTTTACCCAACATACTCAAATATTTCTATCATACACTGCAACTCAATAAATCCTCTTCCAGAGAACCAAACCATGGATAACTTCAATTGAAGATAGATATTAACCTTATAAACACACTTCTAGAACCATAAGACTAGAAACCATTTTGTGGAGAAATGCAGAGCAAAATATTTCTCCCAGACACCTCTACAATACACATTTCACACATTGGTGAACACATCTTCCTCTACACATTGATCAAGTATGAAAAAATCTAAATGTAGCATCTCTAAACACCCCCAAACAACATATCTAAACCATAGAAATAGATCTTCAAAAAAAAGTAGAGCACAACTAGAATAATACTTTGTAACACAGAATGTCACTGCCACACATTGTTTTCTTATTTTATCAAATTTTCTCAAAAGCACTTGGAAACCAAGCACTAGAAACATATTATCACCATCTTCAACACTTCCTCATCATCAAAGATAGCATCCACTCAACACCAACTGCTCATACTCTTGTAGCATCTTCTACTCATATAGTTGACACCAATGACAACACAAGCTTGTTGACATCAATGACAACACTGACTATAAATATTTGCAACAATCTCCCCATTTTTCATTGATGGCAACAGATAATCTGAAAAACCATCAACACAATAGCATCCTCAATACTATGCTTTTTACCAACTCTTTTCCTTTCTCTTTCTCTCCCCGTCAGCTTGCTACTCTCTTCTTGACAATTGACTCTTTCCTTTTTCACATTACTCTCTCTCCCACTTTGACATCAATGGGAAAGGGCTACACATCTCTCTTTCATTCTCACATTTAGAAAACTGCTCAAGCTTCTACCTACTCACTACTACTATGCAACATCTTTTCCTTTACAACTCTGCATACTCCCCGTTAGAAACAACCTGCATTAGAACTTACTCCCCCTAACTGCAACAACCCACATGACTACTACCTACTCCCCCTTAGAGGTAGCCTCCAACATCAATCCATAATAAGGAATGAATCTTGAAATTCACTGTCCAACTAATGCATCTCTTTATGCATCTAGTTCAAAGAAGAAGGGGAAATAACCCCTAACTTCTCTTGAGATACTCAAATGTATCCTTAGGAAGAGCCTTAGTGAATATATCAACAATATGATCCTTTCTAGGCACATACTCAAGATTCACTTCATTCTCTACAATCTTCTCTCTCAAAAAGTGATACTAGATTAAGATATGTTTTGTCCTTGAGTGCATCGCTAGATTCTTTGAAATGTTGATAGCACTTGTATTATCATAGAAGATACAAATAGGTTCATCATATACAACTTTGATATCCTTCAAGGTTTGCCTCATCCACAACACTTGTGTGTAGAAAGATGCTGCAACAATGTATTCTACCTCTGTAATAGACAAATATACTAAATCTTGCTTCTTACTTAACCATGACACCACTCTTCTACCAAGAAAGAATGCACCACCACTTGTACATTTCTTGTCATCTACGTAACCAACCCAATCTACATTTGTATTAGCACTTAGAACAAAGTCATTATCCTTTGGATACCACAAGCCATGAGCTAGAGTAACCTTTAAATATCTGAATATCATCTTCACTGCTACAACATGTGACTCTCTAGGATCTTCTTGAAATCTTTCCACAAGATGAACTACATGCATAATATCTAGTCTAGTAGTAGTTAAATATAGTAATCCCCCAATCATTGATCTATATCTGCTCTAACCAAGCTTAGGAGATTCATCATTCTTGCTCATGTTGCAACCAGTTGTCATAGGGGTACATATTGGTTTAGAATCCTCCATTCCAAACTTCTTTAACATTTCCTTGACATACTTTGATTGTGAAATGAAAATACCTTTATTTGTCTAATTGATCTATAGCCCAAGGAAAAAGTTCATTCCCCCACACATTGACATTTCAAATTCTTTCTGCATTTTATCTACAAAACTCTTACACATACATTTATTTCCACCAAAGATCATATCATCTACATATACTTCCACAATCAGAATTCGATCTTCTCCTACTTTGATGTATAGATTGCTATCTTTGGTACCTTTATTGAATCCTTGTTGTAACAAGTACCTGTCTAACCTTGCATACCAAGTTCTGGGAGCTTGCTTCAATCCATATAGTGCCTTCTTCAACCTGTAAACCATATCCAGTTTATTTGATAACTAAAATCTATCTGGTTGTTCTGTGTATACTTCTTCCAATTCACCATTCAAGAAAGTAGACTTCACATCCATTTGATATACTTTGAAGTCCTTATGTGCTGCAAAAGCTAGAAACATTATGATGGCCTCCATTCTTGCCACTGGAGAATGAGTTTCCTCATAGTCTATTCCTTCTACTTGTGAGTAACCTTTACACACAATCCTTCCCTTGTTTCTTACCACTTCTTCATTCTCATTCAGTTTGTTCCAGAATACCCACTTAGTTCCAATCACATTTTTGTTTGTTGGTCTTGGGACAAATTCCCAAGTTTGATTCTTTTTAATTTGCAGTAGTTCTTCTTCCATAGCCTTGATCCAATACTCATCCTTGCATGCTTCAATTACTATTTTAGGTTCAACTTTAGATAGTAAACATAGATTTACCTATTCTTCAACATCTTTCCATCTTGTTAGCACACCTTTGTTCTTATCACCAAAGAGCTAATCTTCAGAATGATGCTTCTACACATACTTGGGAGTTTTAGGAGTCTTTTCTAGAGCTTCTTCCTCTTCAACTTGCACTTCCTTTTCCTTAGCATTTTCTTCTTCTCCACAAGAAGATTAATCTGATTCATATCCATTTACTTCTAAATTCTTTTGTAGATCTTCATCAACTTTGACATTTGCACTCTCAACAATCCTTAGCCTATTATTGTTGCATCAGTAAGCTTTGCTTTTATTAGAATACCCAAGGAAGATACCTTCATTAGACCTTGCATCAAACTTTCCTTGGTTTCCTTCATCCCTTCTGATACCGCATTTGCTTCCAAACACTCTAATGTACTTGGCAGTAGGAATCCTTCCATACCATAACTCATTGTTGGGAATTAAGGTGTCTCAAGCTTGGTAATTCCTTGCATTTATTCATTGTAATATATTTATTTATTTCCTATTGTGTAATTAGCATGCAATCCTATTTTGTCATCTTGTGGGAGTTGGCATGGTGATGTGTCATCCTACATGGAAGATGACCACATGTAATTTTATCCTCACATGAGGTGATAGGCATCCCACTTAGTGGTAGAGGTATTTTTTCATGTGTCAGCATCTTGAATAGTGTGTAAGGGAATATTGATCGAAACAATTATGATAGATTCTTGTGACAAAATCTATGATGCGTAAGAGTTGTAAATGGAATGTTCTATGACAGGTCAAGACATGTGTCACAAGGCATCTTGGAAGAAGGCATCTTTGGGCACCCCAAGGAGAGTTATGACATGTAAGAGAATATGCTATTTTTAGTTAGTGTATGATAGATTCTCTTACAGCTATAAGATATGACAGTTATGACAAATTCTATGATAGTTGTAAGAGTCGTAAGAGAATTTATCATTTCCCAACTTGGGAATAGGTGACCATATTGGGATGGGGTGAATGACAAGTGTCATGACGATGCTGCAATGTTGGACAAGTGTCCCTATGCATGGGTTTTGGGCCATGAGGACAAGTTGGACGCCCATCTCAAGGAAAGTTCATTTTTGCCTTGTAAACTTCTATTTAAGTAGGTGCTTTGAGAGGAGATGTATTATGTGATTGATAGGTTTTGTTATGCTACTAGATTGTCTCCAGATATGAGTGTCGAAGACTCCTGAGAGCTTGCATTGCAAGTGTATTGTAAACCATTACAGTTTTGATAATGCATTGTTCAGGTTTTAGAGTGTGGGGTTTTTCTCCCAAATGGGTTTTCCCCATGTTATATCTTGTCTCTCTTGTCTTCTATCTTATATTCTTGTGTTGTGTATTGCTGCAATATCTCTATTATTGGGTTAATAACACTATAATTGTAAAGGTTAAAAAGAATTTGCACTCATCTCTCCTCATTAGATTAGTGTAGGAAGCAATTTCTGCACACCTAGCTTCCTTTTAGTTGGTATCAGAGCTTGATCACCTTTGGTCCTAGTTGTTCGGTAGGGGTTTTTTGAGCTAATCTTAGGTTGAGTGGGAGCTTTGTGTAGAGTATTCTATAATTTTATTGTAGGAAGGAGATGGCAGGCACATCCGGAAGATTAGAGGTGGAGAAATTCAATGGCACACATTTTGAGTTATGGAAACTTACGATGGAAGACATGCTTGTTGATCGAGACCTATGGGAAACCATATCTAGTGTAAAACCAACCACAATGGCACAAGCTAATTGGGATCTCAAAGATTAGAAGGCTAAGGGTCTCATAAGACTCAGTCTAGCTAATTCTGTCCTGTTAAATGTCCATGAGGAGAAGACCACAAAAGACCTTTGGAAGAAGTTGGGAGATGTTTATCAGGCCAAATCTTTGGTGAACAAGATTTATTTGAGAAATATGTTGTATTCTCTAAGGATGGAGGATGGAGGATCTATTGTAGATCATCTGAATGCTTTCAACATGTTTGTTGCATAGTTGACATCCTTTGGTGTGAAGATAGAGGAGGAGGATCGTTGTATGACCTTACTTTGTTCTTTGCTGGACTCATCGGATCATCTTGTTATGGCTATTGGGAGCACCACATCCACTTTCAAAATGGATGAAGTGGTATTTTTGTTGTTATCTGAAGAGATGTAGAGAAAGTCTTTTGAAGTAGCCAAAGAGACTCTTGCGGTTCGTGGAAGACTCAAGGAGAAAGGGAAAAAGAAGTACAAGAAAGCTGAGAAGGGGTAGATCCAAATCCCATGGGAGATCCAAATATCTTAGAAATTCCAAGGCTCTCTATTAGAACTGTGGAAAAAATGGGCATTTCTAAAAGGAATGCAAAGAGGAAAAGAAAAAGAAGAAGAAGAATGTCCCAGATTCAGATTCTGACAAGTCACAAGATGATGGTGATGCCTTCATCACAACCTTGGGCACCCATGTATCTGATGATGTGTGGTTGATTGATTCTAGTGCATCATTCCACATGACCTCAAATCGAAGCTAGTTCATGAAGTATGAAGAGTTCGATGGTGGAAGAGTGTGTCTGGGTGATGACTCTCATCTGAAGATTGTTGGTCGTGGAAGAGTCTCAATCTAATTCCCTGATGGATGAGTGAAGGGGATCATTGGGGTCATGCATATCCTAGGCTTTGCATGGAACCTACTTTCTATAAGTAAGTTGAATGATGTAGGTGTGCAGGTTGTCATTTCAAAGGATGGATGCAAGATGACTAGAGGATCTATGGTCCTTGTGAAGGTTACTCAGAGAGGTACTCTATTTTAGCTGGAGGCATGCACTTCATAGTGCAATAGTTCTCCTGACTTGAAGAAAAGAGCTATAGTCACTTGATCACCACCATCTGAACTAGTAAATGAAGAAATCTATTGTATCTAATTCTGATGGTAGTGCATTTTGGGTATCCAAGGGTGCTCATGCTTTGGAAGTTAAACTTCTTGCTAAAAAGATAATGTTATGGCATAAGAGATTTGGCCACATTGGTGAGAAGGGTCTTAGAACCCTAAAAAATAAAAACTTCATTTAGGATTAAATGATTGTAATCTTGAGTTTGACTTTTGTGAACATTGTATATATGGAAAGCAAAACTGTGTTCAATTTTACTCTAGTTCTCACAAGTCTTCTAATGTGTTGGACCTTATTCATTCTGATGTGTTTGGTCCTATTAGTGTTCCTTCGATTTCCAAATCTACATATTTTGTATCTTTCATAGTTGATTACAGTAGAAGGACATGGATTTATTTTCTCAGAAGTAAGTTTGAAGTCTTTAGTTAGTTCAAAGAGTTTAAATCTTTTGTTGAGAATCAGACTAGTAAAAAGATTAAGTGTTTGAGAATTGACAATGGTGGTGAGTTTTGTCTAGGAGAGTTTGATAAGTTCTGTAAAGAGAAAGGGATTGAAAGACCTAAGACAACTCCATACACCTCGTAGAAAAATGGAGTTGCAGAGAGGATGAATAGGACACTGATGGAGAAGGCTAGGAGTATGCTTAGTGGAGCAAGGCTCAAACAAAAGTTTTGGGCTGAAGCTATAGCCACTGCTTGCTACCTGGTAAACAAGTCTCCTACATCATCTCTTGTTGGTAAGACACCTATGGAGGTGTGGTCTGGTAAGAAGCCTTTAGTTAGACATCTTCATGTTTTTGGTTGTGAGGCATATACACATGTGCCTAGGGAGAAATGGTCTAAATTAGAGAACAAGGCTGTTAAGTGTATTTTCATTCACTATGGTGTCGTTGTGAAAGGATACAAGCTTTGGGATCCTATGGATGAAAAAGTGTTGTATAGTAGAAGTGTTATTTTTAGAGAAATAACACCTTCTCCCATTATTCTATAGCTAGAAGAAATAGAAAAGAAAGAGGATGTGGTTCAATTTCCTTCTACGCTTGAGAAGACTGAACCAACAGACCCTGTGAGACCTGAACTGAGGAGAGCTCTAGCAGCTCTGAAAGTTCAAATCAAGAAGCAGAACCTCATCCTTAGCCATTGAGGAGGTCTACATGAATAAGGAAGCAACTTGATAGGTTTGGTTATTCATTGCTTGATTCTAGTTGTGCTTTTACCTTTCTTACTAACACTAATGAGCCTAGAAATGTGACAGAGGCTATGGCATGAAAGATGCAGGTTCCTAGAAGGAGGCCATGGAAGATGAGATGGCTTCTTTGGAGAAGAATAAAACATGGGACTTCATGCCTTTGATTGAAGGATAGAAACCTATTGGATGCAAATGGGTGTTCAAGAAGAAATTTAGTATAGATGTCAATGTTGAAAAGTACAAGGCCAGACTGGTTGCGAAGGGGTACTCACAAGTGGAGGTAATTAATTATGGTGAAATTTTCTCTCCTATTACAAAGTTGACATCTATTTGGTTCCTATTATCTCTTGCAGTAGCTTATGACTTAGAGGTGGAGTAGATGGATGCAAAGAAAGCATTCCTTCATGGTGACTTGGAGGAAGAGATTTAATGTCACATCTAGAGCATTACATAGAGAAAGCTAAAGAAAATTTGGTTTGCAAGTTGAAAAAGTCTTTGTATGATTTGAAGTAGTCACCTAGGATCTGGTACTTGAAGTTTGATGCCTTTGTGTTGTCAGTTGGATTTCTGAGATCAAAATCAGATCATTGTGTGTATTATAAATTTGACAATGATCACATTCTCATTATTGCATTCTATGTTGGTGATATGTTGTTAATTGGGAATGGTAAGAATATGATTTTTGATTTGAAGTCTCAATTGTCAACATAGTTTGAGATGAAAAATCTAGGGGCAGCTAGGTACATTTTGGGAATGGAAATTAGAAGAGACAGAACAAACATAAAACTTTGGTTAAGCTAGAGTAAGTATGTGAAGACTGTGTTGGATAGGTTCAGCATGGCAGATTGTAGACCATTGTGTGTTCCTATTTCTTTGGGGACAAAGTTGTCTATTAATGATTGTCCAAAATGTCCTAGTGAGGTGGAGGACATGAGCAGGGTACCTTATTCTAGTGTTGTTGGTAGTTTGATGTATGCTATGGTCTGCACAAGACCAAACATTGCCTAAGCAGTGGGAGTCCTTAGTCAATTTATGACTAATCCTAGATGGGTACATTGGGATGTAGTAAAGAGAGTGTTCAGATATTTGAGGGGTACTTCCAAGTATTCCATATGCTATCATGGTAATCCTATAGGACCTTTATATTCAATTTGTATTCATGGATTCATGGATTGTGATTAGGCAAGTGACATTGACAACAAGAGATCCACTACTGCTTACGTGATTACTATATTTGGTGGTGCAATTAGTTGGATGAGTAAGTGGTAAACTGTGGTCGCTTTGTCCATGATAGTAGCTAAGTATGGGGCAGCAACTCATGCTTGCAAGGAAGCCATTTGGCTTAAGAGATTGTGTTTAGATATTGGTGTTGATGCAGGACAGATTACAACTTGGTGTGATAGTAAGAGTATGATTTGCCTAGCAAAGAATCCAAATTTCCATGCCAGAACAAAGCATATTGATGTATAGTTTTATTTTGTGTGAGATATGGTAGAGGATGGGAAGGTGAATTTGGAGAAGGTAGACACTTTGAAGAATGTTGCGGATGCATTGACGAAACCAGTGGGTACAGAGAAGTTCAGATGGTGTTTGGAGTCTATGGGCCTCTCAGCCTATAGTAGTTAAATCTTGCTATTTCCATTGTCTCTTACAAGGTGTTCAACACGTGGGAGAATGTTGGGAATTAAGGTGTCTCAACCTTGGCAATTCCTTGCATTTATTCATTGTAATATATTTATTTATTGCCTATTGTGTAATTAGGATGCAAATCTTGTTTTGTCATCTTGTGGGAGTTGGCACGGTGATGTGTCATCCTACATGGAACATGACCACATGTAATTTTGTCCTCACATGAGGAGATAGTTGTCCCACTTAGTGGTAGAGGTATTTTTCCATGTGTTGGCATCTTGAATAGTGTGTAAAGGAATATTGACCGAAACAGTTATGACAGATTCCTATGACATAATCTATGATGCGTAAGAGTCATAAATGGAATGTTCTATGATAGGTGAAGACATGTGTCACAAGGCATCTTTGGGCACCCTAAGGAGGGTTATGACTTGTAAGAGAATATTCTATTTTTAGTCAGTGTATGATAGATTCTCTTACAACTGTAAGATATGACAGTTATGACGGATTCTATGACAGTTGTAAGAGTCGTAAGAGCATCTGTCATTGCCCAACTTGGGAATAGATGACCATATTGGGATGGGGTGATATGACAAGTGTCATGACCATGTTGCAATGTTGGACAAGTGTCCCCAGGTGTGGGTTTTGGGCCATGAGGTCAAGTTGGATGCCCATCTCAAGGAAAGTTCATTTTTTCCTTGTAAACTTCTATTTAAGTAGGTGCTTTAAGAGGAGATGTATTATGTGATTGACAAGTACTGTTATGTTGCTGGATTGTCTCTAGATATGAGTATCAAAGTCTCTTGAGAGCTTGCATTGCAAGTGTATTGTAAACCATTACAGTTTTGATAATACCTTGTGCAGGTTTTGGAGTGTGGAGTTTTTCTCCCGAAAGGGTTTTCCCCACGTTATATCTTGTCTCTCTCTTCTTCTGTCTTACATTCTTGTGTTGTGTATTACTGCAATATCTCTGTTGTTAGGTTAATAACACTATAATTTTAAAGGTTAAAAATAATTTGCACTCATCTCTCCTCATTAGATTAGTGTAGGAAGTGATTTCCGCACACCTAGCTTCCTTTCACTCATGAGTCTTTGTATTGTTTGCTCTTGCCTACACTCTGTTCAGTATATAAACAACAGTATGAATTTCTTCTATCTAGTAGACATCCAGTAAATTTTCTTCCTTAATCATTGTCCTTGCAGTTTCTTGAACAATCCTATTCTTTCTTTCAACCACTCCATTCTGTTGAGGAGTCCTAAGGGTAGATAAGTGCCTCTTTATTCCATGATATCACAAAACATGTTAAAATCATTGGAGGTGAACTCTCCACCTATGTTAGACCTCAAACATTTGATTCTTATATCCATTTCATTCTCAACCATGACTTTGAATGCTTTGAACTTATCTAGGGCTTCTAATTTTTCTTTGTGAAAAGTTACCCATGTCATTCTAGAATAATCATCAATTAGTAGCATGAAATACCTATCATCTTGAAAACTCTTTACCTTGGTAGGACCACAAAGATCTGTATGCACTAATTCCAATAGTCAAGTAGAAGATTGATCTTTTACTTTGAAATGTCGTCTTACTTTCTTTCCAATTTGACATTCCTTACAAATAGTATTGATAGGCTTTGTAATCTTTGGAAAATCTCCCACAACTTGAACTAAACTTATTCTTACCAGAATATCAAAGTTGATGTGACACAATCTTCTATGCCATAGCCAATTCTCACTTATCTGAATCATGAAACAATAACCATCACTACCTTTGAGCTAATAAACATTTCCATCTATCCTCTTTCCAGCAGCTATCATAGTTCCAAAGTCTTTCCTGATCTCACAACCACCATCCTAAAACACAAGATTGTATCCTTTGCTACACATTTATCCAACACTCAAGAGATTATGCTTTAAACCCTTAACATAAAGAACATTATCAATATTATGCTTGATATCAAAATTGATTGAACCTCTTCAACATATCTTAGAAGATGCATCATCACCAAATCTAACTAGTCCTCCATCATATTTTTCAAGTTTAACAAACTTACTCTTATCACCAGTCATATGATTTGAGCATCATGTTGTCAATGACCTACTAGTTCTTTTCTTGTCTGGTATGAAAAGTAGATATCAAAGTGCCTCCAGCATTAAGACTTACTTCTGGAGCCCTTTCCTTCACACATTTCTCAAAGTTAGTAGCAACACTATCATCTTTTAAATCTATGAACAAACATTCATTATCCTCATCATTTTCATAATCAAATTCATCAAAAGATATACTTGCATCTTTTCTAACATAGTAGCTTTTCTTAGGCACTCTACTTTTGTTTTCCTTATTTTTGCTTCTCAAAATTCTTTCTGGACTTCTTGAAGCATAATGACCTATCTTTCCACTACCGAAACACTTGAAAGAAAACTTACCACTGTACTTACCAAATACCCAATTTCATTTTTCTCACAAAGTTAGCTTCCACATCATCAAAATCCTCCTAATATGATTCCACAGTCTTCTCAAATTTGCTAGCCTTGAAGGTGGTCTTAGCCTTTGCACTACTTGTACCAAATTCTTTGATTTCAAAAGTAGTTAAGGTACCAAGCAACTGATCTTTGTTAAACTGATTAAGATTTTGTAATTCTTCAATCGTAGAAACTTTATGACTGTGAGCTTTAGGAAGAGTTTTGAGTACCTTTAATACCACTTCTTTTTCTTCCACTTCTCCACTAAGTCCTTTGATGCTATTGAAAACTTCATCCACCTTCTGTAAGTAGCTTGTAATTTTTTCATCTTCAGACATTCATATGGTCTCAAACATGAGTTTCAAATTCTGCATTTTAGCTTGCTTGACCTTATCATCTCCTTCATAAATACTTTTTAACTTTTTCTAGATTTCATTAGTAGTTTTCAAATTCATAACTTTCACCAATTTAGAATTAGTAAGACCAATTAAAAGAGCACACCTTACTTTACCATTAGTTTCATACTAAAGAATTGTAGACACCTTTTTTTCACTACATCCAGTAATCTAACACATGAAAGCTTGTACTACACCACACATTCTACCACACTATTATTCACATCACATGCACCCCCTTTCACAATCCCTTGATACTTATTTATATCATCTTCAACCTTGAAAGCATTCTCCAAGGTCTGCAAAGCACCTTAGTTCACAAATTCAAATTAGGTTAGACCCAAAACATTACCATGGTGGAAAGGAATGAAGGTAGACCTCAACACACCTTATCTCAGACCTAAATCCACTCATACATGCTACACCATGCTTCCACAATCATCGAAGCAACTTTGCAACTAGTGTAAGCACCCAAGGTTGGCTAAACTGGTGTAAACACCATAAACAATTATGTACATGCTTCCTCAAACCCAAAGATGACTCGTGGACCACATGTTATGTTTGAGCACAATCTATAATATCCCATAAACACACTAAAGAGTAACAAATTCCTCTACAATAACTTTCACCTACCGCACAACCTTATCCTATTTACCTAGCATTCTCAAATGTCTCTATCATACATTGCAACTCAATAAATCCTCTTTCAGAGCACCAAACGATAAATAAATTTGACTGAAGATAGATATTAACCTTATAAGAACACTTCTAGAACCACAAGACCTAAAACCATTTTGCAAAGAAATGTGGAACAAAAACATTTCTCTTAGACACCTTTGCAATACACAGTTCACACACTGGTGAACACATCTCCATCTGCACATTGATACAGTATGCCAAAATCTTAATGTAGCATCTCTAAACACCCCCAAACAACATATTCAAACTACATAAATAAATCTTCAAAAGAAAGGAAATGTGGAGCAAAACTAGAATAATACTATGTAACACAGAATGTTATTGCCACACACTATTTTCTTATTTTATCAAATTTTCTCAAAAGCACTTGGAAACCAAGCACTAGAAACATATTATCACCATCTTCAGCACTTCCTCATCATCAGAGATAGCATCCACTCAACATCAACATCTCTTACTCTTGTGGCATCTTCTACTCATACAATTGACACCAATGACAACACAAGCTTGTTGACATCAATGACAACACCGACTGCACATACTTACAACAGATCTAACTAAAATCCTCATCCACATATCTTCATCTTCAAAATAAAATTTATCCATGAAATATGAAAATGCAAGGACATGTGCCTTCCCATCATAAATCTCACACCCATCAAATAAAGGCATTTGATAATAGATCTGGTTGGGCATGGACTGATTCTCATAATTGACCCAAGAAAGATCTATTTGTTTGTATGTATTTTCATTAGTAATAGGTTGAGGCCAAAGAAATTATCTATAATTAAGGCTTAGAATTAAATTAAATTTCACTTAACTCAAATTATAGAATTTTCTTGATCACAAATAGAATTGAGTGGTTATGTTTATTTAACTATTGAAATTAAAGAATTGAGTTCACTTAATCCTTTACCCAACCTAATAAGATTAACTAATTACTTAAATGTCATAAATAAACTCAAAGAAGGAAGTAAAGCTGAAAAGAACAAGAGAGAATATAGAGACGATAAGGAAATTGTTAACGGAGTTCACCCATATGTTCGGGCTACATCTCTGGGTCTACTCCTCAATGTAGGACCGCTTTATTAATGATGTCAAGCTTTAATTTCCTTTTTACATCATCCAATCTTTAGACCTACATTACAATTTCTCTCATAGTCTCTCTCAACACATAAATCTCCAAGATTCCTCTTCTCCAATATGCCTACTTTTCTCTTCCCTAAGAATTCTAATTGCCTCCACAAGCTCAAAGTTCCCCTTTAGATACAATTACATATGCTATTTGGGGTTTAACAAAATTATTTCCCAAATTGCCTAAACTAAGCCCTTATCCCAATTTAAACCCTTTTAAAATCTTACTATTCAGGGTTCATACATTGGTTTTAATATTTCCATGGCTCTCATTGAATCAAGCCCCTTTATAATAATCCCTTTACAATTTTTGGGCTTGTTTGAATTTAGTTTATGGTTTAAAACATTGCAAATGGGGAGGGCTCAAGTTTGGCCCACTGTGAACAACAAGAAGGGAACTGGACCAAGGCTTAGACTAACGTAGGCATATTTTACTTTCTAATTCATTTTCCTATTTCAACAAGGACTCTAGCAATTGCTTTTCTTTTTTAGTTTCATATTGTAGCCTAGCTAATTTATTTTGGTAATGCAAGGATGCATATAGGTTTTGGATATATGAATAGTAGGGACCTTCTTCCTCATCATAATCATGGACACTCTCTCTATCATAATATCTACAGCTTTCATCATAAGATATATTTAAAAAATTTCCCCTATGGTAAACTTGTCCATTCCATTCAGCTATAGCTGATTACAAATCACTTGTGCAGGGATAAAGGAGAGCAATTAATACATTTTTTATTGAGAAATAAACTGTGGTTTAAAGATGGAAGGAACAACATGTACCTTAACAAGCTATAGTCTCTTTGAATCATGGACACAATAGAAACACTTTATTTTCTTCGACAACAGAATTGCCACCTCATTGAATGAGGAAAACCCTTGAAACATAATTGATCTTGAAAGCTACAAAACAATTCTAGGTTTAACTCACCAGCAGAGTCTTCAAATTATTTAAACCCTTAAATTGTCCTCAGTAACAATGTCATTCTATTGGGTCCCAAAACTACAACTCCACTTCCTAGGATGTGTTGATTGTAGTTTTAGCACACAACAATGTAGGTAAGATACATAATATCTCACCTCTCTTGAAAGGACTCTTATCCTAGAAAAGACTTCCCCAAGGTTTATACAACTAGGTCTTAGCTTGCAGGAATAACTTCAGTGAAATGTTTTAGTTGTACCAACAAATGGGACTTACATGTATTGATAGGGTTTAGTGAAACTATGACAACAAAGTGTGTAGGCAACCCTATGATATTCTCAGTAGATTTGTGAATATGATAGATGCTTACAACCTAATTCTAACAAATGGATTTAAATAAAACACAAAAGGGTATAAGGGTTAAAGAGAAATGTTGAAACCTAAGTGACAATTACAACTGGATAGAATGCTACAGATAGACAACACTTTCGACATACCATGTCTTGTTTAACTAGGTTAAGAAGCCACAATTTTCTAGAAAATGATGCAATCTTCAATGGAATCTTGTGATTTTTAAATTTCATTCACTCATTAAACACATAGAAAATGGAACAGCTTAACTCATGAAATGTAATCGAACTAGATTTTAACAAGGCCAAGGATAACTATGCATAGCAACTTACAATCAACAAGCACTAATAGTATGGACCAAAGCATTCATCAGATATGTTAGCATTTACCCATCATTGCAAAGCACATCTAGTTAACTTCAGATTGATATGAACCATGAAATCCAAAAGAGATAACATAATGATGCAAATTCCCAGCAACTTGCAAAACTTGCTTTGTATTGATCACAATTTGGTAGTCTCAACAATTCAATATCAAGTCTTAGTTACAAATGAAGAGAAATGATGGCTCTTTTATAGAAAAGGCACCATACTAAGTTTTTCTTGGAAAGTGGAGATTAACTCAACACTAAGGGTCTAGATTTACACAACATTTAATGATATACAACAATTAGTTACATTTTAAGATTTATTTTTGTCTTGTATGAAAAAGACAAAATACAGCTTGCAAATACATTACATGTGGAAAAAATGGATACCCATTTGGTTATACATGATAAAGAGTCAAATTACAAGACAAAGGAAAGTCAACATGAAGTCATTTGACCATTGAAAATTGGAGTTGATGTGGAATGATGGGATTTCACATACTAGAGGGATCATGTCACTATTCATTGTCATCTAAGTTGACCTTGTTCTTTTCGTCTTCTCTATTGTTGTAGGTTATGTAGGCTTCAATGGCTGGGTTGATATCTGCTGGCTGAAGATCTTTAACATAATCAATTATGAATTTTATCCAGTCAACCTCTCGCAAAAATTTGCAATACACTGCTTCTCTGGACCTTTTATTTCTCTTGAACTCTCTGAACTCATCTCTGAGGTCACTTACCCTCTTTAGCTTTCCAATCATCTTAAGGGGTGAATCCCCATGAATGATATGATGCAATTTATATTTACATTCATGGGCATCTACTGGAGTTGTTTCATCTAGATCCATGTTTGTGTAGGCCTGAAGTACATCATTTAGATGATATATGAGATCCAAAATTTGGGCTCTAGCTAGTTCAGATGAATTCTTGGCCCAGTCAAAGACTTCTCTTCTTAACCCTATCAACTCCAGCCCATGTGCTAACATGTGTAATATGTCCTAGGTCAAAATTTTTTCTACTAGTAAGGTTTCGTCCAGAAGATTACTCATGGAAAAAACCCAAGAATGTATATGGGAATAATAATCATCATAATCTATACAAGCACTGACCACCTCATCCCATTCTAATTTTAGAAGAAAAAAATCCTTATGAAGTGCTGCCACCACATATATTACCTCACAACCCTCTAGATACACCTTGTGGAACCATTCCTCTATAGCAACTACAGTGGTTTTTATGCTATCAAAATTTTTGAACTCCTCTTTAGTAAGAAGAGAATGTGCAGTCTCTAGCTCACCATCTAAGGACATAGGTTTTATCAAATATTTTATACAAGCCCTCAGCTCCTCATTTTGCTACCTGAGTTGCTATTTGGTCAACTCATCTTTATTTAATCTATCTAGAATATTAGATATAGTGCCTTTGAATTCCTTTGTTTCCTATGTTTTGGATGTTGGCCCCTGATTAAGCATTGTGAGTATGTAATCGTCTGGCCTAACATATTCCTTATTGTCTTTCTTAGGAGGGACTACTACCTCTATAATATGAGACCCTGTGGCATCCTTGTAAATCCTAGACTAGATTTTAGCCTTTTTTTGCTTCTTTAGTTTCTCTAACTTGGCCAGGAAGCTATCCAAGTCAAGGGACATAACTTCTACCCTGGGAGGCTAATTATTTAACCTTTTCTATAGCCATTTTGGAGCTATAGAAGAATATTCTTGAGGGTCAATGTGACTATCCTCCTTATTGAAGGAACCATAAACATGAATGTTATCTATTTCTAGGCCTTGTACTGCCCCTTTATCATTCAATGCATTCTTCTCTTCTACCTCAGTGTTCCTTGTGGGAGATTGTCTATTCTATATGCTGCAGGTTCTCAATCACTGCTTGTGCAATTTCTAGCACTGAATCACCAGCCACCTCCTCTAATGGGATGTCTTCTATGTTCACTACTATTATGTTGAGGTTTGTCAGAGGCTCATGTGTTACATCCTCAATGACTACCTCTCCCTGTGAATCTAATTCAACACATACCTTTTCAATGCCTAGTAGTGAATGGAATGGAAGGGCTTCTGGCAAGGGCACTTGTGAGGAGTCATTAAAAGTCTTAGGCAAATAATTGTTTATTGCAACCAAAGAATTAGTAGCAGATGGGGTAAATATAATTTAGACAGGTTTGCAAATGTGGAAAAAACCATGAAAGGAGAAGGAGATGAAATTATAGAAAAAGCAACAAGTGGAGTGGAGAGGCTCAAGGATGGCAAGGTGAAAGGTGGAGGTGAGAGGATGGTTGAGATGGGAGGTAAGGATGATGACACAAAAGAAATGGATAGTGAAGAGGAAGCAAGAACAAGAAGACTCATAGATACAATGGCAAGGAAAGTGGATGGAGCAATGGATGATATGGGAATGGAAGAGATGGATGGAAAAGATGAAATAGAAGGAATGGATATGGAAGTGGTAAAAGGAAGAGGGACTGATATACTTGCACTGATTGCTATGGAAGATATAGCTATACCAGTACATAAGGAGGTAGGTGATGAGACAATAACTGTAGCAGAGGATGAGACAACAACATCTATATTTTGCTAAGGGGTAGTAGATGTGATGGGAGGTGGAGCCATAGGAGTTTTTTACTTAGCCTTTTTTGACTTTGATGTTTCACCCTTTCCACTGGGCATATCCTTTCTCTTTCTGCTCCTTATTCATGAAGATGGAAGATTATCTTTCTTCTACTATTTGGGAGGGTCTTTCTTTGCTTTCCTCTTAGTAGCCAGAGGAATATCCTCTTCATTGTCTCTTCCTAGAGCATCTCCTTGGACAACTTCCATAGCAACTTCTTGCCTTGCATCATAACTTATCTCAATAGGTTGATCTTCTTCGTCACTACTAGTTTTGTCTTGCTGCTACTCAGTACAGGTAAGGGCTACTCCTGCCTAAGTCAGAGTTGCAATTTATACTCATACCCAACCCTAACTATATTTAATAGGGTCCCTCATTAATACATCCAAAAAACTCTCCTATGAATTTGCCTAATCAGGAAATGGAATTAGCTGATTGAATAAAGCCTCATAAGGCACTCTTTGAGTCACATTGTTATACTCTATCACTTGGTTAGGGACCTCTATGATATTGAATCTTCTAATAAAGTCCAAAGACAGTCTAGAATACCTTCTCCTCAACACCCCATAATCATCAATGCAATTTTCCCAGAAAATCTTCAAGGTGTTCTCTATGAAACATTCTTTTGCTAACATGTCTCTCCATTACTCTAACGGGATCAAAATGAGTCCTTTTGTGATAAAAGTGTAGATTCAATAAGTACAGCTCCTTGTCTGAATGCTCTGCTGCTCCCATGGTAGTACAAGAATAGTTTCCTCTTCACAAAAGAATAGGGAACTTAATAGAGGCCCTATGTAGATGTTTTAATTTTTCTACACAAGTGAGGAGTTGTCTAGGAAGGTCAAGAAGTACTATCTTATATGTTGGGTACTAAGGAAGCTTGTAGGGTGTTCTAGTGAAACCTTAGACCCTCACATATGTAAACTTTTGAAACTAAATGTACCATCACCATCTCCCATATAATTGTACAACATTAGTTACCTCAGGGGATAGTCTCCTAGCCATATCATTTTACAATATCTAGGTAATGCACATAGTAAATGTGTCATTGACCCTCTTGTTGTGCACTAGTAACTATGAAATTTTTAGTTGAGTGTAACACTCATACATTGTGTATTGATCTTCTCCATTACCAACCTCCCCTAGTCTTGACATGCCAGGATATACATGAGTTCTAGCCAAAGCATATACAACATAGGTAGTCCACATAAAATTCTCATCAGTATGGAAGGAAACAAAGGCCTCACGAGTGTTATTGCTTATAATCTAGGCCCAATGTATTTTCTTATCCCCATGTAGGGTTTCCTCTATAAATGGGAACATCCATCCTTCAAATGTAGAGGCTGAGGGTAGCCCCATGATTCTACTCAAAAGAGTTACCAGGTCTCCTATCTCCTCTTTGAAATCACTTTTATACAAGACCTGAGGAAGCTTAGACATAGCTGCCCTCTTGTTTTTCATCCATCCATCATTTATCTTCCTGCTATGTAGGTCTATGGATCCTGCTTATACTACTTGTCAGCTTCTTCCTTATCCATCATGGTGAGGACAAGAAACAGAGGAATGCCAAAGGTTTTTGCTATGGCCAAAGGGCTGAGATTTGCCAGTACTTGACCTCCATGTGTCTAAACTATTCTAGTCAACTGATCATAGTTGTTCGCACATGCCACAATTAACTCAAGGCATTGCATTGAGGTAGGGAATGCAGCTTCTTGAGCAATCCCATTGTCTCTAATCCTCTTGGATTTGGGTGTTGGATTAGGACCTAAGACCCTTAGTCTGAAATCTTCAATGTTAATATGTCCTAGGTCTATATCTCTAATGTTTCTCTGTGCTAAGGTGATCTTTGTCACTGGGGGGATGGCTTTGAATTTATACTTCATACTAATATCTTGGGAAGACATCTAATCTACAAGACAAGAACCTAATGAGTAACTTTTGTAATCTCACTAACCTAATGGTCTCAGACTTAGGTTTCATGACTGCTACATGCCTTTAGTTTGCGTCCTAAGTTAGGAGTCTAGACTGAAGATGGTACTTAATCTAATTACATTGAAAGTCTATTGTCTCAACTTAAATCCCATAAAACCAACTCAAGAAAGCACAAGATTTTCATTATATTCCATCCCCTAGCATTTATTACATGAAATCAAAAATCTAAAGTAAAGAAAAATAGCTTAGCAGGATTTTATGCCCTCACTGGATATGTGCATTAAATGCTAAGCTAAATGCATGACATCATAAAATTTGTATAAAATATGTAAATATCAATTAATATCATGCAATACATCAAATTCACTAATCAGATACCTTAAATTCCCTTGAAAAATGCCTTAAATATTCCATGCTAATCTATTCATGGAGTTAGCAGGGATTTGGGTTACCATTGGATCAGTGGGCTTTTATGCCCTCACCGGATTGGCGAGAATTCTATCAATCATCAGATATGTGTGATTAGTGTCATTATCTACACAAACTCCCATAGAGGATAATTTTAGTGCAAAACATATATAATGCTCTAGGCGGATGTTTCACCTATCATTGGATAGTGGGGTTTTTACCCACCACCGGACATGTCCGATGAGGGATGATTCTAGCACTAAGTAATCTAGGTGATTGAACTAGAGTTTAGTAGAGCTTTTTTTGATGGATGGATAAGTAGAACTTTAGGGTGTTATAGGATATGTCAAGTGAAGACATATGTTAGCGCAAATGTCTAATGCAGGCTTGGCAGGGCTTTTAGCTTTCACACGACTAGCATAGATTTTAGTGATAGTAGGATATGTCTCATTAGCAACAATTTTAGCACAAACCCAATGATGAATACTTTTAGTGCTTAGCTCATGCAGGTTTCTAATGCCATAGTTTGCAAGGTTTTGAGAGTTGACAGAATTGATGGGACTTTTGGCCCTTACTGGATGTATCTAGTGAATAGTGTTTTTAGCGATGGGTCTGATTTGCATGAATGTATTGCTTTGTGAAGGATACTAATGGAGTTTTTGGGTCTTAATGGATATATCTATTTCCATTAAGTTCAAGCACACATGTCACTAAGGGTTTCTTATAAAGTAAACACAGTGTATAATAAATAGAGATTTTTAAAGTATTTCAAGCATTCTAACTCTAATGCTCTTATCAAAGAAATGAACTGAAGATCTTTAGAGATGTGTTTATTCTGTTTCCCAAATGAAAACATCTATCTTCCCCAAAATAAAACCACATTGACATATACATGTGTGTGTATATACCCAAATTTTGAACAAAACCCTAATTTAAACCCACAACTGACCATTTCAATGAATCTCAAACCAAATCTTTTATACAAAATCAAAGCAAACCCCATGCATTTGACAATATCAATCTATAAGCCCTAGATGCAATGAATAGAAAGAAAAGTTCAGCCACCAACCTATTAATATTAAAGATGAGGGTTAAGAGACTTGAATTTACTATTGTCGAGAAAGTTGTGCTCTATTAATCTCTTCTAATTTCTCAAACACTCAAAGCAACTTAACTAGTTGCAGAGCTTGCAAAATCTTTTGGAATGTAGAATGAAAGCAATTGGGAAATTTTAAACCATTTATATCACCTGACATTGTGCCATTAATGTGGAGTATGAGAAATAGGGTGTCCTTCTCTTTGTAGAGCTTTGCCATCAAATAGGATCTACAAAGTTTTTAGATAGGATCAGATATGTCTGATGAATGATGATTTCTACACACATCCTGTCATGTCTCTTTTTAGCATAGTGGTAAGATGAATGCTTTGATGGGGATTTTCTCTTACATGGGATAGGTGGGGATCCCTACTACAACTGGACATGTCCAGTGAGGCATGATTTTCATGCGGATCCTGTCAGGTGCACTTTTAGTGCAAAGGTTCTAAAACAATGCTAGCACATGGTTTTCTTAAACCACCAAACAAGTGGGGATTTAGGTGGGCATTGGATATGTTTGGTGAAGTTAGAATTTAGCACAAATGTAGTGAACACTACTTTTAGTGTAAAACTGTTCCTAAGGAAGCTTAGTGACGATATTTGGTATTAGAGGATATCAGTGCAAATGTAGTAAACTACATTTTTAGTGCAAAGCACATTTAAGGACTTAAAATCTCAATCCAAATTATGAAACTTAATCAAGACTCAATTTTCAAATGTACCAAAAGAGGTCATCATACCATTTTTATGTAATCAGACTCAAATATGCAAACTGACCCTACAATCAAGACATCGAGACATTAATCCTCTCAAGTGACTAACTAAGACCTAGCCAAATCAAAAAGGTGAAGAAAAAGAAAGGGGGGTCTCCATTTGGTAAAGTGGGGCATGTGTGCAAGGTACAACAAATGGAGACTCTATTGGGGAAATGATCTAAAGAATTTCAAAGATAAACAATAGTTTTGAACCCAAAATCTCCATGTTTCCCACTCATTAAACTAGACAACATGATACAATATCACAAAAGTAGAGATCACTAACTCAGTATAACTCTCCATATCCTAAAAGTCTAAGTGTGTGCAATTGCATTCATTCCCATCCTTCTGCAACCAAGATCGTCAAGGTTCACTTGCATTAACCTATGTAAAGATACACACCTTTTGAACTACCTTGGGCATTACCATGCTACCAATAGGCATTTCTAGCTCCAATGAGGTTGTCTCTATGATTCCCTCAAGGATTGCTCTACTACCCATTAGGCATCCATTGACCTTGATAGAGCTACTTGATTCCTCCAGCTAATCAAACATTTTGGCATGGAAATTAGGAAGTATTGATTTAGCAGAGTATTCATTTGATAATGCATTGAGATTAGTTCTTGATATGAGTACTAGAAAGCACCACATAACCTTGCAGTAGATGATAAGTATCACATGGGCTATGGATTGGTTCAACTTCACTAGGATGGGAATCATAGTGGCGGCAAAGGTGAGCTTATAGATTTTTCACTTAACCCAAGATCACCAAGATTCATTTAGAAGCTTCAGGATTATTTTAAAAGTGTGAGATATTGGACTAGAAAATACTTCAAGTGAACCAAACTAATGACTCTTTTCCTGTGAACAAGCATCATACCATCTAAGAGTAACAATAGAACCCACAAGAAGACCTGAGTGGAAAACCAAAGTTTCTCAAGGAAATTCTCTAGATTACTTACCCAAAGAGGGCCTTTTGTAGGACTCCACAACTACCTCCACATTCAAGAAATGGAGAACCCCAACAAATAAAGCATAGGGAACAAAAACAAAGCAAACAAAGAAAATAACATAAACAAAGAAAACTACTCTAACCAAAGAAAAATCAAGCAAACAAAAGAAGAAAAGAAAAACAATAGGAAAGATACACTATGTACACAAAAGAAGGAAAAAATGCCTCCTAAGCTTGAAAGTAGTGCTTTAGCAACTACCCATTAATAGGAAATGGGAGTTCCTCGCCAATACTGTCCCCTAGGATTTCAGATATTTGATAGGGACCCAACTAGAGCTTATTGAACATCCCATGTTCACCCTTTTTCTCACGAGCCTTATCCTAGTAGAGGACCAAATCTGAGATACGAAAAAGCCTTCACCTTGGCTCTCTTATCGAACTAGCATTATAAAACACCTTGGTGTTTTGCAAAGTTTTTAATGATAGCATCACTTTTTTCTTCTAGATGCAGCAACTGGGTTAGGTGGGTTGAGGTTTTGTCATCAAGTTCCAAATAATCTTGCATAAACTGCAGTACAAGGATTCACAAGTGGATTTAGAAAATAAGTTTGAGACCATAAACCAAATGATAGGGTGAGGTTCCTAGAGCAGCTTTGTGTTTGATCCTATCTTCCCATAAGGCATATCTAATTTGGGTACACCAGTCTCTAGGATTCTTATCAAGTAGCCTTTTGATGACCTCAAGCAAGTCTTTGTTAGTGGATTCATCAATTCCATTTCCTTGAGGATAATAATTAGATGAAAATTTCAGCACAATACCATAATTAAGGCCCACTTTGAGAAACAAAAAGTAAAAAATGTTCGACCGTTATCACAAACAAAAGAAAAGTGATAGCCAAACCTTGTAATGATATTCTTTTAAATGAATTCAATTACCACCTCAGTTTTACATTGTTTACAAGTTTGAGCTTCAAACCATCTGGTGCAATAGTTAGTAGCATTTACAATATACATGTGGCCTACAAAAGAATGTAGATTGATCATACCAAAAAAATTAAGTCCCCACTATGCAAATGGGTGTACCTCGATGACTAGTTTTAATAGCATAGTAGCATTTCTTTCTCTTGAAGTGGTAGTATGACATACATGGCAAGTTTGGATGTGTGCATGAGCATCTTTAAACAAGGTAGGCTAGTAATATCTCACCTAAAGAATCTTATTTGCAGTAGAATGTGCTAAACCATGGCCTATCCCAAACTTCTCATGAAAACTAGTTAAAACATGTGCCACCTCTGTTTTGTCTAGACAACTCAAGTAAATCCCTTCATGGTTCTTCTTATATAAAATTGATCTTTTGACCATGAAACTACTTCTTTTCAGCCTCAAAGATCTTCTTTGAACAAAATTCAAGTGAGGTGGACACTATTGGTTAAGGAGATAAAACAAGATGTCACCATACCATTCATCCTTTGAAATATCCTCCAATACATATTGTTGAGATACAAGGTTTGGGTTTGTTTCTGCCATGGTCTTGGTAAGTGATTGACCTCACACTAGTTTTATAGGTTGTACCTCTAGATTGAATTCCTATAGTATCATGACCCACTTTCCTCTTCTTTTGCTGAGCTCATTCTGCATTAGCAATGCTATCACTATAGCATCAGGAACTATAGCAGTCACTCTGCTCCTCAGGACATAGCGACAAAATTTTTTGACTACCTTAACTACGGTATAGGCATATTTCTCTACATTTGGGTATCTAAGTTCAACGTATTTTAATGGGGTGCTCATGAAAGCAATAAGACGTTCATCATCGATTCCCCTTCTCTATGTCAACATAGTTGTGCATGTGGGTTCTGAAGCAAAGGAGTATATGCAAAATGGCAAAGTATAATCTGGACTTACTAGGACTAGAGCATTATTTATTTCTTGGTTTATTTCCACAAAGGTGGCATTAGGGCCCCAAGTGTCCACTTGATCTTAGAATCTTGTTTTAATATTGCATTCAAGGGCTGGACGATCTTAGCGAAACTAGTAATAAACTTCCAGATGAAGTTGATCTTCCCAAAATATATTTTAGCTCTTCCTTACTAGCTAGAAGTTGGATCCTGAGTATAGCCTAGACTCTATCAAGATGTATGGATATTCCTTCCTCTGAAATCACATGTCCTAATAGCTTACCTTCAGTGACACCAAAGATACACTTCTTTGGATTTAATGAAATTCCATAGTCTCTACATCGTTGCAATACTTTCCTCAAATAAAAAATATGGCCACCACTTTTTTTGGAGAATATGGTTAGATCATCCATATAAATGATAATGAATTTACCTACCAATCCCTTAAAAGCAATATCCATTGCACATTGAAATATTGCTCTAGCATCAATTAGACCAAATGGCATCCTTCGATACACATAAATACCCCATTTGCATGTGAAATTAATTTTGAGTTTGTCAACATATTCAACCATCACTTGATTATAACTTGAATAACCATCCAAACATGACATCATCTATGACCCATTGACTATCTACAATACTTCATCAAGGGATGGCAATGGATAGTTGTCCTTTTCTAAAGCTCTATTCAAAATTTTGAAGTCCACACTATTGAATACAATGAACACTAAGAGGGGGGGTGAAATGTTCTACAAAACCATTTATGCACTTGCTCTTTTATCCATTTACCAAATTCAATTATGTGAAAGAAGATTAAACAAATGAACAGAAACCACAAAAACATAACACATGAACACCAAGATTTTTACATGGAAAACCCAATGAGGGAAAACCACAGAGAGTGTTAGCTCTCAATATATTATTATAGCACAATACTTAATTACAAGAGGCTCACTTCCCAAAGCTCACTGCTCAAGAGAAAAGGCTCACTGCTAATTAGAAGAAGAAAGAAGAAGGGCAGCTCATTGCCAAAGATGAAGTGCTATGATTGTATCTACATATGCATGGTTATAGTTCCAATTAAGCTCATAAACATTGACTCAGAACTCTCGATTTCAGTCTGCCCCTGCTTCTCTACTCTACTATTACATACACTCAAGATTTATCTTCATTTTCTATAGCCAATCTATCTTCACATATTTTGCATCCACCTACATCACATCACACTACTCAACATTCAAACATTGAAATCCATCCTCTATTTATATCTGTAACTAAATCTTTCTCATGATTAGGTCGGCAAGCAAATTGTGACATGTGTATACCAAGTGTTGTATCTTGTTGGCTCATTCTTGAGTTAAATATTCAATGCAGATCCAAAACATCTTGTACATGTCTTCATATGTGTTGGCTCTAATCATACAACCACTTACATTTATCATCCAGCTCTTATTTCTTCTCCGCATAAGGATTTAACCATCTTGTCGACTTGTTCCTTAATAACATATATGATAGGTTCCTTTGTCACATCACAACTCATGCTATAGACCAAATGGGACTTCATGAACCATATTTAGCAATGATTATTTATCTCTTAACATGTCTTCAACTCTGTAGAACAAGATAAATCTGCATGCCAAAATGCGGACCTTAGAACTATTGCCCTGTCACACTATAACACTGTCATACTTGATGCCGGTATTGGAGAGCCTGTAGAATAATATCTATTGCACTTCCAGAGCTACAAAATTGAATTCAAATAGTCATGACCTATCTCTATCTTACTTTAGAATCACAAAACAAAACATGCTAATGCGAAGGAATGAGAACCACTTCATTCTGCACTGTTCATTGTTTCTGTCTTACTACTGCTGACCCAGACATAGTCTTTTCATCAGATGACTTCCAAAGGAAGTTGTGACTTGATTATTGGAATGTAACATCAATAGATAATTATGAACATCATACCTAAGTTGCATCTTCATATCTTCACTTATAGAGGATTACTGATCCTTTTTCTATCTCATACCTAAACACTTCCAATACTTAGCCAATTTAGGGCTTCTGGACCAAAATTCTTGGTGGCTTGTTGCCAGATTAGGATTGTCTTTCAAAATTGTATCTCTTTTCCATTGTGATGGATGCTCTTTGTCTTGTTTCCATCAATGACAGCACTCTAGTCTACTACATATCAGTGTCTCTTGCCAACAATCTCCTCCTTTGGCATGATGGCAACACTTAGTGAAAAATGTTTGTCTGCTCCCCCTTACTATATAGACTCTGAATTTGATCTCCCCCTTAGCTGATTACTCATTTTTCACTTATCCTCTTCTCCCCCTTTGACATCAATGCAAAGGTATATGAACTGGAGTCAAAACTTTGTTGAAACTACAAAAATTGCTATACTCTGCCGCATATATACAAGTACAATCTTCATCTTAATTTTACATGAGTTGCAGGATATCATAAAAAATGGTCTTCATTTGAGATAGCTCTCTCATCCATGCCTTCTTGGCATTGTCCAAAACTTCAATATGGTTGTTCAAGAGAAAAGTCATCTTCTCTACCTTTTGCAAATCAAAAGGTATGTCAGCTAGTGAAGCTGCTTGTGTCATTGTTGTTAGATTGAACATTAAGTCCAACTTAGGACTAATCAGTCCTCTTAATTAACACATTCTATTTTTTAATTGATCTCTCTGGTTTATTTGATTACCCAAGTCATTATGAATTTTGATGACTTGAATATCTTTATTGCCTATAGATTCCATCACCGGATCAAATGCTTTAGATATATTGTCTAGCTACAGTTCCAAATCTTTGATTTTATCTTCTATTTTTCTTGTGACTATAGGCCAGGATGGACAAAATTTGTATAGGTAACCTGCCTCCTTAATTGCATTCTGAATGCCTTTTATTCTACCATCCAACTCAGTGTTGTCATTTTCTATCATTGCCTACAACTCATTCAACCTTTTGTCATTGAACTTTTGTCTTACTTTAAGTTTGGCAGATTTCTCAAGGGACTCAAAATGTTTATTGATAGAATTTATTAGACCTTTGAGTTGGTCCATGGAGGACACAAAGGTATCCTTTTGATAAGATGGCATTAGCCTTTCCAAAATGCTAGATGCCTCTCTAATAAGCTCACTATCTTCAATGTGAGATTTAAGCATCTCTTTCTAGGCCTTGGCCTATATAACTATCACTAATTTTAGTTTTTGTACTGATGACATTGCCTCCAAGTCTATTGGACCTTGCAGGAACTCAGTCTTATCCAAAATGTGTTTCCCTTTATCCAAAAATTCTTTTGCTAATTCTACAGTGTTTGTTGCTCTGGCAGAAGCTTCTTCCTTCTGACTCAGTTCTAGATTATCTAAATTCATGTCTTTATTAGCATCCTCCTTCTATTCTGGTGGAGGGGTTTCCTTGATGTGCTCCTCTTCTAGTTTCTCCTTGTCATTTTGTTCTTCCAGAGGAGGTGTTATTTGAGTTTCCACTGTAGGTGCTTCCATCTCTTTGGGCACATGCTCATCTTTTCTTGCTTCTTTCTCATGATTCAGCTTAGGATCAAATGTGTCATTACCAGCATCTGTTACTTCATTGTCATAGATAGTAGGGATATTGTACTTCTTTAGTATTTCCAAAATGATCTCCTCTATCTCCTTGACTAATTTATCAATTTCTCCTAACATCAATGAGTTCATCCTTTTCTTGGTGATGAATGCATCCTTTAGTTCCTTAGAAATTTTGGCTTCTGCTTCAGGAGTGATCTCCAAATTTAACCTTGTTAGTACATGTTGTCTAAGCTCAATGTCTTTTGCCATAGCAGTTTCTTTTCTGGCAGACAATATGCTACCAAATGTATCAAGAAGATCAGAAATGATTTCAATGAGGGCTCTATTGTATATGTTAAGATACTCTATGAAAGCATCTTCTAAAATCCTTTTATTAGAATCATTGTAATCATCATAAAATTCAGCCATAGGTTTCAGATTTCCATCAATAGTGACAAACTTTAATACATCCTCAAGTCTTATTGTAGCCTTTTCCATTTGAGGCTCTTCCTCATTAACCATTTTTCTTCTTCCAGAGGGCTTTGTTGCTTCAACTTTCATCTTCTTGACATCTTTATCAGACTCAGTCTCCTCTTCATCTTTTTCACTTACACTTACATACATTCTTCTACCTTTTGTTTTCTATCTTTTTGCTCCTATGTCAGTTAGCTTCTTTACAGATTCCTTTATGCCAATAGATGTAGGACCGGAAGAGGAGACAAAGATTCTAGTAGAACTCTTTGTTTCTTGAGGTCTTTCTTCTTTTTCTTTAGGTTCTTCTAGAACCTTAGCTCTTTCACTTTCTTTCTTTTCCTTTGCTTCCCTAGTTTGTTCCTTTATGAATCCATGTTTCAAGGCAAACTCTTCTACTTCTCTTCTTACTTTCCTTGAGGTCTCTGGTTTTCTAACCTCTACAAGTATTTTCACATTTAGTTCTTCAAAGGTTCCAAGCCTTTCTTCTTTGGTGTCAAGTGGTTTGCTCAACATGTGCCAAGCATAATTATCAAGAATTGCTTCTTCCACTTCATATCCCATATGCATAATCCAAACTATGCTAGGCTTAATGGCCTCCATCAAGCATTGATCCTTGTTGACAATGAAGCATATTGTATCTTTGTATTTTTCTACTATTTTCTTTGGAATCCTTTGCCTAGAATGCATTACACTCTGAAAATTCTTAAAGTATCCCCATAGAGCAACTTTTTGGGCATCATGATTTCCAATAGTCTTTAGGAGATCTCTAATTTGTATGGCTATAGGTTTGTTGGTTAACCAAAACAAATTCTTCATAGTGGGTAGTTCGTTCATGAAATAGAAGAATAGGCAAATGATCAACGTACCAAATTTAAATGGGTAATTCTTACTCTCCTTGATTTTCTTTAGATTCTCCATCAATTGGCTCCGTAGAAGTTCACACAAGTCATAATTAGCATTTTCTTTTACCATTTGATAAGTCGTGTATATCATAGTACTAGTACAAAATTCTCCCAGTTTGTAAAGTAAATCTTATAACCAATGATCATTGAGGCAAATTTTGTAGCTGGATTTGTAATATCATTAATAGTTAGTGCCCTCTTATCAAAATTTTCTCTAGTAGATTCCATAACAACTTGATTCTTGACATCTTTTAGCAAGGGCATGCCTCAAGTGGAGCTTAACCCTGTTATTGCACCAATGGTCTCCTTGGTGATCTTAAAAGGCTACTCTAACCACATGAATTCATCATGAATTCTACTCAATACATACTGGACCCATTCATCTTCAAGAAATGTGGGGAAGTGTACATATTGGATAAATTTCTTCTCTACTAGAACTTTGTATTCCTCCTTAAGGTCAAAATGATCTCCACTCAAGTGTTTCAAATATAAATCTATGATTTTTCTCTATTTGTGTTCATCCATGGCTACATGGATGTATGCCCTAACATCCTCTAAATACATAACTCCATAAGATACCTCTAAGAACATGCCCAATGGATCTACTTTAGTTGCTTTGTAGGGGTGTTTCTTGAATTTTGGGCAAGCTCACTCAGTAATATCAATGATTTGTGGAGTGACCATTTCTCAAAATCTTCAACAAATACACAATAGGGTTTGGTCTGCAAATACCTTGTTACACTGAAATTAGGGTTTCCTTATTTGAATTACTCTGAATTCTTTGAATCTTTGTTGAAATTGCCTAAAAAATTCACTTCAATGCTCTTGAGTACTAAAAAACTTAAATGCAAAGTGATTTTGAAATCAAACAAGTCCCTTTTTATTCTCTGCATGACTTGACCTAAATCGTCATAAATGATCATTTCTAAAAAGCTATCTAACTTCTTTCTGATAGATATAGTCAATTTGGATTGCTCTTCAATTTGGTGCACTTAATCTTTTCCTTCCAGTTTTTCCTTCATGGGATTCTTCCTGACAAGTTTTTCATCATATCTTTGTGCCATATTCCAACACTAATCATTTGGCTAGGGGATTTAAATTTTCAATGCAACTCCCCCTGAGCTAGAGCTCCCAATTCACTTCTTGGAAGAAGTATCTGCACCAAATGTTGGTGCCAATCCATCCTTAACCTCATTCACATCCTTTTTGATCTAGATCATATTCATTTCCTTCTTGGTTTCCACCGGATCAACCATCTTCTTTCCTTTATCATCTCTATGTTTTTTTTTCCTCTATTCTGTAGAATCTAGCAAAGTGTCCGGACTTGTTGCAATTGTAGCACATAATCTTTCTTTGACCTTGATTTCTTCTGACATTTGAATTTGGCCTTGATCTGCACTGGTTAGCCATATGCCCAAATCTATTGCATGTAAAACACTTGCCATTGAAGGATTGACTATTTCTTGAATAGTTTGGCACATTTCTTGGCACACTTCTGCACTCATTTGATTTATGACTGAACATCAGAAATTAGTGTCTTGTATGGAATGGTACAATTTCCCTCAGTTTAGATCCTCACTCTTGGTGACCTCTCAACCCTTTCTTTTTTGGCTTGCTCGAAACCCTAATTGACTTAGTCTAGGAGCAATTTATTCACTTTTTGAGGTAACTGATTGATAGAAATAGGAAAGAGATTTGAGAATAGGGTCCCTTGGACCCCCAAAAATGTAGATCTGAGCTAAAATTGGGGCCTTGGACTTGGGCGCCCACACCCTAGTCCTCCCCGATTTCACGAGATTTTAAATTTTGACAGAGTGTCAGTTCCTGCCGAGTGCCTTGGGATTCCATTTTCAAATTCTTGATTTTCGCATGATATCAAGATGTTATTTCAAAATTTGAATTGCCTAAAGCTAGATATAAAAAGACATTTGCAATTCAATTTAACACACACAATTCTTATACAAGCTTGATGCCAAAACTCTGTTGTGATTGCCATTGAAGATTAGTGACTTGTTGAAGCTCTTCAAAGTATTCTTTATTTGCTATCTTGGAGACAATGGATGAAGATTAGGAATCAAGATCTTGAGTCTATCTTGCTCTTCCTAGGGTTTGTACACCCTTTGCATGATCGGGAGAAGGGTTGAAGCCTCCAACAACAAGCTTGGAGATCCTTCATGGACATTGCTGATTTGCCTTCTTGTTCATGCAAGTCTTCATTTATCTCCTCTCCTTGAGGTGAAGTTATATGTGTTTATTGATGCAAAGCAAGTTATTGATCTTCCCTTGATTGAGACATCTAGGGTTTGATTTTTATGCATACACACATTGTTAGGTTTGCACACACTTCTGCAAATCTTTTCCTTTGGCTATTGTTGATGTAGAAATACTGAAGACAGGGCTTGAGTGAGGCAAGCTCCTATATAGCCGCAACAATTTCCTTCTTTTGTATGTGCAGATCATGTTTTGCAAGTTCTGGCGAAAAGGAGCTACAGGAAGGAGGATATTATGGGTATAGTCGTGATAGACTTTTAGATTTTTGGATTCTAAGACTTGCGGGACATTGGAGCCGGTGCCCTAGTCCAACCAGGTGATATTTCTGGGATCTGGAACACTTTTGGCAGCCTTTGACACCCTGTGCAGAAGATTTCTTTGTTGAGAACTTTCAGGACATTGGAGCAGGAGCCCTAGTCCATGTAGCCCTCAGATGCTGGGTACACTATCTCTAGAACCCCTCCTCTACTCTTTTGTGATTAGTTTTATCAGATACTTCATCAGTTTCTATATATTGTTGATTTGAGGTATAATTAGGGTTTTACTTGGTTAAGAGTACAACATTTGATAAAATCTTGATTAGGGCCTTAGGTTACATAACCATGCGAGCATAAAAAAAGAGGCAAAGTGATTAGAAGCTTGTTCCAAGCTTGGTCCTTGTCTCCCCAATGCTTAGTGGCGAGAAATGGTAGTATTTAACCTAGTTTAAACAAACTATCATTTTTCACCCTAAACATTTTGTTGAACCTGAGCTTTAAAGAATTTGCATCCTTTTAAACTTCACATTTGAAACAATTTGCTATTCTAGAGCATAATTGGATTGAAAAATGTCTTTAGTGAATTTGCATATGTTAAATTATGGATTACATTCTTTATCTTTTCACTAAAAGAGTTGGAAGTTATCACTTATTGTTGGATATTGTATCTCATTTGAAAAGGCCATCATTGTGCATTTAAATCTTGGTTTAAATAGAGCATGTTAGAATGTCAGATTATTTTTTACAAGATTTTCATGCTTATGATGAGCCGTTTAGTCAGGATGACTTTGATATGTTAGATGAAGCCCTTGAGGACTTTATCTCGATTGAACATTCCACTGTGATCTCTAAGCCGTCACTATTCCAAAGATTTGTAAATTCAATTTATGTTCCTAAACATAAAGAAGAGATTGAAAAACTCAAAATTGTGGTCACTCTATGTGCAAATGTAGTTCAACCACCCTTTAAACCTATGCTTGTTGTTAAAGGTCTTTCATCCTCTTCTATATCTCCTGATCACATTTATGATTATGCAAAACAAATAGCAAAACAAGACTCACAAACTAATCATAATGTGGTTGCTCATGTGTATAACACTTGAAATAATAAACAAAGTACACAACAAATGAATGTTCTGATATCTTTACTAGCTTCTCAACCTATGCTTCCTCAAGCACCTCGTTTAACATATAAAGGTGGTAAAAACTATGATCTTGTAGAGCAGCTTCGCGCTACTCCTGCAAAGATATCTCTTTGGGAACTTATACAAACTTTACCTACTTACCATGGAATGCTACAAGAAGCTTTATAAAAGGTGATTGTTCCTCCTATTGTTAAACCAAATGATGTTGTAGCTTTACTAGATTGTATGCATGCAACAAAAACAGATATTTTATTTCAACAACATGAGTTACCATCTCTCGAGGTTCAGAAGTAGTATGATCCTTTGGCCATCTTTATTACGATAAAAAAAACACTACTTAAGAGAGTTATGATTGATAATGGGTCAGCCCTTAATGTTTGATTTATTGCACAAGGTTAAAGTTGATATATCTGTTGTCAAACCAGAATCATTAAGTATCCATGGCTTTGATAATGTTGGATGAGAATCCGTGGGCACTATAACTTTACCTATACAAGTTGTACCTGTGATGGTGCCTACCTTGATTCATGTAATACCTTGTTCTCTATCTTACAACATAATTCTAGGTAGACCGTGGATACATGCATTAGAAGTAGTTCCTTCCACTTTACACCATTCAATGAAGTTTATATTTAAGGGAAAATAGGATACTATCCATTTGAATCTTGAACCTGACAATTGTCTGCAAATGGAAGTACATAAGCATGTTATTGGTCCTAAGATTTTAAATAATCTGAAAGTTGAATTGTCAGCTCCTCTTGTCTCTAAAAGTGTTATGCAGGAGCCCAAGCAATCAAATGCATTTGTTGGTGATGACTAGGGTTCGTTAGATTTTGCATCCTCCTCCACAGGAGAATATAAACTTAAAAACCTCGTCCCTGAAACAACAAACATTGCATCGATCACATCACATGTTTTGAAGGATAAACATAAGACTTCTTTGTTGACAAATAAAGACAATACTCTGAGTTATACTACTGATTATGAGACATATGAAGCTTCACCTTCCTCTAAAGAAATGGTCTCTCTCTATGGCAGAGGATTCCAAATCCTTTACAAAAATTGTGACTATGTAGGTAATGGTTGTGGCATAAATCAACAAGGAATCAAAGTCCCTATAGAATCTACTTCACAACATCACTCAAGTGGTATTGGATACAATCCTTTTAAGGAATCCAAAGCCCACAAATGCCCTACTCTAAATGTGAACACACTATCAACACTTAGTTTGATATTCCCTAAGATGATTGACACCAATTGTCCTCCAGGGTCACCTCCGTTAGATATGTTTACAATGGATGAAGCGATAATGTATTTCTTAGGTGCCTATGATGGAATTCCTTGTTATCACCACAAACGTGGCCTACCTTATTGTTTGAACAATGATGCATACTTTGGAAAGACTATTAGCACCATAACTACTATAGTAGAGCATAGTGAAGAACTTAAAGTACAATTACCATTCTACAATCCCCTTGACCATAGTACTCTCCTTAATGAAAAAACTATCGATGTCATTATGGATAAGGATAATCTTGAAAAAGTTCTCTATTGGTGATTGTTTAAATGCAGAAGAAAAAGAAGAAATGACTAAATTATTGAGTGAATTCTCAAAATTATTTGCTTGGAATTATTCAAACATGCCTGGTATAGATCCTCATATTGTAACGCATAATATTGTGTTGAAGCCAGATGTGAAACCTTTCAAACAAAAGATTCGCAAGATGAATCCTAAGATTGCTTTGCTTGTTAAAGCTGAAATAGAAAAACTCTTACAAGTTGGCTTTATTCGACCTATCGATTACTCTCCATGGATCTCGAATATTGTTACCGTCACTAAACCTGATGGTCATATAAGAATGTGCATAGATTTCCAAGATCTAAATTTGGCATCTTTAAAAGATGATTTTCTGCTTCATAATATCGATATGATTATTGATTCCATAGCCGGACATGAGTTTTTATCTTTCATGGATGGATTTTTGGGATATAATCAAATCCTTATAAATCCTCTCGATCAGTACAAAACAACCTTTATAACACCTTGAGGTACATTTTTTTGGGTAGTCATGCCATTTGGACTTAAGAATGCAGGAGCTACCTACCAACGTGTAATGACTCTTATATTTCATGACTATATGCACAATATTCTAGAGGATTATGTTGATGACATCCTAGCAAAGTCTATCCATCGTAAGGATCATGTGACAAATCTTTGACAAATATTTGAGTGCATACGAAAATATAATATGTGATTGAATCATCGAAAGTGTGTTTTTGGCATGGATAGTGGAAAGTTACTTGGATTTATCATTTCAAATTGAGGTATAGAAGCTGACATGAAAAACATAGATGCAATTGTTAATATGCCAATACATAAGAACATATCTCAACTTCATAGTTTATAGGGGGCCATTCACCAATTTATTTCACAAATCACAGATAGGACTTACCCCTTTACACAACTACTAAAGAAAGATTCTCACTTTCAATGGAATTTCTAATGTCAAAAAGATTTCAATGATCTAAAGGATTACTTAGCTAATCTGCCTATTTTACAACCTACTATTTTTGATAAACCATTTCTATTATACATTTCAGCATCTAACAATGCCTTAGCAGCTTTATTAGCACAACATAATGTTGAAGGCAAAGAATGTGTTGTCTATTACATTAGTCGCACTTTGCTTGATTATGAAGTGCGATACACAGTCATAGAGAAGCATTGCCTAGCTTTAGTGTTTGCCACTCAAAAGCTTAGATATTACCTTTTAAATGTTGAAGTGCACATTATGGTAAAATTTGTCCCTTTGAAACATCCCTTTGCAAGAACAGATTTATCAGGCCCTCTTACTAAATGGGTTATGTTGTTAATAGAATTCGATCTTAAATTTATTTCACAAAAAGAAATCAAAGGGCAAGTGATAGTTGATCAATTAGTTGAAGCTCACTCGCCCTTTTCTATACAAAATGTCAATGCTTTTCCTGATGAATAGATTCTAACAATCTCTACGGATGAAAAGTGGGAGTTATACTTTGACGGATCAAAATGTCAAACTGGCTTTGGGGCTGGTGTTATATTAATACCTCCTGTTGGTAAGCTGATCCCCTTATCTTACTGCTTAGATTTCTTATGCACAAACAATATAGTTGAATACAAAGCTCTCATCACTGGACTTTGTGTAGCCTTGGCTCTTAACATCAAGAACATTACAATATACGACAATTCTCAGTTAATTGTTAAACAAATAATGCGATCGTATCAAACTAAGCACGATACGTTATCTCAGTATCATGAGTTTGTAGTATCTCTCTTAAGACAATTCACATCATATTCAATTGATACCATTCCTAGGAAAGATAACCAGCATGCGGATGCAATGGCAAGTGCAGCTTCCCTCATATCCCCTGATGGTTCTCCTGAGGAATTTACCTTCGTTGTTCATAATCTTAAGACACTGGTAATTAAAAGTCCTATAGTTGTGAATTCAAAACTCTATGGCAATACATACATTGATGAATGGTTCTCCTACATATTCAACTATCTATGTGATGGAACCATTCTGAACTCAACATCTAAGAATGCCTAACTTCATTTACGTAAACTAGCAGCGTGATACATTATATTATCGAATGTCTTGTATTGACAAAGTTATAATGGTGTTTTACTCTGATTTTTAAGTAATGCAGAGATTCTAATAGCTTTAGAAGAAGCTCACTCTGGTGCCTATGGAGGGCATTTCGGTGGAAAATCTATGGTGCAAAAATTGTTACATATGGGGTGCTATTAGTAGCATATGGAACAAGATTCCTTTGCTTATGTCAAGAGATGCTCGCAATGTCAACAACATAAACACCTCATCCATGCTCCTACTCAAGAGCTTCATGCCCAGGTGTCACCTTGGCCATTTTCTATATGGGGCTTGGATCTTGTTGGTAAGATTTCCCCGCCCTCCTCTCAAGGACATACGTTTATCATTACTGTCACCGATTATTTCACAAAATGGGTCGAAGCGATCTCTTTGCGATCCATGACCGTCGATGTAATCTATCGATTCATACAAGATAACATAATTTCTTGATTCAGAATACCTTCCTCCTTGGTTTTAGACAATGGTACACTATTTAAGAACAAGGATGTGAAAAAGTTCCTCAAAAAATATCATTTACAACATCGCTTCTCTACGCCTTATTACCCTCAATCCAATAGACAAGCAAAAGCTTCAAACAAGGTTATTGGATAGATTCTAAGGAAAACTATTAATAAACATCAAAAAGATTGGCATATACAATTATCCTATGCCTTATGGGCCTACAGAACAAGTATTTGTATAGCTACTGGTAACACACCATATAATCTTGTCTATGGTGCAAACACGATAATGCCCTTGGAGTTAGAAATTCCTTCCTTGCGAATTTACCTAAGAGACATCATGGATGATGACATAGAATGAGAGAAAAGGTTACAAGAACTTGAGATGCTTGATGAAAGATGCATTAACTTTCTTCAACATCTCAAGGCTTATCAAAAAGGAATACAACGGGTCTATAATGCACAAGTCATACAACGATCATTTAATGTTGGGGACTTGGTTCTTTATGAAAATCAATGTAATATAAATGCACCACCTGGTGAAAAAGGTAAGTTCAGCCCTAATTCGCTTAGACCATATATAATTACTGAGGCCTTTGGATCCGGAGCATATAAATTAGCCGATGAGCAAGGTTTGCCACTTAAAGAACCTATTAATGTGGTGCACCTCAAAAGATTTTATGCTTAAAGATCTAATGTTAAATGTTCCTAACCTAATTTAGCACATAGATTAGATTCAATTTTGACAAGATAGTATGGTTTTGTCTTAATTCATTTTACATTATATCTTTGTTCAGTTAATCATTGTTGCATCCTGTTTAAATAGTAATTTCTTAGATCACTTCTGTATTAAGTGAATATAGCATGGAAGTTAAAAGTTATCTATAAAATAATTAATCATTATGTTTGTTACTACATGTTCTTTTTAGAATTGTTAGTATATCACAGTAGCATTAATAATAGCATTTAGACATCATCACTAGTTGCATTTTACAAAAATCACATCTGATAGATCAAAAGCCATTACAAATAGATAAAAAGAAGTAAACATTATATATATGTCCTAGTTTCATGTATACATCCGAATCGACTATCCCTCAAAACAAAATGGGATGTCATAGAGCCTAAAGTCTAGGAATCACATAGCTGAGCCTTGATTACCAGTGCCCTCAGGCCTTCATGGTGTGCGAGTGACAAAAGCCTGACCATGTGTGGCTACGGATAGTGAATGGCTCCTAGAGACACTTTGTGATCGTAGCCCTCTGATCTCACCTCTCATCTCTATCATCTGCTCATGTGCCTCCTGGTACATCCTCTAGTATCAATCTCTCTCAGCCCAAGCACTATCTCTATCAGCTCTTCCTGTTGGACCTCTCATAGAAAGAACTCACTGACAGTTGGCTTTCCCCCTGATGTAGGAACCACTACTGTCTGCTCTCATTGTGCCTTGAGCTTAGCCTTAGCACGCTCAGCTCTCTGTCAAAATTCCTCTCTCTCTCTCTCATGCAGAATGCTCTAGCATAGCCTCTGTAGTAGTCTTTTATCTAATGACAGGCATAAATAACTCAGCATGTCACCCAGTAGATGTTCGTGGCATATGATCTACCTGCACCCGCTGCTCTGCAGCATCTATCGATAATATGTCTCCTATAATGCGACTCACAAAGACTCGCCATGCATCTGTCCCAACTACTAGACAGAGAGTGAGATAGATGTTAGATTCCCATATAAAAATCATAAGTAGGAAACTATCAAAAGCATAAAACTAATAAACCAAACCTTACCTGGCTCTCCATCTTGCCAGGATGGATCTCAGATCACTGACGGTGTGACGAGCTCTGCTATCTAATCTACATCTAGGGGCACAGACCTACTACTCTCCCCTCGCTCTATCTGACTGGGCCTCACATCGTCTGTGGGAGTAGGACCACAAGCCCTAGACTGTGGTCTCGACCCGGTCTCCTCGTCAATGTCTGACTCTTGTTGGCTCTGTCATGATCTCACTCTAAAGATGTACTGTGATGGGACCTCCTCGGATGCATCCTCATCCTCCTTCATACCCTCCTCGAGATCGTAGCATCCCATGAAGTCATTGACATCATCCTCCACCCCTATGTCACTAACGTGACCTAGCCAAGGTCGGGCATCTCCTGTAGGGTGCCTGGGTGGAAAGATAGGTACAGGCTGTGTGGTGTGTCACTAGGTCTGATATGCTCAGGTACACTCGACATCATCTACACCTGATACTGGCTCTGCATCCTCAAGACCCTCATCATTGCTAAGTGGTATGTCTACTATAGTCAGTTGTCAGACAGTATTGGCTCTGACTGCACTCTGAGCTACACATACATAGCTTGGACAAACTGCAAGAACATCCTATACCTATATGAACTGTCATGCCACCCTGTCAAAGTAGAACCAAGATACAACATGATCGAGGTGACCAACCATTAGTCGATCCCTCTACATCCAAGCTAACTTCCTCTGCTCACCAGGCCATCTAATGTAGCCATAATATAGTCTCTAGATGATGTCACTAGGCTATAATTTGTCAAATACTACTCTCCAGTATAACAGATTGTCGTGCCTCCAACACCTGATTAGTGGGTAGGTATAGACACGCGGATGGGTGAATACTACCTCTATGGGATAACCCACTGGCCATGTGCACCTAATATGCTTAAAGGCACAAACCTATACTAATGTGCAGACCATCAGACTCTATATCTTGTATGGACATATCGTCCTAAGTTGTGATATAGGTGCTCAAGCATATTATACCCCCATGCATAGACAATCTGATTCTCCTCCATCGCTCTGATAGTGTGAATGAGACCCCCGTGAAGGTGAGTGCCTCATCCATATGGAGTGATGGTTGGTGCGACTATGACAATCATGATCCTCTGTAGTAAGGGAATGTCTCTGCATCCTGTTGGTCATGATGTTAGTCATTTGCAAACATAGAATAAAAGTTACACAACAACCTTTACTCATCTTGAAAGATACGATGAATTCAGAGAATTCATGATCCCAAGTCTCTGTTGTTTAGGTCTTAATCTACTGACGTTACTCAGTGGTTGATGTGTGTTGCTATTTTCCATTCAGGGGCCTTACGTGTTTCTGCAAAGTTCATCATTATTTCTTCAAATATCCTGCTCTATATGCCTGCTCTGCATAAATCTCCAACAATTCTACCTCTGCACTGTGAATTTAGTCAAATAATGTGCCTACAGGCTGATATTTGCATGATTTCTACCATTATTTATGATTCTTTGCATGATATTTTCAATACTACATGCATTTAACTCAAATATGCTAATGATTTTCAGTTACCTACGGGATTTCAACATATTTCTCTGTTCTGCTTGTTATTTATCATGATTTGCAGTTATGGTGATGAATTTATGAAATTAAAAAAAGGAAAAGGGTTAAAGAATAAGATTCCCAAAACTACTTGACTTAGATCACTGATCCACATACAAGCTCCCATACATGCAATGAAAAGAAGGAAACTAGAAATCATACTTCACCAGGACATTCCACAAATCCGCATGATCTAGTGCAAATCTTCAAAGGAAAAGTTGACAACAACATGTAATGAAATGAAAGCGCTTCTAGTTGAACACAGGATTCACTAGTACATATCCAGAAATCAACAGGAAGATTACGTAAAATTTACAATTAGGATGTAATCTGAAACTTCATATCCATTCAGTATGCTCAAGAACAGGTACATTTACAGTGATCTGAAGAAAGAACCTTGACATTTCAACAATTCTATCCTCATTAGTCTTAGTAATTTGATCTCCTAATTGATTCTACAGTAATTGGCCTTAATGCGCCAGATGCGTCTGTGTATTGATATTTTAATGTCTCAGGCTTTGGCCTTTATATAGAGCAAATGCTAGAAAACAGTTACAATCATCCAAGGATCAGGATCCTCTCATAATAATCAACGGTCCAGATGAAAAGCACATGCTTCACTAGTTGGTAAATGTACAGCTGGCATAGAATATTCCAGCATCTTTGATTTGATTCGGTCTCCAGCTAGCGAACAACATATTTGACAATATCCTCCTCACTTCTGGTTCATGTTGCCTCCATGTGCAACCATACAATGCTCAGCTTCAGCAGCAGCTCTAACAGCATCATGACTTCCTGCAAGTAAACAGATAAACATTAAGTTCATCATCATGTGGATAAACAACAGGAATTTAAACATTTTATTAAACAAGCCTCCAAAATGTGCAGCTACAGGCAATCGAGCTTCAAATCAGTGGAAAATTATGCACTAAATGCATAAACAACATCAAAACACTCAGGTCAACCATCGTTGACTGGAAATCAGCAATCGGGTCTTCAAATTTCCATCGCTTCATTTTCCCGCCCATTTTCTTGTATATCAGGCTCCAAATATGATCATGTATCTCAAAATATACAAGGAAATAACCGCTTATAACAAATTATTTCAAATCTGGCTTTGCATGCTCTGTTTGTATGTTTCGGGTCATCATCATATTTGCATCGGTGTGACCACATATGATCAGGGTGACAAAATTAGACTTGGCCGATGGTAACAGTTATACTGACGCCAAAAATCATGATGATGCCCAACTCTATGTCTTCTATCTAGCTGCAGGATATCATGAAATATGATGCTCCTCCCTTCCGAATGCTCTAATGAAAAGCACATCAGGATGTTTCGCTTCTGCATATTGAGGAAAGAAAGACATCATCATCATCATCATGTCGAAGGAAAATAGGAGGATTTGGAATATGATCCTGCTGCTGAGGAAAGGAATATGATGGTGACATCATCGTCATATTCGGGCTTCATTAAAATGCAAAAGATGACGTCACCGTCATGTTTCGTTAAGATCAGGGGATAAATGTAATATCGGGTCACCTAAGGAAGATGATCGGGTGGTGCATGTAATATGACCCCTTTGCGGCCAAGGTAACCCTCTCGAAAGATCAGGATGATGATGATCATCAGGATATCCAGGGCCTTTGTTGAACTTAGAACATGACGTCATCGTCATATTCTCGAACCGGATCATGTTTTGGAAAATATCCTGCCGAAGGAGAAATGTGATGGTGATGTCATCCTGATATTTGCTTCTTCATTTATCAGGTCGGGATGACGTCATCAGGATATTTGCAAAAGGTTATATTTCTCGGCAGGAGGACATTACGAAATATCGGGTAGACAAACAAGATCATGATGATCTTGACAACATGACTTAGGAATGGAATATCACCCTCCCTTTGAAAGATAGGGTGATCATCATGATTGTGCAAAAGGAGATCAGGAGGATATGAAATATGATCCTGCCTTGAAAGATCAGGATGATGATGATGACCAGGACTTTGACGTGCGCATGCAAATTATGCAGATGGTGGATTTTCTAAGTAGGGTGATATTATAATATCAGCATGATATTATAATATCAGGTGATGTTAAAATATCATGATGCTCGCGATGTGCCCAAGGTCATTTGATGGGTAAAACACACTATCACTTAAGATTGACGTCCGGATATTGGGATTGCATGATTTTTATCGGGTGATAGACTAAGATCATGATGATGACCTTTCGCGATACAAAAGACTGCTCGACGGGGAAAACTTACTATGACTTAAAGTTGACGTCCAGATATTTTGACCTCAGGATATTATCGGGGGGCGTTTCAAATATGATGATGATGTTCTTCATACAGCAAAACTGAGTTTATAAAATATGACCCTCTTCTTGCGAATATCAGGTTTGACCAAAACTTTGACTGTGCATAACTCCCTCATATGGACGAATTTTCAAGTAATGTAAAAGGCAAACCTGCATGGAATTTCAAGCTCTTTCTAAATATGAGGTCATAGAAACAAAATATGAACTTTGACAAACTAACCTCATGATGATGACCAACCTCATCGAATATCATGATGATGATGCACCTGACCTATTTTTACCAAACCGCCAGAAAGCAGACAACACAAGCCAAGCCAAAAATTGGGTCCCTGTTTTGATAATGCAAAATGGGGCATGTTGTGTAACCACACAACAACTTGCCACCAAAGAAAACAACAAAATTCAAATAATTCAAGTGATATGATGATATTCATCTATAGTATTCTAATTCTTCTAAGTAAAATCATCATGATCTTTGAATGATAAAGTTTCATCAAGGTAACAGTGCTAACAAAGGATCATGTGTGTGCATATGATTAATTATCCTCATCTTGAAAGCAAGTTGAAAATATAAGTAACTGGTGTTAAACTACATAGTTGGAGATCATCCCTCATAGCCAACCTGGATAGAGCCTTGCTGCCAGCAGGCGTCCATAGCCCCGGCAAGGTTATCTATACAATCTCCCTAAGTAGAGCCCCACTGCCAGCAGGCATCTATAGCCCCGGTAGAGTTACTTAGATGGCCTAAGTTTATTGTTTATATATATATATATATATATATATATATATATATATATATATATATATATATATATATATATATATATATATATATATATATATATATATATATATATATATATCTTTATTTATATATCTGATATCATCATGTCAGCTCATTTGTACAAGGTATGGTCACTTGCAGCTTTAGGTTGGAGATTGTATTGGTAGCAAGGGAGTCCCTTTAGATTTTTCACTTAACACCTATACTCATATCTTCAACAAGCCCAAGGCTGTTAGGTGTTTCATTGTGTTTGATTCACTTTGGACAAGAAAAGGCACCTGATGAAAAGATATTATAAAACCTGATCATGAATATTTATCAGAATGGATTACAATCTATATCTAAATCTGATCTCATCACTTGAATCCTAACAATTTAGTTATTTTCTTAGGTGATGAAGTGCATCATCTTGACTTACCAAAACAAAAACTCAACCAAAACAACACAAAACAGAAGAAACACTATACAAACAACTAACCTACAAAAAGGAAACAACAGAAACAGAAAAAGAAAGCAAAACAAGCAGACTGTACAAACAACTAACCTACAAAATTATATACAAACTACTACTAGGCAAACAAAAACCAGAAAACAACCTAAGTACACCTGTATTTGCATACTTCTTTTGATTGTGCAGGAGCATTAGGGTATCAGTTATGGTTCTCAACCTAGCAAATTTATCTTTATATTCTGAAAAATATTCTGATATTCTGAATTCACTGTATTCAACAGAACAACTCTTGATGATCAGCAACTGAGGAAGCTCATCATGTTCATGATTAATCCATATGCATGTCTTATCTCCTGAATTTCCATAATTAAAATAGTATTCAACATCATTTACTGTGGAAAGGAGAAATACAACCTGGTGTATTTTTGGCTTTGCTGGACATGCTTCTTCATTGGCAATTGGTCCTCCATTTAATTCTATATTTTCACTGCTTGGCTCAGTGCCTGGTCTCTCTTCAAATTGAAGGATGTATGACTCTTGATGTATTAATTCTTCATCTTTATCCAGCCTTATCCCTTCATTCTGGATGTTCAGTTTATCCTCCAGTTCAGGAAACTTCTCAATATTTTCTTCAATTTCCTGCACATCAGCATCTAAATAAGTATCTTTATTATCACAACCTGATATACAGAAATTTATCATTTCTAAATCATGTGACTGTAAAAGAGAAACAACTTTCACTTGATAAGGACACTCCCCTGTTTCATTTTCAAAATATTTCTGGAGTGACATCTGATTATGCACAACAACTCCAAAATCTTCTACATCTTCATCTTTCAGGAATTGTTCATTAAATAATTCACATTTTCTATCTAGTAAAGGATCTGGTTCCATTAACCTGCAACATTCTTGCACTTGATCATTCAATTCAACCCAGTTAGGTAGTAAATCAGCATTTATTTTCTTTTCTATGGCTTCCTGAGTTACCACTATAGGAACTTCATCATCAGCAGTAGTGTATTTAAACTGCTTTACTATCTGTTTACACTTCTCTTTACCATAGAATGACTCCAGGAAAGATGTTTCATCTTCTTTATCAAAAGTGTTAGGATCAGAATCAAAAATATCATCCTGATGAGTGGTTTCTTCTTAAAATTTTCACAAGATTCATACCTGCATACTGACTGATCCTTACTTGTATTAGGAAGTAGAGAACTCCTATCAATCTCACCATAAAATGAATCCAGGAAAGATGTTTCCTCTTCTTTACCTTCTGGAACCGACTCAGCTATTGTATTTTCTAGAATCTTTTTCAACATGACCAAGCAAGGGTAACAATCTCTCTCTGAATGCTCTTCATCATGTAACCTGCACCAACTTTCAATCAGAACATCATCAATGGGCAAACTTAGTATTTGACTACACTGTATATTTCTAGACAAGTATAATTCAAAATCTTCAGAACGATCCACTTCAGTGTCTAGACAATTAATAACTTCTGGTGCTGCATCTGCTTGTTGCTCCAGAATTTCCTCATTTTCCTGGCAAATTTCTTCATTTTCCTGGCAAATTTCTTCATTTTCCTGCCAGATTTCGGCCCTGAACACATCCAGAAAGAATATTAATCCTTTCAAGTATAAATCCAACCTTGTAAGGAAAGTTAAACAATTTATTTCACTGTGTTCCACAGTCTGGTGTATCCTGCAACAGGTAGATAAACCAAAGTTAGACAAACTGTGAGGGTAAAGCTGCCTATTCAAAGTTTCCTGAAATAAAGGAATGTTAATTTGACAATTGCCTTCATATACATCCATCAAAATGAGACTATATTTTTCAATTTTTTAGTATTTTGAAATTTTAAGGAGATCTATCATATCTCAGAATAAAACTTGAAAGTTCAGAAAATCCAACTAATCTTTGATGTTTCGAGCTAAATCTTTGCAAAGGTGCAACCAAAACATCTCAGATAAGAGATATTTGCAGACATTTAACTCAAATGCCAAAATATTTATGTAATATTTGCAGAAATCCAAAAATTCATAGCTCTCGCCCTCCTTCTAGCGCCAATTTATGTTGCGTTAGAAGCAAGGGGCCTGCATGTATGTTAGCAAGATTTAAAGCGGGCTGATGAACAGAGGCAGGGGATATCACGTCAACTGAAAAGAATTTATTTGCTGAGAAACAGCTCACGCCCTCCTTCTAGCACCAATTTATGTTGCGTTAGAAGCAAGGGGCCTGCATAAAATGAATGATGACTGAAGCAGTGCTGTCTTTTCCAGTTCTGCCCTCCTTCTAGCGATGATGCTGAGAAACAGCTCAGCCCTCCTTCTAGCGCCAATTTATGTTGGTCATGATGTTAGTCATTCGCAAACATAGAATAAAAGTTACACAACAACCTTTACTCATCTTGAAAGATACGATGAATTCAGAGAATTCATGATCCCAAGTCTCCGTTGATTAGGTCTTAATCTACTGACGTTACTCAGTGGTTGATGTGTGTTGCTATTTTCCATTCAGGGGCCTTACGTGTTTCTGCAAAGTTCATCATTATTTCTTCAAATATCCTGCTCTATATGCCTGCTCTGCATAAATCTCCAACAATTCTACCTCTGCACTGTGAATTTAGTCAAATAATGTTCCTACAGGCTGATATTTACATAATTTCTACCATTATTTATGATTCTTTGCATGATATTTTCAATACTACATGCATTTAACTCAAATATGCTAATGATTTTCAGTTACCTACGGGATTTCAGCATATTTCTCTGTTCTGCTTGTTATTTATCATGATTTGCAGTTATGGTGATGAATTTATGAAATTAAAAAAAGGAAAAGGGTTAAAGAATAAGATTCCCAAAACTACTTGACTTAGATCACTGATCCACATACAAGCTCCCATACATGCAATGAAAAGAAAGAAACTAGAAATCATACTTCACCAGGACATTCCACAAATCCGCATGATCTAGTGCAAATCTTCAAAGGAAAAGTTGACAACAACATGTAATGAAATGAAAGTGCTTCTAGTTGAACACAGGATTCACCAGTACATATCCAGAAATCACCAGGAAGATTACGTAAAATTTACAATCAGGATGTAATCTCAAACTTCATATCCATTCAGTATGCTCAAGAATAGGTACATTTACAGTGATCTAAAGAAAGAACCTTGACATTTCAACAATTCTATCCTCATTAGTCTCAGTAATCCGATCTCCTAATTGATTCTACAGTAATTGGCCTTAATGCACCAGATGCGTCTGTGTATTGATATTTTAATGTCTCGGGCTCTGGCCTTTATATAGAGCAAATGCCAGAAAACAGTTACAATCATCCAAGGATCAGGATCCTCTCATAATAATCAATGGTCCAGATGAAAAGCACATGCTTCGCCAGTTGGCAAATGTACAGCTGGCATAGAATATTCCAGCATCTTTGATTTGATTCGGTCTCTAGCTGGCGAACAACATATTTGACAATATCCTCCTCACTTCTGGTTCATGTTGCCTCCATGTGCAACCATACAATGCTCAGCTTCAGCAGCAGCTCTAATAGCATCATGACTTCCTGCAAGTAAACAGACAAACATTAAGTTCATCATCATGTGGATAAACAACAGGAATTTAAACATTTTATTAAACAAGCCTCCAAAATGTGCAGCTACAGGCAATCGAGCTTCAAATCAGTGGAAAATTATGCACTAAATGCATAAACAGCATCAAAACACTCGGGTCAACCATCGTTGACTGGAAATCAGCAATCGGGTCTTCAAATTTCCATCGCTTCATTTTCCCGCCCATTTTCTTGTATATCAGGCTCTAAATATGATCATGTATCTCAAAATATACAAGGAAATAACCGCTTTTAACAAATTATTTCAAATCCGGCTTTGCATGCTCTGTTTGTATGTTTCGGGTCATCATCATATTCGCATCGGTGTGACCACATATGATCGGGGTGACAAAATTAGACTTGGCCGATGGCAACAGTTATACCGACGCCAAAAATCATGATGATGCCCAACTCTATGTCTTCTATCTAGCTGCAGGATATCATGAAATATGATGCTCCTCCCTTCCGAATGCTCTGATAAAAAGCACATCAGGAGGTTTCGCTTCTGCATATTGGGGAAAGAAAGACATCATCGTCATCATCATGTCGAAGGAAAATAGGAGGATTTGGAATATGATCCTGCTGCTGAGGAAAGGAATATGATGGTGACATCATCGTCATATTCGGGCTTCATTAAAATGCAAAAGATGACGTCACCGTCATGTTTCGTTAAGATCAGGGGATAAATGTAATATCGGGTCACCTAAGGAAGATGATCGGGTGGTGCATGTAATATGACCCCTTTGCGGCCAAGGTAACCCTCTCGAAAGATCAGGATGATGATGATCATCAGGATATCCGGGGCCTTTGTTGAACTTAGAACATGACGTCATCGTCATATTCGCGAACCGGATCATGTTTTGGAAAATATCCTTCCGAAGGAGAAATGTGATGGTGATGTCATCCTGATATTTGCTTCTTCGTTTATCAGATTAGGATGACGTCATCAGGATATTTGCAAAAGGTTATATTTCTCGGCAGGAGGACATTACGAAATATCAGGTAGACAAACAAGATCATGATGATCTTGACAACATGACTTAGGAATGGAATATCACCCTCCCTTTGAAAGATAGGGTGATCATCATGATTGTGCAAAAGGAGATCAGGAGGATATGAAATATGATCCTGCCTTGAAAGATCAGGATGATGATGATGACCAGGACATTGACGTGCGCATGGAAATTATGCAGATGGTGGATTTTCTAAGTAGGGTGATATTATAATATCAGCATGATATTATAATATCGGGTGATGTTAAAATATCATGATGCTCGCGATGTGCCCAAGGTCATTTGACGGGTAAAACACACTATCACTTAAGATTGACGTCTGGATATTGGGACTGCATGATTTTTATCGGGTGATAGACCAAGATCATGATGATGACCTTTCGCGATACAAAAGACCGCTCGACGGGGAAAACTTACTATGACTTAAATTTGACGTCCGGATATTTCGACCTCAGGATATTATCGGGGGGCATTTCAAATATGATGATGATGTTCTTCATACAGCAAAACTGAGTTTATAAAATATGACCCTCTTCTTGCGAATATCAGGTTTGACCAAAACTTTGACTGTGCATAACTCCCTCATATGGACGAATTTTCAAGTAATGTAAAAGGCAAACCTGCATGGAATTTCAAGCTCTTTCTAAATATGAGGTCATAGAAACAAAATATGAACTTTGACAAACTAACCTCATGATGATGACCAACCTCATCGAATATCATGATGATGATGCACCTGACCTATTTTTACCAAACCGCCAGAAAGCAAACAACACAAGCCAAGCCAAAAATTGGGTCCCTGTTTTGATAATGCAAAATGGGGCATGTTGTGTAACCACACAACACATCCCTGCTCTAGTAACTAGAGCTAAATATGTCCTCGCTCTGCCTGTGACATCATGCAACCCAAGCAATATAGCTGACTCTCCTAGGTATACTCTAAGTGATGTCCAACAAACCTCATTGTCTCTCCTCAGATTAGTAGTTGAAGGATCCTAAATACATCCTCCAGTGTGATAGTAATCTCTCCAGTTAGTAAATGGAATGTGGATGTATCTGCATCCCATCTCTCCATCAGTGCCATAAGCATCGCGCAGTGGAATCTGATTGTGGGCATCTCAAACACCCACCATAGGCCTACTGTCTATAAGTGCTCTCTCTTTGTGGCAGTCAAAGTGCTAGTACGCTCTCGCAGAAGTGCCATTAGATGACTGCCTATGTGCTCACGCATCTCAGGGACATCTTGTAGATCATAAAGCAAGCAAGAGTATCAGAAACCCCGCTAGAAACCAAAGTAAGCTATCAAAAAATGAATAGAGTGCCTATGCCTAGGGTATGTGTCCTCTGTGGACTAGGGTGCCCCAAGAAGACTAGGGCACCCCAGAGGGACACTGGCACCCTTGTGGGACTAGGGTGCCCTAGAGAGACTCTGGCGCCCTTGGTGGACCAGGGCACCCCTATCTACCTTCCCTCCATGGCACAGACATCGATAAATGTAGAAAGCAAAATATGACAAAAGATGACAGAAGGATGGAATTAAGACCCTACCTCAGCCTCCAATCATCTCTCTGCCACTTGGGCTCAGAGCATCTCAAGTCATGGTGGACGGTATGGACATCAGCTCAGCATGGTCATTCTCCTATTCTCTTTCTCTCTCTCTGCAATGACAAGAAACAAGAATGAGTTAAGTGATAAGTGGCAACTCCCTTTTACATAAAGTCAATGAGTGAGAAATCCTATCCCTAACTAGGTGCAAAATAGTGTGCTTTCATTCTAGAGCCCTTTTCTTGAGCTCTCAAACTTCGATTCCAGTACCATTTGTTGCATTGGAATCTTGGTTCCACTCCCGTTCTCACACAATGTGTTATGTCTGAGAGTTGTTCCTTCAAATGACCCTCATAACACATTCCCCTTGAAATTGACGTGCATGGATATCACCTTGTTTATACTCTCAGACTAAGAAAGAAGAAACAAGGGGGGGCATATATCTCCCTTGATCTCCTACCTCACCATCAGTCAACCCCATTAGTGTTTTTGATATTGACTCATTGGTGGTGGTTGCAGGTTGATTTGATTTTGATTTTTCTAACAAGTGTTCCTTTGTAGGTTGCAGTTCCTAACTTTGTGGTCTTGTAGGATTGTAGACTTGGGGGCTTCTTCCTTCTCGATGACAAGACTTTGGATTCCTCTACAGTATCCTTTTGGGTATCCTTTTCATGATTGATGTATTTACTTTCCTTTAGTTGCATATGCACGTAGCGTCATATGGCCACTAAAGTGGGGGCTAAATGTAATGTCAAAAATTGTCCTCCTGTATGGAATGGTACAATTTCCCTTGGTTTAGCTCCTCACTCTTGGTGACCTCTCAACCTTTTCTTTTTTGGCCTAATTGAAACCCTGATTGACTTAGTCTAGGAGCAGTTTATTCACTTTTTGAAGTAACTGATTGATAGAACCTGGAAAGAGATTTGAGAATAGGGTCCCTTGGACTCCCATAAATGCAGATATGAGTTGAAATTAGGGGATTGGACTTGGGCGCCCGTGCCCTAGTCCTCCCTAGTTTCCCAGGATTTTGAATTTTGGTGGGGTGTCGGTTCCCACCGAGTGCCTTAGGATTCCATTTTCAAATTCTTGGTTTTCGTGTGACATCAAGATGTTATTTCAAAATTTGAATTCCCTAAAGCTAGATATAAATAGACATTTGCAATTGATTTTAACACACACAATTCTTATGTAAGCTTGATGCCAAAACTCTACTGCGATTGTCATTTAAGATCAGTGACTTGTTGAAGCTCTTCGAAGTATTCTTTATTTGCTATCTTGGAGACAATGGATGAAGATTAGGAATCAAGATCTTGAGTCTATCTTTCTCTTCCTAGTGTTTGTACACCCTTTGCATGATCAGGAGAAGGGTTGAAGCCTCCAACAGCAAGCTTGGAGATCCTCTCCAGACATAGCTGATTCACCTTCTTGTTCATGCAAGTCTTCATTTATCTCCTCTCCTTGAGGTGAAGTTAGATGTGTTTATTAATGCAAAGCAAGTTGTTGATCTTCCCTTGATTGAGACATCTAAGGTTTGATTTTTATGCATACACACATTGTTAGGTTTGCACACACTTCTGTAAATCTTTTCCTTTGGCTATTGTTGAGGTAGAAATACCAAAGATGGGGCTTGATCGAGGTAAGCTCCTATATAGCCACAATAATTTCCTTCTTTTGTATGTGTAGATTGTGTTTCATAGGTTCCAGCAAAAAGGAGCTATAGGAAGGAGGATATTGTGGGTATAGTCATGACAGACTTTTAGATTTTTAGATTCTAAGACTTGCAGGACATTGGAGCAGGTGCCCTAGTCCAACCAGGTGATATTTCTGGGATCTAGAAGCCTTTTGGTAGCCTCTGACACCCTGTAAAGAAGATTTCCCTGTTCAAGAACTTTTAGGATGTTGGAGTGGGCACCTTAGTTCATGCAGCCCTCAGATGTCAGGTACACTATCTCTTGAACCCCTCCTTTGCTCTCTGTGATTAGTTTTATTAGATACTTCCTCAATTTCTGTATATTGTTCATTTGAGGCATAATTAGGGTTTTACCTAGTTGAGAGTACAACATTTGATAAAATCTTGATTAGGGCCTTAGGTTACATAACCATGCGAGCATAAAAAGGGAGGCAAAGTGATTAGAAGCTTGTTCCAAGCTTGGTCCTTGTCTCCCCAATGCTTAGTGGTGAGAAATGGTAGTATTTAACCTAGTTTAAACAAACTATCATTTTTCACCCTAAACAATGACTAATCTTCTTGCAATTGAAACATTGACTAGAAAAAGACAAAACATTTTGATTCATTCTACTTCTACACTGAGTAGCCCTATGACCATACTTATTTCATTTAAAACAATAGCCATTGAAAGATGGGTACCTTGGAGCATTTGGTTGTCTGACCGAAGGTTTTCTAGGTCTTCTTCCTTGATTCCTTGTTGGATGGTTTCTACTTCTTCCTTTCTTTGATCTGACATATGAGCTTTCTCCCTTTTCAAATCCCAAACCTTGTTATCATTAGGACTCTTTTGACTTGCAAGTAATCCATCAAGTTTTGTACAACTTGTTTTAAACTTTTCTTTATAATTGTTGGTTGGTTCTAGATCACACCTCAAGAACAAAACTTCTTTTTCGAGTTTGTCACATTCAGCAGACTTGTCCTTCATAACTTGATTCAGATGTTCCTTAGTTTGGTTCTTTCCTTCAATCAATTTAAGGAGTTTATCTGTAGATGGATTTGCTTGATTTAGTTGCTCACATAATTCTTTCCTACTTTCTTGAGATTTGTTGAGGTGCTCTTTTAGTTTCAAAATGCAATCATCTGCTTCCTTAATGTTTTCTTCTAACTCCTTGATGTCTACTTTAGAGTTGTCAAGATCTTCTATAGCCGCTTGAAAATTTTCATTATCAACATATACATGATCACCAATCTAAAAGCTATCATGATGACTTGCTTCAAGATAAGTGAGATACCTTTTGGTTGCCATGAGAACTCCTTCCCAGATCTTCCTCAAGCTGTTAGGCTATTGCAAAAATGTGCTTAATCGGTGTTGTCATTGATGTCAACATATTCTTGTTGCCATTGGTGTCAACTGTATCCTAATCTATTGCTTATTTAGAAGAATGGGATGTTGAGGATATTGAGAAAATTATCCTCTCCAAAAGGAACAAGTGAGTCATATATTAGTTTGTCAGAAACAGTGAAGACAGTACAGTTTAGTGAAGTAGATTGCTCCGTATTCCAAGTAAGATGAGGATCAAGTCTACAGATTAAAGGGTTTGTAGAGGATGGTTTGTAGTTGCTCCAGTTAAGATTTGAGAGGTCCGTATGAAGTATTGGTGAAGTTATCCTGTTATGAGTAGAACCAAGTTTTTTTGTTATTCAGAGGAAACAGATTGGTAGTTAGTTGGTCCGGATTGCTCCGCATTGAAATATTATGGTTTTTGGTTCTAGAAGCATGTTTGGGATGTTAGTGTGTATCCTCAACTCAAGTGGTTCATGGTTTAGAGGTCCACAAGCAATCTTTCTAGTGTGACAATCATGGAAACTAGTGTTCCTAAGTTCCGGTATGAAGATACAAGTGATTCTATTGATTTGAGGTAGTGCAGTTGTTCCTGTTGATTTCATTGTGCTTGTGGGTGTCTATGGATCATTTTCCTATTGTGTTGGTGGTCTACAGTGAGAATTGAGCCCATAGTTAAAGATTTCTCTTCATGTGTTCCTGTTCTTTCTAGTTTTGACTGACCAGATGATTTATGCATGTTGCGGATGTTCTAAGAGTGGTTTTATGAAGCATCACATGTTGGTTGAGGAAGATTCAAGTCTCAACTATGTTTGGCCGATAGTATAATGAATCACATTAAGTCAAATGTTGTAGTTCCAACCCTGATGTTAATTCCAAGGTTGATGAAGTGTATAAATACTTGTGATTGAGGTGTGGAAAGGTGTCCTTATGTGAAAATGATTAAATACTTGTGATTGAGGAGAAGAACAAGAGCAGTAAAGGATGAAGAGATAGTGAGAAGTGTTTGGGGGCAGAGTAGAAATTTTGTGATCTTTTAATGGGACTAAACTAGGCATGAAGAAGATGCTTGTTGTTAGTTCATTCTTTCTATATTAAACATAAAATCTTGTAAGCAATGAGCCTTCTGTAGGCAGTTAGCCTCTTTGAGCAGTGAGCTTTGGGCAGTGAACTGAAAGGCATGTGGCTTCCCATTTATTTGTATGAATCTTGTGGGTTAACCCCCACCGTGGTTTTCCCTTTACTGGGTTTCCACATAAAAAATTCTAGTGTTATGTGTGTTCATTTTATTTTTGCTCATGTGTTATTGATTCATGCTTTAATGTTTACATCATTAATCTATTTATAAGTTGAGAAAGAAGATTAAAATTAGAAAATGTTAAGATTGTGGGACAACTGATTCACCCCCCCTCTCAGTTGTCCAACCTAATTCCAATAATTGGTATCAGAGTTAGTTCCTCTAAAAGAAGCTTGACTGCTTGAGGAGATCCAAGATGATGACATACAAAAAGGATAGTCCAAGATTTGATGGAAAAAATTACTCCCTTTGGAAAAGTCAGATTGAGTGTCACTTGCTGTGCATGGGTGATCAGTATTGGTCGATAACAAACAATGAGTATAAGCCTCCACAGAATGGTCCTACAACTATAGATCAAATAACAAATGTTGAAAATAATATTTGGGCTAAAGAAGCTTTGTTAAGTGCCTTGACTGATACATAAATGACAAATGTTGTGGAACTGAAAACTACTCATGAAATCTAGAAGAATTTCAAAAATTTGTATGAAGGTGATGAATATGTCAAATGTGCTAAGTTACAAAGTCTGAGAGGTAGATATGAAAGTTTAAGGATGAGTGAAGATGAAAACATCACTTCCTACATGCAGAAGGTAAATGAACTTGTGTGTTGTATCAGGTGTACTAGTGGAAAATTGGAAGAATCAAATATTGTTGCAAAAGTGCTTAGATCCTTACCTGATTAATACAAACATAAGGTTGTTGCTATTGAGGAGATCGGGACTGTCACAAAAGTTACAAGAGATCAATTGGTTGGCAAGATTTCAACATTTGAATTGAGTGAGTTTGGTGATTCTCTTCCTAAATCTTAATTAGCATTCAAAGCCAGTGTTTCTAGAAAAAAAAATTTGATCTAGGTGAAAGCTCTTGAAGAAGATCAACAAGATATGAAAAGGCAAGAAAGGAACTTGAAGAAGATGAAATTGGGCTTGAACAACTTGAAGCCCTTATTGCCAAAAGATTACCAAGAGGATCTGGTAACTATGAAGGATTGTTACCTTTCAATTGTTTTGCTTGCAATAAGATTGGTCATTTTGCTTCAAGATGTCCAAAGAGGGTTTCAAAACCAAATCCTAATAGACCTAGGGGTGAGAATAAATGCTATTATGTCCAATAAGCTAAAGGAGTCACAAATGATGAATCTAATAAAGGAAGTACCTCCAAAAATGACTAGGTGTTCATTGCTATGAAGGAAGAAGATCCGGTATCTACTGAATCTACTGGTTGTGTGAATGTGGAAAGTGCTTTAGTTGCTCAGATTGAAGAAAAGGATGAATGGGTGATTGACAGTGGATGTTCTCATCATATGACTGATGATAAAAGTAAGTTTGTAAGTTTGGAAAGATATGAAGGTGGAATTGTGAAGTTTGGAGACAACTCAGCTAGTACAATCCATGGCAAAGGATTCATCTCTTTTGATAGTAAGAATAACACTAATGATGTTTTGTATGTGGAAGGATTGAACCATAATCTTCTTAGTGTTGGACAGTTGGTCGACAAGGGTTATGATCTCCGATTCAAGGATGGAAAATGAAGAATCTTGGAAAGCTCTGGAATTGAAATTGCATCTGGTACTCAAACTAGAGGTAACATCTTTCATTTAAGTAGTTCTGGTAAGAGTTGCTTGATTGTTTAGATTGATTAGAGTTGGTTATGGCATAGGAGAATGTGTCATGTGAATTTTGATAACATTGTCAAGATAAGTTCTACTCAGGCTATAAGAGATCTTCCAAAACTTATGAAACCTACTAATAGCATTTGTAGATAATATCAGTTGGGTAAACAAAGTAGAACTACATTCAAGAGCAAAGAATAAAATTCAATTGGATTGTTGGAAATTGTGCATACTGATCTGTGTGGTCCTGCTAGAATTAGGAGTGTGCAAGAAGACAGATATTTTATGTTGTTGATTGATGATTACTCTCGAATGATGTGGGTAACCTTCTTGAAAGAAAAATTAGAAGCTCTTGACAAATTCAAGGTATTTAAGGTTATGGTCGAGAATGAGATTGGTGTGAAGATAAAGTGTCTGAGATCTGACAGAGGTGGAGAGTTTATCTCCAGTGAGTTTGATACATTCTATGAAAAGTATGGAATTAAAAGATAGTTATCTGCTCCTAGGACTCCTTAGCAGAATGGAGTTGTGGAAAGAAAGAACCAGACCATTCAAGAAGCTGCTAGGACCATGATAATGGATGCAAACATTCCACAAGTCTATTGGAGAGAAGTTGTGAGTACTGTTGTCTACACTCTTAACTGGGTGCAGATCAAAGGCAAATCTGGTAAGACACCTTATGAACAATGGTTTGGTCATCCTCCTACTGTGAAATGTTTTAGAGTTTTTGGTAGTAAATGCTATATCAAAAGAGATGAGGATCTAGTCAAGTTTGATGCAAGAAGTGATGAAGGAATATTTCTAGGTTACTCTACTCAAATCAAGGCATACCAGTGCTTTAACAAGATATTGAAAAAGATTATTGAAAGTGCTAATGTCAAGGTTGATGAAAGAAAAGAAGGACCTTCCAGGTTCAGTGGAAATGAATTAGATGATGAGAGACTAAATAATGAAAAACAAGTTCAGACTCAAACAGAGTCAAACTGCTCCAGAAAATCTAGAAATTCAAGACGTTAGTGTAGATAATGAGGAACAAGTTCAAGAATCAGAAATTCAAGCAAATCCCAAAACTCCCAGGTATGTAAGGCTAAATAATTCTAAAGATCAAATCATAGGAGATAGAAATAAAGGTGTTCAAACTAGAAGAAGAACTGCTAAAGAGGAGATTTGTTCAATTTCAAAGATTGAACCTAAAATAGTAAGTGAAGCTTGCAATGATGAAAATTAGGTAAAAGTAATGGAAGAAGAATTAATGCAAATTGAAAAGAATCACACTTGGGATCTTGTTCCTAGACCTAAAGACAAATATGTGATTGGAACTAAATGCATCTTTCAGAATAAACTAAATGAAGATGGTTAAGTTGTGAGAAACAAAGCAAGATTAGTGTGCAAAGGATATTCTCAGGTAGAAGGAATTGATTTTGAAGAAACGTTTGCTCCGGTGGGAAGAATAGAAGAAATCATATTATTTCTTGCCTTTTCTTCTTTCAAAGATTTCAAATTTTACCAGATGGATGTCAAGTCAACATTCCTGAATGGAGACCTAGAAGAAGTCTACGTAGAGCAACCAGAAGGATTTCAATTGTCTGATAAAGAAGATATGGTCTGTAGATTGAAGAAATCTTTGTATGGACTTAAACAAGCCCCAAGAGCCTAGTATGAAAGATTAGATAAGTATCTACTTAAGATAGGATTTAGCAAAGGGACTACTAACAGTAATCTTTATTTCAAAATTGATCATGAGCACATCTTAATTATTGAGGTATTTGTTGATGATATCATCTTTGGTGGAAATGGGACCATGTGTAAGAAATTTGCTGATTAGATGCAAAATGAATTTGAGATGTCCATGTTTGGTGAAATGAACTTCTTCTTAGGTCTCCAAATCCCTCAATCAAACAAAGGTATCTTCATATCTCAGTCTAAGTATGTGAGAGAGCTGTTGAAAAAGTTTGGAATGGAGGATTCAAAACCAGTAAGTACTCTTATGGTAACTAGATACAAGTTGAGTAAGGATGATGATTCCCCTAAGGTAGATTAGAAAAGGTATAGATCAATGATTGGAAGACTACTTTATCTGACTCAAACCAGACCTGATATTATGAATGCAATTGGATTTGTTGCTAGATTTCAAGCTGATCCTAGAGAATCTCATGTTGTAGCAGTCAAAAGAATTTTTAGATATCTAAAGGGGACATCTAATAATGGCTTATGGTATCCCAAGGAGGATTACTTCACTCTTCATGCATACACATATGCTGATTGGGCAGGAGATGTGGATGACATGAAAAGTACTAGTGGTGGTGCATTCTTCTTGGGAAAGAGATTGGTTTCTTGGTTGACCAAAAAGAAAGAGGCCATATCTTTATCTACTACAAAGGCAGAGTATATAGCAGCAGCAAGTAATTGTACTCAAGTCTTGTGGATGAAGCAAATGTTGAAGGATATCAGAATTGTGTTTGAAGAGCCTGTTACAATCTTTTGTGATAACTCAAGTGCAATAAACATCTCTAAGAATCTGGTGTTGCATTCAAAGACAAAGTACATATCCATCAAGTTTCACTTCTTCAGAGATAAGGTAAATGAGAATGAAGTCAAATTGGAGTTTGTGTCTTCAAAGGATCAGATTGGGGATATTTTCACTAAGCCTCTGCCTAAGGATACTTTTGAGTATCTCAGAGGGAAGCTAGGGGTTATTACCCCTCCTGATTAGAACTAAGATGCACTAGGGTGCATCAGTCCAGTGGAATCCACAGTCATATATTGTGATCTGGATTGATGTTAAGGAGCTACTACTTAGGGGGAGTAGTCAGTATACTAATTCTACAAAGAAGAGGGAGAGATGATTGCAAATATGTGCCCTTTGCCATTGATGTCAAAGGGGGAGATAAGTCAAGTGAAAAACTTGGAAGTAAATAGTTGCTGGTGAAAGGGGGAGCTGTAAAGAAAAATGGTTGCAGGTGTGATAAGAGAAAGGGGGAGAAGTTCTTGTCTTGATGGTTGAATCAATTTTTCACATCATATGTTGCCATCAATGACAAAGGGGGAGATTGTTGCAAAAATGTGCCTAATCAGTGTTGTCATTGATGTCCAACATATTCTTGTTGCCATTGGTGTTAACTATATCCTAATCTATTGCCTATTTAGAATACTAGGATGTTGAGGATATTGAGAAAATTAGCCTCTCCGGAAGGAACAATTGAGTCATATATCTCTTTGTCAGAAACAGTGAAGACCGCACAATTCAGTGAAGTAGATTACTCAGCATTCCAAGTAAGATGAAGATCAGAGTCTACAGATTAAAGGGCTTGTAGAGGATGGTCTGTAGTTGCTCCAATCAAGATTTGAGAGGTATGTAGAAAGTATTGGTGAAGTTATGACCTTTTGAGTAGAACCAGGTTTTTCAATTGTTTAGAGGAAACAGAGTGGCAGTTAGTTGGTCCGAATTGCTCCACATTGAAATATTATAGTCTGCAGTTCTAGAAGCATGTTTGGGATGTTGGTGTGTATCCTCAACTCAAGTGGTTTGTGGTTTGGAGGTCCGCAAGCAATCTTTCTAGTGTGATAGTCATGGCAACTAGTGTTCCTGAGTTCTAGTATGACGATGCAAGTGATTCTATTGATTGGAGATAGTACAATTGTTCTTGTTGATTTCATTGTGCTTGTGGCTATCTCTAGATCATGTTCCTATTGTGTTGGTGGTCCACATTGAGAATTGAGCTTGTAGTTAAATATTTCTCTTTAGGTGTTCCTGTTCTTTTTAGTTTTGACCAACCGGATGATTTATGCATGTTGTAGATGTTCTAAGAGTGGTTCTATGAAGTGTGGCATGTTGGTTGAGGAAGATTCAAGTCTCAACAATGTTTGGCCAATAGTATAATGATTTGCATTAAGTCAAATGTTGTAGTGCCGACCTTGATGTTAATTCCAAGATTGATGAAGTGTATAAATACTTGTGATCGAGGTGTGGAAAGGTGCTCTTATGCGAAAATGGTTAAATCCTAAGAAAAGTATAGAGGTAGAACAGAGAAGAGGAGGAGTAGAAGAACAAGAGCAGTAAAGGACGAAGAGATAGTGAAGAAGTGTTTAGGGGCAAAGTAGAAGTTTTGTGACCTTTCAATGGGACTGGACCAGGCATGAAGAAGATGCTAGTTATCAGTTCATTCTTTCTATATTAAACATAAAATCATATAGGCAGTGAGCCTCCTGTAGAAAATGAGCCTCTTTGAGCAGTGAGCTCTAGGTAGTGTGCCCGAAGGCAAGTGCCTTCCCATTTATTTTAAGTACTTTTAACAAGGTACAAATCTTGTGGGTTAACCCCCACCATGGTTTTCCCTTAACCGGGTTTCCACATAAAAAATTCTGGTGTTATATGTGTTTATTTTGTTTCTGCTAATGTGTTGTTGATTCATGCTTTAATGCTTACATCATTAATCTATTTATAAGTTGAGAAAGAAGATTAAAAGTAGAAAAGGTTAAGATTGTGGGACAACTGATTCACCCCCCTCTCAATTGTCTGACCTAATTCCAACATAGGCTTCTTCCAAGGAACCTTGCTCTGATACCAATTGTTGAATACAATGAACACTGAGAGGGGGGTGAATTAGTGTTCTATAAAACCATTCATGCACTTTCTCTTTTATCCATTTACCAAATTCAATTATGTGAAAGCATAATAAACAAATGAACAGTAACCACAAAGACATAACACATGAACACCAGGATTTTTATGTGGAAAACCTGAGGGAAAAACCATAGAGAGTGTTAGCTCTTAATATATTATTATAGTACAATACCTAATTACAAGAGGCTCACTGCCTTAGGGCTCACTACGTGGAGCTCACTGCTCAAGAGAAAAGGCTCACTACTAATTGGAAGAAGAAAGAAGAAGAAGGGTGGCTCACTTCGAAAGATGAACTACTGTGACTGCATTTACATATGCATGGTTACAGTTCCAATTAATCTCATAAACACTGACTCAGAACTATTCATTTCAGTCTGCCCCTATTTCTCTACTCTGCTCTTACATACACTCAAGATTTCTCTTCATTTCCCGCGGCCACTCTATATTCACATATTTCGCATCCACCTACATCACATCATACTACTTAACACTCAAACACCAAAATCATTCCTCTATTTATATCCACAAGTAAATCTTTCTCATGATTAGGTCAGCAAGCAAACTATTAAACATGTATACCAAGTGTTGTATCCTGTCAGGTTGTTCTTGTGTTAAATCTTCAATGCAGATCCAAACCATCTTGTACATGTCTTCATATGTGTCGACTCTAATCATACAACCACTTACATTTATCATCTAGCTCATATTTCTTCTCTGCATAAGGATTTAACTAGCCCATTGGCTTGTTCCTTAATAACATATATGATAGGTTCCTCTGTCACATCATAACTCATGCTGGAGACCAAATGGGACTTCATGAACCATATTCAACAATCATTATTAATCTCTTAACATGTCTTCAAATCCACAAAACAAGATAAATCTATATACCAAAATGTGGACCTTAGAACTATTGTACTTCTAGTGCTACAAACTTGGATTCTAATAGTCATGACCTATCTCTATCTTACTTCAGAACCATAGAACAAAATATGCTAATGCAAAGGAATGGGGACCACTTCATTCTACATTGTTCACTATTTTTGTCTTATTACTACTGACCCAGACTTAGTCTTTTCATTAGATGACTTCCGGAGGAAGTCGTGACTTGATTAATGGAATGTAACATCAATAGATAATTGTGAACATCATACCTGAGCCGCATCTTCATATCTTCACTTACCGAGGAGTACTGATCCTTTTTTTTCTCATACCTGAACACTTCCAATACTTAGCCAATATAGGGCTTTTGGACTAGAATGCTTGGTGCCTTGTTGCCGGATTAGGATTGTCTTTCAGAATAGTATCTCTTTGCCATTGTGATGGATGCTCTTTTCCTTATTGTCATCAATGACAACACTCTAGTCTACTACATATTAGTGTCTCTTGTCAACACACACATAGTTGTATTTCACCATTCTTTTATGCACACTGGGATGAGATTAGCTACCCATGTGGAATGCCTCATAGGGAACATAATCCTTGCTGACAACAACTTTTGAACTTCTTGGAAAATCAATGGTTCTAAGAGAGCATTCATCGGTCACTGCCTTTGCTTGAATGGCTTGATTCCATGATTTAGAGGTATGGTATGAGTTATAATAGAGATATCATATGTCTTTAGGTCTTCATAACTCCAAGCAATAACATCATGATAATCTCTTAATGCTTGGATAATTCCTTTCCTCCTTAGGGGTACATACCTTCCCAATGAACACATTTCTAACTTCCTCCTTTGTTCCCAAGTTGTATGGTTCACACTTTGCTCTAGTAGAATTAACTCACTTCTTATGGGGCCCAAACTGATCCAAGTTGAATAATATTTCCAATTCCACCATACCTTGAGGCATAGTGATGGGTTTTAGGTTTAAGACTCCTTCTAGGTCTATCACAACTACTTCTACATCTTATTTATCAATTATTTGTGCAGCATTCACACATTTGAAGATGTAAGAAAATGAATGATATGTTTGTCATCTTTGAAGACTTGGAAGTGTGTGATATTCTCAGGTATAGAGGGAGTTGGGACTAGCTCAATAGTGAATTTCTTCAGATCAAACATGGCAAGTAATTCTAATGAACATGTAGCCTATGCTAAGGCATTAGCAACATGATTTTGCCTCCTTGGGATCAACTAGATATTAAACCCATCGAAACACTCAACCAGATCCTTGACCCAATTTTGGTATTGATTCAGACTTTTACAATGACAAGCATACTATCGTCTAACTTGCTTGACCACCAGTTCTGAATCACCAGACACTTGTATTACCTTAACCTTCTTCTGGAATACCATTAACAATTTGTTCGCTAATGACTCATATTTTGCAACATTGTTGGTATTGGGGAATTGCAGCCTATATGCAACCAAATAGAAATCCCCTGTAGGACTGATCATTTCAAAACATGTACCGAATCCTTGCTTAGATCATGACCCCTCAAATCTGTGTCCAAATCTAAGGGTCTGCAGTCTTGTTTGCAAGAGTGACCCCCTGTCTAATTGGTGACACTATCTTATGACTGGTTGTAGGAATGGGTCCAATTTTCTTTTCATCTTGGGCAAATGATAGCTTCAAATGTTTCTGAACTTGGTATACTACTTGCTAGCATAGGGGACAGGTGAACTCTGAATGTGATGCATTGTGAATATGACACCAACTTGGCAGCAACAGCTCCTCATTTCTATCTTCTTTGCAACTACAACCTGATCGCAGATGAACTTAGCTACAAAGCTCCTAAATCCCTCAAAAATCCCTTGCTCTTCATCAGAGGAAGACCCTTGATTAGATTGGACACATTCCTTTATACTTTCTTGGCACTCAGTAAGTGGCGGGTTAGGGTACCAATTGCAACTCAACATGAGTACTTCTTTTACCTGGTTTATTTGAGGAAGATAAACTCCCAAGTCCACTTCTCAGTATTAAATTTCATTCATTTGATTGTACTCCATGATCATGTGTTTCATCTTAGGCTCTCTCTCAATATGAATTTGGTTATAAAGTCCTATCCATAGTAGCCACATATGAGAGAAGTTTGTAGCCATGTAACCATTCAACATTTTGGACCAATTTCTACTAAGAAGCATGCCATAGGTGTCAGGAATATCTACCACTTGTATATCTATGTACTGCTACACTCGTGGGTCTGATGCTAGTTGCATGTGAATTAGATTCAACTCCCCCACTACATTGACTTCTGTCTTGTCTAGTTGAGTCACCTTATTGGAGGACTTAGTAGGAGTTAAACCCAATGTCTTACATATTGATAGAGGCATTAAATTAGTGGAAGCCCCTGAATCTACTAGATAGTTATGAAGGTTTTTGCTAAATATTCTGAGGGTTAGCAAAAAAGGAGGTGACTCTCTCTTTTCTGTGTACAAAGATACATGTTGATATGCATCCATCACATGAACTTTGTCTTTCCCTTTATCAAGACTATCTTTTTTTGGGATTTTTTTTGGGGTAGGATAAATCCTAGCATGTGCTCCAATATCTTAAAGGAAGGTTGTCCTAACCTTTGAAACTTTCATCAGCTCCAATGTTGATAGACTGACCTTCATCTTCTTAAGCTCATCTACCACTTAATGTCCCAATTTAGCTACTTTAGATTTTAGGGAAGACTTAGCTGGTTGGTTTTGATTTATCGTTTGGGGTATAACTTTAGGAGGATCAAGGTTAATGGAAGCCTTAGGATCATGTGGAACCTGATAATTATTTGGAGGAATAAAAGTAGTAAAAGGATCCTTTGGTTTGTTACTCCTAAGATTGTGTGGGGTTCTGTTATACTACTGATAAGCATGAACTTCATCAACTTCCTCTTCTTCTAGCTAATTTTCATCTTGGAAAGGAAAGATATAGCTATCTAACACTAAGGTAGTGTCGTACCTTTGAGTGGGTACTAGTTCATACCCCAAAGGTGGAGTTTCTTATGCCTCATCATTCTAGACATCCCTCTAGAAAATACTGGATGCAATTTGGAATTAGTGACAATATAATTTAGAATGAGCATTTGTGTTGTGGATTCTACACCATGAGGACAATGTTGCTTCAGCTAGCATAACTCAGCCTGGGGGACAATTTTCTGTATTCTAAGTCTCTACTAGTGAGGGGACTCCATTTTTCGGCCGCATATTCCATGTTCTATTCCGTCATTGATAGCTCTAGATTTGGCAGTGGTTCCATCCTTGATTTCTTTTCTACAGGTAGGCATTTTGATTCCTCAATTGGGTTACTTCAACTATAAGTTTCTTCATTTGTTCTACCAATTCCCTGATGCCATCCTTATCATCCCTAGCTTTGGTAGCTTCGTTTGACTAGAGGAAAGGAATTTGTACAGGTGGTAGTTCTATAATTGGTGCCCCAGGGTGAACAACCAAAGGTTGTGTTGTTCCAAGAGCTAGAATAGGCTTCAACATAGGAGTATAGTTGGCCAAGGCATGGTTAATCAGTGGTATTTGGTTAGGCATAGCTACAAGACCAAAGTGGTTTAATGGACCTACTACAGCTTGTCCTAATTTTGAGTTTACCTTGATATCCTCAGTGTATGCCTAGGCTAATGTGGTTGGGGTAGGATTAGACCTTCTTTTAAATATTGATGTCAACTCATCCAATGCTACATAATAGATAGGTAGAGCAACTAATTGGGCAAGGTCAAAAGGAGCCTAAAGGTAGAAGCAAGCCTTATGAAATCTATTGTTGAAGGAATTTATCAGCTCCCCTTCAGCTCTACGAATCTCCACAAAGGACCTATAGAGGTCTGTAGGGGTAGTAGGTTTCTAAAATCAGTTTAGAAATGCATCTTTCAGAGTCTTCCATGAATCAATAGAAGTTGTAGGAAGGTTGACAAACCAATAGTATGCTTTATCTTGCAGTAAGGAAATAGCCTATAAATCTCATCCTTAAATTGTACCTACTACATGTACATGTTACTTTCAAAAATCTTTATATGTTCATCAGCAGTCCTCTCAAGATCATTGGGACAAAACTTAGTGCAACATTTAATAGGATTTTTGGGCAAGCCACGATGGTTGGTGAAGTTGATTAGAGAGGGGTTATTTGCTAGCAAATAAATCCATATTGAGAAAGTTAATATGAACTGTGTATGAGTTTCTTGGGATGGACCTTGCCCTGGGGGTCCTGGGTATCCCTTGGTCTCTCCTTGTTATCCTAAACTAGGCTAGGAATAATAGATCTTCTCTAGCTGAACTGGATCTATTGTGCCTTTGTCTAGTCCCTAGCCTTACTTTACTAGAACAGGAGGGTTTATATGATGTTTAAGCTTGTATAGGCCCTCCTAGTGTCAATTTTGTTGATGGTAGTTTTAGCATAGAACAATGCAGGTAGGATACAAGATATCTCGCCTCTCTTGAAAGGAATCTTATCCTAGAAAAGATTTCCCCAAGGTTTATACAGCTAGGTCTTAGCATGCAGGAATAACCTCAGTGGAATGTTTCAGCTGTACCAACAAAGGGGACTTACATGTATTGATAGGGTTTAGTGAAACTATGACATCAAAGTGTGTAGGTAAACCTATGATATTCCTAGCAGATTTGTGAATATGATTACTTCTTACAACCTAATTCTAACAAATGGATTTAAGGAAAATGCAAAAGGGTATAAGGGTTAAAGAGAAATGTTGAAACCTAAGTGACAATTACAGATGGATAGAATGTTGCAAAGAGACAAACACTTTCAACATACCACCTTCTGTTTAATCAAGTTAAGAAACCACAATTTTATAGAAAATGATGCAATATTCAATGGAAATTTTTGATTTTCAAATTACATTCATTCATTAAACACCCAGAAAATGGAGTAGCTTAACTCATGAAATGCAACCGATTTAGATTTTAACAAGGCCCAGGCTAACTATGCATAGCAACTTACAGTCAGCAAGCACTAATAGTATGGACCAAAGTATTCATCAGATATATTAGCATTTACCCATCATTGCAAAAGCACATCTAATTTACTTCAGATTGATATGAACCATAAAATTTAAAAGAGATAATGTGATGATGCAAATTCCCAGCAACCTGCAAAACTTGATTTGTATTGATCACAATATGTTAGAGTCTCAACAATTTAGTATCAAGTCTTAGTTATAAATGAAAAGAAATGATGGCCCTTTTATAGACAAGACACCATACAAAGTTTTTCATAGATGGTGGAGATTAACTCAACACCAAGGGTCTAGATTTACACAACATTTAATTATATACAACAATTAGTTACATTTTCAGATTTATTTTTGTCTTGTATGAAAAAAGACAAATTTAGCTTGCAAATACATTGAATCTGGACAAAATGGATACCCATTTGGTTGTACATGATGCAAAGTCAATTTACACTTGACAAAAGAAAGTCAACATGAAGTCTTTTGACCCCTAAAAAATGGAGTTGATGTGGAATGACAAGATTTCACATGCCAGCTAGATCATGTCACTATTTATTGTCATCTAAGTTGAATTTATTCTTTTCTACTTCTCTATTACTGTAGGCTATGTAGACTTCCAAGGCTAGGTTGATATCTAATGGCTGAGGATCTTTAACATAATCAATTCTAAATTTTATTCGGTCAACCTCTCGCTAAAATTTATAGTACACTTCTTCTTTGGAACTTTTATTTCTCTTGAACTCTCTAAACTTAGCTCTGAGGTCACTTACCCTCTCCAGCTTCCCAAACATGTTAATTGGTGAATCCCCATGAATGATATGATGTAATTTATCTTTACATTATTGGGCATCTATTGGAGTTGTCATCTAGATCCATGTTTGTGTTGGCCTGCAGTACCTCATTTAGTTGATATATTACATCCAAAATTTGAGCTCTAGCTAGCTCAGATGAATTCTTGGCCCTGTCAAAGACTTCTCTTCTTAACCCTATCAACCCTAGCCAATATTTTGGCATGTGTAATCTATCTTGGGTCAAAATATTTTCTACTAGTAAGGTTTCATCTGGAAGATTACTCATGGCAAAAACCTAAAGATGCATATGGGAATAATAATCATCATAATTTGTACAATCACTAACCACCTCGTCCCATTCTAATTTCAAAAGACAAAAATCCTTATGAAGTGTTTTCACCACATCTATTATCTCACAACCCTTTGCATACACCTTGTCAAACCATTCCTTTGTAGCAGCTGCAATGGTTTTTATGCTATCAAAATTTTCTAACTCCTCTTTAGAAAGAAAAGAAGGTGCATTCTTTGGCTCACGATTTGAGGACATAGGTTTTATCAAATATTTTATACAAGCCCTCATTTCCTCATTTTGATTCCTGAGTTGTTGTTTGGTCAACTTAACTTTATTTAATCTATCTAGAATACTAGATATAGAGCCTTTGAATTCCTCTATTTCCTTTGTTTTGGATGTTGGCCCCAAATTAAGTGTTGTGACTATGTAATCCTCCGTCCTAACATCTTCCTTTTTGGCTTTCTCAAGAGGGACTTCTACCTCTACAATATGAGACCCTATGGCATCCTTGTAAATCCTAAACTGGATTTTAGCCATTTTCTGCTTCTTCAGTTTCTCTAACCTAGCCAGGAAACTATCTAAGTCTAGGAACATAATTTCTACCTTGGGAGGCTAATTATTTAACTTTTTCTATAGCCATTCTAGAGCTATAGAAGAATATTTTGGAGGGTCAATCTGACTATCCCCCTTATTGAAAGAATCATCAACATGAATGTTTTCTATTTCTAGGCCTTGCCCCGCCCCTTTATCATCCAATGCATTCTTCTCTTATGCCTCATCATTTCTTGTGGGAGATTCTATTTGTTCTATATGCTATAGGTTCTCAATCACTGCTTGATGTGCAATTTCTAGAATTGAATCACCACCCACCTCCTCTAATGGGCTATCCTCTATGTTCACTACTTCTATTGTGTTGAGGTTTGTCGGAGGATCATGTGTTACATCTTAAATGACTACCTCTCCATGTGAATCTAATTTAGCACATACCTTTTCAATGCCTAGTAGTGAAGTGAGTGGAAGAGCTTCTAGAAAGGGCACTTGTGAAGAGACATTAAAAGGATTAGCCAAAGAATTATTTTTTGCAGCCAAATAATTAGTAGTAGATGGGGCAAATATAATCTAGATAGGTTTGCAAATGATGCAAAACATGTTAAAGGAGAAGAAGGAGATGAAAGCATAGAAGAAATAACAAGTGGAGTGGAGAAGCTCAGGGATGGCAAGGCCGTGAAAGGTGGAGGTGAGAGGATGGTTGAGATAGGAGATAAGGATGATGACGAGAAGAAATGGATAGTGAAGAGGAAGCAAGAATAGGAAGACTAATAGATGCAATGGTAAGAAAAGTGGATGGAGCAATGGATGATATGTGAATGGAAGAGATCGACGGCAAAGATGAAATGGAAGGAATGGCTATGGAAGTGGTAGAAAGAAGAGGGACTAATATACTTGCATTGACTGCAATGGAAGACATAACTACAACAATAGATAAGGAAGTAGGTAATGAGACACTAACTGTAGTGGAGGATGAGACAACAACATCTATATTTTCTTGAGGGGTAGCAGATGTGATTAGAGGTGGAGCCACAGGAGTTTTTTTCTAAGCCTTCTTTGACTTTGATGTTTCACCCTTTCCATTGGGCATATCCTTTCTCTTTGTGCTCCTTGTTCGTGAAGATAGAGGATTATCTTTCTTCTGCTATTTGGGAGGGTCTTTCTTTGCTTTCCCCTTATCAGTTAGAGAAATATCCTCTTCACTATCTCTTCCTAGAGCATCTCCTTGGATAACTTCCTTAGAAACTTATTGTCTTGCATCATCACTTATCTCAATAGGTTGATCTTCTTCATGGGTCATCCCACAATAATGGGTTACACTTTTTGGCCAAACTTGACGTTGAAGTCAATATTTTGAACTAAATCTTCATGTTCTGACACCTATAGCCGCTAAACCATTAGGAATTTGATGATGATGTGAACTAGTGATTTGTTAGATTTTGTTTGTAGATTCTAAATATATATATATATTTTTAAAATGGAGTTAAATTGTAAATTTGTTTGTTTTTCCTTTGATAACTAGTTTTTAATAGTAAACAACATTTTTTTAAAGTGATGTGTATTCTGTAGCACTAACTTTTTTTTTATAAAGGATAAAATTTTGATTCTTTTTAATTTAGATTGGTAACACCAATATATAGTGTATGCATTTAGTTTCATAATGTTTTGTTGAATATATATTTTTTAATTAATTTTTGAAGTCAAACCAATTGTAATTTAGACATAGGTGTATTCCGTAAAACATAACTTTTTCTATATGTATTGAAATTCAATTTTTTTCTTTTGTTGAAACAAAGACATCAATACCTAGTGTATAAATATTTTTTAGAATTTTGTTTCAGTAATTTACTAATTTTCCATGTGTGTAGAATAGAGAACTTGATGTTTGGTGAAAAACATACATTCACAAGAAATAAAAAATAAATATAATAATAAAATTAAATATATTTAAAATTATATTTTTTTGGAATCTTATAATAAGGACTACATACTTACAAAGCATAAATTTTAAATGAATTCATTTGATCCCTCAAAAGATAAATCAAAATTGGTTTTTTATCAGCATTTTGATAGGTGTAGAGGAGACTCCATTATAGGTATGGTTTAAAACTAGCGCGGTTCTATCCAATGGGGTTTGAATCTAAGGGGATTTGATCAAATCCTCTTCAATTAAAATCCTTTAAATGGAACCTTTCAAGGATTAAATCATTATATTTTCTAAAAATATGTGATTTCAGCAAAAATCAGGATGTCCCAGAAAGTGTAACCCATTATTGTGGCAGCACCCTCATCACTGCTAGTTTTGTCTTGCTGCTACTTGGTATAAGTAAAGGCTACTCCTGCCTAAATCAGAATTGTAATTTCTAATTGTATGCAACCCTTACTATATTTAATAGGGTCCCTCATTACTACATCCAAAGAACTCTCCTCTAAATCCACCCAATTGGGAAATGGAATTGGTTGATTGAATGAAGCCTCCTAAGGCCCTGTTTGAATCACATTGTTATCCTTTGTCACTTGGTTAGGGACCTATATGATATTGAATCTCTTAATAAAGTCCAAAGATAGTCTGAAATACCTTCTCCTCAACACCTCATAATCATCAACACAATTTGCCCAGAAATCTTCAATTTGTTTCTCTATGAAATTTGTTTTGGCTAACATGTCTCACCATTACTCCAAAGCGATCAAAATGAGTCCTTTTGTGATAAAAGTGTAGATTCAATAATTTCATCTCTGTGTTTGAATGCTCTACTACTCCCATGGTAGTACAAGAATAGTTTCCTCTTTTCAAAAGGATAGGGAATTTAATAAAGGCCCTATGTAGATGTTTCAATTTTTCTGCACAAGTGAGGAGTTGTCTAGTAAGGTCAAGGAGTACTACCTTATCTATTGGGTACTGAGGGAGCTTATAGGGTGTTCCAGTGAAACCTTGAACCCTCAAATATGTAAACTTCTAAAACTGAATGTACCATCTCCCATACAATTCTACAACATTAGCTGCCTCAAGGGATAGTCTCCTAGCAATATCATTCTGTAATATCTAGGTAATGTGCATAGTAAATGCATCATTGACCCTCTTGTGGTGCACCAATTATTTTGAAATTTCTAGTTAAGTGTAACACTCATACACCTTGTATTGATCTTCTCCATTACCAACCTCTCCTAGTCTTCATAGGCCAGGATATACACCAGTTCTAGCCAAAGCATATACAACATAGGAGGTCCACCTAAAAGTCTCATCAGTATGGAAGGCAACAAAGGACTCATGAGTGTTATTGATTATAATTTGGGCCCAATGTATTTTCTTATCCCTATGTAGGATTTTCTCTATAAATGGGAACATCCATCCTTCAAATGTAGAGGTGGAGGGTAGCCCCATGATTTTGTTCAAAAGAGTTACTAGGTTCCTATCTCCTCTTTCAAGTTACTAGGAAGCTTAGACATAGCTACCCTCTTGTTTTTCATCCATCCATCATTTATCTTCCTCCTACAGGTCTCTAGATCTTGCTTATACATCTTGTCAGCTTCTTCCTTATCCATCATGGTGAGGACAGGAAATGAAGGAATGTCAAAGGTTTCTGCTATGGCCAAAGGGTAGAGATTTTCTAGTACTTGACCTCCTTATGTTTGAATGATTCTAGTCAACTAATCATAGTTGTTGGCACATGCCACAATTAACTCAGGGCATTGCACTAAGGTAGGGAATGCAGTTGTCTAAGCAATCCCATTGTCTCTAATCCTCTTTCATTTGGGTGTTGGATTAGGACCTAAGAACCTTAGTCTAAAATCTTCAATGTCAATATTCCCCAGGTCTGTATCTCCAATGTTTCTCCATGTTGAGGTTATCTTTGTCACTAGGGGGATGCCTTTGAATTTGTACTTCATATTGATAGCTCAAGAAGACATCTAATCTACAAGACAAGAACCTAATGAGTAACTTTTGTAGTTTCACTGATCTAATGTTCTCAAACTTAGGTTTCATGACTGCTACATGTCTTTAGTTTGCATCCTAAGTTAGGAGTCTAGACTAAAGATAGTACTTAATCTAATTACATTGAAAGTCTATTGTCTCACTGTAAATCCCATAAAACCAACTCAAGAAAACATAATATTTTCATTATATTCCATCCCCTAGTATTTATTACATGAAATCAAAAAGATAAAGCAAAGAAAAATAGCTCAATGGGCTTTTATGTCCTTACTGGATATGTGCAATAAATGCTAAGCTATATGTGTGACATCACAAAATTTGGATGAAACATGTAAATATCAATTAGTATCATATAGTACATCAAATTCACTGATTAGATACCTTAAATTCTCTTGAAAATTGCCTTAAATATTCCATGTTAAGCTATTAGTGGAGTTAGCAGGGATTTGGGTTGTCATTGAATCAATGAGATTTTATACCCTCACTAGATCAATGGGAATTCTATCAATCACTGAATATGTCTGGTTAGTGTCATTATCTATGCAAACTCCTATGGAGGGTAATCTTAGCACAAAATGTATATAATGCTCCCGGTGGAGGTTTCACCTATCACTAGATAGCGGGGTTTTTACCCATCACCGAACATGTCTGATGAGGAATGATTCTACCACTAAGTAATCTAGGTGACTGGATGATGCAGGAGATGTACTCCCTTTTGCTACAGCAACATAACTTCTAAAAATACAAAAGAAAATATAGATTGCAACACAAATTTTTGATTTATTTTATTCAATTTCACTCACAACCAAACTATAAATTTGCAACAAATTAATTACAATATTGGCCTCACATGGCCTCACAACTCTACAGAAAATTTCTCTCTTTTTCTCCTCACACTCTCACAAATCTACTTCTTCACAATCCCCTCACATGGATTGAGATCCCTCCTCAAACTTTGCTTGAGAAATCTACTCCTCTGTGCAAAAACCATGTTTTTAAATAACATTGCAACCTTTGATCTTTTATTTCTATGTCTTTGACCACATGTCCTTTCCTATCTAGCAGTGACTCCTTACATAGCAAGTCACCTCTCTTTTTGCCTTATGAGGCATTTCCACTTCTAATGGGCTGCACCTTTTCACCAGATGCCACACACACCTCCTTTATAGACCATCGAGTCTCCCCAAGATATTGAAGTGTTTCATTTTCTTGTATTCAATTGTATTCTTGGACCCAAATGGTCTTATGCTACACTATACTATTATTTCCTCATTTAGTTTCATATTATGTTTAAGTTACTCGATTTATGGCACATGGGCACTCAATGGTTAGAAAATTGTCTCCCTTAATCGATATCTTATATGCTATTGCAACTACCTCAATGAGGCATTTCAAATTAACTCCTAGCTATAGATTTGTTAGCATTGAATATATACGTGCGTAGATGTGGTCTCCATCTATCCACAGTGGGTTTTAAATAGATTGTAATATGAATGACACCTCTACTGTGGCACTTAATATTACTCGACTAAGTAATTCCTATACTGTGTTGTTTTCTTATCCACCAGGCTCTGAATGTAAGAGTTGCAGGTATCAATCATGCCCAAAAATGTGACCATATCACCTGCCTCAACCTTGAGTCCATCGACATATACAACATCCCATGAATCAATAGCAACATGACTAGGTATTATTGGATAAACAATAATGTTGAGATGTCCATGCCTGAGATGAATGTCTATGCCACACACTTATCCAAACATTACTCACAAGAACCAAACCTATCTTGATTTCATTGATTTAAAAGGCCTGTATCATTTGCCAATTGTGTACTCATTCCATATTCCATAGTCATACTAAGCCATGATCTAACAAAACCTTTTTTTTCTAGAACGATCAATTTTCCATGGTACTCCACTAACCCATGAAGTTCAACTTCCAATTTTGTAGATCCATATTGTCTTAGTATGGTTGCAGCTCATCCATTTGTAGCTTGATATTTTGACCTTTATCAAATCAAAGAAGTGTGAGATCATAAAATTTATGAATCCATATCGATACTTAAGTATGTTGGTGTAAAACTATAGAAACACTTATTTCAATCATGGTGAAATCTATGGTGATCATGTGCAATGCAACTGAGACTAAAAAATTGATGACAAAAAACTAAAAATTGTTTTTGGTTGATGTGGGATAGCTAGTTCACTCAGGATGCTCCTACATCAGACACGCCGGCTAGAAAGATTTTGTGAGTAGGACTCACAAAATGGTGTTGAGTAGTGGGACTACTCTTCTAGGTTGAAAACAACCTGCAGCAAACCCCATTGTTGTATTAGGCTAAGAGAATTTCTTCTTCCACCTCTTCCAGCATCTTGTCGGGACACTTTCTAACCTCATCCAACAAGTGTACACTTTATTCCTCCTTCCTCTTGTGGACTCATTTCCACTTTAGACTGTCCTCCTCTGCCAAAAGCTCACTCTCCACATCCTCACTCCTCTCTTCTCATCCTTCACCTTCGTGGGCTTCAACCCACTGTAGATCGACCTCCTTGACCAACTCTCTCCTGTCACATCCTCTACAGCTTCTACCCAAAGGTAGGCATCTCTACTCCACACTACCACATTTGCACATTCCATAATTTTCTCTACCATGCTACTCATCTCATTAGGTACATGCACTTCAAACTCAATATCAAAAATCTCATAAACAATAAAGTTTACCTCATACTCTTCCACTACTCCATCATCACCAATTGTAACATTCTTCTTTACTCCAACATCATTGGGTGCAACATTCTTCATTGCTGCATTAAACAATTGTTCAATCTTTTGTATCACTTCACCAAGAAAGCCATGATCTTCATCAAGTTTCTTATTGAACACTAAACCATCATGAAGCATCAAATCTTCTTCTTTACCAGTCTCTTCTCCTTCTAAGAATCTTTCGATTCTTCTCATCTTCTCTTTCAATAGGAGATCATCCTCACCAACTTCTTGATCAAACTTAGAACTACCAAAGTCCATTTTCTACACCTTTTCATATCTATCTTTTTCTTTTATCGTTACAACCTCTACACACTCCACGACTACAAATTGATCTGTTACACACATGTTATCACCTACAAACAAACAATTATCAAAGGAAACATGGGACTCTTTTCTATCCACTTTCTTCTCTGCACAAATCTCCTATAGGTTTTCATACAACTCTTCACACATCTTTGCAACTCATTTCTTCCATCTTTGTCTTCTCCATCTCTTCAATACTAGGATTGTCAAAACCCAAGCAATCACAAACCCTCTCTTCCTTTTCCTTATTTTCTCCATCAATGACTTCAAGTCTTTCTTAGTCTCACCATTGTAGGACTCCTTCACACCTACCCCATCTATCATTTTTTTCTCAAATTCTTTACTGCTGCAATTGTTCACACATCTTTACTCTCTCCTTCATGGCTTTAAGCTCTCAACTGATCAGGACTTCATACACCTGAAATGATCCTTTCAAGTTCTCACAACTGCCTTCTCCATTGCTCCATAGGTCCTGGTAGATACTCTGCATGCTCAAGAATAACCTACTATGATACCATTTGATGTAGGAGAGGTACTCCCTTTCGTTACAACAACACACAATTTCTCAAAATACAAAAACAAATATAGATTGCAACACAAATTTATGATTTATTTTATTCAATTTCACTCACAACCAAACTATAAATATGCAACAAATTAATTACAATATTGGCCTTACATGGCCTCACAACTCTACAAGGAATTTCTCTCTTTTTCCCTCACACTCTCACAACTCTACTTCACAAGCCCCTCACACAGGTTGAGATCCCTCCTCAAACTTTGCCTAAGAAATCCATACCTCTATGCAAAAACCATGTTTATAAGTAACATTCCATTTACAACCTTTAATCTTTCATTTCTATGTCTTGGACCACACATCCTTTCCTATCTGGTAGTGACTCCTTACATAGAAAGTAACCTCTCTTTTTCCCTTCTAAGGCATTTCCACTTCCAATGGGTTGCACCTTTTCACCAGATGCCACACACACCTCCTTTATGGACCATCAAGTCTCCCCAAGATATTGAAGTGTTTCATTTTATGGTCTTCAAATGTATTATTGGACCCCAATAGTCTTATGCTACACTATACTTTATTTCCTCATTTGGTTTCATATTATATTTATGTTACTCAATTTATGGTAGGTAGGTGCTCAACGGCTGGCAAATTGTCTCCCTTAATCGATATCTTATATGCTTTTGCAACTGCCTCAATGAGGCATTTCAAACTAATGCCCAACTACAAATTTGTTAGCATTGAATAAATACGTACGTAGGCATGGTCTCCTTCAATCAACTATGGGTTTTAAACATATTGTAATATGACTGACACCTCTATCATGGCACTTAATATTACTCCCCCAAGTAATTCCTATACCGTGTTGTTTTCTTATCTACTATGCTCTAAATGTAAGAGTTGCAGGTATCAATCACGTCCAAAATGTGACCATATCACCCACCTTAACCTTGAGTCCATCAACATCTACAATGTCCCATGAATCATAGCAACACAACCAGGTGTTATTAGATAAACAACAGTGTTGAGATGCCCATGCCTGAGATGAATGTCTGTGCCACACACTTACCCAAACATTACTCACAAGAACCAAACCTATCTCAATTTCATTGATTTAAAATTACCATATCATTTGCCAACTGTGTGCTCATTCCATATTCCATAGTCATACTAAGCCATGATCTAACAAAACCTTTTTCTTCTACAACAATCAATTTTCTAGGATACTCCACTGACCCTTCAAGGTAAACTTCCAATTATGTAGATCCATATTGTCTTAGTGTGGTTGCAACTCATTCATTTGTAGCTCAATATTTTGACCTTTATCAAATCAAAGAAGTGTGAGATCATAAAATTTCTGAATCCATATCGACACTTAAGTATGTTGGTTCAAAACTACAGAAACAATTATTTCAATCATGGTGAAATCTATGGCAGTCATGTGCAATGCAACTGAGACTATAAAACTGATGATGAAAAACTAAAAAAATGTTTTTGGCTAATGCAGGATAGCTAGTTCACCCAGGACGCTCCTACATCACTGAAGCAAACTTTAGCAAATCTTTTTCCAATGGATGGAGTAGCAGAGCTTTAGGGCATTATGGGATATGTCAAGTGAAGATGTATTTTAGTGCAAATGCTTAATGTAGACTTGGCTAGGCTTTTGGCTTTCACAGTACCAACAAAGATTTTAGTGATAACAGGATATGTCTTGTGAGCAACAATTTTAGTGCAAATCTAATGATGAATACTTTTAGCACTTAGCTCATGTGGATGTCTAATGCCTTAGTTTGCGAGGTTTTAAGGGTTAATAGAATTGATGGGACTTTCAGCCCTTACTGGACATATCTAGTGAACAATTATTTTAGCACTAGGTCTGATATGCATGAATGTCTTTCTTTGCGAAGGATACTAACAGGGTTTTTAGGTCTTAATGGATATATCTATTTCCATTAAGTTCAAGTGTAAATGTCACTAAGGGTTTCTTATAAAGTAAACACAATGTATAATAAATGGATATTTTTAAAGTATTTCAAGCATTCTAACTCCAAGGCTCTTATCAATGAAATGAACTAAATAACCTCAGAGACATGTTTACTTTGTTCCCAATGAAAAAATATAACTTGCCCAAAATAAAACCCACATTGACATATGCACACATGTATATACACCCAAATTTTGAACAAAACCCTAATTTAAACCCGTAGCCGACTATTTCAATGAATCTCAAACTAAATCTTTCATACAGAATCAAAGCAAACCCCACACATTTGACAATATCAATCTATAAGCCCTAGATGCAATGAACCAAAAGAAAAGTTTGGACATCAACCTGTTAATATTAGAGAAGAGGGCGAAAAGACTTGAATTTATAGTTATTGAGAAAGTTGTGAGATCAATCTCTTCCAATTGCTCAAACACTTGAAGCAACTTTACCAGTTGCAGAGCTCGTAAAATCTTTTGGAATGCAGAATGAAAGCAATTGGGAAATTTTAACCATTTATATCACTTGACATTGTGCCATTAATGCAGAGTATGAGCAAGAGGGTGTCGCGCACTTTGCAGATCTTTGCCATTGGATAGGATCTATGAAGTTTTTAGACAAGACCAGATATGTCTAGTGAACGATGATTTCCGCTAACATCCTGGCATGTCTCTTTTTAGTACAATGATTGGATGAATGCTTCACTGAGGCTTTTCCCTTACATGGGATTGGTGGGGATCCTAGCTACAATTGGACATGTTCGGTGAGACATGATTTTTTTAGGAATCTTGTCAGGTACACTTTTAGCACAAGGGTTCTAAAATGATGTTAGCAGCATTTTCTTCAACCACCAAACAAGTGGGGATTTAGGTGGGGCATTGGATATGTCTAGTGAAGTCAGAATTAGCACAAGTCTAGTGAATGATGCTTTCAGCACAAAACCATTCCTAAGGAAGCTCAATGTTGATATCTGGTATTACATCCTAATATCAATACAAATGCAGTCAACTACATTTTTAGCGAAAACCACCTTTAAGGACTTAAAAAATCAACCCAAATTATGCAACTTAATAAAGACTCAATTTTCAAAGGTACCAAAAGAGGTCATCATATCAATTTTATGCAATCAGACTCAATTATGCAAATTGACCCTGCAATCAAGACATTAGAACATCAATCAACTCAAGCGACTAATTGAGACCTATCCAAACCGAAAAGGTGACGAAAAAGAAAGCAGGGTCTCCATTTGGTAAAATGCGGCATGTGTGCAAGCACAAAATGATAGATATGTTAGGACAGTAAAATTTGGAAATTTTCCTATATTCTTACCCACCCCATGTCCAACCAAATAAGAAAATCATACACACAAAATCATAATAGCAACTGATAAATTCCATAAATGTCACATGATTTTCATCACAAATAATTGTCTCATCCCTCAAACTGTAACATTACAATAGGCCTCAGTTCCTTGACTTCGGCGAGACCTTGGTGTCTTCTTTATACCAATCCATGTTCTATTTGAAAATGGGCTAGATGTGTATCGACATGAGAATTTGGGAGAGTTTCAGAGATCTCTGATGAAAGGAGTAACATCGATGACCCTTCATCAGAGAGAAAATTCCTAGTCACACCAAGCTAATCAAAAGTGAGGACTATCAGCATAAGAAAACACTATCGGGGAATACTCTAAAAACCCCCCCGATAGTATAGATCACACTGATGAAGGAATTCGGTAGGACTCTTGCCAAACTACCCATGGAACGGGTGAAACTAATGATCATCAAGAAGAGATGCACATCAGAGCAGGAAAATAAAGTGTCTCTGACCTTGTGATGTCTCAGTGACCAAAGGGCATTGTTTTGGTCTAAGTCACACCCATATGTATGGAGGATAAAAGTCATCGGTGAAAGAGAACAAGTCAGAATAAAGTTTACAAGTCTTGCCGAACCGATGGTCATGACGATGAAGAATTTTGGTAGCATGTTATGATGATCAGTCCAATGAAGGACATAAAGAAGGGTATTGGGGAAACAATCATGATCAGATAGATTGAATTAAGTCATCCTGATGCCATATGCTCTTCCCATGATGATAATGGTGACATACATCGATAAGATTCCCTCCAACAGACTATAAGGACAAGCGATATCGATATTAATTACCTAGGTCCTACCGATTTCACTATCCTGCTCTGTACAAAGAAGCCAATAAGCTTGTCGATAAGACTCATGCTGATATTCATATTAGAAACACTTGAAATATCATAGGAAGATGTTGTTCCTACAATGATATAATAAGTCAGGCTAACAACAACCATTCTCATTTCTATATCGAGTAGACCTAAAAAATGTCTTGCTGATACAAACGTATATATGTTTCTATAAAAGATGACATCGAGGAGATAAAATGAATGGTCACAGCGATTGATCTACCTACAAATGTTTACTCCATAAGAAGATATTAAATCGCCCTAACATTCTAAAAGTCCTACTGATAAGCGAAGTTATGATGATGTGACATCTCATAATGATCATGGGAATTAACACACTGGAACAATTAATTGTAGGCCAAGAAGATATCCTCTGAAGTGCCATTCGAAATCATTGCAATTAAGTTCAAAAGAATTGTTTAAGAGGAGCACACAATAGGAGACTTGAGGGAGAGAACAGTGGAATTCAATCATCATCTCAGATCACAGGTACATATACAAAAAACCTCTGTGTAGTAGGCTATAGTTTGAATTTGCTACCCATAATTGTAATGGAGACTCCAGTAAAAGGAAAGGGCAAGAAATAGCTAGGTGAAACTAGTAAGCCCAAGAAACAAGAAATTGATAAAATCCCTAACGAGAAAACAAAAGAAAGGAAACTAAACTAGGACTTAATTGACCAATTGCCTGGATCGACCCCTAAATCCTGAAGGTCTACACAACTTAGGGCAGAGGTAGAGAAATTAGAAGACAAATGCAAATACCTTAGAAATGTGTGGACACGAATAAGAGGTTATAAATTGTTCAAATTCTATTACAATAGAAGATTCAAGAATGTCCCAGTGTCTAATCCATGGCACTTGAATTTGGGCAAATTGGTCATCCCTGATGTGTTTGTGAATGTAGAACTCCTCAAACTCCTAGCTAAACATTATAATCCTAGCCTCAAGGCCATATGCAACCCGCAAGGAGAGTCGGTTATACATCTCTCCAAAAATGCCACTTGTGAAGTGTTTGATTTAGATGATTTTTGTAATGTTCCCATAGTTTATGAAGATTTGGATAAAAAATATTGGAGGATGGACACAATGTATAATGGATGGAGATTACCTCTTCATAGGCCTAAGGCTGAGGGAGAAATAGTGCCTCTTAATGATAATGATGGACCTCCATTCCATGTGTCATTGTTTGAACCATATATGCAATACACATATTATTACATGGGCCAAGTCCTAGGGTCAGATGTCCTTGATTTTATGACAATTCCTTTGATGGTGATAGCCACAGATATCCAATGTCACAATGCTAGGCAGTTTGATTATGTTGCCTATGTTTTTGGAAGAATTGATTCTAGTTTAACTGCAATCAAGAACAACGCCCCATCAGTTTCTTTTGAGCATTACTCACTCATCATGCACATGGTACTATATTATGGCCAGGAAATGGGAATATGGCCAAGTGAACTCAAAGTTGCTCAAGTGGACTAGAAGGGACAAAAGTCACCCATGCAGATGTGGACGAGGATATGGGACAACAGGTTTGCCCATTCTATTTCTATTCATTTTGAAGAGTACTATGTAAAAGTGTTGTATAGATATTTCAATCATCCTTATGAATATTCACTGTCAAATGAAATAAAGAGGTTCCTTAGGACAAAATATTTTGGTGGTCCTCCTACTGTCACCCACAATTGGGGAGATTAGTATTGTTTTGAGGATTCAACCATCGTTAGAATTTATTGTTTTGAAGACACCACATTCATATTGCCCAAGACAGTTCCATATAGGGTCGCTTACTTAGAGATAGTTAGGAAAATGAAGTGCTCTAATTGTTGCAAGTATGGGCCTAATCGGTGTTTTCATTGATGTCAACATACTCCTATTACATTAATGATAAGGATTGGATGAGTTGTGTGCTGAGGATATTGAGAAAATTAGTCTCAATTAGGAACAATGAAGATCAGTGATGACAATAAGGTAAAAGTCCAACATAGGATGAGTATCAGAGGATACGGTTTAAAGGGTTTGTAGATATGTGTCTTAAGGTGGTGTAGTAGATATTTTAGAGGTCCGCATAAAGATTTGAAGAAGTTGTGGCCACTCAAGTAAAACCAGTTCTGGCAGATGTTCAATGGTGACAGAGTGTTACAGATAGGTTCGGTGTGATCCAGAAATCTATTATCCTATTTTGCAGATTTGAGGGAGTGTTGAGGAAGTCTTTGTGAAGTATCAACTTGATCAGTTAATGGTTTGAAGGTCTACAAGCATCTATTCCTTTGTGATAGTAATGACAGACTGTGTTCTTGAGGTTTCAGATGAAGGGGAAAAGGATTTCAGTAAGCAGATGAAGTGTTGATGTTCTTGGTGACTCAGGTAAGCTTGTGGAGGTCTTTGGATCGTGCCCAATTCATGCTCGTGATCCATATTGAAGTTGGAGCTCACAATTAAGAAATCTTCCAGATAATGGTGTTCTTTCTGAGATTGGTCGATCAGATGAGTTACACATTCTGCAGATGTTCTTGTTGATGTTTGCCGACTTAGATGATCATTCCTAAGTTGATGTCTTGTATAAATAAGGGATTGCGAAGTCATTTCAAAGTTGTCCTTGTTGAGATGAGTGTGTGGTAGCAAGGAGGAGAGCGAAAGGCAAAGCAGAAGTATTGGGCTTAAATGAAACTGATTCAAGCATGGTGAAGATGCTATTCTCCAGTTCATGTATGTGATACTTATTTCTTTGTAGACAGTATGTCTCTTGTAGGCAGTGAGCCTCTTGTGAGCAGTGTGCTCAGGCAGTGAGCCCTAATTGGCATGTGCCAATTTGTTCTATCTATTCTTCTAACAGAGAATACAATCTTGGGTTAATCACCCCATGGTTTTTCCCTTAACCAGGTTTTCCATGTCAAAATCTTGGTGTCTCATGTGTTGATGTGTTTCTGCTCTTAATTTGTTGCATTATGTTTCCTTGATTGATTTATTATTATACTATTGAATTGCAAAGTGGAGTTAAGTGTTTAATTGGAAGAAAGTTTTGTACAACTGATTCACCCTCCCCCTCTCAGTTGTGTGCCCTAAGTATAACAATTGGTATCAGAGCCAAGTTCCTCTAAAAAGAGCTTAATCGCTTGAGGAGATCCAGGATGTCATCTTACAAGAAGGATAGTCTGAAGTTTGATGGAACCAATTTTAATCTTTGGAAAGGTCGCATGAAATGTCACTTGCAATGTATGGGAATGGTGTACTGGACCATGGCTACAACACAGTATACACCTCCATAGGGTGGTCTAAAAACCCAAAATGAAATCATAGATGCTGAAAACAATCTGTGGACTATAGAGGCTCTTCTAAGTGCATTATCTGATTCAGAGCTCTCAAATGTTATTGACCTACCAATTGCTTTTGAGATCTAGCAAAAACTGGAACTTTTGCATGAAGGAGACAAGTATGTGAAATGTGCAAGGTTATAGAGTCTGAAAGGGAAATTTGAAAATCTGAAGATGAGAGATGAAAATATCACTACTTTTATGCCAAGAGTAAATGAGATTGTTTGTGGAATTAGAAATGCTGGTGGAGTCCTGGATGAAAATGAGATTGTTGGCAAAATTCTCAGATCCCTACCCGCTTCTTACAAAATCAAGGCTGCTGCCATTGAAGAATTTAGAGCCCTTACAAGTGTCATAAGAGATCAATTGCCTGGCAAATTGGCTGCATTTGAAATGATAGAATTTGAAGATGACCCCCCCAAGACTGAATCTACATTCAAAGCTAGTGCCTCTATAAAAGGTAAACACAGGTTTGATCTGGGAGAGAACTCATCAAGGAAACTATCATGGTATGAAAAAGCAAGAAAAGACCTGGAAGAAGAAGTAGAAACTACTCAACTTGAAGCCCTTATTGCAAAGAGGCTGCCAAGAGGATCTAGTAAGTATGAAGGAAAATTGCCTTTTAAATGTTTTAACTGCAATAAGATTGGTCATTTTGCCTCAAAGTGTCCAAAAAGATTATCAAGACCAAATCCTAACAGATCAAGGTTCCAAAAGAATTGTTACTATGTTCATGAAGAAGATGATAATGAAGGAGTAACAGATGATGAATCAGAGACAAGAAACAAATCTAGAAGTGAATGGGTGTTTATTGCCATCAAGGAAGAAGAACCAATATCCTCTATATCTGTCAATCATAAAGTTGTAGAAAGAGCTCTGGCTGCCCAAGTTGAAGAAAAGGATGACTGGGTCATTGATAGTAGATGCTCTCACCATATGACAGGTGAAAAAAACAAATTCATAGATTTGGAAAGGTATGAAGGAGGAATGGTAAAGTTTGGTGATAATTTTGCTGGTGGAATCAGAGGAAGAGGAAATATTTCTTTTGATGGAAGGAACAAAACTGGTAATGTACTATATGTTGAAGGATTGAAGCACAATCTTCTCAATGTTGGGCAGTTGGTGGACAAAGGCTATGATCTCTGATTCAAAGATGGAAAATGCAAGATCTTTGAAAGTTCTGGAACAAAGATTGCATCTGGTACTCAAACTAAAGGTAATATCTTCCACTTGGTTGGCACTGGTAAAAGTTGCCTATTTGTTCAAGTTGATCAGAGTTGGTTATGGCATAGGAGGATGTGTCATGTGAATTTTGATAATATCATCAAGATAAGCAACACTCAGGCTGTAAGAGATCTTCCAAAATTGGTGAAACCTACTAATAGCTTGTGCAAAGAATGTCAGTTGGGTAAGCTGAGTAGAGTCACATTCAAAAATAAGGAACTGTCTTCTACTAGATTATTGGACTTAGTTCATACTGATCTTTGTGGTCTGACAAGAATTAGGAGTGTACAAGGTGATAGATACTTTATGTTGCTAATTGATGACTATTCCCGGATGATGTGGGTAACCTTTCTAAAAGAGAAATTAGAAGCTCTTCAGAAATTCAAAATATTCAAAGCTATGGTAGAGAATGAAACCGGATTAAAATTGAATTGTCTAAGGTCTGATAGAGGTGGGGAATTCACATCCAGTGAGTTCATAGAGTTCTGTGAGAAACATGGAATAAAGAGACAGCTGTCTACTCCTAGGACTCCACAACAGAATGCAGTAGTGGAGAGAAAGAACCAGACCATCCAGGAAGCATCTAGGACCATGATGATGGAAGCAAATGTTCCTTAGATCTATTGGAGAGAAGCTGTCAGCACTGCAGTCTATACTCTCATTTGAGTTCAAATCAGAGGCAATACCGGTAAGACTCCTTATGAACTTTGGTTTGGCATCACTCCTACTGTGGGTATTTCAGAGTTTTGGGTAGCAAATGTTGCATTAAAAGAGATGAAGATCTAGGAAAGTTTGATGCTAGAAGTGATGAAGGAATATTCTTGGGTTACTCTACTCAAAGCAAAGCATACCGGTGTTACAACAAGAGACTGAGAAAAATAATAGAAAGTACAAATGTGAAGGTTGATGAAGGAATTGAAAAACCCTCAAGGTTTTATGAATATGTGAAGATGATCAGAATGGTACTCTGATTCAAGGAGCCCAAGCCTCCTCTGAAAGATAGATTCAAATTAATCTAGTAAATCAGGAAGAAGAGATGAGTTTCAATGAACCTAATCAAGAATCAGAAGTGCAAGAAATTCCCAAAGTTCCTAGGTATGTAAGACTGAACCACTCTAAAGATCAGATCTTAGGTGATAAAAGCAAAGGAGTACAAACAAGAAAGAGAATTGCTCAAGATTCAGAAGAGTATTACTTGATTTCAAAGATTGAACCTAAGACAGTGAATGAAGCTTACAATGATGAAAACTGGACTAAAGCAATGGAAGAAGAATTGATGCAAATTGAGAAAAATCACACTTGGGATCTTGTTCCCAGACCTAGAAACAAGAATGTGATTGGAACAAAATGGGTCTTCTAGAACAAACTGAATGAAGTTGGTGAAGTAATCAGAAATAAAGCCAGATTGGTCTGCAAGGGTTACTCTCAATTAGAAGGAGTTGATTTTGAAGAAACTTTTTCTTCGATGGCAAGAATTGAAGCAGTCAGGTTATTTCTTGCCTTTACTGTCTTCAAGGATTTTAAGGTATATCAGATGGATGTCAAGTCTACCTTCCTGAATGGTGACTTGGAAGAAGAAGTGTACATAGAGCAACCAGATGGATTTCAATTGTCTAATCATGGTGATATGGTCTGCAAGTTGAAGAAGGCACTGTATAGACTGAAGCAAGCCCCAAGAGCCTAGTATGAAAGATTGGATAAGCATCTTTTGAAGATTGGTTTCAACAAAGGTACTACTAACAGTAATTTGTATTTCAAAATTGATCATGAAAACATCTTGATTGTTGAAGTGTTTGTTGATGATATCATTTTTGGAGGAAGAGATAGTATGTGTAAAACTTTTGCAAATCAAATAAAAAGTGAGTTTGAGATGTCCATGCTTGGTGAAATGAATTTCTTCTTGGGTCTGCAAATCACTCAAACAAAGAAAGGAATCTTCATTTCTCAGACCAAATATGTGAGAATTATTGAAGAAATTTGGGATGGAAGACTCAAAACCAATGAATACTCCCATGGCAACCGGATGTAAATTGAGCAAAGATGATGATTCTCCTAAGGTTGATAAGACAAAGTTTAGGTCAATGAGTGGAGGACTATTGTATCTCACTCAAACTAGACCAGACATTATGCAGGCCATGGTCTTGTTGCTAGATTCCAGGCTGATCCTAGAGAATCTCATGTCATGGAAATCAAGAGGATTTTTAGATATCTAAAAGGGACAGTTGAGTATGGTTTGTGGTATCCTAGAGATCATGATTTCTCTCTTCATGCATATACAGATGTGGATTGGGTAGGAGATGTGGATGACCAGAAGAGTACCAGTGGTGGAGCATTCTTTTTGGGGAAGAGATTGGTTTATTAGCTAAGCAAGAAACAAGAGGCAATATCTTTGTCTACAACTGAAGCAGAAAATATTACAGCAGTAGGTAGTTGCACTCAAGTCTTGTGGATGAAGCAGATGCTAAGAGATATTATAGTGGAGTATGAGGAACCTATCACAATCTTCTGTGACAACTCAAGTGCAATAAATATATCTAAGAATCCAGTGTTGCATTCAAAGACTAAACACATATCCATCAAGTTTCACTTTTTGAGAGAGCAAGTGAACAAGAATGAAGTCAGATTGGAGTTTGTACCTTCCAAGGATCAGATTGTAGACATCTTTACTAAACCTCTACCTAAGGATTCTTTTAAGTATCTCAGGGAGAAGTTAAGGGTTATTGCCCCTCCGGTGATGAACTAAGGTGCACTGAGGTGCATCAGTTCAGTGGATATCACAGTCATATCTTGTGATCCAGATTGATGATGGGGAGCTACTACTCAGGGGGAGTAGTAGGTATGATTCTGAAGTGTTGGAATTGCAAGTATGTTCCCTTTGCCATTGATGTCAAAGGGGGAGAGAAGAAATGTGAAAAACAAGTGGTTTCTGATCAAAGGGGGAGCAGTAAAGGGAGAGAAGACATGTGAATGGTTGTTGCTGATAGGGGGAGTTGTGACAGTGAGGAGAAGTTCTTGTCTTGATGGTCAAAATAGTTTTTCACATCATATGTTGCCATCAATGACAAAGGGGGAGATTGTTGCAAGCATGGACCTAATCGGTGTTGTCATTAATGTCAACATACTCCTGTTGCATTAATGATAAGGATTGGATGAGTTGTGTACTGAGGATATTGAGAAAATCAGTCTCAATTAGGAATAGTGAAGATCAGTGATGACAGTAAGGTAAAAGTCCAAGATAGGATGAGTATCAGAGGGTGTGGTTTAAAGGGTTTGTAGATATGTGTCTTAAGGTGGTCCAATAGATATTTTAGAGGTCCACATGAAGATCTGAAGAAGTTGTGGCCACCCAAGTAAAGCCGGTTCTGGCAGATGTTCAGTGGTGACATAGTGTTACAGATAGGTCCAGTGAGATCTGGAAATGCATTATCCTATTCTGCGGATTTGAGGGAGTGTTAAGGAAGTCTTTGTGAAGTATCAACTCGATTGGTTCATGGTTTGAAGGTCCGCAAGCATCTATTCCTTTGTGATAGTAATGACAGGCTATGTTCTTGAGGTTCCAGATGAAGGGGAGAAGGATTTCAATAAGCAGATGAAGTGTGGATGTTCTTGGTGATTCAGGTAAGCTTGTGGAGGTCTTTGGATCATGTCCAGTTCATGTTGGTGATCCACATTGAAGTTGGAGCTCACAATTAATAAATCTTTTGGATAATGGTGTTTTTTCTGAGATTGGCCAACCGAATGAGTTATACATTCTGTAGATGTTCTTGTTGATGTTTACTGACTTAGATGATCATTCCTAAGTTGATGTCTTGTATAAATAAGGGATTGTGAAGTCATTTCAAAGTTGTCCTTGTTGAGATGAGTGTGTGGTAGCAAGGAGGAGAGCAAAAGGCAGAGCAAAAGTATTGGGCTTAAATGAAATTGATTCAAGCATGGTGAAGATGCTATTCTCCAGTTCATGTATGTGATACTTATTTCTTTGTAGATAGTATGCCTCTTGTAGGCAGTGAGCCTCTTGTGAGTAGTGTGCTCAGGCAGTGAGCCCTAATTGGCATGTGCCATTTTGTTCTATCTATTCCTCTAATAGAGAATACAATCTTGGGTTAATCACCCTGTGTTTTTTTCCTTAACCAGGTTTTCCACATCAAAATCTTGGTGTCTCATGTGTTGATGTGTTTCTGCTCTTAATTTGTTGCATTGTGTTTCCTTGATTGATTTATTATTATACTACTAAATTGAAAAGTGGAGTTAAGTGTTTAATTAGAAGAAAGTTTTGTACAACTGATTCACCCCCCCTCTCAGTTGTGTGCCCTAAGTCTAACACTAATGCGATGAATTTGAGTGCTTATGACAAACAATCCTTCATGCCTAGTACTCTGTGCTTTAGAGATTTTGTTGTAGTGTCTAAAGAAGGATATGGCCTCATCATGGACAAATTGATGCACTACAACATGAGATGTGCAAAAGCAAGGAAAGGATTTGATCCTGAGGGTTTCATTGACTTTGTGAGGAGAAAATAGAATCTTAGTGGATATACACATATTCCATATCCACATGATCACATTATTGGGAACATGGAAGAAGCTAAGATTGAATTGGTGATTGAAAAGTATAAAAGAGAACTAGAAAAGAAGAAGAAACAACTAGCAGAGATAGAGTTGCTATCCTCTGGTGATGAGGGATCTATAGGTCAAGAAGAGTGACATGAACAAGAAACTAGAATATCTAAAAGAAAAATGGAATGTTATTAGTCTCCTAATAAAGAACATGATGAAGAAGGACCTAGTGATGAGGATACAAGACAATCAGCATATGATCCTTTTATTTCAGATGATCAATTTATTCATTCCAAAGAATTCAAATCATTTTTGTATAAATGCAAGGGTAAAGAGATTAGGGAATCAGTTGATGATGTTATGGCCAACAATGAAAGGCAATTGGTTGATATGTTAAAAACAACAGTGGACAATGAATTGAAAGCTATGACTCCTAGTAGAGGTAGACAACTGCTCAAAGAAGCAAGCATCATGATATTTCCTAGGCTTGACTTAAATTCTGCTTTGATGTTTGATAGTTTTTTGAAAATACTAATGACAAATATAAGCTCACTCCTGAGGGTGTCACAGAGGTATACATGGGTACCAAATATAACAATGATGAAAATTCACTCATGATATGGGCCTTGTATCCTCCTCATAAGAAGACAACCATTATAGACACTGCAAAAGCTTTTGGGCATGTCATGACTTTGAAAGTAGGGGAAGCTGATCCATTGATCACTGCAGACATTGGCATAAATGTTGCAAAGTTGAACAAAGCATAGGATCAGATGCTGATCAAAGAGCGGGATGCATATAAAATGAGTTGTGAAAGATTAACAAATGAAAATGATTTCTTGAAAGATACTATCAAGAATACATTCAGAGGGTTAGTTAAAAGGCTAACCCAAGGAGAGAGTTCACAAAGTGCCCAGTCACCATCTGTTGATCAAATAGCTCAGATTTAGAGTGATACACTTGCAGCAGTGCTACGGAATAGACACAATAATATGATGCATTGGATGAACAAATTTTGGTATATCTATTCTGAAAACTATAAGGTGATTTAAGAGCATGAAAGGCTAAACAATAGGCTTCAAGAGAAACTCCATGAGATACAGAGTAGGGATGCTCCTGACACTACAAGTACTTCTAGTGCAAAAGACCTGATTGAACAACATAAAAAATATTATGACCAGCTTAAAACAGATGTCAAAGAATGCATTGAGGCTTCAAAAGCAGGTGTGCCCATGTTGTTCAGAGACAACAAGGAGTTAAAAAGAAAAGATGAATGGAGTAACGGATGCCAGGTGATCTTACATGAAGCTCTAAAGGATCTCAAAGATAAAGACTCTGCATTCGGGGAAGCCTGCAAGCATCTGGAGAAGATGGTGACAATGGACATGATCACTAGAAATTCTATTGAGTTTATTAATACACATTGCAATCAAGAGTACTTGGATCACATTGCTCAGATATACCCGTGGCTGAGTAGAGCTTAGCATCATTATCTTTATTGTTGTTATGTTAATCATTTTAATTCCCAAAAAACATTTTGAAGAGTTATATCTCTTCATAAATATTTCTATATAAGTTGAACATATGGTGATCAATGATGATCATCAGTAGGAGAAAATATAAGGAGTTTATAATATTTTAAAAGACCATGTTGCAAGTATTATATTGAAGAAGTAAATTGAAGATCTCTAATTCTATGGTTTTTATTCTGGCATCAATTGTTTATTGAAATTGTTCAATTATATGATTGTCTCAAGTTCAACATTTCCTTGTTATTCAAATTAATATATCAAGTATATATTTAATTTGTCAATGTACATTTGTTGTATTTGTGTGATTGGATTAATTGGTTTCTATAAAAAGAATTAAAATCCTTCTAGTCAGTCACAGTAATCTGGAAGTGTTGGTTTGGATCACAAAGAGGAATCATATAATTAGGATTGTTAGTCTATCCCCAAGTTGATGTTGTCTGTTGTTCTTGTATAATTCATTCAATTGGTTCCTTCAAGAAAGGATTAAAATTCCTTTTGGTAAATAACAAGAAGTCTAATTGTGTCAGTTGGACTATTAAGAAGAGTCTGTCAGTCACTTCCCTACATGTTTATACAAGTTATAAGCCAAAGTATTGTGCCAAACAGTTAGAGTTTTTGCCCTCTAAAAGCCATTGGTCTTAGATTCTCATTTGACTTTGTTTACCCAATAAGGCACTGGTCTTTCTTATTTTAATAGTTAAATTCATTTATTAGTTTTTTCCTTGATATTGCTTATACAATTTAGACCAAATTAGGATTACGCCATTTCGAAATCACTGTTCAAACATTAGAAATAGAACCAATTAGCAAGCTCTCATCTATTCTACACCCTTTGCCATTATAGATAGAATCAATTTAAATAAATTCATTCAATCTACCTCAAATTTCAAGGTCCACCCGCCTAGGTCTAGTAGAACCGAAAGTGCAGGGAGTCATCAACCCTATAGGTTAACTCCGTCGCGTTAGTTCAAAAATGTTGCCAAACTGATCATAGAGTTTGGCATCCTCTTAGGATTTGCAACCTGCATTTTTGAGACCTAACAAATTGGTGACTCTACTGGGGAGTCAAATACAAAGAGCCTTGGTAAGAGACAATTCTCCTATAGGGTCAAAAATTTCAAGAATACAAAGTGGTAACCCTGCTGGCAAGAAGATCTAGAAGAATAAATTATAAGCTTTTTCCTATTTTCAAAAAATAGGTGGCGACTCTAGAACCTATTATAATGGAAAGTTAGAACAAAAATGTATGGTAGAAGATCCAAGATGGAAGGGAAGAAATTACAATCATCCCCACCACTCAGGGTACCTTCCAAGAAAAATGTAGCATTAGGTCACTTTCATCAGAATAATGATCAAGAGATCCAAGAAGATAATACATAACAAACTATCATAACTCACAATAGTTTTACCCCTTTGCATGAATCAAATGAGAATTTATCTCAAATTAATGGAGTAACCGATGATATTTTGGCAAAATATAGACCTGATCCTCAAAGACAACTTGAACTAGAAGCGAGAGCCATGAAGGAAATTGACCAAAGACAGGCTGAGTATGATTATGAAACATCATTACAGTAGGGAGAAAGGGTAAAATATGGATTCTCGAATCAAGAAATGAATAAAAGTCCAAAGAACACGAGAAGTATGAATGAAGCAACATAGAATGTGCTCAAGCTCCAGGAAGAACTTGAAATGATCAAGATAGAGGAAACTGAGATGTTAAAACAGGAAATCCAATAGATAAGGAGTAAGACTAAAATAGCTGCCCCAAAATATATACCTCCACATAGAGGGAATATTTTGAGGAACCCACAACAAAACTTGCATCAAAATACAAATGGTGTTTCCAATCCACAAGCATCCGGAAGTCATCAAAATACTCTCCCTAATAATCTTAGACCACCTCTCATGCATGATACCTCTCAACATATGGCTAATCCATACCCACCCCCTGGCCAACAGTATTAGAGACCACAAAATCCTCATTTGAACCCCCACATGAACTCACAATAACATGTTTATCATCAACCTCTAGGTGGATATAATTACTACCCTAAGTCACCACCCATGAATATTCCACCCCAAAACTTCACAAACATATGCGGGCAGTTTGATCTGACTGGATATCAATTATATCCATACCCTAATGATGGTAGCTGGAGGAATTTAGTTCCCAAGTTCACTTGAAATAATGCAGTTTCAGCTGAGGATCATATCAGAAGTTTCAATGCCTTTGTACAAGATATTGGTATGGATTATGAGGATGTTAAAATGAGGTTGTTCATGATGTCTCTAATTGGAGATGCAAGAGACTAGTTCAATAGCTTACCAAATGCCTCAATCATTTCCCTAATATATTTCCATAGTCAATTTAAGGAGTAGTATGGCAATCAGGATGCCCCTGAGTTTGCATTCCATGAATTGATAAGCATCCAAAAACACCAAAATGAGTCAGTATATGATTTCAATATGAGATTTTCCAAGTTACACAACAAAATACCACATGGATCTAAATTGACTGATCTAGTACGATTAAGTATTTATTTGAAATCATTTGATCCTAAGATAGGGTATGAGCTCAGAAATTAGTGCCCTATGACTCTAGCTGAAGCACATAAAGTGGCATTAACCATAAAAAACAATAGAAAAGCTACAGGAATTGTTAACAAAAGAGATAATCCTAGAATTCCTCAAAGCTCAAATATTCAACATAATAAACAAGAAGGTCAACATAGACATGAAAGGCCAAGGCTGCATGATATGCCATATAATACAAACTGGAATGATGGGAGACCTATTGAAAATAGTAGAAGGCAACATTATGGCAAAGATACTCCTAACCCTCTAAAGACAAATGGTGCACATATGGTGGAAGATAAACCTTGGTGTTTGGTATGCAATTTGCCACATTCACCTGAATATTGTGTGGTGGCTAAAATAGTACAATAGGAAGAAGCATTATACAACTATAACAGAGATAATCACACAATAAACATGATGCAAGATACACCATACATGATAAATGAGGACTATTCTTCTACAGAGGAAGAGGGGTATGAATATGATGTGGGGAACCAAAAACATCATGTCAGCATGGGAAGACAAGAAGTATTCTCATATCATGAGGATAGCTATGAGGAACCTAATTAATATCATAACAATTCACCATATGAACAGTGGAGAAAGCCCATTGAAAAAGAAAGGGAAGTTCTCACAATAGCTGTAGTTGCCCAGGCTAAAAATGCCTATAATTTAAGGAACAGGATGGTAAATCTAGAATAGGGAACACCTGGGAGTGTCTTTATAAAAGATCAAAATTACAAAAGGAATAATGCAAAATCTTCATCCAGAGAAACAAAAAAAACTGAGCCGAGTAAAATAAAAGATAAATCACCAAATCAAGAAAAAGAACATATAAAGACAGAAAGGAATAATCAGACTATGGCCCATTCATTTGACATTACCCATGCAATATCTTAGGTGAAGATATCAGCACCACTTTTAGAAATGATGAAGCTAGACAAATACATAAATACAATAGTTAAATTGATCTCAGATATACCAAATCAAAAGTATAAAGAATCAGAACATAGAACTAACAATGTTCACCAAGAAACATTCCAAATTCCTGAAGTATACCTAGGTGATACCCTAACAAAGAACACCTCACAAGTGGACCCTTTCTATACCACCTTGTTAATCAGAAACAGACTAGTAAGGAATTGCATGATTAATTCAGGCGCAACCATGAATATCATGCCAGTAGTAGTCATGAAAAAACTAGGGATGTGGGTTGATACTGCATTTGGTAAGTGTTATGCGATGGACAATAGATCTATTCTAGTTGTGGGCATTATGAAGGATGTGGAAATAAAACTAGCTTCACACCCTAAAGTGACCTATAATATTGATATCACTATGGTTGATATTCCACCATATTATGGAATGCTCTTATCAAGACAATGGGCTACAATGGTAGGAGGGAATGTCCAATTAGATTTATCATATGCCACAATACCAATTGGAGGCAAAGAGATCAAGTTGTATAGGGAGCCAAGATATGTGAACATCATAGAATGCTTAGACCAAAATCAAATAAATCTATTTTGTGATATAGATTTGGGAGTCTTCAAAGTTGAAACAAGTCAGCTAGAATTGTAAAACATTGATCTGATTCATATAGAGTCCAAGAAAGAAGAGAATGATGTGTGGAAAATGTATTTTGATGGTGCGTGTAGCAAAATGGAGAATGGAGCTGAAGTATTATTCATTTCACCAATAGGTAAAACTTTCAAATACTCATTCTTATTGACATTTGAATGCACAAACAATGTAGTGGAATATGAGGCTTTGCTCATTGGTTTGAATATTGCCATTAAGCATAAGATAAGAAAGTTGGTTGTATATGGGGATTCAGAATTAGTTACTTCCCAAGTAAGAGAGAAGTACCTATCCAAAAATAAGAGGTTGAAGCAATATAGAAATGTTGTCTGGGATGATGTAGAGTTGTTTGATGCATTCTCAATTAATTGGATTGACAGATCAAAAAATATTATAGCCAATTTTCTAGCAAATATTGCATTAAAAAGGGATGATATCACATTGGGGGGTATTACAGAAGTTGAATTCAAAACTAGACCCACTATCCCAGATAATGTACATAATTGGCAAGTGTTTGATAATGACATTGATATAATCAGATTCTTACATTGTGTTGATCACTATGAAAACCAAGAAATTGATTTCAATGTGTTTGTTGAAGAACATGATGGAAAAGAAACTCTTTTTGGTCAAGAGATAGTTCAATGAAAAACAAATAAAATACCTAAGGGATTCATAGCATTGGAGAAAGTGTTTGATGGGGGTGACAGATTTAAAATGAAAGATACACCTGTAATACATAATGAACTTGAAGAGATTAATTTGGGGACGCAGGCAGTCCCAAAGAATGTATACATTGGAAAGAAGCTTAGTCCCAAAATTAGAAGCATGCTCATCAACCTACTTAGAAAGTATAGACATGTATTTGCATGGTCATATGATGACTTGAAAGCATATAGGGAGGATCTTTTTCAGCATGAAATACCACTAAAATCAGATGCTAAACCATTCAAACAAAAGCAGAGGCCTATCAATCCTACATTGGCCCCTAAGATGCTTGAAGAACTCATGGAATTAAGAGATGGAGATATCATTAAACCCATTAGACATTCTTCTTGGGTTTCTAATTTGGTGCTTGTTAGAAAGAAAAATGGTGATATTAGATTATGTGTGGACTTCAGGAATCTAAACAAATCTTCTCTTAAGGACAACTATCCCCTTCCTAATATGGAAGCAATACTGCAAAGAGTTACCGGGTGTGAACTATTGTCAATGATGGATGGCTTCTCAGGATATAATTAGGTGAAAGTCAAAGAATTGGAATAGTATAAGACTACATTCACCACACCATAGGGAACATGTGTATATTGAAGGATGCCATTTGGACTCACAAATGCTGGAGCAACATTCCAAAGAGCAATGGATGTGGCCTTTGCAGAACTGATTAATAAAATCATGATAGTATATCAAAATGACATGACAACATATTCCAAAAAGGTTGAAGACCATTGCACATATTTAGAGCAAATCTTTATTAAAGCCTTAGAATATGGAATATCATTAAATCCTAAAAAGTGTCATTTTGCAGTGACAGAGGGCAAGCTGCTTGGTCACATAGTCTCAAAAGATGGAGTAAGAATAGATCCAGAAAGAGTAAGAACCATTGACCAAGTCCCCATTCCTAAGAATGTAAAGGCTATACAGTCATTATTTGGACAAATCAACTTTGTCAGAAGATTCATATCAAATTTTGCAGAAATTGTTAGTCCCATATCAAGAATGTTGAAGAAGAATTCAAAAGTGAAATGGACAACAGAAACATTAGAGGCATTTGCCACCATTAAGAAGGCAATCAAAGAGGCCCCAATTCTAATATCCCCTGATTTCAGTAAGCCATTCCAACTGTTCTCATTTGTCTCATATCATATAGTTGCAGCAGTACTATTACAGAAAAATGATAAAGGACATGAACACCCATTTCATTTTTTAGCAAATCTCTTCAAAATGTAGAATTAAAATATGACATAGTTGAGAAATAGGTATATGCATTGGTGAAGGTAGTTAAATTTTGTAGGCCGTATTTGGTGGGAGCTAAAATAATAGCATATGTCCCTAATGCTGCAGTAAAAGATGTATTAGTCCAAACTAAGGTCATAGGTAGAAGATGCAGATGGATCAATAGAATATAGGAGTTTAATATTCAAATCTAGATTACCAAACTAGTGAGAGGACAAGGTCTTGCTCGATTAATGGCTGAAAATAATCATAAGGCTTCTCAGATATGTAATTCCAATGATGTCAATAACACCAATTCTAGCATTGAGCGTACTCCATGGTATACTGACATCATATATTATCTGAAACACATGAAATGTCTTGAAGGGTATGATGACAATAAGAGGACACTTAAATTATAGGCTTCAAAATATGTATTTATTGATGGAGATCTTTACTGGAAGAATAGGGATAGTATTTTACTACTATGCCTAGATGAACATCAGTCAAAACATGTCATGAAGAGTTACATGAAGGTGTGTGTGGAGGACATTTCTCAGCAAAGACTACAACTCACAAGATCTTGAGGGTTGGATACTATTGGCCTAGAGTTTTTAATGATTCATATCATTACACAAGAAAATGTGAAGCATGCCAAAAATTTTTAGGAAAATTAAAATATCAGGGAGCATTACTCTTGAAACCCATACAGGTGGAGGCTCCATTCTATTAGTGGGGAATTGACTTTATAGGCAAGATTGTAGAAAAATCAAGTGGAGGACACAAATGGATTTTAGTGGCCACAGATTACTTCACAAAATGGGTGGAGGCAATCCCAACTAAACAAGCAACAAGCAAGCTGGTGATCAACTTTTTGATGGAAAAATATTATATTTAGATTTGGCACCCCAGTGAGGTTGATTACAGACAACAAAATGTGTTTTAGGTCTGATGAGTTCAAAAATTTCTATAGTACACATGGCATCATTGTGTCCTATGTTGCCCCTTATCATCCACAAGCAAATGGGTAGGCAGCATCCAGCAACAAAAATCTTCTAAAAATTATAAAAAGAATGTTGGAAGGAAACAAGGAGGAATGGGATTCAAAGTTGAAAATGGTTGTGTGGGATGATGGAATTACTATGAAGAGAGCAATTGGAAGATCTCCTTTTGAACTGGTGTATGGAACACAAGCGAGGATGCCATTATAAAATCTTCTATCGGTTTACAAATTTATTCTTCAAAAGGATTTAAACATTCCTAAACCAATGGAGGAAAGATTAGAACATCTTACAGAACTTGATGAGACAAGGAGATTGGCTCAAAAGTAGAACATCAAATTGCAATCACAAGTAAAATACCTTTTTGACAAAAAGGCCAAGGATAGAAAATTTGAGATAAATTATTTAGTGCTAATGTGGAATGCCAAATGCTAGGAGAAAGGAAAGCATGGAAAGTTTGAAGCCTTGTGGTTAGGTCCTTTTGTTGTCACTGGCAAAGAAGGAGATGATTCTTACTATTTGCAAAATATGTCTAGAGAAGAGTAGGAATTGCCAGTGCATGGGCAGTTTTTGAAACCTTTCTTTTCATAAAAATATCAGAATCATGAATAAAGAGAAATAAGTGTTTCTAGTGCATGGACAACTCTTAAATAATTCTTGAAATACTTTTATTCCATGCACAATAGTTTAGGGTAATCAAGAGAGATTAGGATCTGCCAGTACATGGATAGTCCTATGAGTCTCTCAACAATGACAAAAACTTTTCCATGTATAGTAGTGTAGGATTATCCCCGTTCCCCATCACTATCACTATCATTTCCATCACCCATTTTCATTCCATCCATATATAGATCCCTAAAAATTCTATAAAATTATCATCCCAAATGAATAAAACACATGGTCTACTCCCCCAAGAGATCTGAATTCTTGTTATACCTGCAAGGGGTATACATCCCAGATAGAGCCACTATTGGGACAGTAAAATTTTGAAATTTTCCTATATTCTTACCCAACCTATGTCCAACCAAATCAGAAAATCATACACAAAATCATAATAGCAATTGATAAATTCCATAAATGTCACATGATTTTCATCACAAATAATTGTCTCATCCCTCAGACTATAACATAACAAGAGGCCTTAGTTCCTTGACTTCGGTGAGACCTTGGTGTCTTCTTTATACCAATCCATGTTCTATTTGAAAATGAGCTAGATGTGTATCGGCATGAGAATTTGGGTCGGAGAGAGAGTTTCAGAGATCTCTGATGAAAGGAGTAAGACTGATGACCCTTCATCGGAGAGAAAATTCCTGGTCATGTTGAGCTATTCAAAAGTGAGGACTATCGGCGTAAGAAAACACTATAAGAGAATACTCCAAAAAAACCCCCGACAATATATATCACACCGATGAAGGAATTCGGTAGGACTCTTGCTGAACTACCGATGGAATAGGTGAAACTAATGATCATCGAGAAGAGATGCACATCAGAGTAGGAAAATAAAGTGTATCTGACCTTATGATGTCTCAACGACCAAAGGGCATTGTTTCGGCCTAAGTCACATCTATATGTATGGAGGATAAAAGTTATCAGCAAAAGAGAACAAGTCAGAATAAAGTTTATGAGTCTTGCCAAACTAATGGTCATGATGATGAAGAATTTCAGTAGCATGTTATGATGATCACTTTGATGAAGGACATAAAGAAGGGTATTAGGGAAACAATCATGATCAGATAGATTGAATTAAGTCATCCCGATGCCATATGTTCTTCTAATGATGATAATGGTGACATCCATCGATAAGATTCCCTCCAATAGATTGTAAGGACAAGCGATATCGGTATTAATTACCTGGGTCCTACCGATTTCACTATCCTGCCCTGTACAAAGAAGGCGATAAGCTTGTCGATAAGACTCATGCCGATATTCATATCAGAAACACTTGAAATATCAGAGGAAGATGCTATTCCTACAGCGATAGAATAAGTCAAACCAACAACAACCATGCTCGTTTCTATATCAGGTAGACCTCGAAAACGTCTTGCTGATACAAATGTATATATGTTTCTATAAAAGATGACATCGAGGATATAAAATGAAGGGTCACAATGATTGATCTACCTGAAAATGTTCATGCCATAAGAAGATATTAAATCGCCCTAACATTACAAAGGTCCTACTGATAAGCGAAGTTATGATGATGTGACATCTCATAACAATCATGGGAATTAACACACTGGAATAATTAATTGTAGGCCAAGAAGATATCCTCTAAAGTGCCACTCAAAATCACTACAATTAAGTTCAAAAGAATTGTTTGAGAGGAGCACACAACAGGAGACTTGAGGGAGAGAATAGAGGAATTCAATCATGATCTCAAATCACAGGTACATATACAAAAAACCTCTGTGTAGTAGGCTACAGTTTGAATTTGCTACCCATAATTGTAATGGAGACTCATGTAAAAGGAAAGGGCAGAAAACAACTAGGTGAAACTAGTAAGCCCAAGAAACAAAAAATTGACAAAAGCCCTGATGAGAAAACAAAAGAAAGGAAACTAAACTAGGACTTAATTGACCAATTGCTAGGATCGACCCCTAAAGCCCGAAGGTCTGTACAGCTTAAGGCAGAGGTAGAGAAATTAGAAGACAAATGCAAATACCTTGGAAATGTGTGGACACCAATAAGAGGTTATGAATTGTTCAAATTCTATTACAATAGAAGATTCAGGAATGTCCTAGTGTCTAATCCATGGCACTTGAATTTGAGCAAATTGGTCATCCTTGATGTGTTTTTTAATGTAGAACTCCTCAAACTCCTGGCTAAACATTATAATCCTAGCCTCAAGGCCATATGCAACCCGCAAGGAGAGATAGTTATACATCTCTCCAAAAATGCCATTTGTAAAGTGTTTGATTTAGATGATTTGTGTAATGTTCCCATAGTTTATGAAGATTTGGATAAAGAATATTGGAGGATGGACACCACGTATAATGGATGGAGATTACCTCTTCAAAGGCCTAAGGTAGAGGAAGAAATAGTGCTTCTTAATGATAATGATGGACCTCCATTCCATGTGTCATTGTTTGAACCATATATGCAATACACATATTATTCCGTGGGCCAAGTCCTAGGGTCAGAGTTCCCTGATTTTATGAAAATTTATTTGATGGTGATAGCCACAGATATCCAGTGTCACAATGCTAGGTAGTTTGATTATGCTGCCTATGTTTTTGGAAGAATTGATTCTAGTTTAACTGCAATCAAGAACAACACCCCATCAGTTTATTTTGAGCATTACTCACTCCTCATGCACATGGTACTATATTATGGCTAGGAAATGGGAATATGGCCAAGTGAACTCAGAGTTGCTCAAGTGGACCAGAAGGGACAAAAGTCACCCATGCAGATGTGGACGAGGATATGGGACAACAAGTTTTTCCATTCTAGTTATATTCATTTTGAAGAGTACTGTGTAAAAGTGTTGTATAGATATTTCAATCATCCTTGTGAATATTCACTATCAAATGAAATAAAGAGGTTCCTTAGGCCAAAAGATTTTTGTGGTCCTCTATTGGTCATGATGTTAGTCATAAACAAGTATAGAATAAAAGTTACACAACAACCTTTATTCATCTTGAAAGATACGATGAATTCAGAGAATTCATGATCCCAAGTCTCCGGTGATTAGGTCTTAATTGTCTGACATTACTCAGAGGTTGATGTGTGTTGTTGTTTCCATTTTGGGGCCTTACATAAAGTTCATCATCATGACATCATTTATGCAAAGATCCTTCATAGAGAGGTCATTTTATTATAGTAGTTTGATCAAATGATGCAGTTATACTCAAATATTTGCATGATATTTACCAATTATACATGCTTAAGCTTCAAATATGCTAAATATTTTCAATTATCTACGAGATGTCCACATATTTTGTGTTATTTGCTTGAGATTATCAGTTATTTGCAATTATGATGGTGAAATGCTCTGAAATTTAAAAGAAATTGAAAGAAATGTTTCAAATTAATGTTGAACCTTTAGCTTTTGAACCACATGCACATCAGATATAGTCATGAAGAGAAGAAAACCAAACCATATGTTCACCAAGACATTCCACAGCTAGATATAGTTGATGCTAACTTCAAAGGAATTTGTATGAAAGCAACATATGCAAGTAGACATGCACTCCAAGGGACGCAGCAAATCACAGCATATATCTAGAATTCACACACTGATTACTCAAGATTTACTATGAATTGTAATCAAACAGTCTTCTCATTCATTAAGTATGCAAAGATATAGATGTGTACAAAAAGCTTTGAAACAAGCCCTGAATACTTCAGCAAATAGATTTCAATTAAGTTTTGAATAATAGAAAAGTGGCATTCCACCACCTTTTATAGAACAAGGTGAGGAATCTGTTACAAGAAGATCAATGATCTTGATTTGTCTATGAATATCCACCGTCAAGATTTCCCTTTGACTACGTCAACCTTATCAAAATGGCACAAGTTGCTAGCTGGCAACTATCTGAAATATTTATTTTCACCAAGTAGTTGATGCTGATATTTACTTTATGCTGTATCATCATCTACCTCATTTGATTCATGTGCACCATCATCATGTGCATCGCTTCCTAAACTTTCATCATCCTGATGATGATGACTTCGCATATGGGGTTGCATGCTACTCCAGATCTGCTCATATAACTACACAATTTTATCTATTTCTCCGCCATCCTGAGTCTTTGCTTTGGTGATGGCGTGCTTGTGTGCCTCGTATTTGTTCCTACTGCTGTCCAGTTTGTCTTTCCTGTTTTGCAGCGTCTCATTGTAATTCTCCATCTTGACTTTGATTTTCATTATTTTATCTATGGCTTCCTCTATCAAGTGGACAAGTGGATCATCAGCCATTGATTGGAAGTTGCCGTGTAAAGCTTTGATGGCAAACTCTTCATATTGATTTTCTATTTTCCCTTCCACTTTTCCTTCCAGTGTTTCTAACATTTCTGCCTCAACAGACATTAAGTCATGCAACTTCATGCTGATATCTCTCAGTTTATTATTGCATCTTCTGAGCACTCCACATTCAAACTAAATGTCCTTATACCATATATCAACCAACAAGGCAGTATTATTGTTCAGTACCTATTTGTTGATAAGCAACTGAGGATTTATCCTCTTTATTTCTCCCAGGATGTCTCGTATCTTTTCCAATTTGTAAGACCTTTTACCTGTCTGCATCTGCAATTTATCTACTCTTGACCTAGAGTCACTGAGAGTATTCCACCTCTTCAAAGAGGCCTTTACCACTTCCTCTGCATTATCCAATGTGGATAACATCCATTTCCTTAGTATAGATGCCTCATGTTTCATGAGATCTAATTTATTCACCTCCTCTTGAGAAATAGCAATCAATGGGATTGCATGTTCAGTTGAAGTATCTTCAGTATAGTCAGCCTTCCTATGTAGGCATGCAACTGAGCAATGTGCTCCTTGTGTTGCTTATTTTTCTCTTTCTCTCTTTTCACTTTCTGAATTAAAGAATCAATAATATCTTTGCCTTCCTGAACTTCTTGGTCTTCATTGGCAAATCCTAAGTCCACTGTGCTGATCTGAAACTCATCTAAGGTAATCTTACCTTTTTCTTTCTCTACAGTGGGTACTATAATCTGTGCAGTCCTTCTCCTAGTTGTTGGATCCCTCTTAATGGCCGAAGTCATTCTGGCCTTCCTCTTAGGTTTTATTATATCTTTAGTAAATAAGGTAGTTACATCAAATTCTTGAATTTCAAATTCTACCTCTGCATATACCTCTTTCTCCAACCACGGAGGTACCTGATCATGTTTCTCTACATCATCATGATGTTTACCTTTATCTCATGTTTCTGTTAGCAGATGTGATGGAGAAGGTGATTTCCTTAATTCTTCTTCATGATACTTGTTTTGACATTGATCCTGTGGCACATCCTCCTGTTGAGGAACTTCTTTCTCCGGAGGAGCATCTTCCTGAGGTGGAGGATCTTGTGATGTATCTATATGTTGATCATGATGATCATGATCCTTTTCTGTTATCACCTCATCCACTTTCAACTTTTCTTCTTGTTGAGGCACATTCACAGTAGTGGATACTGTGGAATCTTCCTTAGGTGCTGGTGTTTGTTCTGAAGCCATTATCTCTTCTACACCTATGCTACTTTCTTCCTGAACCTTGGCAGCAGGATCTTTAGATACATCCTTTTCATCAGCCTGCTTTTCTTGAACCTCTACTATAGCAGGTTCTGCTGATGTATCCTCTGCGCTTGGTTGGCTTATTTTTGAAGCATGGACTTCTGGTTCTGCCATCTTCACTTCTTCTGTAGGTTGCCCTTTATCAGGTGATCATGTTGGATGTTTAGGATTCACATCCTATTTCTCTGTTACGTCTATCACCGCAGGATTTGTCACCTCTGCAATCAGTGTATCTAATCCCATTTCTTGGGCTATCTGCTCTGGGCTCCTTTCTTTCTTAGTTTCCACTTGCTTTATCTCCTCCAATATAGTTTGAACTGGTGGAGTCTTGTGAGGGGTCATGTGTGTACCTGCAGCAAGGGTTTCCATCTTTTGTGAAGCCACTTCCTACACAACTTCATCATCAGACAAATTTATTGTCTCCTCTAGTGAGATATGACCTTTTGCATGTGCCTGGGAGGTTTCTTTCATCTATTCTTCTGCGAGCTCGGTCTTAAACTTGACGATGGTAGGAAGTGGATCATTGTGCTGAAGTTCCCTATGCACTTCACTACCTGCCCCTTGTAACAATGTAGGGGATTGTCTTATTTCACCTCTCATGGAGGTTCTTGGTCTTTTTGGTGGGGTAGATTCCACCACCTATTGAGCTCTTCTCTTCCTTTTGAATAACAAAGGAGCCTCTTCTTCCTCTGGCTCCTCCTCCATGAGGATATCCTCTTCATCTGGTTTTCTTGAGGATTGACCCTCTTCATGGGTCTCAGTAATTCTAGCCTCTGTTATCTTTCTTTTCTTGGACTTTTGTTTTCTTGTCCTTTGAGGTGATGCGGATCCTAATCCTGATCCTGATCCTAATGCTACTGCCTCCTCAGCTATGAACACTACCCATTCAATAGTAACCCCTTTGGGTTCATTATCTATTTTCTTGCCCCTTGGGGGTCTTTTGCTCTATTGTTGTTGTGGAGGGAGTCTATCTCCCTTAGACTTTCTTTTCTCATTGATGAAGTCATCATACTCCCCATCAGGAATATCCTGCCCCTTCTTTTTGTTGTCCACAGTAATGGCAACACCTTTCTTCTTCAAAGCCTCTATCTGTTCATCAAGCTAGGCTTGGGTTAGCTGTATGGTCCTGGCAATGAAGGGGTCCAAGGATATGTCCTCTTGTATGGTGAGGTCAGGTGCAGAGATGGTATCATTATATACCTTCTTCTCTTCATATTCATCTGTAATTATCCTGCCATCATCTTTCTTCAATTGTTGGGGGATGGGGATGCAATCAAAGGTTCTTATTTGATTCAATGTTAGCCTTTGATATCTTCTTCTTCTTACTTCTGCTTCATCTTCATAGTCAGCCCAGAAGTCTTCTAGGTACCTTTGGTGAATAGGCCTTCTTATTATTTTCTACATCCTACCATAAGGATCATATGGTCTTATCAGTGGAAAAGGCTGTAACTTCATTTTATCCAAGGTGACCATCACCTTCTTGATGTTCTCTAAATCTAGGCACATGTACCAGCCAATGGTGACTGGAAACAAAATTGGTGGCAGCTTCTTTGCATCCTTGTATGTTTTTAACATTGTGGAGCTCTACCTTATGAACTCCATCAGTATCACTGCATCAGTGGGATACCTTGGTAGCATGAGGGGAGGTCCTTCAAAACCCTCAATCCTCATGTATGAAAATGTGGCAAATTGTATATACCAGGCTCCATGCCTGTAAATTATCTCCTGAGCTTCCGTGCTCAATCTCTTTGTTCTATCCTCCTCCATGGTTCTGACCAGATGCATAGAGAATGCATCATTTACCAGTTTGTAATCTTGGAGATAATTGGCTCTTTGCAGCTGGGGATGATGATCCCAAATATGTACAACATTAATTGTGCTTGTAAGCTTTCCATCTGTAATTAATGCATCAAATGTGCCTTTATAAGCACAGGAGTAAACAATGTATGATGTCATTTAGAAAGCACAATTTGGTCCTCCTAGGTTCATCAGCTGCTCATGCAGAGCATCACTTATTAGTTGGCCCCACAATGCCTTAATGTCTGAATATATGCATATCATGATTACACCATACATCTAGTCCTTAAAACTACCAGCATCAGGCTGGCCTGTGACTCTACTCAATAGTTTAATCATGTACTGGTACTCCTCACTAAAATCATACTTGAATAAATGCACAGGAAGTTTGGCAGCTGCAGGATATGTGCTGTTCTCAGCCTTCCATTGGTACATATTCTTCCTGGCTTGTTTCTTGTTATTCTCATATTCTCTCTTTGATTTCTTCAGGTCCACACTGTTGAACTTCCTGCCCAATGGCAATCCAAATGTCCGGGAGAGACCCTTGATGGATAGGTCTGCATATATCCTCCCATGCTTCATCACCTGCCTGGTCTCTGGATTGTAGTTCCTGGCACACTCGATGACTAGCTCCGGAGATTCCATAGAGTATAGGAAACCAACAGCATTCCACATCCCGGACACGAATATGGCATCCAACACAGGACTTCTATTCTTCTCATTATTCAGCTTAGCTGACCAGGCTTCCAAATTAGTATTCCCCTAATGGGTATCTGTAATTGCCCCATATTTGAACAGGATGCCCCTCTGAGATGAAAACATAGGCTTACTGAATTCAGCCTCACATTTAGCCAACCTCTTATCAGCCATGGATGCCTGCAATTAACAAAATCTTGTCTTACAATAGGTATCCATATGCATGCATATAACAATTTATCTTTAATATTCATCATGCCTACTACATTTATTCAGCATAAGCCCATCATGGGGGTGCATAAACCAGAACCTTAGCTTAACAACATCATACTTGACCATTATAGAAATAGCATGATGAGGGTTTCAATTACTTACCTAGTTATGCAGATTTCTTTTATACTAGTGAATTCCCAGAAAATGCTCTTAATTCAGCTGATGATCACGTACTTCTTACTGCTTGCAAACTCCATTCGTCGTTGTATCACCTGTTTGAGGATATGGAAGCTGGTGCTCTGTAAAAATAATTTCTTCCCAAGGTAAATGTAAAAATGATGTTAGATTTACCTTTTAACCTTGCAATTAGGGTAAATTTAGGGCAAGGGTCTGACAGATTAGATTTTATTCATTGATCCTTAGCACGAAAACTCAGGATTTCACCAGGTGTTTCATCAGGTTTAATGATCGGCAGGAAATACCTACCACCTTGGCATGCATTTAATGTTAATGGTGGCAACGAGAGTGGGGTGATATCTAAACGGCAAGATGATATATGAATATATTGGGTTATGTTTAGATATCGGGTGATGTTTGCGCCATTAAGTCATGTTTTAAATGTCAGGAGGATATTTGAAAAATATCAGGTTATGTTTCAAAGATGATGATGATCGAAGTCATGACCTCCCACGGAATATCAGGGTGACATCATCCAGATAATCGCTCATTGTATTGGCAAGGCATCATGACGTCATCGTCATGTTATGGGAACAGGATCATGTCTATGAAATATCCTGCCGAGAGGTAAATGTGATGATGATGTCATCGTCATGTTAGTTTCTTTGTTTATCAGACTTGAATGACATCATCAGGATATTGGCTTAGGGGGATATTTTTCAGCAGGAGGATATTAAGAAATATCGGGTTACATTGAAAAATATGATCCTCGCGAAATGCATAAGGCTATTGACGGGTAAAGGCTACTATCACCTAAGATTGACGTCTGGATATTCAGACCGCATGATTTATCAGGTGATAACTTAGATCAGGGTGATCTTTTGAAATATGACTGATGTTACGAAATATGATCCTTCCCCTGGAAATATCAGGTTTGACTCAAACTTTGACCATTCATAACTTTCACATCCTGATGAATATCAGGGTGATGTAAAAGGCAAACCTGCATGAAATTTGATGCTCTTTCTGAATATGAGGTTACTGTGCTAAAATATGAATTTTGACAAACTAACCTCATGATGATGACCTACCCAGCCTTTCTTGCATGATGATCTACATGACTTACTTTTACCAAACCGCCAGAAAGCACAAAACAAGACAAGCAAAAAGTTGGGTCCCTATTTTGCCAAGTCAAAATGGGGCGTGTTGTGTAACCACACAACATCCTCCTACTGTCACCCACAATTGGGGAGATTGGTATTGTTTTGAGGATTCAACCATGGTTAGAATTTATGGTTCATATTGCACAAGACGGTTCTAGATAGGGTCACTTACTTAGAGATAGTCGGGCAAATGAACTGCTCTAATGTGATGAATTTGAGTGCTTATGACAAACAATCCTTCATGCCTAGTACTCTATGCTTCAGAGATTTCACTATAGTGTCTAAAGAAGGATATGGCCTCATCATGGACAAATTGATGCACTACAACATGAGATGTGCAGAAGCAAGGAAAGGATTTGATCCTGATGGTTTCATTGACTTCATGACGAGAAAATAAAATGTCAGTGGATATACACATATTCCATATCCACATGATGACATTATTAGGAATATGGAAGAAGTTGAGATTGAATTGGTGATTGAAAAGTATAATAGAGAACTAGAAAAGACGAAGAAACAGCTGGCAGAGATAGAGTTGCTATCCTCTTGTGATGAGGGATCTACAGGTGAAGAAGAGCCACATGAACAAGCAACTAGAATATCTAAAAGAAAAATGGAATGTTATCAGTCTCCTAATAAAGAAAATGATGAAGGACACAGTGATGACGATCCAAGACAATTAGCATATGATTCTTTTATTTCAGATGATCAATTTATTCATTCTAAAGAATTCAAATAATTTTTGTATAAATGCAAGGGTAAAGAGATTAGGGAATCAGTTGACGATGTTACGGACAACAATGAAAGGAAATTGGTTAATATGTTAAAAACAACAGTGGACAATGAATTGAAAGCTATGACTCCTAGTAGAGGTAGACAACTGCTCAGAGAAGCAAGTTTCATGATATTTCCTAGGCTTGACTTAAATTCTGCTTTGGTGTTTGATAGTTTTTTATAAAATATTGATGAAAAATATAAGCTCACTCCTGAGGGTGTCACAAAGGTATACATAGGTACCAAATATAACAATGATGAAAATTCACTCATGATATGGGCCTTGTAACCTCCTCATAAGAAGACAACCATTATAGACACTGCAAAAGCTTTTGGGCATGTCATGACTTTGAAAGCAGGGGAAACTAATCCATTGATCACTGTAGACATTGGCATAAATGTTGCAAAGTTGAACAAAGCACAGGCTCAGATGCTGATCAAAGAGCGGGATGCATATAAATTGAGTTGTGAAATATTAACAAAGGAAAATGATTCCTTGAAAGATACTGTCAAGAATACATTCAGAGGGTTAGTTAAAAGGTTAACCCAAGGAGAGAGTTCACAAAGCATCCAGTCACCATCTATTGATCAGATAGCTCAGATTTAGAGTGATACACTTGTAGTAGTGCTACAAAATAGACACAATAATATGATGCATTGGATGAACAAATTTTGGGATATCTATTATGAAAACTATAAGGTGATCCAAGAGCATGAAAGGCTAAACAATAGGCTTCAAGAGAAAATCCATGAGATACAGAGTAGGGATGCTCCTAACACTACAAGTACTTCTAGTGCAAAAGACCTGATTGGACAACATCAAAAATATTATGACGAACTTAAAACAGATGCCAAAGAATGTATTGAGGCTTCAAAAGCAGGTGTGCCCATGTTGTTTAGAGATGACAAGGAGTTAAAAAACAAAGATGAATGGAGTAATAGGTGCTAGGTGATCTTACATGAAGCTCTAAAGGCTCTCAAAGATAAAGACTCTGCATCTAGGGAAGCCTGCAAGCATCTGGAGAAGATGGTGACAATGGACGTGACCACTAGAAATGCTATTGAGTTTATTGATACACATTGCAGTCAAGAGTACTTGGATCACATTGCTCAGATATACCTGTGGCTAAGTAAAGCTTAGCATCATTATCTTTATTGTTGTTATGTTAATCATTTTAATTCCCAAAAGACATTTTGAAGAGTTAAATCTCTTAATAAATATTTCCATATAAGTTGAACATATGGTGATCAATGATGATCAGCAGTAGGAGAAAATATAAGGAGTTTATAATATTTCAAAAGACCATGTTGAAAGCATTATATTGAAGAAGTAAATTGAAGATCTTTGATTCTATGGTTTTTATTCTAGCATCAATTGCTTATTGAAATTGTTCAATTATATGATTGTCTCGAGTTCAGTACTTCCTTGTTATTCAAATTAATATATCAAGTATATATTTAATTTTTCAATGCACATTTGTTGTATTTGTGTGATTGGATTAATTGGTTTCCATAAAAAGAATTAAAATCCTTCTGGTCAGGCATAGTAATCTGGAAGTGTTGGTTTGGATCACTAAGAAGAATCATATAATTAGGATTGTCAGTCTATCCCCAAGTTGATATTGTCTATTGTTATTTTATAATTCATTCAATTGGTTCCTTCAAGAAAGGATTAAAATTCCTTCTGGTGAATAACAAGAAATTTGATTGTGTCAGTTGGATTATTAAGAAGAGTCTGTTAGTCACTTCCCTGCACATTTATACAAGTTACAAAACAAAGAATTGTGCCAAACAGTTAGAGTTTTTTCCCCCTAAAAGCCACTGGTCTTAGATTCTCATTTGACTTTGTATCCCAATAAGGCACTGGTCTTTCTTATTTTAATAGTTAAATTCATTTATTAGTTTTTGCCTTGATATTGCTTATACAATTTATACCAAATTAAGATTACACCATTTCCAAATCACTGTTCAAACATTAGAAATATAACCAATTAGCAAGCTCTCATCTATTCTACACCCTTTGCCATTGTAGATAGAATCAATTCAAATAAATTCATTTAATCTGCCTCAACTTTGAAGGTCCACCTGCCTAGGTCTAGCAGAACCAAAAGTGCAGGGAGTCATCAACCCTATAGGTTAACTCCATCACATTAGTTCAAAAATGTTGCCAATCTAATCATAGAGTCTGGCATCCTCTTAGGATTTGCAACTTGCATTTTTAAGACCTAAAAAGATACACACTCACAAGGCTAGGATTGTCATCATGTAAGCATAATCAGTCCATCAAAAGAACATGGAGGGTTAAAGGTCAACTCTACATGAGTGGGTTTCATCCCCTACACTTCAAGCTCAACTTAGACTCTAGATAGATATTCCAAGAGGTATACCTTAATAGGCATTGAGTTCAAACCAAATGAACAGCTAAAAATAAATGGACAACCAAACCCAACTCATTTTATTAGTCCCAAAGACTATCACTAAGCTGAGAACAATTAGCTATCACAAAACCCCTATATATCTGATACATCTATGTGAATGTACATGCATAGGAAAGTTGGTTTTTCCCCTAAACCACTAGTAAATATTTGTTTGATTTAAAAGGTGTGTGATTGGTCTTATAGAACTAAGATCGATGCTTATCCAATTGGGCTACAGAGTCTCAGATGACATAAAAGAAAAAAAATTGAAGGGAAACAAGGAAAAGTTAATCTAAGAACATGTTTTATCAGATTGTAGGTTTTGTGCTTCAAACATACTTACAAATATAGAATAGAAATGCATGCATTCAAATGTAAAGAACATATGGTAATTACAAGGCTTGTAATATATTTAAAATGGTGTCACATTTTCAAATGTACAATACAAACTTATCAGCAAATGTGATAAGAAGAAAGACCCTAAATACATATAAACTACCATGGAGACATTCTCTACACAATCCCTATTGCACAATTATCTTTCAATTGTTTCACTATTCCACTACTTCTCTATAATTGGACATGGTGTGATTTGGAGCCCTAGAAGCATTGATGGACCTAGATAGTCTCCAGCCACCAACAAAGAACCAACCAACCTATAATGCATTTGAAAGAAATGCATATATAGCCATTTAACTCCCTATGCCATTCCAGGCACTGCACTCAGTCAGAGAGTACAATCATACTGCAATAGAAATTGGCCCGTGGCCTTGTCAGACAATCTATCAAATTCAAAGAAATGTCCATTCCCTGAAACTCTAAAAACCTACAAGTGCCCATGCTTTGACATCCTTTTAGAATAAAAATATCAACCAAATATTTGCCTGCTGAAATACTTTATCCTTACATTTGAATCTGTTCCTTTTGCATTGAAGATTTCTACTATTTCATCTACCTATAATTGACTGGTTGTCTGCAATCATTTATTTCTATGTACCAACCTAGCTGCAATATCATGTAATTGTGGTGCATTTCCAAGTAGATAGGCACTTGAAGAACAGTCCACCAAAATATTGTGTAAAGCCCTATCAGGAAATCTTTCTAAGATATTTTAAAATATTAAATTTACTTTATGCTTTATAAAACATTTGATTTTTTTTTTCTTTTGATCTCCACTTTGCCCTTAGTCAGCAAATTCAGCCTGGCCTGAACTAGCTCTTTGTTTCTTCTTTCTTCTTCTTGGCTGGTTCAACTTCTATTGGCAAATTGTTGCCATGACAAACTACTTTATCAGTGAACCTAGAGGTTCATGAACTATTACTTTCTCCAACAAAGGCTTGCCTCATCTCCTTTTTTCTTCTTGCCAAGCTTCCTTTGTCAGCAATTATACCTTTCCACGAACCTTGGAAAAGTCCCTCTTTTCTTCCTGATCCATCCTTGGCACCTTTTTACTTTGTCAGAAAAATATGGAAATGATGAACCATTCACTCCTTCCCACTTTTCCTTACCTTTCTTCATCTTCTCATTCTTTCCTTGGCCTATCTTTCTTCTATCGATGAAATCCTCCAAGGTTGAACCTAACTGTCAATGAACCTGACAATTCGCAAACCAAGAAATTCATCGATAGAAGGACCCCATGCACCTAATTTTTCTAAGTTTCAAACTTCATTCTCTCTTTCTCTACCTTGTCGACCAATCAAGGAATCAAGAAAAAGGGGAACCCACGAATTTAGTCGATGAAAGCAATGGTTCATGAACCACTTGATTCACTGACAAAGCCAACAACTGAGCATAATTTTTAAAGGAAGAAAATATAATGGGGGGATCTTTACTTAAAATTTTTTGAAATAAACCCATATAAAATTACTATCAGATCGGATATATGTGATGGGTTTATAATGCAAAGTAAAAAGTGGGAATTTAAGTGGATTTTTGGAGCAAAACAATGCATGTTTTGGAGCTGATTTTTTAGGTCTCAATAGATGGAAGCTTCTTAGAATTTTATGTGATCTTCCATTTGAACCAGATGATAAGAAATTCTTGGAAGCATTTAAGAGAAGCACTCCTAAGAAAAAAAATATTTTATGTGAATTTTACACTGAATTTGTTGTTAGGATATTATACACAATTATTTATAAATATTTTTGTAAGGGATGTATAAATTAGATCATTTATTTCTACTCTATAAAACCAAGTTACATGAAAAGATAAAACAAATGAGTATAGTTAAGAAGGAAAGACCATAGGCCTAATAATGATACATTGTTTGGGGAACCAAATGGATCCACACTTTTGGGAGGTTGTGACATTGCTTGGGGAACCCAATGGCTCCACACTCTTGGTCCTATATTGTGGTACTTTTCTTAACTTTAGATGCAGTTCACTAATAATGGCCAACAAAAAGGAGGAAAATTAGCAAATCACATTAGAGAGGAGAATGAGGAGTACCTACAGATCAGTGTATCTCAATTACAAAGGCGTGCAAGGAACAAGGAAGAAACCTACATTTGTAGACAAACATGGTAGACCCCAAGGTCAAACAAACAAGTGGTTGTATCACCACAAAAGGGTACTAGGGTGATTCAAGAATGAATTTCTTACTAGTAAAAGATGCAGCTAGATAAATGAGTGGAACAGGTATATAAGACATGCATCTTTCATAGAAAATAAGAAAAGGAGCAAATGGTAGGCTAATAAGGTGTTACTAACCCAAGCATACTTCTTTCTAATAAACATGTCTACTTGCTAGCGACAAATATCCTAAAGTAGGGGATCCAACCATCTTAAGAGGAAAAATGAGGAGTGGTATGCCACACTGGAGAATAAAGGGGTAGAAATGAGGGAATAATCACCAAAAATAGAAATACCCTTTACTAGAGAAAAGATACCACTCTACACACTCTACACTCCAATATTAATAAGTAGTATAGAAACATCCAACATAGGAGCTAGATCACCCAAAAACATCATCCAAGACATTTTACTAGGAATATCATGACTCAATAGTAGATGGAGGATATACAAATTCAAATCTCAGATGCAATTTTAGAAGGCTAGAAAAACTTAAGGAAACATCTATAATAGGTAAGTTTTGGGAAAACCATATCCCTTTAGTTGATTTGCATGAATGGATAGTCCAAAACTAGTCCCATTTTAAGGAGCTTGTGGAGTTAGATAAAGGTATTTTATAGTAATCTTCCCTTGAAGGAAGACTGGGATACTATCTTTCAAAAAATGGTTGGTTCTTCAAAGGCGCATGCCTTTATTATTAGCTCTAGCATCCAAACTTGAAGGCAGACAAAACTAAATTCACCTGTTTCCCTTTTTGATAAAACTTAAAAATTTTCCCTTGGAATATAGGGATGTAAATATTTTAAGATTAATCAAGAACTCCATGGGTAAATCCTATGTTGGAATTTATTGTAATCTTTAGTTAGCATATTAAATGCATCTAGCCTCCTGTCAATTTTGGGATCCTCCATCTGACACCCTTGTCTAGTAGTTATTGTTGCGGGGTTATTTATTATTGGTAGTTGATTTTGAATTTGAATGGAATGGATGAGTGCCAATTTTTGGAAAGGATGAATGAGACAAAATAGAAGTATGAATAGGTGAGAGAGGTAGATATAATTTTTTGGAGGGAGAAAGAAAGCCTGCAGTAACAGAGATGTAAGAGAATGTTTCAGTAGAGAACAAGAAGAATATAGCAGCACAAGGAGAATGTGAATAGTAGATAGAAGTAGAATAACAGAGAATAGAAGGTGCATGTGCAACAACACAATAAAGGTACAACAACTCCAGGTTTGGGGCAATATCATTATTTGAATGTGTAAAATAGAGCAACAGCTCTGCATGACATTTTGTAAAGATTTTTTAATGTATTTTTGAAAGAGGAAAATATAAAAATATTTCTATTCTATGTATTCTTGCCTTCTCTATTTTGTGTGTTTGTATTTTTCCTGTCCACTATTGCTATAGCATTAGTTTAGGATAGCAGTCAACCTCCCCTACCTTCCAACAAGTGGTATCAGAGCCCTATTTTTATGGGCTATTAGAAATTGTTTGTGGGTGTTTAGAAAAGAGCCCTAGATTCTTCTAGGCATTATCAAACTTCTCAGTTTGAGAAGCAATGGTAGGTGGGGATAGTAAAGGATGGTAGCAACCATCTAACTTTGATGGCTAAAGCTATGACATCTTGGCTAAGAAGATGAAGATAATACTTGTTGAAAATGACCTATAGTAGCTAGTCATCAATGGGTTCACAGATACTACAAACCCAACAGCCTTTGCAACCCTATCTAATGCTCAAAGAAACACGTTGAAGGAAACAAGAATGAAAGATGCAAAATCCCTCAGTTTGATTCAGTGAGCCTTGATAGAGGCCATTTTTCCCTGCATTGCAGTAGCAAACTATTCAAAACAGGCATAAGAAATACTACAAAATAGTGTGATCATGGAGGCTAAAATGCTAATGTAGCAAATGAAAACAAGGCTGAAAATGAAAAAATAGTCAAATGTATTTATTGTTTGCAACCTTGCTGAGACAAGTAGTGATGAGGTATGGTATCTAGATAGTGGTTGTAGCAACCACATGAGTGGAAATAAATACTTCTTTGCCTCCATAAATTGCAACATACAAACTAAAATCAAAATGGGAAATAATGAGCAAGTTCATGTCATGGAATTAGGTATAGTCAACATTCAGTCCAAGAATAGTGAAAGGAGGAAGATCTAGGATGTCTACTATACCCTAGGCATAAAACATAACCTATTGAGCATTGGACAAATGGTCCAAAATTGTTATAAAATCTTGATGGAGAATGGAGAGTGCACAATATTTGACAAAGGAGGTAGTAAAAAGGTGATTGCAGCAGTGCAGATGACAAGAAACAAAATGTTTCCTCTTAGGATACATATTGAGTCTTTGGTGCCATCTTTGGCACTATCTCTGGTACAGTTCCGAGCACTATCTCTAGCACTCATAGTAGTGGGACAATAAGCTACCTTTAAGACAGTCATCAAAGACCCATCCAAACTTTGGCATTTAAGGTATGGGCACTTAAGTTTTTTTGGTTTGAGTTTATTGTCCAAAAAAGGTATGGTTAGAGGGCTATCAAACATTATAGAGCCCAATAGAAAATGTGAAGCTTGCATATTAGGAAAGCAATATAGACAACCCTTTCAATCAAGGTATTCTAGTAGAGAAAAATCACCATTGGAGTTGGTGCACTTAGATTTGTGTGGTCGCATGAAAACCCACACCTTGGCTGGAAATACATATTTCATGACTTTCATAGATGAATATAGTAGAAAAATCTAGGTTTATTTTTTGAAGAACAAATCAGAAGCCTTCAAGATATTTAAGTGGTTTAAGGCCTTAGCTAAAAAGAAAAGTGACCACTATATCAAAGCCCTAAGAATGGATAGAGGGGGTGAGTATATCTCTAAAGAATTTTTGAATTTCTATAGGAATGAAGGCATAGAAAAATAGTTTACAACAAGGTATACTCCACAGCAAAATGGAGTGGCTGAGAAGAAAAATAGAACCATTTAAGAGATGGCAGCAAGCATGCTGAAAGCAAAAGGACTATCACATGATTTTTGGGGTGCAGCCATAGAAACAATGGTTTACCTATTGAATAGGTGCCCTACAAAGGTAGTTCATGATAGGATTCCATAAGAGGAGTGGAGAAATAGAAAATGGAGTGTTGAACACCTAAGAATATTCAAGTGTGTGGCATATGCATTCATTCCTATGGAGAATAGGCAGAAATTTGATGATAGGGTGAAAAATGTATTTTTCATAGGCTCTAGTTAAGAGACAAAAGCCTACAAACTATATAATCCCATCACCAAAAAGGTTGTGATCAATAGGGATGTTGAGTTCATTGAGAATGAAGCATGGGATGGAATGGTAGATAACACCATGAGTATTTCAATTACAATACCCCTTGAAGATGAAGAAGCTCTGGAGGACAACAACTCCAGAGGAGCTCCAGAGAGCAATAGCTCAAGGAGAAACTACCACAAAGCCTTGGAAAATAGTAGCTTTAGAGGTGTTCAGTAGAAAAATAGTTCTAGAGGTGGACAATAGTGTAGCATCTTTGGAGATTAGCAGCTCTAGAGGTCTACAACTCTAGAGATCTGCAGCTCTAGAGTTTAATAGAGTAGCAGCTCTGAAGGTCAGAATAGCAACAGCTCTAGAGGTAATTCAGACCCTACACTCACATCATTCATGCCTTGGAGGACAAGGAGTGTGAGGAAGATTTATGATAGTACAAGGTATGCTGATGATGATGAGAATTTGAATTTTGTATTATTTTCATGTAATGATCCAACTCAATTTGAAGAAGTTATAAAGGAAGATAAATGGTGTAAGGCCATGGATTAGGAATTGGATGCCATAGAGAGGAATGACACATGGCACCTAACTAATTTACCCAAGGGTAAACAAGTGATTGGAGTTAAGTGGGTCTACAAGACCAAATCTACTACTGAAGGTAAGATTCAAAGACATAAGGCAATGCTAGTTGTCAAAGGGTATAAATAGTAGCCTAGAAGAGATAATGATAAAACATATGCACTAGTTGCAAGGTTAGAAATAGTTAGGGTAGTCATAGAAATTATAGCCCAACACAAATGGAAGGTGTATCAAATGGATGTGAAGTTAGCCTTCTTTAATGGAGTGCTGAAAGATGAAGTGTATGTGGAGCAACCACCTAGCTATGAAGTCCCAAGGCAAGAGAACAAAGCATATAGGCTTCAGAAAGCCCTCTATGGAATGAAACAAGCACCTAGGGCATGGTACAATAGAATAAACTCTTATTCAGTGAGTAATGGCTTTAGAAAAAGTAGCAGTGATCCCACTCTTTAAATCAAAGTAGCTCAAGGTAATATTTTGATCCTTGTTTTGTATGTAGATGATCTAATTTTTACTAGAAATAGTGATATCTTCGTTGCTGATTTCAAAGAGGTAATGAAGAATGAGTTTGAGATGATAGACTTAAGTATGCTGAAGTATTTTCTTGGCATCAAGGTCAAGCAAATAGAGCATGACATATTTATTTCATAAACTAACTATGCCGAATAGATCTTGAATAGATTTAAATTAGAGAATAGTAGACCTACCCCAACACCAATAGCTACATGTCTGAAATTGAGTAAAGAGGATAGCAGTAAGGAAGTTAACCCAACCCTCTACAAGAGCATGGTTGGAACCTCATGTACTTGACATCTACTAGGCCTGATTTGATGTATGTAGTAAGTTTAATTTCTAGGTTCATGGAGCAACCTAAGGACACACATTGGCAAGCAAGAAAGAGGATCTTGAGATATGTGAATGGCACAATAGGTTATGGCATCTTGTATATTGCATCTAATGAGTTTAAGCTGGCTGGTTTCATGGATAGTGATTGGGTAGGTAATGTAGATGACCAGAAGAGCACATTCGGCTATTTATTTCACATGGGTTTAGGAGAAATATTAGGGGCATCCAAGAAGTAACCCGTTGTCTCTCTCTCCACAACAAAAGCCAAGTATATTGCAGTAAATGTAGTGGCATGTCAGGCTATTTGGTTGAGAAGGATCCTTGCAGATTTGAAGGAGTAGCAAGAAGATGGTACAACCATTTAGTCTGATAATGTTTCATCAATAGCTCTGACAAAGAATCTAGTCTTCAACAGACAAAGCAAACACATTGAGTTCTGTTATCACTTCTTAAGGGAGTTGGTAGAATGAGGAGAGATTGAGTTACAATATTGCAAATCTGAGCAGTAGCTCGTTGACATTTTTACCAAGTCATCTCTGAAAGATTCATTTGAACACCTAAGAGATAGGCTTGGTATTGTTGATAGCTCTAGAGGTGTGCAGCCCTTGAAAGAAGATAGCTCTGGAGGTTTAACTCCAAAAAGATAGTTATAGTAGAATTCTAGAGGTTCAACCCTCGAAAGTTTGTGCAGCTTTAGAGATGCTCCAAAGATGCATGGTGTCATCTTCGAAGATGCAAGTAGAGTGCTCTCGAGATCTAGAAAAGAGCTTGGGAGGTGATCCAAAATGACAAAAACAGCTCCGGAGGTCTACTCTGGAAAGGCAAAAGCAAAGCTATAACTCTAGAGACCAGTTCCAGAAAGAAGATTGTTGAATGACATCTGACTTCATATTAAGGGGGAGTGTTGGAATTTATTGTAATGTTTAGTCAACATATTAAATGTAGCCAACCTCTGGTAAGTTTTGGGATCCTCCATCTAATGCCCCAGTCCAGTAGTTATTGCTACAGGGTTATTTATTATTAGTAGTTGATTTTGAATTTGAATGGAATGGATGAGTGCTAGTTTTCTACAAGGATGAATGAGACAAAATAGAAGTATGAAATGGTCAGAGAGGTAGATAGATTTTTTTGGAGCGATAAAGAAAGCCTATAGTAGTAGAGACGTAAGAGAATGTTCCAACAGAGAACAACAAGAGTATAGCAGCAGAAGAAGAACGTGAACAACATATAGAAGAAGAATGGTAGAGAATAGAAGGTGCATGTGTAGTAGCATAGTAAAAGTATAGGAGTAAATGCACAAAGATGAGTCCACTTAAGGTGGAAGTTTCAGACTTAGAAAAAACTCGAAATTGGGTTAATCAAAACGGGATCCCGCTTTTTATGAAACGGGATCCCATTTTTGCTTCGGGATCTCGAGCCAAAAGCAGGATCCCATTTTCTAGAAACATGATCCCATTTTGAGTTGCATAAAAGGTTAATATTTTAACCTTTATGAAACGGGATCCTGTTTCATAAAAGATTAAAATATTAACCTTTTATGAAACGGGATCCCGTTTTATAAAATTTGAATTTGTGACCCACTTTTGCTATGGGTTTTGGATCAGAAAAAAGGCTTGGGAACTCGACCCTTGGCTTTGGACCTGGTTTGACCTACAAGTTGAAGGTCCTATCAATGTCACAACAAACTAGTGACTTTGGGCATATGTCTGAAGGCCTTTTTTGCAGAATTTTTTGATGAAATTAAAACCCATTATAGATAAGACAGTGTAGATTCCAAATATATAAATTTTTTTACAATTGGATTATTTTTTCTATTTTTCAATTAATTTCTAATGAAACAGGTCCATAAACTTAAATTATCAGGCTTTTTTAGTATTTTAATAACTTTTTATTGAAAATAAAATTGTAAAAAAAAAATACAAAAATGTACTTCAGACAATTCTTTTCAATTTGAAAAATAAATTTCAAAAAATGATAAGTTTAGGTCATCTTATGCATGACGTACACTACGATTTTTTAAAACACCAAAAATGGCCAATAAAAAATTAACAAAAAAAAATATTCAATAAAAAATTACAAAAAAATATGGAAAACATGCTTCAATGAGTTACAAATCTTTTCCCAAAAGGATTTACAAAAATATTATTATTTAAGTCAAAATATGGATGACGTACACGTGCATGGTATAGTAAAAAAAAGTGACTTTTAAACAGTGGTTTTTAGAAATGCCTATTAAAAATCAATTTGTATCATCTGGGTATTAAAAAAATAAATATTTGGAAACTAGACTCCAAGTACTACATTTCATATTTAGTGACTTTTTTCAAGATTCCACCTTTAAGTGCTTCAAATTTTTAGGTCAAATGTGACAAATTCTAAAAATCAGGGAAAACACTTCCACTTTTTGGCCAAAAAGTGGACTCAACTTCTTGCACACAGCCATAGAAGCTCTAGGTTTGGGGCAATATCATTGTTTGAATGTGCAAAATAGAGTAACAACTCTACATGAAGTTTTTTAAAAAAATTTGAATGTATTTTTGAAAGAGGAAAATATAAAAATATTTCTGTTCTGTGTATTCTTGCCTTGTCTGTTTTGTGTGTTTGTATTTTTGCTGTCCTCTATTGTTGTAGCATTAGTTTAGGACAATAGTCAACCTCTCCTGCCTACCAACATGCTGAAAGATTGAGGAAAACCAAAAAAATGTCCTAGAAGGTAGTGTTAGAATGTATATTATTCTTGAGACCAAGTAGGGTAGTATAGAAATAGTTAAGTTTCAAACTTCAAAGGGTATATGGGATTAGAAAATTTACTATGAAGGTCCAGAGCTTAGATGTTCTAATTGCAAAGGTGGTCATAGCAAGTGCAATAATATTTTTCAGAGGTTAGAAGGGAAACAAATAGCATAGAACAAAATTTGGATAAGGAAAATGATAAGGACAATGTGGAAAGAAATGAGAACACTCCAAAGGGGATTTCCAAGAATCGAAACATATGCATAAAATAGAGCCCAAGATTCCTCACACAAACTGATGCTCATAGCATAGCAAAAACTATTTGTAAGGACTTCTCTAATGGGTTAGAATAAGACCTCAGAAGATTAGTTGATTTACAAGTGTTGATCCTGACCTCCCCTTTAAGGGAAGATTTAGGTATAGAAAATGATATTTTCATAGATATTGGAACAAAAGAGATTGAAAAATTAGATATTATTAGAGATATGGCTACTGAAGAGGTAGAAATCTCAAACAAATCATTGAAAGCCTATTGTTATATGGAGCCTAATCAGACTCGGAGGTTAAATTTTCCACACTTTTTATCAGTGTGGTTTCCCCCCAAATTATTTAACAGGGGAGTGCATGAGGGATAGAGCCCCTCCTGTGGGGCTTATCCCCCCAGTGGGGGCCTGGGGGTGGAGCTCACGGTGGGGTCTAGGGGCAACGCCCCCAGCGAGGGATGATGGGGGCAGCACCCCCGAAGCAAAAATTGCCTATTATTTTATAAAGGCATCGAGAGTTATTTTTTCTATTAGCCGAAATAAAAAAACCCTATTTTGTAACCAACATAAGTCTTGACAAAAATGACTAAAGGTTAGGGTTTCTGGGAATATTGTATTGTAGCATTTGCAACAGTATTGAGTTGTAGGGATTGTTGGTTGTAATCGGTTTGATTTACTAGATAATAATATTGGACTCTGTTGGTGGATGTAGCCCAAGTTTGGGTGAACCATGTTAAAATTGTCTCTCGCTGTTATTATTTCTATGCATTTTTCATTCCTCTGTTTAATCTTTATTTGCATTTAATTGATATCTTCTACTGTCTAACCCTAACAAGTGGTATTAGAGAGGGTTGTGTTTGATTATCATATGCAAGAAGGTTTCACAGTTGAGTGGGAGTCTCATGGTTGAGTGGGAGCAATGGTGGATGATTGTAAATTGAAGGTTGATAAATTCAATGGGCAGAACTATATGTTATGGAAGATGCAAATGGAGGATTACCTCTATCAGAAGGATTTATGGAGGCCACTAGAAGGAATAGCCAAGAAATTGGCAACAATGACTAATGAGGATTGGGAACTTCTAGATAGAATGTCACGTCTCAAAATTTTGATATTATCTATGATTGCATTATGTGGAAATAACCTATGGATAATTAAGTGTGTTAGATAGTTAATTTATTTTGAATGATTAATTTAACATAGATGAAAATGAAATGAATATTATATCATGTTAGTAATGCTTCAGCTATGCTTCGGCTATTTGTTTACTAACCAATAATGGAAAAAATTAAGTTTATTTTTGACAGGTTATCGAAGAGAAGAGAGTGGTTGAGGGAAAGGAGATTAGCATTATGTAGGGTTAAGATTGAGGGATATCATACACACACTTCATGTAGTGTCATATAGCTACATATATTGCATATTGAATAATTTAATAGTTTAATTTACATTTTATCTTATTTCATAGTTAGTTAATAATGATTTAATTAGATTATTTAACTCTTTGCTATTTAAATATTTTGAGTGTTTTAAAATAGAATAGTTATTTAATTTGTTTAAGTAATAGTTTTATAGATATATAATGTTAAAAATGTAAAAAAAAATTAACAATATTTTAGAACAAGTTTTGTAGTAATTCAAAACAAGTTTTAGAAAACAAAAACTTAATTAGGAAAAAGAAAAGTCTAGAAGATGAAACATCAGGGAAGAGGAAACAATACAAGAAGTTTCAAATTATTTTCTTTAGCACCAAAACTTCTATTTAATCTCTCATTCTCGAAAAGGGGGATCATCATTTGTTTTTCTCTGTAATAGTATTCAAGTCATAAAGGAATTTTGTGTAAACTTTCTCGGTTTAAAAAGGGAAATTAAATCAGATCAAGGAAGCTCATGTAGGAATCCAGCATTTAATTGTGTTAGGGAATGAATTTCCAAGTTCTTATTAAATCTTGTTTTCATCTAATAGTATTACTAAATCTTTTCCTATCTATTATTATGTCTGAATTGTTATTTAGGTTGTAGTTTTGTTAAATAAATGTTTTGGTTCTATATACAAATATATATATATATATACATAAATATATATATAGATTATAGTATATATATATAGGTAAATGCTGCCATTTTGGGGGCATCTCCCTCTATATTAGAGATATAAAAAGAAAAGTACATTAGATTTGAGGGCTGAATCAATGATAGATATATCTAACACCCTTAGCCACCTTAGTAATCCTAGCCATTACATTTGGATCTATGAGGCTAGGATTGGCCTCAATGAACTTGGGAAATTCTTCCATATTGTTTAGCTTCTTCACCCCTTTTTTGAATAGTACCCAAGCCTTATGAAGCTTGATTTTTTTCCCTTCCTCTAGCAGATTGAGCACTTGCAGAACCACACCATTGATCAGCTCTAGATTGAGGTAGTCCATTACTCTCATGACTGGGTCATATAGGTCAATCCATAGCAGTTTGCCAGCCGCACGAACACCCCACAACTGTGTCCCAATCGCTTGGAAATAGTTGAGTAGGATCCGTTCAACCACGCACCCATCAAGCATGTGGGCGTTCACCTAGAAGTCATCCCCGATCACTTTGGCAATGGCCTCCTTTTCCCTGTCTGAGGCCTTACTGAACAGGAACATGATCTTCTCCTGTCGGGATTTTGTTGCGCACTTGCAATGGATACCTAAGACATTTTCCATGCTGATAATGTGCTTTGAGGCAACCCATCTTCCATTTTAAATAAGCATTTGTATCTATAGATAAGGCGCGAGTTTTCTTTTCCAAATCTCCTCCAAATCTTGTTTTTTAGTCTTATACCATAGATAGCGCTTCTTGCCTTTCAAGTCTTCCCTCAAATCTTGCAAACTATCAGCTTTGGATTTGGATTTATCTATTTCAATCCACGGACTTGCAGAAGATAGTCCTCTCTTAAGCAAGTTGAAGCAGCCACGAACTTCCCTTTTTATCTTTTTCTATCACCGTTCTAAGATCATTAGGTAGAGAATCATTGTTGAGGATTTCTCCATTCTCTATATTAGGATTTTGCACTCCAATGTTGGCTAAGAGTCCGTAGCAGAATTTTCTTCTTAAAAAACATGCCTGATTGAGTAGTCTGTCAAGCAATCTAGAAGCTGCTCAATTTCTTTGAGCCATATGTCTAGCTTCCAGTTTAGGATTTGGTTATTACAGATTGCATTAACACATAGCATTGAGTCTCCTTTGATGTCTACTATAGTAATGGCTTTGTCAAGAGAAAGGGTGAGACCATTAATCAGAGCTCTCATTTCTACCTCGTTGTTTATTGCGGTTTTGATGTTTTTTTGCTAGTGCCCATATGCAATTACCCATGCCATCCCTAATTATGCATCTGATACTAGCTAATCCTAGGTTACCTTTTGAGGCCCCATCAAAATTTAGTTTGAATCTTCCTTTTAGTGGAGGTAGCCATCTTGTTTCTATTCTGGTATTCTTTTTAGTCGTTGTGGCTTTCTATGTCCTAAGATACAACTATTTCTTTTGTAAATCATTGTCCCAGCTGGTGTGATGGACTTTGTTGTTCCTTACTTGTTTTTTGTTTAGGACTTCACAGATTCCAACTTCTATTTTCTTGATGACCTCTTCTGCTGGTAGGCTTGTATCTTGGAAGATTCTACGATTTCTCTCCTTCTAGAGTTGCCAAGCAACCATGGAAGGTGTGGTGATCCAAGCTCCTGCCCATGTATTGGTTTTTTTTCTCTTGCAGTCAACTGAGAGCAAATTTTAGCAAATCATCCTATCTTGGGGTTGACCATCCAAGGGAATTGAGTAACCAATCCCAACACTTGGATGCATAGCTACAATTTAGTAGCAAATGATTTGTATTCTCATTATCTTGTTTATAAAGCGGATGCATACTTGGACCATGAATGCCAATAGTGGCCAGCCTATCACTAGTCAAAATGTGTTTGTGTAGTGTTGTCTAGAAAAAGGCTCTAGCTTTGGGGAGGAGGTTTTTGTCCCAACATAGTTTGGAGGGCCATTTTTTAATTGAGGATTCAATCATCTGTATAGAGTATCCTAGTCTAACTGTGTATTCTCTTGTCTTGGCACCGGTCCATATGATCTCATCTTTAGCTTCTATGATTGTGATTTTCCTTGGCTCCAGTACCTCTTTTAATTGGTTAATATCTTATGATGGAATGTCTAAGGACTCCCAGACTCCCATTCAATCCATTCCCTCTTGCCCAACATACCAGAGGAGGCTGGCTTAACATAATCAGTCATCTTGGTTCCAACTTTTGATCTAATATCTTCCATCCACTCCTTTTCTCCTGTGGTGTCCACAAGGGCCTCGTGCCCATTCCAGGAATCCCTCCAAAAGTCCACAGACCTCCTATTTCCTACCTTCCATGTTAAGTACTCCATGATGACATCTCTACATTCCCACATAAACTTCCATATGGTTGATCCTCCACTCAAATTTGCCATTGTCAGAATCCTATTGGGGTTGTCATCATCGAGGTATTTTTTCCTTATAATTCTGCACCACTGTTTCTTGGGATGTCGATAGATTTCCCATATTAGTTTAGCACCTAGTGCCTTGTTTTGCCTATTTAGTTTCCTAATCCCAGTTCCTCCATGTTCCTTTTTCTGACATGCTAGATCCCAATTGAGTAATGGGATCCATTTTTCCTCCTTAGTGCCCTCCCAGAAAAACTTCTTCATTATGCCTTCAATATTTTTGGATGCTTTGTTTGTCAATCCTAGGCAAGACATAAGGTATATCGGTACCGCCAAGAGCATAGATTTAATCATTGTAATTCTTCCTGCAAGAGAAAGTCACTTTGCCTTCCATCCTTCTGCCTTGGCTCTACAACAGGCCCTGACTTCTTCCCAATAGTCGAAACACTTGCGAACAAAGGGACCCCAAGGTACTTGGCCAATAGCTGAGTAGTGTTGAAACCTAGGATTCCTTCGATCTTCTTATGAGACTTCACTTTGGTGCGGAAAAACAAGATATTTGATTTCTCTTTGTTGAATATATGTCAAGAAGCCTCCACATATTCCTCAAGTGCCTCCTTGATTACCTTTGCTTCATTGATTGTCACTTCCCCAAAGAGAACGTGTCATCTGTGAATTGGGAGTGGGTAATGGGATCCAAGCCTTCTATGATCTCCACACCCCTCCACCATCCTTCCTTCCTCAATTGTTGAATGAATCTGTCCATGGCCTCAGCCATAATTATAAATAAAAATGGTGATATTGGGTCGCCTTGCCGAAGTCCATTTTTTCCTTCAAAGATGCCACACATTGAGCCATTGACTAGGATTGAGAATCTTGGGCTAAAGATACAGAAATGTATCATTTTCATCCAGTCTTCTACAAAGCCAAATTTCCTCATTATATCTTCTAAGAAATCCCATTGGACTCGATTTTATGCCTTGATAATGTCCAACTTGATGATCATGCTTGCTAGTTTGTGCTTTGTGATTGAGTGAATAGTTTTCGATGTAATTATTATATTGTCTAATATCTCTCTCCCCGGTGTAAAACCATTTTGTTCATCTGAGATTATTTTTTCCAAAATGACTTTCAATCTATTGGATAGAGCATTCTATATAATCTTGTATATTGTATTACATAATGCTATTGGTCTGAAATCTGAGAAGGATTTACATACCTCTTTCTTTGGGATCAACAAAATTATCATGTTGTTCAGATCTCTCACAAATTTCCCTTTCCTCTGAAATTGCTCAGCCATATCTGAAATGTCTTGGCCCATAAATCCCCAGTACTTCTAGAAAAGTTTGGCTGGAAGCCCATCTGGTCTGGATGCTTTGTCAAGGTTCAAATCCAGAGTCACGTAGTGCATTTCATTAAGTGTGAAAGGGGCCGAGAGCATCTTGTTATCTTCTTCTAAGATCTTAGGGATACATTCTAGCAATCTGTCATTATTTCTCTTGGCATTCATAATATCTATTGCTAATAAGTTTTTGAAGAAGGTGAACGCCTTCTTGGCTATCTCATCATGCTCCTGTATGGTTTCTCCATTTGAAGTGATGATGGACCGTATATGGTTGGTACTCCTAGCTTTTACAGAATTATGAAAGAACTTAGTATTGAGGTTGCCCTCCTTTAGCCAAGACTCCTGGGCCTTGTCCTTCCAATATAGCTCTTCTCTTGCCAGCACCTCTGTATGTTTCTTTTTTAGCTCTTTTTCGCGTGAGAAGTCTGCCAAAGTCATTCTATTTCTAATTACTCCTTCGTTCAACTTCTGTAGTTCGATTTCTATCTGCTCTTTATCTCTGAAGATGTTCCCAAAAACCTCTTTGTTCCATAATTTGAGTTTCTTTTTCAGAAACGCAAGCTTCCTCACCATTTTAAAACTTTTTGTACCGCTTTCTTTTAGAGCTTCTTTCCACCAGTTCTCCAATACTTCTAAAATGTTACAATCATGCCACCACATTGATTCAAACTTGAAATAGTTTTTCTTGGACTTTTCATTCACAAACAGTTCCAGTTTGATTGGAAAGTGGTTGGATACTATCAGGGGTAAGATGTTTGCCTCTCTGATATAATCTTCCTTACCCCAATCTTCCCCAAAAGAAAATGATCTAATCGCTCTAAAATGTTTGTAAAACTAGCTCTCCTATTCATCCACATGTATAGCCCATTCTTGGGGATGCAGTCAGTAAGATTCAGATTTTGAATGAAATCTCTGAAATCTTCCATTGCTTTGACCTCCTTACGGACACCTCCCTTTTTCTCTCCCAACTCTAGAATTGTGTTAAAATCCTCGCCAATAATAATTTTACCAATCCCTGAATTCATTAATCTATCTTGAATCTTATTCCATAGTGCTTTCTTGTCTTCAGTTCTGGTAGGTGCATATATGTTCATGATCTAAAAGTTCAGGTTACTGAACTTATGTTTAACATCTACCCATATCCAATTCGCCTCCTCCTTTATGATTTGTAGATCTACTTTGTCAACTAACCACATGATACCCAGCCCCCTAGCTATTCCATTCACATCTACAAAATGACTGTTCCATCTCCTACAATAGGTATTGAACTTATCCCCTTCAGTTTGATTAATTTTTGTCCCCTGAATCATTATGATATCCATGGCCAGTTTTTTGAAGTGACACTTGACCAAGCGTCTCTTGTTAGAGGTGTTTAAGCCCCTTACATTCCATATGACTATCTTCATTTCCCTCCAAGGGAGGTCTTAGCTCCCTTGGATAGCCAAAAATCCCTAACATTGAGTAACCTTTTCTCAACTACCTCTTCCTCCTATTTCTATTTTTCTTATTTCCAACCTTTCCCTTTTTTTGAGCGATTTATGATTCTTGTTGCTGTTTGTGATATGTGTCGTGGTTCCACAATAGCTGGGTCATCTCCTTCTTCTTGACTTTCCTCTGATGATTCTTCAAATTGTTCCATTTCCTCTTGAGTAGTTAAGGTCTTGCCTTCCCTTGAGGTTTCTGGCATTCCCCATTTCTACCCTATTTTTAGTTATTTCTTTCGTGTTGTCTTCTCTTATTGAAATATTTTACTGACCTGCAATTTTCTCTTGATCGCGTGCCCTAGTTTCTGCTCCACTATGAATCCCTTCTTTTCCCTTGTCTGAATTAAGGGTACCTGGGTGTGTCGTATCCTAATTTGGTTGACTTCAATTTGTCTTGGGCCTCCATTCTTTACTAAATTTCCAATTCTTAGTACATGATTTTTCCATATATCTTCTACTCCCACACTTCAAACAATAAAATTTCTCATCCTCCATGTCGATTTGAATTATTTTGTGTTTTCCTTCTGTGCACAATCAAATTTCTTTTGGAACTTTGTTAATAGCCGCTATTTGGAGCCTGGCATACAGGTAAGAGTTTCTATCAATGATCTCCCAGTCCAGGTCAATTAGTGTGCCTAGGGTTCTTCTGATTTTTATTAGACATTCTTTGACCCAAAACTCTAGTAGAAGTTTGTTTAATCTTATCCAGATCAATTTCTCATAAGGCTCCATCTTCGTTGGATCAAAGTTGGGATTCCACTTTTGCATATATAATGGCCACTCCTTAAATTTCCATGTGCCTTCTTATAATACCTGCAAATGATCTTCAATGCTTGCGAATAAGGTGATGAAGAAACCCTTGGGCATAAATCAGACAATTGCTGCTTCTTTCCAGTTTTCCTCGATCCATTTTTTAATTGATTTCCTATCTTGTTTTGGGCCTGCAATTCTACTGATGATTGCAATTTCACTTAGCATTTCTTGACCTATGCTTATTTCTTCAGAGACCTCAATTGTGAGAATGTCTTCGTATTCCCCTTGCTCTCCATCTTCTATTGTTTCAGCCTTTATTATTTGTTTATCTTGCTCTTCCTCCTGCCACTTTGTGTATCTTCTCAGTTCTTCTTTTTTTCGCTCCATTTCGCTTATTTTGGATCATAATTACTTGGTTTTTATATATATATATTGGTATATACATGTATGCATAGGAAACTTCATAACAGATTTTGAGGAATCAAATCATTTCTGGGTTGAATCAAATTATATTGGACCAATTTCATTTTTTTGTTCAAAATGTTCAAACTGTATAAATCTACTTGCATTTTTATTCAATTTATATTCATCAAAATATAACATAGCTGATAAGGATTCAATATTGGAAGAAACTTTTCATATCTCAAAATGTTTATTGCAGTTTATTTTGAAAGAACTATAGCATATCTAATAGTGAGTTAATTGCATTTTTATTGAATGAAACATAGCATTTTCTGCTACATTTTTTTATTGTATTTATATTGAATAGAAACAAAGTCTTTACTGGTCATAGGCTGTTCACTATTTTAAAGAGGGGATCAGCTTCCCCAAATGGAACCACAGTCCCTAAGGATTGCGACCCCATTTGGGGACAATCGCCATTACATTTGAATTTAAACGGTCTTTATTTTACTTCCAATAATCATTGAAACCCTTGAATATTTCTTAGTTTAGTTGCGTTTGATCAAGTTCGTTGATATATCTCTATAATGTAATGACTGTATCATTTCTTTCTGGAAGCTCAAAAGATATTTATATCAATTTATAGTATAAAGAATACAGTCTAAGAATAATATGGATTAAACTAAATGATTGCATAAAATTTACCTTTGTTTATATATGTGTGTGTGTGTGTGTGTGAATGTATATTGTTTATATTTTCACAAATAGAAATGAATATGATGAAAGAAATATTCAATGTTGTTGAGTTTAATTGTATGAGTCTCTATATTCAATATATATATATATATATATATATATATATATATATATATATGAAAAAGAATTAATTGTTCTGCAAATAAAGAATTTATTTTTCTTTCATATTGTTGCATTAATGAGAAATAATTGTAGGAATTTGTAGAATCATTGAGTTCTTATTAATTGTTACATTTCAATTATTATTATTAAAACTCAATTCTTGAAAAGAAATGTATTATGTTTTCTTCACATAGAATTAGAGAAAAATAACAAATCTCTTGAAATCATTAGATTATTGGAAATTATTTTGCTTATTTAGATATTGTGATTATGCAAAAATCAAACAAAGAAAACAAACTGTATTGTTAAACTACATTGCAAGAATCTTGGTAAAGTAAGAACTTTCGGGACAAGATGTCGAATGTGGATCTACAGAGACGATAGTTTTACTTTTTCTAAAACTATCATTTTTATGTATTTTCTTGGCCAAGCAACTATACCATTGAAATAGATGGATTGTTTTAAAAGCCTAGAATTTTGTAGTCTCTGCCACATCTTGTTGCAAGAGTTTATGTCATTCTAGGTTTAGGATGCATACAGGCAATAGGCTTGCATCAAGATCCCCTCCTGCTTACACCGTTCCAGTTGCTAGGATCCTTGTGCAGGGGCGGTGATTTCTTCGAGCTATGAAGAAACCCAGGGAAGTTTAGTACTTCGTGGTTGGGTGGGAAAAGTACCTCAACCACTCTCTTGGTCTTGGTTTGCATATGATCGGAGGATAGAGGCACCCAATCTATTATTGATATGATATTTGTTATATATATTCTTTGTATGGATTTACTGCCAAGTATTGAAAATTGTATCATAATTCTTGATAATCTTTCCTTGTGTAGCATTGAAATAGATGCATTGCAACACCAAGTTGGGTCTATGTAAACTGATTGGTAATCCATTCAGGTATATGGATCATTATTTTTATTCATGAAATTCTTGTCATAAAATGATTTATTATTGATTGATTATCTTACTCGTGCAATATGTTTTCTTTTCAAATATTATTTTAAGTTAGTAAGATTTCTGCACCTTACATTTGGTATCAGAGCACTAGGTTCAATGCTAGGACCTATGCATAACGATGCTTGAGCGGATGTTTTCCAGAGTAACTAGATGGATACCAGATTCACTTATCAACATGGAAGTGGATCTCAGGGTGATCTATTTGAGAGACTGGATCAGACTGTTTCCATGTTGAATCGACAAGAAGTTAGAATGGATGGAATAGAACAAGAAATGTGAGTAGGACAACAGAAGGAGAATATAGAGGAGAATAGGGAGGAGGTTCATATTACTAAGATAGAAAGAAACTCTAATAAATAAGAGAAGGTGGGAGAAGAATTGGGGAAGGACATAAAGAAGGTTACCCCACCAAAATTTGATGGAAAAACTATTGGAGATGGAGCAGAAGCCTGGATAATCAAGATGGAGAAGTATTTCTCTCTGAGGAATTTGTCAAGTGAAATGAAAGTAATTTGGGGAACCTATCAACTCACTGGTGAGGCTACCACTTGGTGGGATAATGAAAACGCTGAGAAGAAGTTGTTGCTTGGTGAGGTGACATGGGAGTAGTTTTTGAAGATTTTTAGAAAAAGGTGGCTACTGCAGTTATATTTTGATAAGAAGATGACAAAATTTTAGAATCTCACACAAGGTGGAATGACGGTCACACAATATTAGGAGAAACTTTCTCATTTTCTAAAATATGTGCCTCATTAGATCAACAAGATGAAAGATTTTGAATCCATAAGTTCATCATGGGGCTTAGACCTCAAATTAGGTCTTGTTGTGATGCTCACAAATGCCCCATTTTACTTCTTAGCAAAATGAGGACCCCTGCTGTGGCTGTGGCTTTTTTTTCTTGTGTGTGGGTTTGCTTGGTGGTAAAAGGGAAAAGGAGGTGAATATTACAAACCTTGTTGGAAATAAAGAAAAGTAACATTAAGTACCAGAATAGAGTATAGGTGAATTCCTTGTCAAAAATGAGTAGGGGTTGCTTTTTGAATCATTTTAAAATTCCCAATATTTTGCAAGATATGTGTTTTTTGGTAAAATGTACTTTGGGAGGGTTTGTATGTTGTGTGAGCAGGGACAGTTGTATGTTGTGTTGTTGTATGAGTCGCATAAAGGAGTTATCAATTTTATTACATCATTATACTTGTATGCATTTCGCTAACGCTTTATCCTTACATACAAGTCAGGCCCGACAGAGTTCAGAGTTTAAATGAATAACCAGTTAGGTCTGTTGGATGTATTTTAGGTTTGCATGATTGGCAAAAGGGAAGCATACAAGGCAATATGCAATGGTACATGCATATCGCAGAACTGAAGGGAATGTGAAATAAGGTTTTATTGAGGTATGTGTTGTGCTTGGTTTGTGTGTTTCGGTTACATACATTGCGGTATACATACAACGCGGAACTCAAAGGAAGTTAAAGTTTGGTATAAATGATGCATCCTACCTTAAAGCATATCGAAAGATGCATTGCACTTTATATACATCGCAGAGCTGAAAAGTAAGTTAACTGTAATTTATAAAATGATAAAGTCCAAAAAGGAGATAATTAAGTGTTTGTATGTATCTGGAGATACAAGTGAAAGGTTAAGTGGACCCCACTATTGGCATGTCGGGCTTGTATAATAATAATGCATATCTTTGATATACAAGCTGATATACAAGTTGAAAGATACAAGTAAGAGGTACAAGCCGGATGTGAAAAGAAGTTCAATATAGAAAAGCCTTTGTATGTTTATGATATACATATTCGAGATACAAAGAAGTAAAAACATCATGAAGAGATAAAAGGTAAAGAGAGTGTTTGTATAAGATGTTTGTATATGCACTTATACAAGATAACATACAAAAGGTGATATACAAAGCAGATATACATGTACGGAAAAGGGAAAAGGGGAAAGAACATTAGTCATGGTTGTTTGCATATATATTGGCATATATGTTTGTATGTTAAAACATACAAAGAAAACATACAAAGAGAACATACAGAGATAACATACAAGGGAAAATACAAAGAAAACGGGATGTATGCTGAAATTAGACTAACGATAAAAAGGGTTTTTAAAAAATGTAAACACTGAAATAGAAGGCTAAACTTTTGGCACATTAATGGTTGCAATTAATGCTGATATAACACTCAAAAAGAGTAAAATTCAACACAATTTAGGGTAAATTTAACATATTATTGCTTTTAGATATACATTGTTAAGAGTAAAATTGTAGGGGAAGGAATTGTTACAGTGATTTTAGCAGAAATTATCAGAGCAAAGGAATTACGGTAGCTGGACGAAAGTAAAATGGTAAAATTAAGTCAACGACTGAAGTTGAGTGGTCAAGGAATACAGGTAGTTATCCCAAAGCTCTGTTACATTTCAAATGGTAAATTACATGTTAATTTCAGTAATTTCGTTATAAAATGTAGGCATTTGTCAAATTACTGTTTTAAATGTTAATTAACAAGGTAGATCTTAACAAATCTCAAAGTCAAAGCAGAAAGGACAAACTGGGTATGGTAAAATGGTAAGAAAAGGAATTCATAGTAAAACCCTAGATAAAAGGTAAAATGAAGAATTTAAAAGATTCATTGTTTCACAGGATGGCCCCGAGGCAGAAAAAGATAGACATAGGGGGTGAGGTGAAAAAAGAGAGAAAACTGCGTAAGGAACTAGAAAAGGAAGAATTACCCTTGCATAGAGGATATCCATCCCTAATCAGGATGAGTGGAGTGGGAATCGATATGAATATAGGAAATTATGATGCAGAGGATGTTTTATAGAAAATCACTACTGTAGATGCTTCACTGGATATGAAAAGTATATGGGAGAGTGGACTATACAGGGCTGCAGGTTTCCCATTGGCTATGGAGGCTAAGGATTTGTGTTTAGATTGTGTAGCTCTATATGATACAGCTACTAGGAAGATTATTTATTTATTTATTTATTTTGATTGGTAAGTGAGGGATTTTTAGGCTAGCCCACTCTAGCGGAGGTCACAAGGGGGACCTCCTCCCCATAGAACTGCCACTACCACTACAGCGCAGATCACCAACGGTGTGGCCCTACTAAGTTTTCCATCATGCTGCTTGTGGCGTGGATCGCCACCGATGGATTCATCATTATACACCATTGCTACCACAACTTGTCAAGCTGCGGAGACCATAGTACACTAGAATTTGAACACACTCCACTGAAGGACCTCAGAGTGCTAAGATTTGCCTACATAGAGCCACAACCATTTAGAAGCCAACATGTCTTTGGGGGGATTTGAACCTTGGTCTCCATAATAATGACTAAGTGGTCTTAAGCACTAGACCACACCCACTCGACACTAGGAAGATTATGTTGTATGAGAGACTTATTGCTGATTTAACCATAGAGGGGATTGCCAAGACATTTGGGTTAGAAATCATTGAGAAAATGAGAGATATTGATATAGATCAGTATAATGAAGACTTTCATACAAATGAAAAGGAGTGCAAAGGTAAAATATTCGTACAGCTTGGAAAATAAACCTAAGGTTGTAGCCAGGGTGCATAAGAATCTGATGAGAATATATTTCAAGGAGGAAATCTATTTGATGATCACAATGCTGAGTAGGTTGGTAGGACTGAGAGATGGCACCAAATGTGAACCATGGATGTTCACTATTATTAAGTTCATAAGAGTTGGAGGAAAAGAGCAAGGAAAGATCCATTGGGTTAAAGCAATAAGCACAACTATATGGAAACAAGCCATGCTCAGAAAATAAAAGATGATGCCCTTTTATTTGTCTTCCTATGTGTTATATTCATGTGCAGCAGAGATTAGACCATACATACATGGAATAGAAAGGGTAGGAACCCTAGGGAATGGTCCTGTAAGAAATTAGTATATGAGCACTACCCTGAACTACAAGAAGAAAATGTGTTAAAGAAGTTTGATTTCATTAGTGATGTGTTTTATACTTACATGGTGAGAGTTTTGAGAGAGGAACCTGATAAAAAATTGTCTACAAATGTAGAGAATGCAATTGGATTGCATAGTTCTTGGTTCATTCAATTTGAACATTTTACGTATATAATGTTGAGTTGTTTGTAGCTTCTATCAGATAAACATATTTATTATGATCATAATAAATATGAATATATAAGGTATGTTAAAATAAATATGAATTTAGCATGATCGAATGCTATATTACCAAAGTATAAACACCGACTACAATTCAAACGGTGATTAGTAATTGCTAAAGCAATGGAAAGGTGACGAAGTCACACCTGTGATAGGCATGACTCCTTGAGGAGTCACGTCTATCACAGATGTGACTCCTACTGTCACTTATATATATATCAACGTCTTTGCCCTGTAATACCATAAAAAAAAGACACAGAAATTGGAAGTGTATGAGAAGTGGAAATTGCATCTGCAAAATAAAAGAAAGTAATAAATTAAGTCTGCAATACAAATATCCAACATTTAGAAGTTATCCAAGTTAGAGCTCATAAGTTCAATTTGAATTTACATGGTATCAGAGCCAAGTTAAGCAGAATCTGGGCAAAAAATCAAACTTGAGAAATTCAAATTTAATACATCTCATTTCTCAAATGGCAGCAACAATCTAATTCGAAGATAGATTGGAAGGAGGAAATAACTTCTCATCATGGAAATTCAGAATTATGATGATACTAAAAGAAAATAAAGTTGATTCATTTGTGAGAGAAAACAAAACGGAACCAGAGAATGATCCTAATAAAATGACATGGATTCAAGGAAATGACAAAGCCATGAAAATCATAGTTGGAGTTAGAGATCATATCGTGCCGATTCTGACAAAACATGAGACTGCATATCATATATTTAAGTCACTTGAAAGCAATTATGAAATTAATAACTCCAGCAGAACCTTATCCCTAAAGAGAGAAATAAATCATATAAGTATGAACAAAGGAGAATCTATCAATGCATACTTTATGAGAATATCCGCACTAAGGGATCAACTATCAACACTTGGGTACCAAATTGAAAGCAAGGAAGTAACACTTATTGCCCTAGATGGTCTCCCAAATTCTTGGGAGACATTTGTTCAAGGCATTAGTGCAAGGCCTAAATTTCCAAAATTTGACCACCTAAGATCAGACTATCTTCAAGAAGAATCTAGACAGACAAAGAAAGGGTCAAAATAGAAAAATATAGATGAAGATCTTCATGTTCTAAATACAAACTCTCACAAGAAAGAGAAGAAGAAACACTTCAAGAAGAGGAAAAATCATCACAGGAAAGGTTCATTCAAGAAAGACATTTCTTGCATCCAATGTTTCAAATGCGACCAATATGGACACTATGTACTTAGATGTCCTGACAGAACCAAGCAACAAGCATCTTATGCCAAAATAAAGGAGCATGAATCCGAGAAATATGTATTCTACTCTACACTTTCAAACCAAGTAACAAATAAATCCAACACCTGGGTCATAGATAGTGGTTCATCAAGACACATCACAGGGTTCAGGGAACTACTAGACACCATGGTAGAAGAGACTAACGAAGAAGTAACAATTGGAGATAGCTTTGTACATCCAGTCAAGGGTGTTGGCACATGCATCCTCAAATTCAAGACTAGCATCTCCATCCAACTTACTAGAGTATTGTTTGTCCCAAGCATCAAAAGAAATCTAGTCTCCATATCTACACTTGAAGATAATGGATATAGGGTGACCTTTATGAATAGCAAAGTATTGGCATGGCCAAAGAATTCTACTATTAAGAAAGCCAAAACCATAGGTCATAGACAAGGGTACTTGTACGAGTTATGTACGGAACCAAATCTAGCCCTAATTCATGAAATTGTAGACTCTAATGAAATATGGCATAGAAGGCTAGGACACCTAAATTTTCGTGCCCTATCTTCCATGGAAAGACTAGTTATAGGGTTACCTAAACTCAAACAATGTAATTCAGGGGTATGCAAGGGGTGTGCCTTAGGGAAAAATACAAAGGGTTCCTTTCAAAATAGTTCTAGCAAAACAAATAAAGTATTAGAACTAGTCCACTCAGATTTATGTGGACCCATGTATGTACCCTCCTTAGGTGGGTTTCTATACTATGTAATCTTTGTTGATGACTTCTCCAGAAAGACGTGGATCTATTTTCTTAAATGTAAAGAATCACAGGAAATCCTTAAAAGATTTAAGGAATTCAAATCCATTACTGAAAACTCTTTTGAGAGAAAAATCAAAACCTTAAGAATAGATAATGGGAGTAAATACACTTCAGACATTTTTAAAGACTTTTGCAAAAACACTGGGATTAAGAGGGAGTTCACTGTACCTTATAATCCTCAACAAAATGGAGTTGTAGAAAGAAAAAATAGAACCATGTTAGAAGCTTCTAGGGCTTTGTTACTTGATCAGAATATAGACACTTCACTTTGGGCAGAAGCATCTAGTACTGCTGTCTATATATAGAATAGATGTACTCACTCTCATATTGATGACAAAACTCCTGAAGAAGCCTTCACTAGCACAAAACCAGACATTAGTCATTTAGGGATATTTGGTTGTCCTATTTACATTCATGTGCCCAAAGAGAAAAGAACTAAGCTAGAACCTTCTGGGAGAAAAGGCATCTTTATAGGCTATAGTGAAACATCAAAAGATTATAGAATATATATACCTGGTCAAAGACAAATTGAACTAAGCAGAGATGTGATTTTTGAGGAAGACATACCTTTCAAAAGAGCTAGAAATTATATTGAGTCAGAAATCCAAACTTCCAACTCAGGCATAGAAGAGGATCCTACACCTGAGTTTCAGAGGGAGTATCCTGAGGAAGATGTAAACCATGAACAAATCACATCACTAGAAAATCCCAAGAAAAGACCACTCTGGGCCACCAAAACAATGGAAGAAGCTAAAAATTATGCCGCTCCATCAGGGACTTTTAGGGAAAGCACAAGACCTAAGAGATTCTCTAGTTATGTAGCTTTAATGAGTGAATTCATTAAATCAGAACCTTCTAGTGCTATAGAAGCTCTTAAGCACCAAGTATGGAAGGATGCCATGACAGAGGAGTATCAATCCATCCTGAAGAATGATGTGTGGGATATAGTACCTAGACCAAAAGGGAAATCTGTTGTTTCTTCAAAATGGCTATTTAAAATCAAACATGTTGCAGATGGCAATATAGGGAAATACAAAGCAAGATTTATAGCCAGAGGATTTTCACAAAAGGAAGGAATTGATTACGACGAAACCTTCGCTCCAGTTGCTCGATATACATCAGTCAGGGTAGTTCTAGCTATTGTAGCAGCCAAAGGGTGGAAAGTCCATCAAATGGACATAAAAACTACTTTCTTAAATGGAACCATTGAAGAAGAGATTTACTTAGAGCAACCTGAAGGATTTGAGATTCACAATGCAGGATCCCATGTATGTAAATTAAAGAAAGCTCTATATGGACTTAAACAGGCCCCTAGAGCCTGGTATGAAAGAATTGACAGTTACCTCTTGAGATTAGGCTTCTCAAAGAATGATGCAGATCCAAATCTCTACTTCAAACAAAGCAAAGGTGATATGTTAATATTGATATTAAATGTTGATGATCACTTGATTACAGGAGAAGATCACCTTATTGATCAGTGTAAGAAAGATCTAGCTTCAGAATTTGACATGGACTTAGGTCTATTACACTACTTCCTTGGACTGGAAGTATGGTAGAAATCAAACTGTATTATTCTAAACCAAGGGAAGTACATAATTGATATATTAAAAAGGTTTGGTATGATGGAATGTAGACCTATGTCTTCTCCCATGGAAACAAATCTTCATAAATTGAAGGAAGTAGTAGCAGATTCTCCATTGGCAGATCCCACTCTTTACAGATAGATAATTGGATCCTTGATGTATTTGGTCAATACCAGACCTGATATCTACTATGTTGTAAATGCCTTAAGTTAGTTTATGTGTGAGCCCAAGGAGATACATCTTGTGGCTTTGAAGCATATAATGAGATACCTTCAAGGTACTCTAAATTATGGCTTAAAATATGAAAAGGTTGACTTAGATCTACATGGATTCACAAATTCAGATTGGGCTAGAAATGTAACTGACCGGAAGAGCACCTTCGGATGTTGTTTCAGTTTAGGGTCAGCAATGATATCGTGGATCAGCAAAAAATAGTCTTCAATTGCTCAGAGTTCTATAGAAGCCGAATATATTGCAGCTTCTATGGCTGCTAGAGAGGCAATATGGCTTAGAAAACTGCTTGTAGGATTATTTGGTAAACCTCTAAAACCAACTATCATCCACTGCAACAATCAAAGCTGTATTAAGCTATCCGTGAATCCAGTATTCTATGATAGATCTAAACATATTGAGATTCCTCATCACTATGTGTGTGATATGGTGGAAAGGAATGTGATTCAGTTGGAGTATATCATTACAGGAGATCAAACTGCAGATATTCTTACCAAACCACTCCTCAAGGTGAAAGTTGAATACTTCAGGAAAAATCTTGGTATGATTGAAATGTAAGATTCTAATTGATTTGTACTAATATATTAAAGAAGTTTAATGTGTAAACTTCTTGTGTCATATGTGTGACTCTATGACATTATGGGCCTACCCATCCTGTGTTTATTTCTAAAAAATGACAATTTTTTGGATAATCTACACTTGTACCTAACATTATAAGGTGATGATTTTATAATGTTCATTAGACTAATATCATGTGACTTGATATTTGTATGAATCATGGAGTTATCATGATTAAGTTATGGTAGACATTATGTGACTTAATGTCAGTGCACATACCATAACTAGGATATATAAGGAGAATGTAATGTTCTCGAGTATAGTATATCCCTTAGTATCATGAGGTAGGTGATACTACGTATCACGAGATAGGTGATACTATATATCATGAGTTATGTGATATTAAATTACTTTGAGTAATTCATTTCAGATCAGATAATTGATATTCACATAGATTATTGTGATATTGTTATCTTCCCGAGCTAAGAGGGAGTGTTGAGTTGTTTGTAGCTTTGATCAGATAAACGTATTTATTATGATCATAATAAATATGAATATATAAGTAATATTAAATATTACTTATATATTCATACTTAATATATAAGGTATGTTAAAATAAATATGAATTTAGCATGATCGAATGATATATTACCAAAGTATAAACACTGACTACAATTCAAATGGTGATTAGTAATTGCTAAAGCAATGGAAAGGTGACGAAGTCACAACTGTGAAAGGTGTGACTCCTTGAGGAGTCACGTCTATCACATATGTGGCTCCTACTATCACTCATATATATATCAACGTCTTTGCCCTGCAATACCATAAAAAAAAAGACACAAAAATTGGAAGTGTATGAGAAGTGGAAATTGCATCTACAAAATAAAAGAAAGTAATAAATTAAGTCTACAATACAAATATCCAACATTCAGAAGTTATCCAAGTTAGAGATTATAAGTTCGATTTGAATTTACATATAAGGACTAAAGGATTTGAAGGAAGACCCTTTATGCTACCTCGATATCCTTCTGATAAATTGATTGTTTTGGAATTTTCAAGGCAGAATTTGAATGTCTTTAAAATGTATAAGAAGAAGTTCAAAAGGGGAAATCTGAAGTTGCCTTGGGCTATTGGCAGATACTCCTGTTACAGTGAAGAGGTTTCAGGATATTTAGAGAAATAATTGAGATATTATGACTTTCAGGGGTTTGATTTGGTTAGGAGATTTGATCATTTCCATAGTATCCAAAATTTTGTTGATTAAAAATATAAGCATCAGGAACATATTGAGGATTTTTGGGCTGACTGCAAAAGTGATAAGGAAGTGAGGAAAAGAGCCCATAAAAGATTAACCATTGAGCAAATAAGTTCCATAGGTGACATATATGTTCCCCAAGAAGTTCAAAAGGATGATAAGCAGTTACATCAAAGTTATGTAGAGGCCAAACTGGCTCCTATTACAGAGCCTCATTGGTCATAGCCTTGGAACACATCTTTGGACATATTGTCCAAACCAATTATATTGTTTTCAAAAACATGGTTAAAAGACAAAATTGAGGAACTCAAAGCTGAAGGAAAAGAAATCACTTATCCAAAGAAAGGGAGAAAAAGAAAAGGAGAGCCTAGTGATGCCCTCCAATGCTTTTATGAGAAGAAAAGAAGAGTTGTAGAAGCTAAGATTCTTGAAAATGATAAGAATGCTACTTTAATGGATCTTTATGCATTGGGAATAATAGTAGCAATGGCATTTGATACTTTTGTAGATGCAAAGTCACTAAGTCATGAGGTTAGTGAGGAGGAAGTATAGACTTCAAAGGGGATATCAGGACAATAGGTTTTGAAGGCAATCCCAATAAGTTTATCTAAAGGTGAACCTTCTAAAACAAGTAAGGTGGTTGGAGCACAAGAAGTAGGTGAAAAGTTGAGTAATATACCTAGTGCTTCAACTTCATTAAAAAAAAGACAAACATATGTTCAAGTAAAGGCAGAGTTGGCTGAAGAAATGCTGCAAGAGTCACAAACACATGAAGAACAAACACATGAAGAAAAACACAATGAAGAGGAATCATCATCAAATGAAAGTCCTAAAGAAGAAGATGAGGCTGGAGGAGACACCGAAATTGAAGAAGAGGAAAATGAGGGTGAATCAAAACAACAAGAACAACAAAATGATCCCATGGAACAAGAGCCTCCACCTCAACAAGAACAACCTCAACAAGAACAACAGCAACAAGAACAATAGCAACAGGAACAACAATAGGAACAAGGAGAAGTAGAAACACCTCATGAAGAGGTAATTGATGAAGTTAAAAATGTAGAAGGCACCAAAGAGATTCCTGCATGGATGGGAGAAGAGATAAGAAAGGAAAAGAAAGAGGTACAGTTGGTACCAAATGACATTAAGAGTTTGTTAGGTGAGAATACACCAAGAAAAGAAAGAAGAAAGGCTAGGACAATGTCAACTACACAGAGAGGTCTAGATGGATCTAGAATGTTGAACCTAGCCATACCACATAAAGAAAAAGAAAAAGGTGAAATAACCTTAGAAGAGTATGAGATACTAAATTTGGACCTTAGGCATACTACAATGGGACAACACATTACTAAGTGGGAGGATATGCACCAAGTGATAGCAAAGATGCTGAGAAAAGATAAGGACAAGCAAGAGTATTTAAAGGGACATATTGTCCAACTACAACAATTTATTAAAGGGATATTTGATCCCAATACCACAGTCCTAGAACTGCCCAGTGACATAGCAGTGGTATATGTTGGTCATGATGTTAGTCACAAACAAGCATAGAATAAAAGTACACATCAACGTTTATTCATCTTGAAAGATATGATGAATTCAGAGAATTCATGATCCCAAGTCTCCGGTGATTAGGTCTTAATCGTCTAATGTTACTCAGAGGTTGATGTGCGTTGCTGTTTCCATTTTGGGGCCTTACGTTGAGTTCATCATCATGATACTATTTCTACAAAGATTCTTCACAGAGAGGTCATTTTATGCAGTTGTTTGATCAAATGATACAAAAATATTTATATCTTTGCATGATATTTTCAATTATACATGTTTTAGCTTCAAATATGATAAATATTTGCAATTATCTATGAGATGTCCACATATTTGTATTATTTGCTTGAGATTATCAATTATTTGCAATTATGATGGTAAAATGCTTTGAAATTTAAAGAAATTGAAAGAAATACTTCAAATTAATGTTGAACCTTCAGCTATTGAACCACATATACATCAAATATAGTCATGAAGAGAAGAAAACCAAACCATATGTTCACCAGGACATTCCACAGCTAGATACAGTTGATGCTAACTTCAAAGGAATTGTATGAAAACAACATATGCAAGTAGATATGCAATCCAAGGGACGCAACAAGTCACAACATATATCCATAATTCACACACTGATTACTCAAGATTTACTATGAATTGTAATCAGACAAGTCTTCTCATTCATTAAGTATGCAAGGATATAAATGTATACAAAAAAGCTTTGAAATGAGCCCTGAATATTTTAGCAGATGGATTTCAATTAAGTTTCCAATGTTTGAAATGAGGCATTCCTGCACCTTTTATAGAACAAGGTGAGGAATCCGTTACAAAAGATCCACGATCTTGATTTATCTATGAATATCTACGGCAAGTATTTGTTTTGACTTTGTCAACTTTATCAAGTGGCACAAGTTGCCAGCTGACAACCATCTAAACAGCTTGCTTCCATTTGCATCTGGTACATATATTTCTTTTATGATGCATCTTCATCATGTCCTTTGTCATCATCATCACTTTTGCCACTTTTGCTATCTTCATCATCATGATGATTGTCTTCTTGAATATGGACGTGCATAGCTGTCCTTATATTTTCATATAGTTGTACTATTCTCTCTATTTCTCCACCATCCTGAGTTTTTGCTTTGATGGTGGCATGCTTATGCATTTGATATTTGCCTCAGAGATTTTCTAATTTACTTCTCCTGCTGCTGGATGTCTCATGATAATTTTTCATCTTGACCCTGATCCTCATAATTTTGTCCATGGTTTCTTCTGTTAGAAGGTTTAAGGGATCATCAGCTACCTATTGGAAGTTACTATGTATAGCTTTGATTGCAAACTCCTCGTCTTGATTATCTATCTTCCCTTCCACCTTCCCTTCTAGTACTTCTAAAATTTCAGCTTCATATGACATCAAATCATGTAGCTTCATGCTGATCTCTTAATTTAGTGTTGCATCTTTTAAGTACCTCACTCTCAAATTTGATATCCTTATACCATATGTCCATCAACAGTGCATTATTATTATTTAGCACTTGATTGCTTACTAGAACCCGAGGGTCAATTCTCCTTATTTCCTCCAAGATGATCAAAATTTTCTCCAGCTGAAAAGACCTCTTCCCAATCTCCATCTGCAATTTGTCAACTTCTCTCCTGGAGACACTTAAAGAATTCCATCTCTTTAAACAAGATTTTACCACTTCCTTCACTTCATCAAATGTGGATAACATCCACTTTCTCATTATAGATGACTCATGCTTCATGAGATCTAGTTTATTTACTTCATCCTGAGAAATAGCAGTCAATGGGACTGCATGGTCAGTTGACGTATCATCAGGGTTAATTAACCCTTTTATGTATGCATGCAGCTGAGCAATGTGCTCTTTATGCTGCTTATTCTTCTCTTTCTCTCTCTTAATTCTTTGAGTTAAGGAATCAATGATATCCTTACCTTCCTGACCCTCCTGATCTTCATTTGTAAATCCTAAGTCAACTGTATTAATCTAGAATTCCTCTAGAGTAATTTTACCCTTTTCTTTATCTACAGTAGGAATTGCTATCTGTGCAGTCCTTCTTCTTGTTGTTGGATCTCTCTTAATGGCCAAAGACATTCTGGCCTTCCTCTTTGGTTTTATTAGATTTTCTAAAAACAAAATGGATACATCAAATTCCTGAATCTCAAAACCAACTTCTGTGTTGACTTCCTTTTCCAACCACTGAGGTACCTGATCATGTTTCTCAACATCATCATGATGTTCACCTTGATCTTTGGTATCTGTCAGCATATGTGATTGAGAAGGTGAATTCCTTGTTTCTTCTTCATGATGCTCATACTGAGAGCGATCCTATGGTATATCCTCTTGTTGAGGAATTTCCTTTTCCTGAGGAGCCTCATCCTGAGGTGGAAGATCTTGTGATGCGTTGATATGATGATCATGATGATCATGATCCTTCTCCTTTATTACTTCATCCACTTTTGACTTTTCCTCCTGTTGAGGCATATTCTTAGCAGTGGATATTATGTAATCTTCCTTAGGTGCTGGTATTTGTTCTGAAACCACAATCTATTTTGCACTTGCATTACTTACTTCCTAAACTTTAGAAGCATGATCTTCTAATACATCTTTCTCATCAGCTTTCTTTTCTTGAACCTGTACTATAACGGGCTTAACTGATGTATCCTATTGGTGTTGTTGGCTTATTTCTGAAGCATGGCCCTTTGCTTCTGCCATCTTCACTTCTTCTATATGTTCTCCTTTATCAGGTGTACCTGCCAGGTGTTCAGGACATACATCCTATCTATATGTCAAATCCACTACTACAGGACTTGTCACCTATTTCACTAATGTGTCTAGCCCCATTTCTTGAGCTATCTTCTCTAGACTCTTTTCCTTTTCAGATTCCACTTGCTTCATCTCCTCCAATATTGTTTGAACTAATGGAGTCCCATGAGGAGTCATGTGAGTACCTGTAGCAAGGGTTTCCATCTTCTATGAAGCTACATCCTCCACTACCTCATCATCAGATAAATTAACTGTTTCATCCAGTGAGATATGACCTCTTTGAAACATTTGTGAGGTTTCTTTCATCTGCTCTTCCACTTGTTCAATCTTGAACTTCACAATGGTAGGAAGTTGAACATTGTGTTGAAATTCCTTATGGACAGCTTCACTACCAACCCCTTTCAACATTATAGAGGATTGCTTTATCTCACCTCTCATGGAGGTTCTTGGTTTCTTAGGTGTGGTAGATACCATCCCCTGTGGGGCTTTTCTTTTCCTTTTGAATAATAAAGGGGCTTCCTCTTCCTCAAGCTCTTCCTCTAGGGGAATATCCTCTTCTATTTGTTTTTGTGAGGATTGACCCTCTTCTTAGGTCTTAGCAGTTTCTGTAACCATCTTTTAAATCCTTTTGCCCTTTTATTTATCTACTTGTGGTGGTGACACTGATCCTGATCCTGATGCTGTTGCTATTGCATCTTTAGCTGGAAACATTGCTCTTTCAATAATCACCCCTTTGGGTTCATTATCAATTTTCTTACCCCTAGGAGGTCTTTTGCTTTGCTGTTGTTGTGGAGGCAGCCTTTCTCCTTTAGATTTCCTTTTTTCAATTATAAAATCATCATATTCCTCATCAGGAATATCCTGTCTCTTCTTTTTATTGTCTATAGTAATGGCAACACCCTTCTTCTTCAATGCATCAATTTGTTCATCAACCCAAGCTTGGGTTAGCTATAATGTCCTGGCAATGAAAGGATCTAAAGATATGTCTTCTTGTATGGTCAGGTCAGGTGCAGATATTGTATCATTATATATTTTCTTTTCTTCGTACTCATCTGCCATTATCCTGCCATCATCCTTTTTCAACTGTGAAGGAATGGAGATGTAGTCAAAGGTTTTGATTTGATTCAGTGTTATCCTTTGGTATCTTCTTCTTATGGCTTCTATTTCATCTTCACAATCCGCCCAGAAGTCTTCTAGGTGCCCCTGATGAATAGGTTTCCCTAATATTTTTTGTATCCTCCCCATAAGGATCATATGGCCTTACTAGTGGGAATGGCTGCAATTGCATTTTATTCAAACTAACCATGACTTTCTTGATATTTTCTGAATCTGGGCACATATACCAGCCAATAGTTATTGGAAACAAAATGGGTGGTATTTTACGAGCATCCTTGTATGCCTTCAGTATTGTGGAGCTCTGCCTTATAAATTCCATTAATACCACTACATCAGTGGGATATCTTGGTAGCATAAGGGGTTGTCCTTCAAAGCCCTCAATTCTCATGTAAGAAAATGTTGCAAATTGGATGTATCAGGCTCCATGCCTATAGATTACTTCTTGAGCTTGCATGCTCAATCTTTTTGTCCTATCTTTCTCCATGGTCCTCACCAGATGCATAGAGAATGCATCATTTACCAATTTTTAATCCTAGAGGTAATTTACTCTCTGCAACTGGGGATAATGATCCCAAATATGAGCATCATTGGTGGTTCCACCAATCTTTCCAACCGTTGTTAATGCATCAAATGTGCCTTTGTAAGCACAGGAGTAGACAATATATGATGTCATGTAAAAGGAACAATTTGAACCTCCCAGGCTCAGAAGCTGCTCTTGTAGAGCATCACTAATCAATTGGCCCCATAGTGGCTTGGTATATGCATATATGCACATCATGATGACACCGTACATCTAGTCTTTAAAACTACTAGCATCAGGCTGGCCTGTCACCCTGCTAAGCAATGCAATCATATATTGATATTCGTCATCAAAATCATACTTATATAAGTGCACTGGAAGCTTGGCCGCTGTAGGATATGCACTATTCTTAGCCCTCCACTGATACATGTTCTTTCTTGCTTTCTTCTTATTGTTTCCATATTCAACTTCAGATTTCTTCAAATCCATGCTCTTAACCTTCCTACCCAATGGCAGTCCAAATGTCTTGGAAAGACCCTTGATGGATAGGTTTGCATATATTCTCCCATGTTTCACCACCTATCTTGTTTGTGGATTGTAATTTCATGCACATTCAATAACTAGCTCTAGAGACTCCATGGAGTATGAAAAACTAGCCGCATTCCACATTCCTGACACGAACACTGCATCTAGCAAGGTGCTTCTATTCTTTTCATCATTCATTTTGGTAGACTAGGCTTCCAAATCGGTACTTCCTTGATGCGTATCCGTTATGGCACCGTACTTGAACATGATTCCTCTAGGATATGCGAACATAGGCCTATTAAATTCAGCCTCACACTTAGCTAACCTCTTGTCAGCCATGGATATCTGCAATTAACAGGATTTGTCTTACAATGGATATTCACAAGCATGCACATAATGATTTATCTCTACTAACATTATGCATACTATACCTATTCAGCATTTACTTATCATGGGATGCGTAAACTAACACCTGCAACATCATACCTGATTATACAGAACCAACAGGATGAAGGTTTCAATTACTTACCTGGTTATGCAGATCCCTTTGATTATACCAGTGGTTATCTGAAAGTATCTTTAATTCAGGTGATAATCTCGCGCTTCTTCCTGCTTGTAAGCTCTGTGCATCCAAGTATCACCCATATGAGGGTTTTGAAAGCTAGCACTCTGTAAAAATGGTTTTATTGCAAGGTAAGTGTAAAAATGACAATTGAATTTACCTTTTAACTTTGCAATTAGGGCAAAATTAGGGCAAACCCTGACGGATTAGATTTTAATCATTGATTTTTCAAGAGAACTCAGGATCTCTCCAAGTGTGTGATCATGATTTATGGTCGGCAGGAACTACCTACCACAACTGCGCGCATTAAATGTCAATGGTAGCAACAAGAGTTGGGTGATATTCGCATGACAGGATGATATTCAAATACATGATGATATTTGGATATCGGGGTGATGAACGCACCATTAGGTCATGCTTAATACATCAAGAGGATATTTCAATATGTTAGGTGATGTTACAAAAATGATGATGACTGGGTAAACTATAATCCCTCTCTCTTGGAATATCAAGATGATGTCATCCAGATATTGGCTCAGTATATCACTATGACATCATGACGTCATTATCATGTTATGCGATAAGGATCATGTTTAGGAAATATGCCCTCGAGAAGTAAATGTTTGATTACGTCATCATCATGTTTTGTTTCTTTGTTTATCGGACTCAAATGACATCATCAGGATAATGGTTTAGGGGGACATTTTGTGGTAGGATGAAATTGAGAAATATCGGGTACGTTGAGGAATATGACTCTCGCAAAATACATAAGGCTATTGACGGGTAAAGGTCATTCTCACCCAAAATTAACGTCTGTATGCCACGAATCAAATGCTTTATCAGGTGATAAATTAGATCAGGGTGATCTTTCAAAAGATGATTGATATTAAGAAATATGATCCTCCCCCCTGTGAATATCAGGTTTGACCAGGATTTTGATCATTCATAACTTTCACATCCTAATGAATATCAGGGTGATGCAAAAGGCAAACCTACATGAAATTTGATGCTCTTTCTAAAAATGAGGTTACTAGAATGAAATATGAATTTTGACAAACTGACCCCATGATGATGACTTACCTAGCTTCTCCATGCATGATGACCCACATGACTTACTTTTACCAAACCGTCAGAAAGCACAAAACAAGCAAAGCCATACAAAAAAATGTTGGGTCCCTATTTTGTCAAGTCAAAATGGGGTGTGTTGTGTAACCACACAACAACTTGCCACCAAAGAAAACAAACAAATTCCAATGATTCAAGTGATGTGATCACATTCATCCATAGTATTCTAATTCTTTCTAAGCATAAGCATCATGATCTTCTGAATGATAAAAGTTCATCATGGTAACAATGCTAACAAAGGATCATGTGTGTGCAAATGATTAATTATCTTCATCTTGAAAGCAAGTTGAAAACATGAGTAACTGGTGTTAAGCTACATAGTTAGAGATCATCCCTCATAGCCAACCTAGATAGAGCCTTGCTACCAGTAGGCGTTTATAGCTCCAGCAAGGTTATCTATACAATCCCCCTAAGTAGAGCCCCACTGCCAGCAAGTGTTCATAGCCCCGGTAGAGTTACTTAGATGGCCTAATTTTATTTCTTTCCTGATTTTCTTTAAAATTTGTATCTGATATCATCATGTCAGCTCATTTGTACAAGGTATAGTAACTTGTAGCTTTAGGTTGGAGATTGTATTGGTAGCAAGGGAGTCCCTTTAGATTTTTCACTTAACACCTATACTTATATTTTCAATAAACCCAAGGCTGTCAAGTGTGTCATTGTGGTTGATTCGCTTTGATCAAGAAAAGACACCCTGATGAAAGGATATCACAAACCTAGTCATGAATACTTCTTAGAATGAATCATAACCTATGTCTAAATTTGATCTCATCACTTGAATCCTAACAATTTGTTATTTTCTGAGGTAATAAGGCTTCCTCATCTTGACTTACCAAAACAAAACTCAACAAACAAACAACAAAACAAACAAACAAACAAGACAACAAAAAACACAACTGTATAAGCAACTATACAAATGTACATTATGATACACATGACTGTCATGAAGTCACTTAGGCTTGGAAATAGTGTTTGAGGAATTGTCCATTGACTGGCAATGGGACATCCTCACCTGTCAAATTCTTAAGCCTATAAGTGTTGTCTCCTAGTGTCTCAGAAATTTGAAAGGGACCTATCCATAATTTGTCAAACTTACCATGGTCTCCTTTCCTCTCATGGGCTTTATCCCACATCAAGACTAAATCAGATATCCTGAAGGCCTTGACTCTGGCTCTTTTGTCAAACCAGCGTTTGACAACAGCCTGATGTTTTGCAAATTGGTCAATTGCTTGACTTCTTTTCTCTTCCAGGTGCATCAGCTAAAGCAACCTGACTTCTTGTCTATTGTCTATGCCTAGGTATTCTTGGGCAAACTGCAGGGTAGGAATTTGTAAGTTTACAGGGAGGATAGGATCTACCCCATATACTAAGTGAAAAGGTGAATTTCCTAGTGCAGTTTTCATTCTAGTTCTGTCTACCCATAAGGCATATTTCAGAAATGAGTTCCATTCCCTAGGGTTCTTCTTTATTAATTTTCTTATGATATTCAACAAATTCTTATTTGTGGATTTTGCTAATCCATTCCCTTGGGGATAATAGTTGGATGAAAACTTGAGTATGATGCCATGATCAAAAGCCCAACTTGACAATTTGGTTGAAGTGAAAGCAGAACCATTATCACTTACCAAAGCATAAGGAGTTCCAAACTTGGTAACAATGTTACTTTCCAGAAATTTAATAACATCATCTGCAGTACAAGTCTTGCTGCTGCTAGCTTCAGTCCATCTGGTACAATAATCAGTAATTGTTAAGACATACCTATGTCCTGAGGATGATGGAGGATTGATTGGTCCTATGAAATCCATGCCCCATTGTGCAAATGGGTGCTCTTCCATCACTAGCTGCAAGGGTTGTGTAGCATGTTTCTCTCTGTTGGCAGCAACCTGACATACATGACAACATTTAACATGTTCAGCTATATCTTTAAAAACTGTAGGCTAGTAATATCCTTCTCTGAGGATTGCATGTGTTGTGGCCAGGGCTGATCCATGTGCTGTTCTGAACTTGTCATGTAATTCTGATAAAACCTTATTTGCTTCTAGCTTTTCTAATCATCTTAGGTATATTCCTTCATAATTCTTCTTGAACAGGGTTCCTCCCTTCATCATATATTTTTGTGACCTCATCTTCAAGGCTCTTCTTTGTGAAGCTTGCAGTCTTGGAGGACATCTTCCAGTGATCAGGATGTGCCTAATATATGAATACCATTCCTTATTGTCCTTAGCATTGATAACATACTACTGGCTTATAATGTTTGGGTCAATTTCTGATATCATTTGACTTAGAGCCTATCCTCTTACCAATTTCATCGGTGTAATCTCCATGTCATACTCTTGTAATACAGTAATCCACTTGGCTCTTTTTTCACCAGGTTCACTCTGCATTAGCAGCATCTTCACTACTGCATCAGGCACTACTGCAATTACTTTGCTTCTTAGTATATAATGCCTAAATTTCTTTACTGCCCTGACCAATGCAAGTGCTTGTCTTTCAACATCCACATATCTCAGTTCAGCATCCTTGAAGGGATAGCTCATGAAAGCAATCAGTTTCTCTTCTTTCTCTTAATTCCTTTGTGTTAATACTGCTACAGAGGTATGTTCTGAAGCAAATGAATAAATGTAGAAGTCTTTTGTGTAATTGGGACTGATGAGAACATGAGCATCTGATATGGCTTTCTTTATGTCTTCAAAAGTAGCTTTAGCTTCTGCTGTCCACTCAATCTTGGCATCTTTCTTCAGCATAGCATTTAATGGTCTGACTATCTCTACAAAACCAGTGATAAATTTTCTTACAAAGTTAATCTTACCAAAGTAAGACTTAAGTTCTTTCTTACTTCTAGGGAGTTGTATTTTCATAATAGACTCCACCCTGTCCAGATCAATGATAATTCCATTTTCAGTTATCAGGTGGCCTAGCAACTTTCCTATTGTCACCCCAAATATGCACTTCTTGGGGTTCAAGGATATTCCATATTCCTCACATTTTTTCAATACATTTCTGAGATCTATTACATAATTTGTTCTTTCTTTGCAGAACACTGTGAGGTCATCCATGTAGATGACTATACACTTTCCTATTAAGCCTCTGAAGGCTATGTCCATTGCTTGCTGGAATGTTGCTCCAACATTTATCAGCCCAAATGGCATGTGTCTATAAGCAAATATCCCCCACTTTGTGGTGAAGGCAGTCTTCAACCTGTCAATCTTGTCAACCATGACCTGATTGTACCCTGAGAAGCCATCCAAAAAGGACATCATTTTAGCTCCATTGACAATCTACAGAACTTCATCTAATGAGGTTAAAGGATAATTATCCTTCTCTGATGCTCTATTTAGGTTCTTGAAGTCTACACATAGTCTGATGTCTCCATTCTTTTTTCTTACTGGCACTAGGTTAGCCACCCAAGTGGAGTACCTCACACGAAAGATTATTCTAGCATTTAACAGCTTCTTGACTTCTTAAAAAATTATTAGTTCAAGCAAAGCATTGACTGGCCTTTGCTTCTGTCTGAAAGGTTTAGCATCTGGCTTGAGGGGAATGGTGTGAGTTATGACTGATATGTCATATGTCTTCAGCTCATCATAAGTCCATGCAATTACATGGATGTAATCTTTAAGGGCCTGAGTTATTCCTTCTAACTCTTCTGGTGTGCAAACCTTACCAATCAAGACATTTCTCTTGTCTTCATTTTGTCTAATATTCACTTGTGAATATTTACCACCATCAACTTTGGGAAGATCCTTCTATTTCAGCATGTTATCTAAATCAAAGGCTCTTTCTAATTCAATCATACCTTTGGGAATCCTGTTGCCAGGTAACTCTAATATTTCATCTTCTTCCCAAACGTGATCTTCCACATTATTCTCATCTATGATTTGAGCATCAAATATATCCCTGTTAGAGATGAAATCAAGGATGTGCTGATCATCATCAAAAACTTGAAGATTAGTAACATTATCGGGTACTGATGGTACCGATACCGGTTCTACTGAAAATCTCTTTAAGCCTAATATAGATAATGGCTCTAGTGTACTGGCAGCCTGGGCAAGTGCATCTGCCCTATGGTTTTGTTCTTTAGGAACGTGGGTGATATTAAATGCATCAAAGTCTTCAATCAAATCCCACACTCTGTGTCTACAATTTGACAATCTCTTATAGTTGCAAGAGTAGATTCCTCTTACCTGTCTGACAACTAATTCTGAGTCCCCAAAGACATGCAGAATTTTTACCTTCTTCTTGAGAGCAAACAGTATCCCATGAATCAGAGCTTCATACTCTGTTACATTGTTAGTGCAGGGGAACTGTAATCTATAGGTAGCTAAGTAGGATTTTCCTGATGGGTCAATGAGATCAATCCCTACTCCAGCTCCTTGTTCGGACATAGATCCATCAAATCTTATAATCTAGGATTTATCTTCAGCAAAAGGTTTGGCTGAACCTTCTCTTTTCTTTGTAGCTCTGGTAGCTGCTCCACCTGATATCCATTTTAACTTAGGAATTCCAGCTTTCTCAACTTCATCTTTTCTTTCTCCTGGGAAGCTGATTTTTCTTCTTGTTTTTTATTGTCAGGAGGATGATCTTTTGGATCATGCACTGTATGTCTCTTTAAAACATGTAAGCATAGTGAACAGGTAGTTTCTAAGTGAGGTGCCTCATGCAACCTACACCATCTTTCAGTCAGTGCATCCTGTGGATGTCTCTTTTGTTCTATCATCTTCTTAATTTCTCCTGATAAAAACTCTTCAAATCAGGTTAAGTTACTACCACTATCTTCATCAGATAGTTCATAATCTGACTCCATCAGACAATCACTCCCAAGGGTGATCTTTTCTTTCTTCTTAACATTTATCTGGTCATACACCAGAATTTCTTCTATTCTCAAAATTTGATCTCTGTCATGATCCGTCACCTTTTCTGTGTCTCCTGCAGAAGACAAACTAGAATCAATATCATCATCAGATGTAGAACTTGCCTTAGAATATGATGATGATGCCTCACTACATGTCTGCTCCAGCTCCATCATATCTAGGCATGTTTCACAAGTTTTCTCTGAATGTGCCTCATCGTGTAATTTGCACCAACCATCAATCAGAATGTCATGAACAAGTATATCTAACAATTGACAATGTTTTACCTGCTTGGACAGATGCATCTCAAAGTTTCTAAAGTGATCTATTTCATTCTTGTTCTCAAAATTACTATGGGGTTCTACAACCGGCATGTCTTCCTGATGATCATCATCATGATGATGATGAAAGTCAAGCATTAGGATCTCTTCTATCCTGATAGTCTGTGGTCTAATGGCATAAACTTCAGGCTCAATATCGACGTACATGATCTTGTTTGTTTTGTTGTACTCGGTGATTATGTGCTTCATTCTAGGCTCAGCATCTATTCTTATCTAGTTGGGTATACCTTTCCAAGGTAACCACATGTGATTGAAGTCAGTAGCCATATATCCATTCAAAGTCTTTGACCAGTCTCTACTAAGCAGCATCCCATATGTGTCAGGTATGTCAACTACCTAGATATCATTGTAATACTGGATCCTAGGATCAGATGCTAATTGCATGTGTATATGAGTCAATTTTCCTATTACACTCACTTCTGTCTTATCTAGCTGTGTCACCTTCTTTAGGGATTTAGTAGGATGCAGTCCTAAAGTGTTGCATATGGATAGGGGCATGACATTTGTAGATGCACCTGAATCTACCAAACAGTTGTGTAAATTCTTGTTAAACATCCTTATAGTGAGGAGGAAAGGTGGTGACTCGCTCTTATCCCTATACAAGGTCATGTGGGAGGTTTCTGCAGCTTGGATAGTAGCTGACACTTTAGGCTTGATATTATTATCTCTAGCAGCATGATCTTTACTACTAGACTAACCTGGGGAATAATTATCCTCTTTAGGAGTAGGATCATCTAGTGATTTCATGAAAGCCTTCTTGATTGCAGGAGTTTTCAACAACTCTGACAGAGACAGGCTGATCTTTACCTTCTTCATTTAATCAGCTAGATATGTGACAAGTTTATCAGACTCATGAGGTAGGCTAACAACCTTTGATGCTGTATTCTGAGGTGACAGGTATTGGGCGTTCACCTTGGGAAATCCTGGATTGTTACTTGCCTTGGGATCAGGAGGTGTGTTAAAATTATTCGGGGGCAAGGAACTGGTCAGTGGACTGGTAGGTCTGTTGGAGTTTCTTCTCAGATTATAATTATGCTTACTAGGATATTGCTGCTGGTATGCATGCACCTCCTCATGTTCAGTGGAAGGCTCGTTCTCATCCTCAAAAGGGAAGACATAATTTGACTCAAAAGCCATAGCAGATTCTTCACATGCCTGGGTATAATGCTGGTGTGTTGACACAGCTTGCTGATGATGATGATCAGTATAACTCTCTAATACAAATGCAGAGTCATATCCACAAGGAACAATTTCATTTCCCTCTACCTGAGGTGGATTTCCAGAAGTATTAGATACTTCTGTCTAGAAAATGCTAGCAACAATTCTGAATTGTGGACAGTCTAGCTCTACATGAGCATTTGTATTGGGTATTCTGCACCAATTGGTGAGGGCTGCTTCAGTAAGATTGACTCTAGTAGTCTATTTGGTTTCAGTAAGTGGCTGGTTATCTAAGGGTGATGGTAGTGAGCTATTATTTGGCCTAGAGTTCCATACTCTAGGCTGTCTCTAAGGATTATTGTTATTTCCACCACTATTATTGAAATTACTGTTGTTGTATCCTTTGTCAAGATAATTTGGTCTATCATTGGAATAACCTCTATTTTGGTTAGGTTGAGAATAGAAGTTCTGATTTCTCAGATGAGTGACCTCTGTAGTTAGTTTTCTTAGTTGAGCAGAGATTTCTTTGATTTCTTCTTTCTCTTCTTGAGCTTTAGCTACTACATTTTTGGTTTGAGGCTTGGAGAAAGAGGATCCATGATTATTGTTGGATAGGTCAGCACCCTGAGGTGTCTGAGTTTATGCAGGATATTGTGGCGTCTGGCCACTCCCATTAGGAGGTGGCATGATACTTAATGGAGGAATTTGCAAGGGTGCTGGCATGACTGCTGGAGGCATCATAGCTCCATTGGGATATTGTTGTGCCAGATATTGCTATGCCAGATATTACTGAGCCGGATATGCAGGATATTGTGGAGGATAAGTTGGACACATGCCAGGCAATGTAGGGAATGCTACGTTTGGTGTTGGAGTAGGGACTAATTGCTAATTTACTTTGATAGCTTCTTGAAAATCTCCTATCAAGGTAGTGATTTCAAGGTGTGTTCTCTTGATGAACATGGAAGTCAATGGATCCAGAGATGAGTAATAGATACTCCTAGTAGTAGCTTCTGCTATAGTATATGGAGCAACTAACTTGGATAGCATTTTCTGGAACCTAGCATTGAAATTGGCAATAGGTTCTCCTTCAAACCGCTTGATAGTGGCAAATAGGTGATAGTTCATTGAGGGATCTATTGGTATTTTGAACCTATCAGTAAAAGCTTTCTCTAGGACAGCCCATGAACCAACATAACTCTGACCAAGACTAATAAACCAATGATAAGCCTCTTCCCCTAGGGAAAAAGGAAATAATCTGCATACAACATCTTGATGCTCTATTCTGGCCCTACAGCAGGCTTCTTTAAAGGTTCTAATATGATCATCAACATCCTGATAAGGATGATATTTTGGACAAAGCTTGTCCAGATTCTTTGGTAACTCATGATATGTAGTAAAGGTCAAAGGTGACTCTGCTGTAAAGAAAGACATCGCAACCGGAGGAGGTTGAGCCTATGGTACAGTTGGTTGAGATTGGATATGGGGTTGAGGTTGAACAGGAGGTGTCACAGATATCCTAGAAGGTATTTGCAAACCAATAGGAGTTACAGAAGGAGGTTCTGGTGAAACTCCTGATGCACTAGATCCTGGAGTGTGATGGATGTCTACAGTTCTAGGTCTGAACCCTCTAACAGGTAGTTCTTCAAAGATTCCACTAGATCTAGACCTAGTATTTATCCTGTGAGCCAGGATTTCTCAATTTTAAGACAAATTGGCTGGAACTTTGTAAATATCAATTGGAGTATACCAGCAATGACTATATTTATGGTCAAGATTGAGAATTGATCAAGTATTTATGGAATATTTGCAACTATACTGCAAATATGAGGTGATTTTTGGTTTGGCAACACTAGTAAGTTGATATCGGGTTTCTGCAGTAGGATACCTCAGAGTTTTGACAAATTTACCTGAAATAAGGCCAATCTTTGCAAATACATGATGATCTATTGTGAAGATTGCAATATTTATGACTGATTCCAAAAACTTTACACAAGATTAGCGTATATCAACTCAGAACAGCAAATATTTGCATATAGCTCAGAAATTTAGCGATGTCTGAGTGTTACCTTACAATCTTTATCATCACCTGAATTGCTGATGATGATCCTCATCTTGGGCCCTCCTTCTAGTGCCAATTTATGTTGGTCATGATGTTAGTCACAAACAAGCATAGAATAAAAGTACACATTAACCTTTATTCATCTTGAAAGATATGATGAATTCAGAGAATTCATGATCCCAAGTCTCCGGTGATTAGGTCTTAATCGTCTGACATTACTCAGAGGTTGATGTGCGTTGCTATTTCCATTTTGGGGCCTTACGTTGAGTTCATCATCATGACACTATTTCTGCAAACATTCTTCACATAGAGGTCATTTTATGCAGTTGTTTGATCAAATGATACAGAAATATTTAAATCTTTGCATGATATTTTCAATTATACATGCTTTAGCTTCAAATATGCTAAATATTTGCAATTATCTATGAGATGTCCACATATTTGTATTATTTTCTTGAGATTATCAATTATTTGCAATTATGATGGTAAAATGCTCTAAAATTTAAAGAAATTGAAAGACATAATTCAAATTAATGTTGAACCTTCAGCTATTGAACCACATATACATCAGATACAGTCATGAAGAGAAGAAAACCAAACCATATGTTCACCAGGACATTCCACAACTAGATACAGTTGATGCTAACTTCAAAGGAATTGTATGAAAATAACATATGCAAGTAGATATGCACTCCAAGGGATGCAGCAAGTCACAACATATATCTAGAATTCACACATTGATTACTCAAGATTTACTATGAATTGTAATCAAACAAGTCTTCTCATTCATTAAGTATGCAAGGATATAAATGTATACAAAAAAGCTTTGAAATGAGCCCTAAATATTTCAGCAGACAGATTTTAATTAAGTTTCCAATGTTTGAAATGAGGCATTCCTGCACCTTTTATAGAACAAGGTGAGGAATCCATTACAAAACATCCACGATCTTGATTTATCTATGAATATCTATGGTGAGTATTTCTTTTGACTTTGTCAACTTTATCAAGTGGCACAAGTTGCCAGCTGGCAACCATCTAAATGGCTTGCTTCCTTTTGCATCTAGTACATATATTTCTTTTATGATGCATCTTCATCATGTCCTTTATCATCATCATCACTTTCGCCACTTTCACTATCTTCATCATCATGATGATTGTCTTCTTGAATATGGACCTGCATAGCTGTCCTTATATTTTCATATAGTTGTACTACTCTCTCTATTTCCCCACCATCCTAAGTTTTTGCTTTGATGGTGGCATGCTTATGCATTTTATATTTGCCTCAGAGATTTTCTAATTTACTTCTCCTGCTGCTGGATGTCTCACGATAATTTTCCATCTTGACCCTGATCCTCATAATTTTGTCCATGGTTTCTTTTGTTAGATGGTTTAAGGGATCATTAGCTACCTGTTGGAAGTTACTATGTATATCTTTGATTGTAAACTCCTCGTCTTGATTATCTATCTTCCCTTCCACCTTCCCTTCCAGCACTTCTAAAATTTTAACTTCATATGACATCATATCATGTAGCTTCATGTTGATATCTCTTAATTTAGTGTTGGATCTTTTAAGCACCTCACACTCAAATTTGATATCCTTATACCATATGTCCATCAACAGTGCATTATTATTATTTAGCACTTGATTGCTTACTAGAACTTGAGGGTCAATTCTCCTTATTTCCTCCAAGATGATCAAAATTTTCTCCAGCTGAAAAGACCTCTTCCCAATCTCCATCTGCAATTTGTCAACTTTTCTCCTGGAGACACTTAAAGAATTCCATCTCTTTAAAGAAGATTTTACCACTTCCTCTGCTTCATCAAATGTGGATAACATCCATTTTCTCATTATAGATGACTCATGCTTCATGAGATCTAGTTTATTTACTTCACTTGAGAAATAGCAGTCAATGGGAGTGCATGATCAGTTGACATATCATCAGGGTTAATTAACCCTTTTATGTATGCATGCAGATGAGCAATGTGCTCTTTATGCTGCTTATTCTTCTCTTTCTCTCTCTTAATTCTTTGAGTTAAGGAATCAATGATATCCTTACCTTCCTGACCCTCCTGGTCTTCATTTGCAAATCCTAAGTCAACTGTATTAATCTGGAATTCCTCTAGAGTAATTTTACCCTTTTCTTTATCTACAGTAGGAATTGCTATCTATGCAGTCCTTCTTCTAGTTGTTGGATCTCTCTTAATGGCCAAAGTCATTCTGGCCTTCCTCTTCGGTTTTATTAGATTTTCTAAAAATAAATTGGATACATTAAATTCCTGAATCTCAAAACCAACTTCTGCATTGACTTCCTTTTCCAACCACTGAGGTACCTGTTCATGTTTCTCAGCATCATCATGATGTTCACCTTGATCTCCGGTATCTGTCAGCATATATGATGGAGAAGGTGAATTCCTTGTTTCGTCTTCATGATGCTCATACTGAGAGCGATCCTGTGGTATATCCTCTTGTTGAGGAATTTCCTTTTCCTGAGGAGCCTCATCCTAAGGTGGAAGATCCTGTGATGTGTTGATATGATGATCATGATGATCATGATCCTTCTCCTTTATTACTTCATCCACTTTTGACTTTTCCTCCTATTGAGGCATATTCTTAGCAGTGGATATTATGGAATCTTCCTTAGGTGCTAGTATTTGTTCTGAAACCACAGTTTGTTTTGCACTTGCATTACTTACTTCCTAAACTTTAGAAGCATGATCTTCTAATACATCTTTCTCATCAGCTTTCTTTTCTTGAACCTCTACTATAATGGGCTTAACTGATGTATCCTCTTGGTGTTGTTGGCTTATTTCTGAAGCATGGCCCTCTGGTTCTGCCATCTTCACTTCTTCTATATGTTCTCCTTTATCAGGTGTACCTGCTGGGTGTTCAGGACTTACATCCTGTCTATATGTCAAATCCACTACTGTAGGACTTGTCACCTATTTCACTAATGTGTCTAGCCTCATTTCTTGAGCTATCTTCTTTGGACTCTTTTCGTTTTCGTATTCCACTTGCTTCATCTCCTCCAATATTGTTTGAACTAATGGAGTCCCATGAGGAGTCATGTGAGTACCTACAGCAAGGGTTTCCATCTTCTGTGAAGCTACATCCTCCACTACCTCATCATTAAGTAAATTAACTATTTCATCCAGTGACATATGACCTCTTTGAAACATTTGCGAGGTTTCTTTCATCTGCTCTTCTGCTTGTTCAGTCTTGAACTTCACAATGGTAGGAAGTGGAACATTGTGTTGAAATTCCTTATGGAAAGCTTCACTACCAACCCCTTTCAACATTATAGGGGATTGCTTTATCTCACCTCTCATGGAGGTTCTTGTTTTCTTAGGTGTGGTAGATACCATCACCTGTGGGGCTTTTCTTTTCCTTTTGAATAATAAAGGGGCTTCCTCTTCCTCAGGCTCTTCCTCTAGGGGAATATCCTCTTCTATTCATTTTTGTGAGGATTGACCCTCTTCTTGGGTCTTAGCAGTTTCCGTAACCATCTTTTGAATCCTTTTGCCCTTTTGTTTATCTGCATGTGGTGGTGACGCTGATCCTGATCCTGATGTTGTTGCTATTGTAACTTTAGCTGGAAACACTGCTCTTTCAATAATCACCCCTTTGGGTTCATTATCAATTTTCTTACCCCTAGGGGGTCTTTTTCTTTGCTGTTGTTGTGGAGGTAGCCTTTCTCCTTTAGATTTCCTTTTTTCAATTATAAAATCATCATAATCCTCATTAGGAATATCCTGTCTCTTCTTTTTATTATCTACAGTAATGGCAACACCCTTCTTCAATGCATCAATTTGTTCATCAACCCAAGCTTGGATTAGTTGTAATGTCCTGGCAATGAAAGGATCCGAAGATATGTCTTCTTGTATGGTCAGGTTAGGTGCAGATATTGTATCATTATATATTTTCTTTTCTTCATACTCATTTGCCATTATCCTGCCATTATCCTTTTTCAACTGTGAAGGAATCGAGATGCAGTCAAAGGTTTTAATTTGATTCAGTGTTAACCTTCGGTATCTTCTTCTTTTGGCTTCTGCTTCATCTTCACAATCTGCACAGAAGTCTTCTAGGTGCCCCTGATGAATAGATTTCCCTATTATTTTTTGTATCCTCCCATAAGGATCATATGGCCTTACCAGTGGGAATGGCTACAATTGCATTTTATTCAAACTAACCATGACTTTATTGATATTTTCTGAATATTGGCACATATACCAGCCAATAGTTATTGGAAACAAAATGGGTGGTATTTTATCACCATCCTTGTATACCTTCAGTATTGTGGAGCTCTGCCTTATAAATTCCATTAATACCACTGCATCAGTGGGATATCTTGGTAGCATAAGGGGTTGTCCTTTAAAGCCCTCAATTCTCATGTAAGAAAATGTTGCAAATTGGATGTACCAAGCTCCATGCCTATAGATTACTTCTTGAGCTTCCATGCTCAATCTTTTTGTCCTATCTTCCTCCATGGTCCTCACCAGATGCATAGAGAATGCATCATTTACCAATTTGTAATCCTGGAGGTAATTTACTCTCTGCAACTGGGGATAATGATCCCAAATATGAGCATCATTGGTGGTTCCACCAATCTTTCCAACCGTTGTTAATGCATCAAATGTGCCTTTGTAAGCACAAGAGTAGACAATGTATGATGTCATGTAAAAGGAACAATTTGAACCTCCCAAGCTCAGAAGCTACTCATGTAGAGCATCACTAATCAATTGGCCCCATAGTGGCTTGGTATCTACATATATGCACATCATGATGACACCATACATCCAGTCTTTAAAACTACCAGCATCAAGCTGGCCTGTCACCTTGCTATGCCATGCAATCATATATTGATATTCATCATCAAAATCATACTTATATAAGTGCACTGGAAGCTTGGCCACTGCAGGATATGCACTGTTCTTAGCCCTCCACTGATACATGTTCTTTCTTGCTTTCTTCTTATTATTTTCATATTCAACTTTAGATTTCTTCAAATCTATGCTGTTAACCTTCCTGCCCAATGGCAATCCAAATGTCTTGGAAAGACCCTTGATGGAAAGGTCTGCATATATTCTCCGATGTTTCACCACCTGTCTTGTTTGTGGATTGTAATTTCGTGCACATTCAATAACTAGCTCTGGAGACTCCATGGAGTACGGAAAACTAGCCGCATTCCACATTCTTGACATGAACACTGCATCTAGTAAGGTGCTTCTATTCTTTTCATCATTCATTTTGGCAGACCAGGCTTCCAAATCGGTACTTCCTTGATGCGTATCCGTTATGGCACCATACTTGAACATGATTCCTCTAGGATATGTGAACATAGGCCTACTGAATTCAACCTCGCACTTAGCTAACCTCTTGTCAGCCATGGATATCTGCAATTAATAGGATTTGTCTTACAATGGATATTCACAAGCATGCACCTAATGATTTATCTCTACTAACATTATGCATACTATACCTATTCAGCATTTACTTATCATGGGATGCGTAAACTAACACCTGCAACATCATGCCTGATTATACAAAAGCAACAGGATGAAGGTTTCAATTACTTACCTGGTTATGCAGATCCTTTTGATTATACTAGTGGTTATCTGAAAGTATCTTTAATTCAAGTGATAATCTTGAGCTTCTTCCTGCTTGTAACCTCTGTGCGTCCAAGTATCGCCTGTATGAGGGTTTGGGAAGCTAGCACTCTGTAAAAATGGTTTTATCGCAAGGTAAGTGTAAAAATGACAATTGAATTTACCTTTTAACTTTGTAATTAGGGTGAAATTAGGGCAAACCCTAACGGATTATATTTTAATCATTGATTTTTCATGGGAACTCAGGATCTCGCTAGGTGTGTGATCACGATTTGTGGTCGGCGGGAACTACCTACCACAACTACATGCATTAAATGTCAATGGCAGCAACAAGAGCTGGGTGATATTCACATGATAGGATGATATTTGAATACATGATGATATTTGGATATCGGGGTGATGAACGCACCATTAGGTCATGCTTAATACATTAGGAGGATATTTCAATATGTCGAGTGATGTTACAAAAATGATGATGACTGGGTAAACTATAATCCCTCTCTCTCAGAATATCAGGATGACGTCATCCAGATATTGGCTCAGTATATCGCTATGACATCATGATGTCATCATGTTATGCGAGAAGGATCATGTTTAGGAAATATGCCCCCGAGAAGTAAATGTGTTGATTACGTCATCATCATGTTTGTTTCTTTGTTTATCGAACTCAAATGACATCATCAAGATAATGGTTTAGGGGGATATTTTGTGGCAAGATGATATTGAGAAATATCAGGTTATGTTGAGGAATATGACTCTCGTGAAATACATAAGGCAGTTGATGGGTAAAGGTCATTATCACCCAAAATTGACGTCTGCATGCCGCGAATCAAATGCTTTATTAGGTGATAAATTAGATCAGGGTGATCTTTCGAAAGATGACTAATATTAAGAAATATGATCCTCGCCCTGTGAATTTCAGGTTTGACCAGGATTTTGACCATTCATAACTTTCACATCCTAATGAATATCACAGTGATGCAAAAGGCAAACCTGCATGAAATTTGATGCTCTTTCTAAAAATGAGGTTACTGAAATGAAATATGAATTTTGACAAACTAACCCCACGATGATGACTTACCTAGCTTCTCCATGCATGATGACCCACATGACTTACTTTTACCAAACCACCAGAAATCACAAAACAAGCAAAGCCACCCAAAAAAATGTTGGGTCCTATTTTGTCAAGTCAAAATGGGGCGTGTTGTGTAACCACACAACAGTATCCAAAGAACAAATAAGGGACATGGAAAATAAAAGGCTCAAGGCCAATATTCTTGATGAATGGTTCAAGGATTTTATACAAGAGGGTGACTAGATAATAAAATAGGCTGTAAAAAGTTGGGAAGCAGTTGCAAGAGAAAAGAATAAGTGCAGTATACTTTTACACAATTGCCAATCTAGAAGGGAAGAATGCAGGTCTGAACTGGCACAGTTGATAGAAATAGAGGAAAGAGTAGAGGAGTTAATCAATGAAGAAGTAATCACACCTTCATTAGTAGGTCAAGTACCACAGGGGAGATTAGAACTTAAATTTAAAGAAGACAATCTTAGAAAGTGTATAACAGTTGCCCAGGATTTAGCAGAAAAAGTAGATGAAATTATTAGAATGCACAAGAAGATAGTAGAGAAACTTTTAAAACTTGAATGCATGGATATACCAACATACATATTAGAAAGGGCCTTAACAGAGTTTAATGCCATTTTTACACCATGCATAGAAAATCTTGAAGCAAATATGAGCAAACAGATGATGTATTCATTAATGGAAGACAATGCTAAAATGAGGAAGTACAAGAAAAGGAGTGAAGGATCAGAGAATAGGGAAAGGAAATTAAAAGGAGTTGCCCTATAGGAGTATATATGGACAAAGAGTCCAGGAGGGGACCATACTTTTGTAGAAGGGGTGCTCAATAGTTTCAAAACATACTTAAAAGAATGAAAAGGTAAAGGAAAGAGCAGTTTTGGAAAATTCAAATAAAGAATATCAACGGATAGAAGTCAAAGAAAAGGGGAATATTATTTTGAAAGATTCCAACAGAATCCTTTGAGAGGGAAAAGATGCCATTTGGATATTTTGGTGGACGGTTAGAGATGAATGTGCACCATCGATCAATAAGGGAAAGATCTCAACCGTAGATGAAAGTTGTAGCCATAGCAATGAGAAGTTTCAAAATCTATATAAGGAACTTTGCTACTTGTACATTAATTACACAGGGATTTATAGAACAGAGCCAAAAATTGTAATTTGTTTGAGCATTTTGAATAGGAGGAGGTCGCCTATGTCTACATTAAGGAATGCATGGAGCATCTAGCTTTCTTATTGTATATGTAAGACATTTTGTAAGTTTTCTATAATTTGATTGATGAAGCAAAGAGTCACTCATACATTTTAAATCATATGTGACTGTATATTTTGAATACAAATAAATCTAGAATTCTGCATCTACTTTGGAGTGTCTTTTGGCTCTTGTTTGTATTTGAAATATTATCTTTTTTAAAAAGATTGCAATCTTGAATGTATGTTCATGAAAATACTCAGGGCTTACATTTAAAGGTTTAGTCTGTTGATTTAATCAAGTTTGTTGTATTGCTTACAACGTGAATCACAGAACATTTAGATCCTGTAGTAGAATGAAGTTCAATTTAAATTTCTCTAACTTTTCCCAAACATTTGAAATACTTATCTTGCACATAGAAATTTAAAGAGATTGTCTGACAGTTGAAGGAAATCTGAACAATTGAGTTAGTATTTGACAATTTTCATGATATTTGAAAAGAAAGGATTATTTTAATATAAATCATATAAATCTTTGTGATACAGTAGCAAATTTATACAAAGAGATAGATAATATGTTGATATTTGTGATGATTTGCATAATTTGAGTCCAGTAAGTCATCAATCACCTTAAATCAAGTAAGGCCCCTTGCATATTACAGCTTCACATCAACCTACTGAATTGCCCACGAGGTCAAGATCTGACCATATCGAAACTTGGGATCAAGTAATCTTAATTGATTTCTTCATATCTTTCAAGATAGTTAGGTTCATTTTGTGAATTTTAACTTTTGTTATGAATGTGTAAAACCAATCATTAACAATTTTTGGCACTAGGAGGGCCTGATTGGAGTTAAGGTTGAATTTGAGTAAAGTTGGCTCATAATAGTGGTAGATTGACTAGGTCTAGATCCAGTTCAGAAGATATATTTGTGCAATTACCTGATAAAAGGCAAAGTAAAGGTTATTTCATTTTGAATCCTAGAATATCACATGCAAGAGGTTCATCTGGAATGCCTCCTGGATCACCTTTTAACATCCATAGCATTTTCAGTCCTGACAGTTCTTCATTTAGATCTTTAAATCTTGGTTCAGGTCCTCCTAGAGGTCCCAGTCCACCCAGAAATTCTAGTCCACCTAGAAATCCAGGTATTCCCCAAGGTCCAGGTCAAGCACAAGTACCTACAATGGCTTACTTTAATGTTAATTTTCCTATAACATTCCATGATTATCATGAGATGCCAAAGAATCATGAAAAGATATGTCCTAAATATTAGTTGCATCAGGATCTAGAAGATCACATTAGGATATTCAAAGAGGCATGCTTTAGAGCCAGGTTAGAATATGAGGATGTGGTGTGTAGATTGTTTCCTTACACCTTCAATGAGCAGGCTTCCAACTGGTATGTTAACTTTCCTAATGGTTATATTTCTTCTTGGGCACTTATGGAGGAAACATTTTTGTCCAGGTTTAGAGGACCAATAGATCCTTCCACCTTATATCACAAATTGGCTGCAATTAAGAGAGGTGAAGGAGAACTGATTGACAATTTTAATGACAGGTTTCAAAAGGCTTATTCCAGGTTAGTAGCTCCTTATATCGTGACTGCAGATGCATTATTAGCCATGTATTATGTTGCCTTAGATCCACTGACTTCTATGTTTGTCAAAAGAAAGGTTGATATAGATACAATATCCAAAGCTTATAAGGAAGCAGCCTCAGTAAACCAGGAGATGAGAAAAACAACTTATAATCCATTTTTTAATGGAGGAAATCTTGGGATGCAAAGTCAAGCACAATCATGGAATGGAGTCCCTACACATAATACTCCATTATTGAATCCAATTCCTACATACACACCTGTGTATAATCTTGCCCCAATCCAGGCCATAGTCCCCTATACTAGTAACACTACCAATAACAATCCGAGTAATCATCAGTCTTTCTTCCAGTCCCCTCAGGATACATTTGTGGCAAAGGCATAAGATGATAGGGAAGAAATCAAAGAAATTACTGCACACTTGAGAAGATTGACTATTGAAATGACACAATTGAGTAATAAAAATTTCTATGGTAGAAACAACCAAGGACATAGTTAGAACCATAACCAGAATCATAACCAAAATTATAGCCAGGGTCATAATTACTATCAGAGTCAAAACCATAATCAAGGACAAGCAACACAAAATAGAGGGCCTGCTATAGATAATAGAGCTTGGAGTAATAACAATAGAAATCAGAATCAGCCAAGGCCACCTAAGACATGGAACATAGGGCCAAATAATGGCACTCTATCTTCTCCATTTGAGAATTTAGATAATCAAGAGACTAAACAAACATCTAGAATTCAAATGGCTAATGTAGCATTGAAGAATTGGTGTAGAATTCATAATACTAGTGCCCATGCTGAATTAGATTATCCTCAGTTTCATCTGGTAGAAAGTATTTTCAATGTAGATGTACAGGCTCCCACTTCTAAGTTTCTCATTCCCAAAGGTAATGAAATAGTGCCCTCAGGATATGAGACTGCTTTAGTCTTAGAGACTTTTACCTTTGCAACTAGGGAAGAAGAGGACCAATTATTAGAAGATGAACCTTATTTTTTTGAGAACCTATATCCTGAGTCAGCCTTAGTATTAAATGCATTTTAGTTCCCCTTTGAAACTAAAAATGAAGTGTTATATGAAACAAAAGAAGTACAGGCTTTTCAACAGTCAAACAAAAATCATACCTACAATTTGAGAAATAACACTAGGCTAGGAGGTCCCTTCACTACTTCCACTCCTAATAATTTAAATACTCCCCCAGATCAGAATGCTAGTAATAATCCTGCTATACTGAAGGCTAATCATCATGTGAATAATGGAACAATAGCACAAAAAGTCCAAACAGGTAAAACAGAGATAGTAGAAACAATGAGGTTGATGAGTTACTTGTTAGAAGAGAAAGAAAGTCAAGGTTAGTATACCTTTATGTGAATTATTAAAAAGTCCAGGGGTCAGAAATGCTTTCATAAAATCCTTGGATACATCTGTGACAGGTGAGGTTTCTGCTAATATGAATGTTCCTAATAAGGATTCACAGCCCAAAGAAAAGAGTAAAAGAACTGAACAACCTTCCAACACTAATGTGTTAATGTATGCAGATAAGAGGGAAGCTCCTCCTTTCTTGTTAACCATTAGGATGTGTGGAAAGAACATACATAATTGCATGGTAGATTCTGGTGCATCAGCTAATGTAATGCCTTTAGGAATATGCAAAACTTTAGGGCTGACTCCTGAATTTTCTAAAGTTGTTACACAATTGGATAAAACTGAGGTTAATGTGCTAGGAGAACTAATGCATATTCAAATGCAGTTAGCCTTAGATCCTTGGGTGAGTCAGTTTATTGACATTCAGATAGTAGATATACCTGATAATTATGGAATGTTGTTGAGTAGAGATTGGTCTAAAACATTGAATGGGTATATGGCCACTGATTTTTCACATATGTGGTTACCTTGGAGAGGTGTTCCAAATCAGATCAGGATAGAGGCTAAGCCCAGAATGAAACCTATGATAATAGAATATAATAGAACAAATGAAATATTGTATGCTTCTATTGAGTCTGGGGTTTATAGAGTATCAAATAGGGGAGTTCAAATAGAGGAAGTCTTGATGTTGGATTTTTAGATAGGGCCTATTAATAATGAAACTAATGTACTGGTAGAATCTAAAGGTGACACTTTAGATGATGAGAACAATACAGTAAGTAATTTCGGCCAAATCATATGACAAGAAATGGAAATGTGCATTCAACAGAACTCTCACATTCAGTGTAGGTTATACAAAGATTTATGTAGGGCTCATAACAACCCGCACTCTAAAGAAAGTTGTGGAATTTGTAAGGATATCATAGAGTATTAGTATGTAGAGTGCATAAAGGAGATGGGGCAACAAGAAGGTAAGGTTACTATTGATAAACTTAAGTTACGTCTCAATACTAATACAAATGAATTAATGCAGGATTCAGAAAGTTTTAAAATGAAGAAAAATGTCCATTGTTCCAATGCATATATTAGTGACACGGGCACATCTGTGCGTTCAGCTGACAGACATGAAAATAAGCATAACATTGCAATACTAGTTGCAGACAAAAGAGTTCAAGCCAAGACAAAATGTCAAGGGAAAAACAAAAGCAAGAATGATGTTTGCACATTAAAATATGATGGATCTAAATCCAAACAAGGGGCTGGAGTAGGGGTTGAGCTTATTGATCCAAATGGTAAATCATTTTTAGCAGCTTATAGGCTTCAGCTTCCTTGTACTAATAATGTAGCAGAATATGAGGCTTTGGTTTATGGACTGATGATGGCTATTAAGAAAAAGGTAAGAGTAATCAGAGTTTTTTTTGATTTAGAGTTAGTAGTCAAACAAGTTAGGAAACTGTATGCTTGTAATTATAAGAGAATGATCAATTATAGGCATAGGATATGGGACTTAATTGAATCTTTTGATGCCTTCAATATTGAACATATCCCCAGAGAACTTAATCAAAGGCCAGATGCTTTGGCAGTTGCTGCTAGTACTGTAGAACCCTTAACATTGTCAGGATTGAAAAGGTTTGCCATAGAGTTAGTAAATGTACCGAGTGTACCAGATAATGTTACTCATTTCTAAGTATTTGAAGGAGACCAGCAAATTGTATATTTCCTTACATGTCATGAGGTCTTTGATACTCATATCATAGATGAATAAGAAAGACCTGATGTATCATGGGATGAAGAGGATATGGTAAATTTGAAAAGTAATTTCTTGCCCAAGGGAGTAATTGACTTAGGGAAAATTTTTGATTTTCATGGGGTAGTTAGACAGAAACATTTGCCCAAAACTGATGGGGGTAAATGTGATCCATTTAACTTGGGAACTACGCAAAATCCTCAAAAAGTGTTAATTGGAAAATCTTGTTTAGAAATTTTTAAAAAGGAAATTTTAGAAGTTTTAAAAGAGTACAAACATGTGATAGCCTAGACATATGAGGATCTAAAAACATATGATACTTCCATTATAACTCATATAATACCTTTGAGGCTAGGAGTTAAACCATTTAGACAAAAACAAAGGCCTGTGAATGCTATTTTAGAACATTTAATCTTTGAAGAAGTAAAAAAATTGTTGTCTGCTAAGGTAATCTTTCCCATCAGACATTCAACTTGGGTAGCTAATTTAGTACCTGTGAGAAAGAAAAGTGGAGATATTAGGTTATGCGTAGACTTTAGAAATCTAAACAAGGCTTCTGAAAAAGATAATTATCCTTTGCCTCCCATAGATGAAGTGCTGCAAGTAGTAAATGGGGCTAAGATGATGTCTTTTTTGGATGGATTTTCAGGATATAACCAAGTCTTAGTTGATAAAGAAGATAGGTTGAAAACTACTTTTACTTGCAAATGGGGTAATTATGCATATAGAAGAATGCCTTTTAGTCTAATAAATGCAGGTGCCACTTTTCAACGAGCCATGGACATTGCATTTTGTGGTTTGTTAGGTAAATGTATTGTCATTTATATGGATGATTTAACTGTTTATTCCAAAGATATATCCACTCATGCTGAAGATTTGAGAAGAGTACTTAAAAGATGTGAAAGGTATGGGATTTCTCTCAACCCAAAGAAATGTTCTTTTGGTGTAACTGAAGGAAAATTATTAGGACATGTCATTTCTAAAAATGGGATATCCATTGATCTTGATAGAATAGAAGGAATAAAGAAATTGCAATTACCAAATAGTAAGAAAGAACTAAAGTCATTTTTTGGTAAGATTAACTTTGTCAGGAAGTTTATTACAGGGTTTGCAGAAATTGTGCAACCATTGAACGCCATGCTGAAGAAAGATGCAAAGATAGAATAGACACCAATAGCTAAAGCTGCATTTGAAGATATTAAGGAAGCTATTTCTGATGCTCCTATGTTGACAAGTCCAGATTATACAAAACCATTTTACATCTATTCTTTTGCATCTTCACATTCTGTTGCAGCTGCTTTGACACAAAAGGGAGAAGATAATGAAGAAAAACCTATAGCTTTTATGAGTGCACCTTTGAAAGATGCACAGTTGAAATATCTTGATACAGAAAGACAGGCATTTGCACTAGTAAGAGTAGTGAAAAAGTTTAGACATTATATCTTACGAAGTCAAGTTAAAGCCATAGTACCAGATGCAGTCATGAAGATGTTGTTAATGCAGAATGAACCTGGAGAGAAAAGAGCTAAATAGATTACAACATTGCAAGAGTTTGATATGGAAATCATCCCAATGAAGTTGGTTAGAGGACAAGCATTAGTGCAGACCATAGCAAATATAGATCCAAATTTAGTAAAATAGCAATATGTGTTGAATACTAATGATGCATCAGGGTGATATGATGACTTGAATACTTTTCTGATATCAAGAAAATATCCAAGTAAGATGAAATCCTCTCAGAGGAGAGCTTTAAAGATTAAAGCACAGAGGTACATGGTACAAGGAGGTCTTCTATTCAAGAAGAACCATGAAGGCATATATTTAAGATGTTTAAACTGAGTTGAAGCAGATAAGGTATTGTCAGAGTTGCATGATAAGTATGGAACTACTCATGGTTCCCATTTAGCTACAACGCATAAGATATTGAGAGCAGGATACTATTGGCCAACAATGTTTAAAGATATAGAGAGTCATATTAGAAGTTGTCACACCTGTCAAACTATAGCAGATAAGGGAAGAAATTAGGCTAATCCATTACAACCAGTCATTGAGTCTAGGCCATTTGCACAATGGGGCCTAGATTTCATTGTAGTCATAAATCCTCCATCATCTGTAGGACATAAGTTTACATTGATAGTAACTAACTACTGTACAAGGTGGACTGAAGCTACATGTTGCAAGTTCTCTACTACTGAGGTGGTTATCAAATTCCTTGAAGAAAACATCATAACAAGGTTTGGAGCTCCATATCCATTGGTATGTGATAATGGCCTTGCATTTTCTTCTCTGAAATTTTCTAAATGGGCATTTGAATATGGAATAGTTTTAAAATTTTCTTCAAACTATTATCCTTAGGGGAATGGGTTAGCTGAGTCCACAAATAAGATTTTATTGGATATAATCAAGAAGCCAATTGAAAAGAGTCCTAGAGAATGGAACACATTGTTAAAATATGCGCTGTGGGTAGATAGGACTAAGGTTAAGTCAGCCTTAGGTAATGCACCTTATCAACTAGTTTATGGGACCGATCCCATACTTCTAGTGAATTTGAGAATACCAGTTTAGAAGTTTACTAATGAATATTTAGGCTTTGATGATCATGGAGAAGCCAGAATAATCCAAATGCTACAATTGGATGAGAAAAGAGATCAGGCCATTGAGAAGTTTGCCAAACATCAAGCAGTGGTTAAAAGATGGTTTGACAAAAGAGCAAGAGTCAAAACATTTAGAATATCAGACTTAGTGCTATGCTGGGATAACACACATGAAAAGAAAGGAAATAATGGAAAATTTGACAAATTATGGTTAGGTCCATTACAGGTTTCAGAAATAATAGGAGACAATACATTCAGGCTCAAGACCTTGACTGGGGAAGAGGTGCCATTACTAGTTAATGGCCAACATCTGAAACATTACTTTTAGGCTTGAGGTGAAAGTATTTGGGATGTTCTATATCATAATGTAAATAGTGTACAGTTTTGTTTGGTGTTGTTTTGGTTTTGTTGTGTTGGTTTGTGTGTTTGTTGTCTTAGGATGGGTGTTTGTTTTGTTTTAGAGTATGCAGGAGTAGACTAACAACCATTGAAAACAATAGAAAATTTAGAATGTTCAGGTTAATTATTTAAAGTTTATGCATAATTTGTTGTGACTGTCATGAATGCAAAAAGTTACTCAACTTGTGAAATTTTGTATTCAATAATTGTGGGTTGTGTATTCAAGGGAAGTTTCTCACAATGACACACCTAAAATCCTTGGATTGGTTGAACATACCAGTGTAGATATTAGGTGAAAAATCAAAGGTCACCCTTGCTACCATTACAATTCTAAGCTTAATTTCAGCAAGTGTTCACTCTTTGCATCATGAAGTTACAACTGCAATATCTTATGAAGTTTCTATCTCACATAAAATATAAAAACAATAAAAAATAATAAAATAGATTTTATTGAAAATCTAGATTAAGCCATCTAAGTAACTCTACCAGGGCTATAGATGCTTGCTGACAGTGGGGCTCTACTTAGGAGAATTGTAACGATAACCTTGTCGAGGCTATAGACACCTGCTGGCAGCAAGGCTCTATCCGATTGGCTATGAGGGAATGACATCAACTATGTAGGTTAATATCAATCACTAGTTTGTTTAACTAATTTTCAAGATGAGGATTATTAATCATGAGCACCCACTTGAACCGAAGGGAAGATTCATGCACCTTATTGAATATATTAGGTCTCAAGTTAGATAATGATTTGTTCAAAAGGTAGTTGGAAATTATGAATTTATTTCATTTAATTTTCTTGAATGGTTTTAATTTAATTGTTTTATTTGGTTGCTAGTTGTTGTGATGCTCACAACATGCCCCATTTTACTTCTTAGCAAAATGAGGACCCCTGCTGTGGCTGTGGCTTTTTTTGCTTGTGTGTGGGTTTGCTTGGTGGTAAAAGGGAAAAGGAGGTGAATATTACAAACCTTGTTGGAAATAAAGAAAAGTAACATTAAGTACCAGAACAGAGTATAGGTGAATTCCTTGTCAAAAATGAGTAGGGGTTGCTTTTTGAATCATTTTAAAATTCCCAATATTTTGCAAGATGTGTTTTTTGGTAAAATGTACTTTGGGAGGGTTTGTATGTTGCGTGAGCAGGGACAATTATATGTTGTGTTGTTGTATGAGTCACATAAAGGAGTTATCAGGTTTATTACATCATTATACTTGTATGCATTTCGCTAAGGCTTTATCCTTACATACAAGTCGGGCCCGACAGAGTTCAGAGTTTAAATGAATAATCGGTTAGGTCCGTTAGATTTATTTTAGGTTTGCATGATTGGCAAAAGGGAAGCATACAAGGCAATATGCAATGGTACATGCATATCACAGAACTGAAGGGAATATGAAATAAGGTTTTATTGAGGTATGTATCGTGCTTGGTATGTATGTTTCAGTTACATACATTGCGGTATACATACAATGCGGAACTCAAAGGAAGTTAAAGTTTGGTATAAATGATGCATCCTGCTTTAAAGCATATCGAAAGATGCATTGCACTTTATATACATTGCGGAACTGAAAAGTAAGTTAACTATGATTTATAAAATGATAAAGTCTGAAAAGAAGATACTTAAGTGTTTGTATGTATCTGGAGATACAAGTGAAAGGTTAAGTGGACCCCACCGTTGGCATGTCAGGCTTGTATAATAATAATGTATATCTTTGATATATAAGCTGATATACAAGTTGAAAGATACAAGTAAGAGGTACAAGCTGGATGTGAAAAGAAGTTCAATATAGAAAAGCCTTTGTATGTTTAAATGCTTGTATGTTTATGATATACATATTCGAGATACAAAGAAGTAAAAACATCATGAACAGATAAAAGGTAAAGAGAGCATTTGTATAAGATGTTTGTATATGCACTTATACAAGATAACATACAAAAGGTGATATACAAAGTAGATATACATGTACAGAAAAGGGAAAAGGGGAAAGAACGTTAGTCATGGTTGTTTGCATATATATTGGCATATATGTTTGTATGTTAAAACATACAAAGAAAACATACAAAGATAACATACAAGGGAAAATACAAAGAAAATGGGATGAATGCTGAAATTAGACTAACGGTAAAAAGGGTTTTAAAAAAATGCAAACATTGAAATAGAAGGCCAAACTTTTGGTGCATTAATGGTTGCAATTAATGCTGATCTAACACTCAAAAAGAGTAAAATTCAATGAAACTTAGGGTAAATTTAACATATTATTGCTTTCCGATATACATTGTTAAGAGTAAAATTGTAGGAGAAGGAATTGTTACAGTGATTTTAGTAGAAATTATCAGAGTGAAGGAATTATAGTAGCTAGACGAAAGCAAAATTGTAAAAGTAAGTCAACGACTGAAGTTGAGTGGTCAAGGAATACATGTATTTATCCCAAAGCTCCCTTACATTTCAAATGGTAAATTACATGTTAATTTCAGTAATTTCGTTATAAAATGTAGGCATTTGTCAAATTACTGTTTTAAATGTTAATTAACAAGGTAGATCTTAACAAATCTCAAAGTCAAAGTAGAAAGGACAAACTGGGTATGGTAAAATGGTAAAAAAGGGGAATTCACAGTAAAACCCTAGATAAAAGGTAAAATGAAGAATTTAAAAGATGCATTGTTTCACAGGATGGCCCCGAGGTAGAAAAAGATAGACACAGGGGGTGAGGTGAAAAAAGAGAGAAAACCGCGTAAGGAACTAGAAAAGGAAGAATTACCCTTGCACAGAGGATATCCATCCCTAATCAGTATGAGTGGAGTGGGAATCGATACGAATATAGGAAATTATGATGCAGAGGATGTTTTACAAAAAATCACTACTGTAGATGCTTCGTCGGATATGAAAAGTATATGGGAGAGTGGACTATATAGGGCAATAGGTTTCCCATTGGCTATGGAGGCTAAGGATTTGTGTTTAGATTGTGTAGCTCTATATGATACAGCTACCAGGAAGATTATGTTGTATGATAGACTTATTGCTGATTTAACCACAGAGGGGATTGCCAAGACATTTGGGTTAGAAATCAATGAGAAAATGAGAGATATTGATATAGATCAATATAATGAAGACTTTCATACGAATGAAAAGGAGTGCAAAGGTAAAATATTCCATAGTTGGTACAGCCTGGAAAATAAACCTAAGGCTGTAGCCAGGGTGCATAAGAATCTGATGAGAATATATTTCAAGGAGGAAATCTATTTGATGATCACAATGCTGAGTAGGTTGGTAGGACTGAGAGATGGCACCAAATGTGAACCATGGATCTTCACTGTTATTAAGTTCATAAGAGTTGGAGGAAAAGAGCAAGGAAAAATCCACTGGGCTAAAGCAATAAGCACAACTATATGGAAACAAGCCATGATGAGAAAACAAAAGATGATGCCCTTTTATTTGTCTTCCTATGTGTTATATTCATGTGCAGCAGAGATTAGACCATACATACATGGAATAGAAAGGGTAGGAACCCTAGGGAATGGTCCTGGTCTGAAATTAGTATATGAGCACTACCCTGAACTACAAGAAGAAAATGTGTTAAAGAAGTTTGATTTAGTTAGTGATGTGTTTTATACTTACATGGTGAGAGTTTTGAGAGAGGAACTTGATAAAAGATTGTCTACAAATGCAGAGAATGCAATTGGATTGCATAGTTCTTGGTTCATTCAATTTGAAAATTTTACGTATATAAGGACTAAAGGATTTGAAGGAAGACCCTTTATGCTACCTCGATATCCTTCTGATAAATTGATTGTTTTGGAATTTTCAAGGCAGAATTTGAATGTCTTTAAAATGTATAGGAAGAAGTTCAAAAGGGGAAATATGAAGTTGCTTTGGGCTATAGGCAAATACTCTTGTTACAGTGAAGAGGTTCTAGGATATTCAGAGCAAGAATTGAGATATTATGACTTTCAAGAGTTTGATTTGGTCAGGAGATTTGATCATTTCCATAGGATCCAGAATTTTGTTGAATAAAAATATAAGCATCAGGTACATATTGAGGATTTTTGGGCTGACTGTAAAAGTGATAAGGAAGTGAGGAAAAGAGCCCATAAAAGATTAACCATTGAGCAAATGAGTTCCATAGGTGACATATATGTTCCCCCAGAAGTTCAAGAGGATGATAAGCAGTTACATCAAAGTTATGTAGAGGCCATATTGGCTCCTATTACAGAGCCTGATTGGTCACAGCCTTGGAACACATCTTTAGACATATTGTCCAAACCAATTATATTGTTTTCAAAAACATGGTTAAAAGACAAAATTGAGGAACTCAAAGCTGAAGGAAAAGAAATCACTTATCTAAAGAAAGGGAGAAAAAGAAAAGGAGAGCCTAGTGATGACCTCCAATGCTTTTATGAGAAGAAAAGAAGAGTTGTAGAAGCTAAGATTCTTGAAAATGATAAGAATGCTACTTTAATGGATCCTTATGCATTAGGAATAATAGTGGCAATGGCATTTGATACTTTTGTAGATGCAAAGTCACTAAGTCATGAGGTTAGTGAGGAGCTTCAAAGGGGATATCAAGACAATAGGTTTTGAAGGCAATGCCAATAAGTTTATCTAAAGGGGAACCTTCTAAAATAAGTAAGGTGGTTGGAGCACAAGAAGTAGGTGAAAAGTTGAGTAATATACCTAGTGCTTCAACTTCATTAGAAAAAAGACAAACATATGTTCAAGTAAAGGCAGAGTTGGCTGAAGAAATGCTGCAAGAGTCACAAACACATGAAGAACAAACACATGAAGAAGAACACAAGGAAGAGGAATCATCAACAAAGGAAAGTATTGAAGAAGAAGATGAGGCTAGAGGAGACACCAAAATTGAAGAAGAGGAAAATGAGGGTGAATCAAAACAACAAGAACAACAAAATGATCCCATGGAACAAGAGCCTCCACTTCAACAAGAACAACCTCAACAAGAACAATAGCAACAAGAACAACATCAACAGGAATAGCAACAGGAACAAGGAGAAGTAGAAACACCTCATGAAGAGGTAATTGATGAAGTTAAAAATGTTGATGGCACCAAAGAGATTCCAGCATGGATGGGAGAAGAGATAAGAAAGGAAAAGAAAGAGGTACAGTTGGTACCAATTGACATTAAGAGTTTGTTAGGTGAGAATACACCAAGAAAAGAAAGAAGAAAGACTAGGACAATGTCAGCTATACAGAGAGGTCCGGATGGATCTAGAATGCTGAACCTAGCCGTACAACATAAAGAAAAAGAAAAAGGTGAAATAACCTTAGAAGAGTATGAGATACTAAATTTAGACCTTGGGCATACTACAATGGAACAACACATTACTGAGTGGGAGGATATGCACCAAGTGACAACAGAGATGCTGAGAAAAGATAAGGACAAGCAAGAGTATTTAAAGGGACATATTGTCCAACTACAACAATTTATTAAAGGGATATTTGATCCCAATACCACAGTCTGAGAACTGCCCAGTGACATAGCAGTGGTATCCAAAGAACAAATAAGGGACATGGAAAATAAAAGGCTCAAGGCCAATATTCTTGATTAATGGATCAAGGATTTTATACAAGAGGGTGACCAGATAATAAAACAGGCTGTAAAAAGTTGGGAAGCAGTTGCAAGAGAAAAGAATAAGTGCAGTATACTTGTACACAATTGCCAATCTAGAAAGGAAGAATGTAGGTCTGAACTGGCACAGTTGACAGAAATAGAGGAAAGAGTAGAGGAGTTAATCAATGAAAAAGTAATCACCCCTTCATTAGTAGGTCAAGTACCTCAGGGGAGATTAGAACTTAAATTTGAAGAAGATAATCTTAGAAAGTGTATAACAGTTACCCAGGATTTAGTAGAAAAAGCAGATGAAATGATTAGAATGTACAAGAAGATAGTAGAGAAACTTTTAAAATATGAATGCATGGATATACCAGCATACATATTGGGAAGGGCCTTAACAAAGTTTAATGCCATTTTTACACCATGCATAGAAAATCCTGAAGCAAATATGAGAAAACAAATGATGGATTCATTAATGGAAGACAATGCTAAAATGTGGAAGTACAAGAAAAGGAGTGAAGGATCAGGGAATAGGGAAAGGAAATTAAAAGGAGTTGCCCTACAGGAGTATATATAGACAAAGAGTCTAGGAGGGGACCATACTTTTGTAGAAGGGGTGCTCAATAGTTTCAAAACATACTTAAAAGAATGAAAAGGTAAAGGAAAGAGCAGTTTTGGAAAATTCAAATAAAGAATATCGATGGACAAAAGTCAAAGGAAAGGGGAATATTATTCTGAAAGATTCCAACAACATATTTTGAGAGGGAAAAGATGCCATTTGGATATTTTGGCAGACGGTTAGAGATGAATGTGCACCATTGATCAATAAGGGAAAGATCTCAACCGTAGATGAAGGTTGTAGCCATAGCAATGAGAAGTTTCAAAATCTATATAGGGAACTTTGCTACTTGTACATTAATAACACAGGGATTTATAGAACAGAGCTAGAAATTGTAATTTGTCTGAGCATTTTGAATAGAAGAACATTTTAGTTTGAAATAGGAGGAGGTCGCCTGTGTCTACATTAAGGAATGCGTGGAGTATCTAGCTTCCTTATTGTATCTGTAAGACATTTTGTAAGTTTTCTGTAATTTGATTGATGAAGCAAAGAGTCACTCATACATTGTAAATCATATGTGACTGTATATTTTGAATTCAAATACATCTAGAATTCTGCATCTACTTTGGAGTGTCTTCTGGCTCTTGTTTGTATTTGAAATATTATCTTTTTTCAAAAGATTTCAATCTTTAATGTATGTTCATGAAAATACTCAGGGCTTACATTTAAAGGTTTAGTCTATTGATTTAATCAAGTTTGTTGTATTGCTTACAACGTGAATAGAAGAACATTTAATCTTGTAGCAGAATGAAGTTCAATTTAAATTTCTCTAACTTTTCCCAAACATTTGAAATACTTAGCTTGCACGCAGAAATTTAAAGGAGATTATCTGACAGTTGAAGGAAATCTGAACAATTGAGTTAGTATTTGACAATTTTCATGATATTTGAAAAGAAAGGGTTGTTTTAATATAAATCATATAAAGCTTTGTGATACAGTAGCAAATTTATACAAAGAGATAGGTAATATGTCGATATTTGTGATGATTTGCATAATTTGAGTCCAGTAAGTCATCAATCACCTTAAATCAAGTAAGGCCCCTTGCATATTATAGGTTCACATCAACCTACTGAATTGCCCACGAGGTCAAGATCTGACCATATAGAAACTTGGGATCAAGTAATCTTAATTGATTTCTTCATATCAAGATAGTTAGGTTCATTTTATGAATTTTAACTTTTGTTATGAATGTGTAAAACCAATCATCAACAGGTCTGATGTGGATATACATAATCCATCCACACTGGATGAAGTTTTTGAGAAGGCTATTAAGCAAAAATAGAAATTACAGTAGGTAGCTAACTACAAGAGAAGCAAAGATGCAAAGTTTGGTAACAAGAAACCTCAAGGCAATAATCAAAATAAAAATAATCAAGGAGGTAACAACAATAGACAAATCATGAATCCTAACAGAGGAAATAATTTTTAGGATCACCAGAATAGCAATAAGAAGACCAATTATAATTAAGATAATGGAAGAGAAGGAGTTGATAGACCTAAAGCACGTCAAGGCAATTGTTTCACTTGTGGCGGGGAACATTATGCTAGTGTATGTCCTTAAAGACATTAGAAGAATAGAAATCAGCACCACATCCATGCAACAGTAGATAACTGACATGCAAATTTTTAGGCGACTCCTATTCAATTATTAGGTAAACTTTTTGGACATCCTGTTTCAATCTTGATAGATACCGGTGGTACTGATTGTTTTGTTGATCCAAGTGTTTTATCTAAGTTGCCAGTTACACCTAGATTTATGGCTAATTCATGGAAAGTACAATATGAGACCTGGGTAGAGAGAATGGTAGAGCAATGTCTAGAATGTAGCGAACTTGAACTTCCAAGTTTTGAAACTCAGGTCAATTTGTATGTTGCACCTTTAGGTTCATATGGTGTAATTTTGGGTATAAACTAGCTTTCTAAGCATAAGTCTATGTGAGATTGTGAAGCCAAAATAGTAAAATGTTTAGATGATCTTGGTAATCAGGTTGAGATACATGGATTCAAAAGACCCTTGTAGTTAAGGTAGATATCGGTCATGCAGCTGAAGAAGGCCAATAGAAAAGGGTGTTCTATTTATGTAATTAAGGTCAGGGACTTGGATAGCTCTGAGTCATTAGATTATGACCATCGTATTATGGAGTTCAAAGATGTCTTTCCTGATGAACTGACTGAGCTACCTCCAAAATGAGAATTTGACTTCTGTATTGAATTATTACTTGGTACTGAGCCTATATCTAAGGCACCATACAGAATGAACACAACTGAATTATATGAGCTAAAGGTGCAATTGCAAGAATTGCTTAAGCAAGGTTTCATAAGACCAAGTGTGTCTCCATAGGGAGCACCTATCATTTTCTTTAAGAATAAGGATGGTACTTTGAGATTATGCATCGATTATAGAATGTTGAATAAGGCCACCATCAAGAATAAGTATCCACTTCCTAGAATTGATGAGTTGTTTGATCAAATGAAAGGGGCAAAGGTATTTTCAAAAATAGGTTTGAGGTTGGGATATCATCAGCTTAGAATAAAGGATGAAGATATTTCAAAGATAGCCTTCAGAACTAGATATGGACATTATGAGTTCACGGTGTTACCATTTGGGTTAACTAATGCCCCTACAACTTTCATGAATTTGAAGAATAGTGTTTTCTGGGATTGTCGAGATGAATTTGTACTTGTCTTTCTTGATGATATTCTGATATACTCCAAGTTAGTGGAAGAGCATGATCAACATTTGAGGATTGTATTGCAATGTTTGTGAGATCATAAACTCTTTGGAAAGATGTCAAAATGTGCCTTCTATCAAACTAAGATTCACTATTTGGGCCATGTTATTTCAGCTGAGGGGATAGCAGTGGATCCCGAAAAGATAAAAGCAATTTTGGAGTGGCCAGCACCGCAAAATGTGTCAGAAGTCCAAAGTTTTATGGGGCTTCCAAGTTATTATCATAATTTTGTGAAGGGATTCTCCATGATTGCAGCGCCTATCACTGCACTTCAGAGAAAAGGGAAGAAGTTTGAATGGACTGATAAATGTGAGCAGGCATTTCAGTTGCTGAAGGAGAAACTTACTACTACACCCACTCTGATTGTACCAGATCTAAATGGGCACTTTATAGTTATTACAGATGCATCAAGAGAAGGTGTAGGAGTAGTTCTTATGTAGGAAGATCAAGTAGTGGATTATCAGTCTCAAAAATTGAAGTAGCATGAACTAAATTATGCTCCTCATGATTTGGAATTGGCTACTATAGTGCATGCACTTCAAATCTGGAGGCACTATTTGTTGGGAAAGCCTTTTGACCTTAAGACAGACCACTTGGGATTATAGTATATTTTTACTCAGCCCAACTTGAATGCTCAAGAGAGAAGATGGTTGGAGTTCTTGAGTGAATATGATTTTGGCATTGAATATATAAAAGGAAAGAAAATAGAGTAGCAGATGCTCTAAGTAGAAGGAGACATATCGCAACCATGATAACAGTCAGATTGACTTTCAGACAATAGGTAATGTAGGCTTTGCTAGGTGATGAGTTTTATGATAGGGAAAAGCAAGCCCTAGATTAGGATCCTTTAGATCATAAATATGAGGGATATGTATTTGAGTTGGATGGACTCTTGAGATTCAGGGACGTATGTATGTTCCAAATGCAGCCAGACTGAGGAAACTGATATTAGAAGAGTTTCATAATGCACCTTATTCTAGGCATCCTGGTGTAACAAAGATGTTAGAAGGAATAAACCATTGTATTTCTGGCTTGGACTTAGGAAAGAAGTTATTTCTTTTGTAGATCGATGCTTAGAATGCCAGCAAGTTAAGGTTGAGCATGCACATTTAGCAGGGCTTCTTTACCCTCATAGGGTGCCAGAATACAAATGGCAGGTTATCACTATGGATTTCATTCAAGGATTGCCTATGACCAAGAATCGACATGATGTCATCTTGGTAGTAGTTGATAAATTGACAAAGGTTTCCCATTTCATTCCTGGTAACCTTAAGGATGGCTCTTTGGTATTGTGCAGGAGATTTTTCTTTTGCATGATGTACTTGAGATAATCATCTCTGATCGTGATACTCGAATGACCTCTAGATTTTGGACCACTTTGTATGCTTCTTTGGGAACAAAGCTAAACTTTAGTTCCTCTTATCATCCTCAGACTAATGATCAGACTGAAAGTGTGAACCAAGTAGTAGAGGATCTTCTCAGAATGTACTGTATGGATCAGCAACATAATTGGGAGGAGTATTTGCCTCTAGTTGAATTTGTTTATAATAATTATTTTCATGCCTCTTTGGGTATGGCACCTTTTGAGGCCTTATATGGTCGCAAGTGTCAAACACCTATTAGCTATGACAAAGTGGAAGACATGATTGTTGTAGGACCAGAAATGTTAAGAGAAATGGAAGATCAGATGAAGCTCATTAAAGAAAAATTGAAGCAAGCTTCAGATCGATAGAAAAGTTTTGCTGATAGAAACAAGACATTTAGACAGTTGTCAATTGGAGACAAGGTCTATTTGAAGGTTCATCCTTAGAAAAGTTCTATATCTTTTGGAAAGGGGTCAAAACTTGCTCTTAGATATGTTGGACCATTTGACATATTGGAGGTTATTAATCCAGTTGCTTGCAGGCTTGCTTTGCTGCCTGCTCTATCTCGGATACATAATTTTTATTCCATGTTTCAGTACTTAATCCATATCACCCATATCCATCTCATATACTTGACTGGCGTGTATTGTAGGTTCAGGATCTAGGGGTGGTGCTAGTGGAGGCCACCAAGATTTTGGAAATGCGTAATGTTAAGTTGCGGAACCACAATGTGGTGCAATATAGGGTCTATTGGGACAAGTATTCAGTGGATAATGCCACCTGGGAAAATGTAGAGGACATTGATAGATCTTTTCCTTATTTGAGATTCTAGTTATTTGTATTATGCATATGATGACATTTACTTTATTATTGATACTTGATGTAGATGTTTTTCTATAAGACATCAAGACGATGTCTCTTCCAAGTGGGGAAGGATGTCACATCTCAAAATTTTGATATTATCTATGATTACATTATGTGGAAATAATCTATGGACAATTAAGTGTGTTAGGTAGCTAATTTATTTTGAACAATTAATTGAACATAGATGAAAATGAAATGAATATTATATCATGTTAGTAATGCTTTAGCTATGCTTCAGCTATTTGTTACTAACCTATTAATGGAAAAATTTGAGTTTATTTTTGACAGGTTGTCAAAGACAAGAGAGTGGTTGAGGGAAAGGAGATTAGCATCCTAGCAGGGTTAAGATGGAGTGATATCATACACACACTTCACATAATGTCATATAGCTGCATATATTGCATATTGAATAACTTAATAGTTTAATTTACATTTTATCTTATTTCATAGTTAGTTAATAATGATTTGATTATATTATTTAACTCTTTGTTATTTAAATATTTTGAGTGTTTTAAAATAGAATAGTTATTTAATTTGTTTAAGTAATAGTTTTATAGATATATAATGTTATAAATATAAATTATTTTTAATAATATTTTAGAACAAGTTCTGTAGTAATTCAAAATAAGTTTTAGAAAACAAAAACTTAATTAGGAAAAAGAAAAGTCTAGAAGATGAAACATTAGGGAAGAGGAAACAATACAAGAAGAAGTTTCAAATTCTTTTCTTTAGCACCAAAACTTCTATTTAACCTCTCTCATTCTCGAAAAGGGGGATCATCATTTTTTTTCTCTGTAATTGCATTCAAGTCATAAAAGAATTTTGTGTAAACTTTTTGGGTTTAAAAAGGGAAATTAAATCAGATCGAGGAAGCTCTTGTAGGAATCCAACATTCAATTATGTTAGGGAATGAATTTCCAGGTTCTTATTAAATCTTGTTTTCATCTAATAGTATTATTGAATCTTTTCGTGTCTGTTATCCTGTCTGAATTGTTGTTTAGGCTATAGTTTTGTTAAATAAATGTTCTGGTTCTATATGTATATGTCTACATATACATATAGAACCAGAACATTTATTTAACAAAACTATAGCCTAAACAACAATTCAGACAGGATAACAGACACGAAAAGATTCAATAATACTATTAGATGAAAACAAGATTTAATAAGAACCTGGAAATTCATTCCCTAACATAATTGATATATATGTATATATATATATATATGTATATATATGTATATATATATGTATATATATGTATATATATATGTATATATATGTATATATATATGTATATATATATATGTATATATATATATATATATGTATATATATATATATATATATATATATATATATATGTATATATATATATATATATGTATGTATGCGTAGGAAACTTCATAATAGATTTTGAGGACTCAAATAATTTTTGAGTTAAATCAAATTATATTGGACCAATTTCATTTTTTTGTTCAAAATGTTCAAACTATATATATATATATATATGTATATATATATATATGTATATATATATATATGTATATATATATATATATATATATGTATATATATATATATGTATATATATATATATATATGTATGTATGTATGCGTAGGAAACTTCATAATAGATTTTGAGGACTCAAATAATTTTTGAGTTAAATCAAATTATATTGGACCAATTTCATTTTTTTGTTCAAAATGTTCAAACTATATAAATCTGCCTGCATTTTTATTCAATTTATATTGATCAAAATATAACATAGCTAATAACAATTTTATATTGGAGGAAACTTTTCATATCTGAAAACATTTATTGCAGTTTATTTTGAAAGAACTGTAGCATATCTGATAGCGAGTTAATTGCATTTTTACTGAACAAAACATAGCATTCTTGGCTACATTTTTTTTATTGTATTTATATTGAATAGAAACAAAGTCTTTACTAGCCATAGGTCATTCACTATTTTAAAGAGGGGATCAACTTCCCCAAATGGAGCTACAATCCCTAAGGGACTACGACCCCATTTGGGGACAGTTTCCATTACATTTGAATTTAAACGGTCTTTATTTTACTTCCAATAATCATTGAAACCCTTGAATATTTCTTAGTTCAGTTGTGTTTGATCAAGTTTGTTGATATATATATATATATATATATATATATATATATATATATATATATATATATATATATATCAAACGCATATCATGCTTTATTATGTATAATGTAATGACTATATCATTACTTTCTAGAAGCTCAAAAGATCTTTATATCAGTTTATAGTATAAAGAATATAGTTTGAGAATAATATGGATTAAACTGAATGATTGCATAAAGTTTACCTTTGTTTATATGTGTGTGTGTGTGTGTGTGTGTGTGTGTGTGTGTGTGTGTGTGTGTGTATTGTTTATATTTTGACAAATAGAAATGAATATGATGAAAGAAAAATTCAATGCTGTTGAGTTTAATTGTACGAGTCTCAATATATATATATATGCAATATCTGAAAAAGAATTCATTGTTCTGGAGATAAATAATTTATTCTTCTTTCATATTGTTTCATTAATGAGAAAGAATTGTAGGAATTTGTAGAATCATTGAGTTCTTATTAATTGTTACATTTCAATTATTATTATTAAAACTCAATTCTTGAAAAGAAATGTATTATGTTTTCTTCACATAGAATTAGAGTAAAATAGCAAATCTCTTGAAATCATTAGATCATTGGAAATAATTTTTCTTATTTAGATATTGTGATTATGCAAAAATCAAACAAAGAAAACAATCTGTATTGTTAAACTACATTGCATGAATCTTGGTAAAGTACAAACTTTTGGGACAGGATGCCGAATGTGGATCTACAGAGACGATAGTTTTACTTTTTCTAAAACTATCATTTTTATTTATTTGCTTGGCCAAATAACTATACCATTGAAATAGATGGATTGTTTTAAAAGCCTAGAATTTTGTAGTCTCTGCCACATCCTATTGCAAGAGTTTATGTCATTCTAGGTTTAGGATGCATACATGCAATAGGCTTGCATCAAGAGATTCCCTCCTGCTTACACCGTTCCAAGTTGCTAGGCTCCTTGTGCAGGGTCAATGCTTTCTTCAAGATATGAAGAAACTTGGGGAAGTTTAGTACTTCGTGGTTGAGTGGAAAAAAGCACCTCAAGCACTCTCTTGGTCTTGGTTTGCTGACGATTGAAGGATCAAGGCAACCGAGCTATTATTGATATGATATTTGTTATATATATTCTTTGTATGGCTTTATTGCGAAGTATTGAAAATTGTATCATAATTCTTGATAATCTTTCCTTGTGTAGCATTGAAATAGATGCATTGTAACACCAAGTTAGGTGTATGTAAATTGATCGGTAATACATTTAGGTATATGGATTATTATTTTTATTCATGAAATTCTTGTCATAAAATTATTTATTATTGATTGATTATCTTACTCATGCAATATGTTTTCTTTTCAAATATTATTTTAAGTTAGTAAGATTTCCGCACCTTACACAAAAAGGCACTGGGAACCATTCAGTTTTGTCTAGCACCATCAGTGGCATTCAATATAATAGAAGCGAAGACAACAAGTGAATAGATAAAAGATTTGGCTAAATTGTATGAAAAACTCTCAGCCTCAAATAAGGTATTTCTCATAAAGCGTTTGTTTAATCTAAAAATGATTGAAGGTGGATCTTTGACAGATCATTTAAATTATTTTAATATGATTACTATTCAGTTAACTTCTGAAAAGTGAAATTTGGTGAAGAGGTGAGGGCTCTCTTAGTTTTATGTTCTTTGCCAAAAAGCTAGAATAGCTTGGTAATGGATGTAACTCTGTCTCTAGTTCAAACACTTTGAAATTTGATGATGTTGTTGGTGTTATTCTTAGCAAGGAAATGCAATGGAAAAGCTCAGGAGGGTCCACATCACGTAGTGTTTTGAATGCAGAAAGCAGGGGAAGATCAAAGGAGAGAGGTAAAGGTTCTGGAGGTCATGGGAAGTCATGAGGAAAATTAAAGGACAAGAGATCCGAATCCAGAGGATAGAAGGATTGCTAGTACTATGGAAACTAGATCATCTAAAGAAATATTGTTGGTCTCGAAAGAATAAAGGAGGCAAACAAGAAGGTAATAAGGAGGCAAATATGGTAAGTAATAAATTTGAAGTTGATGCTTTGATTCTTTTCCTAGATAATGTTGATGATTTATGTGTTTTAGATTTAGGGGCCTCATTTCATACTACACCCCATAGAAGTTATTTTTTTAATTATGTCTAAGGGGATTTTGGGCTGGTTTATTTGGGAGATAATGAACCCTATCAGATTGTTGGAAAGGGAAGAATCAAGATTAAGTTGCAAAATTAGAATCATTGGCTACTACAAGAGATAAGGTATGTTCCAAGGGTGAGTAGGAATTTAATTTTAGCAGGGCAGCTAACTGATGAAGGTTGCATTGTTACATTTACTGATAAAAAATGGAAGGTTACAAGAGGTGCCTTAATAGTAGAAAAAGGTGTGAAATTAGGCACCTTATATCTTTGTACAAGTCATACTGTTCCTTCTACTTTAGTTGTTGTAGAGAAAAACCAAACAGGATCAGGAACAGTTGCTGCAGGTTTGTAGGAAGAGACTGAAACAGTGGATGTAGGTTCTGAGACAACACTATGGCATAACAGGCTTAGACGTATGAGTGAAAAAGGTATGAAGGTACTTCATTCTAAGAAAGTTTTACCAGGTCTAAAATGTATTAATATGGATTTCTATGAAAGTTATGTGTATGGAAAACAAAAGAGAGTTAGTTTTCTCAACGATGGGGAGAAAATGAAAGATGAAAAGTTAGAGCTTGTGCATACAGATGTATGGGGACTAGCTCAGGTATCTTCTCTTGTTGGCTCTCAATATTATGTACATTCATAGATGATACAACTAGGAAGATTTGGATTTATTTCCTCAGGTAGAAATCTGATGTATTTGAAACATTTAAGAAATGGAGAAGCTTGGTTGAGAATGAGATGAGTAAAAGATTAAAATGCCTCAGATCTAATAATGGTGGTGAGTATTGTAGCAAAGAAGTTGAGGATTATTGTTCCTTTAATGGAATCTGTAGGCAGAAAATGGTTCCAGGGACTCCATAGGAGAATGGAGTGGTTGAGTGCATGAACAGGACAATAATGGAGCGTGCAAGGACCATGAGATTGCATGTTGAGATGCCTTTAAATATGTGGGTAGAGGCTATCAACACTATTGTATATTTATTTAACAGAGGTCCTTTAGTTCCTTTGGATTGTGGTATTCCAAAGGAAGCATGGACAGGTAAGAAGGTGAGTTATTCTTTTCTCAAAACCTTTGGATGTGAAGCATTTGCACATGTAGATTCTGAGAATAGAACCAAGCTAGATGCAAAATCAAAAAAAATGTACCTTCATTAGATATGGCATTGATGAATTTGGTTATAGGATTTGGGATTTTAAAAATTAGAAAATTGTGAGAAGCAGGGATGCTGTATTCAATAAGAAGGTGTTGTACAAAGATCAGTTGCAATAACATGAGAAGAAAGAAAAAGATTATGTGGTTCTGGATGATACTACAAATAGTGATGTTCCAGTGGTTCCTTATGCTCTGCAACAACAACAAGAAATACCACAAACTCCACTAAATGGTAGATGGTCAATAAGGCTAAGTAGACCTCCTAACAAGTTTTCTCCCTCTTTGTATTCTATTTTGTTAACAGATGCTGGTGAACTGGAAGGGTATGATGAAGCTATTCAGGTGGATACAAAGGTTTAGTGGGAGCTTGCAATGAAAGAAGAAATGGACTCTTTGCTGAAAAATTAGACTTTGGAATTATGTAAGTTGCTTGCAGGTAAAAAGGCTTTACCAAACAAATGGGCTTATAGGCTAAAAGAGGAAGTTGGAGGTAAGAATAGATTTAAAACTAGGTTAGTTGTAAAGGATTTGCATAGAAAAAGGGCATTGATTTTGATGACATTTTTTCTCTGGTTGTTAATATGACTTCTATTCGTACTATTTTAAGTATTGTGGCTATTGAAGATTTGTGTTTGGAATAGCTAGATGTGAAAACTACCTTTCTCCATGGTGATTTCGAGGAGGAGATATATATGGAATAGCCCCAAGGATTTGAGGTCACAGATAAGGAGAAATTGGTGTACAGATTGAAGTATGGCTTGAAACAAGCACCTTAGCAATGGTATTTGAAATTTGATAGTTTTATGGTTGAGCAAGGCTATAGTTGATGTAATTCTGACAATTGTGTTTAGTTTAAGAGGTTGGATAATGACAACTACATTATTAAATGTTTATATGTTGATGACATGCTTGTAGCGGGGTTTAACATGGATCACATAAGAGAGTTAAAACATCAGTTTGCATAGTCATTTTCTATGAATGATTTGGGGGCAGCCAAACAAATCCTTGGTATGAAAATTTGTAGAGACAGGAAGAACAAAAAATTGACTCTCTCTCAAGCTAATTATGTTGAAAAGGTGTTTAGAGATTTCATATGGAGAATGCAAAAGTTGTCAGCACATCTTTGCCTAGTCATTTAAAATTGACGAAGGAGATGTGTCCTAAGACACAAGAGGAGGAAGAAAAAATGTTCAAGGTGCCATATGCTTCAGCTGTAGGAACTTTAATGTACGCCATGATATACACGAGACCAGATATTGCACATGCTATAGGATTCATAAGCAATTATATGAGTAATTCTGGATTGGAGCATTAGAATGTGGTAAAATGGATTCTCAGATATTTGAGAGGTACATCCAATAAACACTTATGTTTTGGGGGCTCTAATACTGATTTAGCAGGTTATGTAGACTCAAATTTTGCAGGGGATATTGATACCAAGTGGAGTACTACATGTTATGTCTTTACTATAGGTGGGATAGTGGTGAGTTGGATCTCCAGGTTGTAAAAGATGGTTGCTTTATCCAGCATGGAAGCAAAGTATGTAGCTGCAACAAAGGCAAGAAAGGAGATGATATGGCTACAATCTTTCATGGAAGAATTGGGAAAACAATAAGCTAATTGTTATTTATTTATGGATAGCCAGAGTGCCATACATCTTACAAAGAATTCTACCTTACATTCAAAGATCAAACACATACGGTTGAGATGTCACTTCATTCGATCGGTGTTGGATGATGGATAGTTATAGCTGGAAAAGATACATAAAGATGAAAATATAATGGATATGTTTATGAAGGTAGTGACAAGGGAGAAGCTGAGCTCCTCTTCAACTTTAGTTGGTCTTCAAGAATGAAAACAAAAACTAGAACATTAGAGTCCATGGTGTTTATTTCCAGTGGTAGCTACAGGGAGTCTGATTAGTCTCCAAGTGGGAGATTATTGTTATATGGAGCCTAATCAGACTCAGAGGTTAAATTTTCCGCATTTTATCGGCATGGTTTCCCCCTAAATTATTTAACGGGGAAGTGCATGGGGGCCAGAGCCTCTCTTGTGGGGCCTGGGGGGCTTATCTCCCTGGTGGGGGCCTAGGCGCAATGCCCCCAACAGGGGCTGCTGGGGTTAGCACCCCCAGCCGAGGGCTCAAGGGTAGCACCCCCGAAGTAAAAATTGCCTATTATTTTATAAAGGCATCGAAGGTTATTTTTTCTATTAGCCAACATAAAAAACCCTATTTTGTAACTAACATAAGTCTTGATAAAATGGCTAAGGGTTAGGGTGTCTGGGAATATTGTATTGTAGCATTTGCAGTGGTATTGAGTTGCAAGGATTGCTGGTTGTAATCGGTTTGATTTACTGGATAATAATATTGGACTCTCTGTTGGTGGATGTAGCCCAAGTTTGGGTGAACCACGTTAAAATTGTCTCTCGATGTTATTATTTCTGTGTATTTTTTATTCCTCTATTTAATCTTTATTTGCATTTAATTTATATCTTCTATTGTCTAACCCTAATAGAGCCATCCTAGATAAAGTTATCTCCAATGTAGGAAATGACATATGTGATGGCATTGCAAAAGAAGTGTTACAAAAGCAAATGGAAATAGAAAACACTATTGGCAAGAGACACTGTGTGGCTTCATAAGTGTTGTCATTGATAGAAACAAAGTCTATCCCACACATCTGTAATACATAATATGCATATACCAGAAGTTAGATTGAAGATTGTTTTGGTCCGGGGAACAAGAACAAAGTATGTAACAAGGTTCGACAATCAGGTCTGGATCTCTTAGATGGTGTAACTTGGTAAGTTGTGGACTTGAATAAGTCAAGAGGGGTATTATGACTATTATATCCTAGAGATTTAGCCTTCGGTGATAAAGCATGAAAAAGATATGAGCATCTAAGTGTTGGGTTCCAGTCAAGTAGAGCAGACAAAGGAAGAACTGACCGACAGAGTGTCAGACTTCAATCTGGATGTGTAAAAGGTGTTGATCAAGCAATTTGTGGTGTCCTACATTGTTGGCCAACATGATTAATGACTTCTATGCTTAATCTTTTGATATGCATCACAAATCAAGCATGGATTCAGCTCATAGATCAACTTGTAAATATCTTGAGTGTTCCTATTGTCGACTAGAAAGTTGATTAAAATCCTTGATCTGAATATATATACCTGATGGATTTAAGATTGTGAAGGTATGGAAGTGATAGAGTGGTGGATTAAGTGCAAAGGGAGTAATCCAAGCTCAGAATGTGACAGAAGATTAATACTGAGTAGAGGAAGGATGAAATGTGCTAGATCAGTATACTGTGCCTAACCAGAACTAAATTCTTGCATATGTGGATGATGTTCATTAGTTCAAACACTTGTTATCATCTTTAAGCTTTTGTAGACCGTGAGTCTCTTGTAGGTAGTCAGCCTCTTATGAGTAGTGTGTTCAGGCAGTGAGCCCTAATTGGCAAGTGCCAAATTTGTACTCCATATTCTTTTAATAGAGAATACAATCTTGGGTTAGTCACCCCATGGTTTTTCCCTTATTAGGGTTTCTATGTAAAAATTATTATGTTATGAGTTGATTTCATTTTCAGTTCTTATGTTTGTCTTTGCTTCCATGTTTTAGTAGAACACTAAATGTCAAGATAAGAAAAGAAAGCAAGGAAGTGAAAAGTCATACAATAACTGATTCACCCCCCTCTCATTTATTTGCATTGTTCTAACAATTGGTATCAGAGCTAAGTTCCTCTGAAAAGTCTAACAGCTTGGGGAAGATCTGAGAATCTCAATGGATGAATATGGTATAAAAGAACAACTATAGTCTACCCTAGATGATCTTGAGCAATCTCACTTTGAGGTCAATAATTTGAGAGAGTGACTTAGGGAAGCTGATGATTTCATCAATAGTTGAAAGAGAAACTCAGTATTTTTATGAAAAAGAGAAAAGAATTGCTTCAGAAACTAGCAAATTAGAATGAAGCCAATAATACTAATGAGGATTTGAATGAAAAAACCAAGCTATGTGAGAAACTCTCAAAAGAAGTCATTATGATGAGACATGAAATGGAATCAGGGGTTATGAAATTCACCCAAGAAATTGAAGAGAAAAGAAAGATTGAAGATAACCTAAAACAATCTCTCAAGGAGAAAACTAAGGACTACCATAAAATGGATAGAATAATCAGACATCTTGAATCTAATCTTGAGGAAGCCAGATACAATGAAAAATAACTTGAAAACTAGATTGATTCTCTCAAACAAGATCTTCAATCTGTAAATGAATACAAAGAAAAAATCAAGATAAGCTTAGCCCAACTTGAAGTTCTTCTTGAAAACCAAAAGAGGGTAGATGATAAGTGTGGCTTAGGATATGAGAAAGGCAAAAGCTCTGGATCTGGTCAAAAGAACTCTAGGTAAGGAAATCAAAGAAACAGGCCTAGAAGATCTCCGGTAAGGCAACCAAATGCCCAAAGATATCCATCTTTCAATGGATATTGCTTCAATTGCAACAATTTTGGTCATAGAGCAACTTAGTGCAGGAGGAGAATGAATCAAAATAATCCCTCCTTCTCTGGACAATGTTTTAATTGCAAAAGGTATGGTCACAAATCTCATGAATGTAGAAATATGCAAATAAACAATTCATTCAATGGTAGATGCTTTGCATGCAATAGAATGGGACATATGGGTAATCAATGCAGATCAAGAAAATATCAATCAAATGTTGTATGTTACAATTGTTGATAACTAAGAGGGGGGGCTGAATCAGTTATCTTAATTAATTTAACTTTCTGTTCTTCTTTAACAACTAGAGTAGCATCAAAGCAAATAAGCATCCATAATCATGAAAGCAGAAACAAAGTCAATACACATAACATAATGATTTTGACATGGAAAACCCTGTTAAGGGAAAAACCATGGGGTGACTAACCCAAGAATGTATTCTCTGTTAGAAGAATAGAAGTACAAAATGGCACTTGCCAATTAGGGCTCACTGCCCGAGCACACTGCTCACAAGAGGCTCACTGCCTACAAGAGACTCACTGTCTACAAGTTATAAAGAGAGTAATAAGATACTTGAAATAATGAGAAGCATCCACATATGCTGGAGTTCAATTCCGGTTAGGCTCAGTATATTGATCTACTGCACTTCATCCTTTCTCTTCTTTTGTGCTGCTGTCCTTTCACATACCGAACCTGCCTTACTACTTTCTCACTGCTCTTCTACTTTTCTTCACACACCATATTATCCAATGACACACCTTCACATCCAAATCCATCTAGTATATATATCTGCACAAAGGATTTCATCCTTTTTCTAGTCGGCATCCGGAATAGTCAATATTTTCCCAAACACTAGTCTATCAGCTGAATCCTTGCTTACCAAGTGATGTGAACCAAGGAGATACTTATAGAAGTCATCTAACATGTCAACCAATCATGTATGATACCTTAAGAACCTTGATCATCATCCATATCTCATCTGGAATAATTCTGATGCTCTGCCGGTCAATTCTTCCTCTGTCTACTCTGCCAAACCGAACCCCAAAACTTCGATGCTCATATCACTTCACTCTTTCATCACTGGAGGCTCAATCCTTGGAATCTATCAGTCAAGGTACACCTTTTGACTTCCCCAAGTCTACACTTTACAAAGATACTTCCTCTAAAAGATCCAGACCTGACTGTTGGACCTTGCTGCATGCTTTGTTCTTGCTTACCGGACCAAAGTATCTTTCAATCTGACTTCCGGTAAAGACACACCGTGTCCTACAGATGTGTGGAAAGGTCTTTGTTGCCATCAATGACAACACCAATGAAGCCACATAGTGTCTCTTGCCAACAATCTCCCCCTTTGGCATTGATGGCAACACTTAGTGAAAAATGTCTAAGTGTCACACTACACTCCCCCTTGGCTGATGCTCTATTCTAATGTACATTTTTTTGGAGCTCCCCCTTAGCTAGATTCCACATTTTTCACTACTCCTCACTCCCCCTTTGACATCAATGGCAAAGGGTAGAATCTGCACACCAAAAATCCTCAAAAAGATCAACTATACTTAGCCACATAAGTAAAAATACATGATACACTTACATATATTGGAGTATATCTACAAAAGATGTCTTCAACTGGGCAAATTCTATTTCCCAACTCTACTTCATCCTATCCAAAATTGAGATGTGACCACTCAATAGGAATGCAAAATCTTCAGCGCTCTTAAGATCTATCAGATCACTGGTTCGGGCTGTGGTTTGGGCATTAGTTAGGGCCTCATGCATGGCCTCTAATTTAGGGATAATCATCCCTCTAAGTTCACCCATCCTGTTTATTATGTTCTTCCTCTCCTTCTCAAGCTTCTTAATCTCATCCATGACTACAATAGTTTGACATTCCTGGTTTATTATGGATACAGTGAGAGGATCAAAATTATGAGAGAGGCTTGACAGTTTATCCTCTTGTTCCTTTACTTTCTTCTCAACATCCTTTGTTACTTTAGTCCAGGATATACAAAATTTATATACTTCTCCTCCATCCTTAAGAGCATTTTCTAAGCTCTTTATCCCAATATCCATAATTCTCCTATCATTGGTTATAAGGCCTTGTAATTCAAAGAATCTCTTCTTCAAAAACAATTTTTGGACCTTCTCCTCAGGTGATTTCTCTAAAGACTCAAAATGAGTGCTGACAGAACTAACAAGAGCCTTGAGATTACCAGATGAAGAAGCTAAGGAATCCTTCTGAAAGGATGGCATGATCTTTTCAAGTACACCGGATGTAATTTCTAGCAGCTCACAGTCTTCCATGTGAGACTTTAGAAGTTTCTCTTTAGCCTTTGCTTGGGCAAAGGATGCTATTTTCATTGTTTGAACCAGGGAGAGAGAATCAAAGTCAAATGGTCCTTGAAGTAACTCTGGTTCATCAATCTCCATCATTTCTTTAGTCAAGAAGTCCTTGATAGTTTCTGCAGTGTCTCTTGCCAGAGACAGAGTTTTCTTTCCTTCTGCACTGTCACTTGTGTTCTTCTCAGTTTGATCTTCTTCTCTTCCCTTCACTTCTTCTTCTTTCTCCTCTATTCTTTCTTCTCCTTTAGATTTGGAGACTGTTGGAGAATCCGGATTTACTTCTCCTTGGACTTCCTCTTCTAGAATAGAGGAATCTAAGTCCTTAGCTTTTTCTTCACAAGTCTCCTTTTCATCTTCTGCTACTATCTTAGTGGATTCTTCTTTGTCATCCATGGCAGAAGTTTCATCATCTAAGTTCTCTACAATGGGAATGTTGAATCTTTTGTATGCATTCTAGAGGATCTCTTCTGTCTCTTTTTCTTTTTGTTAGTTTTGCCAAGCATAAGCTGATTCATTCTAGCTTTGCTCCGGAACTCATCCTTGCAATCTTTGAAGATTATATTCATTTCCTTCAGAGTGATTGAAGGATAGAGCTGAATAGCTATTTGTTCCCTGATCTCAAGGTCCTTGGCCTTGGCATTGTTCTTCCTGATTTCTAGTTCCTTCTCTAGGCTCTTTGGAATTAGAGATATAATCTCAATGAATGCTTTATTATAAATGTTAAGATACCTGACTGTAACTTCTTGCAGGATCTTCTGATCAGCCTCACTGTAATCATCATAAAATAAGTGATTGGCTTCAAGTTCCCATCCACAATGACTGATTTAACTACATCATATAAGGACAGCGTGGGCCTTTCAACAAACTCTTCTGCCTCTGCCTCCTTGTCTTCACCGGATACTTTCTTCTTCTTCTTCATCTTCTTGATCTCTTCATCAAATTTTGTCTCTTCTTCATCCTTCTGACTAATATAAGACCTTGTTGCCTTTGTCTTTGTTCTCTTTTCTCCTTTACCAGATGATTTTGCTTCTAGTTTTGATGCCTTTGAGCTCTTAGCAGTGGCAGATGTAGAGCTCTTAGAGAATCTGGTCCAGGAGGGGGCTTCTACCGGAGCACTTTCTTTTTCTACCTCTTCCTTTTCTTTTTCTGTCCTTTCCATCTTTTCTCTATGTGCATCAAGTGCTTCTTTTGAGATGCAATATCTTTTGGCAACATTCTCTACTTCTTTTCTTACTTTTCTCTTCATCTCTGGTTGTCTTAGTTCCACATGAATCTTTATACTCAATTCTTCAAAGGTTCCAAACCTTTCTACCTTGGGATCCTTGGGCTGACTTAGCATGTGCTGAACATGCAGCTCTACAATTTTTTCATCCACTTCATACCCCATTGGCATGATCCACACTATTCTTGGCTCCACAGCATCCATTAGGCACTGATCAGTTTCTACCATAAAGCACACTGTATCTTTATACTTCTCAACTAGAGATTGGGGGAATCTTTCTCTAGCTTGTATCATGCATTGGAAGTTTTTGAAGTAGCCCCATAGCACCATGTTTTGTGCCTTGGCATCACCAAGCCCATGCAAGTAATCTCTGATCTGAATTGCAACCAGTCTGTTATTTTGCCGTACCCATCCATTGGATCTGGGTAGCTCATTCATGTAATAAAAGAAGAGGCAAAGTGTCAAGCCACCGTATTTGAAAGAATTCTTCTTATCCTTCTTTATCTTCTATAGATTCTCCAAGAGTTGGTTCAGAAGGAGCTCACAAAGATCATAGTCTGCATTCTTCCTCAACATTTCATAAGCAGTATATACAACAGTTCTGGATACTAAATTCTCCCTGCTGGAGTGATATATCTTATATCTAATTATCATTGATGCAAACTTGATATCCGGATCTGTGATATCCTTAATTCTCATTGCTCTTTTATCAAATTTTGATCTGGTAGCCTCACTTACAATTTGGTTTTTGACAGATTTGAGAGTAGGCATCCCACCGATTGAGTGTAATCTGGTTACTACCCTAATTGCATCCTTAGTGATCTTAAACGGCCTGTTCAACCACATGAAGTTGTCATGCATTCTGCTCAAATATACTGGACCCATTCATCTTCCAGAAAACAAGGGAAATGAATGCACTGTGTAAAATGTTTGTCTGGGATAGCCTTATACTAGGGATTGAGATCAAAAGAGTCATCTATTAATTGATTGTGATAGATATCTGATAGCTTGGATTCTCCAAACTCTTCAATGTTCACATGAATGTATGCCCTAATGTCTTCAACATGCAAAACCCTATGCGAAATGCTGAAAAATGCACCTAAAGGATACACTTCTAGAGATTTGTAGGGATGTTTCTTAAATTTAGGGCGCGGCCTATCAGAAATCTTCACAACATTCAGAGTAGTCATCTTTAAAGATTCAAAGAATGAAAAATACCTCTTACGCGTTTTAGGGTTTACGGAATGAGCCGAAGAGATCACCAATTGATTTGAATTCTGTGGGTAATCCTTGAGAGAGATGAGGCAAGCTTGTTTGCAGAGCTCTTCTTGTCTATTTCACTAATGCAAATGTGCAAATGAGGAGTAAACGGACCCTTTTATCACTGAGCAAACCCTAATTTCATATTGCAATAAATGTGCAACTCAAGTCATTTTAGTTGCCTTGTTCTCCTTGTTTTGAGAAAGATCTTTTTCCGAATCACTGAGGTATGCTTTGAATTATACTCGATGATTATTGACAATCTATCTTTCTTTCCTCAATCATTTAATCTATCCACAGATCAATATTCCTCAATTTTGAATCAAACCAGATCTAACTGCAAGGACCTGCTTCTTATGGGATAACTATAAGACCGGATCTATCTTGGAAGATTAACCTATTCAAAACTTCTTGCGGATCTTTCATCTCTTTACCAAAGCTTATTTAGATGTTCCTTTGTGAACCCTTTAATCTGCAACTTTCCTTGTGCCAATTCCAGCACCAATTAATTGGCTAAGGGAAAATGTTTTCCTTGTGTCTCCCCCTGAGCCAAAGCTCATCTTTTTTAGTTTTCGGAAGGAATATCAGCACTAGATTCTTGTGCGGATCCATCCCCTACATTTTTTGTACTTCTCTTTACCCAAATCTTGTTCATCTCACTTTGAACTTCATCTACATTCACTATTCTTTTTCCTTTGTCTTGATTCTAAATATGATGTATCGGACCCCTTTTGTCCTGATTCTTGCTTCTATAGAATTTGGCAGTATGACCGAATCTATTGCAATTGTGGCAAACAACATTTCTTTGCATATTTGATTGATATCCTCTTGATCTACATTGATTAGCCATATGTCCCATTCTATTGCATGCAAAGCATCTACCATTGAATGAATTGTTCATCTGTATATTTCTACATTCATGAGATTTGTGACCATACCTTTTGCAGTTAAAACACTAGCCTGAGAAAGATGTATTAGTCTGATTCATTCTCTTTTTGCATTGATTAGCTTTATGGCCAAAGTTATTGTAGTTGTGGCAGTAACCATTGAAGGATGGATATCTTTGAGCATTAGGTTGCCTTACCGGAGGTCTTCTAGGCCTGTTCCTTAAATTTTCTGATCCAAAATTTTTTTGACTAGATCCGGAGCTTTCACCTTTCTCATATCCCAAGCCATGCTTGTCATCTACCCTCTTTTGGCTTTCAAGAAGAACTTCAAGTTGAGTAGAACTTATCTTGAATTTCTCTTTGTATTCATTTGCTATTTGAAGATCCTTTTTAAGAGTGTCAATTTGATCCTCAAGTTTTTCTTCATTATCTCTAGCATCTTCAAGATTAGATTCAAGATGTCTGATTATTCTATCCATCTTATGGCAGTCTTCTGATTTCTCCTTGAGAGATTGTCTTAGATCATCTTTAGTTTTTCTTTTCTCTTCAATTTCTTGGGTAAATTTCATAACTCCTGATTCCATTTCATGTCTTACCATAATGATCTCTTTTGATAACTTTTCACATAACTTGGTTTTCTCCTTCAGAACTTCATTTGTATCATTGGCTTCACCTTGATTTGCCAATTGCTGAAGTAGATCCTTTCTCTTTTTCATAGAGAGACTCAGTTTTCCTTTTAGTTCATTTATGAAATCATCAGCCTATTTGAGTCTTTCCTTCAATTCATTGACTTCAGAATTAGATTGCTCAAGATCATCTAGGGTAGACTGAAGTTGTTCCCTCATACCATACACATCCATTTGAATTCCTAGATCTTCCTCAAGCTGTTAGGCTCTATTTGGAGGAACTTGGCTCTCATACCAATTGTCAATAACTGAGAGGGGGGGTGAATCAATTATCTTAATTAATTTAACTTTCTGTTCTTCTTTAACAGCTAGAGCAGCATCAAAGCAAATAAGCATCCATAATCATGAAAGTAGAAACAAAGTTAATACACATAACACAATAATTTTGATGTGGAAAACCTTGTTAAGGGAAAAAACATGGGGTGACTAACCCAAGAATGTATTCTCTGTTAGAAGAATAGAAGTACAAAATGGCACTTGCCAATTAGGGCTCACTACCCGAGTGCACTGCTCACAAGAGGCTCACTGCCTACAAGAGACTCACTATCTACAAGTTATAAAGAGAGTAATAAGATACTTGAACTGATGAGAAGCATCCACATATGCTGAAGTTCAGTTCTGGTTAGGCTTAGTATACTGATCTACTGCACTTCATCCTTTCTCTTCTTTTGTGCTGCTGTCCTTTCACATACCGGACCTGCCTTACTGCTTTCTCACTGCTTCTCTACTTTTCTTTGCACACCACATTATCCAATGACACACCTTCACATCCAAATCCATTTGGTATATATATATCCACACAAAGGATTTCATCCTCTTTCTAGTCGGCATCCAGAATAGTCAATATTTTCCCAAACACTAGTCTGTTGGCTGAATCCTTGCTTACCAAGTGATGCGAACCAAGGAGATACTTATAGAAGTCATCTAACATGTCGACCAATCATGTATGATACCTTAAGAACCTTGATCATCATTAATATCTCATCCGGAATAATTCTGATGCTCTGCCGGTCAGTTCTTCCTCTGTCTACTCTGCCAAACCAGACCCCAAAACTTAGATGCTCATATCTCTTCACTCTTTCATCACTGGAGGTTCAATCTTTGGAATCTATCAGTCAAGGTACACCTCTTGACTTCCCCAAGTCTATACTTTACAAAGATACTTCCTCTAAGAGATCTGGACCTAACTGTCAGACCTTGCTACATGCTCTGTTCTTGCTTACCGGACCAAAGTATCTTTCAATCTGACTTCCGGTAAAGACACACCATGTCCTGCGGATGTGTGGAAAGGTCTTTGTTACCATCAATGAAAACACCAATGAAGCCACACAATGTCTCTTGCCAACAACAATTGCAATAGATCCGGTCATATTCCCAAATTTTGCAGAAGCAGAAATTAGGATAGAAAAGGTTTGGTGGAACATAACCAGAAACAAGATAAGGGCAAAGGTAAAGTAAATGCGGATGAAGTTCAAAAGGAGATGAGCAAGATTTGGGTAAAAAGGAGTATAGTGAATACTGGGGATGGGTCCACATCAGAATCCAGTGTTGATATTCCTTCCAGAAACTAAAAGGTAAGCTCTGGCTTAGGGGGAGCTATAGAGAAGATCTTTTTCCCCCAGCCAACTAGTGAGTGCCTGAATTTGGCACATTGAGTTAGAATAAGAGGTTTCGGTTCAAAGGGTTTGAGGATATTCACTTGAATGTCATTTAGTCCAAATTTGGCAAATTTGCATGTAGATTTAAGTAAGTTATGAGGAGATCCTATATCGGTAGCTATCTGGTAAAATAGAACTTCACAAACAGATCTGATATGATCCAAAATTGAAATGATCTAATCTGCAGACCTATGAGATGTTTTAAAAAGGGTGAAGTTATGTTTTCAACCCTCATAGGAAATGATTCTAAGATCCACATAGTGATTCAAGAAAATCTCTCTCAAATACAGGCTAACTGGATGACTTAAGTTGTTTATTTATTACAAAAGGAAATTAGGGTTTATGAAAGAATAAAAGGGATTTTTCACTCATTACTTACACACTTGCACTCACGAAGAGGAAGAAAAGAAGAGCTCTGCAAAGAAGACCCTACAATTCTCCTAAGTTCAACTAAAGATTGAATTCAACTAGAGAATTGCTTAGGTCTCTGCTCCAAACCCTAAAAAATGAAAAGGTGCTTCCATTCTAATAACTCTCTCTCTGATCTCTTGCAAGAATGACTACTCCAATGGTTGTCAATATTTCTGATAGGTTGAGACCAAAATTCAAGAAACACCCTTACAAATCTCTAGAAGTTGATCCCTTGGGTGCATTTTCTAGTATTTTGCATGAAGTCTTGCATGTAGAAGATATTAGGGTTTATATCCATGCAAACATTGAAGATTTTAGGGACTCAAAGCTTATCAAAATTTATCATAATCAGTTAATAGATGAAAATTTTGAACTCAAATCTGAATTCAGGACTCTCTAGGATAAACACTTCAAACATTGCATACATTTTCCATCTTTTAGAAAAGACAATTGAGTCTGATATGTTCTAAGTAGGATGCATGATAATTTTATGTGGCTGATGAGGCCATTCAAGATAACTAAAGATGCCATCAGGGCAGTAACCAGACTACATTCATCAGGTGGGTTACCTGCACTCAAATCTGTGAAGAACCAAATGGTAACTGATGCCACTAGATCAAAATTTGACAAAAGGGCAATGACGATAGATGACATCACGGACCCAGATGTCAAGTTTGCTTCAATGATAATTGGCTACAAAATCTACCACTCGAGAAGGGAGAATTCTATGTCTGGTACAACAATCTATGCTATATATCAAATGTTAAGAGAAAATGCAGATTATGATCTGTGTGAGCTTCTACTAAATCAGCTGATGTAGAACTTGCAGAAGATCAAAAGGGATAAGAAAAATTCCTTTAAATATGGTAGTCTAATTCTATGTCTATTTTTCTATTATATGAATGAGTTGCCTGGATCAAATGGTTGGGTATGGAAAAATGATAAACCCGTTGCAATTCATATCAGAGATTACATATATGGACTTGGTGATGCTCAAGCACAAAACACAACCCTCTGGGGTTAATTTAAGAATTTCCAAAGCATGATGCACGCTAGAGAAAGAATACCATAAACAATAGTTGATAAATATAAAGATACAGTCTATTTCATGGTTGATATAGATCAATGCCTAATGGAGGCAGTTGAGCCAAGAACTGTATGGATAATGCCTATGGGCTATGAGGTCGATGAAAAAATCTTGGAGCTACACATTCAACATCTGTTGAGCCAACCTAAGGACACTGAAGAAGAAAGGTTTGGCACCTTTGAAGAGCTAAGAATAAAGATACATGTGGAGTTAAGACATTCTAAGATGAAGAGAAAAGTAAGAAAGGAAGTTGAAGAAATTGCCAAAAGATTTGGCTTATCAAAGGAGGTTGTAGATGCTAACAGAGAGAAAATGGAGAAGGCAGAGAAAGAAAAGCAAGAAGTAAAGAAAGAAAGTATTCCTATGCAAACCTCCTCTTGGACTAGATCCTCCAAAAGCTCTGCTCCTGTCACCTCTAAAATCTCAAAATCTACCATACCAGAGATCAAGTCATCCAGAAAAGGAGAAAAGAGGATGAAGACCAAAGCCACAATGATATATACAAGCCATAAGGATGATGAAGAAATAGAATTAGATGAAGAAATCAAGAAAATGAAGAAGAAGAGAACATCTAGAAAGTTTAGAAATGAGGAAGAGAAGGTAGAGGAATTTGTTGAAAACACACTCTTTCCATTGATGACATCATCAAGGCAGTTACTGTGGATGCGAACCTATAGCTAATGATAGAGTTCTATGATGAATACAATGATGCTGACAAGAGAATTCTGGAGGAAGCTACTATAAGGTATTTGAATATCTATAACAAAGCATTCATTAAAATAATTTCATTAATTCCAAAAAGCTTAGAAGAAGTATTGGAACATGTGAATGCAAAGGTTAAAAACTTAGAAATTTGGGAGCAAATAATGATACAACTTTACCCTTCTATCACTCCAAAACAAATGGACATGATTTTCAAGGATTGTAAGGATGAGTTCTGGAGTAAGACAAGAATGAATAAACTCATGCTTGGAGAAACAAACCAAGTAGCAAGTGAAACAAAAGATATCCTCTGGAATGCCTTGAAGAGATTCAATCTTCCTATTGTAGAGGAATTAGATGAAGAACCTTCTACCATGAATATTGAAGGATTAAATGAGATCAATGAAGAACCTTTTGACAAGGATGTCGAAGGATTAAAGAAAATAAATGAAGGAATCTTTGAGGACTTAGACTCCTCTGTTCTGGCAGAAGAGTTCATAAAGCAACAAACACAGGTGATATCTCTCCAGATCCCACTGCAGCCATGATAAACATTCCAGATACTAAAGGTGAAGGGGAAGGTAGAAAAGAATAAAAGGAGAATAAAGAAAAAGAGGATAAGGGAAAATAAGAAGAACAAGTAGAAAAGATTAATGTTAACTTGTCAAAACTAGTCAGTCCAGATGACCCCCAAAGGAAGGAAGCAGAATCAGCAAGGGACACCATAGAGACAGTATAGAACTTCCTGGACAAAGAAATCATGGAGTTGGATGAACCTAAGTTATTTCAAGGGCCACTGAATTTTGACTCTCTGGTTCAGACAATGCAAATAGCATCTTTTTCTCAAGCCAAAGCAAAAGAGAAACTTCTAAAATCTCACATGGAGGACTGTGAGCTGTTGGAGATTGCATCTGGTATACTAGAGAAGATTATGCCGAACTATCAAAAAGATCCTTCTACCTCTCTATCCGGTAATCTGGAAAACTTAGTCAATTCTATTAACACTCATTTTGAATCCTTAGATAAATCTGCAGAAACTAAGGTTCGGAAGGAGTTCTTAGGGAAGAGGTTCAGTGAAGTACAAGGACTAATTATTAATGACAGAAAAACCTTGGGTATTGGCATAAAGAGCCTTGAAAATGCTCTTAAAGATTGTGGGGACATTTACAAATTTTGTTTAACTTGGCCCAAAGTGATAGAGGATGTTGAAAAGAAAGTGAAAGAACAAGAAGGAAAACTGTCAAGCTTATCTCAGAATTTTGATCCCCTTACTACCTCTCTTATGAATCATGAATGTCAAGCTATTTCTTTAATAAATGAAATTAAAGAACTGGTTAAGGAGAAAAAGAACATAATGGATAGAATGGGGAAGCTCAGAGGGATAATCATCCCTAAGTTAGAGGCAATGCATGATGCCTTGACAGAGGCACAAAATACAATCCAGACTAGTGATCCAAAAGACTTAAGGAGAGCAGAAGCATATACATTTTTGTTAAGTGGAAACATCTCCATTTTGGATAGAATGAAGAGGAGTTGGGCCACAGAATTCAGCCAGTTGAAGACAACCTTAAAGGATATAATTAAGTATATGTAAGTATGACATAAGATTTGTACATACTTATGTGGCCATGTATAGAACATTTTTTTTGTTGCAAATTTTGGCATGTGGAATCCACCCTTTGCCATTGATGTCAAAGGGGGAGTGAAGAATAGTGAAAAATGAGGAATCCAACAAAGGGGGAGCTCTAGTAAAGCAATAAAGAGATAGAGAATCAGCAAAGGGGGAGTTACTGCGACATTTAGCCATTTTTCACTAAGTGTTGCCATCAATGCCAAAGGGGGAGATTGTTCGCAAGAGACACTATGTGGCTTCATAAGTGTTGTCATTGATGGCAACAAAGTCTATCCCACACATCCACAATACATAATATTACTATACCAGAAGTCAAATTGAAGATTGTTTTGGTCCGGTGAACAAGAACAGAGTATGTAACAAGGTCTGACAATTAGGTCCGGATCTCTCAGATGGTGTAACTCAGTAAGTTATGGATTTGAACAAGTCAAGAGGGGTATCATGACTATTATATCCTAGAGATTTAGCCTCTAGTGATAAAGCATGAAAATGATATGAGCATCTGAGTGTTGGGTTCCAGTTAGGTAGAGCAGACAAAGGAAGAACTGACCGACAGAGTATCAAACTTCAATCCGGATGTGCAAAAGGTGTTGATCAAGCAATTTGTGGTGTTTTAAATTGTTGGCCAACATGATTAATGACTTCTATGCTCAAGCTTTTGATACGCATCACAAATCAAGCATGGGTTTAGCCGACAGATCAACAAATTACAAATATCTTGAGTGTTCCTGTTGCTGACTAGAAAGTTGATGAAAATCCTTGATGTAGATATATATACCCAATGGATTCAAGCTTGTGAAGGTGTGGAAGTGATAGAGTGGTGGATTAAGTGCAAAGAAAAGTAGAGATAAGTGTGAAGGGAGTAGTCCAAGCTCAGAATGTGACAGAAGAGTAATACTGAGTAGAGGAAGGATGAAATGTGCTAGATCAGTATACTGTGCCTAATCGGAACTGAATTCTTGCATATACGGATGTTGTTCATTAGTTCAAACACTTGTTATCATCTGTAAGTTTTTGTAGACAGTGAGTCTCTTGTAGGTAGTGAGCCTCTTGTGAGCAGCGTGCTTGCACAGTGAGCCCTAATTGGCAAGTACCAAATTTGTACTCCTTATTCTTTTAATAGAGGATACAATCTTGGGTTAGTCACCCTGTGGTTTTTCCCTTAACGAGGTTTCCATGTAAAAATCATTGTGTTATGAGTTAATTTCATTTTCAGTTCTTATGTTTGTCTTTGCTTCCATGTTTTAGTAGAACACTAAATGTCAAGATAAGAAAAGAAAGCAAGGAAGTGAAAAGTCATAAAATAACTGATTCACCCCCCCTTCCTCAATTATTTGCATTGTTCTATCAGACACACCATATCTTAGCATTTCTCAAATAAATCTAGTGGAAAAAGAGAAATTACTAACCAATACAAGTCAAGAAGAGTCATAAAACTAAGAATAATAAAATTGAAGAGGAGATATTGCAGGTATTCAAAGTACAATTGAAAAAATCTTAAGATCAAGGAGAGTGGAGTAATCTCCTCAAGTGGAGTAAAGGTCATCATGTGAAATGTTAGGGCATTAACACCCTAACAATGGATGCCTCATTAAGAGGAAAATTGATGAGAGACACTTTTTTTACAAGAACAAGGTGAGTAGATTCTTTAATATAGGGCTGGTAGGGAGACTGGAATGACTTTGGCTCTCTAGTAGATTGACTATACTATGCCAATAGCACCTTTCTAAGTTGGAGACTTTAGCAAAGAAAGGAATTTAGTTATTTGGTAAACTCCCTAATTATCTTGCATCATGGGTTCTAGAATTTCTTATGTATATGAGGGTATGTGCAGGATCATCATGGGCCAAACAGTGGCAATAGGAAAAAAATCATGTTTTTACTTAGCCAAATTCGCGACTTGGCAAAGTTTGACTTTGAAACGGATATCTGTTTTGGTTTGGATACCAAACCAAAATGGATATCCATTTTGAGAATGGATATCCGTTTTGAGAATGGATATCCATTTCAAAACGGATATCCGTTCTCAAAACGAATATCTGTTTTCTAGAAAAATTTGGAAAAAAGGCTTTTTAGTCTTTTTGAAAATATACCTCTTAAATCTTGGATCTCCCATCAATATATGAACCTCCTTAAAGACCGTTTCTAGTGAAGGAGGAGGGCAAATTAACATTGGTAGCTTGTTTACACATTAATCCATAAGGATTTGTTAAACACTAAGAATCATCACTAATGAATTACTCAAATAATCAATAATAAAATATTCAATTTTGTTCATCATGTGAAATAATCACTTTTAGACTATGTTCCAATATTTCAAGGATAGGAATGGTGGGGTAGCAGGGGATGTGTTTCGGGGCGTTTTGGATTTCATGCCCTAAATTACTTTACCCAATCCTTCATATGATTTGATTCATGATACATGGTTTGAGAAGGATACACATGATATACCCTTACCCTCTAGTGATAAAATTATGAATGATACTTTATGTGGTGAAGCTACACCTTCGTTAATCCTTCATGACATTGTTATTCCTTGTGATGATGATGTCCTTCATGTGATATGTTAGGACATAATGCAAAGTTAACATGGCATGAACTCTCTTGGAAGGGTAAGCATGGACTATAAGAACATTGAACTAGTTGGATCTGTTAAGCTCGCCATTTATGAAAGAACCTTAAAGGTTAACCTTAATTAGGTAAGGTAATGTTTCAGTGTGGTTGTTTGTGCAACAATGTGTAAATTAATGTTACCGAAGGATAAATCTAACTATACTAACATTTTAATAACCATGAGAGCTGGGACTAACAATTAGACTAAAAACTTGACAAAAAATACAACTTGGACACATGTAGGACTTGGAAAATGGAAAATAATATAATTAAATGTGGAAAACAATGAAAAAGTGGTATTAGTTGCACCTATATAGAGAAGTGGTTTAGAGGTTGGTTAGGGGAATTATTTAGGGTTTAGAGGTTTAAGGTTGCTCGGGTTTCGGGGTTTAGGGTTTACAGTTTAAAGAGAGATAGAGAGAGGGGACTGAAAGAGTTTGGGAGAGATAGAGGAGACATAGGGGAGAGATAGGGAGATAGAGAGTGAGAGACATGTCCAAAGACATAGAGAGAGAGAGAGATTGAGAGGTAGAGGGATGATAGAGATAGGGAGATAGAGGTTTAGGGTTGCTTGGGTTTAGGGGCATTATTTAGGGTTTAGGGTCTTGGGGTTAGGGGTTAAGGTTTAGAGGTCTAGGGTTTAGGGTTTAGAGAGAGATAAAGGACCAATAGGGAGATATAGAGGAGTCTGAGGGGAGAGATAGGGAGATAAAGAGTGAGGGACATGGCAAGAGACATAGCGAGAGAGATTGAGAGGTAGAGGGACAAAGGTGATAGGGAGATAGGGGAGAGATAGGGAGATAGTGGTTTATGGTTACTTGGGTTTAGGGTTTAGGGGTTTGGGGTTTAGGGTTTCTCAGGTTTAGGGGTTAGGGGTTAGGGTTTAGGGGCATTATAATCTAGGGTTTAGGATTTATTGTTTAGGGGTTAGGGGTTAGGTTTAGAGGTTTAGGGTTTTGGATTTAGGGTTTATAGAGAGAGAGGAATGATAGGGAGATATAGAGGAGTCTGAGGGGAGAGATAGGGAGAAAAATAGTGAGGGACATGGCCAGAGACATAGGGAGAGAGATTGAGAGGTAGAGGGACAAAGGTGGTAGGGAAATAGGGGAGAGATAGGGAGATAGTGGTTTAGGGTTACTTGGGTTTAGGGTTTAGGGGTTTAGGGTTTCTTAGGTTTAGGGGTTAGGGGTTAGGATTTAGGGGCATTATTTAGGGTTTAGGATTTAAATTGTTTAGGGGTTAGGGGTTAGGTTTAGAGGTTTAGGGTTTTGGATTTAGGGTTTATAGAGAGAGAGGAATGATAGGGAGATAGAGAGAGGAGATCGAGGAGAGAGATAAGGAGATAGAGAGTGAGGTACATGGCTAGGGACATAGGGAGAGAGATCAAGAGAGGTAGAGGGATGATAGAGATAGGGAGATAGGGGAGAGATAGGGAGATATAGGTTTAGAGTTGATTGGATTTAGGGTGTACCTGGGTTTAGGGTTTCTCAGTTTTGTAGATAGCTAGATAGAAAGAGAGAGGAGACAGATAGGGAGAGATGGAGGTGACAAAGGGGAGAGATAAGGAGATAGAGAGTGAGCGAGATGTCCAGAGAAATAGGGAGAAGGATTGAGAGGTAGAGCTTGATGATAGAGATAGGGAGATAAGGGAGAGATAGGAGATAGGGTTTAGGGTTGCTCGTGTTTAGGGGTTCGGGGTTAAGGTTTAGGGGCATTATTTAGGGTTTAGGGTTTATGGTTTAGGGGTTAAGGTTTAGAGGTTTAGGGTTTAGTGTTTAGAGAGAGAGGACATTTAGGGAGATATAGAGTGAGGGACATGGCCAAAGCATAGGGAGAGAGATTGAGAGGTAGAGGAATGATAGTGATGGGGAGATAGTGAGATAGGGAGATAGAGAGATAGAGGTTTAGGGTTTCTTGGGTTTAGTGTTTAGGATTTAGGGGTTTATGGTTTCTCAAGTTTAGGGTTTAGGGGTTAGGAAATAGGGGTAAGGGTTTAGGGGTTAGGGTTTAGGGGTTAGGTTTAATCATGTGTTAATACAGGTTGTTGAGTGAGAAATGGGTGGTATGGGAGATCAGAAGACTAGTTTAAAGTTGGGCCGATGGATATATGTCACAGCGAAAGGTTCAAAGGCTCATCAAAAGTGGAGTGATCAGAGCATCGGTATAAGAATTTTTGAGTTGGCCGATAGTGTTTATCTTGCCGATAGGAAGAATGTATATGATTTGATGTCATTTGGGACTTTGAGAAGGTTTCTTAAAGCTGATTAAGCTTTAATCTATTTGAACTATGGGTTTTGATGGGTATTTCACCGTGTTTTGAGAGTTTCCACTGTGTGCTCTGCATCAGACCAATAGGGAGATATAGAGGAGTCCGAGGGGAGAGATAGGGAGATAAAGAGTGAGGGACATGGCAAGAGACATAGCGAGAGAAATTGAGAGGTAGAGGGACAAAGGTGATAGGGAGATAGGGGAGAGATAGGGAGATAGTGGTTTATGGTTACTTGGGTTTAGGGTTTAGGGGTTTGGGGTTTAGGGTTTCTCAGGTTTAGGGGTTAGGGGTTAGGGTTTAGGGGCATTATAATTTAGGGTTTAGGATTTATTGTTTAGGGGTTAGAGGTTAGGTTTAGAGGTTTAGGTTTTTGGATTTAGGGTTTATAGAGAGAGAGGAATAATAGGGAGATATAGAGGAGTCTGAGGGGAGAGATAGGGAGATAAAGATTGAGGGACATGGCCAGAGACATAGGGAGAGAGATTGAGAGGTAGAGGGACAAAGGTGGTAGGGAAATAGGGGAGAGATAGGGAGATAGTGGTTTAGGGTTACTTGGGTTTAGGGTTTCTCAGGTTTAGGGGTTAGGGGTTAGGTTTAGGGGCATTATTTAGGGTTTAGGATTTAAATTGTTTAGGGGTTAGGGGTTAGGTTTAGAGGTTTAGGGTTTTGGATTTAGGGTTTATAGAGAGAGAGGAATGATAGGGAGATAGAGAGAGGAGACCGAGGAGAGAGATAAGGAGATAGAGAGTGAGGCACATGGCCAGGGACATAGGGAGAGAGATCAAGAGAGGTAGAGGGATGATAGAGATAGGGAGATAGGGGAGAGATAGGGAGATATAGGTTTAGAGTTGATTGGATTTAGGGTGTACCTGGGTTTAGGGTTTCTCAGTTTTGGAGATAGCTAGATAGAAAGAGAGAGGAGATAGATAGGGAGAGATAGAGGTGACAAAGGGGAGAGATAAGGAGATAGAGAGTGAGCGAGATGTCTAGAGAAATAGGGAGAAGGATTGAGAGGTAGAGCCCAATGATAGAGATAGGGAGATAAGGGAGAGATAGGAGATAGGGTTTAGGGTTGCTCGCGTTTAGGGTTTAGGGTTTAGGGGTTAGGGGTTAAGGTTTAGGGGCATTATTTAGGGTTTAGGGTTTATGGTTTAGGGGGTAAGGTTTAGAGGTTTAGGGTTTAGTGTTTAGAGAGAGAGGACCAATAGGGAGATATAGAGTGAGGGACATGGCCAATGCATAGGGAGAGAGATTGAGAGGTAGAGGAATGATAGTGATGTGGAGATAGTGAGATAGGGAGATAGAGAGATAGAGGTTTAGGGTTTCTTGGGTTTAGTGTTTAGGATTTAGGGGTTTATGGTTTCTCAAGTTTAGGGTTTAGGGGTTAGGTTTAATCATATGTTAATACAGGTTGTGGAGTGAGAAATGGGTGGTAGGGAGATTGGAAGACTAGTTTAAAGTTGGGCCGATGGATATATGTCACAGCGAAAGGTTCAAAGGCTCGTCAAAAGTGGAGTGATCGGAGCATCGGTTTAAGAATTTTTGAGTTGGTCGATAGTGTTTATCTTGCCAATAGGAAGAATGTATATGATTTGATGTTATTTGGGACTTTGAGAAGGTTTCTTAAAGATGATTAAGCTTTAATCTATTTGAACTATGGGTTTTGATGGGTATTTCACCGTGTTTTGAGAGCTTCCACTGTGTGCTCTGCATCAGACCAATAGGGAGATATAGAGGAGTCCGAGGGGAGAGATAGGGAGATAAAGAGTGAGGGACATGGCAAGAGACATAGCAAGAGAGATTGAGAGGTAGAGGGACAAAGGTGATAGGGAGAGAGGGGAGAGATAGGGAGATAGTGGTTTATGGTTACTTGGGTTTAGGGTTTAGGGGTTTGGGGTTTAGAGTTTCTCAGGTTTCCCTCAAATCATGTATAAATATGCATAAACCTTCATGGAAAAGGCATTGGAGATGTATTGAAAACATTTTGAAGATGAATTGAAGACAAGTTTGAATGAAATTAATGTCAAGAAACTTTGTGTTTGCAGATTTTACTATTTTCCTACTATTTCTTTGTTTAGTATAGCCCTGTATGGATGTGTTAGGGCCTAAGAGAAATTGTAATTGAAAGCTAGTGGAATCTACTTTCTTGTGTTTTAGGTGCCAATAAGGCCAATAAGGACACTGGGGGCACATTATAAACATAAAAAACTTACATCTTGGGGGGAGGTGCCAATAAGGCCAATAAGGATGCTATTTCAGTTGGGTGTGTGTGTATGCAAATCCCATTTATGGCCGAGAAGCTCTCTATTTACTATTATTCAACTCTCGTTGATGGGAGGTTAGCTCTACAACTATTGCAATTTGTGTATGAAACCTAGATGCCTACAAGATCATATATATATGTATGTATGTATGTATGTAAATCCTATTTATGGTCAAGTAGCTCTCTATTTACTATCATTGAACTCTCATTGATAGGAGGTTGGCTCTCTGACTATTGCAATTCAATCCATTTGTAATGATGCCTCTATCATGTTGAGTTGGATCCTATCTCTGCATCAAGTTAAAATCATGAATATGACAACACCATACAATCCTCATTGGGTTGTTAAAATGCACAAAACAATCATACAAGATAGTCATTCATGAAATTACTATACAAAGAGGGTTTATAACTTGCATTAGGGTTTGTATAAATGATCTAATGGATTTATAAGGTTGTCAAACACCAAAATGGATGATTTATATGAGTTGTGGGACTGTCATAGTCCATGTACAACTTGCCCTTTATGATTGTTAAAAAGATATGTATGGCTATCCAAAAACTACCCTTTATGACTATCCTAAAACAACATCATGTATATGCTCATAAAAGCCATCAAACTCTACGAATAAACTTGTCATTGGATAAGGAGTGGAAGGATAAAGTCACATTCCCAAAACCTCTTAAAATCACATGTCTCCCCTTATGAAAACTAGGGTCTTTGTCGATCCATTGTTCTATAAGAGCAAAAACCTTGCTAGGTGTCATATTTTTTGTTTTGCTCATCATGGGGTCGAATGGACTACACCAAAGCATCGGGGTGGGGGGGTAAATGCCATTGGAGGTCTCATTTCATGCGCCAAGCGTCCTAGTCGTTCTGGGCAAGAGGCTACCCTCAAAGTCCCTTAAGATCCTTGAGACCAAAAATGTGCCAAACTTTGACAAAGCAGTTCTCAGAATTTGTGATAGCTGTGAATATTGTGTTTGGACCTACAAGTGCACGTGGGGTCTGTTGACAATAACCTCTCTTATGTTTGGTCAACTCCATTTTGTTTGACCGTGCCGAAATCAAACGCATTGTTGTAAAATGCTTCAATTTGATGCAGTGGAAAGGTGCTAGGTGTGACATTTTTCATTCCATAGCTCGTGGGGTCGAATGGACTACACCAATGCATCAGGGTGGGTAGATAAATGCTATTGGAGGTCTCATTTCGTGCGCCAAGTGTCCTAGTCCTTCCGGGCAAGAGGCTACCAGCAAAGTCCCTTACGATCCCTGAGACCAAAAATGCGCCAAACTTTGACGGAACAATTCTTAGAATTCGTGATACCTGGGAATGTTGTGTTTGGACCTACAGGTGCACATGGGGTCCATTGATAATAACCTCTCTCATTTTTGGTCAACTCCATTCCGTTTGACTATGTCAAAATCAAACGCATTGTTGCAAAATGCTTGAATTTCATGCAGTGGAAAGGTGCTAGGTGTGACATTTTTCATTCCATAGCTCGTGGGGTCAAATGGACTGCACTAACACGTCGGGGTGGGTGGGTAAATGCCAATGGAGGTCTCATTTTATGCGCCAAGAGTCCCAATCATTATGAGCAAGAGGCTACCGACAAAGTCCCTTAAGATCCCTAAGACCAAAAATGCGCCAAACTTTGACGGAGCAGTTCTCAGAATTCATGATAGCTGGGAATATTGTGTTTGGACCTACAAGTGTACGTGGGGTCTGTCGACAATAACCTCTCTCATTTTTGGTCAACTCCATTCTGTTTGACCATGCCGAAATCAAACGCATTGTTGCAAAATGCTTCAATTTGATGTAGTGGAAAGGTGCTAGGTGTGACATTTTTCATTCCATAGCTCGTGGGGTCGAACGGACTACGTCAACGCGTCGGGGTGGGTAGGTAAATGCCAATGGAGTTCTCGTTTCATGTGCCAACCGTCCCAGTCGTTCCGGGCAAGAGGCTACTAGCAAAGTCCCTTAAGATCCCTAAGACCAAAAATGTGCCAAACTTTGATGGAGCAATTCTCAGAATTTGTAATAGCTGGGAATGTTGTGTTTGGACCTACGGGTGCATGTGGGGTCTGTTGACAATAACCTCTCTCATTTTTGGTCAAATCCATTCCGTTTGACCATGCCGAAATCAAACACATTGTTGCAAAATGCTTCAATTTGATGCAGTGGAAAGGTGCTAGGTGTGACATTTTTCATTCCATAGCTCATGGGGTCAAACGGACTACACCAACGTGTCAGGGTGGGCGGGTAAATGCTAGTGGAGGTCTCATTCCATGCACCAAGCATCCCAGTCCTTCCAGGAAAGAGGCTACTGGTAAAGTCCCTTAAGATCCCTGAGACCAAAAATGTGCCAAAATTTGACGAAACAATTCTCAGAATTCATGATAGCTGGGAATGTTGTGTTTGGACCTACAGGTGCATGTGGGGTCCATCGATAATAACCTCTCATTTTTGGTCAACTCCATTCCGTTTGACTGTGCCAAAATCAAACGCATTGTTGCAAAATGCTTCAATATGATGCAGTGGAAAGGTGCTAAGTGTGACATTTTTCATTCCATAGCTCGTGGGATCTAACAAACTACGTTGATGCATCAGGATGGGTAGGTAAATGCCAGTGGAGGTCTTGTTTCACGCGCCAAGCATCCCAGTCCTTCCGGGCAAGAGGCTACCGACAAAGTCCCTTAAGATCCCTGAGACCAAAAAATGCGCCAAACTTTGACGGAGCAGTTCTTAGAATTCGTGATAGCTGGGAATGTTATGTTTGGACCTACAGGTGCATGTGGGGTCTATCAACAATAACCTTTCTCATTTTTGGTCAACTCCATTCCGTTTGACCGTGCCAAAATCAAACGCATTGTTGCAAAATGCTTCAATTTGATGCAGTGGATAGGTGCTAGGTGACATTTTTCATTACATAGCTCATGGGGTCGAACGGACTGCGCCAACATGTTAGGGTGAGCAGGTAAATGCTAGTGGAGGTCTCATTTCATGCGCCAAGCTTCCCAGTCATTTCGAGCAAGAGGCTACCGACAAAGTCAAAAGTTGCTAGGATTGAAATTTTGCATTCCACAAGTTTTGGGGTCGAACAGATTATGCCAACACATTGGGGTGGGTGGGTAAATGCTAGGGGAGGTCTCATTTTGTGTGCAAAGCATCGTAGTCATTCCAAGCTATAAGCTACTGGTAAAGTCACTTTGCTGGTAGCTTACAGCTCAGAAGGACTGGGAGCCTTGGCACATAAAATGAGACCTCCCCTAGCATTCACTCACCCACCCTGACATGTTGGCACAATTTGTTTAGCCCCAGAACCTATAGAATGCAAAATTTCAATCCTAGCAACTTTTGACTTTGTCGATAGCTTACAACTCAGAACGACTAGGACGCTTGGTGCACAAAATGAGACCTCCACTGGCATTTACCTACCCACCCCGACTCATTGGCGTAGTCCGTTCAACCCCACAAGCTATGGAATGAAAAATGTCACACCTAGCACCTTTCCACTGCATCAAATTGAAGCATTTTGCAATAATGCGTTTGATTTCGGCACGGTCAAATGGAATGGAGTTGACCAAAAATGAGAGAGGTTATTGTCGATGGACCTCATGTGCACCTATAGGTCCAAACACAACATTCCCAACTATCATAAATTTTGAGAACTGCTCCGTCAAAGTTTGGTGCATTTTTAGTCTCAGGGATCTTAAGGGACTTTGCCGGTAGCCTCTTGCCGGAAGGACTGGGACGCTTGGTGCACAAAACGAGACCTCCATTAGCATTTACCCACCCACCCCAATGCATTGGCGTAGTCCATTTGACTCCACGAGCTATGGAATGAAAAATGTCACACCTAGCACCTTTCCACTGCATCAAATTGAAGCATTTTGCAACAATGCGTTTGATTTCGGCACGGTCAAACAGAATGGAGTTGACCAAAAATGAGAGAGGTTATTATCGACAGACCCCACCTACACCTGTAGGTCCAAACACAACATTCCCAGTAGTCACGAATTCTAAGAACTGCTCCGTCAAAGTTTGGCACATTTTTGGTCTCAGGGATCTTAAGGGACTTTGCTGGTAGCCTCTTGCCCAGAATGACTGGGACGCTTGGCACATGAAACGAGACCTCCACTAGCATTTACCCACCCACCCCAATACATTGGCATAGTCCGTTCGACTCCATGAGCTATGGAATGAACAATGTCACACCTAGCACCTTTCCACTGCATCAAATTGAAGCATTTTGCAACAATGCGTTTGATTTCGGCACGGTCAAATGGAATGGAGTTGACCAAAAATGAGAGAGGTTATTGTCGATAGACCCCATGTGCACCTATAGGTCCAAACACAACATTCCCAGCTATCACAAATTTTGAGAACTCCTCCGTCAAAGTTTGGCTCATTTTTGGTCTCAGGGATCTTAAGGGACTTTGCTGGTAGCCTCTTCCCTGGAATGACTAGGATGCTTGGTGGATGAAACAAGACCTCCACTGGCATTTACCCACCCACCCTGACATGTTGACGTAGTCCGTTCGACCCCATGAGATATGGAATGAAAAATGTCACACCTAGCACCTTTCCACTGCATCAAATTGAAACATTTTGCAATAATGCATTTGATTTCGGCACGGTCAAATGGAATGGAGTTGACCAAAAATGAGAGAGGTTATTGTTGACGGACCCCACATACACTTGTAGGTCTAAACACAACATTCCCAGTTGTCACGAATTCTGAGAATTGCTCCGTCAAAGTTTGGCGCATTTTTGGTCTCAAGGATCTTAAGGGACTTTGCGGGTAGCCTCTTGCTCAGAATGACTGGGATGCTTGGCACACAAAATGAGACCTCTACTAGCATTTACCCACCCACCCCGACACATTGGCTCAGTCCGTTCGACCCCATGATGAGAAAAACAAAAAATATTGTTCTAGTTGACACATTCTCAATCATTGACATGGATGTTATCTTAGTACCATTCCTTTAGGCACAATATGAGCTTCCAAGGGAAGGCGCAATTGTGAGGTTGGAGATAATGAAAAGTGCACCTCATTCACAATCATGTTTTACTTGTCTTCAATGATGATTCCTTGATTCAACTTAATCCTTTGATAATACATTTTAACCTCCTTATCAAAGTGCACTTTCAAGGTTGCTTGAGCAAGAGCTAGCGCCTCAACATCTAGGCGCACTTTTGGCATTCTAGAAGCATGAACTAGCAATTCAAATAGTAAGGCACTCATTCTAGGTTATTTGTTCAATAATTGGCACCTTGTATTCTTTGGACATTCTTTCAACTTGTGGAGACAACCTCAACTTGCAAGATCAATTCATTATCAAGGCGCATATCCAAAGTCATAGAGATATGAAGTGGTGCCTAACTAATCTAGGTGCACATTTGATGGTGTAGAGAGGTAGATGTGTGCCGAAGTCATCATTTGATGCCTTCAATAACTATAAACTCCTTTGATGATGCATTTTATCCTTCCAATTCAATATCTAGCCTTAGGCGCACATTTTAGGTTGATCAATCATAATCTAGTGCCCTAAGTACCAAGGCGCACTTTTAGGTTAGTTTGATCAAGGATTAGCGCCTTCACTTCTAGGCGCAAGTTTGGAGTTGAAATACATCAAAATAACAAATTTCTTCATCACTTCATATTGTCACATGTTGTAAGCCATGTATGTGAAGATGTAAACATAGTATTGGTGACATGAGAAACACTACTACATATTCTTAAGTGTTGTAAATATGCATCTTCTTATTTAATCATGTGTTGTAAATGAAGGAATGCAATGATTGCAATATGTGCACAAAACGGAATATTTGATAAGGATTGAAAGGAAATGTTAAGAAAATGCAATTGGCGGGTGTAAATCCAAAGTGTGGAAGCATAGACAAGGCATGTGAACAGTTTGGCATGACACCTCAAAGAGATGCTATCTCATGGAATGCAATGATTGCAAGATATGCACAAAATAGATTTTTTGAAAAGGCTTTAGAAACTCTAAAGCAAATACAATTAGAACGTTTAAAACCAAATTCCATAACCTTTGCAAGCATTCTCCCTACTTGTGCCAAATTAGGATCTTATATATACATATATGCATAATGTCATAAAAATAATTTGTATAGTGTATATATCAAGCCATATAGGCATGTACAAATAAAACCATATGGCTATATACAACGATATTAATGGATGGATTGATGGATGTTTAGTGAGTTTAAGTTTAAATGTAATGTATGAGAATTCTTATTTATGAAGGATCTAAAAGGTCTTATGTCTTATTTGTAGGCCATTCAAGAAAGAAATGAAAAGATACCAAGGACTATCATAACACCTAATACAATTAGGTGCATCAAAGGATTGTCATCCAGGACCTTACCACTATGGGAAGTTATCAAAACCATGTCATGTTTAAACTTAAAGGCTTTATCACCTCTTTGTCCCTATAGGCCTATTAGAACAATAGGTCACATTTTATTCAGATATCGGGGTTGAGAATAAACACTAAGCATTTGTAGTTATGGCAAGTGTAAATGGAAATAGATTACAACTTTAGACAATCTATTCTCTCCTAGATTGCACTGACTGAGTGGAAATTAAAAATTCCCTATCGATGTCCTTTATATACTAAAGGTATGGGTGAGAAAGTAAACTTTGTATGTTGTAGACAAGGCCTCAAATATAAAATATATTATGACAATAATGATAAGGACTGTTAGGCATGAATGCTATCACTATTATAGATTGTCAAACCAACCATAGGCTGTCATAATAGTACACTGCTGACTATCATACCTTTAGGCATGGTGCCATGAACCTTATGAGTAGAATGCATTGGTATTTGTGAGAAATGCATTGCTTATGTTAAGAATAAGTATTTATATTGTTTGAACATCATCAAAAGGTGGACTACAAATACAACTTTGTCAAAGGAAAACTTTAGTGGCAAAAATCTAATTATGAACTATTGCACCATCCAAGCACAATCATGACCAACATCAAGGGATAGTCAAGGCATGGGTGTCTTAAGAAACACAATTGAAATTGTCCATGGATATTTGAAGTAATTCGCAATATTCATGATCAAGAATCAACTTTGACTGTCTCAACAATGGTAAATTTAGCTTCAAGACAATAAAAAATGAGCTTAGGGATTCATTATCACCAAGTAATAAAGAAGAGTAACCGTAAGTGTCGACCTTCAATTTCATTATACAAGAGGATGAAGAAGGGGCCATAGTATTTTCATACCATAATACAACATACAAAAGGAAAATCATGAAGTCAAAACATGTGCATGGACGATGAGAGTTGTGAATGGACGATGACTATCACTGTCAAAATAAGATATAGTCTCACTAAGGACAGTTAGGTGATTTGTGGATTGTCATGACTACAAGGCACAAGAATCTTGTGTATGAAGAGGAAATAAATATAAATAAAAGAAGATTGAAGGATTGTTGCACCTAGGTACAATGATCCTAAAGGATTCTCATGCTAAAAGGATAGTCAACAGTACAAAGATTCATATTTCAAGGCTATCCTTAATCTCATTAACATGGTCCTAATGTTGGTTTGATTTGCATGGAGTGAGATGACACTATCAGGATTAATTGAAAAGGTGAAAGGATTTGGTACCAAATTTGGTCACAAGTGTAAAAATTTCAATAAGCTTGAGAATATTGTTCACTAAACCTAGAACTATCACCAAGCAACATCTGTTTCATAAGATGTGATCAACAAACATGTAAGAAAAATGGATATCAACCTTCTTGGTTATGCGTACTTGATAAGAGCCCATACTTTTCACAAGAAGCCACCAATTTTTAACTAAATATTCCATTAGAAACGGATAAAAAAATGTTCCCCCAAATGAGGAAACTAGATTGTTAATTAGAATTCTATGTGTAATGTGATATGAAACAATAGATACACCTATAAATGACCAACTAACTTTAACTTCTTGTATTATTGCCTCGATGTTTCAAATATGTTTCTTCTCTTCATCCAAAACCAATGGTACAAAATTTTTCATAGATCAAGGAAATGGATATCCGTTTCGGAAACAGATATCCATTTTGAGTTACTTTTACTGAAGTAAAATGGATATCCATCTTGCTTTGGTACAAAGTAAGACGGATATCCATTTTGGATGTTGACTTTTTATGGATTCTAATGTGTTTTCATGTTTCAATCTCTTCTTCGAACTTCATCCTTCGTGCTGACGACTTTTTTTATGCAAAATTGATAAAACAAAAAGGGTTTATAGAAAAAATTGTTAGCTTTCTAAAAATATAAGATTTGTTTGGTTATCATTTTATTAAATAATTATTAATAATTTTCTATATACCGTGTGTCTGAAATCCTGATGGACACACTGATTGAAAAACATCCATAACTTTCAAACCATTTCACCTTTTTGAGATCCGAAACCTACGTCACACTCTATGCTTTTCTGGCTATAGGTTAAAAAAAAATTGAATTTCAATTTTTTTTAATCGAGTTAGGTTGGCTGGAAAATTATTTTTTATTTTTTTAAAAAAGTCACAGTAAAAAAATCATAACTAATTATTTTATTGGAAAAAAATTTCAAATAAATATGCATCACATCCGGACATGAGTCCTCTACTTATTTTGAAAGTTTAAAAAAATATATATATTTTTACTCATAGTTAGGTTGGCTGGACAGACACCCACTTTTTATTTTTTTCTGAAAAATTTAATAGCTGTTCTTTGAAATACTCAATTTTCACTAAGTAAATTTAGTTTTTAAAAAAAATAAAATAGTATCCTATAAACTAGATTCAATTCTCTACAAATTTCATTCTTACATCTTTTTCAAATTGTGTAGATAATCCATTCAAATTTTCACATGAACTTGATAAATTCTGATTTTCTATATTTTCATTGCCACTTAGAGGTATAGTTTGGCCCATCATGATCCTGCACATACCCATTAATGTTTGGAAGTTGTCCAGTAATGCAACCTTTGGAGATATTTTTGCTTCCCTTAGAACTCATTTAAAATAAATGGAGAATTTTCAAGGGGATTCTAGTGTAATTGTAGTGGAAGCTCATGGTTTTGTAGATGGATTGATAATGACAAAAGGAATCAATGACAAACACATGTGGATTTAAGGGGATTCGTTAATAAGTGTTAAAGCAGTAAAATATTAGAATGTGTAAAATTGGAAATTGGGAAATATTTTCTAATCTTTAGGGAAGTCCTTGAAGGATGTCAAATTATATCAAATATCTAATTTTTCCATGGTGATCCAAGTTTAATCTCAAGAATCCCAATTCAAAACAAGAAAGTATGCAAGATGGCTTTCTCAAATTGCTCACATGGATATATTTTGGATAGAATCATCATCAACAAAACTAGATTTGTACATCCCCCTACTTTTTGAAGTCCCTTCATCATATATTTAGTGGTGGTAGATGAAGCATCACTTTGACTTGGTCATCATCTGAGTTACATAGCTAATCAATGTCTTGCCTATAGGGTTCAAATTTTATTTGAACTAGTGACGGGTCATAAATCAAGTCATTCATTTAAGTTTTTCCTAGCCAAGGGTTTAGTTTCCCCATAACGATAACCTCAACTTGCAAATATCAATGGTAAAGGAATTAATTATTAGTGCTAATTACCCAGATCCATTGCCATACAATAATCTTTCCAATACAAGCAAATTGCCTTATCATTATGAAAGAAGTGTGGAATATTTATTCCAGTATCTCTTCTTGAATATTTTCCATCAATCCATTAGATTCAAGGTATCATCTAATATGACCTCCAAACTCCAAGTTGTTGCATTGTGGTAGTGTGTGGTAAAAATTGTACTTGATGGTTTCCTTCACAAGGTGGTACTAACATTCATTTCCAATCAGCTAAGCATTATTGTTCTGTCATGAATAAAAGTAAATATCCCAATGGTTAGGCATAATCTACATTTCATTACATCTTTTTTCTTTGATCTTGATTCCCTCCTCATTTTTCTTAGTTGTAGGATTTTAGGCTATGTGACACTTATGGAAAATCCTCCAATAAATTTACCAGATCAACCTGCCACCTCTAGGTTGGGAATCAAACGATGATGGGGAGTATGATGAAAGGAAATTTTGCATGTTTTTTCATAGAGATCACCAAATGTAGATTTTGTGATTAGAATTGTCATCAAAAACTCCTAGATTCATGCTTCCCCTTGCCTGTTGAGATACTCAAATGTTGCTTCTTTTTTCCTCTCAAACATCATGGACTTAGTGCAGGATTTAGATTATGTGGTTTCCATTGGGTTTTCCATGGTGTGTGAGCATACCTTTTATCTAGACTGGTGGAAGGTATCCCTAGATGGATATAATATTCACAATGGTGATGCTCCTGTGGGGGGATTATTTCGTATGCATTTGGTCTTGTCTTCTCTAGTGATTGCTTGTGTATGGGTCAGTGCAAGAAGTTGGGTCCACTTTTTGGCCAAAAAGTGGAAGTGTTTTCCTTGATTTTCAGAATTTGTCACATTTGACCTTAAAATTTGAAGCACCTAGAGATGGAATCTTTAAAAAAGTCACTAAATATAAAATGTAGTACTCGGAGTCTAGTTTCCAAATATGTAACTTTTTTCAATACCTAGATGATACAAATTGATTTGTAATAGGCATTTCTAAAAACCACTTTTTAACAGTCACTTTTTTTTAACCATACCATGCACGTGTACGGCCAACATAATTTGACCTAAATAAAATTATTTTTTAAAATCCTTTTGGGAAAAGATATGTAGTACAGTGAAGTTTGATGAGGATATTTTTTTATAATTTTTTTCCAAATAATTTTTTTTATTAATTTTTTATTAGGCCTAATTGTTACTTTTGAAAACCCCTCGTGTACGGTCAACATAATTTGAGCAAAAAAAAATTATAAAATTAATTTTTTTTTTTCATTGTGTAAAGAATGATGTGTAGATTGATGACATACAATTTTTTTTTAAAAAAAATTTAAAAATTAAAAGTTATTAAAAAAATACAAACACCTGTCATTTCAAGTTTTTAGACCAATTTGCTCATAAATTAAATAATAAATAGAACATGTCCAATAACAAAAAAAATTACATATTTGAAAACTAGACAATTTCATCTGTAATGGACTTTCATTTCATAAAAAAATTTAGAAAAAAAAGGTCCTCGGCCATATAGGTAAACTCAGTGTTTCTTCTTGTTCTATACTTAGAAAAAAACTTGCAGGTCCAAGGCTCAAGGTCAGCCAACCATGCCTATCCTGAGCCTAAAACCCAAGCAAAGGGAAGGCAAAAGGTGGTCGGTGATTTCAAATTTCAAGGAACGGGTACCTGTTATAAAATGGGTACGCGTTACATAAATGGTACCTATTATATAACAGGTACCCAGTATAAAATGGGTAGGCATTACATAACTAGTACCCATTACATAATGGGTACCCGTTTCTATTATACCCATTATTTCCCATATTAGGGAAAAACGTACTATTATTGTATCCCTGCAACTTGCAAGTCTGATCAGTGCGGCGCGACAGCAACAATTTCTGTATTTTTTTACTTACAGGTGTTTTGTGGAATCTCTTGACAGGTCATATTCTATTCATATTTTGAAAGGAGTCAATCATATGAACAATTCTGAAGTGAAATCAAGTGCATGAGCTATCAAGAGGAATAAAGAAAGAAAGTTTTTATTTTTACATCTACCTTTTACTTCAAAATCTATGGAACAAAGGATCTACATCTAATTCTACTTCAAAATTTCAAATAAGTACATCAATTATGAAATTGGATTAAGTATCAATTGTTATTTTATCAAAAGGGTTTGGTAATCATGGGATCAAATCAATGTTAAAGAAAAAAATAAAGGAGGGTAATGACACCTCAAGAAATTGAAGCAAATAGAGAGAAGGAAGCAAAAAGGTAAAGAGATAGAAGAGCAAGGATTCAAGAGATGAAGAATATTGATGCGTCTAGTTCCATGAGTATTGAAGAGAAAGACATTCAAGAGACTATAAATGTGGGATGAATGTAGATGATGCAAATGTGGAAATGGTGAATTTAGAAGAAAATGTGTCTATAGAAACAAATGCATGCATGTCTTCAAACCCAACTTTCGAAGATATGGAAAATGTGACTATACAAACAAATCCAGGTATGTCTTCAGAGCCATCTTTCAATGATATGGAAAACACGACTATAGAAACAAATCCAGGTGTGTCTTTGGAGCCAACTTTCAATGATATAGAAAACATGACTATAGAAACAAATCTAGGTGTGTCTTCGGAGCCAACTTTCAATGATATGGAAAACACGACTATAGAAACAAATCCAGGTATGTCTTCAAACCCACCTATTGATGATATGAATGAGAATGATATCCCTTTTAGGAGTGAAAATGAAAATGTTTTATTTGAGATTGAAAGAAATGTCTTAGATAATCTTCCTGGTAAGATTTCTTGGAGGCAAATGAGAACTCATGCAAATACATTATATAAAAAAAAAATTATAGAAAAAGTCTTGGATTTCAATGTCAATTTATGATGCAATTGATGAAGATGTGGAAATTGCAAAAAGTAATGAAAAAGTTAGGCATCTTTGTAAAACCTAAAAAAAAAGATGAATCAATCAAACAAGTTTTATCTAGTGTTGCTAATGCTATTGATTCTATTGATAAAAAGAGTCGATCTAAAGATAGCAATGTAGCACAAAGAGCTATAACAACTGCTTTAGTCAATAAACCATCTTCTAATAAAAGAATGATAAGTAAGACAAGTGAAATTCTAAAGATAAATCCTAAAACTTTGAGAAGAGTAGCAAAGAGAAGAGAATCTACTGAAAAAGATCCAATTAACCAATGTTGGAGCTTTAGTGGTAGACTCCCAAGGTATGACATGAAATTAAATAGTGAAATCAAATCTTTAATTGAAAAATATTGGCATGATAATACAAGGGTATCATCTAATGTTAGAGATGTTTTAAAATTACGAGTGGGGTCTAAAATTCGTGATCCTCATCCGAAACATCTATTAGACATGACTCAAACTAAATTATATAAAAAATTCTTAGATGATTTAGTGTTAGAACAATTTAATATTACCAGAAGCCAAAGATCTTTCAAGAAATGTAAACCTTGGTATGTGAAAATTAATAAACAATGAATCTCCTGTTGTTGTAAAACTCATGTGCAATTTCGTTATTATTATGATATTTTTTGATATATACGTTCTACTTTGCATACTGACGAAATTATGCAGGAATGTGGTATTAATATGCCACCTCAAACAATTAAGGAGTTTGTAGCAGGTTTATTTTGTGAAACATCTACTGGATACTTATTTTATTCAAAAGCATGTATTTCTGGACAATGCAATAGATGTGGCAACTTTTCATTGTTAGGAGAATGCATGCATGAAAATATTTCACATGAATTTGGACAATAATTAGTGGATGTGAAAAGATTCAAGAATGCTGAATATTCTTTAAAGGATGGAAAAATTGGAAAGTGTTGTGAGTTAGTCACTGAAAAAATTTGTGTGCATGCATTCATCAAAGATTTTAAGGATAATATTGTATCCAAATATGTCAAACACTCCCAATATGCTCGGTGGCTTGATGGACAATTTCATTCATGTAAAAACACATTTCCAATTGGAACTATCCTATCAGTAGTTGACTTTGCAGTAAACTCTACTCTTGCTCCACAAGAGAAAATTCAATCTTAGTATTATAATTCAGTGCAAGTGGCCATATTTGTTCATATTGTATACAGACATGCAGATGATAGTATAGAAGATAATAGAAAATTTTTGAAGGAGTATTATTTCTATTTGAGTGATAACCGGTTACACTCTTTAGAGTTTGTGCAATATTGTTTCACAAAATTTTATGAAAGTTTAAAAGAAAGAGGAATCCAGATGGCACAACATTTCATATGGTCAGATAATTGTACAGGGCAATTAAAAAATGCAAGAATGTTTTATTGGCTATGTAGGGTTCACAAAAAAATCAATATTAAACATATGTAGAGTTTTTTTGAAGCTAGACATGGTAAAGGAGAACATGATGGAGCCGAAGCATATGTGAAAAGAGCTCTTGCTAGAGAGCAACTAAAATTTGAGGATGCAGCCAAATTTAGAGATGCACGTGCAATTGTGGATTGGTGTAATAAAAAATTATCTACAAGATCAAGTGAGAACTCTACAATTCGACGATTCTTTTGGTTAGTTGAAGAAGAGAATATTCCTACTCGACTTGATTGTGAGACAATAGCTGGATCAAAAAAATGGCATTCATTTAAGAGTTCAAATGCAAGCACATGGACTATATGGACTAGGGATCTTGCATGTTTTTGTCAATTTTGTATTATAGGTGATTGGGGAGCATGTGAAAATACAGAATGGGTTGAAGAATGGAAAAAAAGATCCTTGACACCTACAGAAACACAAGATCAACTTGAAACAACAATTGAAGATGATAATCAAATGTTTGCATTAGATGACTATGATCATATTTTAGACCTTGTACAAGAAGGTACTTTTATTTTCAATATTTTTTTATTGTCATTTTTTGTACATCTATATATAATTAATTATATATATTTATGCATGCACAAATTTATGTGATTTAGATACATGTCACACTTTATTGAATTACATAATTTTTTTGTAGGACATGTGTATGTTGTTGTTACACCTGAGGGCAATGAAGAGGAAACCAAGTATTGGTTGGCTCGATGTGTTGAGACAAAACAAAAGTTGTTACATCCTAGAGTAGATGATGATAACATGGAGCATCCAATAGGTTCTGTGGTTGTTGTTAGCACTTGGCTACGAAAATATTTAATAAGAAGAAATGGTTTGCCTGCATTTGAAGATTATGAAACACATAAGAAGATCATACACTACTCACATTTGGTTGTGGCAACAAATATAAAACTAGTCAGATATCAAGGCAAACCTTCTAATAAACAGTTATGGACACTTTTGATGGAAGAACATGAGTCAATTATAGATACATTACAAACAAATGAGGATGCAGATGGTACAATGGAATAAATTTCTAGTTATGTAAACCATACTCTTACATCCTCTAAATCCATCCTCTTAAATGTATCCTATAATGTTATCTAGTTACATGTGTAATGCATCAATGTTTTGTCTTTTTGGTATATAAATTCTTTCATTGTCATTTCAGCTTCTCTATTATTCCCCTTGTCTTAAATTTTGTATCGACTCATGTAAATATATAGTTAGTTTACTTAGTACATTTGAACATTACTTTTGCAGGTGTACCCTAGACAAGTAGTCAAATTTGCATGATTGTCAATAGAAGTTTTCACCATACATGTATGTGAGGTTAATTTTGTAGTCTTCAACTAAAAGTGAACGCAAATTAGGTAATTACATATATATATACTCATATATTTCTCATCCATCCTCTAAAGACACCCACTTGTAAATCCCCTTAATTCATTGTCTTAGCTCCCCTTAAGCCATCCTCTTACATCCCCTTAAGCCATCAAGTTTTATCTTATACTTTGTAAATTGACTCGTGTACATCTCTCCAAGTAAGCTATCCTCTTTTGTATCCCCTTAAGACATCCTCTTCTATCTCTCCTTTCAATTAATCCTCTTATACATCCCTTAAAGCCATCCTCTTATGTATCCCCTTAAGACATCCTCTTAGCTCCCATTAAGCCATCATATTACATCCCCTTAAGCCATCAAGTTTTATCTTATACTTTATAAATTGACTCGTGTATGTCTCTCTAAGTAAGCTATCCTCTTTTGTATCCCCTTAAGACATCCTCTTCTAGCTCCCCTTTTAATTAATCCTCTTATACATCCCTTAAAGCCATCCTCTTATGTATCCTCTTAAGACATCCTCTTAGCTCCCCTTAAGTCATCGTCTTACATCCTCTTTTGTGTTATTTAGTTACATATTGCATTAATATTTTGTGTTTTTGGTACATATTCTTTCATTCTCATTTGCATTCATTATTTCTTGTAGGTGTATCCTACAAGTAGATTTTTCCATGATTGCCACTACAAGATTTCATCATAATGTAAATGGTAGATCAATTTTTTAGTCATGTCAAACTAATAACATGGACCTATAAGCTAATTGTATAGATATACTCATATGTTTAATAATGGACCTATTTTTTGTTTTGAGACTCTTTTTATGGTCTATGTATTTAATTTTCACAGATTGAATATTATTTTATGATTGCCACAAATGATATTAGTGTAGAGGTTCAATAAGTATATAGTTTGTATTTTTCCTATCATTTTTGTACCCACTTTAGCTATGTTTTGAGATGTGTTGATTTAGCATTTATTTTATATTATTTAAATGCACAAAAGTTGAAAAGTAGTGTCATGATAGTTAAAGGGAAATAGTCCTAGGACAGTTTGCATATTTGAAACATGATTTAATATCACATCTATAAATGCCATGGTCCTCCTCTATATCCTTCAATCATTGTCTTGAATAGTCTAATGCTATCACTAATAAATATGGGATCGTGCTATCATATTACCTAGGTGTAGTCATAAGTATCATGGTATGGATTGAGTCATTGGTGTTGTAGAGTTATTTACGACTGCTAAGGTAATAATGAGGGTTTTCATTTATAGGTAAGGTAGTAACTAGTCATTGCAAAAATCCATATGACAATAATAAAACAAATAGGATAGTCATGACACAAATAGGACACTCGTGAAATAATAAAGTAATCATGTTAGTCAAGAGGTTTTCATAGTGATTGATGATCTTATATCATTCTAAATGGTCATATATGCTAGTTAGGTAGACATTAGATATTCACATGTACATATGAGAATCCATCAAAGCATAATTAAAAGTGGATTTTTGTAAGATGTATTAGTTGCAAGTGCTACTTCTGATCACCACAACCCTCACAAGAAATTATGCACAAAATCTCTCTTGAATAATTTCAAAATGTGATAAATTTTTTTGTAGCTTATATTGTGTGGATAAGATTTGAATTTCCTTCTAGTTTCTTCTAAAGAGCTAGTTTCTCTATGTAAGAATTGAATGCTTCATTTGAATCATGTTTTGAATGTTTTTTTAAGGAAGATTTTGTTTGGTCACTATCAATGTGAGTCTAACATCCTTATCATTTTATCATATTTTGCAATTCACTTTACCATATGTAGCAAAATGGACTAGGTATGTTACCTTATGAAGAAGATTAGTCCAAATTTTGTATTGAATTGCTCACATAGTGGGTTGAGCCTTACACCATTGTATTTTGTAGGTTGTTTCAACTTTTGAAGAAATTAATTGTTGTATTATAGAGTATGTATGCTTGTGTGTACACTAGACTATTAGAGTGAATGAACTTACTTTTTGATTATGCATGCATCTACATGAACCCCATCTTTAGTTCCAACATTGTTGCTACTATAACTATGAAGTCTACTTTAACACATACATGAAGGGAAATGCAAGGTTTATCCTAGGTAAATTACCTTGTTATAAAGTGCCCTAAATTTATCTATTAGATAATTGTAACACCAAACCTATCTATTCCACTATGTAAATTAACTTAATTTAGGTTTGTGAGGTGATGTATTAGAATTTTGAATATAAATATAAATGAAAACATTTAATTAATTTTGGTAGTTAATAGATTGTTCACTATTTCAAGAAGAACTATTGAACCATAATGCATAATCACTTCTTAAATTAAAAAATGTAGTAGAGAGAAATCTTCTAACATGTCTCAATTAAATAATTTATAATCTAGAAGTGAACAATGAAGCATATTTAACATATTATCTAACATACTATAATGTTCAAGCATATAGTCAATAATATATACATGTAGATCTATCTAGATAAGTCCATGAAATACTATAAAATATAGGTAGGACCCATGAAATGTGTACTAAAACATCTACTCATCATCAGCATATAAATAAATACAAATCATAGTTCATGAAATACTGAAATATATCTAGAAGTGTACATGTAATATCAAGTTCGACATATATAGTCAAAGTCCTGGCACAACATATATAAAAAATAATGCACATCATATAGTTCAGTCTATGAAATAAATAGCTATGTCAGGTATGATTATCACTCAAGTTCAAATCTGAAAGAGGCCTCTTTCTTCCTCATGAAATAGATGGATCTACCTCATGCTATACACAAGAGAAAGAAACTTGCAATCAGATTTAAAAATTTTAAAAATGACACATACATGTGCTTCTGAAATCTAAATTTCATTTGATTGAAGATTTGATTTAATTTATAATTTATACTCATATTAAATATTTAAATCTAGACTTTAATGTATGATTAAATTACCATCTGATGTTGGTCATCTCCTCTCACATTTTGTTGCCCAAGTGATCGTAAAGCATCAGGTGCTAATTCCTGGATATTCAAATTTAAAACACTCAAGAATTAGGTTACCATCCAAATTTAATTTAATTTATAAAAAATATGAAATTAAATATTTAAATGTAGGCTTTAAAGTGTGCATTTAAATTACCATGCAATCATGCTCATCTACTCCCACATTTTGTTGTGCAGGTGGTATAGTTGTTTCATCTTCTTGACCAAAAGTTTGACCTGCTAATTATTAGAATTTCAAATAAAGCAAGTTTGAAATAAGTTAGAATTTATTTAGCATATTAAGACCTAGAAATTGCACATAGAAAATTTAGTAAAGTTTAGGACATCAAAATGTGTGGATGGCTCATAAAATTGTCCCTGACTAGCAACCTGACCAATAGTCACACTCCTATCATCCTGCACTTACATATATATGGGTGCATATATAAATTTATATAAACGCAAAAAGGAAACTTAGTACAAATTTAGTACAATTTTTTAAAACACACACCAGGGAATACTTAGGCATAACAATTGACAATGGAGGATCAGTGGAAGAAACACCTGAGCCACGTGGTTGGTCAGACATGGCAACTGCCACATGACCCGAGCCTCACTACAATAGTAGTGTTTCACATACATGTACATATAGTTATTTATTTATTTATACACTTGTTAATTTAAAATATAATATTGATAAGTTTCAAGAAGAAAATTTAAACTAGAATTAGATACATATGGTTTTAGGGTTAACATATATTGGTTTACCCTGCAAGGTGTGCCAATCTCTATAGCTGTCGATGCAAAACTCAATGTATCAAATCGTGATGTGGCCCTAGAGCGACTTGAGATCTATACAACAAATAGTTCACAATTATATATTAATTCATTCAATTTTTATATAAATTTTGATACGTTCAAATTATGCACTTGAAATATTTAATAAAATGTGGTCAATGTACCTGTGTAGGATTATCATCCAAATATAGTAGATCCAAGTATGACTCCACTTTTGCTGTAGATGCATCTGATGTGGATGTAGGAGCAGGACCATAACACGGTTGATTGCAATTTATACACAAATGTGCCCCTGACATGCCTGAGGCTATATGATGAGATGCATCGACTCCTCCATGATGCTCTCCACCACTAAATTCATCTACCATGTGGACAGCTTGTTCAGTGAGATTGCCCGAGAGTCTACTCAATGCTCCTAATGTTGACAACACTGCCTGGTACTGAATAGGTGTAGGAATCGTGGGCAAAACATGAGCAAACATAGGAGCAAAAGGATGGGTCAATTGGGGTCAACTCGTGCCCCTGGTTTGTGTTGTGGCATGCCACAACCAACACCCTGAAATTCTATCATATCAAAATAATTGGGTTTTTGACCCAAATGAAACTCCACCCATAATTTTCTCAAAAAATATAGCGGTACCTCATAATTAGCATGTGGTGGGTGATCAAACACCATCCACCACCGATTCCAAAAATGTCTCGAAATCACCTCATGCGTACACCACTTAATTGATATTCTTTTTTTTGTTGCAGCTATAGGTTGATTAGTTTTTGGGTGACAAAAAAATGGGGCTAATGTTTGTTTTGTTATGTGGAGATCATGGATGTCTTTATATGAAAGACCATCCACATAGAATTGCCTCCTCTCCTCCTGCCAAAGGTGAAATCTATTTAGGTCTGCATCGATAGACCTAACAGAATCAATAATGGTTTGCATCGAAGATACAAACTGAACCACATGAGGAGGCATCAAGTGAGGTTGATTATTAATCAAATTAATGTTCTCCTCAATTACATTAATATTTTCATTAATGCTTTTCCGCAATTGGGCCTCATCAAGTGGAGGGGGTGGGGGGTTTTGAGGTGGAGGGGATGGGGGGTTTTGAGGTGGATCACGGGGTGGGGGGTTTCATAAAGAATGCCATCTATTAAAAATTCATCTAGACTCTGGTCATCCATTAGATGTCTCTTGCAAATTTCCAAATATGTATCCATATGAAAAACTTACAAATGTATAATTTCACAAATATATATACATATTGAAAACTTACAAACAAATATCTATAAATTTAAACTTAATCTAATAGATCTATAAATGAAAGTTTAAAATATCCATGAATTTAGAGAGCAAGTAATACTTGAAAATTAAACATGCACAAGTTTATCATATAATATGATCAAATGATGATGCCTCAACCCTAAATATATCTTGTATACCCTTATTTAAACCATTTGAGTCAATTTGTAGTGGTAACCATCTCCTACAAGTGCATCTAAACCCTTGTATTTATAGTTTACTATTTCCTAATCTAGTGTGAATTTCTCTTTCCATTGTCTTATTTGTTTAACTATCATTGATTATTTCCTTTGATCATTTATCACATTATTTATCACATTAAATCTAACCCTTTGATCATTTATCACATTATTTCCTTCTATTTTTGTATGAAAATATATAAAATAGGTCTCCCTCTCCCCATTTGAACATAGAAAAATTATGAAATTTCCACTTGATTGCTATTTTGGAGCCATCTTTCTTGAATAAGTGTAGGAATGTTAGTGTTTACTATATTTGTTAGTTTTAACTCCATTCTTCCTCTATTATACATTTTATCTTCCCTTTTCAAACTCACATTCCTTCTCCTTACCTCTTTCTAAACCATTTTCTTTCCTCAATTTCATTTTCTTCTCATTTCTACTTTATTTTTCATCAAGCATCTTCCATATTATTTCTTTTCTTCTCCCATATTAGTCCTCTCTATATCCATATTATTCCCCTTTACTTTTTTTCTTTGAGTCTTCCTTTTCTATCTCCTATTCCCTCTTTCTCCTTCAAACCTTGGTTTACCTAGCTTTAGTTTTTCATACCAATGTCTCCTTAAATTAATCCAACATTTCCCTAAAATATTATATTCTCCTTCCTACTTCATTCCTCTTTAACCATTTTTTAGAGGGTTTCTTCTATAGAATTGGTATTTATAGATAAAATATGGAATAATCAGAAAAAATCTCACAAATTACTAAGAGGAAGTTATGTAAAAAATCACAAGATGAAGCTATGTCTAAATGTTTAGATCATTTTCACATAGTGGACAAGGTTGCCTTCTAGGTCCTAGTCATACACCAAGGTACTAGGAGAGGGCCATGTGACACTCAAGGTGTCACTCTACCTAACAACCTTGTCCTATCATCATTTTTCTCAAAATTATAATGGAAACATTTTGACACCTTAAATAGTCCAAATTTAAAAGTGCATGATAGCCCATGCGAAGTGTATTCTTCCCATTTCTCTATTATCCTACTTCTAGCTTAGTTAAGCTCAATTGTGACATATTTTACTATTTTGCACCATCTTCTACTTTTCGTCTTGATTGGTTTCTAGATAGAGAAATTATTAGTAAACTATTCTAAACACACCCAAAAAATTATTAGTTAATGTTTATTTTGAGTCCATTTGTAGTGGTAACCATCTCCTACAAGTGCATCTAAACCCTTGTATTTATAGTTTACTATTTCCTAATCCGGTGTGAATTTCTATTTCCATTGTCTTGTTTGTTTAACTATCATTGATTATTTCCTTCACAATTTGAACAACCATGATAATCTTGTGAAGGAAAGATTTAGGAAGGACAAATCATGGAATTCTACATAGCATAAGGTAATAAATACAAATAATGCTAGTAAGAATAATGATAATAGAAATGTGGATAATGAAAGTTACAAAATACAAGAATAATGTGACTAGGTCATGAAATTGCTATAGGCAAGAAGGTGCTTGGGTAGACAAGAGAAAAATATACTATGAAAAATATGAGAAGATATGAGTAGGACATATGATGGAATATAAAACATGGAAATACAAGTAGGATATATATATTACCAAAAGGGATCAATAACACTATATAAAGAGAATTATGATAGCAATCATAACAATAAGATATGATGATAGAGATAAATAGGAGAGGAATAAATGACTTATTATGGCATAGATGATATAAATAATGAATGTATAATATGTATAAGAAAGATGTATATAGACAATAAGAGATGATTGAGATAGGAGATGGGGGTACAAAAAAGAGGCAAATAGAGAGGTGCAATGTCCTACTATCTAGGATATATGGGAAATGAAAACAAAGGGTTCTGGTGCCTGATGGAGTCAATCCTAATAATACATAAAATGGTACTATGAATAGAGAGTCATCATTGTCTAGAACAACACAACCACGGGGAAGAAAACTGTAGGATAAAAATACAATATGACAAGGGCTAAAGTGGATAAATGTGTTATATTTAGGTCAACATGAAGAGGTCCCTAATGCTTTGCATCCTCCTTAAACATGGTCAAGGAAGGATAGGGATAATAGGTACAAAGAAGAATCAGGGTAAGAAACAAATAGAGGAAAGATTTAAGGAGTACCAAAAAACACATCATGTACGCTATCCCCCAAGTGTTGGCATGTATAATAGCTCATCCACATAACAAGGGACAATAAACACAGACATAAGAATAAGGGTGAGAGAAGATATGTACAAAAGTAGGGTAGAGAAAGAGGCATCTAAGGATCACAACCAAGTGGGGCTTTATTAGCCATGAGATCATCATGCTCTAAATTAGTTCATTTAAAGATATCATCAAACTAGCTATCTATGTCAACACAAGCAATAAAGATGGATGAAAATGGTGGATTGTGGGCAAGACTATCAAGCATACTATCAGGTGGTGGTGGAACAATGTGTAGTGTGGATGATGTCTTAAAAATGGTGGTTGCAATGGAATTAATAGGAGGAAAAGAATGTTTAAAGCGGAGAGAATCTAACAGATGGAGAACTATGTAGTCAATGGGCATGGCATGGGATTCAAGTGAAACTATGGGATCCTCAAAAGCAATAATAGTTGTAGAGGTCATAAATGGAATACTAGTAAATGATGATGAAGATATATATAGTAAAGTAATTATAAGATATTTTTATTAGTAGTTTACATTTTTAGGAGGATGGAAGAGTGGCTTGTTTGGAATTTCAAGTCAATTCAATATAAAATTTTGTTTGACCACAACAATTCAATTCATAAAGCTTCTTTTGAATGCTATTACGTTCCCGTTAGAAGTCATTGAAAAGTTGAATGCATTCGAATCATACTCACACACAATTAAATCTTTATAATTTGGTTTTTTAGGGTTTATAGTTTAAGTTTTTAGGGTCTGTAGTACAACATGGTTTTAGGGTTTATAATTTGGTTTTTTTGGGTTTATAGTTTAGGTTTTTAGGGTTTGCAGTACAACATGGTTTTAGGGTTTATAATTTCATTTTTTAGGGTTTATAGTTTAGGTTTTTAGGGTTTGCAGTACAACATGGTTTTAGGGTTTATAATTTGGTTTTTTAGGGTCTATAGTTTAGGTTTTTTAGGGTTTGCAGTAACATACAATCACAAAAAAAACATAAAAAACAAGTTAAAAACTAGCAAACAACCAACCTCAAGGAGCTTAGTAGTGACGAGGTGGCGAGAGGAGTTGATAGGGCAAAAAAAACTTTGGAGTTGTGCTCGTTTGGCCTTCAACAACGCGTACCCATTCCAAGCCTGTCGCTGTCGCTGTCATTGTTGCTGTCGCTAGAAGAAAATGAGCCCACAGGGCTATTTTTTTAAAATATATACTTTTTTGAAAACAAGTACCCATTTAGTAATGGGTACCCATTTAGTAACGCGCACCCGAACCTAAACAGGTACCCATTTAGGCTCAGGCACTCGTTACTAAACGGGTACCCATTTAGGTTCGGGTGTCCATTCCTAAACGGGTACCTGTTTCTTTGAAAACGGGTACCTATTCCAGTCTGGAATTTTTTTCCCTATGCGACTTCCCCTACATATGGACCCAGTTTCTTTCTTTTACCCATATATAGTGCTTTCAAAAAAGGTCATAGGGTGAATTTCTTCAATACTCTTAAAACTCCATTAGAGCCTCATGACTTCTAATCACAGTAACGTGCTTAAATAATTTAATAGAAGCAACATAGTTCTCTTCCCAAAGGTTAAGACGCTTGTTACATTGGAGGAATTTAGGCCAATCTCCCTCTGCAACTTTATCTACAAGGTGATATTGAAGGTAGCTACCTCAAGATTAGCTTGTATTCTCTAAGAAATCATTTCAGAAGAGCAAGGCAACTTTGTCCTGGGAAAAGAAATTGTAGAGGGGGCTATCCTAACACATGAAATACTTCATTCAATCAAGAAAGAGAAGTCAAGCATGGTGTTGAAACTAGACATGGCCAAAGCTTATGATAGGGTGGACTGGGAATTTCTCTTTCATGTTCTTAACATGTTGGGTTTCTCCCCTCGTTAGATTAAATGGATTTCTTCCTATGTAACGAGGGTAAGGTGTTCAATTTTAGTTAATGGTGTAGAGACAACCCCTTTTGAGGTGTCAAGAGGATTGAGGCAAGGAGACCCCATCTCCCCCTACCTCTTTATTCTAATGGTAAAATCTCTCACACGGTCCATAAAAGAAGCAAGGGCTATAAAAAGATGGAAGGAAATAAAGTTGAACTCCTCAAGGGAAGCTTTAACCCATGTGCTCTTTGTAGATGACACTATCTTGTTTGGTCGAGCCAACAAAAAAGAAGCTTATACCATCAAGCAAGTTCTTCACTCTTATTGTGAGGCTTCAAGTTAGAAGATAAATGCGGTGAAATAAAAAATTTACATCTTCAATTCTACAAAGGACAGGGAGAAAGTGATTGTAGGCATTTTCAACTTCAAAGTTGAGTCTTTACCAGGTAAGTACCTAGGTATTCCTCTCTTTAATGGCTAACACAAAAATTCCCTTTGGAGAGGGGTCATTGAAAATATGGCCCATAAGATAAGCACATGGAAAGGGAAATGGCTTTCCTTGGCAGGTAGGACAATGTTGGTGAAAGCAATATTATCAGCTATCCCTACTTACATCGTGTCCGCTCTACAAATCTCGAAGGGGATTCTTAATGAATTAGGGAAGATTTGTAAAAACTTTTTGTGGCAAGGATTGTTGGACACAGAGAATATCCACCTTATATCTCATGGGAAAAAGTTTGCAAACCTAAATCCTAAGGGGGTGCGGGGGTTCTTAATCAAGAGTTGCAGAATTTAGCACTTGGAGCGAAGATGGCGTGGAAGATGTATAAGAGCCGACACACGAAATAGGTTAAACTCATGCAAAAGAAATATTTGGACAACCAAGCTCCTGAAAGAATCTTTACAGTGTCAAATCCACCAAAGGGGTCCTCAATATGGAACTTCATCATCAAAAGCAGAGACATCATTCTTCCAAGATTGTCGTGGATAGACTTCAATGGCAAAAAAACATTCTTTTGGGATGATTCTTGGAATGGATGGTCAGAGATAACCTCCATGCGGGAGTTGAAGGAAGCTGAGATCTATCTCAAAACCTTCTGGGGGCACAAGGTTTGCAATTATTTCTCCATAAATGCGAATGTTTTCCCTTAGAAGGTAGTGTGGAAAAGCTTTGATAACTGCAATTTTCCTCAAAATAAAATCAATCTTGAAAAACATTTTGGAAAAGAGAATTGTATATTTATCTCCTAAAGATGATGAACTAATCTTGAATGAGGATGACTCAGGAAACTACAAAGCAAAGCATGGTTATAAGTTTCTCTCTAAAGGGGATAAGGTGGACTGACCCAAGCATCTCTACTGGGCAAATTTCATTCTTCCCAAAGAAGGCATCTTCACTTGGCTAGCCATGAACAAGAAGATCCTCAAAAGGCTGGGGCTGGGCTCCTCATTCGAATGCACTGTGTGCCACGAGGTAAGGGAAACAATTGATCACCTCCTTCTAAGTTGCAAGTTCAGTCAAGATTGCTCGAAATGGCTCATGGGACAACTAAACTTGTGTGCACCTCTTCCAATTTCCTGAATGCAACTGCTCAAAAGCTAGCCCTTCATGGATTGTCAGCCCTTCGTTGCTGATCTAGACCTTGTAGAAGGAAAGAAATTTCAGAATTTTCAGAAATAGGTCGAGACTTTGGGAGGAGGTTTGCAGAGACCTAGAAAAGGCAATTTTGGAAACTGTCATTGCCAAAATTAGGAGATCTCATTTAAGAGATGCCAAGAGGACAAATTGGGATGACATTATGGTAAAGCATTTCGAAGAGTTAGCTAGCAATTCCTATGGAGGGGCTTTTCTCTCACACAAATAGAAAGTTTGACAGATCCAACATCAAATGGCTTCCTCCTGCGTGACCTTTTGTAAAAATCAATTTCGATGGCGCGTGCCGTGGTAACCCAAGGTCATCGGGTCTCGGGTGCATCATTAGAAGCAGCAATGGGAAACTTTTAGCAACAAAAGCTGTAAAACTACCTATAGGAACAAATAATGTAGCAAAAGCCTATGCTTTGGTCCATTAGTATCCAATTAGCAATTACCAAAAGTTTTAAACATGTCTAGATTGAAGGGGATTCATTGATAATTATTTCAGCCCTCGAGAGTAGGCATTCAAAAAATTGGGCCATCAAATACATCCTTCAGCAAGCATGGGATGCTCTAAAGTTCTGACTCTTTTCAGATTTCCCACTGCTACTGGGAAGGTAATAGGGTAGCAGACTAGTTAGGAAATTTGGCAATTGACCAGAATGAGCAAGAAGTCCTCTTTGATCAATCCTCCTTTCTTGATTTCGGTGTCTTTGATCCGGCCTTAACTTCTTAAGGGACAATTAGGTCTAGGATGGTGTTGGCTTCTCTTTTTTCGTCAGACATTTCAAGAATGGTGAAGATGCACGGGTGATCTTCTTCCTAGGTCTGTATGCTCACAACCTCTTCCTTGTCCTTTCCTTGAAATCCCAAAGACTTCCTCTTTGTCCTTGTCTGACCTGTCAAGGGACAGTTGGCGTGGGCGGGACAGGTTGGAAGGGGAGCTGACTGCTCCCCTTTTACAAAAGTTGAAAAAGGGGTAGTTAGTAATATTTCCACTATATCAGGAGGATCTGAAAGGGACAGCTAGCTCCGAATCATTCAATTAGGAGATTGACGAAGTTAAAAGGCCTCTCCCATTGTTCTCTTGCCCAGACTTCTATTTTACAAAACTTTATTGTTTCACACGAAGCTTACATCACCCTTTTTTTCTAGATGGATTGGCTTCAGCTATCAAATGGGTGTTTAATGGCTACTTTCTTGTTTAGGTGGTACTTGCTTTCTCAGTTCTCGTGGCTAGTGGTGTTTTGTTTTTTCTTATCTTACTCGCCTTTATTATTCTGCACTCCGGGATCTGGGAAGGGATTTCCCCCATTGTAAGGCAAGCTCTCTGTAAATGGTTGAAAAGACTTGATAAGCCCTCTCTCAGGCTTCCACCATGTTTTTAAATGGTTCGTATCAAAGTAATGATGTTCCCTATAGCTGGTAGTTTGATTTGATAGGATACTCAAGCTCAAGGTGGCGGATGGCATATCGATGCAAGCACAAGTTACCTGCTATTTATTATACACCTTGGCACATTTATTAGCGGACGCTCCTTTGTTGCTATTTAGGATCCCTCACATGGAGGCATTTTAACATTTCTCCCTAATTGCTTCTATCGTGCCTTGTTTCTGGTTGCAGTGCTTGTGTTTTTTGTGCAGGTTTCAAGCTATGGAGGGTGAAGTTTCCAACCACAGGATCCTACTTCCACCTTTCTCGTGGGAGTTAGTGATAAGGGATAGGGTTAACATCCTAGACCTAAACCAGATCTTTGAGTTTGATTGCACTCTCACTCAATTTGTTGTTAGAAATGTCTGCAATCAACGCTAGTTGGATGGATTGCCAGAACGTGAATTGCACTGGTTTGACGTGGTGTCTATGTTTTTGTCCAACTTGATGGACATCACCATTGATGCCAACTACGTCCTGTCAATTACTATGGGAATAGTTAACAAAAAAATGTTTGGGATCGACTGATGGAACATTGCCCTAGATAACTACGACATCCTCGTCAGTGATGCATGGGTTGGAAGACTTTTCCGGGTTCATTAGCTGCGCTCTAAGAAGTCTTACGAATGTCTCTATTGGACAATGCAAAGAGGATTGGGATGTGGTTGTATTCTCGATCTGGAAAAGGCCATCATGGACCACCCCTTTTGTGTGCCGAAGACTGTAAGGGTGAGGTGCAAGGAAGTATTTGTGGCCATTGAATTTCTTCGCCTCCATGCTCCTCATCTTCCGAGGAATCCAGATGCTAGATCACGCTCCTCATCTTCCGAGGAATCCAGATGCTATTACTTCCGATTCAGATACAGAAGAGAATCAGGAGCTAAACGAGGTGGATGAGCCTATGGTTGAGGTTAGTGTGGTGGTAGTTCTGAGGGGCTCGGGTGATGGTTAGCATTTACTGGTGTTAGTGCTTCTGGTTTTTTTGGCCACTGCTCCGTTGTTGTTTTGGCTTGTTTTTTGTCTATGTCGTGTCTTTACTGGCTCTGGTCTTTTTCCACTGTCTGATCAGGGAGCTATATCCCTTCTTTGTAATTACTATTATAATATTAATATATTTCTGAGGGTTACCCCCTCTTTCTGCTAAAAGAAAAAAAAATTACCATCAAGGATGGAAGCTAAAGGATGGGAGATCTTCGGTGCCATCTTTTTCATCCACCTCCACTCTCTCAACTGGGCGCATTAGTTTCTCTAATGGTGTTCACTATTCCTCATCCAATGCCCCTGCCTTTGCCTTCTATTGATATTTGTAATTCATGCCACAACGGAGAACCATGGTTTTTTTTTGTTTGTCTACATTTTTGACTTTTTAATGCTCAGTCTTTTAATCTTGTCCATCTTTTTGTGTTCATTGCCTCTGGTAATTTTGTGTAGCAAACTTGATCCAACTCTATGTAATATGTTTTAATATAATATAATATATGGGTGATTATATCACATTTTTATAATAATAATTATAATAATAATACATCAAAATTCCAATCCTAGAGAGTTCACGAAGCAGTTTTAGGGAACACTTCAATACCCCCTAATCAAAGGAAAATATGCATAGAGTTTGAAATTTTCATACAAATCCCTAGAGAATTAGTTGAATTGGTTGACTGGGCTTTTGAAGCCTGTTCAGAAATATATAATCCTTCACCACAATTTTCAGAAAATTGGGAGATCATTTCACCAACTAATCTACATTGATCTAGTAGAAGTGGTTTGGAAGTTGCATAAATGATATTTGAACATCAAGAATACTGGATTGGCATGAGGTATTAATCCCCACGACACCTAGCACCTCGTACACCTGTGAATGTGAATGTGATAGTTGAACAATTTGAGCAGTAATTTGAGAAATGCCATAATGAAGTTCAAAAGAACAATGAGTTTATGGAGGATGATAAAGAAAATAGAAGAACATGGTTCAAATAGTATGATTGAAGACAAATATGGGAGGACAGATATAAAAGAAATGATGAAATAAGATGGCAGAATCAAGCATCTTCTTCTTCATCTAGACCTATAGGAGGACCTATATGATAGTAGGTTTGGCAAAGAGTGATGAGGCAACAACCTAGCCTCATCCAATTTTTCCAAAGTACCCATTCCCCCTTCTTCCCCATTTATTATTCATTCAAATTATGTTTAATTAGAAGAATTATGTGTTATTTGAAGTAGAAAAATATTTAAATTACTTGGTTTATTTATTCTAATTAACCATGATCGAAAGTTGATAAATTTTGATGAATTTTTTTTTGTTTTTGCCTCTATATATTGCTATGGATACACTTTCAAAATATAGAGGACAACTTCAGAAGGCTTTGGTTGAACACAAAGAAGACTCCATAGACTTTCTCCATCAACTCTTAAAACATCAAACTCTGGATAAGGTGGAAGAGCTTTGGAAAGACTGGGATAGTACACTTCAAAACTCCCACCCTGAAATGAAGACCCCAGAGACATGCACAACCTAGTAGTTGAAAGCATTTTTGTTGAAATGGTTGCCAAAATAATTTCCCAAATTTATGCAAAGATATTATATTTATGTATAACAAACTTATTTACTACTTTCTTTTTGAAATTTCAAAGAGACTTGAATAGTTCATGCATGTAAAACACATGGCTACATTTAGGAATCTCGTTTAAATTTTGCTATTAAAGTAGTTAGTTATGTTGGTTTTGAACAATCAATCAATGAATCTATCTTTGAATGTTTGTAAGAAAAGATATACAATCAGTTTTCTACTATTATGATATAAAAGATGAGATATTGCAGACTCTAAAGTATTTTTTCTGATAATGAATGAATGGATGTTAAGTTTTATTGAATTTGTGAGTTGAGAATGCTGAGTTAAGAAACGTAAATTTCCGCTGAGGAGCTAGCCACTCCATGAAGAAAATGAAGTTGTAGATGTAGAGAAGTATTTCCTTAGTTATTTTATATGTGTATGCTTTTACTATTGTAGTTATATATTTCTAACCTATAGGTTGTGTGTTTGTGTGTGTTAATACCTGTTATAGATTGTGCATGTTATTGAATTCTTCTTTCGAGTTTGTCATAAATACTGCTGTGTGTGAGTTTCTGTAGCTAGTTGTGTTAAAATCATTGCTCTATTATCTAATAAGTGTGATGGGGAAGTACATTTCTATTTGGAAATATTTCATTCAAGTGATTTTATAGTTAAAGTTTGATTTCGAGCATAAGCAATTTTGTCTCCCATAGTTAAATTTTCCTTGCAATTTCAACATTTATGTTCCATAGTTAATCATTTCTATTTAGTCATGTATTTCAATTCCATAGCTAGACATTTGAATTATAGAATAACAAATTTAGGTATGCGTGTATTTTCTTTTCAATAGGATAAGGGCCTACTAGGACGACTTTTTGTCACCCTTCCAGAAGATAACCTTTGGACACCCCTAGTTTGACAAGAATTTAATCTACTAAAGTACAAGGTTCAACAACACCTTGTCAGATAATATTCTAGCACTTGTTTCATATAGTGGATTAAAGACCAATGATGATTCTGAGTTTGAAGATGTTATCTCTAGCTTTGGGGAAGAAGAGAGTTGTTATAAAATTTATTTAAATGACATAAAAGATCCTAAATCATCATATGAAGACCATGACCAATGCATTTTGAGCATACATACAAAGAGATGTCGTACCATCATTGGGAGCATGGTCAATGTCAAGTCCAATCTTGACACATCTTTAAGATATGACGAACATGAAAAGCATGAGGGAAATCAAATTAATGTAATGAGGTTGTGTATGATTGACTACAAGAAAGAGCAGGCCCCTCTTTAATATCATAGTCTCTCCACTTCATCTAGATTAGGAGGACAACTCATATGAAAGTAACCCTCAAAATTGATCAAAGCCATGAAATCTAGAGCATTGTAAGGCAAAGAGTTATTAGTTCCTCCTATTTTTCTTTTGATAGTTTGTGTGGTCTACCATATCTTTGAAACTAATTGCATGGAGCAAAATCATTAGATGAGGAACTTCTTTTGCAGTTCTCATGAATGGGCATGTTCTGTATTTCTAGTTTGTAAATGATAACTTATTTTTAGAAATAAGTTGTAGTTTGTAACATTAATTTTCACTTTTAGTTTTATTTTCAATATGCATAGTTTTAGTTAGGTTTAAGAGTGTTTTATGCAAATGTTCAATGGTTTGTCATTATTGAGGTAGTTGCAAAGTGGGTTAATGGTTGTGCAGTGGTTCAATTTTTAGTTCCAAAGATTGTGTATGAACATTTTTTGTAGATGTTTTCAAATTAAATTATGGTAATCATGCAAGTTAATTTTATAGTTTGATGGGATGTTGAGATGTATGCTAAATTTTTCTCTTTGAATATATTCATGTTTACTCTAATACTCAATGTAGTAAAGGAATTTCATCTTAGGTTTGACATGTGCAATCACACTTGCTCCAACTTTAAATTTCTATAGGATACTTGTATCAGGGATCAATTTGCTCTTAGAAAAGATGAGATAGTGGTTTGAATAGATTGGCATACCTCAAAGGGATCCTTTGCTTCTCTATATGATTTGGTTAAAAGAATGCCATGAAAAGACCACATATTATCTTAAGGTGAGATTCAACTTATCTTATGATTTGGGGAATTTTAGAATCAAGAAGTTACCATTGCCTTGTACATTTTGATCTAAAACAAGGTTCTTGTTCATATTTTTATTTCACAAAGTAAGGAGCAACTTGCATATCAATATTTTATCTATGCAAGAGTACACTACGAGGGAGGTGCATTGGAAGAAAAAAGTTTACGTCGGATTTTATTACTTTGTTGTTTATCAATGAGAGCAAGACCAAAGTTTTGTGCAACATGGCACAAGGGTTAGAAATGAACAGGGCATGGCTTATAAGGCATTTTCTAAATGTGTTGGATAGAGACTAAGAACATTGCATAGCCATATAAAATGGAGCATAAGTATTCAAAAGAAAGGAACTAAGAGTAGTTTTCAACATCAAATAGAGGTGTGGCTATTGAAGAAGAATAAGGACATCTAGCTCCAACTTCATTGCCTTCAATCATTAGCACAACTTTAGAGAACACTGAGAAAGCAATAGAATGATACATAGTCACTTTATTAAATATGGTGCAACCTTTCTCTCCAAGCATAGCTAGTATCTAAACAATCAACATTATAAGTTAAAGAATAGCTATATGGCATTTCATGAACTTTTCAAATGAGGCACCTAAGCTTTCAAGATGCACAAAGAATTAGAAAAGAGGTGCATGGATTGATATTAAGCACACCATGTCAAGAATTTAGTGTAGTCATTTCAAAGAGGTGTGCCACGTGGTATGAAGGTAAGATATGATGAAATGGTATGCAACAATATGACAAATCTTAGCACCTAGCTATGAATTCTAGCTCTTCAAAACACCACAACCATAAATCAAGGTGCAACATATAAAAGGCACAAAGTTCTAATGTTCCAATGTAGAGCCTCCATAGATAGGCATCTTTATTCTCAAACTATTATGTCTAGCCATTCCATAATACAATCTTCAAAATCTTAACATAGCAACTCTAGAATGAGGTACACAACTAGAAATATGTGTAATTATTATCACATAGAATTGCACCCAGCTTGGAGAGAGTCCAAGTATTCTAATGAGATAATGAAAATGATCTTGAGATGTGGGACCTTGCAAATTGAGATCAGACCTCTAGAGAAGGTTAGTTCCTCATTCTAATCCTAAAGCTCAGAGAAAACAACTAAAGCTAGTGCTAATACTATAGGGGAAAAAGGTAAGAAAGATAAACTGAAAATGAAAGAGGTGATACACCAGGTTGAAAATAAGAGCTCTCACAGAATTGATAAAATGCACAAAATAACCAGATACAAATAATAAACATACACAGATCAAACTAATTCTAATAGAGGTAAGGAGCAAGAAATGATTAGAAGGAATAAAACATTAAAAAACACATCATTCTTAGATCACATAGAGTCAAAATTAGCATGAAGAGGTAAAATAACTAGAATGTATTTGATCAAAAGGCATAGTTATAGTAGAGGAGTGCTCTGTTTGGAATATAGAAGCCTAAAGACTAACTATTTTCCAACCTTTTTTACATCTTATAGTCATGCATAAATAGCGTATGATTACATTTGACCTAATTAGGTTACAATGAATTGCCTCAAGGGATCTGTCAAAAAATATCTATGTCTGAGGGGATGTCTATCTACAAGAATTAACCATAGAAAATATCTAAAAACCTGGGTAGATGAAAGATATTTTCCCTTTAATGCAAGTAGCTGATTTGTCACCAAGCAAAGCTTTACAACACTTTAAATGTTTAACTTTTAAATCTCTACATGCTCCATTGATTCTAAATCTTGGATGATCGGCCTTTGGTGGTAGATCTGCAACCCTAGAAATGGTTGCCCATACGCAAGATAGGACAGAGTATTGAAGACGAAAGCCCAAAATTTGTCACAGACTACAAAAATATCTTCCATTGAGCCATTAGAGTTGTCTCACATGGAAGAATTGTGCCAATCCCCATGAATTTTACCTGCAGAGCTCAGCAACTTGGTTGAATACTCGACACCACTGAGAAGTTGAAAATCTTGGGTTTGAATCAGGAGCATTGGATGAACAAATGGTTTGAAGATTGGCAACCATCACTTATCCATATACTGCATGCTCGCAAGCCTTTCAACTAATGCCTACAGGGGCACAGTGACCACTATATGCCTCTTTTACTCTTTCACCACAAACCTGTAGGCCTCCTTGTTGACCGCCGTGACAATGCGGTAAACACATTACATACTGCTTGAAAACTCTTATATCGCATCGCTACAAGCTTACCCAGAAATCACCACGGGACCGTAGTGACACATTACTCTTCAACACCAGCCCATAAGCCTTTCAACTAACCCATTGTGGTAGCATAGTGGACATGGTATTTCTTACCGTCGACCCGCAAGCTTTTTTGTTGATTGCTATGGCAATGCCATAAGCATTATGTGTTTGGCTTTAAATCAATACTACCAGCCCGCTGACCTTTTTGTTGACTGCCATGGGAGGGCAGTAATCAGTTCTGACCACCTCTCTTTCTTGTTGTTGTCATGCCACGCTTCACACATATTGATGTAGCGTTGCGGTAAGAGGCCATATTGCACCTTAGTCCCCGTAAGCCTGCAAGGGTACATTAGACATACCCACAGGGATGCAGTATTGATGAAAATTGCAAAGGTTTTTAGCAATGAATGGCAGGAAATGACCTAGGACTTAAAGGGGGGACAAAGGAAAACACTTAGAGATCTCATGGATGGGCTATTTAGCCAAAGAGGCAAAATAGGTCAACATTTTGGTGACTTCTCAGGGGTGTTTACCTGCTAAACAAATAGAAACTAGTCACCTTAAGCATTCATTGGGCATGGGGTCAAGAGGTCAACAACAAGAACAGATGGGCTGAAATGGCTGGGCAGACCACCAATGCAAAACAAAACAACAAGAAAGCATGCATTCTCCTAACGAGAATATAGCAAAGTGTAAGGGCACTTATTGAAAGGAAGCCTAGAATGGAAACAAAACTAACCTAATCTGAAACTAACCAACTAGAATTGACCTTAAACAAATCCATTAACTGGTTCTTGAAAGTAATTACCTTTTCTTAACAATCTGAAATGCTTTATATGCTTGTGGGCAACTAGAAGGAGCTAAGAGAGGGATGGGCATATGAAAAATTGATAAAACACCTTCCCCAAAATGGAGATAAACTCACCTATCCACCTGAATTGATTGTTGATATTGCTGGCTTGTGGTGAATAAATGGGTTGATCCCACTCATTTTGATGCTCAACTTCATGCTTAGAGGTAAGCATGACAAGTGGTGGTTCTTCTTGATGTGTCTCCAGTTCAACTAGATGCCTAATTGGGCACCCTTTTGAAAGGACATGCAAATCAATGAAGTTGATATCATGCCTCTGCTTTGATTCTACAAACCTTTGCTGCTGATTGGAATGCTCTGGCTCTTGTATCTCAAATGGAGGGATTACTACCTCCTTCATTTGCTCAAACTACTCAGGGTTTACCTCATCTAAAGGCATTGATTTACTATCTAGGTTTGAGCAAAAAACATCAAGCTCATCTTAGAAATGAGCCTCCTCCAAGTCCTGTATACTTTTTAGTACAAGACTATTCACACGCCCTTCTTTATGAACTAGAATTTTACTGTCATACTGGGCCTCAGCTTGCAATAATCTGTCATTTTTTTCATTACTCCCATGTTGTTGCATTTCCACTACGAGCTGCCCGTCCTCTTCATTTTCAACATAACTAGGAAACTCTTGAAATAGAGAAACCTCATTTGCTTCCCAATTCAGAAACACACACTCGACCTATATTTGCCTTTGCCCCACCACAACTTGTTGACTAGATCTGATCTATTGTTTTGGGACTACTGATGGATTGCATGAATGGCGCTACTCATTACCTTGGGCTAAGTTGTTTTGATTTGGGACAAGAATAGTTGATGTACTCATAGTAGCTAAGTTCATGGAGTTCGGGAGACTAACACATCTTAGTCAATTTTGATTTTGACTATTCTCCTGACAAGGATGCCAATCAAGTAGATAGGGTTGATTAGAGCTTGGTATGGCACATCAACTATAGGAGTGGGTGCCATAATTGACTGAAAGATTGGGAATTCTTGAAATAATGGCATTGGAAGCCTGAAGGTGACCTTTCCAGCTAAAATAAAAAAAATTCTGCCCTAATAGCTACCTCATAGGCATCAAGTAATACATCTCCTCCTAGAGATTGGATCATGACAATGATACCACTATTCATGGATCTCAAATAATACAAGAAGGAAACATTAGGGGGAGGCCTCACCAATGGTGGGATTCTGTACCAAGCCTTCTGAAATCTAAAATTAAAATCCACCATGAATTCATAGGGGGCCTTTTTAATAGTGGCAAGCTACTCTAGATTTAGGGATCACTCTTGTCCTCAAAATGTTGATTAAGCCTTGTTCCTAAATCATCCCATTCATGAATTGAATTTATAGGTAACCCCCTATACCATTGGAGACCCTTTCATTTCAAGGAAGTATCAAGGAGCCTTACAACAACATTGTCTTGGGTAACATTGTGAATGGAGCATACATTGGCAATATCTTGGATGTGTTCAGTAGGTGTAGTGGCACTTTCATCAGTGAAAAAGGGAATAGCCTTTAGAGTTGGGATAGGGATGTCATTATATTGTGCGAGGTTGAGAGGGCTTTCACCATTAAAGGCCACAAATGGTCTATTTATTGGCTGGGCCATGACAGTGATGCGAATACTATGCTGGGTGTACAAATGCCTATTCTTGATGGAGAGAAAAACTAGGACTTCCATAACAGCTTGACATACTAGAGCATTAGCAGAGATGTATCAAAATATTCTTTGAAAACAAGGATAACAAGGCTGCTTTTGGAGACTGGGAACATACTAGAAGAGAGTTACCAGGTGATTGAAGATGCTTTTGAAAGCACTTAAACTAGGAATACCACTGAAATCTTGATTCTTGAAGCTCTTTACTAGCTTGGGCTAGATGCACTAGCAAATTTGTTCAGTAGAATCGCCATGGTGTTGTGAAGACTATACAGAATGGCAAGATGCACTGAAGAAAACACTAGATCCTTCAATGGATGATAGATTTCATCAAGCTAGTCTCACCAAGCGTGCCAGGAACTATTATCACATAGAATTGCACCCATCTTGGAGAGAGTCTAAGCATTCTAATGACACAATGGGAATGATCTCAAGGTGTGGGACCTTGCAAATTAAGATCAGACCTCTAGAGAAGGTTGGTTCCTCATTCTAAGCCTAAAGCTCAGTGAAAACAACTAAACCTAGTGCTAATACTACAAGGGAAAAGAGGTAAGAAAGATAGACTGAAAATGAAAGAGGTGATACACCAGTTTGAACATAAGAGCTCTCATAGAACTGAGAAAATACACAAAATAACTACATACAACTAATAAACATGCACATATCAAAGTGATTCTAACAGAGGTAAGGAGAAAGAAAATATTAGAAGGAATTAAACATTCACAAACACATCATTCTTAGATCACACAGAGTCAAAATTAGCATGAAGAGGAAAAATAACTAGCATGTATTTAATCAGAAGGCACGATTACAATGCAGGAGTGCTCTGTTTGGAATATAGAAGCCTAAAGACTAATTATTTTCCAACCTTTTTTACATCTTACAGTCATGCATATATAGTGTATGATTAAATTTGACATAATTAGGTTACAATTAATTGCCCCAAGGGCTTTGTTAGAAAATATCTATGTCTGAGGAGATGTCTATCTACAAGAATTAATTACAGAAAATATCTAAAAACCTAGGCAGATGAAAGATATTTTCCCTTTAATGTGAGTAGCTGATTTGTCACCAAGAAAAGCTTTTACAACACTTTAAATGCTCAACTTTTAAATATTTGTGTCCTCCATTGATTCTAAATCTTGAATGATCAGCCTTTGGTGGCAAATTTGTGACCCTAGAAATGGTTGCCCATATGCAAGATAGGATAGGGCATTGAAGATGAAACCCAAAAGTTGTTGTAGACTATAGAAATATCTGTCATCGAGCCATGGGAGTTGTCTTGCATGGAATAACTATACCAATCCCTATGAATTTCACCTGCAGAGCTACCAACTCGGTTGAATGCTCGGTGCCACCGAGAAGTTGAAAATCTTGGGTTTGAATTGGGGTCATTGGATGAAGAAACAGTTCTAAGATGGACGACCATCACTTATCCATATAACACATGCCCACAAGCCTTTTGACTAATGGTCGCGAGGGTGTGGTGATCGTTATATGCCTATTTTACTCTTTCACCGCAAACCTGAAAGCCTCCTTGCTGACTACCATGGCAATGCGGTAAACACATTACATACCGCTTGAAAACTCTTATACCTCACTGCTGCAAGCTCTCCCACACACTGTCAGGGGACCACAGTGACACATTACTCTTCACCACCAGCCCACAAGCCTTTTGACTAACCTATTGCAGTAGCGCGATGGACATGGTATTTCTTATAGCCAACCCACAAGTTGCTTTGTTGACTACTATGACAATGTGGTAAGCATTATGTGTTTGGCTTTAAATCAATTTACTGCCATCCTGCTGACCTTTTTGTTGACTATTGTGGGAGTGTAGTAAGTAGTTTTGAACACCTCTCTTTCTTGCCGCAGTCCCACCACACTCCACACAGACTATTGTGGGGTTTCGGTAAGAGGCCATATTGGACCCTAGACCCTGCAAGCTCGCAAGGGTACATCAGACATACCCATGGGGTTGTGGTATTGATGAAAATTGGAATTTTTTAAGCAATGGATGATAGGAAATGACCTAGGGCTTAAAGGGGGAACAAAGGAAAACACTTAGAGATCTCATGGATGGGATATTTGGTGAAAGGGACAAAATAGGTCAACAATAACTATTTCTAAATTTGGTCTAATAAATAATGTGTGTAATTTCCATGGAAATCATTTGAATCAAGGTGTAAGTATATGATAATTGGGAGGCATAATCAAGCTAGGTGCATTACTAAATAGGTATTTTGAAAGGTTGTAACACCATGTATACAATGCATAGCTCCAAAAGAGTGGTAGCTTCAATAAAAATATTGCATGATCATGTGTAAATGAGGCATAGCCATGGAAATGTTCTATAAGCACATAGAACATGATGCATAGCATCTAAAGAAGGTGAATCAATCATAAATTAAAGTGCAAATCTTCTAAAGTGAAGTAACTTTCCAAAAGCTTAAGTGGCCATGATAAAATAGCTCAAAAATATGGTTACTTCATTCATTCATACAACTAGATAATAGAAAGCTCCATCCACATATTCAAATCATTTGATCAACTCGTCTCAATCCAATGGATGACACAATATATCTAGGAATTTGCCAAAAGCATCAGTGCAAAAGTGTGTGCCATTGGTCCACATTGTTTGAGTTGGCAGAAGGACCCAACAAGTAGTAGAGAGCCTTCAAAACTATAGGATCTTATTTCCCATCCACCAACTTGTGTAACATATAACTATTGTCAAAATTTCTTTTGAAAAATGTTGCACCATTGGTTCATAGGAATCCAAGCTAGTAGAAGGGTTCACCAATTTCTTAGAGCCTTCAAAACCATTGCTTTTTTCCTCAAATCTAATGGCTAGTGCATTAGCCATACGATGTCAAAGGTACCTTCAAATGGATGGTGTGCCATTGGTCCTTTATGAGATTATGTTGTATGTGGACCCAAAAAAAAGGAATGTTTTGAGTTTATAAGATTTCTGTAAAGCTCATGTTATGATTTTAGAGTTATTTTAAAATCTTTTATTTTTAAAAGTATCATTAAGGATGCGGTCCCGTGGAGGGGGGCTTCCTAAATTATCTCAGTGGTTTTGCTAAGATTTTTTAGGAGAATTTTAAAGTGAATGGTGCCATGAATTTTGTAGTTCTGGGTATGCTTAAAATTTTAAGCTTTGAAATTTATGGAAGCTAGTGGTCTCATGAAGTTTTTTTTACAATAGTTCAATACTGAATAATTTAGTAGAGATTTTTTAGGAAGATGGCATCCAATGATAATTTTTAAACTGTTGCAATAAACTAAGGTTATAAAATTTTAAACTATTGTGATAAACTTATGTTATAAATTCTCTCCAAATATTTTCCTATATTAAATGGAGGGAATGTAAAAAACTAGTAGAAAACTCTCTAATATGGTGAGAGAAAGTTTCAGTCCCAACCCAGCTATACCCACTCAAAATCAACAACCTAAAAAGTAGATGCTCCTATTTTGGAGAAAAATATTCTATTTTATGTAGTAGCAACTTTTTTGGGGTTTCATGGGATCCCTTGCTCCACAAAATAGATCTTCTAGCAGCTCCACGGAACACCTTCCTAAAGGATAAAATATAGCTCTTGAGAATAGTAAAGGTAAATATTTATTGTTTAAAGCATGATAATAGTTGTAGGATGAGAAGCTACAGCTCATGCATGAGTAAATGAAGTGAAATCCTCATTTAATAAAACCATCCATAAGGAGAAAGTAGAAGACAAATAGGGAATTCAAAGTGGTGTCTTTCATGCAATAGGATATGGTTTTTTTATGTGGGAAGACAAGTTAAAAGAGGAAATAAAGGTGGGAGATTGAGTCGATTGCAGAGGTGTTCATCATGCAATGGGAAGGGAGAATAGGGTTTGGATTTTCTAGATTTTTCTATTTTTTCTTGTAATCTTCTAAAAATTTCTTTTAAATTTTTTTGTAATTCTTGATTCAAGAAAAGGAGAGATATTCTTTACTAGTGGAAGCTCTTCCATTTTTTTCTCTCAATCCCTTATGGAAAATATTCTATAACCATTATGCAAAAAAATAATAATATTGTGACTATGCAACCTACATTTCACATTTTCTTGTTAACTTATCTTTCAAATATGAAATAGAATATTCTATTGTACCATGCTCTCATTTATTTTGACAAGTATATTTTTTTTGATCTTTTTTATGAGGCATATGTAGCCTTATTTTGTGAATCTAAGATCAATTAAACCCTTCAAATAAATGACTATATGATCTTCACCTTTCATTATTACATTTACATTTATTTTATTTGAGAACAACATATTTTATGCAAATAAGCCATGTGTGAATAAGAGGTTTTTGTAATTGGCACAATTTTAGATAGGATTTATTTTTTATTTTCTTCTTTCCTTTTCTCATAAATGTCTAAAGTGAATTCACAAAAAATATTATGAAGAGTCAGTGTCTAAAATCCTAGAGGTTATCTCACAAGCCACATCCCATGCTTGTGAGATTTCCCATGTTGGTCTAGGTTTGTACCTAGGTGCAATATTCAAGTATAGATTTGAACATCAATAGAATGTATAAATAGAAATTAGTAACCACATAGGAGAATGAACCTAACTTTATACAAGAGTGCTAACTTTATCAATATATAATTATATTAAGTCATACTATCAAAATGGGTCCAAAACTAAATGGGAATTGATAGTGATATATAATTTTTACATTGCTATATAAAATTTTTCTATATAGCTAAATAATATTTATAACAGTAAGGTCCTATGGATTTTCACCTAAATTTATTTAGCAACCATTATTTTAGGAGCTACTATTAGAGATAGTGGTCCCATGATTGTTAATTAAAATATATATGTGAAAAAGGGTAGAAAAGAAAGGAAATATATGCAACTATGTGGAATATTTTAATAATCTTTTCTTAAATAATTAAAAATTTGCATAAAACTACCTCTATTACTCAATTTTATTAAACCACATAAATATAATAAAAAAATTTAATATTTAAAGAAACTATGTTTTGTTTTACTTCTATTATTTATTAATAAATAGATTTTTTTAAAAGTTAATTTATGAAAATTTCCTTTTACTCAACTGCTAGAACGAATCTTCTCTGGAAGGTCTTTAACAATTTTGAGGGCAAAAATAATCTCTTTTAGAACTGTATTTTTTTATAAATTTCTCCCAATCATTAACATACTCCTTAATGAGGGGGAATTTAATAAAACCAGAACACAACAATGCACCAAGCTTTTGAAAGCAACAATCAATTATTTCCAAAACACACTCCAAATTGTTTGATTAAAAGGATGTATGCTTACATTCCAATGTTGGTAACTAATGGATAGGACAAAAGTCAAAGATAGGACAAAATCAGTTTTGCATGAGTTTTATGGACTCTTACAAATTGAAATGGATGTTGAGGCATTCCTTCCTCACGCAAGAGTGGTGGGAGGGCATGTTATACAATGAATCCTTACAACATGGGTATACATTCACTAAAGACAGAACAAATTGGATGAGTTGAAATGGGTCGTTGAGACATTCTGCAATCACGCAGATATTGTGGATGGGTATTCTATTCTGGAAGGCTTAAGCAGTCTGGTATAAGTATTCAGCTATAGCAGAAAGATATCCATAGTTGGACAGGATGATAAAATAAATATTGATGGTTGGTTTAATCTTTCTAGTTGCTGCTAGCTTCGTTTCAATATTTTGGCATAATATTTGGTTATAGATGGTTTAATATTTCGATGGTACTGGTTGTATGCGGTATTCTATGCGTTAGAGAATGGCATCTTGGCATCTAATTAATATTTCCATGGTGAGGAAGCTGTTGGAGTGCTATAGGTGGTATTGGAAAAAGAAAACACTGGGATTCAGGATTATGGGTTTGATTGAGATGACTTCGATGCCGTTCTTGTGGGACGTGGCGCCAATGTGTTGAGGAGTGGATAATCCGGTGCAGGATCTTGCTGAAGTCTAAGAAGGTTGTCACTCTTCCATAGTCTTTCAACTCCTATGATCTTTTTCAGAACACAGGGTGGAATCTGATTTTCAAGTTTCAAATGTCCAACATAATCTCTCGTCTTTTAATGTTACCACCTTTCTGGGAGTGGAATATAATGGTCGAATAGGTTAACTGCATTCAAAGGAACTCGAAAATAAAGCATGCATCCATGGTTGTCATCCAAGCAAGCGTACCTCCGATCTCTAGCTCAAAAGAAAAGGAAAGAGGAGAGAATGAAGGAAAAAGAGAAGAAATGAGAAAGCGAACATGATAGAAGATAACCAAAATGGAATGTAATAGGGAAACGTTAAGATAATGAATTTATGTATGAAAGGAGGACATATCTAAGTATACTAGTAATGGAAGAAACAAATTGTGGAATGAAATATAGAAGTTAAATTTCATACTTATATTGTAATATGAGACAATGACAATGGTGTTTTACTTTTTGCAATGTATAAGAAGCATTTTTAATTTACATTTAAAATATATAGTATTTACAGTAAATGTTCCTTGTATGATTAGCAAATGAAATAAATAAATTGTGGAATGAAATATAGAAGTTAAATTTCATACTTATATTGTAATGTGAGACAATGACAATGGTGTTTTACTTTTTGCAATGTATAAGAAGCATTTTTAATTTACATTTAAAATATATAGTATTTAAAGTAAATGTTCCTTGTATGATTAGGAGTAATACAAGGTTTATAAAATTTGGGTTTTCATCGCGAACATAAGCGTTCTCTTGTATTATTGTATTTAGGGTAGTATCAAATGCACGTGTATTGAAGGATAAAACATTAGTATGATGTTGTAAATGATTATATAAAGTAGAGATATTTTCATATTTTTAATGCAATAAAATCCATTGAAAATATTCTTGAAACTTTAATTGTATAGTGAAATCACTATTCTTTGGAGGTTTAATACTATAGAGCTAATTCAACTTTGAAGAGATCAATTTAACAATGAGAAAGCTTAAGGAAAAAACAAATGTAAGTACAAATGAAAAACAACAACAGTTGGGTGTTGCTTCTCTTAAAAGAATAATAAGAAAACCATGCCTTTATAGTCAATCAAAGAAGAATGTCTTCTGTAAAAAGTGTGTGCATATGTGAAAATAATATTCACTTGGCCAGAGAATCAAGTATTCTTTGTATAATATGTAAGTAAAGTAGGTGATTAAGTTTGTTGTATAAAATATAAGGAAAATAAAATTTTAAAAACTCTAAAACAAAAAAATAAAATATTTTGATTGATTACACAAATAAAATAAATTATACACTTCCAATAGCTTTCCATTTTGTAAACTTCCAATTATACACAACCGAAATAAATTGCACACTTCCAATAGAGTTTTCTTGTCAATGAAATATTTGGACACTTAATACTATAGAGTTAATTCAACTTTGAAGAGACAAGTTTAACAATGAGAAAGCTTAAGCAAAAAACAAGTGCAAGTACAAATGAGAAGCAACGTTAGTTGGTTCCCAACTATTGATGCTCTTAAAAAAATAATAAGTAAACCATGCCTTTATAACCAATTAAAGAAGAATGTCTTTTGTAAAAAATGTGTTCATCTATGAAAATAATATTCACTTCACCAGATAATCAAGTATTCTCCACATAATTTGTAAGCAAAGTAGGTGTTTGAGTTTGTATTTTAAAATCTAAGAAAAATAAAATTTAAAAACTCTAAAATAAAAAAATTAGAACATTTTGATTGATTATACAACTGAAATAAATTACACACTTCCAATAGCTTTCCATTTAATAAATTATTTTATATAGTAAACTTAACCAAGTCAATAAATTTAAACATAATCAAAATAACATTTACATTTAAAAAATTTATCATCAAGGCTTCCTCGATATGAATGTGTTCAATACATCCTAGCTTAGTTACATCCTAAAACACAACCAATACGAAAAATGTAAAACAATTAAAGAAAATATAAAGGTGAAAATGAATGAGGAAAAACAAAAGGAAATAATGTTCTTGCCCCAAAATGATGCATGTCAAGCTAACAACATATCCCTTTGTGATCTGATATATATCATTACCTACTAAGAACCTATCCCCTTGATGATTGGAAATAAATAAAAAAGTATGAGCATAATTTAAAAAAAAACTAGCTTATATAGTATTTTTGCATATGTTAGGCGTATTAAAAGTCTATTTGGAATCAATTAGAGCCAAATCCATAAATCTAGACCTAAAATCAATGGACACTTTTATAAGTTTGCACAATACAAATCTATGTAATCATTTGGCATCAAGTTCACTTCCCCAATTAAAAACTACATCTTCCACCTTTTGTACATCCGCCTCCTTTTGGGACACGTTATAATGAAATGGGTATGCTTTAATAGAAATAAATAGATTCATTATTGTGTGTAAATTCTTTTCTTCCCTACTCAATGCCTCCTAGCAAACACACTCCCTAGGTAAGTCTGTATTTTATTGTGGTTTTTTCCTTATATGTACAAAGTTGTTCTTTGGTCCATGTAAATCTATATTTTACCATGGTTAATCACAATGTTTGAATTGCTTTGGTTTGTTGGCTTTAATTTTGGAGACCGTTAAGGTCTTTAAGTATCACTTTGGTTGTTTAAAATTCCACACTGCCCTAGTTTACTACAACTTAATCAATGGTATGTTTTGGTGCATCAAGACATGACTGGACCCACATTTTTAGTCTCTTATGAGTTTTGTTAGCTTCTTGAGGCATTTTTACTTATGAATTCAAACAAGCACAATACTATTATTGTCCAAATGAATGTTCCAGGTAGGCCTGGAATTTGACGGTCACCCTTGCCTGTCATATAAAAATTTTATGACAGTTTTACCATTCAACTACCTTTCAATTGACGTTTTAAGAAAAAAATTAATTGTCAAAAAAATGTTTGAGTGAATTTTTTTATATTAAAAAATGCAGGTTAAAAAAAAAGAGCAGCAATCAATCAAATGTGTATTAATTATTTGATGTCTTGAATTCTAGATGTTATTTCATTTTGTTATATATTTACTGCAGGTATCAAATTCTAGTATTAGACCAAGGTGCATAGAAGTGTTAGATGAATACCTCCAAAATATAATGCCAATAGTAATACTCTCATAGCCATTTTCGAAATTCCACTATGCAGAAGACCAAACACCCACAATGTAACCATTGTTAAGCAAGCCTGTGGAATATGGGTGGCTTTCACAAATCAATTACTCATTTCCTTGAATCTTCCAAGCCAAAAACTAGACTTTCTCAAAATTAGATATTACATGCATTCACCATATCTTTTACAAATTTCTAGGAGATCTTGTTTTAAAAGCAAGAAGTTTCTGGCCATACCTTAAGAGCAACTCTTGAAGTCTGGGAGAATTCTCAATTGCTACACACTGTGCATAGGTGGACTTGAAAAATTGAATAAAAATGGAGGAAGTAGCAGCATTACAGTATACAATTTATAGCTCTTCTTAATATGTGTATTTGTAATTGTAATTTGTAAAGTTATCTTTATTCCATATATAATAAACAATGAATTAAAAAAAACTTGTGCTTTGTTTTTTCCTAAATTAGAAATTAGAAATAAATAACATATTAGAAATAAATTTAAAAAATTTATTGAAGATAAAGTTGATAAACATTGTGAAAGAAAACATTATTTATATTTTTATAATGTAAAAAAACTTTTTATTTGTAGTTTTTTTCTAAATTACAAATTAGAAATAGATTATTCTATAGACAAAGCAAAGATTATTTTCTAAATTGACTTTTAAAAATAAAAACAATATAAAGATTTGTTTGTAATTTTTAAAATTTATTGAACTAAACATTCTAATTTAATATATATTCAAGATAAAGTGGATAAACATAAAACATTATTTTTATTTTTATTAAAAAAATGATATATATTATAACTAAGAATACTATATTATATTTTCTTATAATAAAATTTTATGATTTACTAATAATTTAAAGAGTCATATATACGGTTATATAAAAATTTAGCAAGTCAAGGTATATGGTCCAATAAATTTTAGAGTTGTAAAATATGGTCTAAAATAGCAAAAATGGCCAAATAGACCATCAAATTCCAAGCCTTCCTTTCTTACTTCATTTTTGCTTGTCTGCATTTAAATTGTAGTCTTCAACCTAACACTTCTCTAGAGTAAAATTTTGAAGGGAAGAGGAAAGAAAGCCTCCTATCAACATCAGACCGTGATTTACAGTTTAAAAAAATAATATTCTCTATTCAAAAATATATTGTCTAATTATTTACTATGGATAAATGAAACATATAAACCTTTATCTTTTAGTGTTTTGTACTTATCTTTCTTAATATTTTTTTATTGTTCCAATCTTTGAGAAAAAAAATTACAAAATATATTAGACTTGTATATTATATGTTTTGTTAATATAACTAATATATTGGTCATCATTCCAATAAAATCTTTTAATTAAAAGATTTATCATTAAAAAAAATTAAAATACAATTTAATAATAATGGGAGCTTTGCAATAGGGTATAGAAATCCATCAAAGCATAAAGGATAGAGGTATTTTGTCAGATGTAGTGACAATTGCCCTGGTAGACATGTATGCAAAATGTTGAAACATAGACAAAGCACATGAACTGTGTTGACAAAATGCCTCAAAGAAATGTGGTCTCGTGAACTGTAATAATTGTAGGATATGCACAAATTAAACTTTTTGAGAAGACTTTAGAAACTTTCTAGCATCCTCCCTGCCTGTGCCAAAATGGGAGCTTTGGAACAGGGTATGGACATCCATCAAAGCATGAAGGATAGAGGAATTTTGTCAGATGTTGTTGTTGTAATTGCCCTGGTAGACATGTATGCAAAATGTGGAGACATAGACAAAGCATGTGAACTATTTTACAAAATGCCTCAAAGATATGTGGTCTCATGAACTTCAATGATTGTAGGATATACACAAATTGAACTTTTTTAGAAGACTTTAGAAACTTGCTAGCATCCTTCTTGCCTATGCCAAAATGGGAGCTCTGGAATAGGGTGTGTGGTGTAGGAGCACCCCGAGACACTGAGGATCAGGAGGATCCCTACTCTATTTTGTCTAAGTTGTCTTTTCATGTTTGTAAGGCCTTAGCACCATATTGAATCATAGTTGGCCGAGTAGCGGTATAACATTGAGTCTGTATACATGTCATTAAAGATTGTAACCGATTTGAATGGATGTAACTGAATGGCAGAGGTGGTTGTAGGGCGATTCGCTTTCCACCTTATGTAACTGCCAATATGAGATTCTATATAGCAGGGTTGTGTTCGTTAAGGGATTCAGACACAGAGGCAGAGAAGAGTGATGTATGCATATTTTTTTTGAGAAGAAGCAATAAAAAGTTATGTTTGATTTAATTGTAGAGATGTAAATTGAAAGCATTCCATTGGTTGAGATTTCTTCAAAATCAGTGGAATGACTTCCTTAGAGTTAGATTATTTTCTGTTTTGTTGAGTTTTTGTTTCTGTATACTTGTTTAGTGTCTGCATAGTTTTAAAATTACAAAAGTTGTCATCGGTATAATACAGCCCCTTGGGGAATCTTTTGGAAGTTATACCGAGCAACGGTGTTGGACCGATAAGAGGTGCATTAGTGCAGAACGGCTTTAGTCTCACCGACGATGGGTTGTATCGGCGTATCGGCAGACCTTGGTTAGAGTTCACTGATGGGGAGTAGTCACACGGAAGTATAGGGGGTAGTCAAATGACGTCAAGAGTATCGGTGCATCAGCCAGAGTTTGTAAGTACTCGCTGATGAGAAGAGTCTCACCGACGTCAAGAGTTGGTCTCATCACTGTGTCAGCCTGATGAGAATGAGGCTACACCGATAACACTAAATTACACCGAAGACAAAAGTGATCGGCGTATCAGCGAAGCAAATTCTAACACGGCCGATAGTAATTTTCTTGCCGATAGGCAAGAAGTGTAGAACCTCACATCGGAGTGACTAAGACTTCAAAGAGATAAATTGTAAAGAGGCCGACGGGGTATGTTTGGCGGATAACAAAAGGAGGAGAGTTAATCAGTGAGATAGAAGATCAGACTCTAACTGATCAATTTTGATTAGTTGTCCATTCCCGCTGTGCGCTCCACATCAAATTGGTATCAGAGGTAGCGAAAGGTCTAGGCAGTTGTGTATTTGATTTCTGTCACTAAGAAGGCAAATGAGGAGTTGAAGCAAAATGTTTGGTTGGTGACCATTTTGAAAATAGAGATCATAGAAAGTATTTTGAAGGCTGACAGTAGTTGCTAGACTGTTACAGATGCTCATGCCATCTAGTTGCGAGAAGGAATAGGATTCTTGTAGTGTGTGGACAGACGATGATGAGGTCAGTCATGACCATTCACCAATAGAGGTTTGGCTAGAAGAGGGTGCAGAGTGAGGCCACTACGAGAGAGAGTGGTAGTACATCTCCAAGATCTACTATTGGATGAGAGGAATGGGTTTGTAGCAGCGTGTAGGATGGACATTTGATTGAGCATTATGTTGTAGTCATTGAGGATTTGATCAGTCTGAGAGTACTCCATTGCTAGGAGTAGAAGGAGCCTGAAGATACTGTCAAATGCTGATAGTAGTTTTCCATTGTTGGTTGATTGGTCACCACTATTCTATTGATGTGAAGATTTGAAGCCTGAAGCTGAAGAGGTAGAGTGAAAGATAAAGACCAAGACAAATAGAGATGGAGACGAAAACCATTTTGTTTTGCAGATACATTTCCAAGGGACTTGGAAATCTTTGTTGGTTGGTTGTATGATGCAGGAGCACCTCGAGACACTGAGGATCAGGAGGATCCCTACTCTATTCTGTCTAAGTTGTCTTTTCATGTCTGTAAGGCCTTAGTGCCATATTGAATCATAGTTGGCCATGTAGCGGTATAACATTGAGTCTGTATATGTGTCATTAAAGATTGTAACCGATTTGAATGGATGTAACCAAATGGCAGAGGTGGTTGTAGGGTGATTCACTTTCCACCTTATGTAACTACCAATATGAGATTCTATATAGCAGGGTTGTGTTCATTAAGGAATACAGACACAGAGGCAGAGAAGATTGATGTATGTATATTTTTTTCTGAGAAGAAGCAACAAAAAGTTCTGTTCGGTTTAATTGCAGAGATGTAAATCGGAAGCATTCCACTGGTTGAGATTTCTTCGAAATTAGTGGAATGACTTCCTTAGAGTTAGATTATTTTCCATTATGTTGAGTTTTTGTTTCTGTATACTTGTTTAGTGTCTGTGTAGTTGTAGAATTACAGAAGTTGTCATTGGTGTAATACAACCCCTTGGGGAAGCTTTTAGAAGTTATACCGATCAACGGTGTTGGACTGATAGGAGGTGCATTGGTGTAGAACATCTTTAGTCTCACCAACGACAGGTTGTATTGGTGTATTGGCAGACCTTGGTCAGAGTTCACCGACGGGAAGTAGTCACATCGAAGTGTCAGGGGTAGTCAAACGAAGTCAAGAGTATCGGCGCATCGGCCAGAGTTTGTAAGCGCTTGCTGATGAGAAGAGTCTCACCAACATCAAGAGTTGGTCTCATCACTGCGTCGGCCTAATGAGAATGAGGCTACACTGACAACACTAAGTTACACCAAAGACAAAAGTCATCGGCGTATTGGCGAAGCAAATTCTAACGCAGCCGATAATAATTTTCTTGCTAATAGGCAAGAAGTGTAAAACCTCACATTGGAGTGACTAAGACTTTGGAGAGACAAATTGTAAAGAGGCCGAGGGGGTATGTATGGCCGATAACAAAAGAAGGAGAGTTGATCGGTGAGACAGAAGATTGGACTCTGACCGATCAATTTTGATTAGTTGTCCGTTCCCGTTGTGTGCTCCGCATCAGTGTAGACATCCATCAAAGTATGAAGGATAGAGGAATTTTGTTAGATGTTGTAGTTGTAACTGCCGTGGTAGACATGTATGCAAAATGTGGAACCATGGTCTAGGCACATGAATTGTTTTATAGAATTCCTCAAAAAAATGTAGTCTCATGGACTGCAATGATTGCAGGATACACATAAAATGGATTTTTTGAAAAAGCTCTAGAAGCTTTCAAGCAAATACAATTAGCAGGTGTAAAGCCAGACTACACAACCTTTTCTAGACTGCACAACCTTTGAAATAAGACATATTCTTTATTGTCAAATAGGATAATATTAAGCGGTGAAATAACTTGGGTTTTCATAATGGAGCCCCTAGCTAATATATTGGAGTTTTTAGTGGAGCATCACGTAAAAATCCTAAAAGACACAATAGGCCATTAAATTTAGATAAAAGTTCTAGGGTTTTTGTAATGGAGCCTTGGGTTCAGATCCTAAAATATGGGATAACACAATACATTAGATAAAATACTGCATCCAACTTATTGGGCTAGAATTAGTTGAACCAAGTTTGGATTTCACTTCACTCTGTTTATAAATTATGCTACTTTATACCAACCATATGTTGTTGATATACCTAAGTTTGTACTTTTCCACTTGGTGTAGTGAAGCTTTATCTTAACTAATGTTACTCACTCCTTTGGCCTTCTTTCTTGTTTATCAACAGATTATTTCTTTGTAGAAGCAAGTTGAGTTGAATTTTGAGACCAACATCACTATTATAGTCTGGACTCTGCATGTTTTGATTGATTGGACTTTTTCACTTTGTTTATAATGCTTAATACATATGCATACGGAATCCATGCAGTTGTGGCACTGCTTCTCTCTACTTACAGTAATGTAATTTTGTCTTGGCTATTGTTTCTCTATGTTGTGGCCTTCTTTCTTGTTGAAGCTCTAGTAATTTGTGTATAGGAGCTAGTTGAGTAGGTTTCTAAGACCATCATCTCTGTTATCATATTGATGATAAGAGAAATTTTAATGTCATTTAGGCCAACATGGTCTGTGGGACCTATAAAAGTGTGTTTCATTGTTCGGAAAATTATTTCTAGGCATTTACTGCTTAGTATTAGAGATGGTCAGTGTTGCTAGGAGACTGAGACTGGTACTGGTATTGGAGATGGGTACTGGTACACCATCTTTTTAAAACATAGGAGATAGGCATATAAATAGTAAATATTAAATATATAGGTGTTAAATAGTTGAATGATTTAAAAATAAATTCCCTATAAACTTTGTGACCTCAACATTGAATGATTGAAAAAGGTCAACTTGAACTAAAAAAAACAAACATTCATTTAATTTCAACCTCATAATGATAAAAAATAATTGTCTTTCCTTGATTAAAAAAATATAAATATTCATTCATTTAATTTATAATAAGGGGCAGTTTGGAAGAAAGAAGCATGATAAATACAAAGGCAATGGTGGTGAAATCATAAATGAAATTGCAAGGTTCTAAAACACCAAAAATCATTAGGAGTTCCATTCTGTGTTGGAAACTGCCAATTCTTTTTGACTTTTGCAACTTACAATCATTTTCACTTTCCAGCTATGCTAAAAGAAGAAACAACATAGCCTACACAGAATCTCTCATTGTGACACATTGTCCCATAGCCTCCATATAATTTGACACCCGCCCTCTGCAGTGCTTCCCACAATTCAAGTCAACATGGTGATTCCCAAGACTCAAATGTAGAACACATTGTTTCCCATGTACCACAGTGTGTGACAATGCAACTTGGAAAATAGGTGTCCAGAAAATGGGAAATCTGGATTGGCTGCAAAATGAAAAGTAATGGCTCAGGCTCTCACCTGATACAGATCCTTAGGAGCTTATGACCCAAATCGAGACCAATAAGAAGGTTTTATTTTTCATGTTCAGAATTTTTTAATAAATGTATGGAGACATGGATGTGACATCTCCTGTCACTGGATACATATCCCTACCCATCTCTGTACCAAAGATGAATCCCAGACCCTGAGAGGCATACCAGAGGATGGGAGATGCATCTCCTTGCAGTAAATAATTATCAGGCATTGTTCAATAGTTTTAATTTGAGATTTCATGCACTACTTTATGGCTGCAATTACCTGGGTAGCTGAGCCTAATATCATTGCTAATAGCCTGCTAATATTAGGTACATTTTCAGGGATCTGTTATGTAATGAAGTCATTTTATTTTAGATTTTTGAGAATATTTTCACAGTATTGCATGCTTGTGGATTTTTATGGATTGAGTTGTGTATATTTTTTAATCACCAAAAGTAGAAGAGATTAAGGACACACATACCCAGGATGACAGTCACTGTATCTCCATTTGACCTCACCCAATATAGGGTCTAGAGCTACAACATCACCCGCACCAGTACCTAAAACCAGCAATGATTTTTTCCCTTTCTTTCTCTGCATCCAAAAAAGAGTTTTAACACTCACTAAAAGTTTATTTTAAATTTTGAGCTGCAGTATTAGAATAAACAATACCTTTTTTCCAATGTATGGACTCCATTTCATGGATGAATAATCAACAGACAGGTGGCCATTAGATGTGCCAAGGTTTGAACCTACAATGTCATAAAACTCACTCTGCATCTGACCACTTACTATTTCCCATATCTAAATACAACCAAACACTTTAATTCAGACCATAAATATAAAATAAAATTAAATCCGATCTCAACATTTAAGTTTATGAAAAAAATTCTAAAGCAAACCTTGCCCATTCGCAAAACCAACGTGTTCCACTTCGTGGAGGCGGTTGGTCAAGTAAAATTTCAAAAAATTAACATCTATAATCAGCACTCTAAATAATATGAACTGAATTTTAAAGGAAAAAAAGGAAACAATGAATAGATGTAACCAATCAATTCATTTTCTAATCTTCTAAATGTATGATGTTCAGGCTACCATAGAATGGAATTATAATAAGTGGTGATATGGCTATGATTTTATTTGCTTGCGATTCCAATTTGAGCACCAATGTTGAGTAATGATTTTCAGAAGGCATTTGATAAGGTTGGTATTTGAGATTATGCCCCAGAGATGAAAGCTAGAAGGAATGGCCCCAGATTACCCTTCCATATGTGGGGTGAATTACAGAGATCACACAAAGAATTTTGGGGAAAAGTAACATCAGGAGTGTTTGTACATGTTGACAAAGAAAAAGGCCCTCAAACACATGTTTATATGGAGTTGCCTACTTGATCCCATGCTTGTGTGAGAAACAATCCGTTGGTGAAACATGGAGATGGGTACACGTTAGGATGAAGTAAGATGTCATAGAAATCATAAATTGAAGGGTGAAGAAGTCAGCATCAGCAAAGCATTCCTATAAGCTAGAATATCATCCTAGCACCAAGGACACAAGGTTCTTCATCCTGTTCTATTCCCACTATTACCGCCTACTATAGAATTCTATCAAAAAGAAAAATGAAAGAAAAACAAATACCTTAATGCGCCCATTGCCTGCAGTAATGGAAAAATAATCTACTGAAGGACTGAATGCAGTGAGGACATCCTTTAAGTTTGGAAGCACATTTCAGCTAATTTTTTGGTTCCAAAGCAGTGTAAATAATAAAATTTGAGCTGCAATAGAGATAAGACGGACAAAAAGAAAGGTTGATAACAGAAACAGCTTAACAAAGACTTAACAGCATTTAAAAATGATGAGGGATTTGGAAGGGTTTAGCAATGGCGGCTGCTAGGGTTTAACACGGAGTAATGGGAAAAAAATCTGCTGAAGGACTGAATGCAGTGAGTAAATCCTTTAGGTTTGGAAGCGTCATTTCAGCTGACTTTTTGGTTCCAAAGCAGAGTAAATAATAGCTGACTGACTTGAAACACACCCATGAAAAGCATTAGAAAATTTCCCGGCGTGAGACACTTTTCAGGGACAAAAATGTTCCACATATAAGCCTATCGGCTAAATATATTAATACTAATGAATATAAGTTACAACAAAAGGGTGGAATTGACTTATATTATGTTATGTTATGGTTAATGTTATGACTATTAATTGTTTTTCTTATGCACCACACACATTATTTCTTTCCATAGAACTTATTACAATCAATTAAACTCTCTTCCCATCCCTAACACTAGGGTATAAATACAACTTCCGAAGTATCTAAGCACAAATCCTTTGGTCTATTCCTATACTTTCCAACACTTAGTTGATACTTAGTATTCTCTCTAAACTTTGTCCAGATTACTCAGTTTTTATTTCTACATTCCATGCCATTAAGGGTGCTCCATGAAAGCATGGTTCATACCTTCTCTTGATGTTTTTTCTACCTCCCTCACTATGAAATATGATAAGATCATCCATATGAGTACTTAAAAATCATCTAAGTTATATGCCTTGGTTGCAAACTACAACATAATATAATAGAAGGGCTCTAGAAAAAAGGACAAGAAACAAAAAAAAAAGACAAGAAGGAGAAAAGTGATTAGAAATATAACACTTCCAAAGCAACATATATGACCTCCTCTTCAAAAAATGACAAACCTAAGAAAGAGAAGGTCAAATGATCTTATCGTAAGAGAGATCTGGTCATGATGAGTGCAAGTGTTTGGAGTAACAAATTGATCACTTGACACACATTCTTGAGAAGAATAATGTCACTGATCTTCATTTACACAAACATAGTTCATCAAATGAGAGGTTTTCTAAAACAAATGACAACGTTATGGGAAATGAAAGAGAAAGGCCCTTATAGTAGTTGTAGTTCCACCTTCTACTTAAATACTTGACACTAGTGCTTCACACCACATGACTTGTGAATAGGATATGTTCACATCTTTGGAGCCTTATTTCATGTCACACATATTGATGGATGCTGACACTCTAGTTGAGGTATGTTAGAGAGGGTTTGTTGACATGGGTGAAAAAACCTTTTAGAATGTTTTTTGTTTGCCCTCACTATAAACTAATCTCCTATTAGTTTAACAAATCACTCATACTAGTTCAAGGAAATAGATTGCGTACACTACTAATATAGTAGTTCTTCAAGATATGTAGTAGTTATTTGGTCCCAAACCTATAGGTCGATAATTTTAGAGTATGTTATCACCTTCAAGGCTAAGGGGTGTTATCAGAAAGGTAAAACAAGGAGCTCATCAACAAAATGAGGATGGTTAAAAGGCAATTAATGAGAGTGGGTATGCTTTTCTACACTTCAAGATAAATTGGATCTTGGAGGGTATTCCTAGAGGCATCCTTGATAGGGTTTCAGATTGTTTAAGATGAAGCACAAATAATACTATGGAAGCTATACCCAATGCACACTTGGCTCCTATATTTGTCACTAAATCAAGACCAAATAGCTATGTAATACCTCTCATAGAGATGAAATAAAATATTACACATGTACTTATATAAAACAATAATATTTCATAACAAGTGGAAAGGGACAAGCATACATGACATGATTCTCAAAAAACTTAAATAGTTTTAGGTTGCTTAAGATGATTCCCTTGTTATAGTATTGAATCATGTACAACATGTAAACCCAAATCTAATCCTATAGATAACATAACATAGGTTTATAAAAAAAGGTGTTTGGTCCTTCACTAATCAAACTAGTGCTTACTGCACTGGGCAACGACATTACAGAATGCAAGGCAAAGGGAGATACAGTTGCAGAACATCAACAAAACTAGATAAACATTGACATACAAATCTTAAATAACATTTCAGACATGGAGATACTTAATAATCTAAGACATAACTACAACAACCCATATGGAATGAAGAAAAGACCATTACAAAAGTTTTTCAATGCATTATATGTTGTCACACATCATGCATATGATAGATTTGTTTATTAAATTATGATATAAGTTATAAAGAGAATAGATTTTAGCAATAATGTCTTGATATGGTTTACTTAATTGATTTAAATTAATTATTCTTGTGAGTTGTGGGGAATAATAGCTCTTTCATAATTTTTTTTGGTAGAATTAAGACCATAGTTCAATCACATATGGGTAGGGAACTTGTTTATTCATAAAAAATATGTTTTAGAGTTGTTTTAATGTATTTTTAGTTCACAAGAAAATGAGTGACAAGATTGGAAGTTGTAGAGTCTTCTCCTCTTGAAGAGTCTTCAAGTAGCCAAATTATGAAGAAAAAGAAATCAAAAGAAATCCCAAGAATCACATTTCTTGAAAAGAAACAGATGCCACAAGCAAGAAGAAAGGAAAACAAGAGAAGAGCCCAAGTTTATTTTTGAATTTTGTAGGTCATCAAGAGGAAATCCATAGCTAATGTTGAATATAATTCTTCAATGAAATTACATCCATTTTGATGAGGCAAAGAAAGTGTACATCCATGGTGACTTGTTAGGTGAAAAATTTATGAATTTCATAAGGAGGGAAATAGAATCCTAGGTAGAAGAAAGGAAGCACACAATTGAATAAGATGGAAGATCTCACATTAAGGAATCTTGGAATCTATCTTCATGGAAATTTGGAGGTATTCTTCATTAATTAAATTCTTGAAGTATTTCATTGAAAACTCACCATTATTTATGCTAATATTTTTCTAAATTTTTTAAATAAAACTTATTGTTGTCTCATGAAATTTATCTTTTCATAGGGAATTATTTTATAAAAAAGTTTGTTGGTTTTGTGTCTCTTGTTTTCATCTTTCTGAAAAATCTTACGATTTTAAATTTAATTAAGTATTAAGAAAGTTATCACGATTTTAGTACTTTTGTAACCCTACTAATACCCTATTGTAAACCCTATTGATGTTTTATAAACTATTCTTAACACAAGAAAGGCATTGTAAAATCATTTCTAGGTTATGAAAAAATTTCTTTAAACATTTTAGAACATTTTACGGTTTTAGATTTTATTAAGTATTTTTAAAGTTATTGCATTTTTACCACTATTGTAGAAGAAATTGAAAATCTAGGGTTTTGTTGGTAGTTTACTTTGTTGGAAATGAATTATTCTCATTACATAAGTGTGTTAGATGAATTTACATATTTTCTTTCTTGGAATGTGTATGATTAGATAATCTTTTATATATTTAGTTGCATGCAAAAATTAGATTGAATCAAGTATATACTTGTAGTAGAAGAAGGTCAAATTAAACCCTTATGTTGATTAGTTTATAAGAACAATTGTTAAATCACATATATATAGTTATTTGAATGTCAAAATTTAAGAAAAATAACTGATTTTGATCTTTTATTATTTCTATTATTTATTATAATATAGGGAATACTTTTGAGTAATTAAATCATTCTCGATTCATGATCAAGTTTGGGTTAAATATGGATTTGAGGGAAAGGGATGATTAGAGTAAACACTACCCCCTCATCTTATAGAATTTTTTTTTTCTGGGTTTTATTCCCCCTACTCTTACCTTTCCAAAAACATCTTGAATTTTAGAATTCAACTAAGAAATAATAAAGTTATGACAGATTTACTACTGGGTGGTTTTTCATGTTAAGGCTATTTCTATTCAATTATTTCATTTTATAATTATTCTTAAATTTATTTTTATTCATTGAATTAAGTTTGAGATTGGATAGGAGACTAATTTAATTTATATAAATACATTTCCTTTTTAATAAAATATTTATATTATGTTTAGTATTATTGTGTGCCCTTATTGGTAACAATGGTAAGAGGTACATTTTGAGTTTGAAAGAAGATAATAGAAAGATTTTATTTCCAATCATCTAGAATATTTTGTCAACACTTGAAATTGTTTTATATAGGTCAATAATTGAAGCTGTGAATCTCATTTAAATAAGTAGAGTCAATTATTTTCTTAGAATCTTAAATGTATAACTAGTCATGTATGAAAGAATAGAACTCTAGAGATACTTGTGCATTGCTCTATTGACTAAGGAATTGGAGGTTTTCTTATTGAATAAAAAATGTTGTAGGCTCTTCATTAGATGCCTTAAGCTATGTTTTACTTGTTTTTCAATAATAGATATGTAGATTAGAATTTAGGAATGAGGCTAAAACTTTGAATTATAGTGTAAATGAGGATGAGAGAAATATAATGGGAAGTGTGTTTCATATCAATGTCCACGGGAATGAGTAGGTAGAAATTACAAGTTGAAATTATATTTAATTTATTAATATCATATATGTTCTTAGATATTTGATAATAATGTTTTAATACATTCGTTCTAGTATGGTGTAGGGTTGACTATAAAGGATTCATTCTTTTAATAACTCTAGGATGATATAACGAATTAGTGAATATATAAATAGATGAAATCTAGTCAGCCTTGTTTAAGTCATACTTATGAAAGAAAACCATTGTTATGGTAATTTTGAATTGATACTAGGTATGTTCTTTCAACATAATTCTATAAATCATTTTATTTTGAACTTGAATATGTGATAACAATTTCCTATTGATGATATAAATTTTCATTTATTGCAATCTAAGTAATTGCCTGTATCCAAGAGAATGGTTGGAATATTTTTGTTATTATAACTTCCCTATTATAACCTTGTAGGGATTTTTTATAAATTGAATTGTTGCATGCAATCTCTAGATCTTGAATGATATAGTCATCTCATGGTGTATTTTATCTTGAGAACAATAGGGATGTGTATATTAATTGGTTTATTGACTCTAGAAAATATTATGTGATGAACTAGATCCCTTATGAGTTATTGTATCTAAGTCAACCTTATGGTTGCAAGACTGGTTACCTCGAACTACAAAGTCTTTGCACTATGACGTACATAGGCATGACCATCATGAGCCCCTGAGACATTAGGTCTGGTCCTTAGGGCTTGTAGTCTCATCATCTAGTGCAATGATATCTATTATGTATATTTATTGACTTTATGAAACTAATGTTTATATTTAGTTGTGCAGATTTAGGATTGTTACTTGTACAGGGTACTAATACTAAAAAAGTGATTTCCCATCTTGTGAATGGATGATCATATGGTACTTATTGTAATTGTATATAATTTTATTAGAAATGATAAAATCCTAATTTTTCATATATACAAAAATTATGTCTAATGTAAAAAAATGTATTCAATTTTGGTTGTGCATATGGTATATGAGTTAAATATTATTGAAATGGTTTTTAGTAAATTTAAAACTAAAGTTTAAATTTTCATCTTGGAAAAATAAATAAATAGATATGTTCTGTGGTTCGTGTTCAAGTGTTAAAGCTTCGGCATGACATTAGGTATTAGAGTGAGGATTATCAAACTCTAGAGCCTTTTGGGTCTCCCCATGGTAAGTAGAGGTATATTTTGATTGATTAACTATTTGGAATGAATGTCTAGTAGATCATTTTCAACATATATATGTTCATGGATCTATTCTTGTGATTGTAGGTTTTTGCAATGGTGATAAATGATTTCTATCAAGCATGTATATTTTTTGTCTTATTTTTTGATGATACTAACAAACTTATGTGTGTGGTTTTGTGGAGTTGGTGATGGTGTTGTGACTAGTTGTGTTGGGAGATTGGGAGTATGGGAGTTTAGGAGTTTTGGGAGTTTGGGAGTTTGGGAGAATGATTGGGAGTTTGGGATAGTGAATGGGAGATTAGGAGAATGGGAGTTTGGGAGATTGTATGGGAGTTGGGTGAATGATTGATTGGATTTGATAATGAGAGTAAAAGGGAGCTACATTTATGCAGAGAGAGTTGCATTTATGTAAAGGGAGTTATAATTGTGCCCCAAGAGGAATCCCCCTTGTGCAAATTCTTTGTGAATGAGTAGTTATATTTTTTTGTGGATATCAAAGTAAACTGTGATTTAATTATTCATATAGTTCATAATTGTTTTAGCTACAAATTTTATTGGAAAGTATAATATTAGTGATTACATTTTGTATAAATTTCATGATCAATTCCTTTTGTGGTATATGACATTGCTATCCTAGGTAGTGTAGGAGATGCGCATTGTGATATGATAATCTATGATTGATCTCTATGTGATTTGAGACCACCACATTCCCGTCCTTCCCTTACGTGGCTCGTTTTAAGTCATGTGGTGATTGTGATGTAAAGTTTTATGAAAATTTTTTGAAATTTTTATTTTTTTATTTTCACACTTATTTTTTTGAGCCAGTAGTTTTAAAAATTTTCAAGATATGTGGTTGCTTATAATTACAAATTATCCTTTGCCTCAAGGACTATTTTATTAAGGGATCTTGGTTTGAATTTGAATGGTTGTTTTGACTTCCACTATTTAATTTTCTTTTATATGAAGTTTTATTAATTGATTTTATTTGAAATTTAATACGCATTAGAAACTTCTTTATTTTGAGGCTTTATTAGTGTTTGTTGCTACTAGCTTATGTAGAGTAATGTGAATTGTGTAGATTACCATACCCAAGAGGGGTCCTTGACAGGTTGTATAGGGGAGTAGATGGCCTAGGGAATGTTTATTGTGAAATTGTGTAAGATCTATTTTGTGGCACTATGTTTCTATTTGGCACTGATTATCCGCATCCCATATGGTGTGTACATGATGTGATTTATATGGAGTTGAAATTCTATGGTGTAGTGAGATGTTACGAGAAATCGTGCCTACATTGATTATGATAAATTGTTATTGATATAATCAAGTTCTTGTGATAGATGTAATATATGTATGTTATAGTTATTTAATTTTTTTTTTTTACAATTAATAATTGCTGAATATGCTAATGGATAAATCATGATCTTGTGATATTTGGGTTTTGTTGTACTCTGTATTATGAATGGATTAGAAATAAAACATTGGCATTTCATTACTTTTGTTTTGATAATGTACAAATGTATCTGTTTGGGTATTTAACCATTGTTAAATGTGTTAGGTTTATGAATTTGACATATGGTAATATTTCTAGTTGTAATCTTAGTAATTTAGATTTGATGCTTCTAGTTTGACTGTGTGTGCTTTTTTTGAATCAAAAAAAGCACACACAGTCAAACCAGAAGCATCAAATCTAAATATCATGCACTGTGGAAATATCATGTCTAGAATCTTAGTAATTGAAAAAAATCCTTGATTGATAAATGATAATGTAGAGACTCCTACAAGTCTAATGTGTAATGTGCTTTCTTTTGAAATAGTAATGGTATCTTAGTATTTTTGTTTTTCTATTAAATAAATATGTTATATCTAACTCTTATTTGATGTGATGAAGCAAGGGAATATTTTATCCTCTTGAGGACTTTCAGGAGGAAGTCCATTCTTAAGGAGGGAGAATGTAAGGGTGCCTAAATCCTATCTAATAACTCTAATGGTAGATATATCAATGTTATCTTGTTTAGTTAAATTTTGAGTATAGATTTTGTTTTATATATTAGACTAGTTGATCTTCATAAAATTATTATGCTAATTATTATTGCCAATTAGAATTCTTGAAAGGATTTTAGGTATAATAATATCAAGAGACATTAATGGTAAAGGAGAATCCGGGAGATAAACAAAGTATGAGATTTCCATTTTGATCATTTATTTCATTCATGTATGTAAATACTGTATGTGCCTTGTTTACAACTATGTTTCCTCCACATGCATTTGTGTAAGTATTATTATTATATGTTTAATTTGAATATATTTGTAATTCTATTATGCAACAGAAATAATTTTACATATAATTATTTGTTACAGGAGCATCCATGTAGGGTCTAATTGTTATCAACAATATCTTCTGCATATGAAAGATTTGTTTATAAAATTCTAATATAAGTTATAAAGAGATTAGATTTTAGCAATAAGGTCTTGATATGGTTTAGTTAATTGATTTAAATTAATTATTCTTGTGTGCTATAGGGAATAAGAGCTCTTTTATCATTATTTTTGGTAGAATTAAGACCATAAGTCAATCACCTATGGGTAGAGTGCTTGTTTATTCATAAAAAAAATGTTTTAGAGTTGTTTTAATGTATTTTTAGTTCACAAGAAAATGGGTGACGAGATTGGAAGTTGTAGAGTCTTCTCCTCTTGAAGAGTCTTAGAGCATCCAAGCCATGAAGAAAATGAAATAAAAGGAAATCCCAAGAATCACATTTTTTGAAAAGAAATGGATGCCACAAGAAAGAAGAGGGGAAAACAAGAGAAGAGCCCAAGTTTATTTCTAAATTTTGCAGGTCATCAAGAGGACATCCATAGTTGATGTTGAAGATAATTCTTCAAGGAAATTACAACCATTTTGACAAGGCAAAGAAAGTGTATATCCATGGTGACTTGTTAGGTGAATTTTTTTTGAATTTCATAAGGAGGGAAATAGAATCCTAGGCTGAAGAAAGGAATCATGCAACTAAATAAGATGGAAGACCTCACATTAAGTAATCTTTGAATTTTTCTCTTCATAGAAATTTTAAGGTATTCTTCATTAATTAAATTTTGAGGTATTTCCTTGAAAACTCACCAGTATTTATGTTAATGTTTTTCTAAATTTTTTCAAGAAAACTTGTTGTTGTCTCATGAAATTTATCTTTTCATATAAATTATTTTATAAAAAGTTTCTAGGTTTTGTGTATCTTGTTTTTAGATCTTACAGTTTTAAATTTCATTAAGCATTAAGAAAGTTATCGTGATTTTAGTATTGTTGTAACCCTGCTAAAACCAAGCTCTAAACCATGTTGATGTTTTATAAACTACTCTCTAAATGAGAAAGGCATTGTAAAATCATTTATAGTATGAGAATATTTATTTAAGATTTTTGGAACATTTTATGGTTTTCAATTATATTAAATATTTTTAAAGTTATCATATTTTTACAACTGTTGTAGAAGAAATTAAAAATATAGGGTTTTGTTGGTAGTTTACTTTGTTGGAAATGAATTATTATCTTTACATAAGTGTGTTAGATGAATTTTCATATTTTATTTCTTGGAATGGGTATTATTAGATAATTTTTCATATATTTAGTTCCATGCAAAAATTAGATTGAATCAAGTATATACTTGTAGTGCAATAAGGTCAAATTAAACCCTTATGTTGATTAGTTTACAAGAACAATTGTTAAACTAGACATATATTTATTGTATATTTATTTGAATGTCAAAATTTAAGAAAAATAATAGATCTTAATTTTTTAGTATTTCTATAATTCATTATAATATAGGGAATACCTTTGAGTAATTAAATCATTCTCGATTCATGATCAAGTTTGGGTTAAATCTAGATTTGAGGAAAAGGGATGATTCCAGTAAACACTACAACCTCATCTTACAAAAGTATTCTAATTTTGTTTTGGGGTTTTATTCCCCTTACTTTTTCCTTTCCAAAACATCTTTAATTTTATAATTACACTAAGAAATAAGAAAGTTATGATAGATTTACTACTAGGTGGTTTTTCATGTTAAGGCTATTCCTATTCAATTATTTCATTTTATTCTTACTCTTAAATTCATTTTTATTCATTGAATTAAGTTTGAGATTGGATAGGAGACTAATTTAATTTATATAAATACTTTTCCTTTTTAATACAATATTTATATTATCTTTAGTATTATTTTGTGGTTGTATTGGTAACAATGGTAAGAGGTAGATTTTGAGTTTGAAAGAAGATAATAGAAAGATTTTATTTCCAATCATCTAGAATGTTTTGTCAACACTTGAAATTATTTTATATAGGTTAATAATTTAAGTTGTGATTATAACTAGTCATGTATAAAAGAATAGAACTCTAGAGATACTTGTGCATTGCTCTATTGACTTAGGAATTGGAGGTTTTCCTATTGAATGGAAAATGTAGTAGGCTTTTCATTAGATACCTTAAGCTATATTTTACTTGTTTTTGGATAATAGAATTGTAGATTAGAATTAGGAATAAGGATAAAACTTTAAATTATAGTGTAAATGAGGATGAGAGAAATATAATGGAAAGTGTGTTTCATATCAATGTCCATGGGAATGAGTAGGTAGAAATTACAAGTTGAAATTACATTTAATTTATTAACATCATAGATGTTCCTAGATCTTTGTTAATAAGGTTTTAGTACATTTGTTCTAGTATGGTGTAGGGTTGACTATAAAGGGTTCATTCTTTTAATATGTCTAGGATGATATAATGAATTAGTGAATATATAAATAGATGAAATCTAGTCAACCTTGTTTAAGTTATACTTATGAAGGAAATAACATTGTTATAGTAGTTTTGAATTGATACTAGGTATGTTCTTGCAACATGGTGCTATAAATCATTTTGTTTTGAACTTGAATATATGATGGTAATTTCCTATTGATGATAGAACTCTTCATTTATTGTAATCTGAGTAATTGCATGTATCTGAGAGAATGGTTGGAATATTTTTGTTGTTATAACTTTCGTATTATACCCCTGTAGGGATTATTTATAAATCTAATTGTTGCATGCACTCTCTAGATCTTAAATGATATAGTCATCTCAAGGTGTTTTTTATCTTGAGAACAATAGGGATGTGTTTATTAATTGGTTTATTGACTCTAGAAAATATTATGTGATGAACTAGATCCCTTATGAGTTATTGTATCTATGTCAACCTTATGATTGCAAGACTAGTTACCTCAAACTTCGATGTCTCTGTGCTACGGGTACATAGGGAAGGCCATCATGAGCCCCTAAGACATTAAGTCTGGCCCTTAGGGCTTGTAGTCTTGTCATCTTGTGCAAGGATATCTATTATGTATATTTATTGACTTTACGCAAGTAATGTTTATATTTAGTTGTGCAAATTCAAGACTGTTACTTGTATAGGGCACTGATGCTAAGAAAGTGATTTCCCACCTTGTGAACTGATGATCATATGGTACTTATTGTAAAATTATGTATAATTCTATTAGAAATGATAAAATCTTGATTTTTCGTATATACAAAATTTATGTCTAATGTAAAAAAAATGTATTCAATTTTGGTTGTGCATATGGTATATTAGTTAAAATTTATTGAAATGGATTTTACTAAATTTAAAACTAAAGTTTAAATTTTCATCTTAGAAAAAGAAATAAATCTATGTTTTGTGGTTTATGTTCAAGTGTTACAACTTGGGCATGATAGAACAAGTGATTTAAGTGTGGCATGCAAGGCATTGATGATTGTGATTTCAAGTAAAAAACTATCACATATAAGAAAGGTGAAAGCAATTGGAAAGTTACTGCATGTATCCAAGAGAACTATTCATAGATATATTTCAAAGAGAAATAAGCTTGATCAAAACAAAGAAAATAATTGGGTAAAATATTGTTAGGGTTCCTAGAAAAGATAGAATCCTAGAAGATGTGCAGAAACAAGTCATTGAATATTGGATCAACCACTCTCGTGTTGCCTCTAATAGAAGGGATATTATATAAGTAACATGTGAAGATGATAAAAAGTATCCTCATCCAAAAAATTTTGTAGATACAACATAGAGTGAATGTTTTCAAGTATTCAAACAAGAATTTTCATACGTAAGATATCTCAAAGGGTGTTTGAAAATTTACATCCATGTTTTGTACACATAAATAAAGTGTGTGAAACTTATTGTCAGAATCATGTTGAATTTCATGTACACCTTCCTTCAATCATATAAAAAATTTATGGCAACGACTCATCCAATTATTATCATCCATTCAAGTACAACACAATTTATGAAGTCCATCGTATGTGAAAAAATAGAAGGTTTCAATGAATTCAATGTCCAATGTATCAAATATAATTGTGTAAATTATGGATATTTGAAGAAGCTTGCTTTGATTGCAAATATTGATCATTCAATGGAAATTATGTGGAAGAGATTTGAATATGAGAAATACACAACTAGGTCAGGAGTTGAATCAAAAAAAATGTTAGAAAAAAGTGAATGAGTTTTTGAACAAATTTTGTAGTCTCATATATCCATAGATACAATATTGTCATGGTGCAAGATGGCAAACAAATAAGTTTCGTGAGTCAGAGAATTGTTTTCCACAAGGCTGTATTCTTTCGGTTGTGGATTTTGTTGAGAACAATACATTTAATACTTAAACATAGATTCAGAGTCAATACTGTCATTTAGAGTAGGTTGCAGTCTTCCTACATGTTTGTTATAGACATGCTGAGTTTCAAGTGGATGGTGTACAAAGTAGCCCGCATGAATGAAATATCATTAGAGAGGTTCATTTTTATATCAGTGATGCCGGCCATGACAGAAGCTATGTAGCCCATTTTTTTGGAATGTTTTTTGATGATTTGAGACAATGTGGCATACATGCTTCAATTCATTGGATTTTGTTAGATGGATGTGCTGGTTAGTGTTGAATTTATTTTCTTTCAAATTTTATAAATTATTTCCAACTTTTAAACAATTTAATTTATATATTCATAACTGTTATTTAATCTAATGGTTTTAATGCTCATTTGTTTACTTTATAGGTCAATTCAAATCCACAAAAGCATTTAATTGGTTAAGATAAAAATATGCGAGACATACCATAAAATTTGTGTGGAATTTTTTTGAAATTGAACATGGAAAAGGCTAGCATGACAGAGCCGATGCATGTGTGAAGTGTGCACTTCACGAACATTCAAGCTTTTTGGTAAGACCATATGTAGTGGAAATAAATTTTTTTAATGGTTTAAGACTCATTTTGGGGCTCCTCAAGGAAAAAGTGGCTCAATAAGTACCAAATGCTATTTTTGGGAAGTAAAAGGTATTTCTTATAATTCTTGCATCTACATTTATTTATGTTTAGTACATGTAAATGTTGAATACAAGGAATACTGAGAGGAGGGGGGGTGAATAAGTAATCTGAGAAACCACTTCTTAACATGTTTATTAATCCAAATACCAAAATCAATAACATGAAAGCAGAATAAACATGAGAACAACAACTATAAAGACATAACACATGGACACCAGGATTATTATGTGGAAAACCTAAAAAAGGGAAAAACCATGGTGAGTGTTAGCTCACAATATATTATGATAGAAATACTGAATTACATGAAGGCTCACTACCCAGGACTCACTGTCCAAAGAAGTGCTCACTTCACTTGGGTCACTGTCAAGAAAATAGAAAAGAAGATAGAAGAAGGATTGGCTCACTGCCAAGAGTTGACTACTCCAAATGCATCTATAGAATGCTGAATTGCAGTTCCATTGATAGCTCAGTATAAAGATTCAAAAGTCTTCATTATGTCTGCCTACGCTTTTTGTTCTACTTCACATATACTTTGTTCTTCTGCCTTTGATGTCCAAGTTTTTGATCACAGTGATGCCTTAGGTTGCACACACTTCAAATTCACACTTCTTTCATATCAATTCACCTTTAATACCAAAATCTTCTAAGTATTTATATCCGCAACATGAATTATCCTAAAATAATGTCAACATGTAAAGTATGAGACTTGTATGCCAAAATTATACCTTGTTAGCTTAATCATGTGCACCAACAACAATGCAGACTCATACAACCATTCAGGAATCTTCATATAGGTCTGGACCTATTATAGAACAACACAAGATGATCTAAACAATATCTCCTTATGGCACATTAATCCAACTATGCGTCATGTTAGAATTAGTCTAGACAACTGAGAGGGGGGGTGGTGAATCAGTTGTCCCAAAACTTTAACACTTTCTGCAGTTAATTCTTTCTTTTACCATTTAACAATTGATCAGCAATTTAATCATGAAAACAAGAATCATCAACAACACAATAACACACTTGACACTAGAAATGTTTAACATGGAAACCCAGTTAAGGGAAAAACCATGGTAGGGGTTAACCCACAAAGATTGATACTCTGTTAAAAGTATTTTACAAATGGGAATGCACATGCATTCGGGCTCACTACCTAGAGCTCACTGCCTATAGAAATGATTACAAGAGGATAACAAATATTTTGAACTAATGAGTAGCATCTACCAATGCATGAATTCAATTCTGGTAAAGTATAAAATACTGATCTTACACATTTCATCTTTACTATGCCCTGTTTTACTATTTTGGCTTCATCCACACCTTAGTTCTCTGATCTTTTTGCAAGTACTCTGTCATCACATCACAGACCACAACACACTCTAATCAATCACCTATATATAACTGCATCAAGAAATTCAATCATCTTTCTAGTCAGAAACAGGAGGACTTAGAACATTTTTCATATCATTATTCTATCGGCTGAATCCATACTCACATGTTAGTGTGGACCACAAACTCAAGCATACAAGTCACCAATCATGTCAGCCAGTATCATTGATCATCACAAATTATCCCAACAACAACTTTTTCTCATCTGGATAAATGTTTGATGCTCTATAAGCCTATTCTTCTTCTGTCAGTTCTGACTCACTGAAACTCGATACTCAGATGCTCATAACTTTCTCATCCTTTATCATCAGAGGCCAAATCTTTAGATTAAGGCTGCATTGACAATCCTCATCACTCACCTAAATTCATAACATACTTTGATTCACCACCGGAGAGATCCGGACCAAGTTACCAGACCCTGTCAACACTCTATTCTTGACTTCCCAGACTTAGACAAATCTTCAATGTGATTTCTGGTATGGGCAAATTATGCAATACGGATATGCAGTATCAACTTAGTTTCCATCAATGACAACACCTATCATGTGAAGTAGTGTCTCTTGCCAACAATCTCCCCCTTTGGCATTGATGGCAACACTTAGTGAAAAATGACTAGGTGTCAGTGCTGCTCCCCCTTGCTTTGTACTTGCTTTCCACTCTTTCCAAAAGCTCACCCTTTTCTAGATTTCTCATTTTTCACTACTCTTCACTCCCCCTTTGACATTAATGGAAAAGGATGGGGTTCGCAAGCCAAAATTTCTCCAAAATTCTATATATAATGCCACATATGAACAACCAATCATTAGGTTATATTTACATGAACTTGAGAATGTCTACAAAACTATTTTTCAATTGCTCAAGTTCAGAGGCCCAACTTCCTTTCATGCCATCCAAAATTGAGATGTGTCCACTTAGTAGAAATGAGTATGCCTCTACCTTTGACAGATCTAAGGGATCACTTGTCTTAATTATAGTTTGTGCTTCTAATAATGCATTGAATATTGTTTCTAACTTGGGGGCAATCAATCCCCATAGCTCACACATCCTCTTCATAATATTGCCTTTTTCTTTAACCAGCTTCTTTATCTCATTAGTCAAGTTGATTACTTGACATTCCTGACTTGTAGGAGAAATTGCTAGAGGATCAAAATTTTTAGATAGATTTGACAGTTTTTGTTCTTGCTCCTTTATCTTCTTCTCAATATCTTCATAGACTTTGGGCCATGATAGACAAAACTTGTATATATCTCCTCCATCACTTAGAGCATTTTGAATACTTTTTATATTGATACCAAGTATCATCCTATCATACCCTATTAGGCTCTTTAGTTCGCTAAATCTCTTATCCAAAAACTCATTCCTGACTTTAGTCTTTGCAAACTTCTCAAAAGACTCAAAATGTGTACTTATAGAGTTTATAAGTTTCTTCACATGTCCGGAGGAAGAGTCAGATGGATTCTTCTAGAGGGTAGGCATTATCTTCTCCAGAACACTGGTTGCAAGATTTAACAGCTCACCCTCCTCTAAGTGAGACTTCAATATCTTCTCACTTGCCTTGGTCTGAGTGAAAGAAGCTACCTTCATCATTTGGACCAGAGAGAGATAATTTTCTAGGTGGATTGGTCCTTGAATCAATTCTAGTTCATCAATCTCCATCATTTCTTTGCTTAAAAAGTTATTTACTGCCTCTGTAGTGTCTCTTGCCATTTCTACCGGCTCACTTTCCTCCCTTGGAGTTTCATCAGTGGTAGTATCAGAACTGATTTGTTTGGATGTATCAACTTTTGCACCATCTTCTTCTATTTTATCTACCTTTCCTTTTTTTTTTTCTTTCTCTACTTTACTTTTCTTTGTGTTATTTGTAGAGGGACTCTTTCCTATGTCTTCACCACTTGCTATTTGTTCTAGAGGGTCTTGTGTGGTGTTAGGTCTCAAAAATGCAAGTTACTAATCCTATGAGGATGCCAGGCTCTATATTTGATTTTGCAACGTTTTTGAACTAACTTGACGAAATCAACCTTCAAGGTTTGATGATTTCCTACACTTTAGGTCCTGCTACACCTAGGTGGGTGAACCTTGAAATATTAAAGCAGTCTGAGTGTGGATGAATGGACTAACTAGGTCTATCTACAATGGCATAAGATGTAGGATAGATGACAAAGCTGACTAATTAATTCTATGTGTAATGTTTAATAAATGATTGGCAGAAATTGTATAAGCAATATCAAAAGGTTTTAATTAATGAGTTGAATGAGACCAGTGCCTTGTTGGGTAACAGAGTCAATTTGAAGGACTAAGAACAGTAGTTTCTAAATGGTAATAATTCTAGATATTTGGCACAGTTCTGGTTTATAGCTTGTATAAACGTGCAGGTAAATGACTGACAGACTCTTCTTGATAATCCAACCAAATAAAATCAGATATCTTATAATTCACCAGAAGGTATTTTAATCCTTACTTGAAGGAACCAAATGAAATGAAAAGACAAGATTAACAGATAATATTTTACTGGAGACAGTGTGTCAATCCTAATTATATGGCTCTACTTAGTAATCCCAACTTACTACTTCCAGGCTACTGTGAATAAATCAGAAGGGTTTAATTCCTTAGGATGGACACCAACCGAATTAATCACACAGATACAGCGAATGTGTATTGACAGATTAAATATATACTTGATATCTTAATCTGAATAACAGGGAAATGCAGAAATGGAGACAACCACACGATTGAATAATTTCAACAAATAACTGATACCAAAGTAGAAATACTGAATCAGAGAACTTCAAATTTCTTCCTCAAAATAAAATATGCAACACGGTCATTTTGGAATATTATGTATATGTATATATGAATACTTCTACTGCTGATGATTTTTCAGCATAGATTGTTTGAACTTATATAGATATTTTCATGAAGAGATACAACTCTTCAATAAGTCTCTTGGGATTTTAACAAACAATAATTACATAATCTTAATTAGGCTCTGTTTAGCCATAAATAGACTTTTGTTAGATGATCCAAGTACTCCTGCGCACGGTGAGAATTAGTAAGCTCGACTGCACTCCTGGTGATTATATCGAGGGTGACCATTTCCTCCAGTTGCTTGCAAACTTCTGTAGATACAGAGGCTTTATCTTTTAGAGCTCCTGTGGCTTTGTGCAATATAACTTGACAATCAACAGTCCACTCTTCTTTGCTCTTTACCTCTCCATTATCTTTGAATATCCTGGGCACCCCTGCGTCTGATGCATCAGTCCCTTCCTTAGCATCAGCTTTGAGTTTATCATAATAATTCTGGTGCCTTTTGAGCAATGCTCTTGCATCAGAGATATCTGTGCTATCAGTGGTACCTCTGTTTTGCAACTCGATCACCCTTTCTTGTATCCTCTGATCAAGCCTCTCATGCTCTTTGACTGCTTTATGATTTTCTGAGTAGTTATCCCAAAACTGGTTTAACCATCGTACCATGTTCGCATACCTGCTCTGCAGTATTGTAACAAATGCATCTATTTGAATTTGTTTGGCTTGATCATGGGATATCTCTTGACTACTTTGTGAGCTCTCACCTTGAGTTATTCTCTTCGTAGATTGCCCAAAGGTGCTCTTAACAGCGTCCTTCAAGTAGTCATTCTCCTTTGTTAATCTTTCACAATTCAGCTTATAAGCATCCCTTTCCTTGATTAACATCTGAGCTTGTGCTTTATTCAATTTTGCAACATTGATACCAATGTCTGCAGTAATTATGGGGTCAGTCTCACCTGCTCTAAAAGTCATAACATGGCCAAAAGTTTTTTCAGTGTCTATGATGGCCGTCTTCTTATGGGGAGGATACAATGCCCATATCATTAAAGAATTTTCATCATTATTATATCTCGTTCCCATATAGACTTCATTAACTCCTTCTGGAGTAAGCTTATACTTATCATCAGCATTATTCAAAAAACTATCAAAAACCAGAGCAGAATTTAAATCCAAGCCGGGAAAAATCATAACCCCTGCATCTTTAAGCAGCTGTCTGCCTCTGCTTGGTGTCATGTCCTGCATTTCCTTGTCCACTGTCTCCTTTAACATCTCTAATAACTGTTTTTCATTGTCAGCAGAAACATTATCTACTGACTCTCTGATTTCCTTTCCCTTGTATTTATACAGGAATGATTTAAATTCTTTCGAATGAATGAATGTATCATCTGACACAAAAGAATCATAAGCCTTTTGGCGTGGATCTTCATCAGCAGACCCCTCCTCATCATGTATCACAACTGGAGGCTGATATTGTTGCATTTTTCTTTTAGACATTTCTATTGTCTTATCTTGTGGCTGTTCAGTCAATTCTTCCTCTTCAGAGGATACCACTTCAACTTCTGCCAACTGCTTTTTCTTTTCATTCAAATCTCTGTTATATTTCTCCACCACCAAGTCGACTTTAGCCTCTTCCAAATTTCTAATGACATCATCATGTGGATAATGTATGTGCATGTATCCACTGAGATTTTGTTTTCTTCTTGCATAGTCAATGAAACCCTCAGGGTCAAACCCTTTCCTCACCTCAGCAGTCACCATGTTATAATGCATTAGTTTATCCAAAATGAGATTGTATCCTTCTTTTGAAACCACAGTAAAATCTCCAAAACACAAAGTACTAGGCATGAATGATTGTTTATCATGCGAACTTAGATGCATGACATTGGAACAATGCATTTGCCTAATTATTTCCAAATATGCAATCCTGTCAGGGACAGTTTTAGGCAATATAAATGGAGCATCCTCAAAACCATACACTCTGATCATAGTAGCATCCTCAAAACAATACCAATCTCCCCAATTATGAGTGACAGTAGGGGGGCCACCAAAATCTTTGGGTCTGAGGAATCTTTTTATTTCATTTGAAATTGAATATTCACAGGGGTGGTTGAAATACCTATATAGCACTTTAACACAATGCTCTTCAAATTGAGCATAGCTGGAGTTAGCATACCTGCTATCCCAGATTCGGGTCCACATTTGTACAGGTATCTTCTCCCCTTTCTTATCCGCAGCAACAACTTGAAACTCATTTGGCCACAATCCTACTTCCTGGCCATAGTATAAGACCATATGCATGAGCATCGAGTAATGCTCAAAAGAGCATGCTGGAGCATTGTTTCTTATTGCAGATAGACCAGAGTCTATTCTAGTAGCAACATAGGAGGCATAATCAAATTGTCTGGCATTGTGACATTGAATATCAGAGGTTATGACCATTAGAGGAATAGTCATGAACTCAGGGACCTCTGAGCCAAGGACTTGGCCTACAGAATAGTAAGTATATTGAATGTATGGTTCAAAAATAGATACATGAAAGGGAGGGCCATCATTCTCAGTCAAGGGTATCACTTCTCCTTCAATCCTGGGTCTATGTATGGGTAACCTCCATCCATTGTAGGTTGTATCCATTCTCCAGTATTCTTTATCCAAATCTTCATAAACAACAGGGACAGTGCACAAATCATCCAAATCATACACCTCACAAATAGCATTTTTTGATAGGTGTACAATTGGTTCTCCTTGAGGGTTGCAGATAGCTTTCAGGCCTGAATTGTAATGCCTGGCTAACAGTTGCAGGAGTTCTACATTCAAGAATACATTAGGTACAACCAGTTTGCCTAAATTCATGTGCCATGGGTTTGACACAGGGGCGTTTCTAAATCTTCTGTTGTAGTGGAATCTGAAGAGTTCATATCCCCTAATTGGGGTCCAAATATCTCCCAGGCGCTTATGTTTGTCTTCCAATTTTTCTACTTCTGCCTTGAGTTGGGCAGACCTCCTGGCCTTGGGAGCTGACCCAGGCAACTGATCAATCAAGTCCTGATTTAGTTTTCTGTCTTTCACTTTTTCTTCAGGGGTTTGATCAGTTTTTTGCTTCTTTGGTTTACTGGTTTCCCCTTGTGATTTTCTTCCTTTTCCTTTCCCCGAAGTTTCCATTTTTGAAAATTTTGGCAGGAAATTCAAATACAGGTAATATAGTGGTTTGTGTATGTGTACCTGTCGCTCGACGGCTGGAATTGGAAGCCTTTGCTTTTGCCCTGAGAATTCTTCTGTATTCTGCTCTCGGACGGTTTTTTGCAATTATAATGATCGTATGAACTTTGTAGCCGTTTTGTATTAATTATCTGATCAATTCAATGTTCATCACTGTGAAGTGTCACATCGCCATAACTCTTCCTATCGGCGTGCTTTTTGAAATGTCTGGGTGACCTCAACCCCTTTTTTATGGCGCGGACAGTCAATCGGCGTGACCCCTCAATTGTATCCCCGACGCCATGTAGTATCACATTTCAAGTGGGTGCGACCATCGGCGTGATTTCCTCAATCGCCAAGGGTTTTAGATCTCTCCGCGATATGGCAAGTCCCACCGATATGCTTTGCTTATCGGGAAGATTGAGACCATCGGGATACTAAAATTATGTTTCCCCGATCTTTATTGTCTTACCGATAATCTCTTCATGTATGAACTTTTATCTTTATCGGAATGACATTCTCTATCGGGATAGCTTTCTCAAGATATCCCGATCCAAATCATCTCCCTGATGCCCTTTATCACATCCTTCATCAGGCAAAGTTTAGTAAAGTGTCACCGATATCTTTTGATCGCCGTGACTTATGAATCGGCAAGACTTGCTTCTTTTGTTCCGATATGTCAAGCTATCCCGATGAAGATGCATCGCTGTGAGTCTTGCCGATAACTTTCTTATCGCCAGGACTCTTGATCGTCGGAGACTTACTTGTTTTCTATTCCGATGGTTCATTTCTCACCGATGACTATTGCTTTGTTACCCTCGCATGCTGTTCGGTGAAACTCTTGCTGAAAGTGCTTCATCGGTATGATATATACCGTCGGGGCAACTTCTAAAAGATCATCCGATAGATATTTGTCATACCGATCGGCATGACCACTTGCCTTTCTTGCCGATGTAAAGTCATCGGTGTTGCTTACTCCATCGGTGAGCTCCATAATTCTTCTTCCGATCTCTATTTTCACGCCGATGGTTGTTTTCAAACAATTCCTTGTGTATCGGTGTAAGCCACACGACCTCATGCCGATGGATTGATTTTGATGATTTTTGACACTGTTCATCCCTAGACATTTTATGAGATACAAAAATTTTATATTGTGGTCCTTTTGGGATATTCCTTAGGGTTTATTCAAATATGATGGAGTAAGGGAATAGTAAAATTTTGAAAATTTTACTGTGCTAACAGTGGCTCTGTCTGGGATGTATACTCCCTGTGAGTATACAAGGATCCAGATCTCCTGGGGAAGTAGACCACATCTTTTATTATTTTGGGGTGAGGTTTTATGGAACTGGAAAAAGGAAAGGAACAAATGATGGGGAGCGGGAATGATTCCTAGACTACTGTGCATGGAATAAAATATTTTTGAGAATTATTTGAATGTTGTCCATGCACTGGCAACACTCAATTCTCTTTGTACATGTTTATGAAAAGAACTGCTTCAAGTATTGCCCATGTACTGGCAATTCCTGCTCCTCTCCTGACATATTCTGTACATAGTAAGAATCATCACCTCCCTTGCCAGTGATAACAAAAGGACCCAACCACAGGGCTTCAAATTTTCCATGTTTTCCCTTGTCTTGACATCTTGCATTCCACATTAGTACCAGATCATTTATTTCAAACTTTCTTTCTTTGGCCTTTTTGTCAAAGAGATATTTTACCTGTGATTGTAATTTAATATTCTGTTTCTGAGCCATTCTTCTTGTTTCATCAAGCTCTGCCAATTGTTCCAACCTTTCCTCCATTGGTTCAGGGATATTCAAGTCTTCCTGGAGAATGAATTTGTATACTGGTATAAGATTTTCTAATGGTAACCTTGCTTGGGTTCCATATACCAATTCATAAGGGGATCTCCCAATTGCCCTTTTTATAGTAATCCTGTCAGCCCATACTGCCATTCTTAATTTTGAATCCCAAGCCTTCTTATTTCTATCCAACATTCTTTTTATGATTTTCAACAGACTCTTATTACTTGATTCAGCTTGTCCATTGCCCTGTGGATGGTAAGGAGCAGCATAAGAAACAGTGATACCATGTGTGCTGCAAAAACCTTTGAATTCATCAGATCTAAAGCACATCCCATTATCAGTAATCAGTCTTACAGGAGTACCAAATCTGCATATAATGTTATCCATTAGAAAATTTATCACAACTTTACTAGTAGCCTGTCTGGTTGGGACTGCTTCCACCCATTTTGTAAAGTAATCAGTAGCTACTAAAATCCATCGGTGCCCCCCACTTGATTTCTCTGAAATTTCACCTATAAAATCAATACCCCACTGATAAAATGGAGCCTCAACTTGCATAGGTTTTAAAGGTAGTGCTCCATGATACTTTAACTTCCCTGAGAACTTTTGGCATGCTTCACATTTTCTAGTGTACTGGTATGAATCGTTAAAGACTTTAGGCCAATAGTACCCTGCCCTCAAAATTTTGTGGGCTGTAGTTTTTGCTGAGAAATGTCCTCCGCACATGCCTTCATGCAATTCCTTCATAATATGTTTTGATTGATATTCATCCAAACATAATAGTAGAACCCCATCTCTATTTTTCCAATAGAGATCTCCACCAATGAGTACATATTTTGAAGCTTGTAGTTTGAGTGTCCTTCTTTTGTTATCATCATATCCTTCAGGACTCTTCATATGTGTTAGATAATATACTATATCAGTATACCATGGAGTACGTTCAATACTGGTACTTGCATCAATATTACATATATGGGAAGCTTCTAGATTATTTTCAGTCATCAATTTGGCAAGACCCCGTCCTCTTACTAATTTAGTGATTTGGATTTCAATGTTGAATTCCTGAATCCTATTGATCCACCTACATCTCCTACCCGTGACCTCAGTTTGAATCAGTACATCCTTGACTGCAGCATTAGGAACATATGCTATGATTTTAGCCCCTACCAAATATGGTCTAAGGTTTTTTACTGCTTTTACCAATGCATATGCCTGTTTTTCAATAATGTCATACTTCAACTCTGCATTCTGAAGGGACTTGCTAAAGAAAGAGATTGGCTGTTCATATCCATCATTGTTTTTCTGCAACAACACTGCTGCCACTGTATGATAGGAAGCAAATGAAAAAAGTTGGAAAGGTTTGCCGAAGTCAGGGGATATTAAGACTGGAGCTTGTTTGATGGCCTCCTTAATGTTACCAAATGCTTCCATTGCTTCTGTTGTCCATTTCATATCTGAGTTCTTCTTCAGCATTCTTGATATAGGACAAACAATCTCTACGAAATTTGGTATAAATCTTCTGACAAAATTTATCTGACCAAAAAATGATTGTATAGCTTTTACATTTTTTGGAATAGGGACCTGATCAATTGCTTCCACCCTTTCAGGATCTATTTTAACTCCTTCCTTCGAGACTATATGGCCAAGCAATTTTCCTTTTGTTACTGCAAATTGGCATTTTTTAGGATTCAATGATATTCCATATTCTAGGGCTTTGACAAATATCTGTTCTAGATGTGTGCAATGATCTTCAGCCTTTTTTGAATATGCTGTTAAATCGTCTTGATAGACTATCATAATCTTATTGATCAATTCAGCAAAAGCTACATCCATCGCTCTTTGAAATGTTGCCCCAGCATTAGTTAATCCAAATGGCATTCTCAAGTATACATATGTTCCCCACGGAGTGGTGAATGCGGTCTTGAATTGTTCAGACTCCTTAACCTTTACCTGATTGTAGCCGGAGAAACCATCCATCATGGATAGTAATTCACATCCAGTAACTTTCTGTAATATCGCCTCCATATTGGGAAGAGGATAATTATCTTTGAGAGAAGATTTATTCAGGTTTCTGAAATCCACACACAGTCTAATGTCACCATTCTTTTTCCTGACAGGTACTAAGTTTGAGACCCAGGAAGAATGTCTAATAGGCTTGATTATAGCTCCATCCCTTAACTTTGTAAGTTCCTCCAGCATTTTCGGAGCCAATGTAGGATTAATCGGCCTTTGTTTCTGTCTGAATGGTTTTGCATCTGGTTTGAGTGGTATCTCATGTTGAAATAGATCCTCTCTATATGCCTTTAAGTCATCATATGACCAAGCAAACACATGCCTATACTTCCTAAGTAGATTGATAATTCTACTTCTGATTTTCTGGTCAAGATTCCTCCCAATATATACATTTTTTGGGGTTGTCTGAGTCCCCAAGTTCACTTCCTCAAGATTCTCAGGTATCACTGGTGTTTCTTTCTTCTTGTATCTATCATGCCCATCAAATGCTTTTTCTAATGCAATAAGCCCTTTGGGTATCTTATTCGTCTTCAGTTGAACCACTTCTTGGCCAAATAGGGTTTCTTTCCCATCGTGTTCCTCCACAAATGCACTGAAATCAATTTCTTGATTTTCATAATAATCAGCACAATGTAAGAAATTGATTATATCAGCATCGCTGTCAAACACCTGCCAGTTCTGTATATTATCAGGGATGGTAGGTCTAGTTTTAAATTCTACTTCTGTGATCCCTCCTAATGTTAGATCATCTCTCTTTAATGCAATGTTTGCTAAAAAGTCTGCCATGATGTTTTTAGACCTATCAACCCAGCTGATTGAAAAAGCATCAAATAATTCAACACTATCCCAAACTGCATTTCTGTACTGTCTTAATCTTTTATTCTTAGATAAATATTTTTCTCTTACTTGGGAGATGACCAATTCAGAATCACCATAGACAGCCAACTTTTTTATTTTGTATTTGGTGGCTATGTCTAAGCCAATGAGTAGGGCTTCATACTCAGCTACGTTATTGGTGCATTCAAATGTCAGTAAGAAAGAGTATTTGAATGTTTTACCTCCTGGTAAGATAAAAACTACTCCGGCCCCATTTCCTATCTTGCTGCATGCACCATCGAAATACATTTTCCACAAATCATTTTCTCTTTTCATAGATTCAGTGTGTATTGGGTCAGTGTTATGCAATTCTGGGGTAGTTTCTCCAACTTTGAAAACCCCTAAATCCGTGTCACAAAAGAAATTCACCTGATGCCGGTCCATTCTTTCTATAATATTGTCATACTTTGGTTCTCTGCACAACTTGATTTCCTTGTCACCTACTGGTATGGTGGCATACGATAGATCTAATTGAACATTGCCTCCTGCCATTGCAGCCCACTGCCTTGATAACAGCATTCCATAATATGGTGGGATATCAACCACAGTGATGTCAATGTTATATGTTGCCTCAGGATATGAAGCAAGTTTTATTTCTACATCTTTCATAATACCAACTACTGGAATAGATCTGTTATCCATTGCATAACATTGGCCATACGTAGTATCAACCCACATCCCTAATTCTTTCATCACTGCTATAGGCATGATATTCATAGCAGCACCTGAATCAATCATACAATTCCTGACTATTCTGTTCTTGATTACTAGTGTAGTATAGAATGGATCTACCTGTGAGGGATTTTTTGTAAGTGTGTCACCAAGGTATACCTCAGGCATCTTAAAATTTTCTTGATGCACATTATTTGTTGTTTTTTCAAACCCTTTATGTTTTGGATTAGGTGTATCAGAAATCATCTTGACGACTGTACTCCTATATTTATCTATTTTCATCATCTCTAAGAGTGGGACTGATATCTTCACCTGAGACACTGCCTGTGCAATGTCAAAAGAAGGGGTTATGATATGGTCATTTTTTTCTGTTTTTGTATTCTCTTTTTCTATATTTTCTTTCATTTTATTTTTATCCCCTTTTTCTGGTTCTTTAGGTGATGATTTTGTATTATTCCCTTTGTTATTCTGGTCTTTTATGAATACACTCCCAGGAGTTCCTTGCCCAGTATTTGTTGTTCTATTCCTTAAGTTATAAGTGTTTCGAGCTTGAGCCACTGCAGCTACTGTGAGAGCTTCTTTTTCATCCTCAGTAGGTTTTCTCCATTGACCATATGGTTTATTGTCATAAATATCTTCCTGGTCTGAGAATACTTGCTGTTCTCCCATGTTAACATGATATTTTTGGTTCCCTACATCATACTCATACCCTTCTTCCTCTGAAGAAGAATAATCTTCTGTTACCACACATGGTGTATCCTGCATCATATTGATGGTGTGATTATCTCTATTATAGTTATATAGCATTTCCTCTTGCTGTATTGATTTAGCTACCTCACAGTATTCAGGTGAATGTGGCAAGTTACATATAGAACACCAAGGTTTATTTTCTGCCATATGTGCCATGTTTCTCTTCAATGGATCAGGAGTATCCTTTCCATATGGCTGCTTTCTGTTGTTGTCAATAGGTCTTCCATCCTTCCAATTTGTATTGTAAGGCATATCATGTAACCTAGGTCTATCCTGCCTATGCTGACCCTCTGGTTTAATCTGTTGAGCATTTGGATTCTGAAAATTTCTATGATTTTCCCTTTTACTGACCATTCCTGCAGCTTTTCTATTATTTTCAATAGTTATGGCTATTTTCTGTGCTTCAGCCAACGTTGCAGGACACCGGTTTCTGAGTTCATATCCTGTTTTGGGGTCAAATGCCTTCATATAGATACTCAGTGCTGCCTGGTCAGATAACTTGGCTCCATGTGGTACCTTATTATGTAACTTGGAAAACTTCAGGTTGAAATCAAATACTGATTCATTTTGATACTTCTGTATACTTATTAGTTCATGTAAGGCAAACTCAGGAGCGTATTGGTTACCATACTGATCCTTAAACTGGTTATGGAAATCAGTCATTGAATTGATTGATGCATCGGGCAAGCTATTAAACCAATCTCTGGCATCTTCAGTGAGGGACATCATAAATAACCTCATTCTAATGTCTTCCCAGTCCATACCTATATCCTGTACAAAAGCATTAAAACTTCTGATATGATCTTCTGCAGATACTGCATTGTTTCCAGTAAACTTGGGAACTATGTTTCTCCAAGTACTATCCATAGGATATGGATATAACTGATATCCAGTTAAATCAAATTGACTGCATATATTAGCAAGGTTTTGGGGAGGAAAATTGAGATGTGGTGGATTGGGATAGTAATTATATCCACCTGGTGGCTGATGATATGCATATTGTTGATGTTGGTTCATATGGGGATTTATGTGTTGATTTTGTGGCCTATAATATTGTTGACCAGGGGGTGGGTAATTATTTGCCATATGTAGGGATGCATTACTTATGGGAGGTGGTCTGGGGATTTGGGGAATAGTGTTCTGATGACTTCCAGAAGCATGTGAGTTTTGAGCACTATTTGTATTTTGTTGTGTATTCCTTGAAATATTCCCTCTATGCGGGGGTACATATTTAGGGGGAGCTGTTTTGGCTTTATTCCTCCTCTGTTGAATTTCTTGCTGCAATAACTCCTTCTCCTCTTGTATTTTGTACCTTTCGAGTTCCTTCCTGAGCATGAGTATTTCCTGTTTCTCATCACTCATGTCTTGATTATTTATTTCCTGATATTCTGGATTGTCATTCATTCCCTGATTTGACAATTCATATCCTATCTCTTCTCCCTGGTTAAACGAGACCTTGAAATCATGTTCAGCTTGGTTCCTATCAATATCCCTCATGACCTTTGCATCATGATCCCGCTGTTCTTGAGGAGTGGGTTTGTACCTTGCCAAAATATCATCAGTTGCTCCACTGAGGTTCTCGTTTGAATCATGCAGAGGTGTGAATTTATTGTGAATTGCAATATTTTGTTCTGAATCATTCTCCTGGATGTCTAGATTATTATCTTGGTGGGAATATTTTGGATTCATATTTCTTTTGGAGATGTTTCTAAGTGGTGGAGATGACTGCAAGTTTCTGCCTTCCATCTTGGATCTCCTACCATCCATTTGAAATTTTTGTTATGATTGTAACTAGAGTCGCCACCTATTGAATAGGAAAAGTTTATATTTTTATCTGTAAGGTTCTTTGTCACCAGCAGAGTTACCAAAAAGAAATTTTAAATGACTCTATGAAAGAAAGGATTAAATTCTAAGGTCTTTTTACTAAGTCCCCAGCAGAGTCACCAATTTGTTAGGTCTCAAAAAATGCAAGTTACTAATCCTAAGAGGATGCCAGGCTCTATATTTGATTTTGCAACGTTTTTGAACTAACTTGACGAAATCAACCTTCAAGGTTTGATGATTTCCTACACTTTAGGTCCTGCTACACCTAGGTGGGTGAACCTTGAAATATTAAAGCAGTCTGAGTGTGGATGAATGGACTAACTAGGTCTATCTACAATGGCATAAGATGTAGGATAGATGACAAAGCTGACTAATTAATTCTATGTGTAATGTTTAATAAATGATTGGCAGAATTGTATAAGCAATATCAAAAGGTTTTAATTAATGAGTTGAATGAGACCAGTGCCTTGTTGGGTAACAGAGTCAATTTGAAGGACTAAGAACAGTAGTTTCTAAATGGTAATAATTCTAGATATTTGGCACAGTTCTGGTTTATAGCTTGTATAAACGTGCAGGTAAATGACTGACAGACTCTTCTTGATAATCCAACCAAATAAAATCAGATATCTTATAATTCACCAGAAGGTATTTTAATCCTTACTTGAAGGAACCAAATGAAATGAAAAGACAAGATTAACAGATAATATTTTACTGGAGACAGTGTGTCAATCCTAATTATATGGCTCTACTTAGTAATCCCAACTTACTACTTCCAGGCTACTGTGAATAAATCAGAAGGGTTTAATTCCTTAGGATGGACACCAACCGAATTAATCACACAGATACAGCGAATGTGTATTGACAGATTAAATATATACTTGATATCTTAATCTGAATAACAGGGAAATGCAGAAATGGAGACAACCACACGATTGAATAATTTCAACAAATAACTGATACCAAAGTAGAAATACTGAATCAGAGAACTTCAAATTTCTTCCTCAAAATAAAATATGCAACACGGTCATTTTGGAATATTATGTATATGTATATATGAATACTTCTACTGCTGATGATTTTTCAGCATAGATTATTTGAACTTATATAGATATTTTCATGAAGAGATACAACTCTTCAATAAGTCTCTTGGGATTTTAACAAACAATAATTACATAATCTTAATTAGGCTCTGTTTAGCCATAAATAGACTTTTGTTAGATGATCCAAGTACTCCTGCGCATGGTGAGAATCAGTAAGCTCGACTGCACTCCTGGTGATTATATCGAGGGTGACCATTTCCTCCAGTTGCTTGCAAACTTCTGTAGATACAGAGGCTTTATCTTTTAGAGCTCCTGTGGCTTTGTGCAATATAACTTGACAATCAACAGTCCACTCTTCTTTGCTCTTTACCTCTCCATTATCTTTGAATATCCTGGGCACCCCTGCGTCTGATGCATCAGTCCCTTCCTTAGCATCAGCTTTGAGTTTATCATAATAATTCTGGTGCCTTTTGAGCAATGCTCTTGCATCAGAGATATCTGTGCTATCAGTGGTACCTCTGTTTTGCAACTCGATCACCCTTTCTTGTATCCTCTGATCAAGCCTCTCATGTTCTTTGACTGCTTTATGATTTTTCGAGTAGTTATCCCAAAACTGGTTTAACCACCGTACCATGTTCGCATACCTGCTCTGCAGTATTGTAACAAATGCATCTATTTGAATTTGTTTGGCTTGATCATGGGATATCTCTTGACTACTTTGTGAGCTCTCACCTTGAGTTATTCTCTTCGTAGATTGCCCAAAGGTGCTCTTAACAGCGTCCTTCAAGTAGTCATTCTCCTTTGTTAATCTTTCACAATTCAGCTTATAAGCATCCCTTTCCTTGATTAACATCTGAGCTTGTGCTTTATTCAATTTTGCAACATTGATACCAATGTCTGCAGTAATTATGGGGTCAGTCTCACCTGCTCTAAAAGTCATAACATGGCCAAAAGTTTTTTCAGTGTCTATGATGGCCGTCTTCTTATGGGGAGGATACAATGCCCATATCATTAAAGAATTTTCATCATTATTATATCTCGTTCCCATATAGACTTCATTAACTCCTTCTGGAGTAAGCTTATACTTATCATCAGCATTATTCAAAAAACTATCAAAAACCAGAGCAGAATTTAAATCCAAGCTGGGAAAAATCATAACCCCTGCATCTTTAAGCAGCTGTCTGCCTCTGCTTGGTGTCATGTCCTGCATTTCCTTGTCCACTGTCTCCTTTAACATCTCTAATAACTGTTTTTCATTGTCAGCAGAAACATTATCTACTGACTCTCTGATTTCCTTTCCCTTGTATTTATACAGGAATGATTTAAATTCTTTCGAATGAATGAATGTATCATCTGACACAAAAGAATCATAAGCCTTTTGGCGTGGATCTTCATCAGCAGACCCCTCCTCATCATGTATCACAACTGGAGGCTGATATTGTTGCATTTTTCTTTTAGACATTTCTATTGTCTTATCTTGTGGCTGTTCAGTCAATTCTTCCTCTTCAGAGGATACCACTTCAACTTCTGCCAACTGCTTTTTCTTTTCATTCAAATCTCTGTTATATTTCTCCACCACCAAGTCGACTTTAGCCTCTTCCAAATTTCTAATGACATCATCATGTGGATAATGTATGTGCATGTATCCACTGAGATTTTGTTTTCTTCTTGCATAGTCAATGAAACCCTCAGGGTCAAACCCTTTCCTCACCTCAGCAGTCACCATGTTATAATGCATTAGTTTATCCAAAATGAGATTGTATCCTTCTTTTGAAACCACAGTAAAATCTCCAAAACACAAAGTACTAGGCATGAATGATTGTTTATCATGCGAACTTAGATGCATGACATTGGAACAATGCATTTGCCTAATTATTTCCAAATATGCAATCCTGTCAGGGACAGTTTTAGGCAATATAAATGGAGCATCCTCAAAACCATACACTCTGATCATAGTAGCATCCTCAAAACAATACCAATCTCCCCAATTATGAGTGACAGTAGGGGGGCCACCAAAATCTTTGGGTCTGAGGAATCTTTTTATTTCATTTGAAATTGAATATTCACAGGGGTGGTTGAAATACCTATATAGCACTTTAACACAATGCTCTTCAAATTGAGCATAGCTGGAGTTAGCATACCTGCTATCCCAGATTCGGGTCCACATTTGTACAGGTATCTTCTCCCCTTTCTTATCCGCAGCAACAACTTGAAACTCATTTGGCCACAATCCTACTTCCTGGCCATAGTATAAGACCATATGCATGAGCATCGAGTAATGCTCAAAAGAGCATGCTGGAGCATTGTTTCTTATTGCAGATAGACCAGAGTCTATTCTAGTAGCAACATAGGAGGCATAATCAAATTGTCTGGCATTGTGACATTGAATATCAGAGGTTATGACCATTAGAGGAATAGTCATGAACTCAGGGACCTCTGAGCCAAGAACTTGGCCTACAGAATAGTAAGTATATTGAATGTATGGTTCAAAAATGGATACATGAAAGGGAGGGCCATCATTCTCAGTCAAGGGTATCACTTCTCCTTCAATCCTGGGTCTATGTATGGGTAACCTCCATCCATTGTAGGTTGTATCCATTCTCCAGTATTCTTTATCCAAATCTTCATAAACAACAGGGACAGTGCACAAATCATCCAAATCATACACCTCACAAATAGCATTTTTTGATAGGTGTACAATTGGTTCTCCTTGAGGGTTGCAGATAGCTTTCAGGCCTGAATTGTAATGCCTGGCTAACAGTTGCAGGAGTTCTACATTCAAGAATACATTAGGTACAACCAGTTTGCCTAAATTCATGTGCCATGGGTTTGACACAGGGGCGTTTCTAAATCTTCTGTTGTAGTGGAATCTGAAGAGTTCATATCCCCTAATTGGGGTCCAAATATCTCCCAGGCGCTTATGTTTGTCTTCCAATTTTTCTACTTCTGCCCTGAGTTGGGCAGACCTCCTGGCCTTGGGAGCTGACCCAGGCAACTGATCAATCAAGTCCTGATTTAGTTTTCTGTCTTTCACTTTTTCTTCAGGGGTTTGATCAGTTTTTTGCTTCTTTGGTTTACTGGTTTCCCCTTGTGATTTTCTTCCTTTTCCTTTCCCCGAAGTTTCCATTTTTGAAAAATTTGGCAGGAAATTCAAATACAGGTAATATAGTGGTTTGTGTATGTGTACCTGTCGCTCGACGGCTGGAATTGGAAGCCTTTGCTTTTGCCCTGAGAATTCTTCTGTATTCTGCTCTCGGACGGTTTTTTGCAATTATAATGATCGTATGAACTTTGTAGCCGTTTTGTATTAATTATCTGATCAATTCAATGTTCATCGCTGTGAAGTGTCACATCGCCATAACTCTTCCTATCGGCATGCTTTTTGAAATGTCTGGGCGACCTCAACCCCTTTTTTATGGCGCGGACAGTCAATTGGCGTGACCCCTCAATTGTATCCCCGACGCCATGTAGTATCACATTTCAAGTGGGTGCGACCATCGGCGTGATTTCCTTCATCGCCAAGGGTTTTAGATCTCTCCGCGATATGGCAAGTCCCACCGATATGCTTTGCTTATCGGGAAGATTGAGACCATCGGGATACTAAAATTATGTTTCCCCGATCTTTATTGTCTTACCGATAATCTCTTCATGTATGAACTTTTATCTTTATCGGAATGACATTCTCTATCGGGATAGCTTTCTCAAGATATCCCGATCCAAATCATCTCCCTGATGCCCTTTATCACATCCTTCATCAGGCAAAGTTTAGTAAAGTGTCACCGATATCTTTTGATCGCCGTGACTTATGAATCGGCAAGACTTGCTTCTTTTGTTCCGATATGTCAAGCTATCCCGATGAAGATGCATCGCTGTGAGTCTTGCCGATAACTTTCTTATCGCCAGGACTCTTGATCGTCGGAGACTTACTTGTTTTCTATTCCGATGGTTCATTTCTCACCGATGACTATTGCTTTGTTACCCTCGCATGCTGTTCGGTGAAACTCTTGCCGAAAGTGCTTCATCGGTATGATATATACCGTCGGGGCAACTTCTAAAAGATCATCCGATAGATATTTGTCATACCGATCGGCATGACCACTTGCCTTTCTTGCCGATGTAAAGTCATCGGTGTTGCTTACTCCATCGGTGAGCTCCATAATTCTTCTTCCGATCTCTATTTTCACGCCGATGGTTGTTTTCAAACAATTCCTTGTGTATCGGTGTAAGCCACACGACCTCATGCCGATGGATTGATTTTGATGATTTTTGACACTGTTCATCCCTAGACATTTTATGAGATACAAAAATTTTATATTGTGGTCCTTTTGGGATATTCCTTAGGGTTTATTCAAATATGATGGAGTAAGGGAATAGTAAAATTTTGAAAATTTTGAAAATTTTACTGTGCTAACATGTGGTAGAAATATTATCTTCTTTTCCAAATTGACAAGGTGGAGCAAGAGTATCTGCTACATTATTAGTTTTGTCTACAATTTATGTATCTTCTTTGTTTATTTTCTCCTCTTCTAGAATAGAGGAGTCATCAACTTCAGTTTGTTGCTCAATGATATTTTCTCTCTCAACATCCTGCATTGTCTCCTCATAGGTTTTCTCTGGAGAATCTTAGTCATCATTTCCTTTTCCAGTTTTCTCTTTTGAGGTCTCTAGTTCTGGAAGTGTAGGATTACTTTCCTCAACTTGTTCCTTAGAGACAATATAATATTTGTCTTTATCTAAGGCATTCCTTAAAATTTTCTCTGTTTCTTTTGCAATTTCTTCAGTTTTCCCAAGCATTAGCTTGTTCATCCTTACCTTGCTTGTAAAATCATCTTTTACTTGCTCGAGTATTTTGTCTGCTTCCTTCTTGGACATTACTAGACACAAAGTGGAAAAAACATATTCCCTGAGTTCCAGATCTTTAGCCTTGGCTGCTTCCATCCTCATCTCCAGTATTTTCCTTAAACTCTTAGGAAGTTCTTGTAAGATTTCCAATAGAGCTCTATTGAATTTGTTTAGATACATGATGGTGGAATCTTCCAAAATTTTCTTATTTGCTTGATCAAGATTATCATAATACTCTTTAATAGGCCTTAGATTTCCATAAACAATAATTGTTTTTACAAATTCATCTACTGTCATAGCAATCTTACCAGTTTCTTGCCTTTTACTTGCCTTCTTGCTTCCATAAGGCTAGTCCTTAGAAGCCTTTGAAGTCTTAGCTCTCTTGGATCTCAACTCCTTGACCTATTCATCTATCCATGTTTCTTTTGTTGATTTAAGGATAGACAACTAAGAGGGGGTGAATCAGTTGTCTCCAAAATTCTATTCTTAGATACTTAAAACTTTCTTATATTCCAACAACATATCAAGGATTTAATCATGGAAGCATAATGCAATAAATCAAAAGAAGAAACATACACAACACGTATAACACCAAGATTTTAATGTGGAAAACCTGGTTAAGGGAAAAACCATGGGGTGACTTTAACCCAAGATTGTATTCTCTGTTAAAAGAATATGAAGAATAAAATGACACTTGCCAAGATTGTATTCTTTGTTAAAAGAATATGAAGAATAAAATGACACTGCTCACAAGAGGCCCACTGCTCAAGCACACTACTCACAAGAGGCCCACTGCCTACAAGAGACACACTATCTACAAAATAATATGGATATTACATACTTGAACTGGAGATTAGCATCTTCAATATGCTTGAGTCAGTTCCATTTAAGTTCAATACTTCTGCTCTGCTTTTCGCTCCTCTTCACTACCACCTTCTCATAATCATCACAAGGATACATTTGAACAACTTCATAACTCTTATTTATACTTGACATCAACTTTGGAATGATCATCAAAGTTGACACAACACACATTTATTTTATTATAGAGCAATTACAAAAACAACTTGACTTATTACAAAAACTTCATGTGCATCACTACACTGTTGGCCACACATAGCTAGGACTTCAATAATCTCTGACAAAAATGCCATGCTTCGCAAAGCATCTTTAAGATCATCCACAACATTCCCAAATCATCCAGTCAACCAAAACTAGGAAGAACACCATCTCCCAAAGGTAAATCTTTAATTACGAGCTCAATCTTCAGTGCGGACTACCAACACGAACTGGACACAATCTAGAGACCCCCACAAGCTTGCTTGAATCACCAAAAACATCCACACCACTTCTGCTTACTGTAATCATTCGTATCTTCATGTAGAAGTTCAAGAACACAGCCAGTCATCACTGTCATATTAGAAGAATTGCTTGCGGACCTCCAAACCATGAACCAATCAAGTTGTCAATGCCTATTAACCTCCCAAACATGCCACCAGATCTACATAACATGATATTGCATTTCTGGATCTCACCGGACCTATTTGTGTCACGTTGTCACCTTTGAACAACTGCCAAAACCAGTTTTACTCATATGGCCATAACTTCTCCAAATCTTCATGTGGACCTCACCTTCAGACACATATCTACAAACCCTTTGATGCACATACTCTGATCTTCAACTAGCTGGGATCTTGCTTCATATAACTTCACTGTCTTCACTATTCTTCTCTATTTTTGATAGGGCTATTTTTCTCAATATCCTCAGCACACAACTCATCCAATTCTTGACATCAATGTAACATGAGTATGTTGACATCAATGACAACACCGGTTAGGGCCATACTTGCAACATTCTCCCTCTTTGTCATTGATGGCAACATATGATGTGAAAAACTGTTTTAACCATCAAGACAAGAACTTCTCCTCACTGACTGACATAGCTCCCCCTATCACATGCAACCATTCACATGTCTTCTCTTCCTTTACTGCTCCCCCTTTGATCAACAACCACTTTTTGTTTTTCACATGTCTTCTCTCCCCCTTTGACATCAATGGCAAAGGGCACATACTTGCAACCACTTTTCATATTTTAGAATTATACTAACTGCTCCCCTTGAGTAGCAGCCTCCTAGCGTCAATCTATATTATAACATATGACTATAGGATCCACTAGACTGATGCACATTAGTGCACCTTAATTTAGAACCAGAGGGGTAATAACCCCTAACTTCTCCCTGAGATAATCAAAAGTGTCCTTAGGTAGAGGTTTGGTAAAAATGTCTGCAATCTGATCCTTTGAGGGCACAAACTCCAATCTAACTTCATTCTTGTTCACCTGCTCTATCAAAAAGTTGAACTTGATGGATATATGTTTTGTCTTTGAATGCGACACCAGATTTTTTGATATGTTTATCGCACTTGAATTATCATAGAGGATTGTGATAGGTTCATCATACTCTACTATGATGTCTCTTAACATTTGCTTTATCCACAGTACTTGAGTGCAACTATTTACTGCTGCAATATACTTTGCTTCTGCAGTGGACAGAGATATTGCCTCTTGTTTCTTGCTTAGCCAAGAAACAAATCTTTTTCCTAAAAAGAATGCACCACCATTGGTACTCTTTCGGTCATCCACATCTCCTGCCCAATCAGCATCTGTGTATGCATGAAGGGAGAAATCATGATCTTTAGGATACCATAATCCATACTCAACTGTTCCCTTTAAATACCTAAGAATTTGCCATGACATGAGACTCTCTAGGATCAGCTTGAAATCTGGCAACAAGACCAACAACATTCATAATGTCAAGTCTAGTTTGAGTGAGGTAGAGCAATCCTCCAATCATTGACCTATATTTTTTCTAATCAACTTTAGGAGATTCATAATCTTTACTCAACTTACATCCAGTAGCCATGGGAGTATTCATTGCCTTTGAATCTTCCATCCCAAATTTCTTCAACAATTCTTTCACATATTTGGTCTGTGATATGAAGATTCCATTCTTTGTTTGAGTGATTTGCAAACCCAAGAAGAAATTCATTTCCCCAAACATAGACATCTCAAATTTAGTTTTCATTTGATTTGCAAAGGTTTTGCACATACTGTCCTTCCCTCCAAAAATAATATCATCAACAAATACTTCAATAATCAAGATATTTTCATGATCAATCTTAAAATATAGATTGCTATCAACAGTACCTTCCTTGAAACCAATCTTTAGAATATGTATGTCCAATCTTTCATACCAGGCTCTTGGGGCTTGTTTGAGTCCATATAATGCCTTTTTCAATTTGTAGACCATATCTCCATGATCAGACAATTGAAATCTATTCAGTTGCTTAATGTATACTTCTTCCAAATCACCATTTAGGAAAGAAGACTTGACATCCATCTGATATACCTTGAAGTCTTTGAAGGCAGCAAAGGCAAGAAATAATCTGACTGCTTCAATCCTTGCCACCAGAGTAAAAGTCTCTTCAAAGTCAACTCCTACTTGAGAATAACCTTTTTAGACCAATCTGGCTTTTTTTCTTATTACCTCACCATCTTCATTCAGTTTATTCCAGAAGACCCACTTAGTCCTAATCACATTTTTGTTCTTAGGTCTAGGAATAAGATCCCAAGTGTGATTCTTTTCAATCTGCATCAATTCCTCCTTCATTGCTTTAATCCAACTTTCATCATTGCATGCTTCACTTACTATTTTTGGTTCAACTTTTGAAATTAGACAATAGTTCACCGAGTCTTGAGCAATACGTCTTCTTGTTTGAACACCTTTGCTTCTATCTCCTATGATCTAATCTTTAGAATGATTCAGTCTTACATACCTGGGAGTTTTAGGATTCTCTTGCACTTCTAATTCTTGGACAGGTTCATCCAAGCCTGTCTCTTCTTCTTGTATTTCTGGATTCTCCAGATCAGTTTGAATTTGGACTAGAGTTTGGACTTGTTCTTCTTGGTCTGAGATATCATTTTGATCATTTGCTTCATACTCATAGTATCTTGAGGGATTTTCCATGCCTTCATCAACCTTCACATTTGTACTTTCTACAATCTTTCTTAATCTCTTATTATAACACTGGTAAGCTTTGCTTTGAGTAGAATAACCCAAGAATATTCCTTCATCACTCTTAGCATCAAACTTGCCAAGGTCTTCATCTCTTTTGATATAGCATTTGCTACCAAAGACTCTAAAATACTTCATAGTAGGAGTGATGCTAAACCAAAGTTCACAAGGAGTCTTACCAGTCTTGCCACTAATTTGTACCCGATTAAGAGTATAAACAACAATGGTTACAACTTCTCTCCAATAGATCTAAGGAACATTTTCTTCCATCATCATGGTCCTAGAAGCTTTCTGGATGGTTTGGTTCTTTCTCTCCACTACCCCATTCTGCTATGGAGTCCTTGGAGTAGATAACTGTCTCTTTATCCCATGTTTCTCACAGAATTCTATGAACTCTCTGGATGTGAATTCTCCACCTCTGTCAGACCTGATGCATTTTATGTTTATGCCAGTTTCATTTTCTACCATAGCCTTGAATATTTTAAATTTCTCAAGTGCTTCAGATTTCTCTTTTAAGAAAGTCACCCACATCATCCAAGAGTGGTCATCAATCAGCAACATGAAATATCTATCACCTTGCAAACTCCTGATTCTTGCTAGACCACATAGATCAGTGTGCACCAAGTCTAATAATCCAATTGAAGATTGTTCCTTACTTTTGAATGAGACTATTCTGCTTACCTAACTGATATTCTTTGCACAAACTATTAGCTGGTTTCACTAGTCTTGGAAGATCTCTTACAACTTGAGTGTTTATTATCTTAATGATATTATCAAAATTCACATGACACATTCTCCTATGCCACAACCAACTCTGATTAATTTGAATGAATAAGCAACTTTTGTCAGTACCAACCAAGTGAAAGATATTACCTTTTATCTATGTACCAGATGCAATCTCAGTTCTGGAGCTTTCAAAGATCTCGCATTTTCTATTTTTGAAATGGAGATCATAGCCTTTGTCTACCAACTACCCAACACTGAGAAGATTATGCTTTAAAACTTCAAGATATAGAACATCACTGGTTTTCTTCTTTCCATCAAAAGAAATGGTTCCTCTGCCTCTAATTCTGCCAGTAGAATTATCTCCAAACTTTACAATTCCACCTTCATATCTTTCAAGGTTTATGAACTTATTCTTGTCTCCAGTCATATGGTGAGAGCATCCACTGTCAATGCCCCATTCATCCTTTTCTTCAACTTGAACAGCTAGGGCCCTTTCTACCATCTTATGATTGACAGATTCAATAGGCATTGGATCTTCTTCCTTGATGGCAATAAACACCCAGTCACTTCTGGATTTGTTTCCTATCTTAGATTCATCATTTGTTACTCCTTCATCATCATCTTCTTGAACATAGTAAGACTTCTTTTGAAATCTTGATCTATTAGGGTTTGGCCTTGAAAATCTTTTCAGACACCTTGAGGCAAAATGACCAATCTTGTTGCAGTTGAAACATTTGAAATGCAATTTTCCTTCATACTTACCGGATCTTCTTGGCAGTCTTTTTGCAATAAGGGCTTCAAGTTGTGCAACTTCTAACTCATTTTCTTCTAGATCTTTTCTTGCTTTATCATACCATGTTGATTTCTTTGAGGAACTTTCTCCTGGATCATATCTTTGTTTGGATTTTATAGAGGCACTAGCTTTGAATGCAGATTCAGTCTTGGGGAGTGCATCTCCAAACTCAGCCAACTCAAATGTAGCTATCTTCCCAACCAATTGATCCCTTGTAATATTTGTTAATGATCTAAATTCCTCAATAGCAACAACTTTGTGTTTCTAAGTAGGAGGTAAGGATCTGAGAACTTTGGCTACAATCTCATCTTCATCCAATGTTCCACCAGCACATCTAATGCCACAAACAAGCTCATTTACCTTTGGTATAAATGTATTGATATTCTCATCTTCACTCATATTTAGGTTTGCAAACTTTCCTTTCAGACTTTGTAACTTGGCACATTTAACATATTTGTCTCCTTCATGTAGAACCTCCAGCTTTGTCCAAATTTCATAAGTAGTTTTCAATCCCATAACATTTGTCAGCTCTGTATCGGATAAGGCACTTAGTAAGGCTTGTTTAGCTCGAAGATTATTTTCAGCATTTCTAATTTCATCTAGAGTTGTCATACCATTCTTTGGAGAAATATACTCATTTGTAGTCATGTTCTAATACTACTCTCCCATGCATTGCAAGTGACATTCCATGCAGCTTTTCCAAAGAGTGTAGTTTGTTCCATCAAACCTTGGACTGTCCTTCTTGTAGGATGACATCCTGGATCTCCTCAAGCAGTTAAGCTTCTTCTAGAGGAACTAGCTCTGATACCAATTATTGATTTAAGGATAGACAACTGAGAGGGGGGGTGAGTCAGTTGTCTCCAAAATTCTGTTCTTAGATACTTGAAACTTTCTTATATTCCAGCAACATATCAAGGATTTAATCATGGAAGCAGAATGCAATAAATCAAAAGTAGAAACATACACAACATAAATAAAACCAAGATTTTAACGTGGAAAACTCGGTTAAGGGAAAAACCACAGGGTGACTAACCCAAGATTGTATTCTCTGTTAAAATAATATGAAGAATAAAATGGCACTAACCAATTAGGGCTCACTACCCAGCACACTGCTCACAAGAGGCCCACTGCCTACAAGAGGCACACTGTCTACAAAAGAATATGGATATTACATACTTGAACTAGAGATTAGCATCTTCACTATGCTTGAGTTAGTTCTATTTAAGTTCAATACCTATGCTTTGCTTTTCGCTCCTCTTCACTACCACCTTCTCATAATGATCACAAGGATACATTTGAACAACTTCATAACTCTTATTTATACATGACATCGACTTTGGAATGATCATCAAAGTCAGCACAACACACTTATTTTATTACAAAGCAATTACAAAAACAACTTGACTTATTACAAAAACTTCATGTGCATCACTACACTATCAGCCGCACATAGCTGGGACTTCAATAATCTTTGAGAAACATGCCATGCTTCGCAAAGCATCTTCGAGATCATCCGCAACATGCGCAAATCATCCAGTCAGCCAAAACTGGGAAGAACACCATCACCCAAAGGTAAATCTTCAATTACGAGCTCAATCTTCAGTGTGGACCACCAACATGAATTGGACACAATCTAGAGAGTCCCATAAGATTGATTGAATCACCAAGAACATCCGCACCACTTTTGCTTACTGTAGTCATTCACATCTTCATCTAGAACTTCAAGAACACATCCGGTCATCACTATCATATTAGAAGAATTGCTTGCAGACCTCCAAACCATGAACCAATTGAGTTGTCAATGTCTATTAACCTCCCAAACATGCCACTAGATCTACAGAACATGATATTGTATTTTACGATCTCACCGGACCTATTTGTGCCACTTTGTCACCTCTGAACAGCTGCCAGAACCAGTTTTACTCATATGGCCATAACTTCTCCAAATCTTCATGTGAACCTCTGAGATCTTGGTTGGAGCACCTTTAGACACATATCTACAAACTCTTTGATGTACATAGTCTGATCTTCAACTGGCTGGGATCTTGCTTCATAGAACTTCACTATCTTCACTATTCTTCTTTGTTTCTGATAGGGCTAATTTTCTCAATATCCTTAGCACACAACTCATCCAATTCTTGACATCAATGCAATAGGAGTATGTTGACATGAATGAAAACACCAGTTAGGTCCCTACTTGCAACATCTTCATCATCCTTTGAGCTCTTGTAAGTTCTTGTAGCTTTGGTTTTCTTTCTCTTACCTCCTTCACTAGATGGTGTGGCTTTCAGTGTTTTAGTGGGAGTAGACTTCGATTGATCGGAGATAGTTGTAGAGCTTCTTGTTTTTCTTGTAGAGCTAGGTTGGACATCTAGAGCAGATGCTGGCTCTCTTTCTGCCCTTTCTTTTGAAGCTTGTTTAGTTCTTTTCAATCATTTCTTTGTTCTTTCTTATAGCTTGTTTTGTGATGTCAATACTCTCAGCATACATCTCAACTTGCTTCTATAGTTTTCTCTTCATCTTTGGTTGTCTGAGCTCCAAATGTAGTTTTAGACTTAGCTCTTTGTATGTTCTGAATCTTTCAATAGATGTGTCTTTTGATGTGCTTAGGAGATCTTGAGCATACATGTCTAAGACTCTCTCATCAACTTCATATCCCATAGGCATTATCCATACTATTCTAGGTTCCACAGCCTCCATCAGGCACTAATCAGTGTCAACCATAAAACATATCTCATTCTCATACTTTTCCACAACTATTTTAGGGATTCTCTCCCTTGCATGCATCAAAGTCTGGAAGTTTTTGAAATAACCCCAAACGGCTATCTTTTAAGCTTGGGAATCACCAAGGCTAAGAAGGTGATCTCTTATCTGCCATGCAACTACCCTGTCATTTGTCCAGTGCACACCTTAAACTCTAGGTACTTCATTCATAAAGTAGAAGAATAGGCATATGACCAAGGAACCATACTTGAAGGAGTTTTTCTTATCCTTCTTAATTTTTTTAGATTCTCTATCAACTAGCTTTGTAGCAACCCACACACATCATAATCAACATTCTCCTTTAACATCTGATAAGGTGCATATATTATAGTTTTGGAGACTGAATTCTCCTTGTTGGAGTGATAGATCTTGTAGCCAATGACCATAGAGGCAAACTTGACATTTGGTTCTATAATGTCATTTATTATCATCGCTCTTTTTTCATACTTTGCATCAGTTGCTTCTATAATAGTTTGGTTTTTCATTGATTTCAACATGGGTAATCCATTGATTGAATTTAACCCAGTCACAATCCTAATAACATCTTTGGTGATCTTAAATGGTTTTAGCAGCCATATAAATTCATCGTGCATCTAGATCAACACATAATGAACCCATTCACTTTCATCAAATGATGGAAATTCAATTACTTGCAGAAAAAGTTTGTTCTCTAGGGTTTCAAATTCTAGTTTTAGTCGGTAATTATCATCCTTTATATGGCTCTCAAACAATTCCAATAGTTTTAGATTTCCAAATTCTTCTATATTGCAATGAATGTATGCCCTAATATCTTCAACATGTAAGACTCCAAACGGAACACCAGAAAATGTACCTAACGACTCAATTTCAACAGACTTGTAGGGATGCTTTTTGAACTTTGGATGGGGCCTTTCAGTGATATCAACAACTAGAGGTGTAGCCATTTGTAGAGATTGAAATTTCAAGAGGTTTTACAAAAATACATTGTTCCATAGTTTTAGGGTTTTGCTTGGAAATCCTTTTTGTACTTCAATTCTTAAAAACGTTTAGCCCTGAGCTCATTCACTTCTTCTCTTTCTTGCTTTCTTTTGATGCAAAGTGATCCAAATGATGAATGAGGAACCTTTTATGCTCCGCAAAACCTAATATGTCTTTGTAATAAATGCTCTATCCTAACACATCCAGTTACTCTATTTCTTGAGCAGCTTCTCATGAATCATTCTGTAAATCTTCTTATCTAGTTCTTTTCTTCCAGAAATCTTTTCAAAAGATCTGTAATAGCCCATTGCATCTTTACTTATCATGCCAGATTTAGGCACTCACATACTGGCTGGGGGAATCAGATGTTCTTTGCAGCTCCCCCTAAGCCAGAGCTCCTGATTTAATTCCCAAAGGAATTACCAACACTAGATTCTGGAGCGGATTCATCACAATTGCTCATTACACCTTTCTTTACCCATTTCTTGTTCATTTCGTTCAGGATTTCATTCACATCAACTTTGCCTTTGCCTTTGTCTTGTTTCAGCTCATCTGGTTTTCTATTTACTAGACCTCCTTTTCTATTGTTCCTACTTCTGTAGAACCTTACAATATGACCAGATTTGTTACAGTTGAAGCATACAATCTTATTTTTCTGACAATCACAGGTTGGAGCAAATTTAGATCTGCAATACATTGCAATATGCCCAAACTTGTTGCATGTAAAACATCTTCCATTGAACACTTGCTTGTTCTTAAGAGGATTCATTGATCCTTTTCTGCATTCTTTAGCCTTATGACCTGTCCTCTTGCAATTAAAGCACTGACCGGAGAAGGATGATGCATTTTGATTTCCTTGACTTCTGCATTAATTATCTCTATGACCATATCTATTACATTTGAAGCAATTTCCATTGAAGGATGGATACCTCTGAGCACTAAGTTGTCTTACCAGATGTCCTCTATGTCTGTTTCTCCCATTTCTTGTTTGAGAATTTCTTTGTCCAGATCTAGAGCTTTCACCTTTCTCATACCCAAGGCCATGCCTATCATCAGCCTTCTTCTGACTTTCAAGTAGTACTTCAAGTTTAGTTGAACTAATCTTGAACTTATCCTTATATTTATTTGCAATTTCTAGGTCATGTCTGAGAATGAGAATTTGTCTTTCAAGTTCCTCCTCATTATATCTGCATTCTTTTAAGTCATATTTGAGATGACCAATTGTTCTGTCCATTTTGTAGCATTCTTCAGTTATTTCCTTTAGAATTTGATTTAATTCTTCTTCATTCTTCTTCCTTTGCTCAAGTTCTTTGGTTAGTCTCATCACTCGAGATTCCATCTCAAGTTTTTGAAGAGAGAGTTCTTTTGACAACTTCTCACACTCCTTTGGTTTTTCTTCCAAGGCTTCATCTATGCCATTTTCTCTAGTAAAATTAGTTAGCTCCTGAAGAAGCTCCTTTCTCTTTTCCATGGATTTCTTGAGTTTATCTTTTAACATTTCAATAGTGTCATCAGTTTCTTTAAGCTCATCCTTCAAATTAACTACTCCTGCTTTAGCCTAATCAAGATCTTCTAGGGCCAACAGAAGTTGATCTTTGAGTGAGCCCATTTCTTCTCAGATCTTCCTCAAGTTGTTAAGCTCTTTCTAAGGAACCTAGCTCTGATACCAATTGTTGGAATTAGTCTAGACAACCGAGAGTGGGGGGGTGAATCAGTTGTCCCAAAACTTTAACACTTTTTGTAGATAATTCTTTCTTTTACTATTTAGCAATTGATCAGCAATTTAATCATGAAAACAAGAATCATCAACAACACAATAACACACTTGACACTAGAAATTTTTAATGTGGAAACTTGGTTAAGGGAAAAACCATGGTAGGGGTTAGCCCACAAAGATTGATACTCTGTTAAAATTATTTTACAAATGGCAATGCACATGCATTTGGGCTCACTACCAAGAGCTCACTGCTCAATTAAGGCTCGCTACCTACAGAAACGATTACAAGAGGATAACAAAGATTTTGAACTGATGGGTAGCATCTACTAATGCATGAATTCGGTTCTGGTTAAGTATAAAATACTGATCTTACACATTTCATCTTTACTATCCCCTATTTTACTGTTCTGCCTTCAACTGCACCTTAGTTCTCTGCTCTTTTTGCAATTACTCTATCATCACATCATACACCACAACACACTCCAATCAATCGCCTATATATAACTGCATCAAGAAATTCAATCATGTTTCTAGTCGGCAATAGGAGGACTTAGAACATTATTCATATCACTATTTTATCAGCTAAATCCATACTCACATGTTAGTATGGACCACAAACTCAAGCATAGAAGTCACCAATCATGTCAGCCAGTATCATTGGTCATCACAAATTATCCCAACAACAAATTTTTCTCATCTGAATAAAGGTTCGATGCTCTATCGGCCTATTCTTCTTTTGTCAATTTTGACTTACTAGAACTCGATACTTAGATGCTCATAACTTTCTCATCTTTTGTCACTAGAAGCCAAATCTTTGGATTAAGGTTACACTAACAACCCTCATCACTCACCAAAATCCATAACACACTGTGATACACCATCGGAGAGATCCGGACCAAGTTACCAGACCCCATCACATACTCTATTCTTGACTTCCCAGAATTAGACAAATCTTCAATCTAATTTCTGGTATGGACAAATTATTCAATGTGGATATGTAATATAGACTTAGTTGCCATGAATGACAACACCTGTCATGCGAAGCAGTGTCTCTTGTCAACATGTCAGCCTTATACTTAAGTATGCACTTGAACATTATTATATGTCTTACCATAACTTCTAGCACACAGACCATATGTGACTCCAAAATTCACATCAAACATTTATTAGGCATTACCAGTCATACCTTCAGAACCACAGGTCATAATGTTCTTGAGTGGTAATATGCGAAACTTTGATCTGTTGCCTCTATCTTGGAGAAACATTGTCAAATTGACTGTCAAAACTTGGAACCTTGTAGATGATCTTCCAGAGGGCTTCAAACTTAGCAATTCTAGAATTAGATAGTTCTTCATATGTGTCTATAACACCTTCAAAATGCAAGTAAAAATTCTCAATACCGGAGGAATGCGGAGTGAATTAATCAGGTGTTCTTCACTATTTTTGATTGAATTATACTTATCCAGACTTAGGCAATTTGCAATATGACTTCCCGAGATTATCAAGTCATGAAACTTAAGATATGACATTATATAAAATCTAAGTATAACATACTAGAACCACATGGAGAGATCTTCATCTGCAGAGGCATACTATCTCAATCACTGTCACTTACTCTGTATACTGTATACTACCTTTACGTAGTCTTTTGACCTTTCGGACCAGAGATCCTTTTATCGGTCTTAACTCAAGAGCAGACTTAACTTCTTGCATAACATCCCTGTCAGTTATTACTCATTATTTCCATCAATGACAACATTCTACCTTAACCATCACAATAGTGTATCTTGCCAACAATCTCCCCCTTTAGCATTGATGGCAACACTTACTGAAAAATGCTTATCTACTCTCGCTTACTTTGTACAATAGTTTTTCTTCCCCCTTAGGTGTTTGCCCATTTTTCACTACTTTTCTTCTCCCACTTTGACATCAATGGCAAAGGTGTATGAACATGAGTCAAAATTGTGTCAAAATTGCAAAAACTATCATACTCGATCGTATATGTACATGCGCAATCTTGAACTTAATTTGTTGTAGGTTGTAGGATGTCATTAAAGGTGATCTTGATTTAAGCCAGATCTCTATCCCAACTCTTTTTTGAATTATCTAAAATTTGAATATGGCCATTTATGAGGAATACTAATTTCTCTTCCTTTGGTATATCAAAGGGTGTGTCAATTTGTGTACTTACTTGCAAGGCTTTTGCTGCAAGATTTGACATTGAATCAAGATTAGGACTTATCAGTCCTCTCAACTGACACATTCTATTTTTCTTTTGATCCCTTGTATTCAATAGATTACTCAAGTTATTATGAATATTGATGACTTCTATCTCTTTGTTACTGACTGACTCAGCTGCTAGATCAAATGTCTTAGATATATTTATCAATTGCAACTCCAAATCCTTGATCTTTTCTTCTAACTCCCTTGTAGCTTCCAACCATGATAAAAAAAAAATTTACAGGTCACAAACATCTTTAATAGCACTCTTTATACCTTTTATTCCATTATCTAATAGAGTTTTATCATTTACTAACATGGTCTTCAACTTAGCTAATCTTTTCTCATCAAACTCTTTCCTCACTTTTGTTTCTACAGACTTTTCAAAAGATTCAAAATGCATATTTATAGAGTTTATGAGTCTCTTGAATTGATTTGTTGAAGACATCAAGGTATCCTTTTGATATGATGGCATCAACTTCTCCAAAATGGTGGATGCTTCACTGATTAACTCACTATCCTGTAGGTGTAACTTCAATATTTCTTCCTGTGCCTTTCCTTGCACAATTGATACCAAATTAAATTTGTACATAGGGGACATTGAATTCAAGTTTATTGGACCTTGTAGGAGCTCAAACTCATACAAATCTTGTTGTCTCTCCAAAAAATTTCTGATAGAATCATCTAAGATAGCAGCAGTGTCTCTTGTCATTTTTCCAAACACTTCTTCTTCTTGACTTTGTTTTGGAGGTTCCATGTCCATTTTTTCTTGTTGAAAAATATTTTGTTCTAGTACAGGCCTCTCCTCATCTTTTTTAGGGCTTTTCTCTTCCTCTTTCTCTTCCATTGCTTTGTCACATATTGGAGGATTAGAATCAGTTTGTTTTAAGCCTTGATCTATGCTGACTTCTAGAATAGATGTATCATCTCCAACACTTGTTTCCTCATTATTGTATATGGTTGGGAGATGGAACTCCTTTAACACTCTTAAGGTAATCTCTTTAGTTTCTTTGATTACCTTTTCTATGTCATCTACCATCAGAGTATTCATCCTTTTCTTTATTTTGAATTCTTTATGGAGCACTTTGGTGACTTTTGTCTTATCTTCTGAGGTGATTTCAGGACATACCTTTATTAGTGTGTGCTCTCTAAGCTCAATGTCCTTGACCATAGCAACTTCTTTTCTTGCAGACATTATACTTGCTAGGCTATCTAGAAGATCATAAATTATCTCAATAAGAGTTTTGCTGTAAATGTCTAGGTATTTGACAACAACAATCTTAATGATATATTTGTCTGCATCAGCATAGTCACCATAGAGTTGGGCAATTGGTTTTAAATTACCATCAATTGTAATGGACTTCAATACATCCTCTAGGGTGATTGTAGCCCATTCATTCACATGCTTTGTCTTCTTTTCCTTCTTTCTTCCTTTTCCCTTGCCGGAGGACTTTTCTTGACTAGTGCTAGAGGTTTTTGTTGCTTTAACCTTCATATTTTTAATCTCTTCATCAGACTCTATTTCCTCTATATCATCATCACCAACACTAACACACATCCTTTGTCATTTTGTCTTCTTCCTTTTGTGACCTTTACCAATGGTTGGTTGTGTAGTAGTTGAGGATGGAACATCGGAGGATTTATAAATTGTCTCTGAGGAGCTTGCACCCCTTGTCTTTTTTTTGGATGTAGCTGGTGTCTCTATTTACACTTCTTGAGTTTCCAAATATTTATTAGTCTCCTTTTCTAGCTCATTCTCCTTCTCTTTATCTACTTTTTTAGCTTCAGCTCTAGCTCTTGCACTAGATATTTGTTCCTTGGTGAACCGTTTGCTTTGTGCATATTATTCCACCATTTTTTAGACTTTCTTTACTATTTTAGGATGCTTAAGCTCCACATGCACCTTAATAGATATTTCCTCATAATTACCAAATCTTTGTTCATTTGGATCTTGTGGCTTACTCAACATAAGATTTGCAAGACCTATCAGAACATCCTCTACCACCTCATAGCCCATGGGTGGTACCCAAACAGTCCTAGGCTCTACTGCCACCATCATACACTGATCTTTACTCACAATAAAACAAATGTCATTCTTGTACTTTTCTACAAATGACTTAGGGATCCTCATTCTTGATTGCATTGACTTCTAAAAGTTCTTAAAGTATCCCCACAATGCTGCATTCTGAGCATTCACATCACCTATACTACTAATATAATCTTTTATTTGTACAACCACAGGTTTGCCTGGATCCCAAATAATGTTATTGATTCTCGTAATTTCTCTTTTGAAATAGAAGAATAAACAAAGTATTAACATAGGAAACTTGAAAAGGTATTTTGATTCCTTACTCTTAAATTTAAATTCTCTAGCAACTGCTACTAGAGAAGCTCACACAGATCATAATCCTTAATTTCCTTGATCATCTCATATGCGGTGTATATAGTTGTTCTGGAGATTGAGTTCTCTCGATTGGTAAAGTATATCATATAACCAACGATCATAGATACAAAATTGACTGCATGATCCCCAATTGTATTCACAGTCAGAGCCCTCTTGTCAAATTGTGCTCCAGTGGCTTCTATGACTGTTGCATTCTTCACAAATTTCAACTATGGTATTGGACCAATAGATCTTAGACCGATAACTTCCCTTATTGTATCCTTTTTTATCATATGTGTAGACTCAAGCCACATGAACTCATCATTCATTCGAATTAACACATATCAGACCCATGCATCTTTAGTGAAGGTAGGGAAATCCAAGTACTGTATGAATTTCTTATCTTCTAGGGCCTTGTATTTGTCTAACAATTCAAATTGATCTCCACTCAAGTGATTCAAATACAACTCTGTGAGTTTGCCGCCATCATGTTCATCTAGGATGACATGGATATAAGCCCTAACATCATGTTCATGCATAATTCCAAATGTAATTTTTGAGAACGCACCATCTGGGTCCACTTCTGTTGATTTGAAAGGGTGTTTCTTTAATTTCAGTTGCAACCTCTCATTAATATCAACTATTTGTGGTGTTACCATTTTCGTAACAATTCAAATAAATTTGTAGTAGGATTTCAAGCTGTAAAGTACCTATTTTGCTGAATTAGGGTTTTCTTCACTTGAAATCACTCTAAGTACTTTGGATCTTTAGAAATAGTTGTAGTCACTTAAAGTCTTGCTTCAGCTCTCCTTGGACTCTTGATAGCTTGAATGTGAAGTGATTAATCTTTTGGATACAACCCTTTTATTCTTTGTTTACTAAAACTTTATTGTCATTTAATGCTATTTTCAAAAAGCTATTAAACACTTATCTATCATGCATAGTCAATCAAAACTATTTTACAATACTTCACATTTGATCCTTTTCCACTGAAATTTCTTTCAAAAGATCTGTCATACGAATCTTTTCATCATATCTTCGTGCTGGATCCCAACACTAAATATCTAGCTAGGGGATTTAGATTTTCAATATAGCTCCCCCTGAGCTAGAGCTCCCAATTTACTTCCTGGAGGAAGTATCTGCACCAGAGACTAGTGCAGATCCTTCCCTGATATTATCAACATCCTTCTTAATCTAGACCATGCACATTTCTGTCTTGATTTCCACTGGATCAACCTTGTTTTTGCCTTTATATTCTCTCTGCTCTATTTTTGTCTTCTCTATAGGATAGTCTCTTTTCTCATTCTTGCTTTTGTAGAATTTTGCAACATGTCCAAACTTATTGCAATTGTAGCATGAAAGGAAGCAAGGTATGCAGAAAACGCTTCCTACACTGATCTAATTAGGAAAGACTCATGCAAACTTTTACTTTTGTAGTTATAGATTAAGATGCACATTAATAGAAAGATAATAACAACTTTCAAATGCAAACACAAAACTCACAACACAAGATATATGTGGGGAAAACCCTTAAAGTAAAAAACCCCACACTCCAAAGCTACCCAATATATTATTCAAAAATAACAAAGATTACAATATACTTGTAGAGAAATCTTTTATAGGAGTATACTCAACTAGAGAGCCAGGAGGTAATTTGACATCTATAAGATTTTACATACAACCTCCATCTCAAGTTCGTGATATATAGGAGATACAATACAGTAAACTATTACCAGTAATTACAAAACCATGAGCTAAAACCACCCAAAAGTGGTGCCCAAATTATCTCCAATCAAATATGCCTTGTGATGTGCCAAACAACACACCAACATATGTAACTCTCCACTTTACAACTCTTTTATGTGTCCAAGATGTTTTTACATTTCCCAAAACCAAAGGTCCAACTTTCAGAGGCCATAACTTTTGATCCGGGTGTCTGATTGACAAACCGTTTTATGCGTTGCAAAGCTTGTGAAGTGTTCTATCACCCTGTGACCCAATTTTCCAATTATGACAATCTTTAGGATATTTAGAGAAGTTTTGATACCCAAAAATTGAGTTCATAACTTTTTCGGCAGTTTCACAAAAATATAAACTTTAATATCTCGCAATCTAGATATGATCTTGAGACAAAACTCACTCGAGATGTTTACTTAGCTGTTCTACACCTTATGGGAAAATTTTAGGTCAACCTTAGGTTAATTGAAGAACTTACTAAAAATAGTAAGTCTCACTATTTTAAGCTCATTTGGAAACTTTTTGAAACTTTGAAGGTTCTAGACCATTATTCAAGATAAAGGATATCCAAAAAGGCCAAAACTGGGAAGAATAGTAACCTTTCAAAGTTGCAAGGTTGAGACACTTTTCCTAACATTCTCCCACTTATCGAACACCTTACAAGAGAAAAGGGAGTATTAACACCATGATTTAATTACTAGGGGCCGTGAGGCCCATAGACTCTGAACACCATCTGAACTTCTCTATGGTCATAGGTTTTGTCAAGGAATCTACAACATTAATCAAAGTTTCAACTTTTTCCAAGTTTACCTTCCCATCCTCTACCATGTCATGAACAAAATGGTACTGGACATCACTATGCTTAGTCCTTGCATGGAAAGTAGGATTTTTTGGCAAACATATGGAACTTTGCCTATCACAACAAATAGTAATCTTCCCTACATCAAACCCAACATCAGAACACAATCTCTTAAGCCAAATGACTTCTTTACAAGCATGAGTTGCTGCCATGTATTCAACTTTAGTAGTGGACAAAGCGACCATAGGTTGCCACTTACTCATACAACTAAAAGCACCACCAAACATAGTGAACACATAAGCACTGGTAGATATCCTGTTGTCAATGTCACCTGCCTAATCTGAATCCACAAATCCACAAATACAAAGTAAATATCGAGGTCTTGTAGGATAACCATGATAAGATAAGGAATACTTAGAAGTACCCCAGAAATATCTAAACACTCTCTTCATTGCATCCCAATGTACCCATCCAAGATTAGCCATAAATCGACTAAGGACTCCCACTGCTTGGGCAATATCTAGTCTTATGTAGACCATCACATACATTAAACTACCAACCACACTAGCATAAGGAACTCTGTTCATATCCTCTATCTCAGAAGGAGACTTTGGACAATCTTCAATAGATAACTTTGTCCCCATTGTAACAAGAACAGTCAAAGATCTGCAATCCATCATGTTGAATCTCTCCAACATAGTCTTAATATACTTACTCTAGCCTAACCAAAGTTTTCTATTTGCTTTGTGTCTTCTGATTTCCATTCCCAGAATGTACCGAGCTGCCCCTAGATTTTTCATCTCAAACTATGCTGACAACTAAGACTTCAAATCAAAATTCACACTTTTACTATTCCCAATGAGTAACATATCATCAACATACAATGCAATAATGAGAATGTGATCATTGTCAACCTTGTAGTAAACACAATGATCTGATTTCAATCTCTAAAATCAAATACTCAACACAAAAGCATCAAACTTCTGGTACCACATCCTAGGCGACTATTTCAAACCATACAAAGACTTTTTTAACTTGCAAACTAGATTTTCTTTACGTTTCACCACGTAGTGCTCTGGCTGTGACATATAGATTTCCTCCTCCAAGTCACCATGAAGGAATGTTGTCTTCACATCCATCTATTCCACTTCTAGATCATACACTACTGCAAGAGATAACATGAACTGAATAGATGTCAGCTTTGCAACGGGAGAGAAAATATCACCATAGTCAATTCCCTCCACCTGAGAATACCCCTTCACAACCAATCTAGCCTTATATTTATTAACACTACCCTCTACACTAAATTTCTTTTTGAACACCCATTTACATCCAACAGGTTTTCGTCCTTCAGGCAAAGGCACCAAGTCCCAAGTATTATTCTTTTCCAAAGAAGCCATCTCCTCTTCCATGGCCTCCTTCCAGGAACCTGTATCTTTCATACCCATAGCCTCTTTCACAGTTCTAGGCTCATTAGTGTTAGAAATGAAAGAAAAAGTACAACTGGAATCATGCAATGAATAACCAAACCTATCAAGTTGTTGTCTTATCCGCATGGACCTCCTCAAAGGTTGAGGTTGAGGTTCCTCATCTTCTTTTGAAGTTTTAGAGCTACTAGAGCTCTCCTCATTATCAGGTCCAATAGATGTTTTTGGTTCAACTTTCTCAAGGGTGGAAGGAAGCTAAACCACATCATTTTTCTTCTCTTCTTTCTTTGGCTGCAAGACAACAGAAGAAGAATTGAGCTCTCTAAAGATCACACTTCTTCTATATAGAACTCTCTTAGCTATTGGATCCCAAAGCTTGTACCCTTTCACACTGATGCCATAACTAATGAAGCTACACTTTACAACCTCGTTCTCCAACTTAGACCTCTTCTCCTTAGGCACATGTGCATATACCTCACAACCAAATTCTCAAATGTGTCTTAATGAAGGATTTTTACCAGACCATACCTCTATAGGTGTCTTATCAATGAGCACTAATGTAGGAGACCTGTTAACCAGGTAACAAGCAGTAGCAATAGCTTCAACACAAAACTTTTATTCAATACCAGCTCCACTTAGAATACTCCTTGCCCTCTCCATCAATGTTCTATTCATCCTCCTTGCAACTCTATTCTGCTGAGGGGTATATGGCATTGTCTTTTGCCTCTCAATCTCTTGTTCTTTACAGAACTTTTCAAAATCTGCTGAACAGTACTCACCACCATTGTCAGTCATCAAACACTTAATCTTTCTATCCTTTTGATTCTCTACAAGAGCTTTGAAATCTTTGAATCTATTAAAGACTTTAGATTTACTTCTAAGGAAATACACGCATGTCCTTCTACTATAATCATTAATGATTGAAAAAAAGTAAATATATTTTTAAATCAAAGGAACATTAACAGGACCAAACACATCAGAATGAATCAAGTCCAACACCTCAGAAGATTTGTGAGAACTAGAATAAAAATGAACACGGTTTTGTTTTCCATTAATTCAATGTTCATAGAAATCAAACTCAAGGTTACAATCATTCATACCCTCAACAAGATTTTTATTCTTTAGGGTCCTTAAACCCTTTTCACCAATGTGACCAAGCCTTTGGTGCCATAACATTGTCTTCTCTACTGGAAGTTTCATCTCCATAGAATGAGCATTCGTAGGTACACAGAAAGCATGACCATAAGAAGTAGATGCAACAGTCTTCTTCACAGTGTTAGGGTTAGCCGGCAGAAGATATCAATTAAATGCAAATAAAGATTAAACAGAGGAATGGAAATACACAGAAATAATAATAGCAAGAGACAAGTTTTAACGTGGTTCACCCAAACTTAGGCTACATCCACCAAATAGAGAGTCCAATATTATTATCCAGTAAATCAAAGCTGATTACAATCAACAATCCCTGCAACTCAATACCACTGCAAAATGCTACAATACAATACCAAAACCCTAACCCTTGGCCGCTTTTTATTAAGCTTTTTGTCGGTTACAAAAATAGGGTTTTCTTATGTTGGTCAATGAAAAAATAACTCCTGGTGCACTGCCCCTTGACCCCGTCTTGGGGGTGCTACCCCCAAACCCTCACAAGGGGCACTACACCTTGACCCCCCATAGGAATTTGGGGGGAAACCACGCAGATAAAAGTGGGGTAAATATAACCTTCGAGTCTGATTAGGCTCCATATAACAACAATCTCCCACTTGGAGACTGATTAGACTCCACACCATATCATCTCCCACTTGGAGACTGATCATAACACCACTAACCCTGTAGCTCCCACTGGAAATAAGCACCCTGGACTCTGCTATTCTATTTTTGTTGTTTTCAATCTAGAAGACTAACCGAAGCTGAAGAGGAGCTCAGCTTCTCCCTTGTCACTCCCTTTGTAAACATATCCACTAGATTGGCATCTGTATGTATCTTGGCCAGCTATAATTGTCCATCATCCAACATTGACCGAATGAAGTGATACCTCAACTGTATGTGTTTGGTCTTTGAATGCAAGGCAAAATTCTTTGCAAGATGTATGGCACTCTGGCTGTCTGTAAACAAATAACTATTAACCTATTGTGTGCCCAATTCATTCATGAAAGATTGTAGCCATATCATCTCCTTGCTTGCCTCTGTTGCAGCTACATATTTTGCCTCTGTGGTGGATGAAGCAACCACCTTTTGCAACCTAGAAATCCAACTCATCGCTATTCCACCTACAGTAAAGACATAACCTGTACTACTCCGCCTAGTATCAATATCCCCTACCAAATTTGAGTCTACATAACCTGCTAAATCAGTATGAGAGCCCCCAAAACATAAGTGTTTATTAGATGTACCTCTCAAATATCTGAGAATCCATTTGACCACATTCCAATGCTCTAATCCGGGATGACTCATATACCTGCTAATGACTCCTACAGCATGTGCAATATCCAGTCTCGTGCATACCATGGCATACATTAAAATTCCTATAGCTAAAGCATAGGGTACCTTGGACATTTTCTCTTCCTCCTCTTGTGTCTGAGGACACATCTCCTTAGTCAATTTCAAATGACTAGGCAAAGGTGTGCTGACAGCTTTGGCATTCTCCACGTGGAATCTCTGTAACACCTTTTCAACATAAGCAGCCTGAGATAGAGTCAATTTTTTGTTCTTCCTATCTCTGTAAATTTTCATACCAAGGATTTGTTTTGCTGCCCCCAAATTCTTCATATCAAATGACTGTGCTAACTATTGTTTTAACTCTCGTATGTGATCCATGTTAGACCCAGCTACAAGCATGTCATCAATATATAAACATAAAATAATGTAGCTGTCATTATCCAACCTCTTAAAATAAACACAATGGTCAGAATTACAGCTGTTGTAACCTTGCTTAGCCATAAAACTGTCAAATTTTAAATAGCATTGCCGAGGTGCTTGTTTCAGGCTATACAAACTCTTCTTCAATCTGCACACCTATTTCTCCTTACCTTTGACCTCAAATCCTTGGGGCTATTCCATATATATCTCCTCCTCCAAATCACCATGGAGAAAGGCAGTTTTAATATCTAGCTATTCCAAATGTAAATCTTCAGCAACCACAATACTTAAAATAGTAGGAATAGAAGTCATCTTGACAACCAGAGAAAATATCTCACCAAAATCAATGCCCCTTTTCTGTGCAAATCCTTTTACAACTAACCTAGCCTTAAATCTTTTCTTACCTCCATCTTCCTCTTTCAGCCTGTAAACCCATTTATTTGGTAAAGCCTTTTTACCTGTAGGTAACTTATATAATTTCTAAGTCTGATTTTTCAACAAGGAGTCCATTTCTTCTTTCATTGCAAGCTCCCACTGAACCTGTGTATCCACATGTATAGCTTCATCATACCCTTCTGGTTCACCAGCATCTGTTAACAAAATAGAATACAAAGAGGGAAAAAACCTTTCTAGAGGTCTACTTATCCTTGTTGACCGTCTAACATTCACTGGAGTTTGTGGTATTTCTGGTTGCTGTTGCAGAGCATGAGGAACCATTGGAACATCACTATTTGGAGTATTATCCAACACCACATAATCCTTTTCTTTATTCTCATGTTGCTGCAACTAATCTTTGTACAACACCTTCTCATTGAATATAACATCCCTACTTCTCACAATTTTCTGATTTTCAAAATCTCAAAGCCTATAACCAAATTCATCAATGCCATATCCAACAAAGGTACAATTTTTTGATTTTGCATCTAGCTTGGTTCTATTTTTAGAATCTATATGTGCAAATGCTTCACAGCTGAAGGTTTTCAGAAAAGAATAACTCACCTTCTTACGTGTCCATGCTTCCTCTAGAATACCACAGCCCAAAGGAACTGAAGGACCTCTGTTAATTAAATATACAGCAGTGTTGACAGCCTCTGCCCATATTTTTAAAGGCAGTCCAGCATGCAATCTCATGGTCCTTGGATGCTCTATTATTGTCCTATTCATGCGTTCAGCCACTCCATTTTCCTGTGGAGTCCTTGGAACCATTTTCTGCCTACAAATTCTATTAAAGGAATAATAATCTTCAAATTCTTTGCTACAATACTCATCGCCATTATCAGATTTGAGACATTTTAATCTTTTACCTATCTCATTTTCAACTAAGCTTCTCCATTTCTTAAGTGTTTCAAATACATTAGATTTCTATCTAAAGAAATAAATCCAGACCTTCCTAGTTGCATCATCTATGAATGTAACATAATACCGAGAGCCACCGAGAGAAGATACCTGAGCTGGTCCCCATACATCTGTATGCACAAGCTCCAATTTTTCATTTTTCTTTTGCTTCCCATCCTTGAGAAAACTTACTCTCTTTTGTTTTCCATACACACAACTTTCACAGAAATCCATATTAATACATTTCAAACCTGGTAAAACTTTCTTAGAATGAAGTACCTTCATACCTTTTTCACTCATATGCCCAAGTCTGTTATGCCACAGTGTTATCTTAGAACCTGCAGCAACTTTTCCAGTCTCTTCCTGCAAACCTGCAGCAACTGTTCCTGAACCTATTTATTTTTTCTCTGTAACAGCTAAAGTAGAAGGAATAGTATGACCTGTACAAAGATATAAGGTGCCTACTTTCACACCTTTTGCTACTACTAAGGTACCTTTTGAAACCTTCCAATTTTTATCAGTAAATGTAACAGTGCAACCTTGTTCAGTTAGCTGCCCTGCTGAAATTAAATTCGTACTAAGCCTTGGAACATGCCTTACCTCTTGTAGTAGCCAATGATTTCTATTTTGTAACTTAATCTTGATTCTTCCCTTTCCAACAATCTAACAGGGTTCATTATCTCCCAAATAAACCAGCCCAAAATCCCCTTGGACATAATCAAGGAAATAACTTCTATGGGGCGTAGCATGAAATGAGGCCCCTGAATCTAAAACCCATGAATCATCAGCATTATCTAGGGAAAGAATCAAAGCATCATCTTTAGACTTATTGCTTACCACATTTGCTTCCTTATTGCCTTCTTGTTTGTCTCCTTCTTTGTTCTTCCGAGACCAGCAATCTTTCTTCAGATGACCTGGGTTTCCATAGTACTAGCAATCCTTCTGTCCTCTGGTTTGGGATGTTTTGTCCTTTGATTTTCCTCGTGACTTCCCATGACCTCCAAAACCTTTTCCTCTCTCCTTTGACCTGCCCCTGCTTTCTGCATTCAAAACACTGCCTAATTTGGATCCACCTGAGCTTTTTCTACAAATTTCCTCACTTAGAATAACACCAACAACATCATCAAATTTTAGGGTATTTGAACCAGAAACAAAGTTACTAACTGCCATTACCAAACTATCCTAGCTTTCAGGCAATTAACATAATATCAAGAGAGCTCTAACTTCTTCATCAAATTTTACATTTATAGAAGTCAATTAACTAACAATTGTATTAAATTCATTTAAATGATCTGTCATAGATCCACCTTCAACCATTTTCAGATTAAACAAACGCTTCATAAGAAATACCTTATTTGAGGCTGAGGGTTTTTCATACAATTTAGCCAAAGCTTTCATCAGACCATCTGTTGTCTTCACTTCCGTTATATTGAATGCCACCATTGGTGCCAAGCACAACCGAATGGTTCCCAGTGCCTTTCTATCAAGAAGATTCCAATCCTCATCAGACCTTGTTTCTGGTTTCTTGGATACTCCTTCCAATGGCATCCATAAGTCCTTTTGATAGATGTAATCCTCCATCTGCATCTTCCATAACTGATAGTTCTGCCCATTGAATTTATCGACCTTCAATTTACCCTCATCCGCCATTGCTCCCACTCAACCGTGAGACTTTCCTGTAGATGATAATCGAAACACAACCCACTCTGATACCACTTGTTAGGGTTAGCCGGCAGAAGATATCAATTAAATGCAAACAAAGATTAAACAGAGGAATGGAAATACATAGAAATAATAATAGCGAGAGACAAGTTTTAACGTGGTTCACCCAAACTTGGGCTACATCCACCAAACAAAGAGTCCAATATTATTATCCAGTAAGTCAAAACCGATTACAATCAGCAATCCCCGCAACTCAATACTGCTGCAAAATGCTACAATACAATCCCAAAACCCTAACCCTTGGCCTCTTTTTATTAAGCTTTTTGTCAGTTACAAAAATAGGGTTTTCTTATGTTGCCCCTAGACCCCACAAGGGGCACTGCCCCCAAACCCCATAGGAATTTGGGGGGAAACTACGCTGATAAAAGTGGGGTAAATATAACCTCTGAGTCTAATTAGGCTCCATATAACAACACACAGCTCATTCCAATGGTGAGGATGAAGACTCTAAAGCTCTCTTCTTTGAAATAGAGGCACTATTACACTATACTGCACATGCGTCAAGCTGAGACAAAGTGCCAATCTAAACACCCTTAGCCAACACCATAGATCCTCTAGTCATCTTGTATCCTCCATTTGAGAAAACAACCTGCACACCTGCATCATTCAGTATACTTATAGAAAGAAGGTTCTGTTTCAAACCAGACATATGCAGAACACCATTGATTCCCTTTACTCTTCCATCAGGGAATCGAATTAAGACTTTTCTGCAGCCAACAATATCTAGGTGAGAGTCATTACCCAGGTACACCTTTCCACCATCATATTCTTCATATTTCAAAAACCAACCCCGATGCGAGGTCATGTGAAAAGATGCACCAAAGTCAATAAAACACACATCCTTAGATGCATGAGTTGCCAAGGTAGCGACAAACACTTCTCCTTCATCCTAAGAGGGCTTGTCAAAATCCAAATCATTATTCTTCTTCTTTTTCTTTTTCTCCTCCTTGCACTCCTTGCGGAAGTGACCAGGTTTGCCGCAGTTCCAACACAGGGCCTTGGACTTTTCGGGAGACTTAGATCTCCCATGGGATTTGGATCTTCCTTTTTCTTCCTTCTTCTTATCCTTTTTCTTTCCCTTCTCTTTAGATCTACCTCAAACTGCAAGAGCCTCCTTAGCTGATTCAAAAGTCTTTCTCTGCATCTCTTCAGACAATAGTGAAGAAACCACATCTTCCATCTTGAAGGTGGAAGTGGTACTCCCAATGGTCATAACAAGGTGGTCCCACAAATCTAGTAAGGAACACAATAATGTCATACATCGATCCTCCTCCTCCATCTTCACACAACAGAAGTCAACTGGGCAACAAGCATATTGAATGTATTCAGGTGATCAACGATAGATCCTCCATCTTCCATCTTTAGAGAATACAATTTCTTTCACAGGAAAAACTTGTTCACCAGGGATTTATCCTGATAAACATCTCCAAGATTCTTCCAAAGATCCTTTACAGTCTTCTCTTCATGGATATTTAGGAGTACTAAATCAACCCAACAGAGTCTTATCAAACCCTTAGCTTTTCAATCTTTGAGATCCTAGTCTTCTTGAGACATTACTGCTAGTTTTGTACCAGATATAGCTTCCCATCAATCCTGATCTATAAGCATGTCCTCCATTTTGAGTTTCCACAACTTGAAATTACTACCATTTGTTTACGGGAAAATTGGATTTGTTAATGTTTTAGTTTTTAGATGATTAAATCCGCCTCTCTACTAAACATTGAAGGATCTAGGGTTGAGTGGTGAGCACTATCATACCCTAGGTGGTGCAAGAGCACCTAATCCACAATGGCCTCCATGAGGCATTCAATTATTTGATGTACATTTTGTTGTTTCCAATAAGGTCCTATAAGACCATTCATGTATAAGGTCTATTTGTCCAATGCATGTCATTTTAGTTTGTATCTAGGTTTATGTTGTAAGTCCCAAGGACACTTTCCGCTCTATAATCACAAAGGTTGTTAGGTAGTTGGAGGTTGTTAGATCTCCTAGCCGCTTGGAGTCAATTCAGTACTACTGAGGGTGAGTAGATGAATGCCCAAGATCATTGAATGTAATTAGTTGTAGTTGAGAGGTAATAGAGATCAGTTCAGTGTGATTTGTAATTGAGAAACAGAGCATCTATGTGTACATTTATGAAAGGCATAATAAACAAGTCCTATTCTGTGTATCTTTCTGTCATTCAATTTCATTAGGTTTTCTCTATGCAAATGATTTACTGTTTTGTGGCTGGGATGGATTCATAATCCATTCCACCGGTTAGATTTCTTCGAAATCAGTCGAATGGCTGTACAGTTCATTTTTGTGTTTTTCGTTTTGTTTGTTTGTGTTTGCAGGATCATGTACAAGATGCATTGATAGATCCTAGCATTTGTCATGTGCTAGATTATTGGAGAAACGGGTCTGTGAAGCTACAGGGTTTGCAGAGGTTTAGATCAACAAAGATTCATGTTGTTTCACCGAGTATACATTCTATGTGTATATCACTAATGTATGTTGGGGTCATTTCATGTATATCTTGCAGTTGTATGTTTATGTGTATCTCGCAAGTGAATATTGTGGTTGTATGTGGTGAATGTGCATTTTGTATGATACAAGGAAAGTCAATGGTCAATCTCACCAAATGCATGTTCTGAATGCATATTCTGAATGCATGTTCTGAATGCATATTTTGAATGCATGTTTTGAATGTATCTTCTGAATGTATATTGAGAATATACATTGTGCACATACATTGTGTTAGATGCAAGAGGTGACTGGTAGCGACAGTGAAGGAAACCAGTGATCACAAGTCAGCGAAAGTATATACAAGTTGTTCTAACGATGTATCGGGAGCACAATCAAAGCGCTCACTGATGAGAAAGGTCACACTGAAAGGATGCAAAGAGTCATGTGTGGTTTGAATGTATATTGCGATTGTATATCACAAATGTATATCCTAAATGTACATTGAAGAATGTATCTCTCAGCAGATATAAAGTTGAAGACATACATTAGGGAATGTTTGGCCGATAAAGAGAAGATCGCTAAGACATGGACAACCATCTTGCTGATTAGTTTGTATGATAGAGTATTGGCTCTGCATCACTAGGTCACTTACAAATGTAGGGAAACTTGGATTAGGGAATTTGATTATTAATTTTCCTTCTCTTATGTCCAATTAACCATTAAAACCCTAATCATACAAATACAATAACAAATTGACGAAAGATGGAAAAAGATCTTGCAGACAGGAGTAAAATACTAAATCACAAAATACCTATTTTTGGGATTCTGAAGCGGAACAGTCGAGGACACTGGAGTTGGCACCCAAGTCCAAGGTATAGGTTTTTTCACAGAATCTGGACCTCATTCCAACACTGATCAACCCTATATCTTCTATTTCCCAAAATCTATCTGTCAAGAACACTAGAGCGAGTGCCCAAGTCCTAGAAGTACTCTTGTGTCCTACTTTTCTTCAGATCTAGAATCCCTGATGTCTGTAAATCCTTCCTGCAACTACACTTTTCCCAAATGCGACACCTGTAACCTGTAATCACAAGACTTGGTTTGGGTGTTGTGGTATTTAGAGGCTTACCTCAGTCAAGCCTCGGAGGACACTTAAGTCTTCGAACACCATTGTCAGGTAAAGAGTGCATGCCCTTGTGAGGCAGAGGCAAAAACCAAAGGAATCAATGATGAAAAACAATATTATGTCACCTTGTAGTGAAGCTCTCATGGAGGAAGAGGCCCTTCATGCCATGAGGAGATTGATACTCAAATATGCAAATATCAACACACAAAACACACAAGTCTGCTCTTGCAACAGAATAGAAGCCTTCAATCACCTTGAGAACACTTGAACATCACAATTATTATCTCCTTGAAATCTAGTTTACAAATGAATGCCTAAGCATGTTTATATATGCATCTACAAACACTCCCGCTAAAGTTTTTGAAATTCAAACATACCGTGTCAGCAAAGGAACCTAATAACGGTCACTAACTGACACCCAAAAATTAGGGCTGCCCCAAAATAGGGCAGGACTAGGGTGCAGGTGTCCAAGTCCTCCCTCCCTATTCTGGGTAGGGTACAACTCAAGGGGTCCACCTAGTTCCAATTTGCCATGGAACCTAGGTCTCATTCTATTGGTATGTGTCAAAATATGAACTAAAATGTCCTAAATGCATGCTAAAGACCCAAGAGCTAAACCTTGAGGGAAAAGCCCCCAAGGGGACATTTTCTGATGTTACATTTAGCCCCCACTTTAATGTATGTATAAACATGAGGCCAATACATGCATTAAAGTAAGTTCACAAACACAACAAACACACCAATCACATAGAAGACAGTAACAGGAATGCAAAAAATAGAGAAGACAATTACAGTCCTTTAGAACACGAAGCAGACAGTCAATGCATAGAAGACACATTAATGCATGGAAGATAGAAATGATATCTTTTCTTTTTCTTTTTCATATATATGAAATGCAAATGCAAGTACTGGAAAGTAAACAAACCTCCCATAATACAGGATGCACTACCCTAAGGCGCAGGTCTCTATATAAATGGGGCAACACACACATAATACATGTAAAACCTCATAAAATGCAGGAAGCACTACTCAAGGGTGCTGGTCTTTGCATATGGAGCAATAAACACGCCACACAAAACAAGCATACCAAAACACACACTTGAAGACACGGAGAAAACATCGCAGACAAGCGATGGAGTGTACCTATTTCTAGGTCCAACACCATCTCAGGCACATTACAGGTACACACTGATGATTGGGCTTTGCCACAACAATCACCGAAAACATGCTTAAGGGTTGAGTTAGTCACATAACCACTCCCCGCCTCCGTAGAGGACTTTTGAAAATGACACGATGATGCAATATGCTCTGAGGGGTACACCATCCATGCCTCCGTAGAGGGCTTACATGATTGATTGATTGATTGCAAACAAACTTAGGATGCACCATGCACTACTCTGGGGTGCAAGTCTTTGCATCTGAGGTCAAACACATTGCTAACGTCTACAACAGACAACTTACCTTATACATGCCCCCACCTTAAGGTGGTTGATATCAGTTATCGATATCAAGCATGTTAAGGTAGGAAGAAAACACACAAGGGAGCATTGACTTTTGTAAAGCCCATGCCCCCTGGAGGTGACATGTACTTTACGATCACCAAATGTTCCCACAAACACATCCCTGCAAGAAACATGTTAGTGTCTATAATATCATGATAAACAACAACATCAATGCAAATGATTAACCACACAAAGAACCAAGGTTATACTATGAATTCAGGGTTTGAGAATAACCATGGGGCTATTTCATGAAGCTCTCCGAATCGAGCACCACCAAGGCTAGATTCAAAAACAAACAAAGGTGCATAGAGCAGTAGTATTGTTAAGGTTTGTAAATGCGATAGAAATATCATCAAATTCACTACATGGAAAGCATGAGTTCTTCCACTAGCCAAGCATCAGATAATATACAAAACCCCATCGTCATATTAGGAACTAAGTCCATTTTTTGATTGCTCTTGAAAGGGACACTAGGTCTGCATCAGTATAAAAGTTTGTCATCATCCGTCTGCTAGATGGAAACACTAGAGGAAAGGAAACAATAAATAAGAGAGGAGAAACAAGTGTCTTAGGGAAAGTCATGTAGGAGGGTTCCCCCAAGTCACCAACTGCGACACTACGTTTGTAAGACATAAAACACAACAATGAAATCAAAGAGAGAGGCAATATAGAAGAATTAGGATACAAATAGAAGAGGGTCACAATAGAGGTAGTCTCCTAGTATCCCGAACCCTACAGGAGAATCTGAGGTCATCCCAAGAGGCCTAAACAAAACATAACACATCATGGGGGAAGCACATCATGATAGAGATAAAGGCTTAGAGATACTTACCTGTAGGGCCCCTATTGGGCTAGAAGTTGTCTATAAGCAAATATCGTCATCATCTTCCCACTCCCTAATGTTGGAGGATAGTGGGACATATGGTACCATAGCCAAATTCATATCTTGTTCATCATGTTGTTCATTATTAGTATCATCTTTATTTTATTGAATGTTGGGATCAATGTTTTCTTGTTGAGAGGCGAGGTTTATGACATATTCTTGTATTCTTTTTCTTCTTTTTCTTGCTTTTGTATTTCTCTTTCTTCTACCACTTATCTCTTGTAAGACAGGGCCTTGCTCTTTCATAGGCTTTTCCAAATTAGAAGATGAAGCACTGGGATCAAACCTCATTTGTTAGGGTGGAATATTTTGTTGTTGACAATGACCTCCCGATCCTTGTAAGGATTTCAGGGGAGGAAACTCAACATAGGGACCTTGTCCTTTCAGTCTAAAGTTCTCTTCACATGCGGGTTATTTCTCTTTTGTCATTTCTTGTGTAGGAGGTCTAGGTGTTTCAGTTTTATCCCAAAAGTAATTCAACTTGTAATGTGTTTTATGAACCAAAGGTTTATACTTGTTGCGAGGGACAATGATTATATGGGCATCCAAAGGGAATTTTAGACAATGGTGTATTGTTGAAGGGATAGCTTTCATTTCTTTTAGCCAAGGATGTCCCAATTTTATGTGAAAGAGGTCAGAAATAGGGACAACATCAAATCATTATTCAACATGTTTTTCAGAAAGTGTTACTAACAATGATATCTTACATAAAGGCTTGATAAAGGCTCTATTATGTGTCTTAATCATCATGCTCGAGAGGTCATAAGAACCTTACATTAGTTGATGTGAAAAGAGGAACTCCTCAGTGGCAACATTAGTCATGCAATTAGGATCAATAAGAGTTCCATCCACAGGTTTTCCCATTATTTTCATAGTGATGTAAAGAGGTCCTTCCTTGTCTTCAGTTGTTCTATCATGCGGTGTAAAGACAATTTCAGGTTCGGGTGCTTTTCTTATCATGTATGGTATAGGAGGAAACCTATTATTGTTATTGTGATTAGAGGACATGCTTATATGCTCAAATCAATGCCAAATAATATTTTGAAAGATTTTCAAAATTGGTGCAAAAGACAAGAGCAAAAGTAGCCTAAATTGTTTGAGTTTTCGATATGTTTTCAATGCTAACGAATGAAACAAAGGCTGTTGTAAGGATTTCAGTCAAGGGAAGAAAGTTATATGTCTTATATCAGTCCAAAACAGCAAAAGATCACTCTCAACACACTCTTGATGCAATTTTAAGTTGATGCCAAGTCAAAATATAGTGAAAATATGTCAAAATAGACACTTTTTTCACCAAAACTCAATGCAAGAGAGAATAACAAAGGGTGTTGTGAGGAAAATGATGATGGAAAGAACTTAATATCAGTAATAACAGACACTTAGTTCCAAAATACCCAACACAACATGCTTTTAGTGCCACTTAAGGTCAAACCCTAGTGAAAATATAGCAAAAATAAATTATTTTTCATGGTTTTTCAACTCCAAGATCTAGAAAAAGGGATTTTGTAAGGAATTTTAGGAGGTACATAAAATAATATCAATAATATTAGTCACCTAAATCCATAAAATTGATCACAACACACTTGGAGTGCAAACTAGGTCAAACCCTAGCGCAAAAATAGTCAAAATGTGTAATGTTTCACCCAATTTTCACTACAAGAGCCCGTTAAAAGGGTGTTGTGAAGATTTTTATGAGGCAAAAAAAATTATTACCCTAATAAAAGTAAATTAATGCAAAAACACCTTTCACAAAACACCTATGGTGCAAGTTTATAAAGTTGATAAGGCCAATTTTAGTGAAAATCATTCTTTTCGAAGCCCTAGGTTTGAGATCTTGGGACAAAATGCTATGAGAATATTTTGAAGTCTTATTTATGATGGAAATTAAATACTCTCAGATTTGAAAATGATTTTCAAGCTTGAACATGCAAAATTTCCATGCAAATTTAATGAAAATGCATCAAAATTACTAGTTTTTTGTTGAAATTTTCTATGCAAAATTGCAAATATTTTAAATTTAAATATAAATTCACACTAATATGCAAGACTACAGCTGAAAATTTGCATGAGCCTCTCAAATTAGTCAAAAAATCTGATAAAAGATTTTGCCTACTAACTCTAGATTTTGGAATTACTAGGTTATAAAAAATGGTCAAAATTTCCACAAAACCCTAGCAATTAAATGATAAAAATGCAATGCAAAATTTTGAATTTTTGTATTTTTATATTGTTTATATAAGATATGATGCAAAAATCATGAATTAGGAAAATTTAGAAAGAATTGATGCAATTTACTAAGCCCAACAATGGAATTTTTTGGAATTTTCCCAAATTTTCAATTTTTTAAAAATTTTCTCAATGCAATAAAATGAATAACTATATGAATGAATGAAATCAATCCAAATTTGAAGACAAACACTTAGAAAGTTGTAATTTAAGTCCAAAAACATGGGTTCACCAAAATGTTTAGGGGAAAATTGGATTTGTTAATGTTTTAGTTTTTAGATGATTAAATCCGCCTCTTTGCTAAACATTGAAGGATCTAGGGTCGAGTGGCGAGCACTATCATACCCTAGGTCACTTAAAAATGTAGGGAAACTTAGATTAGGGAATTTGATTATTAAATTTGCCTCTCTTATGTCCAATTAACCATTAAAACCCTAATTATACAAATATGACAACAAATTGACAAAAAACGAAAAAAGCTCTTGCAGACAGGAGTAAAATACTGAATCACAAAATACATGTTTTTGGGGTTCTAAAGTAGAGTAGTGAGGGACACTGGAACAGGTGCCAAGTCCAAGGTACAGGTTTCTTTGTAGAATCTGGACCTCCTTTTGACACTAATCAACCCTGTATCTTCTGTTTCCTGAAATCTGTCTGCGGAGGACACTAGAGCGAGCACCCAAGTCCTGGAAGTGCCCCTGTGTCCTGCTTTTCTTTAGATCCTAAATCCTTGATCTCTACAAATCCTTTCTGCAACTTGACTTTTCCCAAATGCGACACCTATAACCTGCAATCACAAGACTTGGTTTGGGGCTTGTGGTGTTTAGAGGCTTGCCTCGGTCAAGCCCCGAATGACACTTAAGTCTCTGAACACCGTTGTCAGACAAAGAGTGCATGCCCTTGTGAGGCAGAGGCAAAAATCAAAGGAATCAATGATGAAAACACAATATTATGTCACCTTGTAGTGAAGCTCTCATGGATGAAGAGGCCCTTCATGCCATGAGGATATTGATGCTCAAATTTGCAAATATCAACACACATAACACACAAGTTTTCTCTTGCAACACAATAGAAGCCTTGAATCACCTTGAGAACACTTGAACATCACAATTGCTATCTCCTTGAAATCTAGTTTACAAATGAATGCCTAAGCTTGTTTATACATGAATCTACAAACACTCCTGCCAAGGTTTTTGAAATTCAAACTTACCGTGTCGGCAAAGGGACCTATTAATGGTCACTAACCGACACCCAAAAATTGGGGCTGCCCCAAAATAGGGTAGGACTAGGGCATGGGTGCCCATGTCCTCCCCCCTATTTTGGGTAGGGTACAACTCAAGGGGTCCACCTAGGTCCAATTTGGCATGGAACCTAGGTCTCATTCCATCAGGATGTCAAACTATGAACTAAAATGTCCTAAATGCATGCTTAACACTCGAGAGCTAAACCTTATGAGGAAAAAGCTCCCAAGGGGACATTTTCTGACGTTACACCATTAAACTTAGCTATCTCAAACCTCCCAAATGTGCTCACCATCTCTTACCTACAACAAAGATTTCAAAATCCTCTACACAAGCTCCCACTCAAACGAAGATCAGCTCAAAAAACCCTCTACCCAATAACTAGAACCAAAGTTGATCAGGCTCTGATACCAACTGAAAGGAAGCAAGGTATGTGGAAAACGCTTCCTACACTAATCTAATGAGGAAAGACTTATGCACATTTTTATTTTTACAGTTACAGATTAAGATGCATATTAACAGAAAGATAATAACAACTTTCAAATGCAAACACAAAACTCACAACACAAGATATACGTGGGGAAAACCCTTTCAGGTAAAAAACCCCACACTCCAGAGCCACCCAATATATTATTCAAAAATCACAAAGATTACAATATACTTGTAGAGCAAGCTTTTATAGGAGTATACTCAACCAGAGATCTAGGAGGTAATTCGACATCTATGAGATTCTACATACAACCTCCATCTCAAGTTCTTGATATATAGGAGATACAATACAGTAAACCATTACAGGTAATTACAACACCATGAGTTAAAACCACCTCTCCAATCAAAGATGCCTTGTGATGTGCCAAACCACACACTAACACATGTAACTCTCCCCTTTACAGCTCTTTTATGTGTCCAACATGTTTTTACATTTCCCAAAATGGAAGGTCCAACTTTCAGAGGCCATAACTTTTGATTCGGGTGTCCGATTGATGAACCATTTTATGTGTCGAAAAGCTTGTGAAGTGCTCTATCACCCTATAACCCACTTCACCAGTTATGACAATTTTTAGGACATTTAGAGAAGTTTTAATAATCAAAAAATGAGTTCAAAACTTTTTCAGTAGTTTCACAAAAACAAAAACTTTAATATCTCGCGATCTAGATATGATCTTGAGATGAAACTCACCCAAGATGTTTACTTAGCTATTCTACACCTTCTAGAAAAATTTTAGGTCAACCCGAGGTCAATTGAAGAACTTACTAAAAATAGTAAGTCTAGCTATTTTAAGCTCATTTGGAAACTTTGAAGGTTCCAGACCATTATTCAAGATAAAGGGCATCCAAAAAGACCAAAACTGGGAAGAATAGTAACCTTTCAAAGTTGCAAGGTTGAGACATTTTTCCTAACATAGCGTACCACATTCCTCTATCCTTGATTCCTTTTGTTGATTGGATTCATTCTGGTTTTGCATTGGTTAGCCATATGCCTAAATCTATTGCATAAAAAACTCTCTCCATTGAATAATTGAGTATTCCTTGCATTGTTAAAACCATTCCTTACCAGACTTCTACATTCATTTGATCTATGAATAGTTTTCTTGCAATTGAGACATTGACCAGAGAATGATGGAACATTTTGATTCATTCTACTCCTACACTGAGTAGCCTTATGACCAAACTTATTACAATTAAAACAATGGCCATTGAAATATGGGTACCTTTGAGCATTTGGTTTCCTAACCGGAGGTCTTCTAGGTCTTCTTCTTTGATTCTAGAACTAGCTGTCTTTGTTTTTCATCATCCCAATGTTTTCTTGACTTGATTTAGAACTTTCTCCTTTTTCAAATCCCAAGCCCTTCTTGTCATCTAAAATTTTCTAACTTTCAATCAATTCCTCAAGCTTTGCAGAGCTTATTTTGAGTTTTTCCTTATAGCTATTTGTTGCTTCTAGATCATATTTTAGAAGTAAAACCTCTTTCACCAATTTTTCACATTCCTCAGACTTATCTTTTACAACTTGATTTAAGTGCTTTTCAATTTCCTCTTTCTCTTCAATTTCCAATGTTAAGTTGTTTAGAGTTTCATTTGCTTCATTCAATTGTTCACTTAACTCCTTGCTCTTTTCTTTGAACTTTTTGACTTGCTCCCTTAGCTTCAGAATGCATTCATTAGCTTCAAGGACATTCTCCTTCAGATCCCTGACTTTCACTTCAGACTTTTCAAGATCTTCAAGAGCTTTTTAAATTCTTGATCAATTGTGCCATTATATAGAGTAGGATACCTTCTGACTTCCATGAGTATTCTTTCCCAGATCTTCCTCAAGCTATTAGACTTCTTCCAAGGAACCTTTCTCTGATACCAATCATTGAATACAGGAATATTGAGAGTGGGGGTGAATCAGTATTTCATGAAACCAATTCTTAACATGTTCATTAATCCAACTACCAAAATCAATAAAATGAAAGCAAAATAAACATGAGAACAACAACCATTAAGATATAACACATGGACATCAAGATTTTTAAGTGGAAAACCCAAAAAAGGGAAAAACCATGGTGAGTGTTAGCTCACAATATATTGTGATAGCAATAATGAATTACATGAAGGCTTAGTGCCCATGACTCACTGTCCAATGAAGTGCTCATTGCACTAGGCTCATTGCCAAGAAAATAGAAGAGAAGATAGAAGAAGGATTGGCTAACTACCAAGAGTTAGCTGCTCCAAATGCATCTATAGAATGTTGAATTGTAGTTCCTGTTATTGGAAAATTGGATCCAAATGAATAATGAATATAATAATCAAACAATCCAAATAACTCAATGAAATGGTGAACTAAAGAGATCAAATAAAATAATGAATCAAACACAAAGCAAACCTCTTTCAATTCGGAGCTTCCATTGGTCGCCTATCTCGATCGATCTTGTATGTATGAATAAGGCCCTCAAAGAGTACACTTCTTTGCTTTTCCAAGATTGTCAATGGAGAATAGCTATGGTAATATCGTCATGAAGATGAGCTTCACAAAAAGGGTAGTGATATGGTAACAAGGGTGATCACAAGCACCGAGGGAATAATGAGGGTGCCAATGGCTCACTGTGATTCCTGCAGAGTAACAATGCTAAAGCTTGGATGAATGAAATGGAAGAATAGGGTTCAATTTATAGACTTGGGGGAATGAAGATCAACGTTATAGAAAGAATGAGAAGATCAACGGTATAGAATAGTTGAGGAATGTGCAAGAAATAAGAAGACATGTGTCTTGCTTTCTTTTGCATGAGAGGAATTAACAAGAATAGAAGAATGAGTTAAAGCAATTAAAAGAATATAATAATCAGTTAAGTGATTTAAAATAAGAAGGGATTTGCATGAGGAAGAGAAGATATTTTGCTTTATTAAATATTAGGAATATTTAATTGCATGTGCACATTTGATTGAATTATATTTATAGATAACTCAATTTAGAAGAAATAGACAACTTAAATAGTTGATTTATTTAAATTTAGAGAAGATATTATTGGAAGAAATAATTAAATAATTAGTATTATTTAATTTAGAATGAATTTGGAAGAATTAATTAAATAATTTAGATTATTTAATTTATTGGAGGAATTAGAAGAATTTAGGAATTTAATTAAATAAATTGATTTTATTTAATTATTTGGAAGACTATGAATCAAATAAATAAATTTGTTTATTTATTTATTGATAGAGGAATTTAGACTAAATAAATATTAAGAATATTTATTTGGATAGAGTCATGTCATTTTTAGGTGTATACATTTTGCCCCTCTTTGATGCAATGTGTTTTACCACGTTGTTTCAAAGAATAAATTTCTAATAATGATACATGCCCCAGTTTGCCCCTGGTACAGGTGTAATGATGATAGGATGCCCCCTCGGGAGATTGGACGGGAAAAAGGGAACAAGGACGAGTGATGGACCATCTCACGAAGACGAAGGGAAAACTAGGTAAGGTTTGAAGAAAACGAGATGCGTTTCAGAGAAATGGGGAGAAAATGGGAAGAAACGGGTGTGGGAAGTACTCATAATCACCACATAGCTAGTTTTAGGGTTTGAATGCTATATATAGGAGCTGGGTCCACAAACTATTCATTTGAACACTTGGCTTTGTTTGATTTGTTTAGAGAGCTTAGCATAATACAGAGCATAGAGCAGCCGATGAGAGGATGAATATTCCACGTGACGAGCATCAATTTGAGTGAGTCTGCCGATTCAATCAGCCAACAGACGTAGGACCCTGGGTATGTATCTCAAAAAATTTCTCTTAGGGTCAAATTTAGGCGTATTTATTGCATGTTGAAGCTATCATAGACAAAAGCGCTGAAATGCAGAGTGGCACATATGTGATGCGCAACCGCGCATATGTCATTCTGCCATGCATATGTGATATGTAGTGGCACATACGTTAAAGTTGCGCATGTGTGACTTTTTGTGGTGCATGCATAATTTTGCAGCACATTTAGGAATTCTTATGGCATATATGCCCAAGTGGCGCATACATGACATGTTGTAGCACATGCATGAGTTCTTGTGGCACATATGCCAGAAGTGGCATATTTGCTGTGAAATGACGCATTTATCTCCTATTATGGCGCATATGAATAGGATAGAAAGTTGACTTAACAAAAATTGACTTGATTGGCATCATATTTGATACATCCATTGATAAGCTATCTCTGAGATTGTAGGAATCTAGTCAAGAGATGTAGTGTGTTGTTTTAATCAATTTGATATGTTTAAAGTTGGTTGATATAGTTCCATAGATATGTTTTTGCATGTTACTTGTAGTCGTAGGTTGACGCCTTGCTTTACGTACTTGCAAGAGGATATTTGAGATACTCTTCAGTCACAGGAGCAATTCCCTATGCTACTATTGCAGTGCTACATGTTGACTGAGATGGACCGAGAGGCCCTTGGTGCCATGGGATTGGATTTTGTATGCTTCATGCCTGAGGTTCGAGCAAACCGTGGGTTACTAACAGCCACTGTGGAGAGGTTCCACAGTGAGGATGGTACGTTTCACTTCCTGATAGGTGAGATGACTGTGACACTGGAGGACGTGTATCGCATACTGCATGTGCCGATACATGGAGAGCTGGTGGAGTACGATCCATAGCGTGATGTAGGACTTGCTAAGTGTAGGCAGGTTTTTGATGACCTAGAGTTGGAATACTAGATGATCGCGTGGCATGACATATATGATTATTATGACTACTTCTCGAGTGTTGTTGCAGCGCTGATCAAAGGCATTGTATGCCCCAATAGGAGGTCACATGGGTTCCCCATTGGATGGGGACGCATTATGGAGAGGATGGTTACAGAGGGTATCCGCTATGCCTGGGGTGTCTGCATACTAGCTCACCTATACCACGACATGCATCAGGTGGTATACCATAGCGGGTCGAGCTTGTCATCCAGAGTCTCACTACTACAATTCTGGTTATGGGAGCATATCTCTATGACTAGGCTGATATGCATGTTTGCGAGACAGAGAGGGGAGCCTTACAGTTATGGCTACGCAAGAGTGATTTCCCAACATAGGCTGGGGAAGTTAGAGTACTGGAGACACACGTTGGACAACGTGGATAGAGTCATCTAGAGACCCTACTTGGAGTGTGAGCTCTAGGATGATGAGGTGGATGAGCTATCGTACTACTACCAGATGCGTTGGATGATAGGAAAGACGTGATTTATTCTAGAGAGATAGATAGTTAGTCAGGTTCTGCGGCAGTTTGGGAGGAGGCAGGGTATGCCATAGGGACAGGCGGTGTTTTCCCAGACATACGCAGAGAGATTCAGATGGGAGCCAGTGGCATCATATGATGAGGCACTTGCAGAGTTCAAGCAGATCCACTACATTACCTGGCCCATGAGGTGAGAGATAGTTGACGCAGGGATGACCCAGGACTATGAGGACTAGTTCACTGTGCACCCCTTTCTGAGGTACTCAGGGCCCAGAGAGCTAGTTCCTTGTATTGACGAGGCAGACTCAGAGGAGGAGGGCAAGGCTGGTAGGAGGAGGAAGAGGAGACAAAGAGCCAGAGCTACAGGAGGTGGAGGAGACATAGGAGGAGGTGGAGGCGATGGAGGAGGAGATGATAGAGGCTGACCTAGACAGAGGCGGAGATATGGGGTAGGACCTTCTCATGCATAGTAGGTAGTGCAGCCTCCGCCTGCTAAGCAGGTGGCACAACAGCAAGTGCCCCAGCCCCAGGCACAGCAGGCACAAGGTTCTCAGGGTCTAGCCCAGTCAGACGTGCATGAGAGGGCTACTGCTATGGTGAGAGATCAAGTTAGATAGCTGCAGGCTCATCTTAGGATGGCCAAGGCTTAGCATGGTACAGATGTGGAGGTCATCACATGGCTGCGAAGAGAGAGGGACATGGCAAAGGCATAGATGCGAATTATTTGGGTGGAGAGGGATATAGCTACAACCCTCGAGACAGATGCCACCACCAGCTTCCTGGTTGGTCAGGTGTTGGGAGCACATGCACAACTAGCCTAGTTACAGGCGCAATTAGCATAGGTACATGGGTAGCTAGCACAGGCATAGGCTAAGGTTACCTGAGCATAGGCCCAGACATAGTATTACAGAGGGTTATACCATGGGGCCATGCCGGTCGATCATAGGGCTCTGAGCTACAGGAGCCAATCTATGGCCTCATAGAGAGCAGGGGGATCTAGGTTAAGAGCCTCAGTGTAGGGCCCACAGCAGTCTAGGGCCAGCAGAGGGGGAGATATAGAGGACACTGTAGGTAGCCATGGTTCCTAGCAATAGGGTTAGCAGACACTAAGTCAGAGTTCTGACTTTTTATGCACCTATCTTTTGATGGCTCAGATATCCAGATGTACCTCTTTTGTACTTTGAGACACGTATCACCATTTTTGATATGTATACACTTATTATATGATATTTGACTTAGAGACAGACTCCTTTTTGATATTGTATACTTTGGACATGCCATTTTATGATATTTATATGATGATATAGCTACTCTTGATGTCTAGATGTAGTTTGTCTATTCTATATGCCATGGATGTACTTATATTTTGTATGATGGGATTCGAAGTGATGCATATGTATGTTTTATATGATGTTTATCTAATGCAATGTTTATATGATGCTATGTGGCCTGATGCAGGATCTAGATGTGTTTACTTGATATGTCTCTATTGTGAAAATGCAAATGGCATCTATGTGATTATGTAATGTATGTGATGTCCTAAGCTATGTTTTTGATCTTTTCTGTTGACATTATGTGACGAATGCAAAGTTGTATATGGATGACCTAGTGCAAATGTTATTATGGATGCAACTGATTTAATCATGTAAATGACTATCTCATGTGATATGCTATGCACCTCTATGCCTATGTTTTTGTGATGTCCAAATGTATAATATTGACACAGAAATGACAATGAAAGATAGAAGATTGATTGACAGAAAGACTAGATAGAAAGACTCACAGGCTTTGATTTGCATTGTTACTCTATTTTGTTTAGATACTTTATTGTATGGGATATGAATGTATGGATGTATAAATGGTCATATAATGGATGTATTGCTTTTTTGACATCTTGATGGTGCAAATATTTTGAAGTGCTTTGTTTCATCATTGGGTGATTTTTTTTTGGGTACTTTTTCCATATGTTGTAAGTTAATACAAGCATCTAAGTATAATTGAACCAAGATGACCTGAGCATTGTTTATATGGATTTTGATTTAGCAAGTGAATACAAGCATCTAGGTATAATTGAATTGAGATGACCTGAGTATTTCTTGCATAACAACAGATAAGGATTACCCCCGTTCATGTTAGACCTTTTATGTCCTCGATGATTATTGAGTTGATCATGTCCTTAGACAAGGCTTCACATTACTAAAGTTTAATCCACAAACAACAAACAAAGAAATAATCATGCCCCCATCATAGCATCTCTAGCTTTTGGCATCCTTGAGTAGCATAGGAAAGCTTGATAACAAAAATCAAGACATAGTAACTTAACCATGACTCTAACCACAAAACATGTTTGTATTTAGATGTGTTTATTCCTTGCCATAAGTTAGGTAAAATCATTTAGAATGCCTTAGGTGTTTTCTTGCTTTGCTTTGGATAGGTTAATGCCTTGAGTCAAGATTCCTGTTTGAAAAGAGCGGGCTTGGTTCATGCTTGCTTGTCTGGTAGAACGGATCCTAAGGGATTGACCTAGTTCCTCGGGGGCTCATTGCTAAATGGCTTTGCCTATGTGATGATGTAGAGGCAACATAGTTCGGGGTAAACCCTAATGGACCTAAGACTTAGGCGATAGAATGTGGCGCGGACCCGGACAAATAGAAGGACTAGACATGTGATAGATGGGATAGTGGAGCCTCAAGGGCGCATTGGAAAATGGCCTTGCCTATGTGATGGTGCAGAGGCAACGTAGTTCACGGACTTGGACCATACGGATACTGATGACAGACACTATGCTAGGTTGACACTATGGATAGGATATGGGATAAAACCTTGGTTGACAAGGCAACAAAGTGATAGAGTATCAAGCCATGATAGGTCATCATTAGGATTTTATTATGGAATAGGTATGGATTGAGTGGGACACGACTAAAGGGAAAATGGACACAAAGTGATTGGTTTCCCAAAGATGAAGGAGGCGGTTTATCAATAGTAACGCCTATTTACCAGGTTTTCATCACTTGCTTTTATTTGTACGGAAGCTAGAAAGTACACATGATGCCTATTTTCTAGGTTTTCATCATGATACCTATCTAAGGTGCCTGTTTGCTAGGTTTTCACCAAAGGATGATTTTTTTGTATTTTTCTAATTTTTTTATTTTTTTGTATTTTTCTAATTTTTTGGATGTTTTTGTATTTTTCTGATATATTGCCCCCCTTGCATTAGGGTTCTCTTAAGTATAGAATTGGTGGAGATGCATATTGTTGATTGGTTCATCAAATAGTTCTCCCTCGGATGTTGTTAACTGATATGCTCCTGAGCCATAGGCTGCAATGATGACATAGGGACCAAGCCAATTGGGCTCTAACTTACCTTTCTTCTCACGCTCTTGCTGATTGCATGGATTTTCTTTGAGAACAAGATCACCAACATTGAATATCCTGGGACGGACCCTATGATTGTAGCTTCAAGACATTTGTTGATATGCTTTGAGATGGTTGAATGCATTATGTCTCTTTTCTTCTAACAGCTCTAGTTCTTGGAGTCTGGAAACTCTATAGTCTTCATCTATGATAGGACCTTTTAATGACACCCTTAGGGATGGTAACTCGACCTCAATAGGAAAAATAGCTTTTGATCTATAGAAAAGGGCGTAAGGGGTATCACCTGTGGGAGTGTGTATGCTGGTTCTATAGGCCCATAGAGCGGGATTGAGTTGAATGTGCCAATCATGGCTAGCATCGTTGACTATTTTCTTGAGGATCTTTAGAATGGTTTTATTGGATGCTTCAGCTTGGCCATTGCCTTATGGATAGTAGAGAGTAGAAAAATAGTGTTGGATATGGAATTTGTCACAAAGTTCTTACACATCCTAGTTTTTGAAGGGCCTTCTATTGTCTGCGATGATAGACGAGGGAATTCCATATCTACACATGAGGTAGTTGAGGATGAATGAGGAAATTTGTTTACCTGTGATGGTGGTGAGGGGAACAGCTTCAATCCACTTGGTAAAGTACTCTATGGTAGTTATTATGAATTTGTGGCTGTTGGAGGACAGTGGGTGAATTTTGCCTACAAGGTCGAGTCCCCATTAACAAAAGAGCCAAGGTGTTGTTAGTGGTCGTAACACTTGAGCTAGAGCATGTATCAGGTTCCCATATATTTGGCATTATTTGCATTTCTTCACCAACTGGTATGACTCTGTTTCCATGTTGGGCCATTAGTATCCCAAACGCATGAGTTCCTTGGCTAAAGAAGGACCACTAGAGTGTGTTCTGCAAATCCCTTTGTGTATGTCACGCAAGGCGGTTAGAGATTCATCTCATTCTAAACAACAAAGTAAAGTACCATCTAGGCCTCAATGGTATAAGGTCTCAGCAATGATGGTGAATCGAGAGGTTTGGCAGATAAAGGTTCATCGTTGGTTTGAAGATAGGTCAGGTGGGAGAGTGTTGTCCTTGAGGTAAGAGTAAATATTACCATACCAAGGTGAATTAGATCCGACAAGTAGGCATATGGAATGGGTTTCTAGAAGATCATAAGCTGGCTACTGAAGTGGCTCCACTAAGAACTCATACCGTGATTTGCTCTCTGGGATCTCTAGGAGTGAGGCAATGGTTGCCATGGCATCTACTGCCTTGTTCTCAATGCAAGGAATCTGCTCAAAAGATATGATTAGAAAGTAGTCCTTAAAGTCATCAACCATCCACTTTTATGGAATAAGATTCTCATCTTTAGTTTGGTAATCATCGTTGTCTTGGTTGATCACTAGCTGGGAATCCCCATAGACATGTAGCTCTTTGACTTTCCACTCTATTTCTAGTTTGAGGCCAATGACCAAAGCTTCATATTCTGCTATGTTGTTTATGCATGTGAATAACAAATGATACAACTTTGGTATGGTGTCGCCATGAGGGGTAACCAACAAGATTCCTTCCCTCGATCCATGATTTGTGTAGGAGCCGTCGAAATAGAGTTTCCATGAATAAGCTACTACATTAAGAATGGACTCATCTGGGAACTCAAATGTCATTAGTGTATTGTCCTGTAATGGTGCCTCTGCTAGTTGATCTACAATGATCTGCCCTTTGATATCTTTTCTGTCTACATACTCAATGTCATACTCACTTAATAGCATTACCCATTTGGCTAGGCGACCTGTGAGAGCTGCTTTGCCTAGTAGATACTTGAGTGGATCGATCTTTGCTATGAGTTTAACTAAATGTGCCAGAATGTAATGGCATAGCTTCTGAGAAGCAAAAACCACCATCGGGCATGATCTTTCTATCTGCAAGTACTATAGTTCATAACCAACTAGTGTGCAACTAATATAGTATATGGCCTGTTCCTTGTTTTCATAATCATGTTGTGCTAATAGAGCCCCAAGAGCTATTGGTGTGGCAGATATGTAGAGTAGTAGAGGCTTGCCTTGGATAGGCGGCATGAGAATAGGTGGGTTTACAAGGTACTCCTTCAATTTGCCGAATGCTTCTTCACACTTCTCATCCCATCGAAATGGAATGTTCTTATGCAGAAGATGGCTGAATGGTTGGCACTTGTTTGCTAGCTGTTATATGAACCGTCTGATAGATTGTAGCTTACCTTGTAGGGATCTCAGTTGAGTGATATTCTTAGGTGGTGGCATATCCATAATAGCCTTGAACTTAGCCGGGTCCACCTCTATTCCATTAGCTGAGACGATGAAACCTAGGAGTTTACCTGATGTGACTCTGAATACACACTTCTTTGGGTTTAGTTTAACCTTGAATTTCTCTAGTCTTTGAAAGAGCTCCAGTATGTCCAGGTGTGACTCTCTAGTAAATGATTTTGTGAGGATATCATCCACATACTCTTCCATTCTTACATGCATCATATCACGGAATATGGTGGTCATGGCTAGTTGATATGTTGCTCCAGTGTTCTTTAGCCCAAATGGCATGACATTCCAACAAAAGGTACCCCATGGACAAGTAATAGTTGTCTTGTGCTGATCTTCAGGTGCTATCTTAATCTGATTGTATTCAGAGAAACCGTCCATGAGAGACAACATGGTGTGCCTTGCTATTAAGTCTACAATGATATCTATGTTGGGCAACGGAAAGTCATCTTTGCGGAAAGCTTTGTTTAGATCTCTAAAATCATTACATAGTCAAACTCTGCCATCTGGTTTGGACACTAGTACAATGTTTGATACCCACTCTGGGTAGTCTATTGCTCTGATAAACCCCACGTCTAATAGCTTCTTGAGTTCTTCTTTGACCAATAGTGCTATGTGCGGATGCATTTTTCTAAGCTTTTGTTTGACTGGCTTCACACTTGGATCTAGTGGAAGATGATGTAGGATCAAGTTTGGATCTAGACCTGGCATGTCTACATATGACCAAGTGAAATTGCCTCACTTTTTCTTAAAGAAAGGTATAAACTTGGTCTTCTCTGGTGGAGTAAGAGATTTTGTAAAGTACATAACCTTAGGCTATTCCTCTGTCCCAATGTTGACTGGCTCTGTAGGTTCTACAACAATTTGAGACTTCTCCTAATGCATGTCTTTAGGGAGAATGTCAAGCCTTCCATCGTTAGGTACCATAGTTGGGTTATCACCATTGGATGCGTCCTTTCTTTTTACTATTTTAGGATCTGATACTGTTGCGGAGCGGTTTTCACCATCAAATCTAGTTTTGATTTTGATATTTTTGCGACTGGAAGGCTTGGCACCCTCTCCGAAATAAGCCACTGTATTAAGTTTGATAGCGAAGCCAGCTTTATGATCTCCTTAGGGTAGGTGGTCCCTAAGTTCCATGTAGTCTATGTAGGTGTCATCATTTTGGAACATATCTAATTGAGGGGTACCTTGTAGATCCCAGTCGATAAGCTCATGATGCACAAGGGGAAGGGAGTCGGAGGATAGATCTGATTCGTTGATATGTTGAATGGATATGTGAGGAGTGTTGGTAGGGGTAGAGTCTGGGATGGTACTTTCCTCTAAGTTGTTTATCGCGATAGAACTAGAACCTTCCTCGAAGGTCATACTCTCTGAAATAGGCAAATCAAACTCTAATGGTCTTTGCATCAGTATTTGTCCCTCACGGTAGGGGCTATAGGTTTGAATGGTATCGACTCCCTTGTCTTTGTAGGAGTGTTCTGTGAGTTCCTCCCACTCATACTCGTTTGAATCAGTGTCACTACTATCTTGGAGTGGATGGATCTATTCTACGAAGCATGCATTTGTTTTAGCTTTGCCTTTGTCTTGGAAGTCTAGTCCCCTTGTATTTCTTATTAGCGAGGATGAAGAGGGTTGGATGGGCTCCACTATTCCTTCTTTTCTAAGACTGATAGGGCCTTGTCGTTCATAGCCCATCCTATGCATGATGGTCTCACCATGCCCATAAAGTTCAGTTGGGAGCCTAGGTGGTTCCTACGGTGTGTCCAATTCTTCTGTATAGAGCCAGGATAAGACATCTCTCTCTTTAGTCTCATCAGATAGGGTACCCCATTTGACAAAGGGAGATGTGGGAGGTGTAGGAGGAGTAGATGGCTTTGGAAAATGTTTTAGTTGGCTGAAAGATATGGGAAAAAGGGCCATTGTAGCTGTATTGAGGCTGTGCTCTATGGAGTATTCCCCAACTCTAGATTCTTTGATAATGATCTTCTGCTCTTTTAGTGTGGATTAGGAAGCTTCAGAGGTATGGTCCTATTGTGGGATAGGGGATGTGTATGCTCTATTGTTAGGAATGATGCATTCTGGCTTGGAGTGTATGGTATTGCAATGTTGGAAAGGATTAGGGTCACCTTGGATGGTGACCTATTTGCCATTGTGGGGGAACTTTATGCATTGGTGATAAGTAGAGGGGACTACCTTCATGGTGTGAATCCATGGCCTGCCTAGAAGGCTATTATAAGTGAGCTCTCTATCAAGGACTTGGCACACAACCTCTTTAATAATCGGTCCAATCTGTATGGGTAGAACCACTATTCCTTTGGTAGTCCTCTCTTCTTCATCATAGGCTTTGATAGTAATTTTCTTCCTTGGGTCAACTGCAATCTCAGAGAACCCCAATGCAAGGACTAGCTTCAATGTGCAAATATTTAAACTAGCACCTCCATCAATGAGAACCCGCTTGATGCGGTGTTTGTGGATGAATGCGACAATGTGTAAAGGGGTGTTATGAGGTTGAGACACTGAGAGGTCATCTTGCTCGGTGAATGATATGGTACTTAATGAAGTGAGATTTCCTACCATGGCTTGGAACTTCTCTTGGGCCAAGTTCATGGGTACTATCATTTCCACTAAGGCTTTATCAAGAATCTCTCTATGGGAAGGAGATAGACGCAACAATTCTAGGATAGAAATGTGGGCAGGGGTCTGCCGTAGTTGGTCTAGGACATTATACTGATGGGGGTTATACTGAGAAGGTGATGACCTTGGGGGGAGGGTATTTAGCATGACTCTACCACTGCAGGTAATGATGCCACAATCTGGTTTGCTAGGTTTTGACTGCTGGGTAACCACATTGATTTGAGGGACATGCTCTGATATGCAATTGATGGTATAATCAAATGCACATGTGCGTAATTGGCATTACTATTCCCATTGTTCTAATTTTGCCTATTGCAGTTGTTGTTATTTCTGGTATTGTTGTCGTTGTGGCCATTGTTGTTGCCATTGTTGTTATTGTTGTTTTACGGCCTATCATGATTTAGAAGTGGATCTCTGTAAGCCATGTGTGTCTCATTGGTAGTATGTTGTTGCGCACCTCCTTGAGTTTGATCAAGAATGGCCTGGATGACATATTTGAGATGGATATAGTTGTTGGTAGTATGTCCTCTTCCCCTATGATACTCACAAAAGTTGGTGTCTTTCCAATAGTGAGGTTTGACTTGGGGTTCATAATTGCTTGTTAGTGATAGAGTGATTTCATTGTTGGCCAATAGCTTCCTTAATGAGGACTCTTGGGACTCACCCAACAGTGTGAACTTTCATCTTGGGTTGGTGTTTAACCAAGGTCTTAGATCCCATGAGAATGTTCTGTTAGGCATAGCATTGCTTGCCTCTGCTTTGATAGTGAATATGGGTTGTTGCTTGGGAGCTACCACCTTGGCGTCGACCACTCCGTAATTGATGACGTTTTTATTTTTAGTCCAAAACTTTAATTTGTTGGTTGTATAGTTGGAGGTAGGTGTATCTTTGTAAAGCTTGATTTGTCCTTTGGCAATCATGGCTTTTTCGATGAACAAACCCATTTCAATGACCTTCAAGAATAAGGTTGGACATTGGATTTGTATTTGATAGCTCAGATCGTTGTTGAGGTAATGGACAAATATCTCCATTAGTTGCTTCTTGGGTACATCATATGAGCACTTACTTGCTAGTTGTATCCACCTTTAAAGGAGGCGAATGATTCGCCACTCTTTTGCTTGGTGTTGCATAGGTCAAGCATGGAAATTTCTTTGTCAATGTTATACGAGAAGTGTGTGATGAATTTTTTGACCAACTCATCGAAAGTTTTGATGCCCAGAGGAAGTCGTGAGAACCACTCCATGGCTTGACTACCTAAGGATCTAGGGAATAATCTCATTAAGTAAGTCTCATTGTGAGCTACTTCCATGCATGTGGCATTGAATTCCCTAATGTGATCTCTAGGGTCCCCTTTCCCTTTGTATTTGTCAAATTTGGGAACTTCGAATCGAGAGGGGAATGGTATCATGTTCAAACTTCTATCAAAGGGGTATGGTGCAATATCTTCCAAGGAGTATATTTTAGTATTGGTACCCATCTTGAGATCCATCATTTGTTGCGTTAGACCCTCTATTTGTTTCCTCATTTGTTCCATGGGTGTGTTAGGGTCCAAGATGTTCTTTCCTTTGTCTTCACCATTGTGGTGTTCATGACCATTTTCCATGTTTTCTTTGAGTGTATTGAGGTCAAAATCTATGGGGAGTTTAATTCTGAGACTCGCAAGCTGCATAAAATATTTGTGAGGTTCCTCATGGAGTACTTTCTCTAGCATACATTGGAATTTTCTATTTTGGATGCTTCCTTGATAATCTTCATGTGAGATGTCCTCACCACTATCATGAGGAATGACAATATGGTCAGATGACTCTACCATTTCAAGTTGCTTTAGGTATTGAGATCTATTAAGGACCATGCAAGATGGCGTGGGATGTAGTGGAATGGGACTAGAGATTTGGGTAAAATGCCAGTGGAGACTGCTGTGAATAGGATACTTATGACAATCCTTAGATAACAAACTTTTTTGGTCAATGATTCCAAGAAAGACGACCGATACAAGACAGTAGCCACTAGTAAGGGTACTTGATACCTATCTTACTGTGTAGGGACTAGTCATGCACCAAGACCACTAGCGAAGTTTTCTGACTTGCTAGGGTTACTTGAATCCAAAGTGAATTGAAAAAGAGGATTATGCTAATCTGATATGGGACTACTTTTGACTCTATTTTTAGAATAACTTGGTTGGATGATGGACTAGATGACTGACGAGAGAGAGAGGGTGCGCTAAGGAGTGGATGAAAGAATGACTGCAAGGAAAAACCCGATCTCAGAATCCTGGACAAGACTGAAATGGGTATCTAAAAATGTCAAAATTTTTTGCTCAAAGATGTTGGAAGTACCCATTGTTATGTATGAACTAAATCAGATGCACGACAGGGAGTAACAAATGCGCTAGACTGGTGAAAGTCAAATGCACTGTAACAGGTAATAAATGCACTGCAAGTCTATGCAAATGCGCTGCAAGTCGAATCAAATGCACTGTAACAGAGGACAAATGCGCTGCTCTGGTTTTTAGTGTTTTTTGCAAGATTTTTTGGGTTGCAAGAGGTCTCTTCTGATCTATTTTTGTCTATTTATGGCAAGAAGACACAACAAACACAAAGAATGTTTTCATGGATTTTTTTTTTTGATTTTTTTGACTCTATTTGGACAAGAAAGCAAGTACAATCCTAGGTTGGAAAAGACAATATTTGTTGAGTCCCCTAGCTATGTATATTCAAAGTGGATAGCTTCAAGATCTTGGTAGCATTGACTCCTCTCCACAGCACACACTTCTCACACATACCAAGATCCAAATTTCCTAAGGCTCGTACCCCCACCAAACCTTAAGATTGTCTCTGCTATCTCTACTAATAACCACATGAATTGGGGTGGCTTCAAAGGTCCCACCTTTTGTGCCAACAAATAGAAGGATTTGGGTATACTAGACAATAGCTATGTAGTAAGGGCTATAGTTCAAGTGGTTATACATGCGGAAGCACTACTCTCCATTATGGAGTCTCCTAGCCTCCAAGGGTTGCACCTTAAAGGGTTTTGGGGGAGGTTGGCTATCAGTATAACACAGTGGTACTCATTGTTTGAAGCTTTCGCTCTAAACACAATTTATTTATAGTGGCTTAGTAGATCTTGGCTTTAGCTTGTTACCACTTAGGGTCGTTCCTACTTGGATGAATGATATCCAAGAGTAGGCCCTTCTAAAGGAAAAACACATGCAAAAATAATATGTGTGGCATTTTGATCACCCAAGTTAGTAGAGAGCATAGGCCTGGTATCATTCCCAAAACACAGAATATAGTGGTTCTTTTTTTTTCCCCTATTTAAAATGAGAAAAACTAGATGAGCTATCTACTTGGGCAAGCACAAGAATTCGTTAACTTTGAAGTGTATAGCGAGATAGCAATAGTCCAATTTTGCCCAAGATAGCAATGATGAGTTCAATTTTACCCAGTTGTTAACTTTGGAGTGATTAATGAGATAGCAATGGTCCAATTTTCCCAAGATAGCAATGAGTTGTTAACTTTGAAAGGATAGCAATATAGCAATGATGCAAGATAGCAATGATTCGATTACCACCTTCCTAGTTAAAAACTAAGTGACATTTGCATGATCATCATATTACTTTCCGTTATAAATTGAAGTGTGATTTAACCAATGCAACTATATGATACTAAACCAGTGCCTATCCTGCAAAACAGATCAAGGGTATTGATGCAAAAAGGCATTAACATTAGCAAACTTCAAAGAAACCCTAGAAATCAATGCTAAAATCAGATGTGCTATTACAGAACACTAATAAAGTATGGAAGTGCCGTAGTATAGATGCACTGCAACAGAGGATATATGCGTTGAAAGGCAGTGTAAATGCACTGAAGTAGCAGATGCACCGTAACAGAGTATGTATGCACCTGAACATGTAGCAGATGCACCGAAGTAACGTATGCACTGTAACAGAGGACGTATACACTGGAACAGGTAACAGATGCGACGAACTAGTAAATGTGTTGGAACAGAGTGTAAATGCATGTTAGGAAGTATTAGATGCACTGTTTCCTCCTGTGTACGGCTTTCTAAAACACAAAAACCTAGTTTTTGGGTTAAAATTGGGGCTAGGCCCCACGGTGGGTGCCAAAAATGTTATCGTAAAATTGGTTCCAAATGAATAATCAATATAATAATTGAACAATCCAAATAACTCAATGAAATGGTGAACTAAAGAGATCAAATAAAATAATAAATCAAACACAAAGCAAACCTCTTTCAATTCGGAGCTTCCATTGGTCGCCTATCTCGATCAATCTTGTATGTATGAATAAGGCCCTCACAGAGTGCACTTCTTTGCTTGTTCAAGATTGTTAATAGAGAATGGCTATGGTAATATTGTCATGAAGATGAGCTTCACAACAAGGGTAGTGATATGGCAACAAGGGTGATCACAAGCAACGAGGGAATAATGAGGGTGCGAAAGGCACACTGTGATTCCTGCAGAGTAACAATGCTAAAGCTTGGATAAATGAAATGGAAGAATAGGGTTCAATTTATAGACTTGGGGGAATGAAGATCAACAGTATAGAATAGTTGAGGAATGTGCAACAAATAAGAAGAAGACATGTGTCTTGCTTTCTTTTGCATGAGAGGAATTAACAAGAATAGAAGAATGAGTTAAAGCAATTAAAAGAATATAATAATCAGTTAAGTGATTTAAAACAAGAAGAAGGGATTTGCATGAGGAAGAGAAGATATTTTTCTTTATTAAATATTAGGAATATTTAATTGCATGTGCACATTTGATTGAATTATATTTAGAGATAACTCAATTTAGAAGAAATAGATAACTTAAACAAATAATTGATTTATTTAAATTTAGAGAAGATATTATTGGAAGAAATAATTAAATAATTAGTATTATTTAATTTAGAATGAATTTGGAAGAATTAATTAAATAATTTAGATTATTTAATTTCTTTGAGGAACTAGAAGAATTTAGGAATTTAATTAAATAAATTGATTTTATTTAATTATTTGGAAGAATATGAATCAAATAAATAAATTTGTTTATTTATTTATTGATAGAGGAATTTAGACTAAATAAATATTAAGAATATTTATTTGGACAGAGTCGTGTCATTTTTAGGTGTATACAGTTCCATTGATGGCTTAGTATATAGATTCAAAAGTCTTTATTATGTTTTCTCTGCTCTCTTTTCTCTACTTCACATGTACTATGTTCTTCTACCTTTACTGTCCTTTTCTAATCACAATACTGTCTTAGGTCACACACACTTTAAATTCACATTTCTTTTATATAAATCCACCTTCAAGACCAAAATCTTCCAAGTATATATATCCACAACATGAATTATCCCAAAGCAATGTCAGCATGTAAAGTATGAGACTTATATGCCAAAATTGTACCTTGTTAGCTTAATCATGTGCACCAATAGTAATGTAGACTCATACAACCATTCAGGAACCTTCATATAGGTCTAGACCTATTATAGAACAACCTAAGATGATAAGATAAACAATATCTCCTTACAACACATTAATCCAACTATGTGTCGGCCTTATACTTAAGTACGCACTTGAAATTTATTATCTATCTTACCATAACTTCTAGTGCAGACCATATGTGACTCCAAAATTCACATCAAACATTCATTGGACATTACCAATCATACTTTCACAACCATAGTTCATAATGTTCTTGAGTGGCAATATGCAGAACTTTGATCTATTAACTCTGTCTTGGTGAAACATTGTCAAACTGATTGTCAAAACTTCGAACCTTGTACATGATCTTCCGGAGAACTTCAAACTTAGCAATTCTAGAATTAGATAGTTCTTCATATGTGTTTACAACACCTTCAAATTGCAAGTCAAAATCTCAATACTGAAGCAATGTGGAGTGAATTACTCAGGTGTTCTACACTATTTTTGACTGAATCTTGCTTATTTGGACTTAGGCAATTTACAATATGACTTCTGGAGATTATCAAGCCATGAAACTTAAGATATGACATTGTATAACATCTAAGTATAACATACTAGAACTGCATTAAGAGATCTTCATCTGCAGAGGCATACTATCTCAATCATTGTCACTTACTCTGTATAGTGTATACTGCCTTTACTTAGTTTTTTGAGCTTCTAGACTAGAGATCCTTTAACCGGTCTTAACTCAAGAGCAAACTTAACTACTTTCATAACATCACTGTCAGTTATTGATCCTTGTTACCATCAATGACAACATTCTACTTTAACCATCACAACAGTGTCTCTTGCCAACAATACATGTTTTGAATACAAATTTAAATTTCCAGGATTGTAGATATCAAATGTTCAAATCCTTGTAATTGTCAAAAAAATGTTGGTATTAGAAGAGTTCATCAAGTGACGACTACTGGACATAGTAAACCGCTTGTAATCCGAATGAGAGAAAATTTATGTTTTTGTGTTGACTACATTGAGAACAATCTAAATGCTCTACAATGTCAACATATTATTGATGGATATGTTTCAGAATGAGAAATGAAACAATTAGTTTCAATGTCTCCTTATGAAGATAACTATAATCTAGATCTCCATGATCCTTTATATTCAATTGATTTTGAATGTGTATCCTATCTAGTTGTTGCAGGAAAATGTTAATTACATGTATATTGATTATTTTAGTGAATTTTTTTTGTCTAAGTAACTAAGTATCTCAATTGAATTTTGAATCTATGTATTTGTTGTAGAAGATATATTTGTTGTGATTGTAGATCCTAATAATACCAAAGGTGTAGATTACTAACTACTCAGATGCACACAACCAAAATGCATGTTGATAGAATCTATGATAGATGTATCCCATTGGATCAGTTGTTGAAGGTACTTATTATCAACAAATAAAGATAGATAAAAGTTGTATTATATTTGTTGATTATTTTCTAGGACAAAATGTGCTACATTACAGTCACTTGGTTGTAGCAAAATGGTTAAATTTGGAAACTTTATGAAAAATAGGACATAGCTAAGAAAAATGGAAGTTGAGTATTGAAGACCATGAAAAGATTTTAGAGATAATAAAGGATAGAGAGGATCCACATTATATGTACCAAGAGCTAAATTAAATGTATGTAAATTACATGTATCTCTCATCATCAAGATACATGTAAAGGATTTATTAGTTGTATAATTAATTAGCAAGTCCTTGTAAGGATTTACATGTCATTCAAGACATCATTTATGTTGTGTATCAATGTATTAGATATGTTCACAATAGTGAAAATGTTACAATTTATAGATATTCTATATGCTTTCATTGAAGCTCATTGATCATTATAGAGTAGTTGTATTAATTAGCAAGTCCTTGTTACAAGGATTTACATGTCAAGTAGGACATCATTTATCTTGTGCATAAATATATTAAATATGTTCAATGTATTAAAATTTGCAAAAAATTATAATTCCTAAAGGGCTTAACATGTAATTAAAATTTCCATGTACTTTGAGGGACTATGCTATACAATAGTTTCATTCTTACCTATATTGGTTCCCTTAATTATTTTTCTAAGTTGGCCAAATCTTTTCTTAATCATTTCTATGTCAATATGGCTTTAAAGACTATAATTTATGATTCATGTCTAAGTGTGCTTAAGGGCCTAATGAAAGGATTAATGATTGATTAACTAGATTTTATCCTTTATATGCTAAAATTAAATATCAACTCTATAATGTTAAGTTATAAAGTATCATCGCTTAGGGATTTTTATTTCTAATTGTAAGGACAATGTATATTTAAATAGTTACGTTGCATTCATAGATTTGTGTGCTCATGTTAATAATTTTGAATTAAAATTTTTGTCTTATAATGTATTGAACATGGTTCTTCTCATGCGGCTCCTAGGACTTCATACCCTTCTAAATTTCAAAAGCAATGTAATTTTTAAAAAGGTAACAATGAGAAAGAGAATAAGCCTAATACCAATTATGTGGTTAATGCTTCTAATGTTATTACTTTTAAGCCATAACATTTCAAGAAATTAACAAAATTGAGTGAGCTCTTTGAAAACTTGCTTTAAAATGTTCTTAATTCTAATAAATCACTCTTCAACCTAATCATCCATTTGATCCATATAAAGGGCTACATAAAGGGAATAATTAGAATGCATTTTGTAATTATAAAATTTTCAATTTAGATTCATGCAAAGTATTGTTTAGTTTTAACATGTATCTTACACTTGCAATTATAGTGTGTTGTTATGCCCACTTAAAACATTTAATTTGCATCTCTCAATTGTATACTAATTATTTGGTGAAGTTATAGGTTATGCAAGGAAGATTATTTAAGTTACAAATTTTATTTTTACTTGGACTACTAATATTGTAATTTTAAATAAATTAATTTAACTCTTAAAATTAATAATGTCCAACTAAATTCATAAACAAATTTAATTTCACGATGTTTGTCATCTTGTAATCTTTGGAATTCCAAAATCTATTCTTATTCTTAATTCAACAGCAAGGGTGGTTTAAGCTCAACTTTGATGGTGCGACCAAGGGAAACCCGGGTGTTGCAAGTGGTGGAGGCATTATAAGAATGGGCATGGGGGAGTGTGTTGTTGTCTTCTCATGGGGCATTGGTATTAAGAGCAATAACAAAGCGGAAGCTATGGCTATGCTCTAGGGAATTAAGCTTGCTATCTCCATAAATATCAAAAGACTGCATGTTGAAGGTGATTCTCAGTTAATTGTCAATGATGCCTTGGGTTTGTCTCAGATCAGGTGGAATTTGGAGGATATTATGGGTGACATCAAGATACTTCTTAATGGATTGGAGGAGTATAAGGTTACTCATATTTACAGAGAAGGAAATTCTATGGCAGATGTCTTGGCAAACATAGGTGGCAATAAAGAGGGGTGGCAGTACTGGAGGAACATATCCAACTTGCCTCAAGAGATCTATAATTTAATTGTGCAGGATGGAAATAGCCATGAAGCATAAGTGGTTTGTGTTTTTGGTTATCCTCTGGTGTTGCCAGGACAAGGGAGGGGCTGAAGTTCTCTCATCTTGTCCTTTTGAATAGTGGTTATGACTTCATAAAAGGTGGGATCAACGTTTCAAATTTTCAAATAGTTCTTGGTGGGATAGAAAAGGTCTTAGATCATTGGTGGTCCAAAAGATTGACCAATCCTAGATGGAGTGGTATGATTTCCTACATGGTAGACAGGAAGGGTGGGGAGGATGATTGTACAATAAGTGGTGATGTGGCTAGGCTGTGACCTAGTAGACATCCCTTAACTAATAAGAGCTAGAGGAGAGAGGTCCATGTGGATCTCAAGATGAACACCGCTGGTCGTACTATTTGGAGGTTGATGGGAAAGTCCGATTGGCATGGTAATAGGCCTAAGGTGATGCAAAGCGAAACGCAACGGAAGCTAACTAATAGGAAGGAGCTGCCAATAATACAAACAACCTGATAAAAATCCTTATCGGCTCAGCATCATCATCATATTTCCTAGAAACACCAACAGCATCATCATATTCCAGATGATCGCAATTATCCTCCTGCCGACTACTATTCACCTCCTCCGCCTGTCACCTATCATCATCATCATGATAATTAACGGGCGCAAACATCCTCCGGTTGCACTGTTCATCGGGCGCCAAATACAAGCGGCATCATCATGATATTCGACACCACCTTCGTCAGCAGGATATCCAAATATCCGGTTGCTCCCGATATCCTGATGACGACAACTTAACACCTTCCCTTCGATGCCCCGCTACCCGACGATACAAGCAACAGCATCATGATCTAATTTATCCGGCTGTCTTGGAACCTCCTGATGATGCTTAACAACTTTCTGCCTATGCCGATACACCTCCTGATGATGTTTCACAACTTTCTGCCGAGAGCCTTCGCCGATGCCTAAACCCTTAGCGACGACAGGATCAATATGCATAGGGGGATATCTCAATATCCTGATGACGATGACGTCATATCCTGATGACGATGACGTCACACATCATCCTGATGAACTCTTCAATACTTAGACAAAAAACTGAACTTTCACACCCGCATCTGTTAGCGATATGCGGATGATGAGCTTCTCCGAGAGATGATCCTGACTGCGATATATACACTGAGTATATACCCAACTCAAAACATCCTGATGCACTTGCAACTTGCAAACTTCAACAGTTTCACGACCCGATCCGGATGGCGATGCATTCGCAGATGACGATGCGGCTTGCTCCGGCTGGAAACGCACATGCAGACTCCTGTGTATCCGTCCACTGCATGTAAACACTCAGAACCGCATAATTACATAAAGACAATGTGACGACCGGGCCGGATCACCTTCAAACCAAAGTCTAACAACTTATCTTACTATACCTAGCACATGAGGATGCTAGGCTGATTTACAGCATGCTCCTAACTGATCTCCTGAACAATGCAATGCATAAACAGAAAACACAAATGCAACCTAAGCTATGATACAGGACCATTCCACCGATTTGCAGGATCAACCGGTGGAAGGGTTGAAAGTACCCATTAACTTGCAAACAGAAAGGAAAATCAACACAGATACAACTAATCCAACCAGATACTGCAAAAGATGAGATCTTATTCAATTGAAATTCAAAAGTCCTGAATACAGATTCACAATGTCTGCACTGCTCTCAACTTAACACAACACCAATACATCTATCAACATCAATCTCAATATCAATATGAACTGTGTCTAAACCCTAACAGATCGAAGGTATATATAACAAATCCTTCGAGTACTACCAACTCACTTCCCAGCGGCTGGGAGCTTCCAAGCGGCTGGGAGAGAGGACAGCTCAGATAACCTTATCCCGATCTCTAACTGCCTACACATACTCCTATGCTGATCTAATACATAGCATCGGTCCAATGGACCTTATTACATGAGAAAGTCAAACATACTAAAAATAGGCTATCCTGTCATCATGCTGATAATTATCCTATATCCTGATCATGTATGTCATCATGCGGACCTATATCCTGATCATGTGCGGGTGCTCCTGCACCATACTCCCCAAAAGAAGAAATCTCAAGTCCACTTGAGATGAGAGTATCAAGGTCGGCACCATGTGTCTGTATCTGTTCTGCAGTCATCCATACTGCTTCAGAATTCGGCTGTCCCTTCCAAGAGACGAGGTACTCCAAGTACTTTTTGTTCCTGGTCTGTTTGACCACTCTGGTATCCAAAACCTTCTGTAACTATGGGGGATCATGTTGAGGAATGTCTTCAGCAACTGTATCCTAGAGGATATCCTGATCTGCATCTGAATTAGCCTTGTATGGAGTTAAATCACATACATTGAAGATAGGAGACAAACCAAGATCAGGTGGGAGTTGGATCTCATAAGCATTTTGTCCATGCTTTTGCAAAATCTGACATGGTCCAACTTTCTTAGGCATGAGCTTAGTATACTTCCCCTTAGGGAGCCTGTCTTTCTTCAAGTGAACCCAAACCAAATCTCCAATAGCAAATTGAACATCCTTCTTTTTCTTATCAGCATATTCCTTATATTTCAATGTGGTTTGCTGGAGTTGGGTCTTGACCTGATCATGAACATCTTTGATGGCTTCAGCAAAAGCTTCTCCATCTGCACTAACAGGATCTGCTGTAGGTAGATCTCGCAACTCCAAAATTCCTCTGGGATGCATTCCATACACTACCTGAAAAGGCGATTTCCCTGTGCTCCTATTGACAGTATCATTATATGAAAACTCAGCTTGAGACAGAATATTGTCCCACTTCTCTCCATGCTGTTTTGTCAAGCATCTAAGCAGATTCCCCAAGGAACGGTTCACTACCTCAGTCTGTCCATCCGTTTGAGGATGATATGCAGAGGAAAAAGACAAATTGGTTCCCAGTTTCCTCCAAAGGGTTCTCCAGAAGTGACCCACAAACTTCACATCTCTGTCTGAAACTATGCTCAAAGGCAACCCATGGATTCTGACAATCTCCCTGAAGAATAAATCTGCAATGTATGATGCAGAGCGAAACGCAACGGAAGCTAACTAACAGGAAGGAGCTGCCAATAATACAAACAACCTGATAAAAATCCTTATCGGCTCAGCATCATCATCATATTTCCTAGAAACACCAACAGCATCATCATATTCCAGATGATCGCAATTATCCTCCTGCCGACTACTATTCACCTCCTCCGCCTGTCCCCTATCATCATCATCATGATAATTAACGGGCGCAAACATCCTCCGGTTGCACTATTCATCGGGCGCCAAATACAAGCGGCATCATCATGATATTCGACACCACCTTCGTCAGCAGGATATCCAAATATCCGGTTGCTCCCGATATCCTGATGACGACAACTTAACACCTTCCCTTCGATGCCCCGCTACCCGACGATACAAGCAACAGCATCATGATCTAATTTATCCGGCTGTCTTGGAACCTCCTAATGATGCTTAACAACTTTCTGCCTACGCCGATACACCTCCTGATGATGTTTCACAACTTTCTGCCGAGAGCCTTCGCCGATGCCTAAACCCTTAGCGACGACAGGATCAATATGCATAGGGGGATATCTCAATATCCTGATGACGATGACGTCATATCCTGATGACGATGACGTCACACATCATCCTGATGAACTCTTCAATACTTAGACAAAAAACTGAACTTTCACACCCACATCTGTTAGCGATATGCGGATGATGAGCTTCTCCGAGAGATGATCCTGACTGCGATATATACACTGAGTATATACCCAACTCAAAACATCCTGATGCACTTGCAACTTGCAAACTTCAACAGTTTCACGACCCGATCCGGATGGCGATGCATTCGCAGATGACGATGCGGCTTGCTCCGGCTGGAAACGCACATGCAGACTCCTGTGTATCCGTCCACTGCATGTAAACACTCAGAACCGCATAATTACATAAAGACAATATGACGACCGGGCCGGATCACCTTCAAACCAAAGTCTAACAACTTATCTTACTATACCTAGCACATGAGGATGCTAGGCTGATTTACAGCATGCTCCTAACTGATCTCCTGAACAATGCAATGCATAAATAGAAAACACAAATGCAACCTAAGCTATGATACAGGACCATTCCACCGATTTGCAGGATCAACCGGTGGAAGGGTTGAAAGTACCCATTAACTTGCAAACAGAAAGGAAAATCAACACAGATACAACTGATCCAACCAGATACTGCAAAAGATGAGATCTTATTCATTGAAATTCAAAAGTCCTGAATACAGATTCACAATGTCTGCACTGCTCTCAACTTAACACAACACCAATACATCTATCAACATCAATCTCAATATCAATATGAACTGTGTCTAAACCCTAACAGATCGAAGGTATATATAACAAATCCTTCGAGTACTACCAACTCACTTCCCAGCGGCTGGGAGCTTCCAAGCGGCTGGGAGAGAGGACAGCTCAGATAACCTTATCCCGATCTCTAACTGCCTACACATACTCCTATGCTGATCTAATACATAGCATCGGTCCAATGGACCTTATTACATGAGAAAGTCAAACATACTAAAAATAGGCTATCCTGTCATCATGCTGATAATTATCCTATATCCTGATCATGTATGTCATCATGCGGACCTATATCCTGATCATGTGTGGGTGCTCCTGCACCATAAGGACATTGGTATTGGTGGAGATATGGAGACTAGATTCTACCACTTAAAAGGGATGATGTGTGGATTTGTGGCAAGGATATGGAGGACAGATGGGACTGCTATCTTCATGGTGAATTATGGTTGGGCAAAGCCAGTGGCCGGTGTCACCTATCTTCACATGAGGTGGCAGTTAAATCCCCCCCAAGTAGATGTATCTCTATGGCAAGGATGTGGCATATCACATCAATTATTATGTTGCCATAATTATCCCTTCACAATGAAATTACCATTTTAATGGGCTTCTTGCTAATTTCAAGACTATCAGTTGTAAGCATTGCTATTTTGAATGCTCCCAATTCAGCGGCTTCTACAATTCATAGTTTGAAGACATGGGAGGAGATATTGTGAAAATTGAACCTAGCTTGGTGGAGGAATTTAAGCAAGACCCAATTGTGTGGCATATTATACAGGAAGGGGAGGTGGTGCCCTTCTTGGAAGGAATGGCAGGCCACGATAAAAATATGTCACGATAGTTTGCTAAAACATGGGACATAGAAACTAGAGAGGTTAGAATTGGTGCTATTAGTTTCCAAGTGTTAGAAGAGGTAATAGGGAAAGCCACTAGGTTACCTATGAAAGGTAAGAAGCATTCAAGGAGAAGCAGAGTCCCTAACCCAGAGCACATGAATCTTTTCTTTCGTAAGGGTAAGAATCACGTGAAACTCCATGGAGGGTTTGAGAGGGAGAAGCTGCCGGAGCCTTGGGGACAAATCTGTCTGATGTTAATAAAAATTTTCATGTTGGAGGGAAGATTTCAGGTATATTACCATTACCACTTATCTCTTTTCAATCACTTCAGAAATAAAATTGAGATTAGCTTTTCTTTCTTTTTGTTGTCTTCGTTAGACAATTCCATTAAGTATGTTACGGAACTCAGGCCCAAGAATGTTGTCCACCCACTTATCCCCATACACCAAGGTCTTATTATGAGGCTGTATCAGTTCCACCTTGCTCTGTGCCCACCAAAACCCATCAAAGTCAAAATTCTTGAGAACCCACAGCTAAGCACTTCCCCCAGGGATAAAGGCAAAGTGAGGGTTTTCAATGGGGACCCCTAAAATCCCTTAAGGTGGCCCTTGTGTCAAGGAAGATAACCCTACTGGGACCCCTGCTACTACTAGGAATAAGAAGCGGAAGCATACCACCCTGGTGATTGAAAAGAAGACTACCAAAAGAGATAGGGTGGAGGTGGAGGAAACAGAGACTACCCTGAAGAAAAAATCTAAGGAAGTTAAAGGTGTTGCTGCCATGGATGTTCCTATGGAGATAGTTGAGCTTGATCTTGGGCTAGATCCTATGGATCGCAGTGAAGGTGGCGAGGCTGTCAATCCAAGGATTCATCAATCCAAATGGATCGCTAGTAAGCCACTGGTGAACCCACATGGGGTGGAAGTTTCTAATGATTATGAGGGCACCAGTCATTTCACCTCTATGAATGAGTCCAGTTTTGAAGGTTTGGGTGACACTATGAGGGCTTCTGTTGGTCAAGACACCATGAGAGCTACTTTAGATCAAGACAAAAAGGGAAGATGCACCTTGTGTGACAAGAATGTAGAGGATATTCAGTGTCTCCAGAGGAAAATGGAAACCATGCAAAAAAACTAGAAGGCTATGGCAGAGTTTATGGCCAAAGCTCTGCACCAGGTTGCTTCCATCTTTGTTGCAGTTAAAGATATGGATGAAAAGGTCAAGTAAGTGGGAATTGACAGTTTGGGAGATTACAAGGAGATGGTTGAGTTCCTTGCTAAGTTTGGGGCGACTGACAGCCCATAGTTCCTTGTTTCTGTTATTTTTTGTCATCATTGTTGCTTCTATGGTTTCTGATTAGTTGTTTTTTTGGTCTGCTATTCAAGAGCTGTTAATCTACTATTTCTAGCTCGTTAATGGCCTAATGCCTGGGGGGCTATTTTGTTAAAGGGATCTGGACCCTCTTTTCCAGTTGAACTAATTAAAAAAAAAAAATTAAATTTCACGTGACCCATTTTCTTACTAAAGTGACTAGAAGTCAACAAATTATTCAATTAAGATATTAATGAAGAGATATTATGAAAGATATATTAAAAGATATCAGTGAAAAGCGCAATGTATATATATACATACATGTTAAATAAATAATATTGAAATAAATTGATCAATATTCAGATTTTATTTTTGGCATAAATGATAAATTTCAATATGAAATATCTATATTACTTTCTTAAATTGTACATGTCAGATTACTTTTAAACCAATAATTTTTATATTGTGATAAATCATAAATTATATTAGAACATACATATAAATAGTTCATATATATATCAAATATAAATGTACAACATATATTAAAATTATCAAATAGAAACTCAATTGTATAACTCTATAACTAAACATCTAAATGTGCATATGTTTCATATATAAAGAAATGCTAGAGATGCTACATATATTGTATAGATCACATGTGACAAATAACAAACAAAACGTAACATATCTATATAACTAAACATGTAAATACAAGTATGTACATGATATAAAGACATGCCATGTATGCTACATAATATAAATAAGTTTGGTTCAAACATAAGCATGATCTAAATAACAAACAAATAGTCTAGCAAAATCATCAGTGCCTCCTATGGGCAGAATGGGCCTCACTCAACCCAGGACTAAAATGATGAGCTAAGCCTTGTCATGACCTTTGTTCTAAACCCTATGTAGATCCCATCCATCTATGAATATTTGAGTCATGCGTAGATCCCTAAACATATAAATTATCTTTATGCTTCAATATATATTAAAAAATATGGAATCTCAAGTACTTGTTCAAATTTTATACAATAAAATGCTTTACCTCAAATCCCTCAACCATATTTGGTGTCTATTGTATAGCGTCATTTCCCATCACTCTAGTTGGTCCCTGATGTAAGATTGATTTTAAGAGTCAACACACATGATGCAAAACTAATTTTTATAATTTAAATATAAAATTTGTAACAAATTTACACTAGATTAAACACAAAATTTAGGATATACCTCATCATCAACAACATGTTTAGCTCCATGGATGACCCTCCCAATCCCACTAAGGTCTGATGAATTGAGGGTCATTGCAACATCATCAAACAAAAGTCTATGGAATGATCCAAGTGGAAAATCTAGACTAACAGTATCATGATGTGGTGGAACTTGCTATGAAGGTGTTGTAGACTGACCTCCTAGATCAACCTGATCTACCACTACATAGCCATATGTGGTTGTGTGACTATGTGTAGCTCGAAGATCATTGCGTTGGATGACATGTGTAGCAACAGAGTCAAGAGGGATCTTGTACTATGAACTAATAAACTCCAAATATGCAGCTAATAGATCTTGTAAGAGATATGTACTCAATCTACGTAGTGCACCCTATCTAGTAGTCTATGCCACATCACATGGAGAAACAACGCTAGTGTGGATGTAAGGATCACCACTTGTGGAAGTCAAATCAACTTAAGGAATGTTGGTGCATGGGCACAAGATGTATCTACCAACATGATTAGATGCCAAGTGGTCAATCTCACTAGCAATAGTACCTAAACTCTAAAAAATGACATGTCTCAATGATGTAACTATCCGCTTAGCTATTGGTCCTAAATTCAACCTTTTGGGAAGTACCAAAAGGCTGGGATTGACTAATGCCCTCTTATCAATGAGCAGTGATAGCTTAGGAAGTCTAAATTGAGGTTTATCAAAAAATCTCCCTCTTCCATATCCAACATGAGTAGGGATAGATGTGTAATCAACATCAAGATGTAAATGAATTGCAACATATAATTGTTTGCAAAAATATAATGGTAACTCATCATTATGTGCCCATCAATGATGTGTTACCAACAACTTAGGGTATATAATTTGTCCAACAATAGGATTTATGCACCTGGTCATGGGATATCCTCAAACTCTATCTCATCCAACATTGTATGAACAATATCTAATGAAATGACCCTATTAACTACTAGGCATTTCACAGTCCTAATAACACTAGTACCAAGGTTACACATAAAAATCCTCAATACTAACATCATCATATGGGTTATATGATTTCACAGTCTCTATCATATGGCTAAACTGATCTAGGATAGGTGATGGGACTAGAAATGTCTCATCTAAATTCATCTTTATTTTCTCTTAAAATTAGCATTAAAAGTGGATTTAAATGTAGTTTTACGAACTGTTAGCTTATTTAAAATAAAATATAGATATATATTGGTTTGTTTCTTATAAGTCTATTGCAATTTACTTGCTAACATTTTCTAATGTTTATTGGAAAAAAATAGAATGCAATATTTTTTAAAATGATGTAGGATTAGTCTTGAAGTATTCCCGCCTCTTTCAGCCAACCTTGAAGCATTCTAAAATCACTTTCAAAGTAACTTTTGAAAGTATTCCAGCTTGATTTGAGTCAAAGGTGTTTCAACTCATTTGGCTTGAACCATGGATTTGATATTCTATCAACCTTTTATTTTCTAAAAAGTTGAAGATAAATTCTTTTGGGAAAATCATAAAAGTAGCAAAAATAAAGCCTTTTTCCCTTAAGAGGATGTGGATGTGTTGTCACTTTGTAATGAGGGAAAAAATGATGTTGTTCCTTTAGCATAGGATTAGTAGAGAGAATAAAGGAATTTGTTTCCTTTATCATAAGAGTAGGAGAGATATGTGTAGAGAATAAAGGGAGTTGTTCCTTTATAATAAGAATGGGAAAGACAAATGTATTTATGCTTTCCACTAGTTTAGGGAGTTGGGTGAAGATCTTCAATGTATAAATAAACCTTTCAACTCTAAAGAAAGGAGTTGTTATTTTGATAAATTTTTGGAATAAGATAGCTACAACAATTTTAGAAGTAAATTTGTAATATTTTGTTAAAGAAATAATATATATGGAGCATTGAGCACAAAATTGGATGAATGATCTTGGTCCAATTCCAAGGGAGGAGTAGGCTACTCATCCTGAAGAAGAGGACAACATTTGGTACTTATTTGACTGTTTGTATTATTTTAGTCATGGAAACATGTTTTAATATTATAGTTTTAATTGATGCAGGTGTGTTTAAATTTTACACGTGTGATTTCATTAGATTAATCTAATTTTTTTATGTTTGTTAGAAAGATTTGTTTGCCAAAAATATTTAGGTTCCTAATGCATATAACATTTGGACACCACCTCGGATTGATAAATAAAATGAAGAGGATTGCAACGATCCTCGTCATTTTTGGCGCTACTGATGGGGACCATGGTGTTATTAGGAACTTTATTCTTAGATGTATTTCTTAGATTTGGTTTCCTTCTCTCCCTAAAAGCATAAAAAAATGAATCGTTTTGTGATAGCAGATAATTTATTTATTTTTGTATAAGGAGCAGTAGATTAACTTTCAATTTAGTATGCAATAGTTTAACTTTCTTTTTTCTATAATTTTAATTTAGCATAAGTATTTAAATTCATAGATTAGATTCAATTTAGCATAAGCATTTCAATTTATAGATTAGTTTCTATTTAGCATGAGCATTTCAATTCATAGATTAATTTAAGTGCCAGTAAATTTTAATTTAGTTTGTGTTTGCAATTAAAAAAAAAATTGTTGGTAACAACAAGTAATCTTTTCTATATGCCATAGAGATTAGCAAGAATCAATATATTAGATAGATTTGATCTAAAAATTATAAGCAAACAGTTTTGTAGATGTTTTTCTTTTTTTATGTCAAAAATTTATTAAAAAAATTGTATGAACAAGTTTGGGGAATCTAAAAAATTTTTATCTACAAACCCCCCCTCCAAAAAAAAAAAAAGAAAATATCATTGTAAATTTTCATCTCTTTTGAATATTTGATCAAGAAACCCAAATATTTTTGTTGCATTTCAGAAAACAAAAAAAATTGTCAAGTTTAAAGAAAAATAGTCTGTTTGGTTGATTATTTGGACGAGAAAAACTCTAAATGTTTAAAACATATTTATATGGGATATATATCTCTGAGTCTAGATTTAGATCCAAGTGGAATTGTGTCATTTCAATATCAAACGAAAATGTTATACCCAAAATAGTGATTGCTAGTCAAAATTGTAAAAAACTGTTATAAACATGACTTTTTTGCCAAATTTGACCTAGTAAATAAAATATTCCAAAAAAATTGTTTATATTAGAGATATCTCTCTGAGTCTAGATTCAAATCCAAGTATAATCATGTCATTTCAATATCAAACGAAAACGTTATCCCCAAAACAGTGACTGCTAGTCAAAACTGTAAAAAACTGTTACAATCATGACTATTTTTTTTTCCAATTTGACATAGTAAATAATTTTTTTTGAAAAAATATTTTTATAGTGATGATAGGCCTATGAATCTAGTTTCTAAAATATTTTGAATCATTTGATTCTAATATTGTATGAAAAAACTAGAGCAAAAATACTATCTGCTGGTCTATCTTACTATTTAGAAAAAAAGAAGGGGGGCAAACCAATGATTATTATTTTTCAAATGTGTATTTATTGCATATTACATTGAGGATTTCTAAATAAAAATATCTTTCTTGCATGTGTCTCATTAGTTTCTACTTTCCATCCAATACATTTATTCATTATGACATATTACTATTAAAATTTTGGATGGTGCAAATTTATTAATATTTTTGTAGGATCAACAAAAAGAAATTCATATTCATGCATGCTAATAGGGATGTAATCAACACTCTGAAACTCATGTTTTGTTTAGTATCTCCAAAGCTCACAACTTTGTAGATTTTCTTTCCAAAGCTACACCCTGAGCTGTCAGTGGAGTTATTTCAAAAAAATAAAATTCATTGGTCTTTGGAAAATCTTCATGTATGCATCAGAAATTATTTTGGAAGCACCCGTCTAGCAGTGCTTCGAGAGCATTTTTTAAGATATTTCTTTGGAGAAACTTTGTTGTTGTTGTTTAAGTTCTGGAAACATCCTTTCAACGATGCTCAGGAACTTCGATGCTCCAGAACTTCGATGCTCAAGAATTTTGATGCTCTAGAACTTCAATGCTGCAGAACATTGATGCTTTGGAACTTCTATTGTCATTTAGTTCTATAATCATCTTTTCAATGATGATCAGGAACTTTGTTGTTGTTTGTTCCAAAAGGATCTTTTCAATGATATACTTTGGAACTTTGTTGCTGTATGTTCCAAAAGCATCCTTTTAATGATGTTTTGAAACTTTGTTGTTCTTTGTTCCAAAATCATCCTTTCAATGATGCTCTAGAAATGTGTTACTATTCAAGTTTGAACAACATCCTCCACTGATGCTCTAGAACATTGTTCCTATTCATGCTAAGTTTCGGTAGCATCCTTCGCTGATGCTCTAGAACTTCATTCTGTTCATGCTAAGTTTCGGTAGCTTCCACCACCGATGCTCTAGAACTTCATTCCTATTCATGCTATGTTTTGGTAGCATCCTTGACCAATGCTTCGGAACTTTGTTCCTGTTTGTGCTAAGTTTTGGTAGCATCCTCCATCGATGCTCTGGAACTTTGTTCCTATGTTCGATGGCATCTTTCAGTGATGCTCTAGAACTTTGTTTCTATATTTCGGTGGCATCTTTCAGTGATGCTCTAGAAATTTGTTCCCATGTTTTGGTGGCATCTTTCAGTGATGCTCCAAAACTTTGTTATTGTTTGTTGCAAAAGAATCATTTCAAATGATGCTTTAGAATATTTGTTCATTGTAACTATCCAATGTTTTGAAGTTGCTCACTGTTCTGAAATTGTCCATTATTCCAACACATTTATGTCCACTGTTCTGAAGCTGTCCACTATTTTGATGCTTTTCTATCTACTATTTTGAAGCTGTCTACTATTCTGGAGTTCCAGAGATGAACCTTGTGAAGTTTTTCTCTTTCTAGAACTAAACTTTTGAAGATTTTTTGAAGTAGAAATTAGAATCAAATGGCATGAAGAAAGCAAGGATAACTTTGAAATATGACCAAGGTATATTCTACTATTTTATTTTTAAATATAGCTATTAGTTTTTTTAATTACAGATAAATCCATTCTTAGGAAAGCTAATTAAAAACATAAACTACCTACACCGATTCACTTGTTGTAACTAAGATTTTTAGTAAAGGTGTTTTCTAAAAAAAAAATTGAAGTGAGAATATGATGGCATAGAAAGAATCCAAATGCATAAAGGGAGGTGATGAAAAAAAAGGTTCTTATACCCTGTCAATCTTTATTGATGTCATGATGGTATAAGATATTTGCAGAAAGAACTGCTCACACATATTACAGAATCTCATCAAAAGATTTCTGGGTTTTATTATCCTCTATCTCAGATTTCTAGAACATGATAAAATTTTTAAATTTCATTGGGAAAAGTGAAAGTTATGGCCATTTATGTCTTATAGGTTTTTTTAAAAAATCAGCTGAAGAAAGTAAATCTGAAAAGGAGAGAAATTTTGTAAGAACAGATAAATTGATAAATCTTTAGTGAGTATTATCATGGATGATTTTCTTAGAATAATCAATATATACTTTCAAAATTAAGGAAGAGAGAGAGAGAGAGAGAGAGAGAGAGAGAGAGAGAGAGAGAGAGAGAGAGAGAGAGAGAGAGAGAAGAATTGAAAGATATAAGAGTTACCAATTATGGAAAAAAAACAGCAGTAGCTTGCAGGAGGACCTGCAAGAGTTTAGGTGTGGGGGAGATGATGAGACTAGAAATGTCTCATCTAAATTCATCTTTATTTTCTCTTAAAATTAGCATTAAAAGTGTATTTAAATGTAGTTTTATGAACTGTTAGCTTACTTAAAATAGAATATAGATATATATTGATTTGTTTCTTAGAAGTCTATTACAATTTAATTGCTAACATTTTCTAATGTTTATTGGAAAAATATATAATGCAATATGTTTTAAAATAATGCAAAATTAGTCTTGAAGTATTCCAGCATTTTTCATCCAAACTTGAAGCATTCTGAAATTACTTTCGGAGCCAATTTTTAAAGTATTCCAGCTTGATTTCAGTCAAAGGTGTTTCAACTCATTTGACTTAAACCATGGATTTGATATTCTCTCAACCTGTTATTTTCTAAAAAGTTGAAGATAAATTATTTTAGGAAAATCATAAAAGTAGCAAAAATAAAGCATTTTTCCCTTAAAAGGATGTGGATGTGTTGTCACTTTGTAATGAGGGAATAAAAGATGTTGTTCCTTTAGCATAGGATTAGTAGAGAGAATAAAGAAATTTATTTCCTATATAGATAGAATAAAGGAATTTGTTTCCTTTAGCATTGGAGTAGGAGAAATATGTGTAGAGAATAAAGGGAGTTGTTCCTTTATCATAGGAATGGGAAAGACAAGTGTATTTATCCACTAGTTTAGGGAGTTGGGTGAAGATCTTCAATGTATAAATAAACCTCTCAACTCTAAAGAAAGGAGTTGTTATTTTGGCAAATTTTTGGAATAAGAAAGCTACAACAATTTTAGAAGTAAATTTGTAATATTTTGTTGAAGAAATAATATATATGGAGCATTGAGCACAAAATTGGGTGAATGATCTTGGTCCAATTCTAAGGGAGGAGGACAACATTTGGTACTTATTTGATTGTTTATATTATTTTAGTCATGGAAACATGTTTTATTTTTATAGCTTTAATTTATGCAAGTGTGTTTAAATTTTCTATGTTTTATTTTTGTTTTGTTAGAAAGAACTATTTTCCATAAATCTTTAGGTTCCTAATGCATACAACCTTTGGACACCACCCCATATTGATAAATTAAATGAAGAGGATTGCAATGATCCTTGTCAATAGCCACCAAGCTATCTCTATTAGATAGGTTTGGTGTATTATGGATCATCTGATCCAAATGCGTCAAAGCATTATTGAGTCTATCAAGAGTGCTTGCATACAAGTTGTTAGGGTTTATGCAGATCAAAGCAATAAACATTAACAATTATATGTAGATTAAATAACCCAAATTATATAACAATGAAGAACACAAAAGAGATTAACATAGAAATTTAATGTAGTTCACCTAAAATGGGCTACATCCATAGAAACTCAGCCATCCAATGATTTTATTATCCAGTGCAAAATAATTTACAATCTCACAAATTCTACACCAGCAGCATACATCCCAGCCGCTTATAATAAGCTTTTTGGAAGCTTCTAGAATTAGGGTTTTCAATGTCATTTTTCTTTTGTCAGTTAACAAAAATTAACAACCAACTCTAAACGTACAAAAAGGAGGGAAAATAATTTGTTCCGGGGTTGCACCCCTGAACCCATGCTTCTCAGGAGTTACCACCCCTGAACCCCCACTCAGGGCCCAACCTGGCTCCGAAGCCTAGCAAGGATACATTACGAGTGTACAGTATTTGCATGATCAGTTGCCACATACCAATACAAGTCACTCCTAGCACTTTCTACATCAGTAGTATTAACACTATGTATATAAGCACTATGATGACAACCTTGACCATCCATGATCTATGAAAAAATTTGTACACGTGTATGCAAATTTGTATTTAAAAATAAAATTGCATACATTTAATTTATAAAATGAAAATTTAATAAAATTTAAAAATATTTAAAATTTAAAAATTAAATACATTCAATTTACACATTTAAATTAACAAAGCTAAAAATATTTAAAATTTTAAAATTAAATACATTCAATCTACACATTTAAATTAACAAAACTAAAAACATTTAAAATTTTAAAATTAAATACATTCAATCTACACATTTAAATTAACAAAACTAAAAACATTTACAAATTTAAAGTTAAATACATTCAATCTACACATTTAAATTAACAAAACTAAAAACATTTAAAATTTTAAAATTAAATACATTTAATCTACACATTTAAACTAACTAATTGTCTTCAAGGCAACTATCTATTGAAGAACTCAGTCAAGCAACAAATTATCTTTCCTAGATAGAATTCTTAATATAATCATAATCAATTTATAAAACTATGTTCATAGTTTTTTCAATTCTATAAATTATAGATGTTTTGTAGATGCTTTTTTTCTAAAACTTTTCTATAGGCTTAAGAACCCATGTTGCTTTGAACTCTTGGATCCCTAAGACCCTTCTCTACATTTTTTCTTATCTTTACTATTTCTTTATTGTTTTAAGATTCTCATTCCTAGATATAAAGTGATTTCATAGGAATCTACATTTTAACACACCATTTTTTTCTATGCCTATTTTTTTTCTTTTCTAATTCTTTTATTTTATCTTTACTATTGGGGGCCACTATCATTTCACTTTGTTTGATGTCATTTATTCAAAATCCAATAGGCTAGTTTTCAACTTGTGTTGTATGTGATATTAATGGTGAATCAATTTAGATATGTCTTTAAACTTATAAACTTAAGGAAAATTAGATCTAATCATGCATTAAATACTGTGGTGAAATAGTTGAGTTTGACTATTTAATAAAATAAATGCTCAGGTGAATTAACTAGGACTAATCTAAAATTTTGATTTTAGTCATCCTATAGCTTGTACTATTCACCAAAAGTTGAGTCTCCAATTTCAGCTATCTTCATTGCTTAGAATTTATTTAGTGGATGACTTTGGGGCACCACTAGATATGCCACTTCTTATTGGCTAAATGGGAGGCTATAGTGTTATCGAATGATTCCTTCATTATTGAGTTCATGTGGTTATTCATTTAATAACATTCCATTGTTTAATTTATAAAAAATAATTGAATTTCTTTATTAAAAATTAAAATTACGATTGATAATGTTTTTGAGTGATTTTGGATTTGGTTTCAAATGTTTTATGGGTTATCTCTTTATAGAAATTTGTTGCCTACTACAAAGCACTCAATAAAGAGTTAATACTTATATTATTTATAGCCATAATGATTTTTTCATAAAAATATAAATTTATACTTAACTATAAGGCTATAGGCCTACAAATATTTTTGCTCATCAACTATTTAGTACGAGTTTTGGTGATTTTACTAATTGAATATTTATTATTTGGTATCTATATCTAATTGAGTGAATCCTTTTTTTCTATTTAATAAGTAATAAATAAAATAATACTTTAAATTAAAATAAAATTACTCTTAAGTAAATGTGATATTTCCCTACTTTTTTGGATAGATGTATTTAAGATAATTATCTATATTTGTAATATTCCTTCTCATATTTAGGGATCACTCTCAACAAAATTTAGGTTGAGACGTAGAAAATAAAATAAAAAAATGCTTTTAACATTAATCTATATAAGACTACTTCACAGGAATCTCTTGTAAGTGAACATGGAAGTACAATCTAGGAATGTAGTCATTTTGAGAAATACATTATAATATAAAAGTAGCATATTAGATACAAACAATAATATTATCTTCATTACCTTGGGGGAGCATTTACATTTATATTTACAGTTATAGTGTGAATCAAGAAATATTTTGAATATATTAGGGCATATTTGTAATAATTCCTTACTATTTCAAGTGCTCAAACAATTAATTATGGTCACCAAAGAATTCCTAGACAAATATCATTATAACTCTCTATTAGAGGTGACACCTACTCCACCAAGTACTCAATTACCTATGTAACATTGAAAGTTTTTTCTAAGTGAAAGTTGATCACTAAGTGATTTAAGATGTGTTGTTTTTCCTTTTCATTTAAAGGCTAGATACTATTAGACATGTCACTCATATAAAACTATTTTGTTATTATAGATGTATTATATGATACATCTAAATTTTAACAATGATAAAAAAAGAAAAATAAAAGTGTAACATTTCCAGTAAGCATGTACTTTCTTTTCAAATGAACAACTTGGACCTACTTTCAATGTGATCATTTTGTACCTAAGATTTATTCTAATATTATTATTTCTAATCCATACAAATCATGTACATATGTTTAAAAGATAAAGTTTCTTCCAACACATATTTGCCAAGAGAACAATGAACCAAAATCTAACATATAACTGTAAAAATAATGAACATTTGATTAGTTTAATTTTACATCCTATTTACACTATCCATAATGCTAGTACAAATAGAATTTAAAAGTCAATGAATAATTTGGCTATCCAAAGCATCTATTTACAATAGCCAAAAAACTCCACTTATGTACTACAATTGCAAGTCCATGAACCAAGCTTCCATATTTCTCAAAACATATCATTTATTTCCAGTACAACACTATTGGGGGCCACTATCATTTCACTTATGATTTGTTTGATGCCATTTCTATCAAAAGCCAATAGGCTGGTTTTCAACTTGTGTTGTATGAATCATAGTCTCAAAAAAACTTTTTCCCACCAATTACAAATAAATAAATAAAGAGAATAAGGGTACTTAGGTTTTGAGGGGATTTAGATGTGGCACTTGAGATATTTTAATGTAACATGTGCTTAGTGATCCAATCCCAATTTCAACTATCAATCCCAAGATTGTGAAGCTTTGACAAAGTAAGAAATGACTTGTGCTCTTTTCTAATTTGAACTTAAACCTACAATTCTAATTTATGCACCTATGCACATGGAAGAAAGTTAGTTTGGGCCCATGATTAATTTTGATTTAGTAAAATGGTGATCAATTTAACATATACCTAGTTCTAAAAAAGGTTCAGGATTACACTTGCAAAACCTTTTGAACCAATTGACTTAAGCTATAAATTTACAAATATAGGGGTTAGGTTTAGACTTAAGGAACAAAGAGTTATAATTAGATTATGTATAGGTCATATGCCACATAAAAATCTAAAAATAATAATGTCCTTCCTCATGCATGTTTGTTTCTAGGGTTTTGAAATAAGGGTGATTCAATATTTCCACATATGATTTTGAAAGGTGTGAAATAGGATTTTTTTTAAATCAAGAAATTTTCTTTGTTTTCAGGTTTTTCATTTTATTTTTAGGGTTTTAGTTTTGTTTATATATAGAATGGGTTTTTAAAAGATTTTTTATTGTATTTGACAACAAAAATGCCTAAAAACAACTATAAAATCTGATTGATTTTTATTAAAAAAAAGAAAAAAAATAAAAAAATAAAAAAACAAAAAACCTACCTGCAATAGTCGGCAGGTAGGGAAAAGAGGGGTCACATGGAAATGTGGGGTCATCAACATCTTTTGTGGGGTCATGGGCTTTAGGCAGAAGCGTTTGACTGTGATAGGAACTAGGTGAAAATGATATTTGTACCTTTTTTTCTTTTTTTTCCAAAGTTTCTCTTGAAACCTTGTCACCCGAAAAACTATTGGGCATCAGCTTTCCACTCAGAAATCTGTGGTCACATATGCACTATGTGTTTCCAAATGGAAAGGTGTTGGGTGACTTCCTACCGCCCAGAAACCTTCTACTCAGAATTATTTAATTGGCCAAAAGTGTGATACAACTCTTAACTTTTACCCACCATGATATATAGACCATTGTGATAATGTCTCTCATCTAAAAAAATATTGAAGGTCACAACCCAGTATATACCAATCAAACCATGATATGAATTACCAAGATGTCATTGTGGTAGGTATGTAGTAAAGAAATATATAGATTCAATACAAAATGATAACACACATAAGAAAATCAAGCAAGCATGCACAAATAATACAAAGACAAATAGGATGTTGCCTCTAGTCAAGATAAGAATTGTGTATTGATTGATTGATTGAAGATGATGATGATAGGGTTGTTGATGTCGAAATGATATATATTGAGAGGAATACAAGGATGGTGTCGTTGATGTCAGAATGCTATGTCCCAAGAACAGCATGAGGGTTGGGAATGATATATCCTGATGATGATGATTGATTAGATTAAGTTGATTAAGATTGATAGCAAGGTTGGGAACAAAACCAATGGATGCTTTATGATGATTGGATAGATTTCTTGCCAAGATTTTGTGGATGAGGATTTCTTGTGGTGGATTAACCACCTTAGGATTTCTTAGGATTATTGTGTTGGATGACTTTGGATGGAACTATTGTCTCTATATAATAACTAATGACAAGGGAACACCAAGTCTAGAAATAAGGATGTGAGATAGTTTGATTTAGGATGATGTGCTAAATGAATTGGATGGAGAAAGGGTTTCTTGATGGTGGATGGGAAAGAGGATAGATGGTACATGGATGGAAAGGTGTAGGATGTGACCTCCAAGGACTACATTGTATAGGGAAAACATGTCCCTACTATGTAAATGTGATTGAGGATGCTAGACTAAAGGGATATAGTATATGGCACAAGTGATAACAATATGTTAGATGTTATGTTGCAGAAGGATTTGATATGTCAAGAGTTTGTTAAATCATGCTTTAAAATCATGCCTCTATCCTTATCCAGATGAAAGTTAAGTAGGGATAATGAATGGGAATTATGGATTAAGAAGATAAGAGGGGGCTAGTGATGTAGAGGTGACACAAGGGAAGCAACACACAAGAGTTTCCTCTACTGTCCTTTGCCCACTCACCCACTTCAAACAGCCTTCAACCAAGCAACCAAAGGCACATTCAAGGGTGTATGAAGGATTTGGTATCCTAGTGATGGCTCCACCTTCTAGGCTTCTCCAACACCTTATGACAGATCAAAAAACACCTTCTATGTAGTTGGTTTGATCATCAACTTCCCAAAACTCTCCCTTGACTAGTAAGGCTACTAGCCCTCCAAACTAGGTTTTCTTCACACAGCTTGACAAAATCCCAAAGGACTAGGAAAACAAATGATGGTTTTAGATACCCTTTATGGGACCCTATCAAACTCCCAAGTCTCTTGTTCCAACTCTACTCTAGCAATCCAGAACACTCATTAGGTCTCTAGGCCTAATTGATCAATTTAGGCTAGGTTACAAAGCAAGTGCTCAAAATTGGGTGCATAGGTCAGGGGTAGGAATTTGTAATGCTTCTACCATGTCCCTACAACACAAATCCATCATTTATTTTCTCACCCTATTAGTATTCTATCATCTACAACCTCAAATAGCATGAATTTGGCCAAATACAATGAAATACTTGACCTAGGGCATCACCTTAAAAATAAAAAATAGCATCTCCCAGAAAAATGCTTTTAGAATCTTATAATACACATCCCTAGCCTATATTTCACCTGTTTTTGTGAATTTTCACTAGTGGGAATGCATTCTAGGGCCGGATTTCTATGGCTGCCCTATAAAATAGGGTTTCTAGACCTGTTTTGAATGAAAAATCAATAACTTTTGATCTCGACCACTTCAAGACCTCAAACTAGTTTAATTGGAACCTTGACTCCAAGAAATTTTAGAAAAATGACATTTGCACATGTGACAAGTTCATACAGTCCATACATAGTGAGAAAAGCGAGAAAATTTGCTATTTTCTGTAGTTTCAATGCCCCAAAACTTCATACCAGATGTCCTCTGCCATACAAGAGTGAATTACCATGTTTTACAACCATTCAAGTTAGTATCTAACTTCCAAAGGCAGGTGCAACCGCCCAAACCAAGTTTCAACCAGCCAATGTGTCATTGGCAACATTGGACACTATGGAGTTTTTGCATTTTCACAAGGATGGCGATTTGTTTTTCTTGTTTAATGGAATCAAACCACCATCATACTCCTTAGACCATGCTAAAACACTAAGACAACTCAAACAAACTCAAAAAGCCAATATCAGACCTTCTAGGCCTAAGTGGCACAACTAGGTCCAAGTGGACTAAGAAGGATATGAGGTTTATAAAGTTACCCCAGACCTCTTGACAACACAAGAATGGACCTTTCAACATGGCTATGAAAAGCCTTATTACAAAACACATCAAACAAAAACTCAACTTATCAAAGATGCTATGAAAATGCTTGTAGGGATCAAGTTGCTCCTAGGTGCCCTGCACCATACACCCACTGTCAAATAGAACTCAAGTCTCTTGAGTTAGAATGGTGTCAAATGTGAAACCTACCTTCTCAATGTCTTCTCTACTCATCCAAGTGGCATCCTCCTAAGGTTTGTTTAGCCACTTCACCAAATAGTCATGATAGGTGTGCCTTCTAGTTTGTTTTACAATCCTCTTGTCCAAAATGCACTCAATCTGATTTGGAGATGAAGGAATGAGTTCCTAGAGTGTCTGATCAGTTTGATCTTCTTCAACAGTAGTCTGAGGATCAGCTCCTTTATAGCGATAAAGGTCTGAAACATTAAAAATTGGAGACAAAGCAATGCCATCCGAAAGTCTGATTTTATAGGCATTTTCTCAACATTTCTTGAGCACTTCACAAGGCCCAATCTTCTTCATGAGTAGCTTGGTATGCTTACCTACAGGGATCCTCTCCTTCTTCAGATGGACCATTACCAAATCACATTCCTTGAACTGCAAATCCCTTCTTTTCCTGTCAGCAAACTGTTTGTACTTCTGAGAAGTGGACAGCAATTTCTGTTGTACTTGTTCATGGACATCTTTCATGACTTGAATGAAGTTTTCAGCCAAGGCACTACTATTTTCCAGTCCTTTAACCTCCCTTAGTTCCAAAATACCCCTTGGGTGAGTGCAATAAACAATTTGGAAAGGAGACAGGCCGGTGCTTCTATTGATAGTGTCATTGTATGAGAACTCTGCCTGAGCCAAAATTGAATCCCAACTAGCACCTTGCTCCTCTATGAAGCATCTTAGGAGGTTGCCAAGAGACCTATTAATCACCTCTATTTGTCCATCAGACTGAGGGTGATAGGCAGATGATAAGGACAAGTTTGTACCTAGTCTCTTCCACAGTGTCCTCCAGAAGTGTCCTATGAACTTGGGGTCTCTGTCTGAGATGATTGACAAAGGTAAACCATGTAATCTAACTATTTCCTTGAAGAAAAGACCTGCTATGTGTGAGGCATCATGTGTGGTTTTACATGGGATGAAGTGAGCCATTTTTGAGAACCTATCTACAACCACAAAGATGCTATCATGTCCATTCTTGGTCCTAGGCAAACCAAGTACAAAATCCATGCATATGGAATCCCAAGGCTTTGAAGGAATCGGTAGAGGAGTGTATAAACCTACATTTGATGTATGCCCCTTTGCTCTTTGACAAACTTGACAAGTTTCAACAAACTTCCTTACATCGGTTGGCAATTTGGGCCAAAAATAGTACCTCCTAACCAATTCTAGGGTCTTGTCAATACCAAAGTGACCTGACATGCTGCCACAGTGCTTTTCCCTGATTATATTCTCTCTAACAGACCCTCTTGGGATACACAACATGCTACCCTTGAAAAGATATCCATCTTGCAACAAAAAATTAGAAAAATTAGTATTATACCTTCCTGTCATGGCCTTGCAAGATAGGTATGGTTCTTTGAAGTCTTCATCTGCTGCATACTAATCTTTGATGGCATGAATACCTGTACTTTCCAACTGTATGGTCTGCACAACAAGATTCCTCCTACTTAAGGCATCGGCTACCTTATTAGCCACTCCTTTCTTGTGTTTTATAGAGAAGGTGTATGTTTGGATGTACTCCATCCACTTGACGTGTCTGTGATTCAACTTTTGCTACCTATTCAAGAAGCTTAATGCATGGTTATCAGTAAAAACTATAAATTCCTTTGGCAATAAGTAATGTCTCCATTTCCTCAATGACTGAACCATGGCATATAACTCTAGATCATAGGTGGAGTAGTTTTGTTTTGCCTCATTTAACTTTTCACTAAAGAATGCTACAGGCCTCCCATCTTGACTTAGGACTCCCCCTACAGCCCTCTTACTTGCATCACACTCTACCACAAAAACCTTGTCAAAATCAGGAAGAACAAGGACCAGTTGTTTTGATATTTTTTTCTTTAACAGTTCAAAGGCTTGGTTGGCCTCATTTGTCCACATAAACACACATTTCTTGCCCCCTTTTATGGTGTCAACAAGTGGAGCACAAATACCACTAAACCCTCTAATGAACTTTCTAGAAAAGCTACACAAACTATGGAAACTCCTTACCTCAGAGGCTATTGTAGGTGTTGGCCAATTAAGAATGGCTTCAACCTTACTTGGACCCATTTTTATGCTGCCCTTGGAGATGACAAACCCCAAGAATATCAACTCTTCTTGTAGGAAGACACATTTGTCAAGGTTGATTCTCAACTTCTCCTCTTGAAGCCTCCTAAGCACTTGATGGATATGCCTTATGTGGTCTTCCTTGTTGTCACTAAAAATCAGTATATCATCCAAATACACAATAATAAAATTCTTAAGGAAAGGTTTTAGCACTTCATTCATCAATCTCATGAAGATGCTTGGTGCATTTGACAAGCCAAAAGGCATGACAACCCATTCAAATAGTCCTTCATTGGTTTTGAAGGTAGTTTTCCACTCATCCCCCTCCCTTATCCTGATTTGGTGATTACCACTTTTTAGATCTATCTTGGTAAAATACTTAGCCCTACCCAAGCAATCCATTTAATCTTCTATTCTAGGAATTGGAAATCTATACGTAATAGTGATCTTGTTGATGGCCCTGGAATCAGTGCATAGTCTCCATGTTCCTTCCTTCTTGGGTGCAAGTACTGCAAGTACTGCACATGGACTAATACTCCTCCTGATAAGTCCTCTATCCAACAAGTCTTGGATTTGTCTTGCCACTTCAGCATTTTGCTCTGGAGTCAACTTGTAGACTGCTTGGTTTGGTAGGGTGGATCCAAGGATGAGATCAATGCAATGAATAATCTCCCTCTTTGGTGGAAGAGCATCCTTACTCTCATCGGCTATCACATCATGAAACCTTTCCAACAGTTCTTCCACTTCCTTTGGTCCAATCCTCCTAAGAGGTTGCTGCACTTTGGCCTTCTTGGGATTCACATCCTTGGGCTTGAGGACTACTGCAAAACATGGCACTTTCTCTTCCTTGAGGTTAGCCAAAAACTCTTTTTCACCTACCAACGTAACTGAACTAGAAATAACCTTCTCTTTGCAATCATCAATCAAAGGAGTAATTGTAAACTTTTCACCATTCTTGGACAAATGAATCACATTTTGCTTACCATCATGTTGGGCACTTGTGTCATGTTGCCAAGGCCTTTCAAGAAGAAGCTGGCATGCATCCATATCCACTATCTCACAAAGAACCTTATCATGATATTCACCTATCTTGAATTCAACCCAACATTGCTCTTTCACCACAATTTGTTGTTCCTTGGTTAGCCAAAAGACTCTATAGGGGTTAGGATGAGGCATTCTTTCCAATCCTAACTTAGTCACCATTTCATTAGAAGCCAAATTTTCAGAAGAACCTGAATCTACTATTACCTTGCAAACTTTTCCTTTCACCTTGCAAGTGGTTCTGAACAAGTTGTTTCTTTGGGGCTGCTCCTTGGTGGCTAGCATGATGAGTGACCTGTTAAACATGATGTATTCTCCACTCTCAGGTGCTACAGACTTGGAAGAGGCTATGTGGTATGATGTGGTGCTTTGACAGTCTTCTTCTTGAAGGAGTTGCACCCTTCTATCTTTCTGATTTGCAGCAGTGTTTCCCATCTTCTCCGAGCATCTAAAGGAATGATGTCCAATTTGATTGCAAGAGAAACACCTTCCAGTAAACACATTGGGACCTCTGCCCCCACTTCTTCCTCTGCCATTACCTCTCCCTCTAAACTGACCCTTATCAGCATTGTTTTTATCAGCCTGCCCTTGGCTGCCTTCTTGTGATCCGCCACCTTGGAGTCTAGAGAAATTATCTCTATTTTGAAATCTACCCCTGCCCCTAAAATTCTAATTTCCTCTGCCTCTTCTATTGTTGTTAAAATCCCCTTTTCTTCTCTGCTTATCCTCAATCCTCAGTGCCATTTGGAAGCACTTATGGACTATCTCCGGGTTAAAGAGAGTTAATTCATCTTGAATGGAAAACTTGAGGCCATTAAGATACCTTGCAAGCTTCTATTTTTCATTCTTAAGCATCTTGGCTTTCAATGTCATCTTGTGAAACTCCTCTGTGTAGGTGCTCACGTCCATGTCCTTCTGTCTTAAGTTGTGCAACTTCTTGTTCAAGTTGACTTCATAATCCTTGGGGACAAATTGCTTCTTGATTTCAAGTACCATCTTCCTCCATGTAGAGATAGGATTCCTATCATCTTCTATCCTCTCATTTTGAATAAAGTTCCACCAACTCAAGGCTGGCCCTTTCATTCTTGACTTGGCAATCCTCACTTTCTAATTTTTTACCACTTCTTCACATTCAAAATAGTTCTCCATTGCCTCAATCCAATCAAGGCATTCCTCTGGATTCATCTTACTAGGAAACATAGGTAAGTTTGCTTTAGTGTCCTTCCTACTCAACTTTCCAAGTGCATCTAGGAATTGTCTCTCTGACATGCCTCCTTGTGGCTCTTCCATAGGCACTTCTTTTTCCTCATCTTGATCCTCTTCATCTGAATCCAAGATGACCTCTGGCTTCTTTTTCTTGTCTTTGTCTTTCTTCAACTTTTCTATCTCAGTCTCCATCCTTTTATTCCTGGCTGCTTGCTCTCTCACTATCTTTGCCAACTCGGCATTTGTCACCTTTGAAGGAATTTCCTCCTCTTCTTCTCTATCTCCCATCTCTTTGATGGCTCTGATACCACTTGATGTAGAGGTGACTCAAGGGAAGCAACACACAAGAGTTTCCTCTACTATCCTTTGCCCACTCACCCACTTCAAACAGCCTTCAACCAAGCAACCAAAGGCACATTCAAGGGTGTATGAAGGATTTGGTATCCTAGTGATGGCTCCACCTTCTAGGCTTCTCCAAAACCTTAGGACAGATAAACAAACACCTTCTATGCAGTTGGTTTGATCATCAACTTCCCAAAACTCTCCAACCTATACCTTGACTAGTAAGGCTACTAGCCCTCCAAACTAGGTTTTCTTCACACAACTTGACAAAATCCCAAAGGACTAGGCAAACAAATGATGGTTTTAGATACCCTTTATGGGACACTATCAAACTCCCAAGTCTCCTGTTCCAACTCTACTCCAGCAATCCAGAACACTCATTAGGTCTCTAGGCCTAATTGATCAATTTAGGCTAGGTTACAAAGCAAGTGCTCAAAATTGGGTGCATAGGTTAGGGGAAGGAATTTGGAATGATTCTACCATGTCCCTACAACACAAATCCATCATTTATTTGCTCACCCTATTAGGATTCTATCATCTACAACCTCAAATAGCATGAATTTGGCCAAATACAATGAAATACTTGACCTAGGGCATCACCTTCAAAATTGAAAACAACATCTCCCAGAAAAATGCTTTTGGAATCTTATAATACACATCCCTATCTTGCATTTCACCAGTTTTTGTGAATTTTCACCAATGGGAATGCATTCTAGGGCCGGATTTCTATGGCTGCCCTAGAAAATAGGGTTTCTACACCTGTTTTGAATGAAAAATCAATAACTTTTGATCCCGACCACTTCAAGACCTCAAATTAGTTTCATTAGAACCCTGACTCCAAGAATTTTTAGAAAAATGACATTTGCACACGTGATAAGTTTGTACAGTCCATACACAGCGAAAAAAGCAAGAAAATTTATTGTTTTATGTAGTTTCAATGCCCCAAAACTCTGTACCAGATGTCCTCTGCCGTACAGGAGTGAATTACCATGTTTTTACAACCATTCAAGTTAGTATCTAACTTCCAAAGGTAGATTCAACCGCCCAAACCAAGTTTCAACCAGCCATTGTGTCATTGGCAACATTGGACACTATGGAGTTTTTGTATTTTCATAAGGATGGCAATTTGTTTTGCTTGTTTAATGGAATCAAACCACCATCATGCTCCTTAGACCATGCTAAAACACTAAGACAACTCAAACAAACTCAAAAAGCTAATATTAGACCTTCTAGGCCTAAGTGGCACAACTAGGTCCAAGTGGATTAAGAAGGATATGAGGTTTATAAAGTTACCCCAGACCTCTTGACCACACAAGAATAGACCTTCCAACATGGCTATGAAAAGCCTTATTACAAAACACATCAAACAAAAACTCAACTTATCAAAGATGCTATCAAAATGCTTGTAGGGATCAAGCTGCTCCTAGGTGCCCTGCACCAGCTAGGATGGGATAGATATGACAACTTACACATGTAGACAATCAATGGGAGAGGATGGGATAGTTCAAGATATGTAGACAATTGATTTACACATGACACCCATGAATGGGTTTTCACCATGGTACTTATGCAAGGTACCATTAAAATGGTTTTCACCATTAGATGAATGTTTTCTCTTTACCACACTAAGAGACATGTACCTAAGCCCACTTTGATCAAAATGGAAGTCTACTTGAACAGGATCAATAATGATTTTCTCATGGAGCCTAAGACCTTTATCCTTATAATTCATATTCTGACATATATGTGATGGGATAGGGTAATTATGCTTCACATGTTAACATTTAGACTTTTTTTTCATATAATTCATCTCTATATAACCAAGAGTCAATAGAATCTTCAATATGTTCTTTGGTGAAGGATTCTAAAGACATGAATGTTGTAGGACCAAATTTCTTTATTTTTTATGTCTTTTGAGGAGGTTGTTGTTGAGGATGACCAAATTATCAGGGAGAGAGAGGTAGTTTGCCAACATGAAAAGTATTATGTAGCTCATATTCTCCACATCCTGTGTTGACAATCTTGACCTTGGTAGACTTGGAATTGGGGAATGAAGAATATGTGGAAGCAAGGGTATCAAAATAAACATATGTAGATGAAGATTTGACCTTATAATGATTAGTGATGTTGGTAATAGGGAAATCATGAACATTACAATAGGAAGTGTCAATCTTTTTATAATACTCAAAGTTTTGTGAGTCAACATGAATGATAACTTCCACACCACTGTGAGATAATTTCAAACATTAGTGTTAAGTGGAGGGAATGGCTTGCATGGCATTAATCCATAGGTGGTTGAGGAGGAGAGTATAGGGGAAGTCAAGATCAATAACATGACAAATAATTTGTTACAAGACCATCCCTTCTTGAATAGGGAGAAAAATAGTTCCTTCCAACTCTCTTTCTACATTACCATAAGTCTTGATAGTAATAACATGTGGCTCTAAGTTAGTTATAGAGTATCCTAACATTTTAACAAGTCTTAAAGTGCATAGATTTAATCCCAACCCATTATCCAATATAACTCTTTTGAATTATGTTTGACAATAAGAACTTCAATATGGACAACTTTGGTATGAGCTGGGTCAATGGGTGGAATATCATTTTAGCTAAAGGAAAGCTAATAGGTTCATGAAAAATGATCCACAAGGGCTTGGAATTGGGTAGGATTGATATCATTAGGTACTCTAGACTCTTATATAGGGTATGGTCCAATATATCTTTGTGAATAGGGGATGTCTTGAGTAGGTCTAGAATAGATATTTGTGTTAGAGTTTTCCCAAGGTGATCTAAGAGATTATGTTGGGTATTTTTTTTAGAGGGTGTGGGTGAGGGAGGCCCTTGAACAATAACTTTAGCATGCCTCATGGTGATAGTGCAGTTAGAAGATTTGATCTTAATGGTAGTAACTTATGTGTTATCAGAATCAAGATGAACCACAACAATATCATAGGAATAAGTTGTATTAATGTAATAGATATTGTTTGTTTGGTTATGTTGGGCTTGACCTTGGTTGGATGTGGATGGATGAGATTATCCATGCTTAAGAAAAGGATCTTGGTAAATTCTCAACTGCTTATTCAATGAGGTAGATGGGTTTCCTTTGATTTCAACATCTCCATGATCTATAAGATCTTGGATATAGTTTTTCAATTTCATGCACTTACTTATAGAATGAACTTTAATATGGTTGTACTCAAAATACTCATTATCTTTGTACCATACGAGTTTGGGTTTGTTCTCATAAATTGATCTAGTAGTGAGAAATCTAACTATGTTTTTTTGTACCAATTTTTGAAATACAACCTCCATGGGTTCTCCTAATGAGGTGTACTGATGTGTTATATTAGGTTTTTGTTTTGGTTCCCATGTGGAATAGTGATATTGTTAGGTTGCTGGAGATTTTGTATAATTTTTTATTCTGAGGAAAATTGTTTTGTTTGAACATGTTTTGAGTTAGTGAGCCCATCACTAATTGCATTCTTATTTTTGGCCTAGAATTTTGGTTTTTTATTTGATTGATTTTTTCTTTGTTCTAAATGTAGACATAAAAAAAATTGACCATTGATCAATTCCCTAAGTCCTCCCTTCACATGAAATTTATTTAATTAATTAATTAAATTTCCCTCATCCCTAATTATCCCTACTTCTTCCCTTCACATGAAATTTAATTAATTTTAATTAGTTAATTAAATTTCCCCTTTTAACTTCTCTTTTCATAAATAATAAATTAAACTTGATAAATTGAATTTATTATTTACAAACCTAAAAACCTAAATCAAAACATATTCGTAAAAAATTAATAATAATAAAAACCATTCTTTTACCTACCTTACCATTCACCTAACTACCCCATTATTTAAACCATCCCAACAAACATTATAAAACCCTACCTTATTTTCCAATCCGAGAACAGTTGATCGAGACAATTTTATGGAGTTATGTTGGAAGAAAACTAAGCAACCACATTTGAAAAATATTTGGTAACATTTACTTGGTTTTTATTGTTATATCGTTAATCTTCGTCTTTGCATTTGATATAGATTTTAGGGTTTTAATTACAAAATATTTTTCAATAAATTTATATCTGGTGTAAACATTGGTGAACCTGACATGAACCCTCCTTCTTAATCAGTTGTTTTTGCAAGCATCTTGTTTGAGTTTGTGCAGCTTTTCAAGAGTCCTTGTTTTCTTTTAGTCTTAGTCTTAATTGTTGTGGCTCAGTAGACTTTCGAAAAAAAAAAAACTCCTTGCAGTAATATTGATTCAGCTTCATCATCGTCAATACAAATAAAATCTTTTTTTCATTTTGTTTCAAACATTAAAACTTTTATCGTGGATTTGATTGCTTTCGAAACTATGGTAGAAGCATTTTTCAAACATTTATAGCAATATAAAGGATTCAAGATTTCAAACGGTTATTGTTTCAAAGTTTAGTGTTATTGCTAATTTGGCGGGCTTTGTACTCTACCGCATATTGCTTCTATGCAGTGGTCTAATGGTTTTATCAACCATTGGGTAAACATTGAGTGTTAGTCAAAATCTTGTGATGTATCCATTCAATATACCTTCATATACAATCTTTGTCCACTATTGACATTTCACTGTCATATTGTGGTGAAACACATAATATTTCATAAGTTCGACACATATTTTACAGCATATGGTTTCTTGTAAACGATCGCCCCTATGGTCGGAAAGTTTGATAGATTTTGCAGAGAGAGAGAGTAGGATGACAGGAGCCTTCTAGAGCGGGCATCGAGGTCTCACAAAAATAAATAAATAAATACGCTTTTATATATGAGCATTATAGTGTCAAGAAAATTGTCTCACGCGGTCCAAAAAAATATTCATTTCTATTCTTTTATATATGCAAACATTATAATGCTTTAAAAATTGTCTCATGTCGAATAAAATGTTCATGGGCTGTTCTTTTTATATAAACATTATAGTGTTTTGCGAATTCTCTCACATCGTAAAAAAGAAATACTCACGCTGGTGAATTTTTCGTACAAGTTATTCTTAACTGTCTCTTTCTTGAATCTTCTGTGGGCACGATTCCAACAAATTTTCTGAGCTCGTCGGTTGTTCTTAACGATGTATTCCTTGAATCCTGCAAACTTTCTACACTCGTTGGTTGTTTCTATCTATGTATTCTTTAAACTTCCTATGCATATTCGTGGGTCCAACCTCTAAAGTCGTTGTCTGCTCCTATTAGTGTATTCCTTGAAGCTTCTAAAGTAAATTCACACTGGAAGATTTTCTCAGGGCCAACGTCTCTCTAGGTATATGCTCATAAGTTTCTTGACCAAATTATGGTTTTGTAAACCCTTTTAGTTTCAAACTTGTTCTTTTATTAATGGTTTTCTTTGTTCATTGTTTGAGTGAGGCATTAGATTGGCATGCTGATAATGACAACATTAACATTTTTTTAATTATGATTATCTTGGTCATATAAAGTTTTGTTCACTGCAATAGTTATTGTTAAGAATAATGATGTTACTCCATACCTTTAGCAATTCAATTTTTGGTTGCTTATTACGAATCAGTTTAAGGAAAGTGGCTTATTGTTCATTAAAGTTTGTAGCCTTTGAAGCTTAGAATTATAACAAATACCCGTAAACATAAACATTATGGCTTGTGTTTTACATCTTTCAAACGATTAATTATTCATATGCTGACTTTTACTGTGGATGGTTTATGTCTAGCTCCCAACAATGTTAACCTTATCAAACTTACGAGTGAAACTATCAACAACCAAGTTTTAATGGCTAGAATGCACATTTTTAGCCCTTGGAGGCTATTTTATTAAAACATACATAATTTTGCGTTTTTCATCAAATTTTCACAATTTTGCAGGTATCAGAAAGGTGACTTGGAGGGTTGTATTGTGGTGAAGGCCATTTTTCTAGAAACATCTTAAATTCGTAGGTATAATAATTTGAAATTCAGACTTTCATTTTGCAACATCAAACATTTGGCTTTCTTCTTGTGCATTTAAAATTTTGTAGCTTTTGTAGGATTATTTGTATTGTCCTAATGTTTATCTTGCAACTTTACGCACGTCAAAGACACAAAATTTTGCAAACTGCTAATACATTTTCATGCATGATCTCTTTGTTAAAATACTTCAGACCACTAAGAGGGGGGTGAAGCAGTTGTCAACAAAACAAGTCTCTTAACAAGATAAATTCTTCACTTAGTAGCACTGAAAACAATGCACCATATATAACTAATCATAGAATTCAAAAACAAGAACATCAAAACATATATCCACAAACAAAACACATAACACATAACACAAGTTTTTGAGTGGAAAACCCTAGAAGGGTAAAAAAACCACTATGAAAATGAATCTTATTGAGCCTCACTAGCCAAAAACCTCAGTGGTTACACAACATATGCTTTAGTACCAAAACCCTCACTGGTTACAGATTATATGCCTCACTAGTTACAAACTGGCAATGCCTCACTAGCAAAACAACATATACAGCCCTTTCAACAATTTCAGATAGAAACAAAAAGACAAATGGTCACTCTGTTTCACTACAATTCATTGCTCATCTTGTCTATCTCTGCAAGTCAACATTTCAACAAAAACATCTTCTTTACTACACACAAATGCACACTCTATATCAAAAATAGAACTCTTTCAATCTTCGTATTGATTGCACACTAGACTTCAAATCCACCTCATGCTTTTCAAGACAACCAACCACACACCTGAGAATGACCCATGTCTTTAACATTGAAAAAACAAGAACAATTATACAACTGTCTGCATACAACTAACCCTTAGACAACCTCATTGGCTTGTCAATCTACATCCTCCTCGAAATAAATGTTAGGATTCAATTGGAGTTTGAACGACATCTATAGATTCACATTTTTGCACCCTTGAATCCATGATCCTCATTAATTTGGTACCCAAATCCACCTTTGATTCTGGTATGCTAGGATGGGAGGGCTGGTCACATAATGGCCATGACCCTTCAAGGTTGTAATTTAAGTTACTGTTTACCTTCTAGTGTCGGTCAACATCAATTAGAAGGGGAGTGCATACGATTAAGTATGCTTTGTGCCTTAGAAGGAATTAAGACTTCCTTGTTAGGGTTTTAGGTGTTTATACTATTTGCAAACCCTAATCCATAAAAACTAAGACATTCACCCAAACAATAGTAATAATCATTTGATTGAATCCTTTACCAAGATCAATGATATTGATGTCTCTGACAATGATTACCATAACATTGTGAGTTTAGTGTGAGAGAGAAACACTTTAGGATTTTAGAACCTTGAAATGAAAGACCTTATGAGTAGCACTAATAAAAACCTTGTGTCTTGAAGTAATATTGAAAAGCATAAGTACCATCAATTTTATAAGATGTATCACATATCCTTTGATACCAAAGAATATTAAGAATCATCACACAAGTGCCTTCTTCCAAACATCAATACCTTGTAAACAATCTTCCATAAACTTGCATCAACATCAAGATGAATAAAACAACTCAATGTAACACCAAGAACTAAATGATCATGTTCCTCTACATATAACATCTTTTCAATGCAATGTACCTCTTTCAATGCAATGAATGTTTTTCAATGCAATGTTCCTTTGATCAAAGCAATGACAATCCATCCAACTGAGATCATGTGAGAAACTAAGCTTTTGACATCAATGACAAATCAAAGCAACAAACTCCTTTGTCATTGATGGAAAAAATAACTCCTCTACGATTACTCCCCCATTGACATCAAACACATTGACTCCCCTTGAAGAAAAATGGAGATATGCAAACTTTTATCTCTGTCAGACCTGAAAACTTAGGATACATCTGTACACAAATACTGTACCCTTGAAATCTATCATGAGAGAGAGAGAGAGAGAGAAAATAGATCATACTATCATGAGACTATCATATTGTAATAGATCAGAACTATCCTTTGGCACCACTGTTAAGAGATGAAACCACTATCAATAAGGGGAAGTTCTATCATACCCACATAGAGATTGTCACACCACACTAAATGCTTCATTGTCATATGTGTGCCACTAGCATCCGTGTACATGGAACTAAATCAAAATCATGAAAGAATAGTTAGTGGTATAATAGCTAAAATAGATATCCATTGTATGAAGAGATCTTGAAATACTGAGTTCTACTATCTGAATAGCAGATTAGAATGTTTGATAAAGAGTACACAATCTATGTAATATTAAGGTAAGACTGTAACTTGTTGGAATATTGCTTTCTTTCACTATCACATCACTGGCAGGACCAAATGCCATTGTCATCATACTTCACCTCCACTATTTAGAGACAAATTACTGATCTCAAAAAGTGAGATTTGACAAATAAGTTACAACTGTTGACATAGTTTCAGAGCTAAGTAGAAGAACCATGAACTCCCCCCTGAAACTATACTAGGACCTTGATTCATTGAAGAGAGGATAGAGAGAGTACTCCTAACCTTTGTCTTAAACATTTAAATACCTCCTTAGTCAATGGTTTAGTAAATATATCTGCTACTTGATCTAAAGTAGAAACATATTCCAATACAACCTCATTTACAAGGACCTTTTCTCTCACGAAATGATACTTTATAGAAATATGCTTGGTCCTAGAGTGCATGACTAGATTTTGGGAGATGTTTATTGCACTAGTGTTATCACACAAGATAGACACAAGTTGAGAAACTTATAGCTTGATGTCCTTAAGAGTTTGAGCCATCCACAAAACCTGGGAACAACATCAGGCAACATCAATATATCCTTCCTCTGCAGTTGACAAGGATGTAGATTCTTATTTCTTTCTATGCCAAGATACTAACCTTCCACCCAAAAAGAATGCTCCTCCACTACTACACTTTCTATCATCAATGTACCCTATCTAATCAGCATCAATATAGGCAAGTAAAGTGAAATCATCATGTCTAGGGTACCATAAACCATAATCAATTGTACCATTAAGATATCTAATAATCCTATAATGCTCTCACCATCTGTTTTCGTTGTAAGTCCTCATCTGTAAGTCCCATTGTTTATGCCATGGGAAGGCATTATTAGGGCAATCTTTAGGCAGTAATTTGGTAATTTGAGCACAGGTGGGAGTGCAGTTTTGAGCGCAGAACATGGATAGAGCTTCTACCTCTAGATTGGGTATGGGTGCCGAAGACCATACCAGAGATTGTAATACTGAGGTTAGTTTTACAAACTTCTTTGCAGATCATGAAAGTACTTTTTCAATGCCAGAAGAATCTAGCAATGCTTTAGATGAGTTGTCATAAAATAAATTCTTGATTGAAGAATTTAAGGTTCCTAAGATTAAACCTTCTGAAATATATAGAGATATTCCTAAAGGTCTTTCAGAAATGTTTAATAGGTCTAAGGGTTTGAAAAATTTCTTTGGATATAAGTCTTGGCAGAAGTGTCATGTAGCCACGTTACAACATACTATTTCTAGCAGAACTAAAGGAAAATTGAAATTGTTCAATGACACTGAAATTAGTAAGTTTCAGAGTCAAGCTATAGCTAATCTTGACAATCCCCAGTATATGCATCTTTCATATGTTCACATAGGCATCACAGGTCACTATAGGCAAGGTCTGCCTATTATTATTTTTATGATGCTTAAAGATGCCAGGTTCTTTAAACTATCCCATGCTTTATTAGGATGTGCCTGTGATTCCATGTCAGAAGGATCGCTTTATATAGACTGTCTTTTGGATTTCACAGTAAGCCTAAAGGATGGTAATCTGAGTGATGTCCTCACATACTAGTTCAAAATAATGAATCTATACATGAAGGACCAATCCATAGACCATTCCCTAGTCTTCCTAGTCCATTATCGGCTCTACAACAAAGTCATTCCTTTAATGCTAAATCCTAGACGAGCCCAGGGAAATGAAGATTTATCAACTGTGTGGAAATCCACTAGTGAGAACACCCAGTTAACAGTGCCCAAAATTGTTCATCATAAGGACATTCAACTTCTAGAAGAATGGGCATTGGATCTATGGGATAAAGATTGTCAGCCTCCTCCACCGAAACCACCTCAAGTGCGTGGAGTGACTCTAGAAGAAATAGATGATCAAGTAGTTATTAGGTTCTTCATGGGTCATACACCCTCCATGATAATGGAAGGATCTTTCAATTACAATAACCCTATTCCATCTTTGTTATTGCCAAGGTCACAAAGTGTTCTTATGTAGCCTTATAAAGTCTTTGAAAATCTATTCAAACTCCCTATCATCAACCAATCTATTAATATGTGTGGTGCTAGTGGTTCTAGTTCTTTGTCTGCCTATTCTCATACTCAATTTTCTAAATTAGATAATGGTTTGTGTAAATGTGAAAATTGCTCATTTATATTTCATAAACCCACTGGCCACATTAGGATGTATTCCAGTAAACCAGCATCCATCCTTAAGAAGGACATTACGGAAGCCAATGAAAAGATTGTTTCCACTCCTGCTGGTCTTAGTGTTATACCTGGAACTATCCCTCCATTTAAGGATTTTATGTTTTATGATATGTCTAGGAAATATCAGTTGGATTTCTAGCCATTACATGTCTCACCTGCTGGTGAATCCCAGCTATGAAGCCAAATCAAGGTGCTTAATTGGACCAACCTTTGTCTTAGGAAGTCTTTACTTCTCGCCCAAGATAGGAAAGTTTGGGGTGAAATTCAAGTTGTTAAAGCTGAGAAGCAACTTCTTGGTGTTCAAGAGAATCTTCATTCCACTATCGTAACTCTTGAATGAATAGAGAAAAATATGATAGAAGACTAGACAACAATTGTCACTAAAGAGGTTTGTGGGCTTCGTCAAGCTTATGAACAATTTAAACAGCATGCAAAAATGTGGTGGGTTAGTCAACAAAAAGCCAGTGAACAATAAACAGAATTGTTACAAAAAGTCCGCAGTGAAAACAAACTTGATTGTGATGTGCTAGATGCCCAATTATCTAACTACAATCTACACATAAAACAAACTGAAACAAAAATAGAATCACTGCAGAGAGAAGTTCAATTTGTGTCTGAATCTCAGTTATTATTAGGAGACTCCATAACTAGAGAATCAACCAATATTTAGTATGTTGTTCTAATAGTTAAGCAGCCACAGATAGTAAAACATATGAACTTCACATCAAGTGCAAAAGGGTATCTACAGGCACAATTTGAGGGTCCTAAACTCTCAACTAAAGTTAGAAAGCCTGTTATAGAAAAAATCTATGATCCCTCTACTGGACAACTAAGAGAAGTCACTGAAGATGAAAAAGCCAAAGGAAAATTTCAAATGGCTAGATGTAGTGGAACAAATCCAAATGGTTCCAATCCAATAGATCCTTTTAAGAATATCCAGTCCTATAAGGCAGACACTCCTCCTCTTGTGAATATTGATAATTTTGAGGATGTCAAAAATATGAGAGGCATTGATGCAATGCGAGCATGGATAACCAATTATATGGCCACTAATGCAGGAGCTAATGAAGCTTAGGTAATTAAACAAGCCCTCAATTCCATGACTGGTGTAGCTAGAAATGTTTGGGATCGGTTAGAAGATACCTTTAGAGAGAACCTGATAGCAAGAGGAACTGATCAGGTCTGTGCACAGTTAACTCGTCTATTCATAGGAAGAACATATACAAGAGAGAAACTTGCCAACAACTAGTTTATCTGAGGCAAGTGTAAAGATTTAAAATATTTCAAGGAATACTGTCAAGAACAATATAAGAATTTCTACCAGTCTGGGCATGAGCAGAACCATGAGTTCATGTTCACCACTTTCCTCAAAAGTTTCAGAGATGTGGTTTGAGAATTCTACCACAAAAGAGTTCTGGAAAATTTGGTGACAGAAAACATTGAGATGAAGGAATTGACATTTCCTCAGCTAGTGTAGTTTTTGACCAAAAAAATGAAGAGATCTGTCAAGAGTCAAAAAAGAGAAAAGAAATGAAAAAGGTCAAGCCTTTGTTATTTGCATCTTCTAAATGTTATTCTTGCAAAAAATCAGATAGGCCCTATCATAAGAAAAAGAAGAAGAAACAATACAATAAATATCCTAGGAAAAAGGGATACTTTAGGAAATGAGATAAAAGGGGTTTAGAATCAAAGAAGTGGGAACCCACATGCTATATCTATAAGGGTAAGCATTATGTAAATAAGTGTTTAGAATGAAATAAGAAGAAGAACAAAGGAAACGTGAGAGTTGCTAAAGCCGCTGGAATTGATGACAATGAACAGATTGAGTTCATTGATTATTATCCTTCAGATGAGGATGATGTAATCCTTTCTGATAAAGGCAAAGAAGAATCTGAAGGAGAGGAAACATATGTGTCTGCCCATGAGTAGACTCAAGAAAATGAAAACCCGTTATCTGACTCTTCAGATAATTCAAAAAATTCTTTCTTTTGTAGAATGCTTAGAAGAGACACCCGAGCAGAATTGGACAAGGTGATAGAAGAAATTGTCCAGATTGAGACATGCCTGCATAAGATGGACATGGGTTAAGAAACATGGAAAAAGCTGACTAGTAAACTAGAACAACTCAATTCTAAGAAGCATTTTCTTCTTAAATAAAATGAATGACCCTCTAAGCTTCCTGTTAGAAGAACACCTATGCTAAACTATTCACAGCCAGTCTCTTTCACATAGCCAGTCTCTCTTGCACCAATTTCTTAGAGACACATTGTAGAGGCCTTTGTAGCAGGAAGTATGGCCAAAAGGCTCTGGCGCAGGCAAAGAAAGATTTTCTTGGAAAAAGTAATTCAACAAGCACAAGATGAAATCAGTGAAATTGATGATGAAGAAAATTTCCAGCTTGTTAAAGAAATGGAGAAATCACAAGAATTGGACAAGTACATCAATCAGTACAATTCTTCCAGTTCTTTGCAACTAGCACAACAAACCACAGAATGAGAAAAACAGCTCTTCTGCGAAGAAAATCCATACAACCATGTTGTTCAACATGTTGTAATGGAAGAAGTTCCTCTTATAAGGAACAATGCACCCTATCTAGAATCTTTTGAAGAAGGCAGTAGCAGTCACCACCAAGTAAGAGCCTATTAGCATAACAAGGTGACTACCACATGTCCTGGTGTGATCTTCACTATTCACTTTCCAGGAGTAAAAATGTATCCTCTCGCCTTCCTATGGGACACTAGCGCAGATGTCAACATCGCCAGGTATAATTGCTTTCTAGCAGATTGTTGAATAGAAGGATCCACCGAGTTAATCTTTGGAAAAGGTAAATATGAATCCAAACTTATATGCAAGGTTCCTATACAGCTTAGCAATGGATTCATAGATGAATTAACATTTGTGCATTATGAAGTGGATGGATATGACAGTGTTATAGGAAGCAGAGCCATGCAACATTGGGAACCAATCACCATTGATTCCACTTTAATCACATTGCAGAATCAGTTTCAAGTTCCCTGACTATATCAAGATTTGGCCTTCACATTCAAGATAGAGATGCCTAAGAAATAAAAGAAAAATATAGTATGGATAGCCAAGCAGATTGATGCTGCTCAAGAACCACTTGCAAAGATTAAGGCAGATTTTGCATCTTCAGTATTGACCAAAGATCTGAAGAAGTTGAAAAGGGATCTGACCTGTAGTTTACCCTTCAAAAGAGATTCAAATGGTAAGGAAATAGTACCAAAGGCTAAAGCCAATTATTTCCTTATGAGTTCTATAGAAACTAAGATTTGCAGAAAAGAAATTGATGAGTTAGAAATATTGGAATTAATCAGGCCATCTAGTTCCCCATTTTCTTGTCATGCCATGTATGTCCCTAAGTTTGATGAAAATGGAAATGAACTCCCTAAGAAAAGATTAGTAGTCAATTACAAACCCCTGAATGAATGTCTATTGGATAATAGGCATCCCTTGCCTAGCAAAGACCACATTTGGCAAACAATCCAAGACAACCATATTTATTCCAAGTTTGATCTAACAAAAGGGTTTTGATAGATTTGATTAAAAATAGAGGACTACTACAAAACAACTTTCTCATTACCACAAGGCCTATATGAATGGAAGGTGCTCCCATTTGGCATAAAAACTGCTCCATCTATATCCCAACAAAAGATGAATCGTATTTTTCTCCCATATGCCAAATTTATCTTACCATACATTGATGATATTTTGGTTTTCAGTCAAGATATGCATCAGCATCTATCTCATCTTGAACAGTTCTCGCAGATCTTTCAGGCCAATGGTCTTTCTCTTAATCCCTCCAAGTCTTATTTCTCTCAAGAGAAAATTGTTTTTATTGGCATCAAGCTTCTTCCAGGGGGGAAAATGGAGGCACAACCTCATATACTTAGTCGAATCTAGAACTTGCAGGTAACCAATCTCAAAGAACTACAGAAGTTTCTGGGTTTGGTAAATTATATTGTTGGATTCTATCACAAGCTTGCTGAAGATAGACTTGAGTTAAATAAACTATTAAGCAAACATCCTCCTCCATGGACCTTAGTCCATGATGCAATAATCACTAGAATTAAGAAAAAGTGTACTAATCTTCCTCCTCTTAGATTGCCTGGTGATGGTTTAAAAATAGTAGAAACTGATGCTAGTGAAGCAGCATGGACAGGTGTGCTAAAGGAAAAAATGCCTCAAGGTAAAGAAGAGATTGTCAGGTATGTATCTAGCAGTTTTAAAAATAGTGAGTTGAATTATCAGAGCACTCACAAAGAAATACTTGTTGTGATTAACACATTGAAATCCTTTCACATGTTTGTGGCAGACAAAATGATTTTGATCAGAAGCGACCTACAAAACCTGTGAGGATTCTTCAAGAAAGAATCTAAAGATAAGGTAATCCATGGTAGACTGTTAAGATGGGCTCAATTTCTAAATACTTTTGATTTTGATATTATTCATCTACTAGGAAAAGATAACATCTTCGCAGACTTTCTATCAAGAGAAGGTCATAAGGTAGAACATGATCTACCTGTAATAATGCCACATGAGCTCATAGGACATGTAAGGGTTATCAGGGTTCATGAACAAAGATGGTATGAGAAGAGTTGCCCTAAATAGAATACAAATCCCTTTGCAAGAAGGGATCGGCATAATTTTCAGATGGCTAACGATTTCTTGTATGACAGGTTTAAAATTATCATAGCCAAGATGCGCCTCACTCAAGAAAATTTATAGACAACACAACCATTCTTTCAGTTCTTAGCCGAGGCTGAACCTATCGATCCAGAGATTGGTCATGTTCTTCAGAACTGGTGTGGCAATTTTGTCTTACTAGTCAAATTCTTAAATCCTTTTGTGCAAAGACCAGATCAGTGGTTGAATGAAGAAAAGGGCAAGGATCTCATCAGGGATTTGTTTCAAGGTCCTTATCCTATAGTTGAAGGTCTTCAATTCAATGGTACATTTGTTTACATAGGATGCATTTTTAAGTTAACATTTGATTCTCCAGAAGAAAACCTGATAAGCAGGCATATGGTTCAAATGTATGGACCACTTGGTAGTGGAACCTGCTATGAGTACTAGGGAATAGGAAATAAACTTCATAGCCTATGTTCTCAATAGACTCCCATCTGGATTCATACCAAGACATGCCGAATGGAGATGACAGATAGAGGAGCCATGGAACATGGAATTTATGGCCCTTATAAGTTGAAGACTATGAGCATTCTTTGGAAGGAACCAGATCCTGCTACAACTAATCCTGTCTCGGAACTAGATCCTGTTACACCTAATATTGCTAGTTGTACTCCTCATTTGAGTTACATGGAATGCACCAACTACGTATACGACCCTTTGAATGATCCACGAGTTACCGGTTACAGTGATTCTAGCCCCAGCACTAGTTAGTGGATGGGCTTGTCATCCACCGAAGGAATCTATCCCTTCATGTCAAAAGACAAACGTGGCCCACACCACGGTAAAAGGGGAAAGCTTATGTGCCTTACAGTAAGTACGGGTTAACCTTCCCATGAACAAAAAGATGCTTTGTAAAAATTATATTCTTTTTAGGGTCTTGTCTGTCCCTTCTTTCCAGTTTACAGGTTATTGGGGTCCACCTTTTGGACAACCCTTCGAAAAGAAGTTTTTCTACGTCACAACTTCGTACGGTCAGATTTCAATCCTAGCCTTAAGACCATGAGGTAAAAGATTAGCCGAGCCTTCTATATATAGACACGAGGCTACCTGATTTGATCATTAAGTCTTGAGTGAGTAAGTCCTCCATCGAGTCTAGTAAGAGTCTTAGAAGTTCTAAGTTGTGAAACCTACAATCCAAGGAGAAAGGACAACTCTCCAAGCATAAACATCTCAAATTCAGATTTCATGATGTTAGGAAAAACATGACACATACCATCATAATTGCTACCAAATATGATGTCATCTACGTAGACAACAACAACAATAAGAATATCATCACCTTTCTCCATGAAATATAAATTGCTATCTGCTCACCTTTTATAAACCCTTGTCCTTGCAAGTACTTGTCCAACCTAGAACACCATGCTCTAGGTGCTTGTTTTAAACCTACAATGCCTTCTTCAATCTATAGACATAATCTTGTTTTCCTTTACATTCAAAGCCTTTAGGCTGCTCCATATAGACCTCTTCCTCAAGATCCCCATTGCAAAAAGTTGATTTCACATCCATTTGAAACACCTTGAAGTTTTTGTAAATGGTGAAAGCTAAGAACATACTTATGGCTTCAAGCCTAGCCATAGGTGCAAATGTCTCATCAAAATCAATACCTTCAACTTGAGAGTACCCCTTGCAAAGAAGCCTCGCCTTGTTCCTAACAACATTGCCTTCGTCATCAAGTTTATTTCTAAAGGCCCATTTTTCTCTAATGACATTCTTGTCTTTAGGTCTAGGAACAAGTTCCCATATCTTGTTCTTTTCAATCTGACCTAACTCCTCCTCCATGGATTTGATCCAAAACTTATCTTTTTTTGCCTCTATGTAGGTTTTGGGTTCTATTTCTAATATCAAGCATACATGTGCTTGATCACTTGTGTTCGCAAGATTTCTTCTTGTTTGTAAACTAGCATTTTTGTCCCCAATGATCAGCTCTTGAGGATGATTTCTTTGTAGAGTTTTTGAAGGAGTCTTTGCTATTGACTCCATAGGCTATTTAGAAGTACCTTCTTCCTTTGGAACCTCCACCTCTTCTTTTGATACATGATATTCTTTCTCATTATCTTCTATCTACTAGTCACAAGGTTGCAACATTTCATCAACTTTAACATTAGTACTTTCAACTATTCTTTGAGTCTCTTATTAAAACACTTACAGGATTTTCTATGTGTAGAATAGCCTAAAAATATATCTTCATCACATCTAGACTCAAAACTACCCAAATTGTACCATCTTTTTTGATAAAGCATTTACTACCAAAAATTCTAAAAGAACCAACATTTGATGACTTACCTTACCACATTTCATATGGAGTATTTTTAGTTTTTACCCTTAATTGTACTCTATTTAGAGTATATACTATTGTATGGACTACTTCTTTCCAATAGGTGTTAGGCAGATTGGCATCATGAAGCATTGTTCTTTCCATCTCCTTGACTGTTCTATTTTTCCTTTCTGTGACACCATTCTGTTGAGTTGTTCCTGAGCCTACATATTGTCTTTTAATGCCATGATTTTCACAATAGTCCTCAAACTCCTTTGAAGTGTACTCTCCACCTTTGTTTGATCTTAGGCATTTAATCTTCAAATCTAATTCTCTTTCAACCATCTTTCTAAAGATCCCGAATCTATCAAATGCTTCATATTTATGCTTCAAAAAAGTCCCCCAAGTCATCCTAGAATAATCATCAATGAAAATCATAAAGTATCTTTCACTATTTAATGACTTTGTCCTTGTAGGACCACATAAATCAGTATGAACAAGCTGTAAAGGTCTAGTTGAAGAGTACTCTTTTGATTTAGAACTTATTTTTGTTTTCTTACCTAGTTGACATTCCTTGAAGACACTGTTGATTGGCTTAGAGATGAGTGGCATATCTCTCACATTTTGGTTTTTGCTGACATTGATAAGATTGTCAAAATTTAGGTGACCAAGCCTCCTATGTCATAACCAACTTTCTTCAACCTATCCCATAAAGCAAACTTGTCTATTTTTATCTCTATTTTCTATTCCTTGAAGATTATATATATTTCCTCTTGTCCTCAACCTTGCTACAACTATTTTTCCTAATTTTCCTCTTATTTCACAAACTTGAGCATTAAATATAACATTAAATCCATTGTCACAAATTTGGCTTACACTTAGGAGGTTATGTTTTAGGCCTTCTACATAGTACACATCATGCAATGATGTATCATCATCTAAGGATCTATAGTAGCCTTTCCTTTGATTTCAACACAAAAATCATTCACAAACTTGACTAACCCACATGTATAATCTTCTAATTTGATGAATTTTCTCTTATCCCCAATCATGTGATTAGAGCACCCATTGTCTATAAGCCATAGTTCTTTCTTCTTGACATGTAGGGCAGTTTGTACAAGCATAACTTCACTTTTCTTGTTAAATATCTTTGGTTTCCAAACTAATTTTATCTTATCCTTATCCTTATCAGCATTAGGAGATGTCACTTTTGAGTGAACACTAATTCTCTTTTGTTGCATTTCCAAGTTAGGTCTAGAAAGCTTAGTTATATGTCCAAAATTGTCACAATTAAAGCATCTCAACTTATTCAAGATCTCAAAAGGATTTCTACTTTCAAAACTTGATCTCCTTCTAGATACAACTCTACATTCTCTAGCCTTATGCCCATATTGGTTACAATAAAAGAAATAACCAAATAAATGTTGATTTTACCTAAATGGAATATTCTTTTTGGTACTTGATGGTTTCATGAACCTCTTGTTTGTAACATTGATAAAGCCATCAGCATCAACATGTTGAATTAGATTAGTATGATCAAATTTTGGTGATGTTTTCTATCTTCCTTCAACTCCTTTCTCTTGAAGACCATTGGAATATAAACATTGGCCTTCTACAAAGCCTAAACTAGTTTTATCCTTGTGGCCTTTTTGTTTGCCAAAGAGGTCTACTAACTTGTCATTGCTATCACACATATCAAGCATTTTCCTCAAGGCTACGACTTCTGCTTCTAAACCATCATAGTCCTTTTTCTTAGAGTCTAACTCCATTTTGGTGACTTCTACAACCATTTTTGCTCTCTTTAAGTTGAAGTTTTAGGTCTGCAACTAACTTTTTAGACTCATTAACCTTGCTAATTAGATTTTTAGTGTCTTTTAGAATCTGATTTCTTTGCATAACTACCTCCTTTTTCAGTCTTTTTATTTCACCAAGTGCACATTTCAATTCTCCTTCAAGATCAACCTCTTCTTCATCACTATCAGATTGATCTTCACTCTTTTCTTTTTTATTTTCACTTAAACTAATTTAGTAGTCATAAACAAAGTTTCCTCTCCTTCTTCAAAAGAGTCTTTTGAACTACTATTAGTTACATCAGCATCCTTAATGAATAGACTTTTCTTCTTTTTGAAAAATTTTTCCCTTTTAGGATTATATTGTTTTTTCTTTCCTTGTCTCCTATTATCCTCTTCATCACTTTCAAGATCTTTATAGGGACATTGAGCAGCATAATGTCCTATCTTACCACAACTAAAGCACTTGAATGGAAGCTTCCCTTTTTACTTTCCTGGCCCTTTTTTCAATCTACTTATAAAGTTGGATTCTTTCTCATTCAATTCCTTTAAGTCATAATTTATCTTGTTGTCCTTTTTGACAGATTTAAAAGTAGCCTCTTTACTTGTGGAGTCATCATTACAAGTTCTCATCTCATAAGCAATAAATGTGCCATGTAACTCATCTAAGTTAAGTTTATTTATATCCCTTTCTTCTATAGTAGATACCTTAGAATCATACTTAGATGTTAGTGATCTTAGTACCTTCTTGACAATTGCTTTTTCTTCCAAGGACTCACCAAGACCATGGATAGAATTGATTGTCTCTTGTACTCTTAGAAGGTAATCAACAACCTTCTATTCTTCATTCATTTTTAGCCCTTCAATATTTTCTTGAAAGGTTTGTAACTTGTCTTCTTTGACTTTTTCATCACCCTGATAGATACTACTTAACTTATCTCAAACAACCTTTGCATATTTACAATCCATAATCTTGTCTAGGATATCATTAGACAAGCCACAACAAATGGCATTTTTGGCCTTGTCATTACGTTCATACTCTCTTTTTTCATCAGCAGTAGAGGTTGGTTGAGAGGGTATAGTATATTTATTCTCAACTGATGTCCACACATCATAACCTAAAGATTGCAAGTAAGACTCCATCCTGAAACTCTAAAATGCAAAACTAGTGGCATAAAAAAAGGGAGCTTTGGAAGTAGAAGAACCTTCTTGACTAGCCATGATAAGTATTCCACTATCAGGATCACCTAATTTGGTTAAACTTATTGCAAGGAATCTATGGCTCTGATACCACTTGTTGGAATACTTCAAACCACTGAGAAGGGGGTGAATTAAAGTGGTCAACAAAGCAAGTCTTTTAACAAGATAAATTCTTCACTTAGTAGAACCAAAAATAATACACCATATATAAATAATCATAGAATTTGAAAACAAGAACATCAAAACATATATCCACAAACAAAACACATAACACATAACATAAGTTTTTGAGTGGAAAATCCTAGAAGGGTAAAAAGTAACTATGAAAATGAATCTTATTGAGCCTCACAAGCCAAAAACCTCACTAGTTACACAACATATGCTTCACTAGAAAAAACCTCACTGGTTACAGATTATATGCCTCATTGGAAATGCCTCGCTAGCAAAACAACATATGCTTCACTAGAAAAACCTCACTGGTTACAGATTATATGTCTCATTGGAAATGCCTCACTCTATTTCACTACAATTCACTACTCATCTTGTCTATCTCTACAAGTCAATATTTCAACAAAAACATCTTCTTTACTACACACAAATGCACATTGTATACAAAAAATAAAGCTCTTTCAATATTTGCATTCACTACACACTAGAATTCAAATCCACCTCATGCTTTTTGAGACAACCAATCACAGACTAGAGAAAGACCCTTATCTTTAACACTAAAAAAATAAGAACAATTATACAACTGTCTGCATACAACTTATCCTCAGACGGTCATCGGCCCATCAATCTACAGTCTCCTCGAAGTAGACATTAGAATTCAAATGGAGTTTGAATGACATCCATAGATTCACATTTTGGTGCCCTCAAATCCACAATCCTCATAATTTTGGCACCCAACTCCACCTTTGATTTCGGTATGCTAGGATGGGAGGGCCGATCATATAATGCCTATGACGCCTCAAGGTTGTAAATTAAGTTACTGTTAACCTTCTACTTCTAATCAACATCTAATTATAAGGAGACTACATATGGTTAAGTATGCTTTGTGCCTTGTAAGGAATAAAGACATCCTTGTTAGGGTTTTAGGTGTTTACACTATGTACAAACCCTAATACATAGAACTTGAGACATTCACCCAAACAATAGTAATAATCATTTGATCATCCTTTGCAAGGATCAATGATATTGATGTCTCTAACATTGATTTCTATAAAATTGTGAGTTTAGTGAGAGAGAAACACCTTAGGGTTTTAGAACCTTCAAATGAAAGATCTTATGCGTAGCACTAATAAAAACCTTGTGTCTTGAAGTAATATTGACAAGCATAAGTACCATCAACTTTATAAGATGTTTCATATATCCTTTGATATCAAAGAATATTAAGCATCATCACACAAGTACCTTCTTCCAAACATCAATACCTTGTAAACAATCTTGCATAAACTTGCATCAACATCAAGATGAATAAAACAACTCACTATAACACCAAGAACTAAATGAGCATGTTTCGAGTTGCATATAACATCTTTTCAATGCAATGAACCTTTTTCTATGCAACATTCCTTTCATCAAAGCAATGATAATCCATCTAACTAAGATCATCTGACAAAATAAGCTTTTGCATCCAACTTAGATTGTGTGATAAACTAAGCTTTTAACATCGATGAAAAATCAAACCAACACTCTTTGTGTGTTTGCATGTTAACATAGGAACATTTTAATTGGTTCTTAAAAAGAATCTAAGTGTTTGATGTGTCTAGTTCATTTGCACACTCTGTGTCAATAGATCCTAAGGTAAAACAAAAGTATCTTCTCCCCTTGCAAGTTGAACAGATCTTGGGTGTAAGAGAAATTGTTCTATCTTCTTTTTCTTTTTAGAAGAGCCTACCTTGGAGGGAAAATAGGTACTCACCCCAAGGGATGACTCGAAGAAGTATTTTCAATTTGACCTGCTATATAAATGGTTGAGGCAAATGTCGTAGACTTCTTGGTGATGTGTACTTATTCTGACAGTTCCCCAATATCCATACACTTGTGTGTGAGATACATTAACCCCATTCTTTCCTTTGAAAGGTTTGATGTAAGTGGCTGGGATAGGCTCTTAAGTGAGTCACTGCCACATGAATGAGGGTCAAGTCCCTGAATTCTTATTAGACACCTTAAATTAGAAGCCTACCCTACTGATTGAGTTTTTTGTGTCTTGATCAATGCAAGAGAATATGTTCTCTGAAGCTACTCACCATATGGCCTCCTTGTTGGCTTTCCAAGGAGGGTGATTGGGTTATTATTCTAGTCCTAGAGGCCCTACCCATCCTCTCTTGTAAAGACAAAAGTGTATACGCCACATAGGTGTTCCTACATTGGTGTCAAAGAAAGTTCCAAGTTGTGGGCTTGAACAAGCTGCCATTGGCCATTAACTTTAGGTAGATTAGACATTGTTTTCAAGTGTATTTAATTGTGTGACAACCTATGGAAATTTGGCCTTAAGGGGCTATCAAACATATACATTACACTTATACTTCCTATCAGACATCTAGCCATTGTGTTTTTGTGCTTGATGTGCATTCTTGTCACCATCTTTTATACAAGAAACAAAACTTGATCAATCAACTAAAAAACAAGTATAACTATCACTTTTCACTAGTCCTACCCTTCATATCATTATTCCTACACTTTTAAACATATAAGTGAAAACACAGTCTTATCCTTCTTTTGGGCATCATTCTTCAATTCTGATCCTCTAGGGTTTCAGTTTTCAGTCATTGCATATCTAGAACATCCTGATCAGTCATATACATGTGTATATCCATCATTACAAACATGATTCTTAGTTTACATCTAGGTTGATATCTTTGATCTTCAATCAAGCATTGGCTATCATATTATTTTTATCACTTGAGGTCTAGCATACTTGATTTGGGAAACATATTAGTATCTTAGGATAGTGTAACTTGCATGGAGTTTATCATCTTCTACTTTAGCATACCCACTCTTGATCATTTTCCTTGTGTCTATCCATCGTAGCACAGGTAATCACTTCCTACATAACCATTGTTAGACCTAGAGTCACCTTGATCTATTTCAGACTTTCCATCGAACCACTTGAAATATAGTCACATCATACTCATTTAGGTTGTCTTCATATCCTAATGTCTACATTACATCACAACCTTGAATTCTCATATCTTATTATATCACTAGTCCTAGGTCAAAGATCAGAATTATCACACATGCCCCCTAAAACAAGAGCACAAATAGAAGAGTAATGGAACAAGAAAGAGAAAGGCATCATGAGAATCTTGATAAGGAAGATCAAAACAATACAAGTGATGAAGAAATATCCCAAGAACATATAAATCAAGTACTCAATGATGAAAAATTTCTCAAACTCTTCAAAGAAGTGATCAAACTAAATCCTAAAATATTATTTTAAAGCCATTTCTGATGAAGGGATAAAAATATCCAATGATTTTGATGCATCTTTACTCATAGGAAATGATAAAGTGGGATCTAGTGGATCTAAAAATACCAAGACACACAAGGTTGACAAAGTGAAGGATCATAGACCTTTTTATTTGTGACCAGCTATAAGAGTTCTACAAATGAATGAAAGCCAAAGCCCAAAATCATACTCTGAGGTGGGCCAAAATTTACTCCTAATGATGATGAGAACTTTGTAGATCATGATGCATATTTTGATACTAATGAACCATATATCCCGCCATATTTGCTTCCACCAACATCACTATCACCCCAAGAATATGATGATGTCAACTCAACATCACCATCCTATATGCCATGCCTATCAACTTCATACAAACCTTCATCCCATAATGAACACCTTTGCATAGAAGTTCTAATCAAAAGGTATTTAGTCAAAAAGGTCCTAATAGATTGTGGCTCAGGGTTAAACTTTTGCACCCTAAGGTGTGTTAAACAATTGGGATGCTCCACCATAGATATTGAAAAATATCATTCCATCACTATTAAGATCTATGATAAAACTAAAAGGAGATCTATGTTAGGAAAGGTGTGTCAACCTTGTAACTTTGAAATATTACTATTCTTCCCAGTTTTGGTCTTTTTGGATACCCTTTATCTTGGATATTGGTCTAGAACTTTCAAAGTTTCCAAAAGTTTCCAAACGAGCTTAAAATAGCAAGACTTACTATTTTTAGTAAGTTCTTCATTTAAGCTCAGATTGACCTCAAATTTTTTCCAGAAGGTGTAGAACAGCTAAGTGAACATCTCGGGTGAGTTTCGACTCAAGATTGTATCTGGATTGTGAGATATTAAAGTTTCTATTTTTTTAAAACTCCCAGAAAAGTTTTGAACTTAATTTTTGGGTATCAAACCTTCTCTAAACATCTTGAAAATTATCATAACTAGAGAAGAAGGTTGTAGGGTGATAGAGAACTTCACAAGATTTCTAACATATAAAACGGTTTGTCAATCAGACACTCGGATCAAAAGTTATGGCCTTCAGAAGTTGGACCTTCGGTTTTGGGAAATGTAAAAACGTGTTGGACACATAGAAGAGCTATAAAGGGGAGAGTTGCATGTGGTGGTGTGTGGTTTGGCATATCACAAGGCATCTTTGATTGGGAGATAATTTGGGTGCCACTTTTTGGTGATTTTAGCTCATGGTTTTGTAATTACCGTTGGCAGTGTCCTGTATTGTATCTCCTATGTATCAGGAACTTGAGATGAAGGTTGTATGTAGAATCTTGTAGATGTTGAATTACCTCCTGGATCTTTGGTTAGGTATACTCCTATAAAATCTTGCTCTACAAATATATTGTAATCTTCGTGATTTTTGAATAATATATTGGGTGGCTTTGGAGTGTGGGGTTTTTTACCCATAAGGGTTTTCCCCACATATATCTTGTGTTGTGAGTTTTGTGTTTGCATTTGGAAATTGTTATCATTTTCTATTAATGTGCATCTTAATCTATAATTGTGAAATAAATTTACATAAATCTCTCCTCATTAGATCATCATAGGAAGCGTTTTCTACATACCTTTCTTCCTTTCAGTTGGTATCAAGGCCTGATCACCTTTGGTTCTAGTTGTTGGGTAGAGGGTTTTTTGAGCTGATCTTTGTTTGAGTGGGAGCTTGTACAGAGGATTTTCTATTGCAGGTAAGAGATGGCGAGCAAATCTAGGAGGTTTGAGATAGAGAATTTTAACGACAGTAACTTTGAGTTGTCGAAACTCAAAATGGAGGACATGCTTGTAGACCAGGATTTATGGGACACTGTATCTAGTACGAATCTAGTGGTGATGTCTCAATAAGATTGGGATCTCAAAGATCAAAAAGATAAGGGTTTAATAAGACTCTGTTTGGTTGATTTAGTACTCCTGAATATCCATGAAGAGAAGACTACAAAGGATCTTTGGAAGAAGCTTGGAGGTGTTTATCAGGCTAAATCCCTGGTGAACAAGCTTTTCCTACAAAAGAAATTGTATTCTTTGAAGATGGAAGATGGAGGATCTGTCGCTGATCACCTAAACACATTCAATATGTTTGTTGCCCAGTTGACTTTTGTTGGTGTAAAGATGGAGGGAGAGGATCGATGTATGACATTACTGTGTTTCTTAATAGATTCGTGGGACCACCTTGTTATGGCCATTGGGTGTACCACTTCCACCTTCAAGATGGAAGATGTGGTTTCTTTGCTGTTGTCTAAAGAGATGCAGAGAAAGACTTCTGAATCAGCTAAGGAGGCTCTTACGGTTTGTGGTAGATCTAAAGAGAAGGGAAAGAAAAAGGATAAGAAGGAAGAAAAAGGAAGATCCAAATCCTATGGGAGATCTAAATCTCCTGGAAAGTCCAAGGCCCTGTGTTGGAACTCTGGCAAACCTGGTCACTTCCGCAAGGAGTGCAAGGAGGAGAAAAAGAAAAAAAAGAAGAACAATGATTCAGATTCTGACAAGTCCTCTCAGGATGAAGGAGAAGCATTTGTCATTGCCTTGGCAACACATGCATCTAAGGATGTGTGGCTTATTGACTCTGGTGCATGAAGTATGAAGAATACGATGGTGGAAAGGTGTACTTGGGTGATGATTCTCATCTAGATATTGTTGGCCACGGAAGAGTCTTGATTTGATTCCCTATTGGATGATTTAAGGGAATCAATGGTGTTCTACATATCCCTGGTTTGACACAGAACCTTCTTTTTGTAAGTTGTAGACACCCAAAATTGTCCCAACTTTGTCCATGTCTAGCAACACCTTGTTAAAACATTATCTTAGACATCTTGTAGCATTTTGTCCTAATTTTCCTAATCCATTAAGCCAATTAATTAAATAAATTTTATTTATTTAATTAAAATCCTATTTAATCCCATCCTCATCCTACTTAGCTAATTAATTAAATAAATTTTATTTATTTAATTAATTCCACATCATATCCCAATCATATCCCATCCTCATCCCAATTAATTAAATAAATTTTATTTATTTAATTAATTTCTACACCATATCTTATCCCATCTTATTCATCTACCCAATTAATTAAATAAATTTTATTTATTTAATTAATTTCTACACCATATCTTATCCCATCTTATTCATCTACCCAATTAATTAAATAAATTTTATTTATTTAATTAATTTCCAACTCATATCCCAACTAATTCAAATATTTTATTTGAATTAAACACTCATCTTTTATCACATTCCAACACTTGTCTAGTCAATCATGTGTTGTAATACAACTTTAATTCAAATTCTTCACATGCACAACTAATGGGACCTAATTTTAGTATTTATCTACACAAGCACACCTAAGCCTTATCTTCCCTTGCCACATGTCAATTGACTACAATTTCTTAATGTGCAAGGAAACCTAACTTAATCTTATCCATCCATTTCATCTAAAGCCCTAATTGATCCTAGCCATCCATTTGAATCAAGCCAAACCTATAAAACAAGCCTCTCTTGAGACATTAGAGAGGAGATTAGAGAGGATTCTTCTTCATGCAACGTCACTCTACTGAATTTTCATCTCAAGCCATTATCCATCATCTTCAATCCATCTAGCTTGCATCTATCAACCATCAAGCATCCATTATCTATCTCCTTATCAACGTTATGCTGCGGAATCGAGCAATCAACACAACAAAGCGATCAATCAATCGAGCTCATCTTGCATCTTCGAGGTATTGAATTATTTGGGTTTAGGTTATGCATTTCAATTGTTTGATCATTTCCATTTATAAATCCAAATTTTTCATTATACATAAGTAAATTGAATGATGTGGGTGTGCAGGTTGTTTTCTTGAATGGAGGATGCAAGATGACTAGAGGATCTATGGTGTTGGCTAAGGGTGTTCAGATTGGCACTCTATTTCAACTTGACACATGCACAGTACCATGCAATAGTGCCTCTATTTCAAAGAAGAGAGCATTAAAGTCTTCATCCTCACCATTGGAACTAGCATTGAAGAAGGCTATTGCACCAACTTTCGATGGTCATGCTTTTTTGGGTACCTAAGGGTGCTCATTCTATGGAGATGAAACGTCCAGCTGAGAAGACAATGTTATGGCACCAAAGGCTTGGTCAAATTGGTGAAAAGGGTTTATGGACCCTAAAGAATTAAAATCTTGTTAAGGGTATGAATGATTGTAACCTTGAGTTTGATTTCTGTGAACATTGCATTTATGGAAAACAAAATTATGTTCATTTTTATTCCAATTCTCACAAATCTTCTGAGGTGTTAGACTTGATTCATTCTGATGTGTTTGGTCCTATTAATGTTCCTTCGATTTCAAAATCTATTTAATTTGTTTCATTTATTGATGATTATAGTAGAAGGACATGGGTGTATTTCCTTAGAAGTAAATATGAAGTTTTTAATAGATTCAAAGAGTTCAAAGCTCTTGTAGAGAATCAGAAGGATGGAAAGATTAAGTGTTTGAGGACTGATAATGGTGGTGAGTACTGTTCAATAGATTTCGACAAGTTTTGTAAAGAATAGGGGATTCAGTGGCACAAGACAACTCCGTATACCCCTCAGTAGAATGGAGTTGTAGAAAGGATGAATAGAACATTGATGGAGAGGGCAAGGAGTATGCTAAGTGGAGCTAGTCTTGAACAAAAGTTCTGGACTGAAGCTATTGCTACCGCTTGTTACCTTGTTAACAGGTCTCCTACATCAGCTCTCATTGATAAGACACCTATGGAGGCATGGTCTGGTAAAAATCCTTCATTAAGACACATTCAAGTATTTAGTTGTGAGGCATATGCACATGTGCCTAAGGAGAAGAGGTCTAAGTTGGAGAACAAGGTTGTAAAATGTATCTTCATTGGTTATGGAATTGGTGTGAAAGGGTACAATCTTTGGGATCCAGTAGCCGAGAGAGTTCTGTATAGTAGAAGTGTTATCTTTAGAGAGCTCAATCCTTCTTCTATTGTCTTGCAGCAATAGAAAGAAGAGAAGAAAGATGATGTGGTTCAGCTTCCTTCCACCCCTAAGAAAGTTGAACTGAAAACATCTATTGGACCTGATAATGAGGAGAGCTCTAGCAGCTCTAAAATTTTAGGAGAAGATGAAGAACCTCAACCTCAACCTTTGAGGAGGTCCACATGGATAAGGTAGCAACATGATAGGTTTGGTTACTCATTGCATGATTCTAGTTGTATTTTTGCTTTAATTTCTAACACTGATGAGCCTAGAACTGTGAAAGAGGCTATGGATATGAAAGATGCAAGTTCCTAGAAGGAGGCCATGGAAGAGGAGATGGCTTCTTTGGAAAAGAATAATACTTGGGACTTGGTGCCTTTTCCTAAAGGATGAAAACCTGTTGGATGCAATGGGTGTTCAAAAAGAAATTCGGTGTAGATGGAAGTGTTGAGAAATATAAGGCCAGATTGGTTGCGAAGGGGTATTCTCAGGTGGATGGAATTGACTATGGTGAGATTTTCTCTCCTGTTGCAAAGTTGACATCTATTCGGTTCATGTTATCTCTTGCAACAGTGTATGATCTAGAAGTGGAACAGATGGATGTGAAAACAACTTTCCTTCATGGTGATTTGGAGGAGGAAATCTATATGTCACATCAAGAGCACTATGTGGTGAAAGGTAAAGAAAATATGGTTTGCAAGTTAAAAAAGTCTTTGTATGGTCTGAAACAGTCTCCTAGGATGTGGTACTAGAAGTTTGATACCTTTGTGTTGAGTATTGGATTTCAGAGATCAAAATTAGATCATTGTGTTTATTATAAGGTTGACAATGATCGCATTCTCATTATTGCATTATATGTTGATGATATGTTACTCATTGGGAATGGTACAAGTGTGATTTCTGATTTGAAGTCTCAGTTGTCAACACAGTTTGAGATGAAAAATCTAGGGGCAGATCGGTACATTCTGGGAATGGAAATCAGAAGAGACAGAGCAAATAGAAAACTTTGGTTAGGCCAGAGTGAGTATATCAATACTATGTTGGAGAGATTCAACATGATGGATTGCAGACCTTTGACTATTCCTATTATGATGGGGACAAAGTTATCTTTTAAAGATTCTCCAAAGTCTCCTTCTGAGATAGAGTATATGAGCAGAGTTCCTTATGCAAGTGCCATGGGCAGTTTGATGTATGCAATGGCTTGCACAAGACCAGACATTGCGCAAGCAATGGGAGTCCTTAGTTGATTTATGACTAATCCTGGACGGGTACATTGGGAGGTAGTGAAGAGAGTGTTAAGATATTTGTAGGGTACTTCTGAGTATTCCTTATGTTATCATGGTTATCCTACAGCACCTTGGCATTCACTTTGTATTCATGGATTTGTGGATTTAGATTGGGCAGGTGACATTGACAGCAGGAGATCCACCAGTTCTTATGTATTCAGTATGTTTGGTGGTGCTATTAGTTGGATGAGTAAGTAGCAACCTGTGGTCACTTTGTCCACTACTGAAGCTAACTACATGGTAGAAACTCATGCTTGTAAAGAAGCCATTTGGCTTAAAAGACTATGTTCTAATGTTAGGTTTGATGTAGGGAAAATTACTATTTGTTGTGACAGTCAGAGTGCCATATGTTTGGCAAAGAATCCTACTTTCCATGCAAGGACTAAGCATATTGATGTCCAGTACCATTTTGTTCATGACATGGTGGAGGATGGGAAGGTAAACTTAGAAAAAGTTGAAACTTTGATGAATGTTGCAGATTCCTTGACAAAACCTGTGAGCACAGAAAAGTTAAGATGGTGCTCTTAGTCTATTGGCCTCATAGCCCCTAGAAATTAAATCATGGTGTTATTCCTTTTGCTCTTGTAAGGTGTTCGACAAGTGGGAGAATGTTAGGAAAGGTGTCTCAACCTTACAACTTCGAAATCTTACTATTCTTCCTAGTTTTGGTCTTTTTGGATACCCTTTATCTTGGATATTGGTCTAGAACTTTCAAAGTTTCCAAAAGTTTCCAAACGAGCTTAAAATGGCAAGACTTATTAGTTTTAGTAAGTTTTTCATTTGAGCTCAGATTGACCTCATTTATTTCTAGAAGGTGCGGAACAGCTAAGTGAACATCTTGGGTGAGTTTCGACTCAAGATCATATCTGGATTGTGAGATATTAAAGTTTCTATTTTTTTTAAACTGCTGAAAAAGTTCTGAACTCAAATTTTGGGTATCAAACCTTCTCTAAACATCTCAAAAAAATTTGTAACTAGAGAAGTGGGTTACAGGGTGATAGAGCACTTCATGAGCTTTCCAACGCATAAAATAGTTCATCAATTGGACACCTGGATCAAAAGTTATGGCCTCCAAAAGTTGGACCTTCAATTTTGAGAAATGTAAAAACTTGTTGGACACATAAAAGAGCTGTAAAAGGGAGAGTTACATGTGGTGGTGTGTTGTTTGGCACATCATGAGGCATCTTTGATTGGAATATAATTTGGGTGCCACTTTTGGATGGTTTCATCTCATGGTTTTGTAATTACCGTTGGCAGTGTGTTGTATTGTATCTCCTATATATCAGGAACTTGAGATGGAGGTTGTATGTAGAATCTTTTAGATGTTGAATTACCTCCTAGATCTCTGATTAGGTATACTCTTATAAAATCTTTCTCTGCAAGTATATTGTAATCTTCGTAATTTCTAAATAATATATTGGGTGGCTTTGGAGTGTGGGGTTTTTTACCCGTAAGGGTTTTCCCCACGTATATCTTGTGTTGTGAGTTTTGTGTTTGCATTTAGAAATTGTTATCATTTTCTATTAATGTGCATCTTAATATGTAACTGTGAAAGAAATTTGCATAAATCTCTCCTCATTAGATCAGTGTAGGAAGTGTTTTTCACATACCTTGCTTCCTTTCAATCTGAAGGTACTATTCAATTTCCCATCAAATTAGGTCCATCCCTAGTGGAAATCACTTGTCAAGTCCTAGACCTCAATATTCCATATAATATCCTCCTAGGATGCCCATGGATTCATTCCATGAAGTTTGTTCCTTCCACCTATAACAAATGCATCAAAATTCCATTTAATGATCAAGTTACCATTTATACCAACCCAAATCCTTTTGAATTTTTCCTAATCAATGACAAGGCCCAACCATCTACCTCATATATTGATCCATCCAACTTAACCTCTTCATCGAAGTCACCCCCATCATCATGTCAACCGAGTCCCTCCATATCAACAATTCTCATGAATATTCCTTAATATCCATCTCCAAATCCTCCATAGCATGAGCATGCTAGTACTAGTCACTCCTCACACCAAGATCAAGAATCCTTAAGCCATCTTAATGATACTCTTTATAAGGGAAATATCATCTCAAGTTTGGAATCATACACCAATCCATCTACTATCCCCCCTCATCCATCCATCCATATGGAACCTCCATCATATAATCCTACCAACCTTCAAAATACTAATCCATTAAGCAATCTACAATGCACTTGAAGTGTAAACTATCAAATCATCCACCTAAACTCAATCCAAGTCTTGATCCTATAATAGCCAACCCTAACACCCCTCCACCTAATCTAAATCCCAATCCCATTATTCCTCCATTGGATCCCAATATTACACCTTCCACCCTCATTATCCATCCATTATATTCTGAATCCACCCATATACTAATGAAGGATGTGATCCATTAGATACTAGCAAGGAATCAACCACCACCCTCATGCCATAAAATTTCTATCCTTGAAACTATCCAAAAACCTTCAAATGTCATGCCTATTTCTCCAATCCCATCTCGTAGTTCAAAAACTATCCAAGAACCTTTAATTTTTCTCAAAGATCCACCTACCATAAGCCCAATTCATTCCCCACCATACATTGAACCTATCCAAGAAACCTCCATTCCTATCCAAACTCAAGATTTATGTCAAGGGTCAACTCCAAAGTATGATCAACCTTGCTCCTTACCAAATCAAGATCAAATCCATTCTATTCAACCTATTCATAACTTATATCTTTTCTATGATCAAGATATTATCTATGATCAAGAGCTTGTCACTCCTTCCACTCATGGTCCCAATAATATCCATGCTCATGAAACCTCCACCACTCCTATCCATTCTCCACCTACTCCTATCCATCATCCCACAGTATCCACTCCCCTTGATGAGACTCTTGGTCCCCACAAACACATAGATATTCAAATAAATAGCTTGGAGCTTAATAAGCATAATGAGATTAATCAAGATCCTAATGATCTATTGTCATCCAATATTGACCATATTGTAAATCCACCACCATATCCTATTGGTCTTATTATCTTCCTTCATGAATGTTCTTCCCTAGGATAGAAGCAACCATTGTCTATCACTTCTCCATCCAATAATGAGCTCAAGTATAATGTCCAAAAGACACATAGTCCCATTGTCCATCGCATACTCCAAAAAATGAACTATCAAGGTAAAGGCTTAGGCCTTCATGAACAAGGTATTTTGGAGCCCATCCATTCAAAATCCCTACATGATCATATTGTTTTGGATATACACCCCAAGGAAAACAATCTCAAGATGTTGGTAATACCTCCATGCCTCCTAAATCTACATCCTTCCACCCTAAATCTCATACATCGTATCATACTCCTAAAGCATATGTTTCCATCCCTCCTCCATCATCCTACAAACCCAAAAAGCATGTGATGATCCATCTAACTCCATCCACTTTACCTCCACTTCTTCCAACTCCTAACATCCCTCCATCCACTTTACCTCCACTCCTTCCAACTCCCAATATTCCCATCCTCAAATCCCCTTATCACTTTAGCCACAAATCCATCCATACATCTCGTTCCTATAAATCCCCTACAATTCCTAATCATGATCAACAAATGCACACATTGACTAAACATGAAGGTATCCCAAAAACCCCTATGGGATTCAAAAATAAAAATTTGGATGCCTCCGCCCATAAAACAAAAAACCCTAATGATCCTCATGCCTTAGGGCACTAATGTAAAGAATCAAAGCAACATTAAAACTCAAAAAGGGTACCCAAGTCCACATCTCAAAAAAATAATTTCAAAACCAAAATGGTTTGGGTCCCCAAGAAAAAAGAACCTAATTCAAATGGAGCATCCACACTCCTAAAATCCCAAACATCCCACTCCCCATCACAAAATCTTAAAATTCATAAGTCTATTTGGGTCCCTAAAGTCCTAAATAGGCAATCTCCTAAGAAAACATCTCCATTACTCCCAAATCCCCCTTTCAATAAAAATCTTCAAAATCCAATTCGGTGTGTGCAATCATCGGTCTTGGTTCCCTTCCACTCCACAACACTCCCACATACTTCCATCTCCCCATCTTCCATCTACTATCCTACTTATTTCTTCCATCATGTCCCTATGGTCCATGCTTTTGCATTAATACTTCTATCTATCTCTTTATCTCCATCCTAAATCTACTATCATCCCATCCTAATCTCCATCATAATCAATGATCTATACATAATCCACTATCTTCTATCCATCCTTTAATGAATCTTTCATAACCCACATCAAAATCCACTATCCACTTTAGCAATATTTCTATCATGCCATCCCCTACTAACATCTATGAGCATAATGGCAGTTGACATGGTTCATGTACGGTGACATCCCTCTCTAGTAGGACTTTTACCTTTCATGGAACTAGATTCTTGAGTCCCTTTTATTCATATCTAACTATCCCCTCCAAATCCCTTTAAAAAATAAAATAAAATAAAATAATAAAGATAAATCCTTCGTCTAATGGTGAAAACCATTTTATGGCACCTTTGATAAGTACCATGATGAAAACCTAGCAAACAGATGTCATGTGTAGGTGACTATCTATGTGATTTATACTTAGGAGCATATTGTCTCACCTATCCCATCTCATATCCTATCATTTGTCATCCTATCTTGCCATCCTTATCCATTTTATCTATCATACCTTCCTCATTACACCATCCATTTTCCCTTCTTCCTTTTGATCTTGATGAGGGTAGGGGTAAATGTTGAAAAATGCATTTGACACCTCTTGTCATACTTCAAATTCAATCCATCCATTTTTTAAGCATATCCTCCATACATCCATCTAATGTACTAAGTCCATCCATCCCTTCCAAGTATTATCCCCATCATGCATCCTAATAAGCATCACCTTGCCAAATCATAAGGCATAATATTTAGAGTAGGGGCATGTTATTCCTCTACAACATAGTCCTTGGAGATCACATCCTAGGCTTCCTCCATCCATATATCATATATCTCATCTCCATTATCCTTCTATCACCACTTCTGGCATCCATCCATACTCATATCTTTATCCTATCATCCATCCAAGTACTACATTTATCTTATCAATCATCCTTTTTATCCACCCATCCTTCCTACACACTTCCTATTCATTTCTTATCACTACTCCCTTTATCCATCCATCTATCATTAATCACCCTTTCATTCATTATCCTAAATCACCCAACTTTCCCATCCTTATTTCTAGACTTGGTGCTCCCTTGTCACTAGTTATCATTTAGAGACCACAATCCTATCCAAATGCAATACAATGCATTGCCAATCAAAAGCAATTCAACCAAAGCCTCATCCCAAACATTCCAATGCAATGATCCTAGTCTTAATACTAAAGCAGTCAATCCATCATAAGCAATACTCCTCCATGCAAATTCATCTTAATCAATCAATCATCATCATTATTAGAATATCTCATTCCCAATCCTCATGTTGTTCTCAGGATATATCATTCCCATATCAACAATAGAATCCTTGCATTGTTCTTAGGATATATCATTCCCACATCAACAATGCTATCAATCAATTATCATCATCATCAATGGGATAAATCATTCCCACATCCTTGTGTTTCTTTAGGGATATATCATTCCACACAATTACAACACTATCCAACCTAATTAATCGATCCAATCAATTCAATCATCATCATCAAGCTATATCATTCCCAATCCTTCACGTTGTTCTAGGGATAAATCATTCCCACATCAACATGCCATCATCATCATCATCAATACACTCATTTATTTTTAGCTTGACTAGGGGCAATATAGCGTTTATCTATGTCTCTTGTATGCATGCTTTGCTTGTTTTGCTTGTAAGTGTTTTTATCATTGTTGTCTTGCTTCGGTCTTAGTCCTTGTAGCATACCTACCACTTTTTCATCATGGTCCTTCATACCATGTTGGCTTAGGCATATTTTTGCTAGTGACTTTCAGTCCATTATGCATTTGACACATCATCACCCTAGTCTTCATACCTTGGTGCATAATGTCTGATGCTATATCAAACATCAAGTTGCTCAAACTAAATCAGCATAACTCTATCTCCTTCCCTTCATTTCCTTTTTCAAGAGCATATTCATCTCCTTCATCCTTGCATATCATCTTCAGGGGGCATCATCTACCAATCCTTCATTTTTATGAACCCCAATCCAATCCAACCCATTCTATCTAAATCCAAAACCTATGTTTTAATCTTCTTTGAAATGACATTGCCTCTCAACATTGTCTCAAAGAGGAACAAAATGTAGACATCAAAAAGTTGACCATCGATAAATTCCCTAAGTCCTCCTTCACATGAAATTTAATTAATTAATTACATTTCCCTCATCCCTGATTATCCCTAAGTCTTCTCTTCACATGAAATTTAATTAATTTTAATTAGTTAATTAAATTTCCCCTTTTAACATCCCTTTTCGTAAATAATAAATTAAACTTGATAAATTTAATTTATTATTTACAAACCTAAAAACCTAAATAAAAAATTATTCGTAGAAAATTAAAAATATAAAAAGTCATTCTTTCACCTACCTTACCGTTCACCTAACTACCCTGTTATTTAAACTGTCTCGCCAAACATTATAAAAACCCTACCTTATTTTCCAATTTGATAACAATTGATTGAAACGATTTTATCAAGTTATGTTGGAAGAAAACTGAGAAACCACATTTGAAAAACATTTGGTAACATTTACTTGGCTTTTATTATTATATCATTAATCTTTTTCTATTGCATTTGATACAGATTTTAGGGTTTTAATTTCAAAATCCTTTTCAATAAAATTTATATCTTGTGTAAACAGTAAAATTTCACTAAACCTTTTGAGATGAGGGCCTTATCAATAGTAACCCATTTTTTTATGATAACATCAAATGTTGAAGCACAATGCACTTAAAGGTGAAAATCCATCTCCTAGTTGAGATTTTTTACAAAAATGTTAACATGTAGTTTTTTAGGAATGGGCCAAGGAAATCAACTTGCAAGATACCTCCAAGTAGGTAGAAAATCTTTCACTATTTCATTGCTTAGAATTGCATAAGTCTAGCATTGTGAGCTCATGTTCAACATTATAAGATATGTGTGCCACAAAGTTCTCATATAAGTCAACAAATGAGGTAGTACATCATAGAGGTAGTTGCATGAACCACTTTAGTGCTTGGCCTCCTAAGCTCTTAGGGAAGAGCCTTAACAAGTATAAATCACTATAAGAAAATTCTTGATAGGCCATAAAGGATTCCTTAACATGATCTCAAGGGTCTACTTTTCTTTTATACTTGTCAAATTTGGGCACCTCAAAGCCAAGAAGAAAAGGTGTCATTGTGATACTATGGTTAAAAGGTTAGGGACACAAGTCTTCAAACTTATAGTGTTCACATTGATTCATAGTCCCAGTTTGTAATCCTTTAAGTGCATTATTCATCTTTTTCCACTCTTGATCAAAAGAACTTTCTCTAAGAGGTGGGTTAGGAGTTATATAATTAATGGATCTAAAAGGTGGAGGTTTTTGAAATGGCAAATGAAGTGGATTTGAAGATGCAAATGTTGATTGATAGTTTGTTTAGTATGATGCCAAAGGTGGATTTGTGAATTGGTAGGAAGAGGTTTGATAAAGTGAGGTTGGTTGATATGAATTTCAATGGAAGGATATGTATGATGGAAGTGAAGAATGAGTTGGAATAGCTTGAGGGATTAATAATGGTGGAAGTGAATGAATGAGGTTTGACATTGATGGAAATGAAGATTGGGGTCGATTTGAGAAAAAAGTGCCATACCAATGGAACATTTGTGATGAGATGGTGACCCATGAGGATGTGACAAATATTGATTTTGCTAATTTTAATGATGGGAAGCATTAGGTGAGAGTTGATTCTCCTGATTAAACTAATACATGTCCCATTGGTGTTTCAGGATACAAGAAAGAGTTTTCTCTTACTGATGTGGGTTGGATGATGAAGCATGATCATAAGAATGAAGAGGTGGTGGTGGAACATTACCGCCCACCTGTAGGTTAATGTGATAATTACTATGATCATGATTTTATTGAGGAGGATGCACCCAACGATTATCAATAGTTTGTGGTGAATCCTAAAGGATGATTTGGTTTAGTTTTGTTTTATCAAAGTAGTGGAGAAGTTTAGCTCCTTCGCTAAGAGGATGTTCTAGGAAATTATCTTTATATCTAGAAACAAGGAAATCCATCATGTTATGAGTCTGATCATCATTTATGAAGTCCATATATTTTAGTGAGTACTCAGGGTATTTATTAAGACCTCCAACATCACTAACATTGTCAGGGTATTCAAGAGGTGATGAAGGTCCAACTTGTGAGGTATGCCAAAAACTTGATCCAAAAGGATTATTATCATAAGGGTGCATGTTCTTCTCTTAGTACCTTGTGGTAGGGGGCATACGATGATTGATTTTGTTTGAAATGAAATAGATTAATGGGGAAAGAAACCTTGAACTCAATTTGACAAAAGGATGACTTTGAATAGACTTGAGTTTAAATTCTAATGTAGATAGGATGAGGATATGATTTTATGATGTGGTTTGATGAGGGAGAAAATTTTTCATTGATTAGAAAGATTTAAAATTTAAACTAGATTTCAAGATGTTGATTGGATGGATTGATGAAATTGGATATATGTACTTAAGATAGGTAAGTTCTTAAGTTAGATGAGATAACATTGGATTAGCTAGACTTAAGATATGCTAGGTTCTTAGGTAAGCTATGATTAGAGAATTGTTGTGTGGTTACACAACACACCCCATTTTTCCCTAGCAAAATAGGGACCCAACTTTTTTTCTTTTGCTTGGATTTTTTGTTTCCCCTTGCCTTGGGCAGTATGGTAAAAACTAGAAACAAATGAATGTCGGGATCTTATACTTAGCATGTGTGGATCTTGAAATCTAGATCAAATTTTCAAAGTCAAAATTTCTTCTTATAAACCCTATCAAGTGAAAGAGAATAAAATTCTAAGCAGGTTTGCCTTTTAAAGCACCAAGACATTCCCTAAGACCAAGAAGTTATGCTCGGTCAAAGTTTAGTCAAACAGTCTTAGGGATGTGCATATTGTCCTAATACCCAAACATTAACTTAATGTCCTGGCCCAAGAATTCAGAAAGTAAAACTTAATATCCAAACATTCATGAATGTGCAGACATCCAACTTAACATATTGTGTTGGCTGAATGTCATGCGCATAAAGTCACTTAGTGTAGATACTAGTAGGTGTGCAAGTTAACTTAACATCTAGACCTTAGTTTAATGTCCAGACATTCGTTAATATCCTGATGATGTGTCTTGATTGACTTTTCAATTGGACATAAGCTATCGACATTACACTTGAGCACTTTGTTGGTGCCTGAATTGACTGTCAGTTTTTGAGCAATTTTTCATGCAGGCACCTTCCCAAAAAATCCAAAAAATTTCTAAGTTTTGGGGCCCTTCAGTGTTTTTCAGCATCAGCATCATATTTCTTTAGGAGGGGGTCATCATGATGTGCCATTGGTGTGACTTTGCTTATCGGGTGAGCTGGTGAAGGGTCCACCGATGGTTGGTGTCCAGCCAATGGATTGTGGTTTTGAAGCTTTCATCAAGTGTTCATCGGCATGAATTTTGTTATCGGTGGAAGAATTTTTGGCTCCACCGATGTGTTTGGTCACACCGACGGGGGATGTCCATCAGTGTGAATTGTGCTCTCAGTAGAGGAATTTTGTGGTTCTCCGATGTGGTTTGTCTGGCCGACGCGGAGGGTGGTCTGTGGAATCGAAATTGTGAGCTCGTCGGTAAGAGTATTGCTATCGGCGAGGGGATTTTCAGCTGGGCCAATGGTTGTGGTCTTGCCGACAAAGGTAGGTTGGTGACCATCGGGGTGACATAGACTGTCAGCCAGGCAGGTGAAGGGTTTGTCGATAGTCTTTGTTTGGTCGACAGGGGATTGCGGAGGCTTCGTCGGTGAGATCGATGTGATCAGTGAGAGAATTTTTGGGCGAGCCGATGGAGGCGGTCTCGCCGAAGGAAGTGGGCTATCGGTAGGAGTTAGGCCGATATGCTATTGGTGGAAGGTTCATGGGTTGAGCGGGGCAAAATGCTCGACACTTATTATGCTTGTGGCCATGCTTATAAAGTGTTGGAATGGTCTCTGTAGGACCAATGTGGGATTTTAAATCTTATAGATATGTGGGTTTTCTTGATAGTCTTGGTCACACCGATGGCATGATACGCAATGTAGAACATGTATATTGGGTGCCTACGTGGCACATTTTCACAAGTTGGTGACTTTTCAACATGAATTTGGTGCCATCAATTTTCAAGCGATGGAGGGATCGACGGTCATGTTTTAAAGTTGAAGTGTGGGTTTCTCTTGTGCCTTGAAGTGTGTTTTGAGTGGGAAATTTCCATTTGGGCATTGCGATAGTCTCCATGTGAAGATGTGTGTGGTTGAGCCATTAATGGCAAGATTATGCAGAGGCATGGGTAGGTGATTTACAGCCATGTACTAGATTTGTGATGAAGAGTTCTCTAACGGTGGCACAAGGCTCAAGTTCATCTGCTCCCTGTCCTTCTCTTGCTTCTCCATGTTTTGTCTCCTGCTACATTGATGACTTTTGATGAGCACCATTCTTTTCATGAGTAATGTATCTGGCAAATTTTGAAATCTGCCATGTAATTAATGCTGAGGACCTTCCTTGCTATATTTAGCAGGTTGTGTTTCTCATTCTGTGGTGGTTGAAAAACTGGACATATTTGGCTCTGTAATAAAATACAATTGGTTTTGGTTTCTCTGTATAGGAGGTCTTGTGAGTTTATGTATCTCTTGTTGTATGTCTCATGCATGAATCTACTGATTTCATGATTGATTTTATATGAGTAATGCTGTATTTGCATGTGTTTTGTTAATTCTGTCTCCAATATTGCATGTGTCCTTCTAAATCTAGATATCTAAGGGGTGTCTGGTATTCTAGAATATAGAATTCCTATATTGAATGCTTGATCTTTCAACTTCTGCTCAAGGGGTATATTAAAGTGTTTTCAGATTGAGTATTAGGAAGGGTATACTGCAATAGGGATACCTTAAGTAGAGATAACTTAACACTCTATTCTGGGAGGTATTTGTAAGGAAAATACCACAAAATCCCCTTGAAATCCAGTTTTATTGTGTTCATGCTAATCATTCACAGGTGTATGTCTACGGACTCCAAGCCCTAGATAGGCACCAATCTAGCTCTGTGTTGAGGTTATACACCAGGTCCAGTTTTGTATCCAAACACAAAATCAAATCATTTCATACTTCCATCTGTTAGTTGTAGGAGTAGGAAACCCCTACATGCTCTCATCCCTAATCAAACACATATGTCCAAGAATGTTGCCAACCTTGTGATTTGTTACACAAATCTTGGTCCATACATGAGATTATTCTGCCTATTGCTGTCAAGTTAAATCCTTATGTCATTGAGCTAGTCAAGGTCATATATTTATCAAATAGGGACACCCCCCTTGGTGCGGTAGAACCAGAAGTGAAGGGGAGGAGCTCATGCAACCTCCTGTATTTAGTTGGCTGAATCTGCCTGTGCATTAGAACTGGCAAACCCTAATGCTGATTCAGAAGAAAAACCAACACACTTAACATCTAAACTTTGCCCCAACCACCTGATGATGTCATCCGATCTCACCATAGAGAAATAACAAAAGATGATGACATTATCTAGACATTAAGAGAATAGAACATTTGACATTTTAACATTTGGACATTAACTTAATGTATGGATTTTCACCAATATCCTTATGACATCATTTTCTCCTCCTATCGAAGGAACCACCTTAAACCTTGACATCATCAGCACATTTAGACCCAGGGATATTTCATAAAGCTTAACATCTAGATATTTCTTAATATCCCTATCCCTATTGGTTGTAAACATAACATTAATACACGCCATGAACCAATCCGATAGTGCCATGTGGCATAGAGTTGACTTTTCAAAAGGCTAGACATTTCTTCATATCTCAACATTCAAGATCAAAGGTAAATACCTTTGGATATTAAAGACCTGATACCTATTCCTTAGTCAACATTGACCAACGTCTACATGACGTCATCCTCATGTCTAGATATTCCAAAAAGTGAAGCATATTATTCAAATATCTAGACTTTCGTTTATATCTCGACATTGCAAATAATATCGCAAAAAGGGGTTGTTGGCCATTCAAACTATCAAATTAGAGGCCACCACCTATAGCGATCTTAGGGAATTTTAAATAAATGTCCATACCCGATGGATTTAGCTTTAATTACACCATAATCTTGCAATTTTAATTCATAAAAGGCAAATCTTGATCATTTTAAACTTACCTAAGCATCCATAAGAAAGATTTACAGAGCTATGATGTGCATATTCAATGGTATCTAGTAAATGGTGATCATATAGTATAAAGAGTGCATATCTAAACATCTTTAATCAGGTTTAAGCTTAGTAAAAAGGTATGTAATAGTGAAACCCTACTTTTGTCATTTATGGTAACATAGTAAAGGTAAACCTTTGTAACTAGGGTAAATCTTATATGCATATGCATGCATTATGCTCTGTAAATAGTAAAATGTGAGTATATTGAGAAAATTAACATGAAACCAATAACTTGAAATGCATTTTGAGACATGTACACCTATCATTGCAGGATACAATAGAAGCTAGGAAGCTTAGGAATGAAGTAGAATTCAAGACCACCATGTTTGCATCAATAGGAGGTGCTGGTTTCCATTTTGGGAAGATAGGTGATACTCATGCAGGCAATACAGATGTGGATGAGTGGATGGAAAGGTCTATACAAGGTAGAAGACATCCTATTCTACAGAAGATATACAATTCAGGGATGTGGCATGCAGAGGGTTTACCATATCTGGCAAACACCATTATGTTGATAGTGGCCTATGTAGAAAATTTATAACAAGAAGACTAGAAGAGTAGAGAGACGGTAGAGCATATGTTGATTTCTCAATGAAAGGAATTACAAATGCATTTCATTTACCGATAGGTCCCAACCTTTTCAAGATAAATCTTGAAGACCTAGAAAAAAATACAAGAACAACACTAGTGATTGTAAGAAGATAATGTTCTCATACTAGAGGTCCTAGAGCAACACCCACAAGGTAGCAGCTAAATTGCCAATTAATTTGTATAAGTTTAACTTCACTTTGAAGGTTCAATATATGAATGGTCATGTTGAGCTAGATGAAGGGGAAGTCTGATGCTAGATGTTTTGAGCCTTGGATGTATGGGTTGATAAGGATGGTGGAAACAACAGACACCTAGATTCAATGGGCATACTTTATTAGTGACATCTTGGATGAGAATATGAGGATATTTGGAGGGGCAATAGTGCCTATTTTATATGAATTCATACATTATATATGCATGTGCTACACAATCAACATTCTCTTTCCTGCAGACAGTAGGCAGAGTAGGCAGAAATCTTGGAGATGTGAACATGATGAAATATAGACTTTCCCATACTTGCAAACACACACTCTGATACCACTAATGAAAGATGGGTCTCACAAAACCCTCACAAAAACATATTCAAAATTAACAACAGCAAACAAGATGCACAAATATGTAGCAATATTTTTATTTTCACCATTTAACTTGCAACATTGTTTGACAATTTGAAAGAAATCTGATTACAAAAGTTTGTGCAACCATACTAGCTAAAGAAAATCATTAAAAAAAAAATATAAATCTCCTAGGGGACATCAAAGACCAACAAAAACAAACTCTAGATGCTTCCCCTTTCAAACCATCCTCCTACATTGTAAAATTTACTCCCCAATCTGAAATATTCAACAATCAAATTTATTGATCTTCAAACATGGATTCCATAATCCATTTACTGCTGCTATACACCTTCAAAATCTATAATAAAATGTCTTCTCACCTCCTCCTAGGAAAAGCAAATCCTTCTTTTTCCTTCCCCCAAAAATCTGCAAGAATAATCCCTAAAAAATTGTTAAAAACCCCTTAATAATGACTCCACTAATTCCATTTCCTATAGCTTCACATTTTCCAACACCCAAACTAGAAGAATATTTTTGAAAATCCATAAAAAAAACATTAAATGTTCCATAAAAACAAAATAAAATCCATTATCAACAAATTGTCAAGAATAAGTAACAACTAGATTCCCACTTCCTAGAAAATAGCTCTAATTTCAGAAAAAGAATATGCCAACTCAACATGGGGTCCCAAATCCTCTAGATACATTTGAGGAGCATTAATGTGTTGTCTTCAAGCATAACTCCCCAAAAATCTATGCCTAGATTCCCCTTTTGAATTTCCACTTCAAATTGCCTTTATTAATTTTACACTCCAAAATTGTCTCCTAAACTATCTCCCACTCCTAGATTTTGCAGCATTATTATTTTTTGCAATATTATAATAAGGCCAATTCATTTAATATATTATTTAGGCCTAATATTGCATTTATTTTCCAACTTTCAAATTACCAAACTATAGGAAATTAAAACATTTTCTTTTTTGGTTGATGAGGATTGCCATTGACCGTGGACGCTCTTGCATCAGACACCCAGGTTAAGAAGTTTGTGAGCATACACTCACAAATATGTGCACAAAAAAATTGCTATCTCTTTTTCCTCTTTTTCCAGCATCTACCTAGAACACTTCCCATACTTCTCCAATTGCATTTCACTCTCTTCTTTCTTCTGCCATACGTCAAAATCCTCCACGAAGCATTTTCCTCAACCTCCTCTGCAACATATGCATAAACTACATCATGGAAATCAAATGTTTCCATCTGCTCTTCTACATACATTTCTTCTTCCTCACATTCTTCTACCTTATCATCTTCCTCTCCTATCACCATTTCATCTTCATTCATATCAATGCATTCTTCATCATCACTGAAATCAAGAAAATTAAATCTTACCACTTTTCTTTCTACTGTTGCAATATTTTCCCTTTAACCTTCAGCTACAACATCTCCCTTGTCTCTTTCTTCTTTCATACCTTCAACAAGTCCAACTACTGAAATCTCTTCAACTACATGCAAGCCATTTTCATCTACATCATTCAAATGAAAAACATCAAGTCTTACCTTGCTAATCTCCTCTTTTCTTTTCTTTATAGCTTCTTTTTTCTCATCAACCTCCATTGTAATTTCTATTTTGATGCCTTCATCAAGGCATGCTACTAAAATCTCTGGCTTTTCTTCTTAATCCTCTTGTATGATGATCTCATCTTCACATTCTGTTGTAACTTCCTTCCTACATGCAAACAAGATATCACAACTAGAATCATGAGAATCAAACCATTCTTCTTCATGTTCTTCTAACACATCGCCCTACAAAAACTTATTCAATTTCTTATTTCTTGTCCCAATAAGAGATCTTCATCTTCACCCTTTTCTTTGTCAAATTTAGGACCTTTGAAACTTATTATTTCTACATACAAATATTCTTTATTTCCTTCATCAAAAACTTCCATTTTCTCTTCTTCATCTACTGCATTTTTCTCTTCTTCCTCACTCACTTTCTCCATGTCTTCCTAATGGAATGCTGCTGCAATTTATTCCTTTTCATCCTTTGCTATAACCTATTTGCATTCCATCATTGCATCTTCATTCTTCTTAATTTTGGCAACCTCTTATACATTCTCCTCTTCGCTTTTCACATCTTTCACTTCCTCAATCATAGTTGCACATGATTCATTATCTTGTTTGACCAATTCCTTTCATTTCCTTGCTTCCCATCTATCCAGTCTCACTTTAATGTTCTCCATCATCTCAAGGATCTTCCTCTTTTCATATTGCATCCATCCATCCCATACCATGAGCTTCTTCCTCAATAATATCCCCATCCTATTGGCTACAATCTATCACACATCACACTCTCAATTTATGTAATGCCCGCCATGAAATCCTAGAGACAACTTTAACTAAGCAATTAAAAGGAAAACTTTTTTTTTATAAAGAAGAAATGATACAAAACATAACATAGACTAATAGCATCAAGTTAAACTATCATCTCTAGGGATTACATAGCTGCATTATTGCAATTTAACAACAATCAACAATGTACATAGTTTAATCAAATAAACCAACTGAATCAAACTAGCATCTTTCATTACGACATCCAAATACATCAATAAGTTTGCACTAAGAATACAAGTACAAAATAGTTTATCTTACAAGAGGAATTACATAGTTTCATTGTTACAAAAGATCTTTTTCTAAATACATCAAATTACATAATGAAATCCACTGATACATAGATCTAGATGTAAATAGTACAAATAATTGTCTTCAAATACAAGTGCAAACTAGCATCCACTACGAGAGATACATCCACAAACCACAGCACCAGATAAACTAATGGAATAATGTACATCCACCCAACCATGTGGAACCCTGAGGTCCACCCCCATGCTAGGAGATAACAATCAGGTCCCACAAAGACAACAGTCAAGAAGACAATAGGCTAACATAAGCAAGGACTACACATGACTCCAAAACAACACCAGTCAATAAGGACATCACAAGTAACTCAAACATCACTTCCAGAGGTATTCACAAAACGAAGGGGAGAACACAACTAGAGAATGCTAGACTGCAATAGGAATGAGTGTCATCGCATGGTCCTAGCATGGGTTACCCTGACAGTCTCTAGTTAGACACTGGCCCACATCCATGGGTTACCCTGATAGTCTCTTGCTAGGTGCCATCCCCATAGGGTGACACATGCAGAACCAACATTCCTTTCGTGAGGACAAGGAAGTTGATTTTGCCAACCATGGCCTTCTCATCTCATCCTTAGCCTGAACGAGCACTATAGGCATGCGTGAGGCATCCAATTATCTTGATTAGAGTGAAAACTACCCAACCCTCTAAATTTATTATTAAGTTATCACTGGATTAACAACTTCTAATGGGTTACCCTGACAAGCCACTTTGGGCATCCGCCCCACATTGAAAGCCACTCCCCCTTCACTACATCTAGATTCTCAAAGCCCAAAACAAAACCCAAGCATGAATTATCACATTTCTCATCATGATACATTTACAACTCAAAATATACATCATTTCACATTACATAGAGCAAGGCATTACCCATCTTGTATAGTTATGATAACCACATGAATAGGTACACTAAGAAAGGCATTATCCATCTTGCACAGTCATCATAACCATATGAATAGGTACACTGAGCAAGGCATTATCCATCTTGCGCAGTCATCATAACCACATGAATCCATAAACAGAGGGGAGTCAACATATAACAAATACATATTCAACCATTAGCAAGATTACATAATCACAAGAGTCATACACACGACTACCCCTCTTGGCCTCTGAATCAACTTTCCCAAATGACACAAACACTTGACACACTAAACACTAAGGTCTCACATCACATTCACTCTGAAAGCACATCATAAACTAATACCCTTCAACAATATTTTTAAGGAAAGTAACATTAATCCAAGTATGATCAATCATCTAACAATTATAAAGTGAATCTATCTCAATAATACAGAACTGTAACTTTCTAATCACCAGTAGCAGTTACAATATGATCATAAGATATAAGTGTCCACGAGCAACAATATTTTAACTAATAATTCTCAAGACTTATTTTAAGTTCATTTAATTAAAATGATTGTGAACAACATGTAAATAACCCTAAGGCATACAAATTAAACACAACAATTATTTACACTATTTACACTGATGTAGATTTCATTAATAATCTAGACAATTTTATAAATACTATTAAATATAACTGTATAAGCAAGGCTAAAGCCTATAATATTAGAATGCTATAAATATCCTACACTAGTTAGAATCACATGATATAAAACCCAAAGCTACAATGAAGGAACCTTGTTCTAAGGTTAGCTTGAGAGGAAAGGAATACATAACAACAAAGCATTCCTATAGATCTAACATCTTCATCAAATCTACCTCACTTTTAACCACATGCATGTAAGATAGGATTAGCACAAAATGAATTTGTTGAGAAGGCTTTAGAAGCTACCAACAATGCAAAATGTGAAAGCATAGACAAGGCACACAGACTGATTGGTAGAATACCTCAAAGAGAGTCATATGATGGAAATCAATGATCATAGGATATGCACAAAATGAATTTGTTGAAAAATCTCAAAAAAGCCTAGTTCAAAAATATAGAGTTATTGGTGATGCAATTAACTGTTTTAACAGAGACGAAATGGGTGAGAGGTAGACGGTCACAAAATATTCATATCTCAAAAATGAAAAACTAGGTATGGTTGATTTTTGGATATAATTTAGATATCTAGGTAATACACCATATAAACAAATTAGAGAAATCTAGTTTGTAAAGTTAAAGTTATGGCTAACGCAACAGACTGCTGAAATAAAGATGAAATAGATGAAAGGTAGACAGTCACAAAATATTCATATCTCTAAAATGACAAATTGGGTATAGCTGATTTATGGATATGATTTAGATATCTAGGCCATACACCATATACGAAAACATTAGAGAAACCCAGTTCGTAAAAAGAACGTTATGGCTAATGTAATAGATTACTAAAATAGAGACGAAATGTGTGAGAGGTAGACAGTCACAAAATATCCATATCTCAAAAATGATAAACTGGGTATGAATGATTTTTGGATATGATTTATATATCTAGGCTATGCACCATATATAAAACAATCAAAGAAACCTGATTCATAGAAGTAAACTTATGGCTGACGCAACAGACTATAAAAATAGAGATGAAATGGGTGAGAAATAGACAGTCACTTCAATAAGTGATTCCCAGAAATGCAATGGTATAGACATGCACAATTGGATCTGATAACAAGGTTTCTAACCTATCAAGCAAATTATAGTCAACAAGAAAAATCATAAATCAAACATTTGCTTCAACAGAAAATTGAGATAGAAATTAGAACCAAAGGATCTTGATTTCGCTTGCTTGACTGGGCTAAAGATTCAATACCAGGTTTAACTACTGCAACCACAAACCAATCTCTCCCATCTCCTCTCTCCTCCCAAAAGTTTCATTTACTAAAGATTATTATGAGAGAGGAATCCCCCCAATATCTTCCAGAAGATTCCCCCTATTAAAGGCAATAAATTCTGCCTAAATCCCTTTCTTACAATTTGCTATTTTTTTTTATCATTTACCACTAGACCAGGCAATATATATTTTTTATCTTATTTATTTCCCTTACAACTAGACAAGAATCATTTTTATTCTTATTTATTTAGTATTTACTATATATGAGTTTTATGACAAATCATAAATATCATCTATTTTTATTGCCACTTAACACAACATTTAATTATATTAATTTATTTATTTATCTTTAGCTACCATTTACATTTATTATTATTTTTTTATTATTTATTTCCATAAACTCAAATTCTCATAAAGGCATTTGTATATATTTATTTATTTAACAAAAATGCTTTCATTACTAATAATATTATTTTAATGCAACAATTAACCAAAGTAACAATCAAACAATGCCAAACTAAATAACCCAAATGCCAAACAATACCTGACATAATGCACAATTGAAAGCATGACCACAATGACAGTGACTGACCATTATGCCAATACAGACAACACTAACTAGGTACAAAACTGGATACTTATCCTTTTCAAGGATGATGGCTAACTAGGGGACCACATGTTATCTCTATTCAACAATTTCCATTAGGTTTAAGGTACGCTCAGACCTGTCAATTCAGGTGGAGTCGATGCCTGGTACCTACATCTTGTAGCAACCAAACAGTCAAACAAATAGACATATATATAGTCAAATACACCATGAAAGGGAATCGCAGTGTAGCAAGGTACTCACGCATGTGTAATGCGACACTGTCCCTTTCACCATCACATTAAACATGTAATCAGAACACACATAGCAATCAGTTACAGAACAACTAAATAAGAACCATCATTAGATAATCGCATGATACACATTATAAGGTTAATCCACACAAGACATCACAACATAACATCCTATGATACAAAATTAGTTGCATAAAAATCAATTCTAACATATGACAATCATAGTAAGATCAACATCATAATCACCTGAATGCAAAACAATGTCAGAGCATATAAATTATAGTGTCACAACAAAGATTATCGATAAAACATACTAACTATCATATGAAACCACATGAGGATAATCAGGAATGTAGCATCTACCGACATCATATAACATACAACATCAACTGTCTAACATACCCTAAATATTCCTATTATTTTACCTTCACTTTCATGCTCCTTGGCCAGACCACCTGCACATCCAAGGTGAGAATGGAGGGGCACTACAATTTACAATTCTTCATAGCTCTTTAGCTCTTGATTACTCAAGCCTTTTCTACCTATAACAATCCTCACATAAACTCTCCAAAATCCCTTCACTCTCATGCAAATCTTGGCATAGGCTACCTCACGTTTGGTGCTCTACTTATGCACTCAGGAGCTCTAGCTCTAATACCACTGATGAAATACAAACTTGCTCATACTTGAAAACACATGCTTAGATACCACTAATGAAAGAGTGGTCTCACATAAGCCTCACACAAAAATATTCAAAATTAACAATAGCAAACAAGATGCACAAATATGCAGCAATAGAATTTTATTTTCACCATATTACTTGCAACATTGTTTGACAATTTCAGAGAAATCTGATTACAAAAGTTTGTGCAGCCATACTGGCTAAATAAAATCATTAATAAACAAATATAAATCTTCTATGGGACATCAAACAATAGAAAAAATAAATTCTAGATGCTTCTCCTTTCAAACCATCCTCCTGTACTGTAAAATTTGCTCTCAAATCTGCAATATTCAAAAATCAAATTTATTGATCTTCAAACATGGATTCTATAATCCATTTTCTGCTATTTTACACCTTCAAAACCTGCAACAAAATGTATTCTTACCTCCTCCCAGGAAAAGCAATACCTTCGTTTTCCTTCTCCTAAAAATCTGCAAGAATAATCCCTCAAAATCATCAAAAACCCCTTAATAATGACTCCACCAACTCCATTTCCTGTAGCTTCACATTTTCCAATACCCAACCTAGAAGAATGTTTTTTTAAAATCCATAAAAAAACATTAAATGATCCATAAAAGTAAAATACAATCCATTCCCAACAAATTGCCAAGAATAAGTAACAACTAGATTCCCACTTCCTAGAAAATAGCTCCAAATTTGGAAAAAGAATATGTCAACTCAACATGGGGTCCCAAATCCTCTAGCTACATTTGAGAAGCATTAATAAGTTGTCTTCAAGTGTAACTCCCCAAAAATCCATGCCTAGATTCCCTTTTTTAATTTCCACTTCAAATTGCTTTTATAATTTTTACACTCCAAAATTGTCTCCTAAACTATCTCCCACTCCTAGATTTTTGCAAACCAATTTATTTAATATATTATTTAGGCCTAATATTGCATTTATTTTCTAACTTCCAAATTAAAAACTATAGGAAATTAATTTTTTTGGTTGATGAGGATTTCCATTGACCATGGATGCTCCTACATCAGAACATATGGGATCATTACCCCTACCTCACAAGAAAGACCTCCACTCAATGTTATAGGAGGGTTAATGAATGTTTTATCATGCATTTGGTCTGATTAATGGACAACAATAGAGCAAAGAGGCTGAGCTCTGAAGCTCAATCAGTGATCACACAAACTAGAACTTGGTTTATTCAATTCCCAATACTCACTTATATTCGGATGGAAGGATTCAATGGGCAAACCTTCATGTTTCCAAGGTATCCCATTGATAATATAATATTGCTAGAACTAACTAGGCAGATTATACCCTCATATGAGGTGTATATGGCTAAGAACAAAAAAGGTAATGTCAGGTTTCCTTTACTTTTGGGATGGTATATATGCCCATCCATTGATAGTGCTAAACACTCAGAAGCAGAGCTATGTATGCTTCAATTGCAGCCCTTCTCTCTAGCCATATATTATGACTCTTATCATAGAATGGAGAGGTTTGTGAGTAGGAGATTGAAAAACAAAGTGCACCCAGAAGATTATTGGGTAGATTGCTTAGATGATGTAGAAGTTAGAAGGAGGAGTTACCAAAGGTTAACTCTCAACCAAGTCATGATGTTGGACTATTTTGACATCCCTCCTCAACTACATTCAGATGATGGCATGAGGATATCAAAATAATATGAAGATAAGAAGGTATACAATGAGACTATTTCTCAGCTAGACTGGAGCCAGCCAAAGGTAACTTCTATTGACCTCATTACGGCTAGGGTTATGGAGTTAACCAAAGCATGGGTAGATCAACAATTAGCAGCCCTAAAAGTGAAGGGAGTGACCATAATAGTGGATAAGAAGAGGAAGAGGCAAGAGTTGCCTGAAGTAGAGTATGGTGACTTCTTAATCCATAAGAGGCAAATCATGGACACCAATTTAGCCAAGTCTATAACAGAATCAGTTGCATAGTATATAACCAAGGGCATTACTATATCCAGAAAGCCTCCTCCACAAAAATAAAAGGATCCTATCCCAGCCATTGTACTAACCACTAGATAGGCAGAAGAGCCTTAGGTGACATATGAGGACATGGAAGATGAGGAAGATGAAATACCTTTAATAAAGAGAAGGAAAGGTTAGAATATGTTTAGGGAAAAAATATCCCAATGCAAAAGAGAGGATAAGCACCAATGATGAGAGGGTCTACCAACAAAAGAAAAAGGTTCTAACCAAAGAAAGTGAAGAGTTCACTAAGATGGAGTGGATGTTTCCACTGAGAAACCAATAGTAGATAGAGCTCCAAAGTTTGTGATTTTGAAGAATAGGGATGTGGATACAATGCAAACAAAATTCCAACATGATGTTCCCATTCCCACAATTTTGAAATTCAAATCTAAGAAGGCTCAAGAAGCCAGAGAAATAGGAGAAAAGAGAATGAATGATCCATCATTGCCATTGGATGAAACCATTGATCTTACAAATGATGATATGACGAGGGAAGTGGCATCTAGTCCTGTAGAAAGCCTAATCAAGAACACCACCCTGACTCCTCAAGGTATGCCACAAGTGATAAAACGTACTAGAGGTGAGGATGAATTTGAAAATCTTGAGGCAAAAGCCAAGGACATTGGCTTGGATATGTCAATAGGAAGGGTCACTAGCCCAACAGTGATTGATTTGTCATATGAAGGGGTTGAAGAAGAAGAAAGGATAGAGCCATGCAAGATGTGCACATTGGTCATGACAATACAACTGTAGAAATGGAAATCCACATGGAAATGCCTCGATGACATAATGTCTAGGAAAGTACAAAGGGATATGTTGAGGCAGAAGATAAAGAACACCAAGTATTGACATCTAGACAAACAGGTCCAATGATTACATTTGGATCCCAGGATCCAAAAGACACATAAAGGTTCACAAAGTAAAAATGAAGAGGAGGTAGAAGAGATTGTAGATGGTGTTGACCAAAGTATACATTAGGATATCCAAGTTCCTGACCACCAAGGACTTGATCTAGATACTCCTCAACCTCAGAGTGATCAACATGCAGAAGCTCAAAGTGTAGAGACCCATCAAGATATGCATGTGGATGCATGAAAACAACCTAAAAATGTCCAGACCAATGTGCCTATTGGGCCAAAGCTAGAAAATGAGACATCTCATGATTAGTATATGACATCTGGAGATTCTACAAAAGATCAAAATTAGTAGCAAACACATGAGGAGGTTCCAACTGATGGGTACAAGTTGAAGAATGTCAATCTAGACATTCCTAATGATCAGAATGTAGAAGTACAAGATGCTCACATTGAGCAGACTGGCCAGCAAGGGCTAATTTTTGTTACGTCACATTGTCTAGCACATGAGGTAAATCTGCCTCCCATTTCTGATTCATCAAATTTTAAGATTGCTTCATTATTTCTCTTGAGGGAACCAAGCCCAAAAGAAGAGCAAGGGCTTCCTCAACAATAAAGCATGATACCACTATTGGGAAGAGAACTGCTCAGATAGGTGTACCAACATTTGATAAAGCAAAGGGAGAAAAAAGTGTTATTGAGTTTTGAGTAAATACTGTTGATCTAGGGCATCCTACTACTGAGCAAGAAGGTCAAGAAGCAAAAGAAAGCATAGATGCATTAGTTGCATGAATAAATAAAGCGAAGGCCAAGAATTAGGAGTATAAAGAGTAAATTGCTCAAATGCAGGCTTTCATCAAGGGGCTAGTGGCACCAACAAATGTGCCTATCATAGCCTCCATGTCCTTGACATTAGTATCTCAATAGGAGATAGCACCATTATATGTGTAGAAGCATCATGTACAAGTGATGGATAAAGGGTTCACCAAATTTTTGGGTGAAGGAGAATAAGTAGTAAGAACCTCAACGTCTAATTAGGGCATGTTAAGCAACCTAAAGGGTAAGGATGATAAATTGAAGAAAGAAGTTGGCCAGAGGCTAATAAAGAGTGGTAAGCATTTGACTACACTAAAGGATATAAGGAAGGTAGATGTTGGCACCCTCATAACCAAGAAGATCCTAACACCTCAAACATTACCACAGTTGAATAATTGGTTTGAAGACATAAGGTTTGAGGTAGATATATTGAAGAGGTGTAATGTCAAGACTATGGATATGTTGGAGTACAGACAACACTGAGAGGGGGGGTGAATCAGTGTTGTAAACAAAAATAATTCATTAACTTCTTTTCAAACTTGAAAATAGAAAGTAATGATGCTGACAGTGTATTTTACCAAAGTAACAAATAAGACTAAATGTTTAAGCATGAAAGACAAATGGATCACAGATCAGTTGAGACCATGACACAATAAATTTCATAAGTGGAAAACCCTCAAGGGGAAGAAAAACCACTAAAAAATGCTTCACTGGCTTAACCAAAAATCTCACTGGTTACATACAGGTCTCACTAACCAAGCAAGCCTCATTGGTTTCACAAAATGCCTCACTGGCAATCAGGTGAACATATGAAAGAAAATATGATTCAAGTGTTTGTCTTGATTCTCTACAATGCAACAACACTTCACAATCTTACATCTCCTTATGTTTATAACCAATATATCCTTCAAGTAAAACTTCCTTAAGCACATATCTGAATTCTTTTACCCTCTTAGACAAAACCATATAAACATTTATGTACTACAATGATCTCATCAGCCTCTGCTACTCATTAACTCAGAAATCTACAAAATTGATCAATCTAAACCTGCATTCCTCATTCATCTCCTATATCCCTCCTTTCAGTATTCTCTTACTTATGAGAAATCTACCTTCTTAAAACATTATATATCTACATAAAAATTGTGTTCTTATAATTCCAATACACACCCTAATGCATTCTATTATGTAAGTATATCTCTCATGAATATATCAGACCAATATACATTGTCTGTTTTCAAAAGCCTTCACTGATTCATTGAGAAACCCTCTTAAGCTATAAGTCTTTCAGAAACATAATTTTCCTTATCAAATCTTGTAATATGCACATGATTATGAAGATATGACTTTACAGTATCGAATACACTCATTCAACAACCAAAACTCATCTCAAGAGGGTTTTAATAAAATTTCTTGGCCTCCAGTTCAATTAAAATTCTATTACAAGATAGTTCTAGAATGGAATACAAAGAGCCACTTGTCAAATTTAGTAAAAAAAGGTATCCATTGCTTTTTAAAACTATTTTGAATTAAAGCCTTTGATTAGGCTTTTCGCTCACACTTAGAGTTTTAATCTTAGCCTTTGATTGTGATTTGAGCGACTAACAACCCTCAAGAAGGTCACTCTTAAGTGACATACCTGCTATAACGATTCTTCATTAAGTTAAGACATAAAGTGCTCTTTACTCACGATGGACTAGGGTAACTGATAAAAACTTAGAATGAGTTAGGGTTTTGAAACTAGTTTTTAAGACATAAAAACCTCAAGAAGGAATCCCTAAGTATAGAATTCAACTAATATCAGTTTTTAATGCCAGACTCTATGTTTTTGAGCACCAAGGTATAATGGAAACAAAAAAAGTATGAACATAGCATGACTACTAACTCAGACCTCCTCCCACTTGAGATCAACACTATTGATCATTGACTCACAATGATATCTCAAACATGAACATGAAGATAACTCATGAGCACTATAACATAAAGACCAGAATGACATGATCTAAGAACACATTAAATTTTGACATCTCTCTACTGTCAAATATAAGCTCTAGATGACATCACTTGTGGTTGCAAAACAAACTATACATAACAAACAATTCCTTCATAATTCTTGACATGATGTGACATATGGTCATCACCTTGCATGAGTACCTCATGACATTTGAAGTGACATTTTGTCATGTCCTATACCAAACTTGAAGATCAACATAACACTTAGCATCATATGGGCCTAACTGATGTTGTCATTGATGTCAACATACTCCAGTTGCATTGATGTCAAGGATTGAATGAGTTGTGTGCTAAGGATATTGAGAAAATTAGTCCTATCAGAAACAGGGAAGAACAATGAAGATAGTGAAAGTCTATGAAGTGAATATCCTAGCTAAGATGAAGATCAAAGGATGTGAATCAAAGGGTTTGTAGATAAGTGTCTAAAGGTGATCCAGTAAAAATTTGAGAGTTCTGCATGAAGATTTCAAGAAGTTATGACCATATTAGTAAAACTGGTTCTGGCAAATGTTTAGAAGTGACAGAGCAACACAAATAGGTCTAGTAAGATCTGGAAATGCAATATCTTGTTCTACGGATTTGGTGGAGTGTTTAGGAAGTCAATGAGAATTGGAAAATCAATTGGTTCATTGTCTGGAGGTCCACAAGCATTTATATTCATATGACAGTGGTAGCAGATTGTCTTCTTGAGGTTCTAGATGAAGAAGAGAATGATTTTAGTAAGCAGTAGTAGTGTGGATGTTCTTGGTGATTCAGGAAAGCTTGTGGGGGTCTTTGGATTGTGTCCAGTCTATGTTGGCGGTCCACATTGAAAATTGAGCTTGTAATTGAAGATTTACCTTCAGGTAATGATGTCCTTCCCAGTCTTGGCCGACCGGATGGTTTGCACCTATTGCGGATAATCTAGAAGATGTTTTGTGAGGCGTGGCATGTTCCTCAAGGGAGATTTGGGTCCCAAATATTCATGGCTGACAGTGTCATGATCCACATGAAGTCTTTCGTAACAAATCAAGTTGTATTTTTATATTTTCTCTGTAAGGTTTGCTGACTTTGATTATTTTCCCAAAATTGATGTCTTGTATGAATAAGAGTTGTGAAGTCACTGCACAAGTAACTTGTATGAGATGAGAGTATTGTAAAGAGGAGAAGTGTGAAAGACAAATCAGAAGTATTGGGCTTAAATGGAACTAACTCAAGCATGGTGAAGATGCTATCCTTCAGTTCAAGAATGTAAGATTTATTATTCTGTAGACAGTGTGTCTCCTGTAGGTAGTGGGCCTCTTGTGAGTAGTGTGCTCAGGTAGTGAGCCCTAATTGGCATGTGCCATTTTGTTCCTCTTATTCTTTTAACAGATAATACAATCTTGGGTTAGTCACCCCATGGTTTATCCCTTAACCAGGTTTTCCACATTAAAATCTTGGTGTCATATGTGTTAATGTGTTTCTGCTCTTCAATTATTGCATCATGTTTCATGATTGATTCATTATTATGTTGCTAAATTATAAGAAGGATTTGAGTGGTTAATAAAAGAAAAGGTTTGACACAACTTATTCATTCCCCCCCTCTCAGTTGTGTATCCTAAAACTAACAATTGGTATCAAAGCTAAGTTCCTCGAAAAGAGCCTAACCGCTTGAGGAGATCCAGGATGTCTTCCTACAAGAAGGATAGTCTGAGGTTTGATGGAACCAATTACACTCTTTGGAAAAATTGCATGGAGTGTCACTTGCAATGTATAGGAATGCAATATTGGATCATGGCTTCAAAAAGGTATACTCCTCAGAATGGTCCTATTGGTAGGTGGCAACTGATCAGGAAAGTATTGTACACTAGCCATGTATCCTCGCCAAATTTTTTTTTTAGGGCTGACATAAAAAATCCTATTTTTTATGACCGACATAAGAAAACCCTAATTTTTGTAACCAACAAAAAGGCTTGATAAAAGTGGTTAAGGGTTAGGGTTTTGATATATTGTATTGTAGCATTTGCAGCGGTATTGAGTTGCAAGGATTGCTGATTGTAATCGATTTGATTTATTGGATAATAATATTGGACTCTCTGTTTGGTGGATGTAGCCCAAGTTTGGGTGAACCACATTAAAACTTGTCTCTCATTGTTATTATTTCTATGTATTTCCATTCCTCTGTTTAATCTTTATTTGCATTTAATTGATATCTTCTGTCGGCTAACCCTAACAAGTGGTATCAGAGTGGGTTGTGTTCAATTATCATTTGTAGGAAGGTCTCATGGTTGAGTGGGAGCAATGGCAGACAAGGGTAAATTGAAGGTCGATAAATTCAATGGGCAGAACTATCAATTATGGAATATGCAGATGGAGGATTACCTCTATCAAAAGGATTTATGGATGCCGTTGGAAGGAGTAGCCAAGAAACCGGCAACAACGTCTGATGAGGATTGGAATCTTCTTGACAAAAAGGCACTGGGAACCATTTGGTTGTGCCTGGCACCATCGGTGGCATTCAATATAACGGAAGCGAAGATAACAGATGGTCTAATGAAAGCTTTGGCAAAATTGTATGAAAAACCCTCAGCCTAAAATAAGGTATTTCTCATGAAGCATTTGTTTAATTTGAAAATGGTTGAAGGTGGATCTGTGACAGGTCATTTAAATGAATTTAATATGATTGTCAGTCAATTGACTTCTTTAAATGTAAAATTTGATGAAGAAGTTAGAGCTCTTTTGATATTATGTTCATTGCCTGAAAGCTGGGATAGTTTGGTAATGGCGGTTAGTAACTCTATTTCTAGTTCAAATACCCTAAAATTTGATGATGTTATTGGTGTTATTATGAGTGAGGAAATTTGTAAGAAAAGCTTAGGTGGATCCACATCAGGCAGTGTTTTGAATGCAGAAAGCAGGGGTAGATCAAAGGAGAGAGGAAAAGGTTCTGGAGGTCATGGGAAGTCATGAGAAAAATCAAGGGACAAAAGATCCCAAACTAGAGGACAGAAGGATTACTGGTACTATGGGAAACCAGGTCATCTAAAGAAAGATTACTTGTCTCAGAAAAATAAAATAGGAGACAAACAAGAAGGCAATAAGGAAGCAAATGTGCTAAGTAATAAATCTGAAGATGATGCTTTGATTCTTTCTGTAGATAATGCTGATGATTCATGGGTTTTAGATTCAGGGGCCTCATTTCATGCTACACCCCATAGAAGTTATTTTCTTGATTATGTCCAAGGGGATTTTGGGCTAGTTTATTTGGAGATAATGAACCCTGTCAAATTGTTGGAAAGGGAAGAATCAAGATTAAGTTGCAGAATGGGAATCATTGGCTACTACAAGAGGTAATGTATGTTCCAAGGCTCAGTAGGAATTTAATTTCAGCAGAGCAGCTAACTAAACAAGGTTGCATTGTTACATTTACTGATAAAAATTGGAAGGTTTCAAAAGGTGCCTTAGTAGTAGCAAAAGGAGTGAAAGTAGGCACCTTATATCTTTGTACAGGTTATACTGTTCCTTCTACTTTAGATGTTACAGAGGAAAAACAAACAGGTTTAGGAACAGTTGCTGCAGGTTTGCAAGAAGAGACTAGAAAAGTTGCTGCAGGTTTTGAAACAACACTATGGCATAATAGACATGGCCATACAAGTGAAAAAGGTATGAAGATACTTTATTCTAAGAAAGTTTTACCAGGTCTAAAATGTATTAATATGGATTTCTGTGAAAGTTGTGTGTATGGAAAATAAAAGAGAGTCAGTTTTCTCAAGGATGGGAAGCAAAAGAAAAATGAAAAGTTGGAGCTTGTGCATACCGATGTATGGGGACCGGCTCAGGTATCTTCTCTTGGTGGCTCTCGATATTATGTTACATTCATAGATGATGCAACTAGGAACGTATGGATTTATTTCCTTAGGTAGAAATCTGATGTTTTTGAAACATTTAAAAAATGGAGAAGCTTGGTTGAGAATAAGACAGGTAAAAGATTAAAATGTCTCAGATCTGATAATGGCGGTGAGTATTGCAGCAAAGAATTTGAAGATTATTGTTCCTTTAATGGAATTCGTAGGTAGAAAATAGTTCCAGGGACTCCAAAGGAAAATGGAGTGGCTGAATGCATGAATAGGACAATAATGGAGCGTACAAGGACCATGAGATTGCATGCTGGGCTGCCCTTAAATATGTGGGCAGAGGCTGTCAACACTGCTATATATTTAATTAACAAAGGTCCTTCAGTTCCTTTGGGCTGTGGTATTCCAGAGGAAGCATGGATAGGTAAGAAGGTGAGTTATTCTTTTCTAAAAACCTTTGGCTATGAAGCTTTTGCACATATAGATTTTGAAAATAGAACCAAGCTGGATGCAAAATCAAAAAAATGTACCTTTGTTGGATATGGGATTGATGAATTTGGTTATAGGCTTTGGGATTTTAAAAATTAGAAAATTGTGAGAAGTAAGGATGTTATATTCAATGAAAAGGTGTTGTACAAAGATCACTTGTAGCAGCATGAGAAGAAAGAAAAAGATTATGTGGTGCTGGATGATACTCCAAATAGTGATGTTCTAGTGTTTCCTCATGCTCCACAATAGCAACCAGAAATACCACAAACTCTAGTGAATGTTAGATGGTCAACAAGGCTAAGTAGACCTCCTGAAAAGTTTTCTCCCTCTTTGTATTCTATTTTGTTAACAGATGCTGGTGAACCAGAAGGGTATGATGAAGCTATGCAGGTGGATACACAGGTTCAGTGGGAGCATGCTATGAAAGAACAAATAGACTTCTTGCTGAAAAATTAGACTTGAGAATTACGTAAGTTACCTGCAGGTAAACAGGTTATACCAAACAAACGGGTTTACCAGCTGAAGGAGGAAGATGGAGGAAAGAAAAGATTTAAGGCCAGGTTAGTTATAAAAGGATTTACATAGAAAAAGGGCATTGATTTTGATGAGATATTTTCTCCGGTTGTCAAGATGACTTCTATTCATACTGTTTTAAGTATTGTGGCTGCTGAAGATTTGCATTTGGAATAGCTGTTGGATCTAGGGCATACAACTGAGAGGGGGGTGAATCAGTTGTATAAAAACTTCCTTACTACTTCAAACACTTGATTCTTCTTTGTTAGTTAACAACATATCAATTAACCATCCATGAAAGCATGATGCACAAATACAAGAGCAGATAAACATCAACACATTGAACACCAAGATTTTGACGTGGAAAACCTAGTTAAGGGAAAAACCACGGGGTGATTAACCCAAGAATTATTCTCTATTAGAAGAATAAGAAAAAAGAATGGCACTTGCCAATTAGGGCTCACTGCCCGAGCACACTACTCACAAAGAGGCCCACTACCTAGAAGGAGACACACTGTCTACAAAGTGATAAGAATCATAGTCTTGAACTGGAGAATGACATCTCTACCATGTTCAGATCAGTTCCATTTAAGCCCAAAACCCCTGCTCTGCCTTTTGCACTTATCCTCGCTACACCGCTCTCATCTCCACAAATCACACCACAAAAATGAACTCACAAACTTTTATTTATACAAGACATCGACTTAGGAACAATCATCTAAGTCGGCAATCAACCATAAGAATATCTACAAGATGAATAACACATCTGATCGGCCACCACAAGAGCATTCACAGGATGAACAACTCATCCGGTCGGCTAGTCAGAACAAGAACTTCATCCGGAAGAATATCATCAATTCCGGGCTCTACCATCAATGCAGACCAACAACACGACCTCAGCATGATCCAAGAATCTTCACAAGCCTTCCTGAATGATCAGGTACATCTGCACTTCTTCCACTTACTGGAATCTCTTCTCTTCCTTATCCAGAACTTTAAGAACACAGTCTGTCGCCACTGCCACAATGCAAAAGGTACTTCTGGACATCCAAATCATACACAACTCAAGATGACACATCTCAAGGACATCACAAACACTCCTTCCAATCTGTAGATTAAGATTATACAATTCCAGACCTCACCGGACCTTTCTGTGATCCTCTGTCACCTCTGAACACTTACCGGAACTATTTCCACACCGACAGCCACAGCTCCTTCAGATCTTCATGCGGACCTCTGAAATCTTAACTGAAGCATCTCAAGACTCATATCTACAAACCCTTTAATCCACATCCTCTGGTTCTCATCCTATACAGTACATTTGCCTTCTTCTCATCACTGTTCTTCACTGTTCCTGACTGAGGCTAATTTTCTCAATATCCTTAGCACACTACTCATCCAATCCTTCTTGTGAATGCAATATGAGTATGTTGACATCAATGACAACACTGGTTCACCTCATACTTGCAACAATCTCCCCCTTTGTCATTGATGGCAACATATGATGTGAAAAACCATCAAGACAAGAACTTCTCCTTTCTGTCACAGCTCCCCCTATCAGCAACATGTCTTCTCCTCATTTACTGCTCCTCCTTTGATCATCAGCCACTTGTTTTTCACATGTCTTCTCTCCCCCTTTGACATCAATGGCAAAAGGCTCATACTTGCAATTCTAACACATCAGAATCATACCAGCTGCTCCCCCTTAGTAGCAGCTCCCCATCATCAATCCGGATCACAAGATATGACTGTAATATCCACTGGACTGATGCACATCAGTGCATCCTAGTTCATCACCAGAGGGGCCATGACCCCTAACTTCTCCCAGAGATATTCAAAAGAGTCCTTGGGAAGAGGTTTAGTAAAGATATCTGCAATCTGATCCTTGGAGGGAACATACTCCGACCTGACTTCTTCATTGTTCACTTGTTCTCTCAAAAAGTGAAACTTGATAGATATGTGCTTAGTCTTAGAGTGCAATACCAGATTCTTAGAAATATTAATTGCACTTGGATTATCACAGAAAATTGTGATAGGCTCCTCATATTCAACTTTAATGTCTCTTAGCATCTGCTTCATCCATAAGATTTGAGTGCAACTACCTGCTGCTGCAATGTATTCTGCTTCAGTTGTAGACAGAGATATTGCATCTTGTTTCTTGCTTAGCCAAGAAACCAATCTCTTCCCCAAAAAGAATGCTCCACCACTGGTGCTTTTCCAGTCATCCACATCTCATGCCCAATCTGCATTTGTGTAAGAATGAAGAGAGAAATATGGATCTCTAGGGCACCATAGACCATACTCAGCTGTTCCTTTCAAGTACCTAAAAATTCTTTTGATTGCCATAACACGAAATTCTTTAGGATCAGCCTGGAATCTTGCTACAAGACCAACAACCTGCATTATATCTGGTCTAGTCTGAGTGAGATACAACAATCCACCAATCATTGATCTATACTTTGTCTGATCTGCCTTTAGGGAGTCATCATCTTTGCTCAACTTGCATTCGGTTGCCATGGGAGTGTTCATTGGCTTTGAATCTTCCATACCAAATTTCCTCAACAATTCTTTCACATATTTGGTCTGAGAAATGAAGATCCATTTCTTTGTTTGAGTAATTTGTAGACCCAAGAAGAAATTCATTTCACCAAGCATAGACATTTCAAACTCACTTTTCATCTGATTTGCAAAAGTTTTGCACATACTATCTCTTCCTCCAAAAATGATATCATCCACAAACACTTCAACAATCAAAATATTTTCATGATCAATTTTGAAATATAAGTTACTGTCAGCAGTACCTTTGTTGAATCCAATCTGTATAAGATGCTTATCCAACCTTTCATACCATGCTCTTGGGGCTTGCTTTAATCCATACAATGCTTTCTTCAACTTGTAGACCATATCATCATTATCTGACAATTGAAATCCATCCGGTTGTTCAATGTAAACTTCTTCTTCCAGATCACCATTTAGGAAGGCAGACTTGACATCCATCTGATATACCTTGAAGTCTTTAAAGGCAGCAAATGCAAGAAATAATCTGACTGCTTCAATTCTTGCCACTGGAGCAAAGGTCTCTTCAAAATCAATTCCTTCTATTTGAGAGTAGCCTTTGCAGACCAATCTAGCTTTGTTTCTGATTACTTCACCAGCTTCATTCAGTTTGTTCTGGAAGACCCATTTGGTTCCAATTACATTCCTGTCTCTAGGTCTGGGAACAAGATCCCAAGTATGATTTTTCTCAATTTGCATCAATTCATATTCCATTGCTTTGGTCCAGTTTTCATCATTGCAGGCTTCATTTATTGTTTTAGGTTCAATCTTTGAAATCAGACAACATTCATCCTGATTTTGAGCAACATTCCTTCTAGTTTGTACACCTTTGCTTCTGTCACCTATGATCTGATCTTCAGAGTGGTTCAGTCTTACATACCTTAGAATTTTGGGAGTATCATGCACTACTGCTTCTTGATCAGGCTCATTCAGACCTATCTCTTCTTGATTTACCGGATCAAGCTGACTCTGACTTACCGGGGAGGATTGAGTTCCTTGAACCTGAACACCATCTTGGTCATCTTCATCAAACTCATAAAATCTTGAGGGCTTCTCAATTCCTTCATCAACTTTCACATTAGTGCTTTCTATCATCTTCCTCAGTCTCTTATTGTAACACCGGTATGCTTTTCTTTGAGTGGAGTAACCCAAGAAAATTCCTTCATCCCTTCTAGCATCAAACTTTCCTAGATCTTCATCTCTTTTAATATAACACTTGCTACCAAATACTCTGAAATATTTCATAGTAGGAGTGATGCCTAACTAGAGTTCATAGGAGGTCTTACCGGTATTGTTTCTGATTTGAACTCGATTGAGAGTGTAGACTGCAGTGCTGATAGCTTCTTTCCAGAACATCTGAGGAACATTAGCTTCCAACATCATTGTCCTGGCAGCTTCCTAGATGGTCTGGTTCTTTCTCTCAACTACTCCATTCTGCTGTGGAGTCCTAGGAGCAAACAACTGTCTCCTTATACCTTGCTTCTCACAAAAGTCAATGAACTCACCAGATGTAAATTCACCACTTCTATCAGACCTTAGACACTTCAGTTTCAATCCGGTTTGATTCTCTACCATAGCTTTAAATATTTTGAACTTCTCAAGGGCTTCTGATTTCTCTTTTAGGAAGGTAACCCACATCATCCGGGAGTGGTCATCAATTAGCAACATGAAATATCTATCACCTTACAGACTCTTGATTCTTGTCAGACCACAGAGATCAGTATGTACTAATTCCAACAATTCGGTAGAGGACTGATCTTGGCTTTTGAAAGAGACTCTACTCTATTTACCTAGCTGACATTCTTTGCACAAACTATTTGTAGGTTTCATCAATTTTGGAAGATCTCTTACAGCTTGATTATTGCTTATCTTGATGATGTTATCAAAATTTACATGACACATTCTTCTATGCCATAACCAACTCTGATCAATTTGAACAAACAGACAACTTTTATTTGAACCAACCAGATGAAAGATGTTACCTTTTGTCTGAGTATCGGATGCAATTTCAGTTTTGGAGCTTGTAAAGATTCTGCATTTTCCATTTTTGAACTGGAGATCATAGTCTTTGTCCACTAACTGACCAACACTGAGAAGATTGTGCTTCAATCCTTCAACATATAGTACATTACCTATTTTGCTCTTTCCATCAAAGGAAATAGTTCCCCTACCTCTGATTCTGCCAGCAGAATTGTCACCAAACTTTACCATTCCTCCTTCATACCTTTCCAAATCTAAGAACTTATTCTTGTCACCAGTCATATGGTGAGAACATCCACTACCTATAACCCAATCATCCTTTTCTTCCACTTGAGCAGCTAAAGCTCTTTCCACAACCTTGTGATTGACAGATTCAGAGGATATTGAATCTTCTTCCTTGATGGCAATAAACACCCATTCATTTCTGGATTTGCTTCCTAGTTCTGATTCATCATCTGTTACTCCTTCATTATCATCTTCTTCATGAACATAATAGCAGTTCTTTTGAAACCTTTGTCTGTTAGTATTAGACCTTGCAGATCTTTCCAGACATCTTGAAGCAAAATGACCAATCTTATTGCAGTTGAAGCACTTAAAGGGTAGTTTTCCTTCATACTTACTAGATCCTCTTGGTAGTCTCTTTGCAATGAGGGCTTCAAGTTAAGCTGTTTCTGCTTCTTCTTCTTCCATGTCTTTTCTTGCTTGATCATACCATGACATCTTCCTTGAAGAGTTTTCACCCAGATCAAATCTCTGTTTGCTTTTCACATAGGCACTGGCTTTGAAAGCAGATTCAGTCTTGGGAGGATCATCTCCAAACTTGGTCATTTCAAATGCAGCTAGTTTGCCAGCCAATTGTTCTCTTGTGACAGTTGTGTGAGCTTTGAATTCATCAATGGTAGCAACCTTGATTTTGTAGGCAGCAGGAAGGGATCTGAGGATTTTGCAGACAATCTCATTTTCATCCAGAGTTCCACTAGCATTTCTAATTCCACATACGAGCTCATTCACTCATGGCATAAAAGTAGTGATGTTTTCATCATCTCTCATCTTCAATCTTTCAAATTTTCCTTTCAGACTTTGCAACCTTGCACTCTTGACAAACTCATCTCCCTCATACAGAAGTTCCAGTTTAGTCAGGATCTCATATGCAGTTGGTAGGTCAATAACATTTGAGAGATCTGAGTCATTCAGTGTGCTTAGAAGAGCTTCTTTGGTCCGCAGATTGTTTTTAGCACCTGTGATTTCATTCAGAGTTGTCGGACTACCCTGTGGAGGTACATATGGTTTTGAGACCATGGCCAAGTATGCTTTTCCCATACATTCCAAGTGACATTTCATGCAGCCTTTCCAGAGAGTGAACTTGGTTCCATCGAACTTTGGACTATCCTTCTTGTATGATGACATCCTGGATCTCCTCAAGCGGTTAAGCTCCTTTCAGAGGAACTTGGCTCTAATACCAATTGTTGGATCTAGGGCATACAACTGAGAGGGGGGGGTGAATCAATTGTATAAAAACTTCCTTACTACTTCAAACACTTGATTCTTCTTTGTTAGTTAACAGCATATCAATTAATCATCCATGAAAGCATGATGCACAAATACAAGAACAAATAAACATCAACACATTGAACACCAAGATTTTGACGTGGAAAACCCAGTTAAGGGAAAAACCATGGGGTGATTAACCTAAGAATTATTCTCTATTAGAAGAATAAGAAAAAAGAATGGCACTTGCCAATTAGGGCTCACTGCCCGAGCACACTGCTCACAAAGAGGCCCACTGCCTACAAGGAGACACACTGTCTACAAAGTGATAAGAATCATAGTCTTGAACTGGAGAATGACATCTCTACCATGTCTAGATCAATTCCATTTAAGCCCAAAACCCCTGCTCTGCCTTTTGCACTTATCCTCGCTACACCGCTCTCATCTCCGCAAATCACACCCCAAAAATAAACTCACAAACTTTTATTTATACAAGACATTGACTTAGGAACAATCATCTAAGTCAGCAATCAACCATAAGAATATCTGCAAGATGAATAACACATCTGGTCGGCCACCACAAGAACATTCGTAGGATGAACAACTCATCCAGTCGGCTAGTCGGAACAAGAACTTCATCTGGAAGAATATCTTCAATTCAGGGCTCTACCATCAATGCGGACCAACAACACGACCTCAGTATGATCCAAGAATTTTCACAAGCCTTCCTGAATGATCAGTTACATCCGCACTTCTTCTACTTACTGGAATCTCTTCTCTTCCTTATCCAGAACTTCAAGAACACAGTCTGTCGCCACTGTCACAATGCAAAAGGTACTTCCAAACATCCAAATCATACACAACTCAAGATGACACATCTCAAGGACATCACAAACACTCCTTCCAATCCGCAGATTAAGATTATACAATTCTGGACCTCACCGGACCTTTCTATGATCCTCTGTCACCTTTGAACACTTGCCAGAACTGGTTCCACACCGACAGCCACAGCTCCTTCTGATCTTCATGCGGACCTCTAAAATCTTAACTGAAGCATCTCAAGACTCATATCTACAAACCCTTTAATCCGCATCCTCCGGTTCTCATCCTATACAATACATTTGCCTTCTTCTCATCACTGTTCTTCACTGTTCCTGACTGAGGCTAATTTTCTCAATATCCTCAGCACACTGCTCATCCAATCCTTCTTGTTAATGCAATATGAGTATGTTGACATTAATGACAACACTGGTTCACCTCATACTTGCAACAATAGCTAGATGTGAAAACTACCTTTCTCCATGGTGATTTAGAGGAGATATATATGGAACAACCCCAAGGATTTGAGGTCAAAGGTCAGGAGAAACAGATGTGCAGATTGAAGAAGAGTTTGTATGGCCTGAAACAAGCACCTCAGCAATAGTATTTGAAATTTGATAGTTTTATGGCTGAGCAAGGCTACAGCAGGTGTAATTCTGACCATTGTGTTTATTTTAAGAGGTTGGATAATGACAGCTCCATTATTTTATGTTTATATGTTGATGACATGCTTGTAGCTGGGTCTAACATGGATCACATAAGAGAGTTAAAACAACAGTTATCACAGTCATTTGATATGAAGGATTTGGGGGCAGTAAAACAAATCCTTGGTATGAAAATTTGCAAAGATAGGATGAACAGAAAATTGACTCTATCTCAGGCTGCTTATGTTGAAAAGGTGTTGCAGAGATTCCACATGGAGAATGCAAAAGTTGTCAGTACACCTTTGCCTAGTCATTTGAAATTGAGTAAGGAGATGTGTCCAAAGACACAAGAAGAGGAAGAAAAAATGTCCAAGGTACCATATGCTTCAGCTGTAGGAAGTTTAATGTATGCCATGGTATGCACGAGACCGGATATTGCACATGCTATAGGAGTCGTAAGAAGGTATATGAGTCATCTTGGATTGGAGCATTAGAATGTAGTAAAATGGATTCTTAGATATTTGAGAGGTACATCCAATAAACATTTATGTTTTGGGGGCTCTAATACTAATTTAGCAGGTTATGTAGATTCAGATTTGGCAGGAGATATTGATACCAGGTGGAGTACTACATGTTATGTCTTTACTGTAGGTGGGACATCAGTGAGCTGGATCTCACAGTTGCAAAAGGTGGTTGCTTTATCCACCACAGAGGTAGAGTATGTCGCTGCAACAGAGGCGAGCAAGGAGATGATATGGCTACAATCTTTCATGGAAGAATTGGGCACACAACAGGCTAACAGTTCTTTGTATATAGATAGTCAGAGTTCCATACATCATGCAAAGAATTATGCTTTGCATTCAATGACCAAACACATACAGTTGAGGTATCACTTTATTCGGTCGGTGTTGGATAATGGACAGTTAAGGCTGGAAAAGATACATACAAATGAAAATCCAGTGGATATGTTTACAAAGGTAGTGACAAGGGAGAAGTTGAGCTCCTCTTCAGCTTCGATTGGTCTTCTAGACTGAAAACAATAAAAATAGAACAATAGAGTCTAGGGTACTTATTTCTAGTGGGAGCTGCACACGCAGCGGTGTCATCCAAGATCAGTCTCCAAGTGGGAGATTGTTTGGTGTGGAGCCTAATCAGTCTCCAAGTGGGAGATTGTTGGTAAGTGGTGACTGATCAGGAAAGTACTGTACACTAGCCATGTATCCTCGCTGGATTAGGACTTTATGATCCATGACAACAATGAGATCCTATGCAAGGTTTTATAGATCTTTAAAAAGAGAAATAATGACTCGGTGGGAGATTTTATGACCGACATAAGAAAACCTTAATTTTTGTAACTAACAAAAAGGCTTGATAAAAGTAGCTAAGGGTTAGGGTTTTGATATAGTGTATTGCATTTGCAGTGATATTGAGTTGTAGGGATTACTAATTGTAATCGGTTTGATTTACTAGATAATAATATTAGACTCTCTATTTGGTGGATGTAGCCTGAGTTTGGGTGAACCACATTAAAACTTGTCTCTCGTTGTTATTATTTCTATGTATTTCCATTCCTCTGTTTAATCTTTATTTGCATTTAATTGATATCTTCTGCTGGCTAACCCTAACAGGTCCAAGAATCATAGATGAAATTAGAGATGCTAAAAACAATCTTTGGGCCAAAGAAGCTCTACTAAGTGCCTTATCTGATTCAAAGTTGAAAAATGTTATTGATCTAAAAAATGCATATCAGATTTGGGAAGAATTGGAACTTCTACATGAAGGAGACAAGTATGTTAAATGTGCCAAGCTACAGAGTCTGAAAGGAAAATTTGAAAACCTGAAGATGAGTGAAGATGAGAATATCACTTCTTACATGACAAAAGTAAATGAGCTTTTTTGTGGCATCAGATGTGCTGGTGGAATTCTAGATGAAGATGAAATTGTTGCTAAGGTTCTCAGATCCTTACCTCCTACTTACAAACACAAAGTTGCTTCTATTGAGGAAATTAGATCCTTGACAACTATCTCAAGGGATCAATTGGTTGGTAAGATATCTACATTTGAGTTAGCTGAGTTTGGTGATGCACTTCCCAAGACTGAATCTACATTCAAAGCTAGTGCCTCTACAAAAGGCAAACAAAGATATGATCTAGGAGAAAGGTCCTCAAGAAAATCATCTTGTTATGAGAAAGTAAGGAAAGATCTAGAAGCAGATGAAGTAGAAGCTGAACAACTTGAGGCCCTCATTGCAAAAAGACTACCAAGAGGATTCGGCAAGTATGAAGGAAAATTGTCTTTCAAATGTTTTAATTACAATAAGATTGGTCATTTTGCCTCAAGGTTTCCAGAAAGATTTTCTAAGCCAAACCCTAATAGATCAAGATTTCAAAAGAAGTGTTACTATGTTCATGAAGATGATGATGATGATGAAGGAGTAACGATGATGAATTAGAGACAAGAAACAAATCCGGAAGTGATTGGGTGTTTATTGCCATCAAGGAATAAGATCAAATGTCCTCTGAATCTATCAATGATAAAATGATAGAAAAAGCTTTGGCTACTCAAGTTAAAGAAAAGGATGATTGGGTCATTGACACTGGATGCTCACACCATATGATAGGTGACAAAAACAAGTTTATAGATTTGGAAAGATATGAAGGAGTTGTAAAATTTGGTGATAATTATGCTGGCAGAATCAGAGGTAGAGGAACTATTTCTTTTGATGGAAAGAACAAAACTGGTGATGTGTTATATGTTGAAGGTTTGAAGCACAATCTTCTCAGTGTTGGATAGTTAATGGACAAAGGCTATGATCTCTGATTCAAAAATGGAAAATGTAAGATCTTTGAAAGTTCTGGTACAAAGATTACATATGGTACACAAACAAAAGGTAACATCTTCCACTTGGTTGGCACTGGCAAAAGTTGTTTACTTGTTCAAATTGATCAGAGTTGGTTGTGGCATAGGAGAATGTGTCATGTGAACTTTGATAATATCATCAAGATTAGCAACACTCAGGCTGTAAGAGATCTTCCAAGACTTGTGAAACCCTCTAATAGTTTGTGCAAAGAATGTTAGTTGGGTAAACAGAGCAGAGTCACATTCAAAAGTAAAGAACAATCTTCTGCCGAATTGTTGGACTTAGTTCATACTGATCTATGTGGACTGGAAAGAATCAGAAGTTTGCAAGGTGATGTATACTTCATGCTATTAATTGATGACCACTCTCGGATGATGTGGGTAACTTTTCTGAAAGAAAAATCTAAGGCTCTTGAGAAATTCAAAATATTCAAAGCTATGGTAGAGAATGAAACTGGATTGAACATAAAATGTCTCAAGTCTGATAGAGGTGGAGAATTCACATCCAGAGAGTTCATAGAATTCTGTGAGAAACATTGGATAAAAAGATAGTTGTCTTCTCCAAGGACTCCACTGCAGAATGGAGTAGTAGAAAGAAAGAATTGGACCATCCAGGAAGCATCTATAACCATGATGATGGAAGCAAATGTTCCTCAAATCTACTAGAGAGAAGCTGTAAGCACGGCTGTCTATACCCTTAATCAAGTACAAATTAGAAACAATACTGGTAAGACCCCTTATGAACTATGGTTTGGCATCACTCCCACTATGAAGTATTTTAGAGTCTTTGGTATCAAATGTTACATTAAAAGAGACGAAGACCTTGGAAAATTTGATGCTAGAAGTGATGAAGGAATACTCTTGGGTTATTCTACTCAAAGCAAAGCATACCGGTGTTATAACAAGAGATTGAGAAAGATTATAGAAAGTACAAATGTGAAGGTTGATGAAAGTGTTGAAAAACCCTCAAGGTTTTATGAATGTGATGAAGATGATCAAAATGATTAGAATGATGTTTTGATCCAAGACCCTTCTGAAATTCAAATCCAGATTGATTCAGAGAATCAGGAAGAAGAGATAAGTTTAAATGAACATGTTCAAGAAATAGAAATGCAAGAAACTCCCAAAATTCCTAAGTATGTAAGACTGAATCACTCTAAAAATCAGATCATAGGGGATAAAAGAAAAGGTGTTCAAACAAGAAGAAAGATTGCCTAAGATTCAGAAGAGTATTGTCTGATTTCAAAGATTGAACCTAAGATAGTGAATGAAGCATGCAATGATGAAAGCTGGACTAAAGAAATAAAAGAAGAACTGATGCAGATTGAGAAAAATCACACTTGGGATCTTGTTCCTAGACCTAGAAATAAAAATGTGATTGGAACCAAATGGGTCTTCTAAAATAAATTGAATGAAGATGGTGAAGTAGTCAGAAATAAAGCCAGATTGGTTTGTAAAGGTTATTGTTGGTGATTGTTTTGATGCAATCATAACAGAAGTTAAAATTCACATATAATGAACCAAAACTGACTTGAAAGATATGAAGGAATTGCTTAAGATTCACTTAATCCCAAGTTTACTGTGGTCAGGTCTTGACCTGTTGGTCAAATTTAGTTGGTCGATGTGACACTGTAATGTTCAAGGGGCCTTACATAGTTTAGGGTTTCTTGTTGGTTTACTAGACTCAAACTATGCAAAAGATTAATAAATGTCAACATGTTGTTCATCCCTTTTGCATAAACTTATATTGTGCTGCAAGACTTTAAATGATCTTTCTTGAATTATTGCAGCTTTCTTCTTTATACATTTATGAAAACTTGTCTACTCTCAACTCTGTTGTTCATGCTTCTTCAAATATGAGACAAATTTCCTTCAAATTTCTACGTTTTTAAGCTAAGTATTTCAGATGGGTTGGGAAAAGTTAGAAAGATCTAATCTAAACTTCATTTAAATCTACCAAAGGATCTAATTGTTCTGTTATGCACTTTATAAGTAATACAGTAATCTAATCAAATCCACAGATAAAAAACCTTAAATGTAAGTTCTGAGCATTTTCACAAACATACATTTAAAATTGCAAGCTCTCAGAGAAAATGTTTTAAAACACAAAGAAGAGAAAGAAAACACTCAGAAGATAGATGTAGAATTCCAGGTTCAATTGTATTAGAAACAGATAGTCATGCATGATTTACAATGTTAGAATGACTCTTAGTTTCATTGATCAAACTACAGAGAACTTACAAGCTTTACAGATACAATAAGGAAGCCAGATGTTCCACGCATTCCTTATTGCAGACAATAGGCGACCTCCTCTAAACTAAACTATGCCCAGAAAGAATTTACAATTCTGGCAAAATGCTAAAATCCCTGTGTGTAAAGTATTACAGTACAGAGAGGCACAATATAAAGACCCTGATTGTCCTCACTACAGCAAAAAAACCCTAACTAAACCCTGGTTCAAACCCCCAGTTACAACAATAAATGCAGGTGAACCAGTTTCCCAAAATACCTCTGAGCATACATCCAATCTAGGTGAAATACTGCCCTTCTAAAACCCTAGCAGGTTAACAATAACCTCTGTTGTCTGCTGTAGTAATGTCCTCAGTTGCATTTTGTCCTCATCAATGAATGGCCTTTGACTTCCTCGCCCTTCATCCTTATCTTCCTCTGCTTCAGAGATCGGATTTCCTCCTCTGTGATGTCATCTTCATCAAGCTTCAGCTACTTCCTCAATTGCAAGCCTGCGAAAAAAGAATAAGCAATAAGTATCATTTCATTTGATAAACAACATGAAATTTAAAACATCTAATGAAATCAAGGTGTGACTGTGCAAAAATGGAAATCGGGCCCAAAAAAATGCCCCAAAAAACGTGCTCAAAATGTATAAACAACATCCAAAACATCACGGGTCAAGCATCGCTGACCAAAAAAAATGCTACGGGCTCAAAAAATTTGATCTGAAACTTTATCGCTTTCATTTTCCTGCCCATCAGCGAGTCCAAAAATTCATTGGCCGATCACCTTTGCTTGGTCGATGTCTTATATCAGCGTGAGTTTCTTCTATTGGCGTGGGCTTAAAATGTTGCTCCGACCATCATTGTTACGCCGATGGCCCTTCATCGGTGAAGGCTTGAAATGTTACCCTAACTACCGCTGTCTGGCTGAAATGGCCTTAATACCTAAGTCTTCCCTCATCCATCGGCATGATACCTGCTATCGGTGAGGACAAAAATTCCTTGGCCGATCACCACTTTCACACCGATCGTCTTATCATCCTTATATCGGCGTAAGTCCCGCTGATCTCCTTTCCTTCTTATTTTCCCTTATACCTCCCATCAGTTTGATAAACATTATCGGTGCAACAATTCCAAACAAAGCCGATGTCGAAAGTCATACCGATGAGAGATCATCGGTGAGACCACACCCTTCAGGGAGACTATACCAAACTTGGCCAATAGAATATGTTATATCGATGGCAATAGGCCATCAGGGAGACCACATCCTTTGGTGTGATAATTCAAACATTGCCAATGACACAAGTTAGGCCGATGAGCCCATGTTTGTAGACTATGCATTGTTCATTTGTCTTGTATGGTCAGACCTGTCGAACATACAAATGTGAGATACAGAGTGGAACTCAAAACAATATTCAATTTTAACCTGAAATCCACCCTGAATGTATATTTCAAGATTTTAACCAGATGCAAACAAGGAAAAAAGACATACAACTGACACTGTATGATGCAAAACCTGATTGTACATTTTACCAAAATGATTATAACTTGCAAAATATGGCAAATTTTAAGACGGTTCAAAAAGCAACCCTAGCTCATTTTTCACAAGGAATCTAACCATATCATGCATTGGTACTGAAAATGCATTTTTTTCTATTTTTAATGAAGTTTGCAAATTTTGACTCCCTTTTCCCCTTTACCACCAAGCAAAACAACAAACCAAAAGCAAAAAAAGCAAAGCAACAGTAGGGGGTCCTCATTTTGCTAAGGAGTAAAATGGGGCGTGTTGTGAACATCACAACAACTAGCAACCAAACAAAACAATTAAATTCAAAGTGTTCAAGAAAACTAGATGAAATAAATCCATAACTTCCGACTATCTTTCCTGCAAATTACTATTCAGCTTGAGACCTAAGGTATTCAATAAGGGTGCATGAATTTTCACTTTCAATTTAAGTATGTGCACGTGATTAATTATCCTCATCTTGAAGATCAGTTGAACAAATCAGTGATTGACATTAGCCTACGTAGTTGAGGATATTCCCTCATAGCCGACCGGATAGAGCCTTGCTGCCAACGAGCGTCTATAGCCCTGGCAAGGTTATCGTTACAATTCTCCTAAGCAGAGCCCCACTGCCAGTGAGCGTCCATAGCCCCGGTAGAGTTAGTTAGATGGCTTAATCTGGATTTTCAGTATAATCCGCTTTATTTATTTTTTATATTTTATATTTTATACTTTTATACTTTATTGATTTTGCATTTTGATATTTGATAGAGATGTCATAAGATTTTGCAATTTGTAACTTCATGATGCAAGGAGTGGACACTTGCTGAAATGAATTGTAATGGTAGCAAGGGTGACCTTGGATTTTTCACCTAATATCTACACTGGTAGGTTCAACAAACCCAAGGATTTTAGGTGTGTCATTGTGAGAAACCTCCTTGAATTCTCAATCACATTTATTGAATACTAAATTTTAGAAGCTAAACAACTCTCTACATTCATGACAGTCACAACAAGTTATGCATAAATTGCAAATGATTAACCTAAATATTCTAAATTTTATACTGTTTTCAATGGTTGCTAGCTTGCTCCTTAATACTCTAAAGAAAGACAAAGATCCCTGCTGAGGAGACAACCAACAAACAACAGACAGACTGTACAAAAAGCAAAAGAAGACAAAACTATACAAATAGAAACAAAACAACAAATAGAAAGAAACAGAAAACAAAACTATATAGATAGCTAACCCAAAAAAAGAAAATAGCAAAAGAAGAACTATACATTACTTACACTATATTACACCAAAATGGACCGCCCCCTACTTCAAACCTAGAAGTAATGTTTTAAATGTTGGCCATTAACTGGTAATGGCACGTCTTCTCCAGTCAAGGTCTTAAGTCTAAATGTATTGTCTCCTATTATTTCAGAGACTTGTAATGGACCTAGCCATAGTTTATCGAATTTTCCATGGCTCCCCTTCTTTTCATGTGCTTTGTCCCAGCACAGCACTAAGTCTGATATCCTAAATGTTTTGACTCTTGCCCTTTTATCAAACCACCTCTTAACGACCGCTTGATGTTTGGAAAACCTCTCAATGGCTTGACCTCTTTTCTCATCTAATTGTAGCATTTGTACTATCCTGGCTTCCCTATGGTTATTAAAGCCTAGGTACTCATTGGCAAACTTCCAGGTTGGTATTCTTAGATTTACTGGAAGTATGGGATCAGTCCCATAAACTAAATGATAAGGTGTGCTACCTAAAGCTGTTTTAAACTTGGTCCTATCTACCCATAATGCATATCTTAACAGGGTATTCCACTCTCTAGGACTCTTTGCAATCAACTTCTTGATTATGTCTAATAAAATTTTGTTCGTTGATTCAGCCAATCTATTACCTTGAGGGTAATAATTTGAAGAAAACCTTAAAATGATCCCATATTCAAATGCCCATTTAGAAAACTTTAAAGATGAGAAAGTCGGGCCATTATCACATACCAATGAATAGGGAGTTCCAAACCTGGTGATGATGTTTTCTTCAAAAAACTTGATAACTACCTCAGTTGTGGAGAATTTGTAGCAGGTAGCCTCAGTCCACCTTGTATAGTAGTCTGTCACCATCAGTATAAATTTGTGTCCTGCAGAAGATGGAGGATTGATGACTCCAATAAAATCCAAGCCCCACTGTACAAACGGTCTTGATTCAATCATAGGTTGTAGTGGATTGGCCTGATTTCTCCCCTTATCTGCTGCAGTCTGACAAGTGTGGCAACTTTTAATGTAACTCTCAGTATCCTTGAACATCATGGGCCAGTAATAACCTGCCCTCAGTATTTTGTGTGTTGTAGCTAGATGGGAACCATGGCCGGTTCCGTACTTGTCATGTAGTTCTATCAACACTTTATCTGCTTTAGTTCTGTTTAGGCATCTCAGATAAATTCCATCATGGTTCTTCCTGAATAGAAGACCTCCTTGCACCATATATTTTTGTACTTTAACCTTCAAAGCTCTCCTTTGAGAAGCTTTCATCTTGTTTGGGTACTTTCTAGCTATTAGAAAGGTGTTTAGATCTCCATACTAGTCTAATGCATTCTGGGAATTCAATACATACTGTTGTTTTATCAAATCTGGATCCGTATTTGCTATTGTTTGCACCAACGCCTGCCCTCTGACTAGCTTCATGGGAATGATTTCCATGTCAAACTCCTACAGCGTGGTGATCCATTTGGCCCTCTTTTCTCTAGGTTCATTCTGCATTAGCAACATCTTTACTGTTGCATCTGGCACTATGGCTTTGATCTGGCTGCGCAGAATGTAATGTCTAATTTTTTTCATAGCCCTCATTAATGTAAATGCTTATCTATCAATGTCTAGATATCTCAACTATGCATCCCTCAGAGGCACGCTCATAAATGTGATGGGCCTCTCTCCATTATTTTCACCTTTCTGTGTCAAGGCAACCGCGACTGAATGAGAAGATGCAAAGGAGTATATGTAAAATGGGCTTGTGTAGTCTGGACTTGCCAATACAGGAGCATTAGAAATTGCCTCCTTGATATCTTCAAATGTAGTCCTAGCCATAGGCGTCCATTCCATCTATGCATCCTTCTTCAACATATCATTTAACGGCTGCATGATCTCTGCAAAACCCGTGATAAACTTCCGAACAAAGTTAATTTTACCAAAAAATGATTTCAACTCTTTCCTACTGTTTGGTATTTGCAAATTTTTTATGGATTCTATTCTATTCGGATCAATCGAAATTCCATCTTCAGAAATGACATGGCCTAATAATTTACCTTCAGTTACGCCAAATATACATTTCTTAGGATTAAGGGAAATCCCATACCTTTCACATTGCTTGAGTATTTTACTGAGATCTTTAGCGTGGGTGGATGCATCCTTGGAATACATAGTCAAATCATCCATATACACAAAAATGCACTTACCTGATAATCCACGGAATTGAATGTCCATGGCTCTCTAAAAAGTGGCACCTACATTGATAAGACCAAAAGGCATTCGCCTATATGCATAATTTCCCCATTTGCAAGTGAAGGTGGTTTTTAATCTATCTTCTCTATTAATCAAGACTTGGTTATAACCTAAGAAACCATCTAAAAAAGACATCATCTTGGCCCCATTTACTGCTTGCAGCACTTCGTCCATTGGAGGCAGAGGATAATTATCCTTTTCAGACACTTTGTTCAAATTTCTAAAGTCTACGCATAACCTAATGTCTCCGTTTTTCTTCCTTACTGGTACTAAGTTAGCTACCCAAACTGAATGCCTGACTGGGAAAATTATTCCAGCAGACAACAATTTTTTAACTTCCTCAAAGATTAAAGGCTTTAGAATGGCGTTCACAGGCCTTTATTTTTGCCTGAATGGTTTAACCTCTGGTCTTAAAGGTATTACGTGAGTTATGATGGACTTATCAAATGTTTTCAAGTCTTCATAGGTCCATGCTATTACGTGTTTATATTCTTTCAAAGTGTCTAAATTTTTTTTTCTAATTTTCTCAGAGCAAGCCTTCCTAATTAGTACATTTTGTGGATTTTGCTTTGTCCCTAAGTTGTGTAAATTGCACTTACCCCCTTCTATTTTGGGCAAGTCCTTTTGTCTCATTACTCCATCGAAGTCAAAGATATGTTCTAATTCAATTACTCCTTTGGGTAAGAAGTTGCCCTTCAAGTTGATTATATCCTCTTTGTCCCATGTTATTTTAGGCCTTTCTTGTTCATCAATGATTTGAGCCTCAAATACCTCATTACAAGTCAGCAAATCAATAATTTGCTGATCCCCCCCAAATACCTGAAAGTGTGTAACATTGTCTGGGATACTAGGAACATTAACTAGCTCAACAACAAATCGTCTCAATCCTAATAGTGTCAAGGGTTAGAGTGTGCTAGCAGCAACTGCTAGTGCATCTGGTCTATGGTTCAGCTCTCTAGGGATGTGCTCTATGTTAAAAGCATAAAACGAATCTATTAAACCTCATACTCTATGTCTGTAACAAATCATTTTTTTGTAATTGCAGGCATATAGTTTGCTCACTTGTCTGACTACTAATTCAGAGTTTGAAAATACTCTAATCATTTTCACCCTTTTCTTGATGGCCATGACAAGTCCTAAAATTAGGGCCTCATATTCAGCAATATTGTTAGTACAGGAAAATTGTAATCTATATGCTGCCAGATGTGATTTACCCTAAGGATCTATGAGTTCAACACCTACACCTGTGCCCTGTTTTGATTTGGACCCATCACATTTTAATGTCCACATGCCCTCTTTACTTTTCTGACCTTTTATCTTGGCATGCTTTGCCTCTTTTATCACCTGTGGGGTGTTGTCCTGTTCATTCATGGGCATTTCTATTTGGTCAACTTGCATATGGGTATTTCCATCTGGTAAATTAGAAAGACAACTACCCTTGTCCTTTATTTCTTCTCCTAAATCTAGAATCAAGGCATCTACATCACCCTGAATGTATTTCTGTGTTGGATCAGGATTCTCATTTTCCTCTTGTAACTCTACCCTCCCTATGCATTTTTTGTATTCATATTTAATGATGTCTTTGCACATTCCACAACCTTCCTCAGAATGTGGCCTATCGTGGACTCTACACTTGTTTTTATACAATTTACATTAGACCGGCAGATTTTGTTTAATGCACTCTTCCACCTCTTGTCTAATGGCATGACCAAATTTGCCTATTGCACTATTTTCTTCATCTGAAGAATTTCCATTAGACTCAATCAATAATGTTGTCTCCTTGTTGACACATTTTTTTCTAATGTTTAACATCATGATCTCTTCAATCTGTACCCCATTGTTGGTAATTCTATAGACACCAGGTTCAACAGCAGCATATAATATTTCATTCGTTTGATTATACTCTGTTATCATGTGTTTCATCCTGGGCTCTACCTCTATTCTAATCTGGTTTGGGATGCCTCTCCAAGGTAGCCACATATGTGAAAAGTCAGTGGCCATATATCCGTTTAATGTCTTGGACCAATCCCTACTCAGCAACATTCCATAATTTACGGGTATATCCACTACTTGAATGTCAATGATTTGGCTTACCCTAGGGTCTGAAGCTAATTTCATCTGAATGTTCATGAGTTCTCCTATCACATTAACCTCAGTCTTATCTAACTATGTAACAACCATGGCAGATTTGGTGGGAGTCAACCCTAGAGTTTTACATATTCCTAAGGGCATTACGTTGGCTGATGCACCAGAATCTACCATGCAATTGTGTATGTTCTTCCCACACAATCTAACAGTTAACAAGAAAAGGGGAGCATCCCTCTTATCCACATGTATTACTACATTTGTATTGGAAGGAAACTTAGCTTTCTTACTTTTCTCTTTAGGTGGTGAATCTCTATTAGGAACAGTTATATCAGCAGAAACCTTGTCTGTCATGGATGTATCCAGAGATTTTATAAAAGCATTTCTGATCCCTAGGGTTTTCAATAATTCATTTAGAGGTATACTGACCTTAATTTTCTTTATTTCCTCTGACAAGTAACTCATTAATCTTGTTGTCTCTATTGTTTCAGTTTTACTTGTTTGATCCTCTTGTATTGTTGTTCCGTTATTTGTGTGCTGATTAGCTTTAAGTATGGCAGGATTGTTGCTAGCATTCTGATCTGGGGGTGTATTGAAGTTGTTCGGAGGAATGGAAGTGGTGAAAGGTCCTCCTGGCCTAGGGTTGTTCCTTAAATTGTAGGTGTGGTTTTTATTTGTCTGTTGAAAAGCCTACACTTCTTCTGTTTCAGTTAATACCTCATTTTCAGTTTCAAAGGGAAACTGAAAAGCATTTAACACAAAGGCTAATTCAGGATAAAGATCTTCACAATAGTATGGTCTATCTTCTAGCAATTCATCCTCTTTCTCTTCTGCAGTTGCAAAGGTAAACATTTCTAAGACTAAGGATGTATCATATCCTGAGGGTACTACCTCATTACCCTTAGGAATGAGAAATTCAGAGGTAGGAGGCTGCACATCTATATTAAAAATGTTGGCTGCTAAGTGGAACTGTGGATAGTCGTGCTCAGCATGGGCATTGGTATTCTGAAATTTGCACCAATTTTTGGGTGTTGTACTGGCCATTTGGATGCTAGCTATTTGTTTTGCATCATGATTATCTATATTCTCAAAAGGAGAAGCTAGAGCACCATTGTTGGGCCTAGTGTTCCATGTCTTGGGTGGCCTAGGTTGATTCTAATTTCTGCTATTGTTACCCAAGGTCCTATTATCTATCACTAGCCCTCTATTTTGCATTGGCTGCCCCTGGCTGGGGCCTTGATGCTGATTATAGTTTTGGTTCTGATTGTACTACTGATTTTGATTGGAACTATAGTTCTGATTTTGGCCTTGGTTGTGATTCTAATTTTGATTGTAGTTTTGGTTGCCTCTTCCATAGAGGTTCTCGTTTCTTAGTTGTGTCACTTCGGTGGTTAACCTTTTCAAATGTGCAGTGATCTCTTTAATCTCTTCCCTATCCTCTTTTGCTTTTACCACAATTGTATCACTAGGAGGTTGGAAGAAAGGCTAACCACTATTTTGGTTGTTATTGGAAGTGTTACCCGTGTAAGGAGTTATGGCTTGGATTGGGGTAGGACTATACACAGGTGTGTAAGAAGGAACTAGATTTAATAATGGAGTGTGATGCATAGGGGCTCAATTCCATGGTTGTGCCTGATTCTACACCCCAAAATTCCCTCCATTAACAAATGGGCTATAATTTGTATGCCTCATCTCTTGGTTCACTGAGGTTGCCTCTTTGTAGGCTTTGGATATTGAATCTATGTCAGGTTTTCTTTTGACAAACATGGCAATTAAAGGATCCAAGGCTGCATAGTACATAGCCAACAAGGTATCATCATCCATGGTGTAAGGGACCACTAGCCTAGAGTAGGCCCTTTGAAATCTGTCATTGAAATTATCAATCAACTCTCCCTCTCCCCTTTTTATGGTAGCCAATTTATGATACAGGATGCAAGGATCAATGGGTCCTCTAAATCTTGACAGAAATGCTTCTTCCATAAGTGACCAGGAAGAAATGTAACCATTGGGTAGGTTTACATACTAGTTAGAGGCTTGTTCATTAAAGGTGTAGGGAAACAATCTACACACAACATCCTCATGTTCTAACATGGCCCTAAAACATGCCTCCTTCAATATTCTAATATGATCTTCTAGATCCTGATGTAACTAGTAATTGGAACATATCTTTTCCAGATTTTTTGGCATCTCATGATAATCAGGGAAGGCAATAGGAGAATGGACATTGAAATAAGCCATTGCAGGGGTTTGAGCTTGACCTGAACTTGTAGGAATACCTAGATTGATTTGTGGGATAGGATTTATAGGAGGATTAGGACCTCTTGGAGTACCTGAACCTAGATTTAAAGATCTGAATAGTGATATGTCAGGACTCCCAATATTACGTATGTTAAAAGGTGACCCAGGAGGTGTTCCAGATGAACTTCCTGTTTGCGATATTTTAGGATTCCAAATCAAAGGGTTGTTACTTCGCCTTGCATCAGGTAATTGCGCGAATATATCTTCTGAACTAGATCTAGACCTGGTCACTCTATCACTATTATTAGCCAGTTTGAAACAAGCCCTAACTCAAGTTGCCCTCCTTCTAGCGCCATAAACTATTGGTGATTGTTTTGATGCAATCATAACAGAAGTTAAAATTCACATATAATGAACCAAAACTGACTTGAAAGATATGAATGAATTGCTTAAGATTCACTTAATCCCTAGTTTACTGTGGTCAGGTCTTGACCTGTTGGTCAAATTCAGTTAATCAATGTGAAGCTGTAATGTTCAAGGGGCCTTACATAGTTTAGGGTTTGTTGGTTTACTAGACTCAAACTATGCAAAAGATTAATAAATGTCAATATGTTGTTCATCCCTTTTGCATAAACTTATACTGTGCTACAAGACTTTAAATGATCTTTCTTGAATTATTGCAGCTTTCTTCTTTATACATTTATGAAAACTTGCCTACTCTCAACTCTGTTGTTCATGCTTCTTCAAATATGAGACAAATTTCCTTCAAATTTCTACATTTTTAAGCTAAGTATTTCAGATGGGTTGGGAAAAGTTAGAAAGATCTAATCTAAACTTAATTTAAATCTACCAAAGGATCCAATTGTTCTGTTATGCACTTTATAAGTATTACAGCAATCTGATCAAATCCACAGATAAAAAACCTTAAATGTAAGTTCTAAGCATTTTCACAAACATACATTTAAAATTGCAAGCTCTTAGAGAAAATGTTTCAAAACACAAAGAAGAGTAGGAAAACACTCAGAAGATAGATGCAAAATTCTAGGTTCAATTGTATTAGAAACAGACAATCATGCATGATTTACAATGTCAGAATGACTCTTAGTTTCATTGATAAAACTACAAAGAACTTACAAGCTTTACAGATACAATAAGGAAGCCAAATGTTCCACGCATTCCTTATTGTAGACAAGAGGCGACCTCCTCTAAACTAAACTATGCCCAGAAAGAATTTACAATTCTGGCAAAATGTTAAAATCCCTGTGTGTAAAGTATTACAGTGTAGAGAGGCACAATATAAAGACCCTGATTGTCCTCACTATAGCCAAAAAAAACTAACTAAACCCTGGTTCAAACCCCTGGTTACAACAATAAATGCAGGTGAACCAGTTTCCCAAAATACGTCTAAGCATACATCCAATCTGGGTGAAATACTGCCCTTCTGAAACCCTAGCAGGTTAACAATAACCTCTATTATCTGCTGCAGTAATGTCCTCAGCTGTATTTTGTCCTCATCAATGAATGGCCTTTGACTTCCTCACCCTTTGTCCTTATCTTCCTCTGCTCCGGAGATCAGATTTCCTCCTCTATGATGTCATCGTCATCAAGCTTCAGCTACCTCCTCAACTGCAAGCCTGCGAAAAAAGAATAAGCAATAAGTATCATTTCATTTGATAAACAGTATGAAATTTAAAACATCTGATGAAATCAATGTGTGACTATGCAAAAATGGAAATCGAGCCCAAAAAATGCCCCCAAAAATGCACTCAAAACGTATAAACAACATCCAAAACATCGCGGGTCAACCATCGCTGACCGAAAAAAAATGCTATGGGCTCAAAAAATTTGATCTGAAACTTTATTACTTTCCTTTTCCTGCCCAATGGCATGATATCACCCATCGGCGAGTCCAAAAATTGATTCACTGATCACCTTCACTTGGCTGATGTCTTATATCGGCGTGAGTTTCTTCTATCTGCGTGGGCTTAAAATGTTGCTCTAACTGTCATTGTTACGCCGATGGCCCTTCATCGGTGAAGGCCTAAAATGTTACCCTGACTACAGCTATCTGGCTGAAATGGCCTTAATACCTAAGTCTTCCCTCATCCATTGGCGTGATACCTGCTATCGGTGAGGACAAAAATTCCTTGGCCGATCACCACTTTCACACCGATCGTCCTATCATCCTTCTATCAGCGTAAGTCCCGCCGATCTCCTTTCCTTCTTGTTTTCCCTTATACCTCCCATCGGTCTGATAAACATTATCGGCACAACAATTCCAAACAAAGCCGATGTCGAAGGTCATACCGATGAGAGATCATCAGTGAGACCACACCCTTCAAGGAGACTATACAAAACTTGGCCGATAGAAAATGTTATATCGATGGCAATAAGCCATCAGGGAGACCACATCCTTTGGCATGATAATTCATAACATTGCCAATGATGCAAGTTAGGCCGATGAGCCCATGTTTGTATACTATGCCTTGTTCATTTGTCTTGTATGGTCAGACCTGTCAAACATACAAATGTGAGATATAGAGTGGAACTCAAAACAATATTCAATTTTAACCTGAAATCCACCCTGAATGTATATTTCAATAACTAGATGCAAACAAGGAAAAAAGACATACAACTGACACTATATGATGCAAAACCTGATTGTACATTTTACCAAAATGATTATAACTTGCAAAATATGGTGAATTTTAAGGGGGTTCAAAAAGCAACCCTAGCTCATTTTTCACAAGGAATCCAACCATATCATGCATTGGTACTAAAAATGCATTTTTTCTCTATTTTTAACAAAGTTTACAAATTTTGACTCCCTTTTCCCCTTTACCACCAAGCAAAACAACAAACCAAAAGCAAAAAAAGCAAAGCAATAACAGGGGGTCCTCATTTTGCTAAGGAGTAAAATGGGGCGTGTTGTGAACATCACAACAGTTATTCCCAAGTAGAAGGAGTTGATTTTGAAGAAACTTTTGCTCCGGTGGCAAGAATTAAAGAAGTCAAATTATTTCTTGCATTTGCTACCTTCAAGGATTTCAAAGTATATCAAATGGATGTCAAGTCAGCCTTCTTGAATGGTGACTTGGAAGAAGAGGTATACATTGAACAACCGGATGGATTTCAATTATCTGATCATGGTGATATGGTCTGCAAATTGAAGAAAGTATTGTATGGACTCTAACAAGCCCCGAGAGCCTGGTATGAAAGACTGGATAAGCATCTTTTGAAGATTAGTTTCAACAAAGGTATTGCTGATAGTAAATTATACTTTAAGATTGAAACTAAAAATATCTTGATTGTTGAAGTATTTGTTGATGATATTATTTTTGGGGGAAGAGATAGTATGTGCAAGACTTTTACAAATCAAATGAAAAGTGAATTTGAGATGTCTATGTTTGGGGAAATGAATTTCTTCTTAGGTCTGCAAATCACTCAAACAAAGAAAGGAATCTTCATATCTTAGACCAAATATGTGAAAGAATTGTTGAAAAAAATTGGAATGGAAGATTCAAAACCAATGAATACTCCCATGGCAATCAGATGTAAACTAAGCAAAGATGATGACTCTCCTAAGGCTGATCAGAAAAAGTATAGGTCAATGATTGGAGGACTATTGTATCTTACTCAAACTAGACCTGACATTATGAATGCTATTGGTCTTGTTGCTAGATTCCAAGATGATCCTAGAGAATCTCATGTCATGGCAATCAAGAGGATTCTCATATATATAAAAGGAACAGTTGAGTATGGTTTATGGTATACTAGAGATCATGATTTCTCTCTTCATGTATTTGCATATGCGGATTGGGCAGGAGATGTGGATGACCGAAAGAGTACCAGTGGTGGAGCATTCTTTTTAGGGAAAAGATTGGTTTCTTGGTTAAGTAAGAAACAAGAGGCAATATCCTTATCCATTGCAGAAGCAGAATATATTGCAGCAGCAGGTAGTTGCACTCAAGTTTTGTGCATGAAGCAAATGCTAAGAGACATCAGAGTGGAGTATGGGGAACATATCACAATCTTCTATGATAACTCAAGTGCAATAAACATTTCAAAGAATCTGGTGTTACATTCCAAGACAAAACATATATCCATCAAGTTTCATTTTTTGAGAGAGTAGGTGAACAAGAATAAAGTCAGATTAGAGTTTGTGCTCTCCAAGGATCAGATTGCAGACATTTTTACTAAACCTTTACCTAAGGACTCTTTTGAGTATCTCAGGGAGAAGTTAGGGGTTATTACCCCTCCGGTTCTGAATTAAGGTGAACTAATGTGCATCAATCTGATAGATCTCATAATCATATCTTGTGGTTTGGATTGATGCTAGGTGGCTGCTATTCAGGGGGAGCAGTCAGTATGATTTTGAAACATGAGAAGTTGTTGCATGTATGTGCCCTTTGCCATTGATGTCAAAGGAGGAGAGAAGACATGTGAAAAACAAAAGTGGTTGTTGATCCAAGGGGGAGTAGTAGAAGAAGAGAAGACATGTGAATGGTTGTTGCTAATAGGGGTGTTATGTCAGTTAGTAAGGAGAAAGTTCTTGTCATGATGGTTAAAATAGTTTTTCACATCATATGTTGCCATCAATGACAAAGGGTGAGATTGTTGCAAGTATGGGCCTAACCGGTGTTGTCATTGATGTCAACATACTCCAATTGCATTGATGTCAAGGATTGGATGAGTTGTGTGTGGAGGATATTGAGAAAATTAGTCCTATCAGAAACAGAGAGGAACAATGAAGACAATGAAAGTCTATGAAGTGAAGATCCTAGCTAAGATGAAGATCAAAGGATACGAATCAAAGGGTTTGTAGATAAGTGTCTAAAGGTGATCCAGTAAAGATTTAAGAGGTCCGCATGAAGATTTGAAGAAGTTATGACCATATTAGTAAAACTGGTTCTAGCAGATGTTCAGAAGTGACAGAGCAACACAAATAGGTCCGATAAGATCTTGAAATGCAATATCTTGTTTTGCAGATTTGGTGGAGTGTTTAGGAAGTCAATGAGAATTGAAAACTCAATTGGTTCATTATCTGGAGGTCTGCAAGCATCTATATTAATATGAGAATGGTAGCAGACTGTGTTCTTCAGGTTCTAGATGAAGAAGAGAATGATTTCAGTAAGTAGTAGTAGTACAGATGTTCTTGGTGATTTAGGCAAGCTTATGGGGGTCTCTGGATTGTGTGCAATCTATGTTGGTAGTCCGCATTAAAGATTGAGCTTGTAATTGAAGATTTACCTCTGGGTAATGGTGTTCTTCATAGTCTTGGCCGATCGGATGGTTTGCACTTGTTGCGGATAATCTAGAAGATGTTTTGTGAGGCATGGCATGTTCCTCAAGGGAGATTTGGGTCCCAAATATATGTGGCCAATAGTGTGGTGATCCGCATGAAGTCTTTCATAACAAATCAAGTTGTATTTGTGTATTTTCTCTATAAGGTTTGCTGACTTTGATTATTATCCCAAAATTGATGTCTATTATAAATAAGAGTTGTGAAGTCACTTCAAAAGTAACTTGTATGAGATGAGAGTATTGTAAAGAGAAGAAGTGTGAAAGATAGACCAGAAGTATTGGGCTTGAATGGAATTGACTCAAGCATGGTGAAGATGCTATCCTTTAGTTCAAGAATGTAAGATTTATTATTCTATAGACAGTGTGTCTCCTATAGACTGTGGGCCTCTTGTGAGCAGTGTGCTCAAGCAATGAGCCCTAATTGGCATGTACCATTTTGTTCCTATTATTCTTTTAACAAAGAATACAATCTTGGGTTAGTCACCCCATGGTTTTTCCCTTAACCGGGTTTTCCATGTTAAAATCTTGGTGTCATATGTGTTAATGTGTTTTTGCTCTTCAATTATTGCATCATGTTTCATGATTGATTCATTATTATGTTGCTAAATTATAAGAAGGATTTGAGTGGTTAATAAAAGAAAAGGTTTGACACAACTAATTCACCCCCCCGATCAGTTATGTATCCTGAAACTAACACTAATCCTTGTGACCTTGAAGCAACTCACTAAAGATACATTGTGCTCTTGTGCCCTTGAAGACACATCATGAAGAAATACATCTTGCATCTTGAGCATGAACCTGAATCATCAAAACTAAACTCAAGAGGCATGAAGCTTGACAAGACTCTGAACTCCTTTCCTTTTCCATGAAATAGATAAGATCCTTGACTTTGTGATCCATGACAACAATGAGATCCTAGAAGCAAGACAACAAAGACATAAGCATCATAATCCTAATCTCCTTCATAAATGAACACCTTGAAGCATGAACATTAATAGAACTCATGACTATCTGCAACACCATACATGCCACCATATCTCAACATCATCATCTTCAAACCACAGCACAAACAACCTGTAAACCATCAACACCTGAGACACCAAGACATTCCCAAGCAACTTGGATATGACACCATCAAACCATCAATTCCCAGGCAACTTGGATGTGACACCATCAAACCATCAACTCGAATGTGACAGCATCAAACCATCAACTCTTGAACACTATGCATACACACATCATTAAGATGATAAGCACCATCATCAACTAAGAAGGTCCTAAGAAACAACATATGTAAACTATGACAATCCAACTAAGATCACATGACAACTCATCAAGTATGACATCAAACTTCCAACCTCAACATCATTCTGACACATTTGACATCAATGACAACCATGTCAACAATATCCCCCTTTTTCATTAATGGTAAAACACATCATGCCACTCTCTCTCCCCGTTTTTACATCATATGACAAAGGAACTATTAAATACTCCCCCTATTTTGAATGAAAGGTACATCATCATAGTCTTACAAATCACTATCCTAGTCATAAAGGCATGTACTTTGCTAAAGATTTGCTAAAGCATTCACTGCCGCAGAGGTCTGCTAAAGATGTGCACACTCTGCACACATAAAATTATGCACCATGCACACAAATCTCTGAAATTCTATACCATATACTCTTAGATGGTACTATCATTGTATTAAGGATAAAAACATTCAAAGACAATATTGAAAAAAGCAAGCACATCTGATAGGAAATTGTTATCAAATAGGATAAAAATAATATTTTTCTTGTCTACCACTGCACTATGATTAAGTATAAGTCATCAACTGTTATCTTGAGGTATGAATGTAGATCACTCTCTCAAATAACTAATGTGGTATCAAACCAAAATAATAATACCAACTATCCTTTGGATGGGAAGCCTAAAACTTCAACCATTGAGATTATTGAGTAATGCTCCTGTCATAAACAATGTCAATCACTGAAGAACTCTAGTCATAAACATCAAACAATAAGGTTTCATTTGCAGCAGTAGATGCATATATCTAACAATGCAATTTTCTATAGACTCCTTACTATACTTTTAGTTGTTTCTCAATGCACTTCACCTACATCTCTGTGTTCTTGATGTTTAATGTCCCTTCAAGAGACTTGTTTGATCCTTTGTGTCTCTTGTCTCTATCACTCTTCATAAATAATTAGTATCAATTATGACCAAGACAATTATCTCGTGACAATAGAGATTGAAACATACTATGGCACATCTATCGTCTTACTAACCAACATTATTCCATTTCATTCCTATGAAGTATAAACTTCATTTGCCTAATCTGATTGTAGTTGGTAATCACTGAGAATGTATGTTAAAGAACACATATATCACAACATTATCTTCATTGTCTAACCACTTCCCTTCTCCAAATACTAGCATTGTGCAATCAAGACATAACAACACTTGTTTTGAATAGGGGATTACCATTATGTTTCTCTTTTCTTTATGCTTTGATGAAGCCATACCCTATTTTAAAAGATCTATAAAACACTTATCAAATTATGTATCACTGTAACCAAACATGAATGAGCATTATCACTGACAACAGAGATACACTAATTTCACTATCTCCCCCTATGGTATTTTCTTTCTCTGCAACTTATTACTCCACTATCTTTTTCAAAACATGTTCACATCATGTTAATTTCTCTACAACAAGAAACTATCAATATAGAAATATTATTGTGTAGTCCAGAAGCTGAAGCATCGTATTGTACTTTGCCAATGGTTACTGAAAACATGTTATTCTATAATCTACATTTGAATGCAGGTCCTCTTCTTTTATAGTTTGATGGAAGCCATGCCTTGTTGCATATACAAGAATACTAACAAGATTTATAGAATCTAACCTTACACTACTAACTTCACTTTCCTGACTATATTCTATCACTATCACTACTCCCAAGTCAAGCATACTGTGACTGAAACAAATCAGTATCACTGCCATTCACTATCATGTATTATGAACATAAAAATACCTTTCATTGTTATTTTGTTCATGATCATACCATTAACTAAGATAAGATCCAAGAAACCACAGATAAAGAAAAGAAAACCCATGAATTGTTCCAATTATCACCATTCACTATCCTTACTGCAATCCATGCAGCAACAAATCACTGTGAAAGAACCATCACATGTCTCAAGTAAGAGTTGAGATATCCAGCAACTGTCAAGGCACTCCAATGCATTATCAAATGATAAACTGATAGATTATAAATAACAATATTACCAATATGCACCAAAACCCTAAAAGTAATGCCAACTGTGAAATGCAAATTTATTGCCCTAATCACTAAAGAATGCATGTCATCTCACTGTCCTCTTACTATCCTGATTAGTGAATCATAAAATGATAAATGTAGTGACATCAATCATCAAGTGAACTATCAAATGAGTACCAATCATCAAATGAACTAAACTAAAGCAAAGAAGAAATTATTGTCATTGCACTGTGCATAGTCCATAGTCTTACTCATAACTTTCTTGTCTTCTCTAGGGGTTGAAGGGTAAAACATTAACTTGCTCCCCCTTACCTCATGCTCCTTTTTATGCACTTACAGATGACACTTGTGCAGTATGTACAATCTTTGTTTCGTCTTTCTCTTGCACATGTTTTCTTCTCCAAACCCACATAGGACTTTTATTCACCTTGCTCAAGATATTCTCTTGCTTTTGCTTGAACATGTAGCCATTAGATGGTTTTATCAAACTTCTTCTACACCACTGTGCTTTGTGTCCAAACATATTGCATTTATAACATAAAATGTCATGGTCTAGACCAAAGGAAAGATAGTTTCTTCTAGACATATTATAAGAACTTCTATTTACATTCATGATATGATCATGTCTCTCAAACTTCCTACAATTTCTTGCACAATCTCTTGCTCTGTGGCCATAAACATGACAGCAATAACAATAACCATGAAATTGAGAATAATTGTACCTCTTTGAGTGCCTAGTTGATAGAGATCTTATAGACTCGATTGTCCTTCCTCCTTGATCTTCTAGAGCAGGAGCATGATAACTCAAGTCTATTTGCTTCCTAGGTGTATTTCCTGCTTTGGAACACTATACTTCTTCATAACCTAGACCAATAGTGTCCTTGTAAGACTTTTGTTTGCTCAACATGTCACTCAACTTGTTTGTGCTTTCTTCAAACTCCTGATATTTCATAGACAGGTCCTTGAGACCTTCATAATCTTTTCTCAGATTGACAATTTCTGTTTCTAATTTCAGACAATCAATTCTTTTCACCTCAAGGCCAGATTTTGTATCATCTATTATTCTTTTGGATTCCTCAATTTTAGTCTTTAGACTGATAATCAATTTGTCAGATTCATCAATATGACTCTTTAAGTCTACAATATGATTTCTTGCCTCTTCAAATTCTAAAGAAACTTTTACAAAATCTAAACATACTTTATCTTTGGAATCTTTTTCTTGTTGAAACTGGTCTTCCAATTTCCTATTCTCCTTTCTAAGTTGCTTGATCTTATCTAAGGCACACAAAATTTCTCCTTCTAAATCCACTTCACAATCATTTTCATCAAACTCATGTCCATCTTCATCCATAAAGAAGTCTCCTTCTATGTCATCAATTTCAACAACAAAATCATTTTCTTTATCACACTTGGTATCAACTTTTAGGGATGGCTCATGCAACAACTCATCACATGACTTGACTGGGGTTTGTTGTCCAACCTTTTGCTTGGAATCTTTCTTTTCTCTATTTCTTCTACACTTTCCCATGGTACTCCACTATCAAGACCTACCCAAGCTGGTTAGACTTCAACTAATATTAGTTTTTAGTGCCAAACTTTAAGTTTTTGAGTACCAAGGTACAATGGAGACTAACAAAATATGAACAAAGCATGACTACTAACTTAGGCCTCCTCCCACTTGAGATCATCAATATTGATCATTGACTCACAATGATATCTCAAACATGAACATGAAGATAACTCATGAGCACTATAACATAAAGACCTGAATGACATGACCTGAGAACACATTAAATTTTGACATCTCTCTGCTATCAAATACAAGCTCAAGATGACATCGCTTGTGGTTGCAAAACAAAATTTACATAACAAACAATTCCTTCACAATTCCTGACATGATGTTGCATATGGTCATCACCTTGCATGAGTACCTTATGATATTTGAAGTGACATTTTGTCATGTCCTACATCAAGCTTGAAAATCAACATAACACTTAGCATCATATCAATACCATGTAAGCCTTGTGACCTTGAAGCAACTCACTAAAGACACATCATGAATAATTTCATCTTGCATCCTGAGCATTGATCATCTTGACCATGAACTTGAATCATCAAAACTAAACTCAAGAGGCATGAAGCTTGACAAGACACTGAACTCCTTTCCTTGTCAATGAAACAGATAAGATCCTTGACTTTGTGATCCATGACAACAATGAGATCCTAGAAGCAAGACAATGAAGACATAAGCATCATAATCCTGATCTCATGCATAGATCAATACCTTGAAGCATGAATAGTAATAGAACTCATGACTATCTGCAACACCATACATGCTATTGTATCTCAACATCATCATCTTCAATCCACAACACAAACAACCTGTAAACCATCAATACCTGAGACACCAAGGCATTCCAAAGCAACATGGATATGACACCATCAAACCATCAATTCCCAAGCAACTTGGATGTGACACCATCAAACCATCAACTTGAATGTGACATCATCAAACCATCAACTCTTGAACACTATACATACACACATCATGAAGATGATAAGCACTATCATCAACTAAGAAGGTCCTGAGAAACAACATATGTGAACTATGACAATCCAACTAAGATCACATGACAACTCATAAAGAATGACATCATCCTGACACTTTTGACATCAATGACAACCATGTCAACAATCTCCCCCTTTGTCATTAATGGCAAACCACATCATGCCACACTCTCTCCTCCTTTTGACATCAGATGACAAAAGAACTATTAAATTCTCCCCCTATTTTAAATGAAAGGTACATCATCACAGTCGTACAAATCACTATCCTAGTCAAAAAGGCATGTACTTTGCTAAAGATCTACTCAAGCATTCACTGCGACAGAGGTCCACTAAAGATGTCCACACTTTGCACACATAAAATTCTACACCATGCACACAAATATTTGAAATTTTGTACCAATACTCTGTACACATAAAAATCTCTGCAATTATGCACTATATACTTTTAGATGGTATTGTCATTGTATTAAGAATAAAAACATTCAAAGACAATATTGACAAAAGCAAGCACATCTGATAGTAAAATATTAAATAATAATATCAACTATCCTTTGGATAGGAAGCCTAAACTTCAACCACTGAGATTATTGAGTAATGTTCCTGTCATAAACACTATCAATCACCAAAGAATTCTGCTCATGAACATCAAATAATAAGGTTTCATTTGCAGAAGTAGATGCATATATCTAACAATGTAATTTGCTATAGACTCCTTACTATACTTCCAGTTGTTTCTCAACACACTTCACCTACATCCATGTTTTCTTGATAATTAATGTCCTTTCAAGAGACTTGGTTGATCCTCTGTGTCTCTTGTCTCTATCACTCTTCATAAATAAGTAGTATCAATTATGACCAAGACAATTATCTCATGACAACAAAGATTGAAACATACTATGACACATCTATCATCTTACTAAACAACATTATTCCATTTCATTCCTATGAAGTATAAACTTCATGTGCCTAATCTAATTGTAGTTGATCATCACTGAGACATGTTAAAGAGCACATATAGCACAACATTATCTTCATTGTCTAACCACTTCCCTTGTCAAAATACTAGCATTATGCAATCAAGACATAACAACACTTGTTCTGAACAAGGGATTACCATTATGTTTCTCTTTTCTTTATGCTTTGATGAAGCCATAACCTATTTTCTAAGATCTATAAAACACTTATCAAATTATTTATCATTGTGACCAAACATGAATGAGGATTATCACTGACAATAGAGATACACTAATTTCACTATCTCCCCCTGTGATATTTTCTTTCTCTGCAACTTATTACTCCACTATCTTTTTCAAAACATGTTCCCATCATGCTAATTTCTCTGCAATGAGAAACTATCAATACAAAAATATTACTATGTGTAACATTGGAAAATACCCCCTTGGGGGCTTTTCCCTCATAAGTTTTAGCTCCTGTGGCTTTTATCTGCATATAGGACATCTTGCATCATATTTTGACATCCCGATGAAATGATCCCTAAGTTTCATGACAAATGGGACCTAGGGGGATCCCTTGAACCTAACCCTAACCAAAATAGGGGGGAGGACTTGGGCGCCCACACCCTAGTCCTGCCCTATTTTGGGTTAGTCCCAAATTTTGAGTGTTGGCTTGTGACCGTTATTTAGGTCCTAAGCCGATAGGACAAGTGTGAATTATGAAATTCTTGGCAGGAGTGTTTGTAGTTGCATATAAAAGCATGTTTAGGAATTCATTTGTAAACTAGATGACTACTAGATGATTATTGTGATTTTTATGCATCCTAAAGGTGATTCAAGGCATTCATTGTGTTGTGAAAGAAGATTCGTGTTGTCTATGTGTTTGTATTTGCATATTTAGGCAATCATCTCCTCATGACATGAAGAGCTTCTTCCTTCCATGAGTTCTTCACTACAAGGTGACATCATTTGTGTTTTTGAGCATTTATCATTTGGTTTTTGCCTCTGCCTCCCAAGGGCATGCACTTTCTATTTAACAATGGTGTTTGGAAGACTTGACTGTCTCTTCGACGCTTGACTGAGGAAAGCCTCTAAACACCACAACCCCCTCCCAATTTTTTTGTGATTGCAGGTTACAGGTTGAAATACAAGAAAAGTGAACTTGTAGGAGGGTATCTTAGAGTGTCAAATTGACATATCAAAGCTGAAATTAGCACCCTGGACTAGGGTACCCTCTCATTAGTCCTCAAAGTTTCATGACAGGAAAACCTTTGGTATAGTAGGAATAGGTTATAGATCTTGTTTGTAGATCTTGACAAAACCTGGGCATTGGACTTGGGCACCCGCTCATTAGTCCCCAACTATTCCACTTCCAAACCCCAAAAACAAGTGTACTTTCATTTGTCATTTTACATCTCTCTATAGGAGCATTCTAAATAATTTGTCCATTTACTATCGTATTTGCATAATTAGGGTTTTGAGGTATAATTAAGCATAATTGAACATAATTGGCAATCAAATCATAAAAATCCAATCTTCCCTACATCTCACAATGACCAAGGGACTGATAGTTCATAGCCACTCAACCCAAGATCCTTGAATGTAAAGGTGAAAGGAGGATACACACACAAACTATCAAAAACCAACTATCCAAATTTTACCCTTTACATTGTGTAGTCCAGAAGCTAAAGCATAGTATTACACTTTGCCAATGGTTACTAAAACCATGTTATTCTATAATCTACATTTGACTATAGGTCCTTCTATTTTATAGTTTGATGGATGCCATGCCCTATTCCATATACAAGAATACTAACAAGATTTGCATAATCTAACCTTACACTTGCCAACTTCACTTTCCTGACTATATTCTATCACTGTCACTACTCCCAAGTCAAGCATACTATGACTAAAACAAATCAGTATCACTACCATTCACTATCATGTATTATGAAGATAAAAATACCTTTCATTGTCATTTTATCCACGATCATACCATTGACTGACATAAGAACCAATAAATCACAGATAATGCAAAGAAAACCCATGAATTGTTCCAGTTATCACCATTCACTATCCTTATGCTACCAAAGAATTCAAGGATAATTTCAATCTAGTAGCTGAGGATCCTATTCAGCATTTTTCTAAGACTACTATTGACAAAGAGATGCACATGAAGGCCAAAATAGAGAAATATAATGAGGAACTAGATAGTCGAATAAGTAGGTGGGTAGCTTTGAAAGAACAATTGAAGGTGCAAGAGCATGTTGCTATGAAGGTAAAAGTGTAGGATAGAGAAGAAATAAATAAAGCCATCCAGGCATATGAGCTCATCTAGGGTATCGAATGTAGAGTAATAGAAGGGCCATCCAGAAATGAGGAATCAGATAAGAATGAAGAGTAAAGAGGTCATGTTGACCAAGTCAAAGATTCCATGAATATTCTAGAATGCCAGTTGGACTCCACTAGATTGATAGCCAACTGGCAATCATGTGCCACATTTCATCTTGAATGTTAGATCATTGTAATCACATCCTCTCCTTGTTCTATAAAAGGGGATGGATTGTCATTTTGTACATTTTTAGGAGCTTAATCGAGAGAGAATTGTTGAGCTTTGTAAGCACTAAGTATACTTTTGTGACTTAGCATTTCCCCATGGTCCTTTCTTGAGACCAATTGTAAATATACATACATTTTGAATACTAAATGAAATTGAGATCCAGGTTAAAAATTAATCATAAATCTTGAGTAATCTTTTGTGGATGATATATAGATATGTCATTGTGAAGTGTTGTGCTCTCTCAAGTGCATTTCAATTTGTGAATATTGTTGTTATCCTGTCCCTTTAAAGATTAGCATCAACTGTGTGTAGTTGTGGAATATCCTGGTGAAGCATGGTTTGATTTCATCTCTTTTCATGAAGTATTGAATTGTGCATATGGATCAATGGTCAAAAGTCACTCATTTCAAATAATTTTAGAATTTCAATTTATTTCTTTTAAATTTCATGAATCGCATCATCAACTACAAATATTGATAAATGACAAGTAGAAAATAGTAAATATGCAGACATCCATAGATAATTGAATATTCGGTGTATATTTTGAGTTGATTGCATGTAAGATTGAAAATATCATGCAAATACTTGGAAATAATGATAATAATCATGGAAATATCATCTTATAGGCACAATCTTTAGAAGAATTTAAGGTGCAAAAGCAAAATTAAGTAAAGATTAGTTTAAAATCAAGTAAATTCAGAAGAACTAATCAAAGTTACTTAAATCATCATGAACAATCTTAATCAGAGCAAAGATCAGAAGAATTGATCAAACTTAGAATAAACATCTGAATATCCTTGTAAGAGATTGTAGCATTTAACATAATTAATTGAGATTCATGCAGAATAGGTGAAATGGAACAATTATTTGCATATTCAGATATAGATGACATCAAATTTCATGTGTAAGGCCCTTGAATGTTCAACAAATTCACATCAAGCCACTGAGATTATATTAGAATATCATGACCTGATCAACAGAGACTTGGAATCATAAATTCATCCTAAATTTATCATATTATTCAAGAGGATAAAGCTTTGTTGTATGAATTTTTATCTCTGTTAATATGACTAGCAGTTGTATCAATAGTTTTTGATGCTAGAAGGAGGGCTTGATTTGAGGATTTGTCATCCTAATATACTTTCTTGTGTTCCTATAAATAAATGGTTTAAATTTCTTGGTACAATCTAGAGATTTGAGTATTTCTTCAAAGACTCTACCAATGGTTGACAATTTGAGGAATCTAATCATAAATATCATTTCTCTAGGGATATTTACCCTGACATTTACAGATAGGTGTTTGGATTTTCAAATCTTGAGTTCAAAATTTTCATTCTCTACAAATATTTGACAAATACTTCATCATCTGAGACATTTGTCCATAAATATCCATCCCTATGAAGAAATTACTCACATCTTTGTCAATATCTAGTCTAATATCTAGGTCTCACCCTGAATCTCTTAGAATTAGCTCGTCGACCTAACACAAGGTCAAGATCTTCTAGACCTTTGGAAGAATTACCTATATTTAGTCCTAGACAACATTCAGCCAGTTAAACTAGACCTACTGTCATTAATCCACAAGTAAGTCCCTTAGTACCTCTAGTACAAGCTCTAATGTCTTTCTTTGCTATTGAGTCACCACTTCACTTTAATGCATATAATGATCTCCCTAAAAATCTAGACAAGATTTGTCCTAAGTATCATCCTATCAAGATGCAGATGATCATATCAAGACCTTTAAGGAATTCTATTTAAAAGCCAAAATACAACATGAAGATGTTGTATGTAGGTTGTTTCCTTACTCATTAGGAGAAGAAGCATATGGCTGGTATGCCAACCTTCCTCAAAATTCCATCAGTTCCTAGGATACACTAGAGAAATATTTCCAAACAAGGTTCAAGGTACTTGTAGATGCAGCCACCATGTATCATCATTTTGCCACAATCAAAAGAGGTGAACAAGAACTAATTTCCAACTTCAACACTAGATTTTAGAAAATGTACTCAAGGCTAGAAACTCCCTATAATGTTCTTGATGAGGAAGCTAGGTTAGTTTATTACTCATCTTTGGATCCTTTAACATCAGTGTTCATTAGGAGGGCCCATTCTGCAATCACATCTTTGTTAGGATCCTCTGAAGAAGCTATTAAGGTTAACCTATAGTTGACAACAGGCTGGGGACCAAACTTAGGATATCCTACCTCTCTTGGTCAAACACACTAGTGGAGCTTTAGTGCATCTTGTTGTAATGCTTAATCCTTTGCAAGTACCTCCTCTAAGAATTGTGCATCCTTAGGGAAATGGTCAAGTTATACCACACCCTGGACATGCACCTAAAGATGTTGGATAGAATACTAATGGCAATTCATTTTTCCAACCACATTAGGACATTGTAGTAGCAAAAGTGTAGGAATAAAAGGATGACATCAAGGAGATATCTTCTCAATTAAGGAAGTTGACTACTGAAGTCGCACACTTGAGAAGCCAAACTTTTATGCTCAGTCCAATTCATAGAACTAGCAAAACAAGGGAATCCTAACAGAGGATATGGTAATAACAATGAGAGATATTGATATCCTGATAGGGGATATAACAATGAGAGGAACTTCAACAATAATAACAATGCACCTAGGCCTCTAAGAGTCTAGAACACCAGACCAAACAATGGTTCATTACCTTCACCCTTAGACAGTTAGCTCCCTCCTAAACCTAAGCAGACCACAAGGGTCAATTTGGTAGAAGATGCACTCAACAACTAGTACAGAATACATAATACTAATGCACATGTTGAGTTGGACTATCCATAGTTCAAGATTGTAGCCAGCATATTCCAAGTAGAAGTGTAGAGCACTGTAGGAGAAGTTTCTTTCCTTGAAGGTAATGAGATAGTGGCTCTAGGATATGAGTCTACTATGGTACTTGAAAGTTCCTTGGATAGTCATTAGTAGCAATAGATGAGTATAATACATGAAAATTACACCCTAGCTTGTGAAGAATCAACCATGGCCTTTGAAACAAATTATGTCTTTCCCTTTGAGAATGAGAATGAGCTTGAGTAAGAGACTGAAGAAGTCCATGCATATCAGCAATATCAGAGAGGACACAATTACAATTTGAGGAGTAATGCTAGACTCCTTGTTGGTCCTTTGACCATGTTTATTCCTTCAAATAACTTCAATACACATTTGGATCCCAAGGCTAGTAAGAATCTTGGTCCTCCAAAGGTGAATTTGTAGTACCTTGCACCATAAACAATGGTAGCAAAAGGTTGAACCAATTACTTGAATTTGATAAACTGGTTGATTATTTGGCTAATAAGATGAAGAAGATAAAAGTCAGATTATCTTTATCTGAGTTTTTGAAAACTCCTATCATTAAAAAATCTTTCCTAAATTCATTAGATGAACCTGTAGATAAAGAGGATAATCCTAGTCATAATCCTAGTCATATCCCTACTAGAGATCCTATATCTAGGGATGTTGTTGCTAAACCAAAAGACAAGGCCACAATCCACACTATAGATGCAGCTCATATGACTTTATATAAAGAAAAATATGAGTCACCTCCTTTCCTACTCACACTTAGGATCTTTAGAAAGAACTTGCTCAATTGCCTTGTAGATTCAGGTGCTTCTACCAATGTTATGCCCTTATCCATTTGCTAGACATTAGGTTTACATCCTGCAAAGTCACTCAAGAAGGTAACTCAATTAGACAAGTTTGAGGTTAGTGTTGTAGGAGAATTAACACATAGTCACATGCAGCTTACATCTGATACAAGGGTCCAGTACTATACATACATTCAAGTTGGTGACATACCTGATACATATGGCATGCTCCTTAGTAGGAACTGGTCCAAAACTTTAAATGGTTATATGCTACTGATTTCCCCTACATGTGGATGCCATGGAAGGGCATCCCTAACCAACTTAGAATTGAAACAGAACCCAGAATGAAATCTATGATGACTGAGTACAATTAGAATAATGAAATATTATATGTGGATGTAGAACTAGGTGTATATGCAATGAGACCTCAGTCAGTCAGAATAGGGGAGGTACTGATGTGCATGCATATGCATGAAGATAATGGAAAGGAGGAAATTGTACCAAAGATAGGATTGATGATAGAATTTGATTATAATGCTTGAGAAGAAGATGAAGTGAATCATGTCCTTCATTTTGAAAGGTATCTATCTAGGGAAGTTTAGAAATGTTAGCTGACAGGGACATCTATTAAGTATATCTTGATGAAATTGAATGGTGTAGATTGCACGAAGTTGCACACTTAGAGCACACATATGAAGCATGTTTGGATGTAATAGAAAAGGCACAAAGGACATGCATAGAGAAAAATAGATCACTACTAGAGGTGACTGAAGTGGTTAATACTGATGACAGTAATCATTCATTATTTCCCCTAGATGCAGAGGAATACGAATAGGAAAGGTGCAAGATGAATTTTCTGATGCCTAGTATTAAAGAAGTTTTGGTATGTAATGATACACACTCCAGTGATAAGGTAAGCATAACCACACCAGGGATAGACTATTTTATTGAGTCTGATTATGAGTTATCAGATGAAGATAGGGGAAGTAATTTGACATAGTTTGAACAATTTATATCCAAGAAAATTCAAAGACATATTCTACAAGGAACCCCACCCACTCAAGTTCTAACTAAAGGCTAGTGCAAGCTACATGAAGCTCCTCATTCAGAAACAACTTGTGCTCTATGTTTGCACATAGTAAACAAAGAAGAATGGTTGTGTTCAAATGACTAAGTGCATAAAGTCAGGGATGTTCCTAAAGAGACAAAAAGAAAAGTTGTAATATCCCCTGACAAAGGATATTTATGACACCAAGTTTATGAGAAGAGAAGATATTCAAGAAGATGATGCTCAAAAGAAGAAAAGTGAGGATGCTTTAGTTCCATAGAAGCATCTAGATGTAGTAAAGAATGAACCACCTAAGATCAAGTTTATATCCGTAGGAGCAAAGCTGTATGAGCCAAAAGAAAAAAAGGAAGGTCTAGATAAATCTTTGACAGAAGATAAACCATGGATGTTAAAGTTTGACATCTCTGAATCAAAGTAGGGAGCCAATTTAGGAGTGGATCTTATCAATCCACAATGAAAATCATTCTTGGTAGCATATAGACTACAATTTCCATGCACAAACAATGTGGTAGAGTATGAAGCTCTAATTTATGGCCTGTTGTTTTCCTTAAAAGAAGAGAGTGAAAGTTCTACATGTCTTTGGAGACTCAGAACTCATAGTAAAGAAAGTAAGAAGCATTTATGCATGTAATTATGAAAGATTATCTAGTTAGAGACACAGAGTCTGCGACTTGATAGAGAGTTTTGATGCCTTTAACATCATGCATGTTCCAAGAGAACATAATCATCATGTGGATGCACTAGCATAAGCTGCTAGTACACTGGAGCCTTTGTCCATTTTAGGGATGAAGAAGCTTTCAGTTGAGCTAGTGTCAACACCATGTGTTCCTAACAATGTCACCAATTTTTTAGGTATTTGATGATGATCAACACATTTTAAACTCTATTTCTAATAGAGACATATTTGAATCCTAGATAGTTGATGAAAAGAATATTGAAGACCATACCTAGGATGAAGAAGATATAATTTATTTACCTAGTAATAAGATTCCAAAGGGAATAATTGAATTGGAAAGAGCTTTCGATCTGGATAATATGATCAAGCAAAAAGACCTCCCCAAAATAGACAGGGGAGAATATGAACCTATCAATATAGGACAGGGTGAAGATAAATGGAATGTCTTGATAGGAAAGGTTTGCACTGAAGAAGGAAGAGTAGGGATAACCCAAGCTTTAAAAGGTTACATCCATGTCATAGCATGGACTTATGATGGCTTAAATACCTATGACACATCCATCATAACTCACACAATCCTCCTGAAACTTGATGCCAAGCCCTTTAGGAAGAAACAGAGGCTAGTGAATGCACTACTGGAGGCTCTTATTTTTGAGGAAGTTAAGAAGTTGCTTGCTGCAAGGATCATCTTTCCAGTTAGACATTCCACCTGGGTTTCCAACTTGGTCCCTATAAGGAAGAAAATTGGAGATATACACCTATGCATGTGTTGGGTCTTTCTCTCTAAATTGGCAAAGGGTTTGCCAGTTCCAATGCACAGGTAGATTTGGCCAACAAATATAGGAGGTTGTGTGAGCTACCTCCCCTTCACTTCTAGTTCTTCCACACCAATGGGGTATCCCTATAGCTAAAGATTTAACTTTGACTCACCCAACAGAAAGATTTAGCCTTTTAGTCATAGGCAGAATACTCTCATTTTAGGACCAAGATTTGTGTGATAAGTCACAAGGTTGGCAATGTTCTTGGACATATCTAACTGGTTAGGAATGAGAGTATGCAAGGGTCCTATTTATACTCCTACAAACTAACAGGTTGGAATTATGAAATGATTTGTTTAATGTTTTAGATGCAAGACATGGGGTTTTGGATCATAACTACTACACAAGGGCAGACCAGTGCCTATCTTAGGGCAAGGAGTCAACCAGATGTATACAAGTGAATGATTTGCACTGGCATTCAAGTTTCAAGGAGTCAGATAGGTATTTGCCTTACAAACATCACCCAAGAATGAGTATTTAGCAATCTCTATTTACAAACATCCCTGCTGCCATACAATCTTCTTCGTAGTTAACCTAAAATAGTTTAATCCACTCCTTGAATGGAGGTCAAAAGTTAAGCATGCAACATAGAAATCTATATCATAGAATCTAAGTAACCCTTAGCAACCAGATTCAAAAGAAGGGATGCATACAACAAATGGAGACAAACATCTAAACACATGCAAAGAAGCATTTTTCATATAAACACAACATGAAACTGAACATATGTACAATGTGCATTCAAATGCAACTCATAAACTCACAAAAAGAGATAGAACAACCAAGAAATGTTCTATTTTTTGTTATCTCCCAAAAAATTGCCCAAGTCTTCCCAAAAAAATGAGTGACAAAGTCCTCTTATATAGCAAGAATGTGCCCTCAGCATTAAGTATAATGTCATCTCTAACTACTTCCAGATACATCGCACCATGAAAATGGTGCCTAAAACATTCAATGCTCTAGGCAGAAAAAGAAGGAAAAAATAGGTGAAATCAGGGAATGTGCAGCCGATTGGAGATTTTCCCTTAAAAATGGTAGGTGGCCCATCATTCATCAACGATGCCTTTGCAAATTTGCCATTAATTGCCAACCTACCCACGGCCTTTGGAAATGCAGCAGTTTGCGTGTTCAGGAATTTTTCTCACTTGGAATGCAACTGCAAACATAAGACATCCTTCCTTCCAAAATTTGAAACAAGGCCGTCGATACTTTTCCTCCCGTCGAGATCTGCGGCTTCAATTTGATCAAGCAATCTAGTCACCAGCTTTGAAAAGTCATCAGCCAATGAAAACATGCCACACAGGTGTATTTTTACTCCTTTGACTTTTCGCAGCGTGAAGATACATTTTGCCTTTTCACCCATTTTACCTTTTTCACCTTCAAATCTTTGCATATGTAGTTGTATATACATACAACTGACTTGGACACATGGCAGCCAGCCATTGGATCACCATCGCTAAAAAATGCATCTCTGAGTTATTGGGATCCACCACTGCATCCTATTTGCCAATGGACCATTGTATCTTCCTTTTGCATCTGCGGTTGTATATGAGATTGTATATACATACAATCACAAACATACAAGGGCAGATCCTAAATCTTTATAAAACAATTTGAAATCGCTATCAGGTCCAAGTTTTGTATCTAACACCCTTTTGTATATCACTTTGTATATTGCACATACAATGTGCAATATACAACCTGCGAACCCCAACCCTTTATTTGCCACAACAAACTTTCCATTCGAGTCCAGGATTGTACATGTGCCTTTTGTATCTTGCATTGTATATGCACATACATACAATTGCAGGACATACAACTATGCGGGCCCTACCATGTTCATGAAGACTGTTGACTTTGACTGCTCCCGCTTGCATATTCCTTTGTATATGCCCATTGTATGTCTGATTGTATATTGGGAACATACAATCCCAATATACAACCGTGGATTTCACCCAGCTCATAAATGCAGCTTACTTCCTTGCTCGCATCCGCTCTTGCATATGCTTGCTTGTACATTCACTTGTATATGCCGTTGTATGTATGAAACAACATACAACGCTGGATACAAACAACCTGATATACAAAAGAATGCCTTTGACTTTTCAACCACACTGTTGCATGCATGCCTACCAGGCCCGATTTTATAACTTTTGAGATCTAACGTTGTATCTCACCCATTGTATATCGAATGTACAACACAATATACATGTAATCTTTTCGATACAACCATGGAATATTCCCAGAATCTGCAATATACATCCACTTTTGCACGCCCGGAATTGCACCCGAATATCACATACAAGCCTTTATGGATACAACGATGCATACAACTAATTTTTTCACCATTTCTGAAGCTGATTTGACTTATTTTTTGGGTCCGGCCTTGTACATATGCATCTGCACGCTAGATACAAGAGCCATATACAAATATGCATACATACAACTACGAATGCCGAGGGACTTAGAAATTTTTTGGGTTTCTTTGAAAAGGCCTGCAGATGAATACTTGAAACCTAAATTCTAGGTGGGCACCACCATTGGCTCTATCTAGGGACGCATGCCTCTTGCAGGCATGGTGAGAACTCCAGAACTCTGGGAGGTAGACCAGGCCTTATCCATTGGGCTACAGAGTCGAATGCTGCACGAACCTACATCACAGATCACATCTTCAAACACTATTTTGGAGGCCCTGGGTAGCCAAAAATGAAAAACCATAACCTCTTCTTCCAAATGCTTGATTCTGATCTAAATGACCCCAACCACAACTGAAAACACTGACATAATTTGCCCATAGGCTGATCTTGTCAATTACATACTTCACCATTTTTGAAAACTTGCCTCTGTCAATATTGCCTCTATCACTCTACATCTCACAATTAGACACATAACCATACATACTAGAATATCTTTTAGCATTAGGTAACATATGTATGTTATATTCCTCAAACAATATATCATCATATTGCATGTGGCATTCGTCATTATCTACCTAGCTGTTGCACATTACCAGGCACTCATCCAGCTGATCTAGAAACTCAAAACACTTAGAATATATGAGACCATCAGTATCATTTATATCACTTATTGACAGTGATAACAAAACTTGATTCACACACCCATTGTAGCACACATCTGGAATAGTTGATGTCAAACATTCATTATCCATAGTTTGCATATCCATATCATCATCACAAGAGCTGAAGATCTCTAATTCTAGTTCATATGTCCCTTCTTCACAAACTGATGCAACACCCAGGTTAGCTGTCTCCTCATATTCATCATCACTTGCAAAAAGAGGGTTAATTCTGCACCAATGAAGGTCATGACTCACAATGTTCAATGCATCTAAAGGCTCATCATAAAGGGGATTCACTCTAATTGCAAAGGTCTCTGCTTCTTCTTCATGACAATCCAACTCTTCTTCAACATTACCAAATCTAGAGTCATAAGAAGAAAAAACCTGATCCATGAACTGATCATGGATATCATCTTTATCATCTAATTGCCCCACATACAAGATTTCTGCTACTTTAATGCAATCTAAAGCTGCACTTTCTATATCACTTTCTAGCCCTCTAATGCTTCCTAATGAAACTAGAATTGACTCTTGATCCATATGATCACAACTATGCGTAACCGGATCATTTAAACATGAATGCTCTTTGCTGAGGACTAGCATGTAAATATTACTTGAAAAATCATCACAATCAATTTCATTTGCTGGGAAAATCAGGGCATCCCCCTCCATTGCAGAGTCATCATTACCATGAAATGATGCATAAACATGGATAGTAGGGGTGTGAGTGCTTTGACATTCATCTCCAACACTTAAACTACATATTTCATTAACATTAGGGATCGCAGGGCAGCAAAAATCTATAGAGAAATAACCCTTTTGAATTCCATACCTCCAATTGTTTTCAATGTGTATTGCAAATTGATGTGCCTAATGTAATGTGCTAGGCTCCTTATCTCTCAATCTATAACTCATTTTCTTGTCAAATGCTCCCATATAGACCACCAGGCACAATACATCATTAGGTCTTATGCATTCTGGAATTCTTTTCAATGCCTTCATAAATCTGAGGTTAAAGGATGGAATTAACTCATTTTTTTCAATATGGATATACATGAAATCACTGATAATTGCATATTCAGATATTCTTTCACCATATTGTTCTATAAATACAGTTTTAAATTCTTGCCAGGAGCTGATAGAGTTGGCTGGAAGGTAGGAGAACTAGTCCCTTGCATCTTCATCTAGAGATTGAACAAATAATCTCATAACTACATCTTCATGGTCAACCTCAAATTCATCTATTACATTTCTAAACTACTGCAAGTGTTTCTTAGCTGATTCATCCTTTGCACCACTAAATTTAGGCAGATACTTTCTGATCTTAGATGGAAATAACCACAAATGCCATTAAAATTGATGGGCTTATATCTGTCAACGCTAAAACTTCTTTTATTACATGGTTGGGATTGATCATTATACATTGTTGCATTTGACACCTCACAAGGGTGCATGGACTGATAATATATCTTTATATGTTTTTACAACCCTCTTCTCAACTCAGATTTTCAATCAATGACCTTAGGCCTTTAAAATACAAACTGTTATTTCAGCTTGCCTAAAGTCCTCTAGATGAGTCCTTTCAACAATATTGCATACTTCTTTTGAAAATAGAAACTACATTCTCAGCAAATACAAATCATGCAATCTCATCACCAATATTTCCCTTTTAACCAGTGCTATTTCACCAAATAGGGAATCTTTTAGAACTTATAAAATACTTGGATATGTTGCAGCTGCTGTAAATTCCTTTCCCTGACTGAAAGTATGAAAATCTAACACATCTTGTATTCTTTTATCAGGTTCTTTATGTGCAGAGTCACCACCTCCTTGGAAGAGGAATGAGCTTCAAATAACATGAAGTTGAAAATTCAATTCTTTCCTTTTTGGGTCCTCCAATAGTAGAGCCACATATACACCTTTTTCAGCTTTGCTACAACAAGGCACTTCCAGGTCTGAAACCCCTAACTAGGGAGGAAAAATATAACATTTTTAACTCAATTCAACTCCCCAGCAAAGTCACCACTTTGTTGGTAACTCGAATGGGCAGGAAATCACTCTTTTACATCAAGTCCCCAGTAGAGTCACCACTTTGTTGGGTCTTTCTCTCTGAATTGGCAAAGGGTTTGCCAGTTCTAATGCACAGGTAGATTCGGCCAACAAATATAGGAGGTTGTGTGAGCTACCTCCCCTTCACTTCTGGTTCTACCGCACCAACGTGGGTATCCCTATAGCTAAAGATTTAACTTTGACTCACCCAACAGAAAGATTTAGCCATTTAGTCACAAGCAGAATACTCTCATTTTAGGACCAAGATTTGTGTGATAAGTCACAAGGTTGACAATGTTCTTGGACATATCTAACTGGTTAGGAATGAGAGTATGCAGGGGTTCTATTTCTACTCCTACAAACTAACAAGTTGGAATTATGAAATGATTTGTTTAATGTTTTGGATGCAAGATAGGGGGTTTTGGATCATAACTACTACACAAGGGCAGATTGGTGCCTATCTCAGGGCAAGGAGTCAACTAGATGTATATAAGTGAATGATTTGCACTGGAATTCAAGTTTCAAGGGGTCAGATAGGTATTTGCCTTACAAACACCACCTAAGAATGAGTATTTAGCAATCTCTACTTACAAATATCTCTAGTGCCATACAATCTTCTTCATACTTAACCTAAAATAGTTTAATCCACTCCTTGAATGGAGGTCAAAAGTTAAGCATGCAACATAGAAATCTATATCCTAGAATCTAAGTAACCCTTAGCAACCAGATTCAAAAGAAGGGATGCATACATCAAATGGAGACAAATAGCTAAACACAACATGAAACTGAACATATATGTAATGTGCATTCAGATGCAACTCATAAACTCACAAAAAGAGATAGAACAGCCAAGAAATGCTCTATTTTTCATTATATCCCAAAAAATTGCCCAAGTCTTCCCAGAAAAATGAGTGACATAGTCCTCTTATACAAAAAGAATGTGCCCTCAACATTAAGTACAATGTCATCTCCAACTACTGCTAGATACATCGCACCATGAAAATGGCGCTAAAAGCATTCAATGCTCCAGGCGGAAAAAAAAGGAAAAATAGGTGAAATCGGGGAATGTGCAGCCGACTAGAGATTTTCTGTTAAAAATGGTAGGTGGTCCATCATTCATCAACCATACCTTTGCAAATTTGCCATTAATGGCCAACCTACCTGTGGCCTCTAGAAACGCAGTAGTTTGCATGTTCAGGAATTTTTCTCGCTTGGAATGCAGCTGTGAACACAAGAAATCCTTCCTTCAAAAATTTGAAACAAGGCCGTCAATACTTTCCCTCCCGCTGAGATCTGTAGCTTTAATTTGATCGGGCAATCCAGTCACCAGCTTTGAAAAGTCATCAACCAATGAAACGTGCCACATAGGTGTATTTTTGCTCCTTTGACTTTTCACAGCGTGAAGATACATTTTGCCTTTTTCACCTTCAAATCTTGGAATATGCAGTTGTATATACATACAACTGACTTGGACACGTGGCAGGTTGCCATTGGATCACCATCGCTAAAAAATGCATCTCTGAGTTATCAAGATCCACCACTGCATCCTATTTGCCAACAGACCATTGTATCTTCCTTTTGCATCTGCAGTTGTATATGAGATTGTATATACATACAATCACAAACATACAAGGGTGGTGCAGAGGCACCTACCTAACAGCTGGCCTCCTTGAGGCAGTTAGTTTGCTATAGGTCCGCATGATGACATACATGATCAGGATATAGGATAACATGATCAGGATAATTATCAGCATGATGACAGGATAGTCTATTTTTAGTATGTTTGACTTTATCATGTAATAAGGTCCATTGGACCGATGCTATGTATTAGATCAGCATAGGAGTATGTGTAGGCAGTTAGAGATCGGGATAAGGTTATTTGAGCTGTCCTCTCTCCCAGCCGCTTGGAAGCTCCCAGCCGCTGGGAAGTGAGTTGGTAGTACTCGAAGGATTTGTTATATATACCTTCGATCTGTTAGGGTTTAGACATATTGATAGTTCATATTGAGTTTGATAGATGTTATGTTTAGGAGAGTAGTACTGGTGATATGCTGTATTGGTGATCAATCCAGATATTGTGAAGCAGAATTGTAAAAGCAGGACATTTGAATCTCAATTGAATAAGATCTCATCTTTTGCAGTATTTGGAGTTGATCAGTTGTATCTGTGTTGATTTCCTTTCTGTTTGCAAGTTAATGGGTACTTTCAACCCTTCCACCGGTTGATCCTGCAAATCGGTGGAATGGTCCTGTATCATAGCTTAGGTTGCATTTGTGTTTTCTATTTATGCATTGCATTGTTCAAGAGATCTGTTAGGAGCATGCTGTGAATCAGCCTAGCATCCCCATGTGCTAGGTATAGAAAGATAAGTTGTTAGACTTTGGTTTGAAGGTGATCCGGCCCGATCGTCATATTGTAATTGTGTAATTATGCGGATCTGAGTGTTTACATGCAGTGGACGGATACACAGGAGTCTGCATGTGCGTTTCCAGTTGGAGCAAGCCGCATCGTCATCTGCGAATGCATCGCCATCAGGATCGGGTCGTGAAGTTGTTGAAGTTTCCAAGTTGCAAGTGCATCAGGATGTTTTGAGTTGGATATATACTCAGTGTATATATCGCAGTCAGGATCATCTCTCGGAGAAGGTCATCATCCGCGTATCGCTAGCAGATGCGGGTGTGAAAGTTCAGTTTTTGTCTAAGTATTGAAGAGGTCATCCGGATATCGTGTGACGTCATCGTCATCCGCATATGACGTCATCGTCATCAGGATATTGAGATATCCCCCTATGCATATTGATCCTGTCGTCGCTAAGGGTTTAGGCATCGGCGAAGGCTCTCGGCAGAAAGTTGTGAAACATCATCAGGAGGTGTATCGGCGTAGGCAGAAAGTTGTTAAGCATCATCAGGAGGTTCCAAGACAACCGGATAAATTAGATCATGATGCTGTTGCTTGTATCGTCGGGTAGCGGAGCATCGAAGAGAAGCTGCTGAAGGAGAACGTCATCAGGATATTGGGAGCAACCGGATATTTGGATATCCTACTGACGAAGGTAGTGTTGAAGATCATGATGATGACGCTAGTGTTTGGCACCGGATGAACAGTGCAACCGGAGGATGTTCGCGCCCGTTGATTATCATGATGATGATGATAGGCGACAGGTGGAGGAGGTGAATAGTAGTCGGCAGGAGGATGTTAGCGATCATCCGAAATATGATGATGCTGTTGAAATATGATGATGCTGTTGGTGTTGTTAGGAAATATAATGATGATGCTGAGCTGATAAGGATTTTTATCAGGTTGTTTGTATTGTTGGCAGCTCCTTCCTGTTAGTTAGCCTCCGTTGCGTTTCGCTCTGCATCAAAGGGTGGACCCCAAATCTTTATAAAATAATTTGAAATTGCTATTGGGTCTAGGTTTTGTATCTAACACCCTTTTGTATATCACTTTGTATATTGCACATACAATGTGCAATATACAACCTGTGGACCCCAGCCCTTTATCCGCTACAACAAACTTTCCATTCACATCCGGGATTGTACATGTGCCTTTTGTATCTTGCATTGTATATGTACATACATACAATCGCAGGACATACAACTATGCGGGCCCCACCATGTTCTTGAAGACTGTTCACTTTGACCGCTTCCGCTTGTATATTCCTTTGTATATGCCCATTGTATGTCCAATTGTATATTGGGAACATACAATCCCAATATACAACCGCGGATTTTACCCAGCTCATAAATGTAGCTTACTTCCTTGGCCGCGTCCGCTCTTGTACATTCACTTGTATATGCCATTGTATGTATGAAACAACATACAACGCTGGATACAAACAACCTGATATACAAAAGAATGCCTTTGACTTTTCAACCACGCCGTTGCATGCATGACCTCCAAGCCCGATTTGATAACTTTTGAGATTCGACATTGTATCTCACCCATTGTATATTGAATATACAACATAATATTCATGCAATATTTTTGATACAACCACATAATATTCCCAGAATCTGTGATATACATCCACTTTTGTACACCTGAAATTGGACCCGAATATCACATACAAGCCTTTATGCATACAATGATGCATACAACTGATTTTTTCACCATTTCTAAAGCCGATTTGACTTATTTTTTGGGTCCGGCCTTGTACATATGCATTTGCACGTAGGATACAATAGCCATATACAAAGATGGATACATACAACTACGAAGGCTAAGGGACTTAGGAATTTTTTGGGTTTCTCTGAAAAGGCCTGCAGATGAATACTTGAAACCCAAATTCTAGGTGGGCACCACCAACATGGACTTTAGAAACTTAAATAGAGCATTTGAGAAGGATAACTATCCTTTTCCTTCTCTAGATGAAGTTCTTCGAATGGTGAATGGTGCACAAATGATTTCCTTCCTAGATGGATTTTCAGGTTACAACCAGGTGATGGTTGATAAAATTGATAGATTGAAAACAACTTTTACCACTAAGTGGGGGATCTTTGCTTATAGGTGCATGCCCTTTGGCTTAATTAATGTTGAAGCAACATTCCAATAAGCTATGGATATATCATTTAGAGGATTGGTAGGTCAATGCATCATGATATACATGGATGACCTATTAGTGTTCTCAAAATAAAGAGGTGATCACATTAAACACCTTAGAAAAGTATTAAAGAAGTGTCACGAACAATATGGCATATCCCTAAATCCAAAGAATTGAATTTTTGGAGTGACCATAGGCAAATTGTTGGGTCATGTCATATCTAAGAATGGAATAACCATTGACCCCACTAAGGTAGATATAATCATTAAGTTACAACTCCCAGGAAGCAGAAAAGAACTGAAGTCTTGCTTTGGTAAGATTAATTTTGCTAGGAAGTTCATCAATGGGTTTGCTGAGATTGTGAGACCTTTGAATGCTATGTTGAAAAAAGATGCTAAGATTAAATGGACTCTAGAGGCAAAAGCAATCTTTGAAGATATAAAGAAATCCAATGCAAATGCCCTAGTAATGATTAGTCTTGATTACACTAGGGACTTCTACATATACTCTTTTGCATTGGAGAATACATGTACAGTTGTCCTAACTTAGATGAGTGAGGCAAAAGAAGAAAAATTGATTGCATTCATGAGTTCCCCATTCAGAGACATCAAGTTAAGGTGCATGGACGTAGAGAGATAGGCCCTTGCATTGGTCAAAGCAGTAAAGAAGTTCAGGCACTATATCCTGATAAGTAAAGTTATAGCAGTAGTACCTGATTCAGCCGTGAAGATGCTCCTCATGCAAAGTGAACCAGGAGAGAAATGAGCTAAATGGATTATCATATCGCAAGTGTATTACATGGACACCACACCAATGAAATCAGTTAGGGGACAAGCACTTAGTCAGATGATTGTAGAAATAGATCCTAACTTGAGAAGCCAATGGTATGCAATAGATTCAGAAATGCATAATGATTGGTATTCTAACACTAGACATGTCCTAATCACATGAAGATGTCTACCCAGTATGCAAGCATCCCAGAGAAGAGCTCTAAGAATCAAAGCACAAAGTTACATGATCAAAGGAGGAGTCCTTTTCAATAATAATTATGAAGGGATATACCTCAGATACTTAGACAAACAAAAAACTGCCAAGGTACTTCTTGAGTTACATGATAAGTTTAGTACAACCCATGGATCAAATTTGGATACCACACATGCCATCTTGAGGGTTGGGTACTATTTGCCCGCCATATTTAAGAATATGGCTAAACACATCAAGTTTTGTCACACATGTCAAACTGCTTCAAACAAAGAGAAGTATGCAACTCAACCATTGCAACTTGTCATGGAGATGTGGCCATTCACACAATGGGGCATGGATTTCATTAGACCTATCAGTCCTCCATCCTCTACTAGACGTAGGTATGTTTTAACCATCAATGATTACTCTACCAAATGGACAGAGGCCATCAATAGCAAGACATGCACATCAAATGATGTGATCAGGTTTTTGGAGAGCAATACCATCACAAGGTATGAAATTCCATATGCTTTAATTTGTGACAACAGCCCTATATTTGCATCTCTAAAACTTTCAAGTTGGGTATTTGACCATGCTATAGTTTTAGAATTTTCATCAAATTACTACCCCCGGGGTAATGGCCTAGCTGAATCAACTAACAAAAATCTATTGAATAACATTAAGAAGTTAATTGAAAAGAATCGTAGGGAATGGAATACTTTGCTCAAGTATGACCTATGGGTAGATAGGACAAGATTTAAAACTACCTTTGGCAACTCTCCCTATCAATTGGTATATGCGGTGGATCCTATCCTCCCTATCAACTTGAAAAACCCAATGTTACAGTTTATCCAGGAGTATCTAGGCATAAACAATAAAAGAGAAGTCATACTATTTCAATTATTATGCTTAGAAGAGAAAAGAGATAAGGCAATTGACCATTTTTCCAAATATCAAGCTATTGTCAAGCACTAGTTTGACAAAAGAGCTAAAGTGAAGGTGTTTAGGATCTCAGATTTGGTCCTATCATGGGATAAATCCCACAAGAAGAAAGGTGATCATGGTAAGTTTGATAAACTATGAATTGGTCCCTTTCAAATATCAGAAATACTAGGACACAACACCTATAGGCTCAAGACTTTAATAGATGAGGATGTCCCATTGCCTATCAATGGGTAATTCTTCAAGCATTATTTCCAAGCCTAGGTAGGTCAGGTTAGAATCGTGTATCATTTGTAAATATTGTACACTTGTTGGTATATCTTTCTTTGTGTGCTTTTCTTTGTTTATTTGTTGTTGAGTCCTTGTTTTGATTAGGCAAGATAGAGCACCTTTCCATTTCAAAAAACTAGTGAAATTATTAGAATTCAAGAAAAGATCATAAATTCCCACATAGGTTGTAACTCATGTCGGTTTAGGTACTTTTGATTAGGTCTATGAGATCATCTTCATCAATAGTAACTCTTTTGTTCAAGGATATCCTCACATGAATACACCTAACAACCTTGGATTTGTTGAAGATACTAGTATCTGTGTTAAGTGAAAAATCCAAAGGTTTTCCCTTGCTACCATAGCAATTCTTAGCCTAAACAAGAAAGTGCCTACACCTTTCAAATGAGCTTACAAGACCATATCTTATGAATATTGAAAATAGAAAAGAAAAGAAATATATTAAATATCAAAAGAAAGAAATCCTTAGGTCATCCAATTAACTCTACTGGGGCTATGGATGCCTGCTAGCAGCAAGGCTCTACCCAAAGTCTTCTTAGAGGGTTTAAATCCAATTATGTAGCTTAACACTAATTACTGGTGTTTTCAACTTTTCTTCAAGATGAAGGACATGAATCACATGCACACACTTGATTCCTTGTCATTACATTGTTGTGTTAATGAATATGATCTCATTCAGAAAGGTGATGATGCTTATATGTGATAAGAGTTAGAACTTTATGTCATAACTTGTCCTCCTTTCTTAAATTATTGGAACTTTGGTTGTTTTCTTTGGTGGCAAGTTGTTGTGTGGTTACATAACACACCCCATTTTGCCCTAGCAAAACAAGGACCCAACTTTTTGTTGGATTCAGGACAGACAACTAAGAGGGGGGGTGAATCAGTTGTCCAAAACTTTCTTCCAATTAAACACTTAAATTCTTTTTGTGATTTAGTAGCATATTAATAAATCAATCATGAAAACATAATGTATCAAACCAAGAGCAGAAACACATCAACACATAAGACACCAAGATTTTGACGTGGAAAACCTGGTTAAGGGAAAAACCACAGGGTGATTAACCCAAGATTATATTCTCTGTTAGAAGAATAGAAAGAACAAAATGGCACATGCCAATTAGGGCTCACTGCCCGAGCACACTACTCACAAGAGGCTCACTGCCTACAAGAGACACACTATCTACAAAATTATAAGTATCACATACTTGAACTAGAGAATAGCATCTTTACCATGCTTGAGTCAATTCAATTTAAGCCAAGTACTTTTGCTCTGCTCTCCTCTTCGCTACCACACTCTCATCACATCAAACACACCCTTTGAAATGACTTGACAACTCCATATATATACAAGGCATCGACTTAGGAATAATCATCTAAATCGGCAAACATCTACAAGAACATCCACAAGATGTGTAACTCATCCAGTCAGCCAGTCTCAGGAAGAACACCATCATCTGGAAGTTATTCTTCAATTTACGAGCTCCAACTCTAATGTGGACCATCAACACAAATTGGACATGATCCAAAGACCTCCACAAGATTGCCTGAATCACCAAAAACATCCATACTTCATCTGCTTACTGAAATCCTTCTCTCCTTCATCTAGAACCTCAAGAACACAGTCTGTCATCACTGTCACAAAGGGATAGATGCTTACAGACCTTCAAACCATGAACCAATTGAGTTGATACTTCAGAAAGACTTCCTCAACACTCCCTCAAATCCAAAGAATAGGATAATGCATTTCTGGATCTCACCGGACCTATCTATGTCACTCTGTCACCTCTAGACACCTGTCGGAACTAGTTTTACTTGAGCAGCCACAACTTCTTCAGATCTTCATGCAGACCTCTGAAATTTTTACTGGATCACCTTAAGACACATATCTACAAACCCTTTAGACCGCATCCTCTGACCTTCATCTTATCTTGGACTTTTACCTTACTGTCTTCACTATTCCTCACTATTCCTGTTATGACTAATTTTCTCAATATCCTCAGCAAACAATCCATCCAATCCTTATCATTAATGCAACAGGAGTATGTTGACATCAATGACAACACCAGTTAGACCCATACTTGCAACAATCTCCCCCTTTGTCATTGATGGCAACATATGATGTGAAAATCTATTTTGACCATCAAAACAAGAACTTTTCTTTACTAACACAACTCCCCCTATCACCAACAACCATTCACTTGTCTTCTCTTCCTTTACTGCTCCCCCTTTGATTAGCCACCACTTGGTTTTCACAAGTCTTCTCCCCCCCTTTGACATCAATGGCAAAGGGCACATACTTGCAATTCCACCATTTCAGAATCATATCAATTGCTCCCCCTGAGTAGCAGCTCTTCATCATCAATCCAGATCACAAGATGTGACTGTGATATCCACCGGACTGATGCACATTAGTGCACCTTAGTTCATCACTGGAGGGGCAATAACCCCTAACTTCTCCCCAAGATACTCAAAAGAGTCCTTAGGTAGAGGTTTAGTAAAGATGTCTACAATCTGATCCTTGGAAGGCACAAACTCCAATCTGACTTCATTCTTGTTCACTTGTTCTCACAAAAAGTGAAACTTGATGGATATATGTTTAGCCTTTGAATGCAACACCAGATTCTTAGATAAATTTATTGCACTTGAATTATCACATAAGATTATGATAGGCTCCTCATACCCCACTCTTATGTCTCTTAGCATTTGCTTCATCCACAAAACTTGAGTGCAACTACCTGCTACTGCAATATATTATGCTTCTGCAGTGGACAGAGATATTGCCTCTTGTTTCTTGCTTAGCCAAGAAACCAATCTCTTCCCCAAAAAGAATGCTCCACCACTGGTACTCTTCCGATCATCCACATCTCCTGTCCAATCTGCATCTGTATATGCATGAAGAGAGAAATCATGATCTCTGGGATACCACAATCCATACTCAACTGTTCCTTTTAGATATCTAAAAATTCTTTTGATTGCCATGACATGAGATTCTCTAGGATCAGCTTGAAATCTAGCAACAAGACCCACATCATTCATAATGTTAGGTCTAGTTTGAGTGAGATACAACAATCCTCCAATCATTGACCTGTACTTTTTCTGATCAGCCTTAGGAGAGTCATCATCTTTGCCCAATTTACATCTAGTTGCCATGGAAGTATTCATTGGTTTTGAGTCTTCCATCCCAAATTTTTTTAACAATTCTTTCACATATTTGGTCTGAGAAATAAAGATTCCTTTCTTTGTTTGAGTGATTTGTAGACCCAAGAAGAAATTTATTTCCCCAAGCATGGACATCTCAAATTCACTTTTCATTTGATTTGCAAAAGTTTTACACATATTATCTCTTCCTCCAAAAATAATATCATCAACAAACACTTCAACAATCAAGATGTTTTCATGATCAATTTTGAAATACAAATTACTGTTAGTAGTACCTTTGTTGAAACCAATCTTCAAAAGATGCTTATCCAATATTTCATACCAGGTTCTTGGGGCTTGCTTTAGACCATACAGTACTTTCTTCAACTTGTAGACCATATCACCATGATCAGACAATTGAAATCCATCCGGTTGCTCAATGTATACTTATTCTTCCAAGTCACCATTTAGGAATGCAGACTTGACATCCATTTGATATACTTTGAAGTCCTTGAAGGCAGCAAAAGCAAGAAATAATCTGACTACTTCAATTCTTGCCACCGGAGTAAAAGTTTCTTCAAAATCAACTCCTTCTATTTGAGAGTAACCCTTGCAGACCAATCTGGCTTTATTTCTGATTACTTCACCAACTTCATTTAGTTTGTTCCAGAAGACCCATTTGGTTCTAATCACATTCTTGTTTCTAGGTCTAGGAACAAGATCCCAAGTGTGATTTTTCTCAATTTGTGTCAGCTCTTCCTCCATTGCTTTAGTCCAGTTTTCATCATTGCAAGCTTCATTCACTATCTTAGGTTCAATCTTTGAAATCAGACAATATTCATCTGAATCTTGAGCAATTCTCCTTCTTCTTTGTACACCTTTGCTTTTACCACCTATGATCTGATCTTTAGAGTGGTTCAGTCTTACATACCTAAGAACTTTGGGAGTTCCTTGCACTTCTGATTCTTGATCAGGCTCATCAAAACTCATCTCTTCTTCCTGATTTACCGGATCAGTTTGAATCTAAATTTTAGAAGGGGCTTGGGCTCCTTGAATCAAAACACCATTTTAATCATCTTCATCATATTCATAAAACCTTGAAGGTTTTTCAATTCCTTCATCAACCTTCACATTTGTACTTTCTATAATCTTTCTTAGTCTCTTGTTATAACACAAGTATGCTTTGCTTTGAGTAGAGTAACCCAAAAATATTCATTCATCACTTCTAGCATCAAACTTGCCTAGATCTTCATCTCTTTTAATGCAACATTTGCTACCAAAAACTCTAAAATACCTCACAGTAGGAGTGATGCCAAACCAAAGTTCATAAGGAGTCTTACTGGTATTGCTTCTAATTTGAACTCGATTGAGAGTATAGACTACAGTGCTGATAACTTCTCTCTAATAGATCTGAGGAACATTTGCTTCCATCATCATTATCCTAGATGCTTCCTAGATGGTCTGGTTCTTTCTCTCCACTACTCCATTCTGCTGTGGAGTCCTAGGAGCAGACAACTGTCTCTTTATTCCATGTTTCTCACAGAATTCTATGAATTCATCGGATGTGAATTCTCCACCTCTATCAGACCTTAGACACTTTAATTTTAATCTGGTTTCATTTTCTACCATAGCCTTGAATATTTTTAATTTCTCAAGAGCTTCTAATTTCTCTTTTAGAAAAGTTACCCACATCATCCGGGAGTAGTCATCAATTAGTAACATGAAGTATCTATCACCTTGCACACTTCTAATTCTTACCAGACCACATAGATCAGTATGAACTAAGTCTAATAATATGGTAGAAGATTGTTCCTTATTTTTAAATGAGACTCTGCTTTGTTTTCCCAACTGACATTCTTTGCACAAACTATTTGTAGGTTTTACCAATTTTGGAAGATCTCTTACTGCATGAGTATTGCTTATCTTGATGATATTATCAAAATTCACATGACACATTCTCCTATGCCATAACCAACTCTGATCAATTTGCACAAACAGACAACTTTTACTAGTACCAACTAAATGGAAGATATTACCTTTTGTTTGAGTACCGGATGCAATCTCTATTCTGGAACTCTCAAAGATCTTGCATTTTCCATTCTTGAATCAGAGATCATAGCATTTGTCCACCAACTATCCAACACTGAGAAGATTGTGCTTCAAACCTTCAACATACAGTACATTACCAATTTTATTCCTTCCATCAAAAGAAATAGTTCCTCTACCTCTGATTCTGCCAGCAGAATTATCACCAAAGTTTACCACTCCTCCTTCATACCTTTCCAAATCTTTGAACTTATTTTTGTCACCTGTCATATGGTAAGAGCATCCACTATCAATTACCCAATCATCCTTTTCTTCAACTTGGGCAGCCATAGCTCTTTCTACAACTTTATGATTGATAGATTTAGAGGACATTGGATCTTCTTCCTTGATGGCAATAAACACCCAATCACTTCTGAATTTTTTTCTGTCTCTGATTCATCATCTGTTACTCTTCGTTATCATCTTTTTCATGAACATAGTAACAATTCTTTTGGAACCTTGATCTGTTGGGATTTGGTCTTGAAAATGTCTTGAAAATCTTTCCGGACACTTTGAGGCAAAATGACCAATCTTATTGTAGTTAAAACACTTAAAAGGCAATTTTCCTTGATACTTACCAGGTCCTCTTGGTAGTCTTCTTGCAATAAGGGATTCAAGTTGAGTAGTTTCTACTTCTTTTTCTTCCAAGTCTTTTCTTGTTTTTTCATACCATGATAGTTTCTTTGAAGAGTTCTCTCTCGGATCAAACCTTTGTTTACCTTTTACAGAGGCACTAGCTTTGAATGCAGATTCAATCTTGGGAGGGGCATCTCTAAACTCGGTCATCTCAAATGTAGCCAATTGATCTCTTGTGATAGCTGTATGGGCTTTGAATTCTTCAATGGCAGCAACCTTGATTTTATAAGAAGTAGGAAGGGATCAGAGAATTTTGCCAACAATTTCATCTTCATCCAAGACTCCACCAGCACATCTAATTCCACAAACAAGCTCATTTACTCTTGGCATAAAAGTAGTGATATTTTCATCTTCTCTCATTTTCAGATTTTCAAATTTCCCTTTTAGACTCTGTAGCCTTGCAGATTTAACATACTTGTCTCCTTCATGCAGAAGTTCAAGTTTTTCCCAAATCTCAAAAGAAGTTGGTAGGTCAACAACATTTGAAAGCTCTAAATCAAATAATGAGCTTAGAAGAGCTTCTATAGTCTGCAGATTATTTTCAACATCTGTGATTTCATTTGGGGCTTTCGGGCCACCCTGTGGAGGAGTATACTTCATTGAAGCCATGGTCCAATACTGCATTCCCATACATTATAAGTGACATTTCATGCGACTTTTCTAGAGATTAAAATTTGTTCCATCAAACTTTGGACTATCCTTCATGTAGGATGACATCCTGGATCTCCTCAAGTGGTTAAGCTCTTTTTAGAGGAACTTAGCTCTGATACCAATTGTTGGATTCAGGACAGACAACTGAGAGGGGGGTTGAATCAGTTGTCCAAAACTTTCTTCCAATTAAACACTTCAATTCTCTTTGTGATTTAGCATCATATTAATAAATCAATCATGAAAATATAATGCATCAAACTAAGAGTAGAAACACATCAACACATAAGACACCAAGATTTTGACATGGAAAACCTAGTTAAGGGAAAAACCACGGGGTGATTAACCCAAGATTATATTCTCTATTAGAAGAATAGAAAGAACAAAATGGCACATGCCAATTAGGGCTTACTGCCTGAGCACACTGCTCATAAGAGGCTCACTACCTACAAGAGACACACTGTCTACAAAATGATAAGTATCACATACTTGAACTAGAGAATAGCATCTTTACCATGCTTGAGTCACTTCCATTTAAGCCCAGTACTTCTGCTCTACTCTCCTCTTCACTACCACACTCTCATCGCATCAAACACACAATTTGGAATGAATTTACAACTCCATATATATATAAGGCATTGACTTAGGAACAATTATCTAAGTCAGCAAACATCTACAAGAACATCTGCAAGATGTGTAACTCATCCGGTTAACCAGTCTCAGGAAGAACACCATCATCTCAAAGTTATTCTTCAATTTGTGAGATCCAACTCCAATGTGGACCATCAACATGAACTAGACACGATCCAAAGACCTCCACAAGATTGCCTGAATCACCAAAAACATCCACACTTCATTTACTTACTGAAATCCTTCTCTCCTTCATCTGGAACCTCAAGAACACAGTCTGTCATCACTGTCACAAAGGGATAGATTCTTGCGGACCTTCAAACCACAAACCAATCAAGTTGATACTTCACAAAGACTTCCTCAACACTCCCTCAAATCTGCAGAATAGGATAATGCATTTCTGGATCTCACCGGACCTATCTGTGTCACTCTGTCAACTCTGGCCACCTGCCAGAACTAGTTTTTCTTGACCGGCCACAACTTCTTTAGATCTTCATGTGGACCTCTGAAATCTTTACTGGATCACCTTAAGACATATCTACAAACCCTTTAGACCGTATCCTCTGATCCTCATCTTATCTTGGACTTTTACCTTACTGTCTTCATTGTTCTTCACTGTTCCTGTTATGACTAATTTTCTCAATATCCTCAGCAAACAGTTCATCCAATCCTTATCATTAATGAAACAGGAGTATGTTGACATCAATGACAACACCGGTTAGACCCATACTTGCAACACTTTTTTCTTTTGCTTGGCTTGTTTCATTTCCCCTTGCTTTGGGTGGTATGGTAAAAACCAATAATAGATGAATGTCGAGATCTTATACTTGGCATGTCTAGATCTTGAAATCTGGAACAAATTTTCAAAGTCAAAATTTCTTCTTATAAACCCTGCTAAGTGAAAGAGAATAAAATTCTAAGCAGGTTTGCCTTTTGAAGAACTAGGACATTCCCTAAGACTAGGAAGTTATGCCCCATCAAAGTTTAGTGAAACAGTCTTAGGGATGTGCACATTGTCCTAATATCTGGGCATTAACTAAATTTCCCAACCCAAGAATTCACTAAGTAAAACTCAATATCCAGACATTTGCAAATGTGCAGACATCAAACATAACACATTGCACTGGCTAAACGTCGTGCGCATAAAGTCACTTAGTGTAGATACTAGCAGGTGTGCAAGTTAACATCCAGACCATAGTTTAATGTCCACACATTCATTAATATCTTGATGACGTGTCTCGGTTGACTTTTCAACTGGACATAAGATGTGGATATTACACTTGAACACTTTAGATCCAGACATTACCCCAACCTCCTGATGATGTCATCTAATCTCGCCATATAGAAATAACAAAAGATGATGACATTATACAGACATTAAGAGCATAGATCATTTGAGGTTTTAACATCCAAACATTAACTTAATGTCTGGACTTTCACCAATATCCTTATGATGTCACTTTCTTCTCCTACTAAAGGAACCACCTTAAACCTGAATGTCATCAACACATTTAGACCTAGTGATATTTCATAAAGCCTAACATCTAGATATTTCTTAATATCCCTATTGCTGCTGGTTGCAAACATAAAATTATGACACACCATGAACCAATCCGACAATGCCATGTGGCACAGAGTTGACTTTTCAAAAGGCTGGACTTTTCTTCATGTCTCAGCATTCAAGATCAAAGGTAAATACCTTTGGATCTTAATGACCTGATACTCATTCCTTAGTTAGTGTTGACCAATGTCTACATGACATAATCCACATGTATGGATATTCCAAAAAGTGAAGCATATTATTCAAATATCTAGACCTTCATTTATATCCCAACCTTGCAATTAATACTATGGAAAGGTGTTGTTAGCCATTTAAACTTTCAAATTAGAGGCCGCCACATATAGCAATCTTAGGGAATTTTAAACAGATGTCCATACCTGATGAATTTAGCATTAAGTACATACTAATCTTACAATTTTAACGTATAAAAGGAAAATCTTGATCATTTTTAACTCACCTAAGCATCCATAAGAAATATTTATAGAGCTCCAGTGAATTACAATTACTATGGGGAACCCTGATCTTGAATGGAATGGTGTGCATATTCAATGGCATCCAATAAATGGTGATCATATAGTATAAAGAGTGCATATCCATACATCTTTAATTAGGTTAGAGCTCAACAAAAAAGTATGTAACAATGAAACCCTACTTTTGTCATTTATGGTAACACAGTAAAGGTAAATCTTTGTAACTAGGGTAAATATTATATGCATGTGCATGCATCGTGCTCTGTAAATAGTAAAATGTGAGGATATTGAGAAAATTAATATGAAACCCATAATATGAAATTTATTTTGAGACATGTACACCTATCATTCTAGCATACAATGGAAGCTAGGAAGCTTAGGAATGAAGAGAAATTCAAGACCTCCATGTTTGCATCGCCAAGATGTGTGGGTTTCCATTTTGGGAAGATAGGTGATACTCATGTAGGCAATAGAAATGTGGATGAGTGGACAAAAATGTCTATTCAAGGCAGTAGACATCTAATTTTATAGAAGATATACAATTCAAGGATGTTGCATGTAGGGAGGTTCCTAAATGTGGTAAATGCCATTGAGTTGATAGTGGCCTGTGTAGAAAATTACAACAAAGAGACTAGAAGAGTAGAGAAAGACGGCTGAGTGTATGCTCATTTCTCTGTGAAAGGAATCACAAAAGAATTTCATTTGCCAGTAGGTCCCAACCTTTTCAAGATAAATCTTAAGGACCTAGAAAAATAGTACAAGAGCAACACTACTAATTGCAAGAAGATAATGTTCTCATACTGGAGGTCCCAGAGTAGCACCCATAAGGCAATAGCTAAATTGCCAGTTAATTTGTTAAATTTGACTTCACTCTTGAGGTTCAATATATGATGGTCATGTTGAGACGATTGAAGGGGAAGGTTGATGTTGGAAGTTTTAAACATTGCATGTATAGATTGATAAGGATGGTGGAAACAACAAACTCCCAGATTCAATGGGCATACTTGATTAGTGACAACTTGGTTAATAATATGAGGATATTTGGAGGCAATAAGTGCCTATTTTATATCAATTCATATATTATATATGCATGTGCTTCATAATCAATGTTCTCTGGCCTATAGATAGTAGGTAGAGTAGGTAGAAATCCTAGAGATGTGAACATATGGGATCATTACCCCCAGCTCACAAGAAGCTCAGCTCTGAAGATGAAGCTCAGCATTATAGGAGGGTTAATGACTGTTTTATCATGCATTTGGTGTGATTAATGGACAATGATAGAGCAAAGAAGCTCAGCTCTGAAGATGAAGCAATAATCACACAAAATGGAACTTGGTTCATTCAATTCCTAACATTCACTTATATTCAGATGGAAGGATTCAATGGGCAACCCTTCATGTTGCCAAGGTATCCCACTTATAAGATCATATTGCTAGAATTAACGAGGTAGATTATACCATCATATGAGGCATATGTGGCAAAGAACAAAAAATGTAATATCAGGTTTCCTTTACTTTTGGGATGGTGTAATTGCCCATCCATTGATAGTGCTAAACACTTAGAAGTAGAGTTGTGTATGCTTCAATTGTAGCCCTTATCTCTAGCCAGATATTATGACCCTTATCATAGAATGGAGAGGTTTGTGAGTAGGAGATTTATACACCAAGTGCACCTAGAAGATTATTTGGAAGATTGACTAGATGATGTAGAAGTTAGAAGGAGTTACTAGAGGTTAACTCTCAATGAAGTTAGGATGTTGGACTATTTTAACATCCCTCCTCAGTTGCACTCAGATGATGGCATGAGGATATAAAAAGAATATGAAGATAAGAAGATAAACAATGAGACTATTTGTCCTCCTAACTGGAGCTAGCCAAAGGTAACTTCAATTGACCTCATTATGGCTAGGGTTATGGAGTTAACCAAAGCATGGGTAAATCAACAACTGGCAGCCATAAAAGCAAAGGGAGTGGCCATAACAGTGGATAAGAAGAGGAAGAGGCAAGAGTTGCCTGAAGCAGAGTATAATGACTTCATAATCCATAAGAGGCAAATCATGGACACCAATTCGGCCAAGCCTATAGTAGAATTAGTTATACAGTTTACAACCAATGGAATTACTATAGCAAAAAAGCCTCCTCCATAGAAAGAAAAGTATCCTATCCCAGCCATTGTAATAACCACCAAATAGGCAAAAGAACCTCAGGTGACATATGAGGACATGGAAGATGAGGAAGATGAAATACCTCTAATAAAGAGAGGGAAAGGTCAGGATATGTTGCAGGGAACAAATATCCTAAGGCAAAAGAGAGGACAAGAATTAGTGATGAGAGGGTCTACCAACAAGAAGCCTAAGGTCCCGACCAAAGAAAGTGAAGAGTTCACTAAGATGGAGGGGATGTTTGCCACTGAGAAACCAACATCAAATAGAGTTACAAAGTCTGTGATGTTGAAGAATAGGAATGTGGATATAATGCAAACAGAACTCAACATGATGTTCCCATTCCCACAATTGTGAAATTCAAATTTGAGAAGGCTCAATTAGCCAGAGAAATAGGGGAAAAGAGGATGAATGATTGGTCCTTTCCATTGGATGAAACCATTGATCATACAGATGATGATATGACAAGAGAAGTGATATCTAGTCCCATAGAAAGCCTAATCAAGAACACTGCCTTGACTCCTCATGGTACACCACAAGTGACAAAAGGTACCAGAGATGAGGATGAAGTTAAAAATCCAAAGGTAGTAGATAAGAACATTGGCTTGGATACGTTTATAGGAAAGGTCACTAGCCCAACAGTGATTGATTTGTCATATGAAGGCGCTGAAGAAGAAGAAAAGGATAGAGATAGGAAGATGTGCATGTTGGTTATAATGATACAAGTACAGACATGGAAATCCACACCGAAATGCCTCCATAGTACAATGTCTAGAAAAGTGCAAAGGGACATGTTGAGGTAGAAGAGAAAGAACAAGAAGTATTAACATCTGGACAAACAGGTCCAATGATTATATTAGGATCCTAGGATCCAAAAGACACAGAAATGTTAACATCTGGACATAAAGGTTAAAAAAGTAAACATGATGAAGAGGAGGTGGAAAATATAGTAGATGGTGGTGACCAAAGTATACATCAAGATATCTAAGATCTTGGCCACCAAGGACCTGATGTAGATACTCCTGAACCTTAGAGTGATTGGCATGCACAAGATCAAAGTGTAGAGGATGATCAAGATATGCATGTGGATGCAAGAAAACAACCTGGAGATGTCTAGACCAATGTTCCTATTGGGCCAGAGCCAAAAAAGGAGACATCTCATGATCAAGATTTGACATCTGGAGATGCTACAAAAGATCAAAACCAGCAGCAAACACATGAGGAGGTTCCAACTAATGTAGACTAGTTGAGGAATGTCAATCCAAACATTCCTAAATACTAGAATGTAGAAGTATAAGATGCTCACATTGAGTAGATTGGCTAGCAAGGACTGATTTCTGATGCACCACATTGGCTAGTGGACGAGGTAGATCTGCCTCCCATTTTTGATTCATCAAAATTTGACATTGCTTCATTATTTTCTCTTGAGGAAACCAAGCCCAAAAGAAGAGAAAGGGCTACCTCAACAATAAAGCGTGATCCCACTACTGGGAAGAGAAATGCTTGGATAGATTTACCAATAGTTGGTAAAGCAAAGGGAGAAATAAGTGTTAGTGAGTTGCAGGTAACTACTATGGATTTGGGCATGCTACTACTGAGAATGGAGGTCAAGAAGTAGAAGAAAGCATAGATGCTTTACTTGCATGAATAAATAAATCCAAGGCCAAGAATTAGGAGTATAAAGAGCATATTGCTCAAATGCAAGCCTTCATCAAGGGGCTAGTGGCACCAACAAATGTGCCTATTATAGACTCCATGTCCTTGACATTAGTATCTCAACAAGAGATAGCACCATTGGATGTGCAAAAGCATCATGCACAAGTCATGGATAAATGGTTCACCGAATTTCTGGATAAAGGAGAACAAGTAGTAAGAACCTCATTGTATAATTGGGACATGTTAATCAACCTAAAGGGTAAAGCTGACAAATTAAAGAAAGAAGTTAGCCAGAGGCTAATAAAGAGTGGTAAGCATTTGACTACACTAAATGATATAAGGAAGGAAGATGTTGGCACCCTCATAACCAAGAAGATCCTAACACCTCAAATGTTATCATAGTTGGATAATTGGTTTGAAGACATAAGGTTTGTGGTAGATATATTGAAGAGGTGTAATTCCAAGACTATGGATATCAATGTAAAAACACATGAACTCTTAGTAGGAGAGTTAGAGATTTTGGAGACCCTTGTGGGTGAAGTTGAAGGAAAGGTAGAAAATCAGGATGAGGATTATGCTACCAAAGCATTCAAGGATAATTTTAGTCTAGTAGCTAAGGATCCTATTCAACATCTTTCTGAGGCTACTATTGAAAAAGAAATTTGTATGAAGGCCAAAATAGAGAAATATAATGAGGAACTAGATAGCCAGACAAGTAGGTGAGTAGCTCTACAAGAATCATTGAAGGTGTACGAGCATGTTGCTGTGAAGCTAAAAGTGTAGGATAGAGAAAAAATAGATAAAGTCATCTAGGCATATGAGCTCATACAAGGTATCAAATGCAAAGTAACAGAAGGGTCATCCACAGATAAGGAATTAGATGGGAATGAAGAGTAAAGAGGTCATGTTGACCAAGTCAAAGATTCCAAGAATACTCTAGAATACCAGCCGGATTCCACCAGATTGATTTCCAACTTGCAATCATGTGCCACATTTCATCTTGATCATTAGATCATTGGATCTATTGTAATCACATCCTCTCCTTGTTCTAGATAAAAAGGGATGTATTGTCATTTTGTACAGTATTAGGAGATTAATCAAGAGAGAATTGTTAAGCTTTGTGAGCACTAAGTATACCTTTGTGACTTAGCATTTCCCCATGGATCTTTTTTGAGACCAATTGTAAATATACATACATTTTGAATATGAAATGAAATTGAGATCTAGGTTATAAATTAATTGTAAACCTTGAGTAAACTTTTGTGGATGATATCTAGACATGTCACTATGGAGTGTTGAGCTCTCTGAGGTGCATTTCAATTTGTGAATGTTGTTGTTATCATGTCCTTATGAAGATTATCATCAACTGCGTGTATAGTTGTGGAATATGTTGGCGAAGCATGGTTTGATTTCATCTCTTTTCATGAAGTATTGAATTGTGCCTATAAATCAATGGTCAAAAATCACTCATTTCAAATAATTTTATAATTTCAATTTATTCCTTTTAAATTTCATCAATCATGATTATCAACTTTAAATATTCATAAATGACAAGTAGAACACAGTAAATATGCAGACATCCATAGATAATTGAATATCTGGTGCATATTTTGAGTAGATTGCATGTAAGATTGCAAATATCATGCAAATACTTGGAAATAATGATAAGAATCATGGAAATATCATCTTGTTGGCATAATCTTTAGAAGAATTTAAGGTGTAGAAGAAAAATTAAGTAAAGATTAGTTTAAGATCAAGTAAATTTAGAAGAACTAATCAAACTTACATAAATCATCATGAACAATCTTAATCAGAGCAAAGAACAAAAGAATTGATCAAACTTAGAATAAATATTTGATTATCCTAGTTAGAGATTGTCGGATTTAACATAATTCATTGAGATTCATGCAGAACATGTGAAATAGAACAATTATTTGCATATCCAGATAAAAATGACATCAAATTTCATGTGTAAGGCCCCTGAGTGTTTAACAGCAAATTCACATCAAACCACTTAGAGATATCATATTCTTCAAGAGGATAAAGTCTTTTTGTATGAATTTTTATCTCTATTAATATGACTAATAGTTGTATCAATAAGGATGATGATTGGATTTTAGTTCTTGGTTTCAATTTTGAGTTTTTTATTCAGGAGATGGTGTTTTGGTATGATTTAGAATGGTCTTGGGAAAGATTGGAAAAATAAATTTAGGACAAGTTGAGATATGAAACTATGACTCAGAATGATTAATTTGGGATGATTTCAACCTTTTACAAGGGGATGTGGTTATGGTCTACTCAATGTGGTATGTTTTGATTTGATTGCTTGAAGCTACATAAGTTTAAGGTTTATACTCAAAATTTGTTCAAGGACTTGTTTGCAAGATGATTCAACACACACAACAAACACTTTTATCTAAAGGATGGATGCAATAATGTTTATTAGTTTAGCACATGAAAGCACATTAGTCATATTAATTATAGACTATTTCATTGAAGTGGATATATCAATCTCCATGGGCCTATAAATGTACTACCTACTAAGATACAAATAACTAGGGCATGCAAGTTCATATACCACTTATACACCCCTTACCATGGAGGCCAAGGCCTCTCCCATAGTTAGCTCTATCTTAGTAGACTTAGAAGCACAACATGAGTAACTTCCTAGGGATAACTACTTACTTGTGCATGTTGAAAAAATATAGTTGAAAGGTTCTTAAACTAGGATATACAAGCATCTAATGGATGTCCTTGTTATACACTTGGTACAAAGGCCAAAATCCATGAACTAGTGTGTTGTCCAAAGTGTGTGATTGTACACTTAGTCAAGTGTTGCAACCACAACATGGGCCTAAAATGATAACTACACTTTTGAGGTATATATTTCTCTCTCTCCCATTTGTATACCCCACCAAAACATGTGGTTCAGGTCATTCCCTAAGGTGATGAAATCTTTAGGTAGACTATGAAGGAAAAGAAATCTGAGTGTTTTTGATTCCTAAGATCACTTTGCAGCATGAAGAAAGAGCATACACAAATTAGACTCTTGGGATAACACAAAATAAATAACTTAAACTTGTTTATGATTCTCAAGATCACCTTTTAGTGTGTGGGAAGAGCATATGTACACTTTAAATCTCTTACAAACACCACAAATGCTTGTTCATTTTTTATTAGGAACAATGATGTACAACTAAAATAGTGTTTACAATTTCATCTTTGACAAATGTAGCTACATAAATAGGTTAGTAGTTTCAAAATTTTGAGTCTTCGACAAATATTTTACTATAGGGAAAAATGTGTTAGCTTAAAACTTAAAATCGTAAAAAAATCAGCAATAGAACTTAGCACATAGAAAAATTAATGTTGCCATAGTATGTGTTATGATTTTCTATGCATTGTTTTTTAAAAAATCACTACATTTTGATTTCATACGTGAAAGCTATGCTTGTTTGAAGCTTATAAAGAAAGGTTGGATTCAAATAGATATACCTAAAACTCCAAAAAGAATCTAGAAAAATGACTCTTCCATAGTGCAGAAATTTGAGCCATCTTTTCAATGCCTGCAAAAACACAAAAATCCAATATCATATGAAAAAGTTTCACTTGATTAAGAAAAAGTGCTTTTTTGGCTCAAAAAATGGATGGGGGTTTACCTAGGTGGTTAGCCTAGCCACTAGTAGCTGGGTCTTATCTTCTCACATGAATAGTTAGGGAAAATGGTTGTTAAGTTTAAAGTTAATGTCACAGAAGATGTCATGTATTGTTGCTAGTGGTTATTAAAACTGCTAGTGCTAACAATTAGCATTAAACTTAACTATTAGTGCTAATATCAAGTATTAGTAGTGATTGTTAATTCCTAGACTAATTGTTAACTATTAACAATTAATTTTACATTTAAACTAACAATTAGTAGGTTAAACTAACAACAAAAGTTGGCAACAACTTTAAAGGTTAACATTAATAATAAAAGTTTAGTGACAAATTTAAATTTAAAATAGATAATAAAAGTTAACAACCTACATATAATGCTTCACTACCACTAGTCGACAATGATTAACACTAATGCCAAAGCCTAAACTATTGAAACAAAAATTATAGACAATATTGTTAGTGCTAATTTAAAACTCACTGTTGCTAATATCAAGTTTAATGTTTTGTTAAAATACTTTTAAGTGATGGTTAAGAAAAGTAAAACATTAAGAAATGGTTATGCAAAGACCTCAAGGGGGACCAATGGATAGAGACTAGTGGTTCAAGAACCTATGCCAACAAACAAAAGAATAGAGTACATTTCTTAACCAATGGATAATAGATACTAGAGGCCAAACCAACAAAGGCAGTTTTAGCCAATAGATAAATCATATTACCAAGGGAAAAAGGAAAGAACTAGTGGTAAAAAAATTATTCAATGCTAATTTCTACAATAAGGTATAACATAGGTTGTACAATATGATCGTATGGCTATACTAGGGGACGGATCCAAAAACAAAAAAAGAAACCTATATAAATGACACAAAAACACCTACAAGATAAAGATTAGAAAGGGATAGGGGTTCCCATTGGGTATGCTAGAAATGTGAAAAGTAAAATATGGAATTAAAAAATAATTCAAACCAAAAGTTAAAACCTTAATCCATAATAGCTATACACCTTTGGTAAAATAAAGAAATGAAAAATACACTGAAAACACAAAGTTACCCAACTTTCAATACCTATTGTATCATGTGGTAGAGGTACTCAAAATGATTGCAATGTGATAAATGTGGATACTCACACCAACATCATAAAATTATGAAAAAGTGACATGTTGAAATCAATTATGGGAGGTTGGATTTATAGGATTCTAGGAAGGGGAATCAATAATGGAGATCGATTCATATGTGGATGGTTTATATGAAGTTAGTTAAGTGGTTAAAAATGGAGAGTGGAGAATGATGGAGACTATTTAATTTATTTTTAAATTTGTGGAAGATAGTTCTTTTAAAAAGGCGATACCACCTATACTATATTATATTAAAGATATAGTTTTAATTAAAACCAAGGATGAGCCTTTCACAATTCTTATAAAAAAAGAGATACAAAAATAGCCATGGGCTAGCCTAATGAGAATGCCAAAAAGAATGTCAAAAAACATTAAAAAACACCTCACTCAATTCATGAGTGGAGCTCTAAGATCAACAAAAAGGAAACAGTTAAATCCAAAGGATCATCTTCAAGAGTAGCTTGAGAGGAGCCTAAGGGAGTAATGGATTTTGGTAGAAGGGGAGCCCAATTAGAAGCATGGATGCACAAGAAATAAATAGACTTGAAAACTACATAGATATTATAAATCTCCATAATACTTTCCAAAGCTTTCACACAACCACTATGTAGCCCCTAATCAATATCATTATACACACATTGAGCTACCGGAGAAGTTTGATAGGGAAGAGACCTCCCTTAATAGCATCTTCCTTCATGCTATCATACCCATCTAGCACCTGTCTCCACCATTCCATAAAAAATATGTAGTCAAACATCAAGCCTACAATAATGATGTGAACAAATACCCCATCCCAGATAATATCCATGATATTGGGTTGGAGGATGGATGCAATCTTCAACCAATGGATGATTCACTCAGGAGTGGCCAACAACATACATTGCTCACAAATATTGTGTATGATAAAGTGAATCAATAGGTAATCGAAATCAAAAACCTTATGTAACTGGATTGAATCTATCTTTCCTCAAATATCTAACTCCCAAATGAGCATCAAAAGGAATAAACATCGGTTGACCTAATCATTATCCATGTGGGTTACACAATAGACCTATAGATGAAAAACACACAATGACTGCACAACACAAACAAAATAATGAAGAAAGTCACATAATTTTTTGAGGATAGTTATGAGATATGTAGTGGATAATAAAAGAAATTTCTAATTCTTTTATTTACTTTTTAGGTGGTTATGTGATAAAAGGTGGATCTAATTAATAATTTAATTAAATCATGTGAAGAGAATGGATATTACGACTTCATAAAATGAGTTAGAACTTTGGAAAAGATAGGAAATAATTAAGATAATTTATGGGAATCAAGACCTAATAATTGAGATGATTAGAACAATGTAATGAATTAGGACAATTAGAGAATAATCGAGATTAGGAATAAATTAGGACTTAGACTAAATCAAGATTAGGGGACAAAATGGTATGGTTTGGGATAAATTAGGATGGTTTAGACAAATTAAGACAATAAAATTTAGGTGTCTATAGGAGTCTTTGGTAAGAATTTTTTATGTCTTTGGTTAGCATATGATAAGGTGGGACTTGTAATAGTACCTAGATGAAAAACTCTTGCAATAATCTCCTAGAAGCTACATTGATTCTTTTATAGCTACTTTTGTAGTTAGCTTTTGATTAAAGGGATATATAAGAAAACTTTTGAAACATTACTCCATCCATGTGATAGTAGTTACACCATATTTTGAAGATATAGATTCAGGTGTATGTCCTATCAATAAGGTCACTAACATAGTCACTAATAGAATAGTCAATAAAATATTTTTAGATGCAAAAATAATAAAATCCCATCATTAATAAGAAGTAAGTCAACATATAATATGCTAACTATAGTTTTTTAAATGATCTAATGATCTTATCAAGAAGATCTATGAGATTTTCATAAGCATAAGTATGTATAATTTTCCATGTTTTGTAGGGAAAAAATATCATCCTACTAAACATATAGTAATGATCCAAAAAAAAAAGTAAGGCAACGGGTGAACTATCCTTTCTGATATTTGTCCCCAGATAGTTTATTAGGGTTATAGCTAATCATTACAAGCAGGTGCTTTTACACAAAAGAATTTTTAGAGTTTTTAGAGCATATACTGACCCTGTTAAATAGTTGTGAAAACACTATGTCATCTTCTTGGATGTCTTTACCTATTTGGACATACCTTTTTAGCTTGTAGTATTTTCCCTCAATGGACCTCTCTTATATAGAATAAAATTTCTTCTTGATTATAACAATATTTAAATTAATAATATCAAATATCATAAATACCCAAGCCATGCAAATGCATCTAAAGTTTTTATCAAATTATTTCATATAGAAGATAATTATTTGAAATTGAAAACTTTACATATGACAATATCTTATTTATATGGAAATGCAAATAATATGACCTCTTATTTTTAGAGGTGAATATTCTTTTTAGCATTAAAAACATCCTCTATGATTATAACATAAATAATAATAAAATTATATTTTTAGGTGCTTCTTGCATCTTTTAAAAAACATGTACAGTATCAAGGATTTATTAACTATTTGTTAGAACACACTAATATACTAAGAGGGGGGTGAATCACTATATGCCAAAACTTGAAACACCATTTAAAATTTATTAAGAAAACCTTTTACCACCTTAAACAAATGATAAAGAAAATCAATCCACAACACATGAGCACACAACCATTTAATACCAAATTTACTTGGAAAACCCTAGAAGGGAAAAACCACAGTGAGCAAGTTTCTTGGATCTACTATCCAAATCCATCCTCAGAAACAATGATAAAAATAGATTACAAGTTTTGGGGCTACAACCCAAGGGAGGACACACTCCCTGAAATACAATGTTGCAACACTTACAGAATGAGACTACAACCTTTGAACAACTCACTTAATGGATCTCACTGATCAACCCCTCCACAACACCAACATAGTTCACTCTATCACAAACCGTCACTTCCTTTGCACATCAAACATTGTTGCGTTCAACACACTTCCAAATGAACACTCACTTACTTCCACACTCACTCACATATCCTTACACACTCTTATACATCCATACTTATCACACCAAACAAGGTCTTTTATTTATACCTTCCACAAATTACAAAATCTTTCTCCTATGTCAGCCAAAATGAAACATGTAGATTGAAATGTGAAATGGCCACACCAAGTCAGCTTCCAAAAATGTAGAAATCCAATGTGGTTCAAGCCAAGTGATAACCAAGACCTTTTTTTCCTTAACACATTCCTCCAAGATGGTGAACACTTCCAAACATTTGGTGGGATCATCAAAACACATGAAGTTAGCCCAAAAAACACTTATCCTTCCACAAAAATAGCTCCAGACCAAAAGTGGTACTGGAGAGACCAATTAGCACCATATGGATCACTTCACAAGCAAAAAGAGTCTTACACAAACCTTCTAAAACATTCCTTACACTGAAATATATGTTTTCTTTCTGGCGCAAACAAATAGATACTAAACTTGGTATCACATACAAACCTTGAACAACTAGTCTTGAGATAGAACATTGAGAAACCAACTTGCGGTGCACTCCAACACCTAAAACTTGAAATGAACAATCATATAGAGTATCTGAACTCATCCTCTGAACATCAAATCCAAAAGATGAACTATAGTGAAATGCGGCGGCTTTTGCTTTCTCCTCTAGACAACCCTAATCAGTAATAAGATTTGTCTTTGTTCTTGTGACTCCAGAAGACTTTTGAAACTTGTCATCTGAAACTTGAATATATCAGTCTTCTCATCTATATCTAACCATCCTCCAATCTACAGGCTCACTCAACTTCAAATGTGGAAAAATGTGGAGCACTTCTCTGTCTTTCTCTAATTGCACCAAGGCAGGAACATTGTCTTCACTCTACGAGCTCAAGAATTTTCTAAAGTAACTTCCATGTGTTGGCAAGACACACTATATGGATTCATGAATGTTGTCATTGATGGCAACAAAGGTTATCCCACACATCCACAAGACATGACGAGTCTCTACTGGAAGTTAGATTGAAGAAGTGTTATGATCCAGTAAGCAAGAACATAGCAGTCAGAAGGTCTAACAGTCAGGTCCAGATCTCTCAGAGGAAGTATTTTAGTGAAGTGCGGATTTGGTGAAGTCAAGATGAATACCTTGACTAATAGATTCCAAGGATTTAGTCTCCGGTGATGGAAGGGTGAAGAGATATGAACACTTGAGTGTTGGGTTCCTGTTTGACAGAGCAGACAGAGGAAGAATTATACCGGCAAAGTGTCAGACTCGAATCCGGAAGAGAGATTGCTAATGAAGAAGTTTCTTGAGGTATCACTCATGATTGGCCGACATGATTGAAGACTTCTACAAGCATATTCTTGATCTGCATTACTTAGTATGCAAGGACTCAGCTGACAGACCAGAGTTTGAGATAATATTGACTATTCCGGATGCTGACTAGAAAAGTGTTGAAATCACTTGTGCAGATATAAATACAAGATGGATTTAGATGTGAAGAGGTGTGTTGTGCAAGAATTGAAGTGCAAATAAAAGAAAAATGGTACAAAAGGTAGAAAAATAGGTTTGGAATGTAAAATGACAACAGCACTTAAAGAGAGTAAGAATGAAGTGCAACAGATCAGTCTATTGAGCTTAACCGGAACTAAACTTTAGCATGTGTGGATGCTTCTCATCAGTTCAAGTTTTCTTCGTCTATACAGTAAGTCTTTTGTAGGCAGTGACCCTCTTGTGAGCAGTATGCTCAGGCAGTGAGCCCTAATTGGCAAGTGCCATTTTGTATCTTCTATTCTTCTAACAGAGAATAATATCTTGGGTTAATCACCCCATGGTTTTTCCCTTAACAGGGTTTCCATGTCAAAATCTTTGTGTCATATGTATTGGTGTTATTCCCATTTTATGATTATGCTTGCTTATTTGATCTGATGTTGCATTAACTATAAAGAAAGCATAGAAAGTTAAATTATTAGGATAATTGATTCACCCCCCTCTCAGTTATCAACAATTGGTATCAGAGCCAAGTTCCTCCCAAACAGAGCCTAACAACTTGAGGAAGATCTGGGAATTCAAATGGATGTATATGGTATAAGGGAGCAACTCAAGGCTGCCCTTGATGATCTTGAGCAGTCAAACTCTGAAGTCAATGAATTGAAGGAAAGACTCCAACAGGCTGACGATTTCATAAAAGAACTAAAAGAGAAACTGAGTCTCTCTATGAAAAAGAGAAAGGAGCTACTTAAGCAATTAGCAAGTCAAGGTGAAGCCAATGATACAAATGGAGATCTGAAAGAGAAAACCAAGTTATGTGAAAAGTTATCAAAAGAAATCATCATGGTAAGACATGAAATGGAATCAGGAGTTATGAAGTTCACCCAAGAAGTTGAAGAAAGAAGAAAATATGAAGAAGATCTAAGACAATCTCTCAAGGAAAAATCAGAAGACTGCCACAAGATGGATAGAATAATCAGACATCTTGAATCTGATCTTGAAGATGCTAAAGATAATGAAGAAAAACTTGAGGATCAAATTGTCTCTCTTAAAAGGGATCTTCAAATAGCAAATGAATACAAAGAGAAATTCAAGATAAGCTCAGCTCAACTTGAAGTTCTTCTTGAAAGCCAAAAGAGGGTAGATGACAAGTGTGGCCTGGGGTATGAAAAAGGTGAAAGCTCCAGATCCGGTCAGAAGAATTTTAGATCAAAAAATCCAAGGAATAGGCCTAGAAGACCTCTGGTAAGGCAACCTAATGCTCAAAGATATCCATCCTTCAATGGATACTGCCACAACTGCAATAACTTTGGTCATAAAGCTAATCAATGCAAAAAGAGAATGAATTAGACTAATACTTCCTTCTTCGGACAGTGTTTCAACTACAAAAGGTATGGTCACAAATCTCATGAATGCAGAAATATGCAAATAAACAATTCATTCAATGGTAGATGCTTTGCATGCAATAGAATGGGTCATATGGATAATCAATGCAGATCAAGAGGATATCAATCAAATATGCAAAGAAATGTTGTTTGCCAAATTTGCAATAGATCCGGTCATATTGTAAAATTTTGTAGAAGCAAGAATTAGGACAAAAGAGGTCCAGTACATCATAATCAGAATCAAGATAAGGGAAAACAAAAAGTGAATGCGGATGAAGTTCAAAGTGAGATGAAGAAGATTTGGGTGAATAAAAGTATAGAGAATGTAGGGGATGGATCTGCACCAGACTCTGGTGCTGATATTCCTTCTAGATATTAAAAAGTGAGCTCTGGCTTAGGGGGAGACACAAAGAAAACCTTGTTCCCCCAGCCAGTCAATTGGTGTTGGAACTGGCACAAGGAGAGGTGTGGATTAAAGGGTTCATAAGAGAAACATCTAAATAAACTATGGTTAATATTTGGAAGGTCCGCAAGATGTTTAAGATCAAGATCGATCTGATTCTTCAAGTCATCCGAATAAGGCAAACCAGAATAACTTAAGCCGAGCATTTATTGCAACTTGGTATTAGGGTTTACGGAGTAATATAAGAGTTCTTCCTATTAAATATTTGCTCACTCTACATTTAAGAAGAAGAAAAGAGAAGCTCTGCAACAAATCTCCTCAAGCCCATCAAAGATCATTTACAGAAGTCAATTCATCTAGAAATCGATCCGGCTAACTCCATGAAACCTAAAGGCGCAAAAGGTATTTTTTGTTTTTAAAACATCTCTCTGCAAATCTTTTTAAAAGATGTCTACTTTGAATATTGTGAAGATCACTTATAGGCCTCACCCCAAATTCAAGGAACATCCCTACAAATCCTTGGAAGTAAATCCCCTAGGATCTTTTTCCAGTGTTCCGCATGGTGTCCTGCATATAGAAGATATTAGGGTTTACATTCACGCAAACATTGAAGAATTTGGAGAGTCCAAATTGAGGGATATCTACCACAAACAACTAATAGATGATTCATTTGAGTTCAAACCCCAATACTAGGCCCTCCGGGAGAAGCACTTTGCACAATGTATACATTTCCCTTGCTTTGCTGAGGACGAATGGGTCCGGGATGTCTTGAGCAGAATACATGACAACTTCATGTGGTTGAATGAACCATTCAAGATCACAAAAGATGCTATTAGGCCAGTTACCGATTTGCACTCATCCGGTGGTATACCTATTCTCAAATCAATCAAGAATCTGACTGTAAGTGAGGCTACTGGATCTAGGTTTGATAAAAGAGCAATGACAGTAGATGACATCACTGATCCAGATGTCAAGTTTGCATCCATGATCATCAGCTACAAGATATATCATTCTAGCAGGGAGAACTCAGTACCTAGAACTGCTATCTACACTGCCTATGAAATGTTGAAAAAAAATGCAGACTATGACCTTTGTGAGCTCCTTCTAAACCAACTCTTGGAGAACCTACAGAAGATAAAGAAGGACAAGAAGAATTCCTTCAAATTTGGTGGCCTAATACTCTATCTATTCTTCTACTTTATGAATGAGTTACCCAAATCCAGTGGATGGGTATGGCAGAATGACAGACCGGTTGCCATACAAATCAAGTATTATTTGCATGGACTTGGTGATGACAAAGCACAAAACACAACTCTTTGGGGTTTCTTTAAAAACTTTCAGAACATGATGCAAGCTAGAGAGAGAATTCCCCAATCTCTAGTTGAGAAATACAAAGACACAGTGTGCTTTATGGCAGAGACTGATCAATGCCTAATGGAGGTAGTGGAACTAAGAATAGTGTAGATCATGCCAATGGGGTATGAGGTGGATGAGAAAATCGTAGAGCTGCATGTTCAACACATGCTTAGTAAACCACAGGATCGCAAGGCAGAAAGGTTTAGAACCTTTGAAGAATTGAATGTGAAGATCCATATTGAGCTAAGGCAACCAGAGATGAAAAGAAAGGTAAGAAAAGAAGTAGAAAACATTGCCAAAAGCTTTGGCATCTCAAAAGAGGCACTTGATGCCAATAGGGAGAAGATGGAAAAAGCAGAGAAAGAGAAGGAAACCTGTGCTGAAAAGGAAAGTGGTCCGGTAGAAGCCCCCACCCAGACAAGATCCTCTAAAAGGTCCACTCCTACCACTAACAAGAGCTCAAAGACATCAAAACTGGAAGCAAAATCATTTGGTAAAGTAGAGAAAAGAACTAAGACAAAGGCCACAAGGTCTTATATCAGTCAGAAAGATGAAAAAGAGACAGAATCTGATGAAGAAATTAAGAAGATGAAGAAGAAGAAGAAAGTATCTGGTGCAGATAAGGTGGTAGAGGTAGAAGAATTTGTTGAAAAGCCCACTCTATCCCCAGATATGTAGTCAAAGCTATTACTATGGATGGAAACTTGCAACCAATAACGGAATTCTATGATGCATATAATGATGCAGATAGAAAAATCTTGGAGGAAGCCACAATTAAGTACTTGAACATTTACAATAAAGCCTTGATTGAAATAATTTCTCTAATTCCTAAAAGTTTGGAAAGGAACTTGAAATGAGAAAAGAAAATGCTAAGGCTAAGGACTTAGAAATCAGAGAACAGATAGCCATTCAGCTCTACCCTTCAATTACTCCAAAACAAATGGATATGATCTTCAAAGATTGCAAGGATGAGTTCCGAAGTAAGACTAAAATGAATCAGCTCATGCTTGGAGAAACTGATAAAGTGGCAAAAGAAACAAAAGAAATCCTATGGAAAGCATACTCAAGATTCAACATTCCTATTATAGAGGACTTGGGTGTTGATCCCTCGGCTACAAGTGTTGAAAAAGAATCTACTGAGGCAATGACAAAAGAAGTAGGGACTCCGGTGAAGGTAAAGACAAGGGCTTGGAATCCTCTACTCCAAAAGAGGTGGCTCATGAACAAACAAACATTACTCATCCGGTTTCTCCTACTGACTCCGGATCCAAAGGAGAAGAAAGAATAAAGGAGAAAGAAAAAGAAGTAAAGGGAAAAGAAGATGACAGCTTTAAGACTGTAGAAGAAAAGAAAACTCTGTCTCTGGCAAGAGACACTACAGAAATTGTCAAAGATTTCCTAAACAAAGAGACAATGGAAATTGATGAACCGGAACTTCTACTAGGACCATTTGATTTTGATTCTCTTTCCCCGGTACAAACAATGAAGATAGCTTCATTTGCTAATGCAAAGGCAAAAGAAAAACTCCTGAAGTCTCACATGGAAGACTATGAGCTAATAGAAACTACATCCGGTGTGCTTGAAAAGATCATGCCATCCTTTCTGAAGGATTCATCAGCTTCCTCATCAGGTAATCTTAAATCTTTTGTTAGTTCAATCAGCACTCATTTTGAGTCCTTAGAGAAATCAGCTGAGGAAAAGGTCTGGAAAGAGTTTTTGGATAAAAGATTCTCTGAAGTACTAGGTCTAATATCAAATGATAGAAGAAATATGGATATAGGGATAAAGAGCTTAGAAAATGCTCTTAAAGATGGCAGGGAAATATATAAATTTTGTCTATCATGGTCCAAAGCAACAATGGAGATTGAGAAGAAAATGAAAGAACATGAGATCAAACTAACAAAACTTTCTCAACATTTTGATCCATTTACCTCATCCATAGTAAATCAAGAATGTCGGACTATTGCAGTCTTGGATGAAATTAAGAAGCTAGAGAAAGAAAAGAAAAATAGAATTAGCAGGTTAAATGAGCTTAGAAGAATAATCATTCCTAAGTTGGAGGCCATGCATGAGGCCCTAAGTGATACTCAAACCACCGCCAAGGCAAATGATCTGATAGATCTGAAGAAGGCAGAAGTTTTTGCATTCCTATTGAGTAGTCACATATCAATTTTGGACAGGATGAAGCTAAGTTGGGCAACCGAAGTTGTACAATTGAAAAACACTTTTGCAGACATACTAAAGTATATGTAGAGTGCAACTGGATGATATACTTATGCGACTAAGTTATCTTTTGAAAATTTTCTTGTGCGGACCCCACCCTTTGCCATTGATGTCAAAGGGGGAGTGATGAGCAGTGAAAAATGATGAATCCAGCTAAGGGGGAGCTCTAGAAAATGTAAATAGAGATAGAGCATCAGCCAAGGGGGAGTATAGTGTGACACTTAGTCATTTTTCACTAAGTGTTGCCATCAATGCCAATGGTGGATATTGTTGGCAAGAGACACTATATGGATTCATGAATGTTGTCATTGATGGCAACAAAGGTTATCCCACACATCTGCAAGACATGATGAGTCTCTACCGGAAGTCAGATTGAAGAAGTGTTATAATTAGGTAAGCAAGAACAGAGCAGTCAATAAGGTCCGACAATTAGGTCTGGATCTCTCAGAGGAAGTATTTTAGTGAAGTGCATATTTGGTGAAGTCAAGATGAATACCTTGACTAATAGATTCCAAGGATTTAGCCTCCGGTGATGGAAGGGTGAAGAGATATGAACACTTGAGTGTTGGGTTCCTATTTGACAGAGCAGACAGAGGAAGAACTGTACTGATAGAGTGTCAGACTCGAATCCGAAAGAGAGATTGCTAATGATTAAGTTTCTTGAGGTATCACTCATGATTGACTAACATGATTGAAGACTTCTACAAGCATATTCTTGATCAGCATTACTTAGTATGCAAGGACTCAGCCGACAGACCAGAGTTTGAGATAATATTGACTATTTCGGATGCTGACTAGAAAAGTGTTGAAATCACTTGTGTGGATATATATACAAGATGGATTTAGATGTGAAGAGGTGTGTTGTGCAAGAATTGAAGTGCGAATAAAAGCAGAATAGTACAAAAGGTAGAAAAATAGGTTCAGAATGTAAAAGGACAGCAGCACTTAAAGAGAGTAAGAATGAAGTGCAGCAGATCAGTCTATTGAGCTTAACCAGAATTGAACTTCAGCATGTGTGGATGCTTCTCATTAGTTCAAGTTTTCTTCATGTATACAGTAAGTCTTTTGTAGGCAGTGAGCCTCTTGTGAGTACTATGCTCGGGTAGTGAGCCCTAATTGGCAAGTGCCATTTTGTATCTTCTATTCTTCTAATAGAGAATAATATCTTGGGTTAATCACCCCATGGTTTTTCCCTTGATAGGGTTTCCACGTCAAAATCTTTGTCATATGTATTGCTGTTATTCCCATTTCATGATTATGCTTGCTTATTTGATCTGATGTTACATTAACTATTAAGAAAGCACAGAAAGTTAAATTATTAGGATAACTAATTCACCCCCCCTCTCAGTTATTAACACCATGCTCTAAAATTGGGAACATATCTTCTCCACACCTGTCTGTGTCTAAATGTCAAACTGCAAGGCCACACCCTTAAATGTGGAGGAATCTGAAGCATTCTCTCGAGCTACATTAGTGCAAACACCAATGCCTTGGACTTCTTGAAACTTTCCTTCAATATTAAAGCAATTCTTTTCCAAAGAATAAAATATTCACCACACCAGAGGCTTCACTATAAACATCATATCACAATTCTTCTAAAAAAACCAAAGATCTTCATGTTATCTCAACCTTTGTCTTATGGTCTATAGAATATAGCATACAACTGTGTACAGATTATACTAATCGAACAGTATACATAGTACATGATTCCATCATCTTACCCTTTATTTCACAGCTTCTTTGATCAATTTCTCCTTTGTCTTCTTCTTTGATCATAGTTATCATATAATCATCACTTTGCTTCTCTTCCTCACAACCATCTACAACAATCTCCCTTTAGTCACATCTCTGAACATCACTTGCAACCTTCTGCAACACATCCACATCACTCTTGACATTAATTCTATCCATCACATTGTTGACATCAATGACAACACATGTACAACAATCCATTGGAAGTATGGGTCTAACCAGTGTTGTCATTGATGTCAACATACCCCTGTTGCATTGATGTCAAAGGATTGGACAAGTTGTGTGCTGAGGATATTGAGAAAATTAGTCCTATCATAAATAGAGAAGAACAATGAAGACTATGAAGTGAAGATCCTATCTAAGATGAAGATCAGAGTATGCGGATAAAAGGGTTTGTAGATATGTATCTTAAAATGATCTAGTAAAGATTTGAGAGGTCCGCATGAAGACTTGAAGAAGTTATGGCCACTTGAGTAAAACTAGTTCTAGCAGATGTTCAAAGGTGACAGAGTGTCATAGATAGGTCTGGTGAGATTCGGAAATAAAATATCTTATTCTGTGGATTTGATGAAGTGTTTAGGAAGTCAATGTGAATTGACAACTCAATTGGTTCATGATCTAGAGGTCTGCAAACATCTATTCTAGTATGACAGTGATGACAGACTGTGTTCTTGAGGTTCTGGATGAAAGAGAGAAAGATTTTAGTAAACAAAAGTAGTGTGGATGTTCTTGGTGATTTAGGCAAGCTTGTGGAGGTCTTTGGATTGTGTCTAGTTCATATTAGTGATCCGCATTGAAGTTTGAGCTAGTAATTGAAGAATTACTTCCGGATGATGGTGTTCTTCCTAAGCTTGGCCGACCGGATGAGTTACACATCCTGCGGATGATCTTGAAGATGTTCTATGAAGATTGACATGTTCCTATAGGAAGATTGAAGTCTCAGATTTCTGTGGCCGACAACGTGTTGATCTTCATGAAGTCCTTTTGTAATTAGTCATGTTGTATTTGCTCTGTAATGTATGCCAACTTGGATGATTATTCAAAAGTCAAATGTCTTGTATAAATAAGATGTTGTGAAGTCATTTCAAGGGGAATGATGTGGAGTTGAGGATGTGGTAGAGAGGAGCAGAGAGAAAGGTAGAGCATAAGTATTGGGCTTAAATGGAACTGACTCAGGCATGGTGAAGATGCTATTCTTCAGTTCAAGTATTTAATATCCATTATTCTATAGATAGTGTGTCTCCTGTAGGCAGTGGGCCACTTGTGACCAGTGTACTTGGGTAGTGAGCCCTAATTGGCATGTGCCATTTGGTTATTCCTATTCTTTTAACTGAGAATACAATCTTAGGTTAGTCACCCCGTGGTTTTTCCCTTAACTGGGTTTTCCATGTTAAAATGTTGGTGTCTTGAATGTTAATGTGTTTCTACTCTTGATTTCATGCATTATATTTTTCATTATTGATTTATTATTATGCTGCTGAATTACAAAGAAGATTTAAGTGATTAAGTAAAAGAAAGTTTTAGACAACTAATTCACCCCCCCTCTCAATTGTCTATCCTGAATCCAACAATTGGTATTAGAGCTAGGTTCCTCTAAAAAAGAGCTTAACCACTTGAGGAGATCCAAGATGTTGTCATACAAGAAGGATAGTCTAAGGTTTGATGGAACTAATTATACTCTTTGGAAAAGCTGCATGGAATGTCACTTGCAGTGTATGTGAATGTAATATTCGATCATAACCTCAAAGAGGTATGTTCCTCTACAGAATGGTCCAGGAACTTTAGATGAAATCCGAGATGCTGAAAATGATCTTTGAGCCAAAGAAGCTCTACTAAGTGCATATGAGATTTGGGAAAAACTAGAACTTCTGTATGAAGGAGACAAGTATGTTAAATGTGCCAAGCTACAGAGTCTAAAAGTAAAATTTGAAAACCTGAAGATGAGTGAAGATGAGAATATCACTTCTTCCATGACAAAAGTAAATGAACTTGTTTCTGGCATTAGATGTGCTGGTGGAATTTTGGATGAAGATGAAATTGTTTCTAAGGCTCTTAGATCCTTACCTCCTGCTTACAAACACAAAGTTGCTGCTATTGAAGAAATCCGATCTTTGACAACTATCTCAAGGGATCAATTGGTTGGTAAGATATATGCATTTGAGTTAACTGAGTTTGGTGATGCACTTCCAAAGACTAAATCTGCATTCAAAGCTAGTGTCTCTACAAAGGGTAAACAGAGATATGATCCAAGAGAAAGTCCCTCAAGAAAGTCATCTTAGTATTAAAAGGCAAGGAAAGATCTGGAAGAGGATGAAGTCGAAGCTGAACAACTTGAGGCCCTCATTGCAAAAAGACTACCAAGAGGATCTGGTAAGTATGAAGGAAAATTGCCTCTCAAATGTTTTAACTACAATAAAATTGGTCATTTTGTCTCAAGGCCTCCGAAAAGATTTTCCAAGCCAAACTCTAATAGATCAAGATTTCAAAAGAAGTGTTACTATACTCATGAAGTTGATAATGATGGAGTAACAGATGATGAATCAGAGATAGGAAACAAATCTGGAAGTGACTAGGTGTTTATTGCCATCAAGGAAGAAGATCAAATATCCTCTAAATCTATCAATCATAAAATAATAAAAAAGATCTAGATGCTCAAATTGAAGAAAAGGATGATTGGGTCATTGACAGAGGATGCTCACACCATATGATAGGGGACAAGAACACGTTTATAGATTTGGAAAGATATGAAGGAGGAGTTGTAAAATTTGGTGATAATTTTACTGGTAGAATTAGAGGTAGAGGAATTATTTCTTTTGATGGAAAGAACAAAACCGGTGATGTACTGTATGTTGAAGGTCTGAGGCACAATCTTCTCAGTGTTGGACATTTAGTAGACAAAGGCTATGATCTCAGATTCAAAAATGGAAAATGTAAGATCTTTGAAAGTTTTGGTACAGAGATTGCATCCAGCACACAAACCAAAGGTAACATCTTCCACTTGGTTGGCACTGGCAAAAGTTGTCTGTTTGTTCAAATTGATCAAAGTTGGTTATGGCATAGGAGAATGTGTCATGTGAACTTTGATAATATCATCAAGATTAGCAATACTTAGGCTATAAGAGATCTTCCAAGACTTGTGAAACCCTCTAATAGTTTGTACAAAGAATGTCAGCTGGGTAAATAGAGAACAATCACATTCAGAAGAAAAGAACAATCTTCTACCGGATTGTTGGACTTAGTACATACTGATCTATGTGGACCGAAAAGAATCAAAAGTTTGCAAGGTGATAGATACTTCATGTTATTAATTGATGATCACTCCCAGTTGATGTGGGTAACCTTCCTAAAAAAAAAAATCTGAGGCTCTTGAAAAATTCAAAATATTCAAAGCTATGGTAGAGAATGAAATTGGATTGAACATAAAATGTCTCAGGTCTGATAGAGGTGGAGAATTCACAACTGGAGAATTCATAGAATTCTGTGAGAAACATGGGATAAAAAGATAGTTGTCTACTCGAAGGATTCCAGAACAGAATGGAGTAGTAGAAATAAAGAACCAGACCATCTAGGAAGCATCTAGAACCATGATGATGGAAACAAACGTTCCTTAGATCTATTGGAGAGAAGCTGTAAGCATGGCTGTCTATACTCTTAATCGAGTACAAATCAGAAACAATACTGGTAAGACCACTTATGAACTCTAGTTTGGCATCACTCCCACTGTGAAGTATTATAGAGTCTTTGGTAGCAAATGTTACATTAAAAGAGATGAAGACCTTGGTAAATTTGATGCTAGAAGTGATGAAGGAATATTCTTGGGCTATTCTAGTCAAAGCAAAGCATACCGGTGTTACAACAAGAGATTAAGAAATATTATAGAAAGTACAAATGTAAAGGTTGATGAAGGTCTTGAAAAACCCTCAAGGTTTTATGAATGTGATGAAGATGATCAAAATGATGTTTTGATTCAAGCCCATTCTAAAATTCAGATCCAGACTGATCCAGAGAATCAGGAAGAAGAGATAAGGTTGAATGAACCTGTTCAAGAAATAGAAATACAAGAAACTCCCAAAATTCCCAGGTATGTAAAACTGAATCACTCTAAAAATTAGATCATGGGTGATAAAAGAAAAGGTGTTCAAACAAGAAGAAATATTGCTCAAGATTCAGAAAAGTATTGTTTAATTTCAAAGATTGAACCAAAGATAGTGAATGCAGTATGCAATGATGAAAGGTAGACTAAAGCAATGAAAGAAGAACTAATGCAGATTGAGAAGAATCACACTTGGGATCTTGTTCCCAGACCTAGAAATAAAAATGTGATTGGAAGTGTTGGTTTTTTCTCTCCAAATCGGTAGAGGGTTTGCTAGTTCCAATGCACGGGTAGATTCGGCCAATAAATACAGGAGGTTGCGTGAACTGCCTCCCCTTCACTCCTAGTTCTACCACACCAAGGGGGGTATCCCTATAGCTAAAGATTTGACTTTGACTCACCCAATAGAAAGATTTAGTTTTTCATTGCAGGCATAATACTCTCATGTTTGGACAAAGATTTGGGTGATAAATCACAAGGTTGGCACTGTTCTTGGACATATCTAACTGATTAGGGATGAAAGTATGCAAGGGTCCTATTCCTACTCCTACAACTAACAGGTTGGAATTATGAAAGGATTTGTATTAATGTTTTGGATGCAAGATAGGGGGTTTTGGATCATAACTACTACACAAGAAGCAGACTGGTGCCTATCTCAGGGCAAGGAGTCAACTAGATATATACAAGAGAATGATTTGCATTGGAATTCAAGTTCCAAGGGGTTAGGACTGGTATTTGTCTTACAAACACCACCCAAGAATGAGTATTTAGCTGCCTCTACTTACAAATATCCTGGTTGACATACATTTTTCTTCATACTTAACCTAAAATAGTTTAATCCACTCCTTGAATGGAAGTTAGAGATCAAGCATGCAATATAGAAAGTCTATATCCTAGAACCTTAGTAACCCTTAGCAACTAGATTCAAAAGAAGGGATGCATACAGCAAATGGAGACAGATAACTAAACACATGCAATAATGCATTTTTCATATAAAACAACAATGAAACTAAACATATGTGCAAGGTGCACTCAAATGCAACACATAAACTCCATAATGAGACAAAACAACAAAGAAATGCTTTGATCTTCATTATTTCCTCCAAAAAATGCCCAAGTCTTCAACAACCAAAAAATTGAGTAACACAGTTCTTTTATACAGCAAGAACGTGCACTCAACATTCAACACAATGTCACTTCAAAATTTTGCCAGATACATTGCACCATCAGAAAGGTGCCCAAGACATTTAATGTAGCCTAGAGAAACAGAGGAAAGAGTGGTTGAAATCAGGATATGCAACGCTGCCTAAAGATTTTTTATTGAAAATGGTAGCTAGCTTATCCATTGTCGACCCATACCGCTGCTATTTCTATCATAAATGGCCAATCTACCCATTTTCTAGAAGTCTAGTGGTGGTTTGTGTGCCTTTGAAGTTTATTCCTTCCCGGAGAAGATGCGGCGAGCACACAGAAATTCCCACTTTGAAAATTTGAATCATGGCCATTGATTCCTTCCTCTTCTCTGAGATCTATGGCCTCAAATCATGCTAAAAAGTCAACAACTAATGAAATCACACCATGCAGGTAGCTTTCTCTCCTTTGACTCTTCATAGCGAACATACATTTTACCTTTTCACCCCTAGCACATTCAAATCTTTGTATATGCAGAATGCATCTACATACAATTGCTTTTGGACATGTGACAACTGCTGATTGGTTCTCCACCATTGAAAAAAATGCATCTCTAAGTTATCGGCAATCCATTGTATCTTTTCTTTGCACCTACAGTTGCATATGAGATTGTATATACATACAATCACAACACATACAAGGCGCGGACCCCAAAACATTATGAATCAAATTGAAATAACCATTAGGTTCGGCTTGCATCTCCTTTCTTCGCATCTTACCTTGTACATTGTATATACATACAACATGGATTCCAGCATAGTTATCAATTGGATTGAAATTACCTTTGAAATCTGGCTTGTATCTTTTCCTTTTGTATATCGGCATATACAAGCACTTCATTATACAAGACGCAGACTCCAAAATGATCATTAACTGCATTTGATTCTCCAGTCGGGTCTGAGTTGTATGCTTTTCCTTTGCATATGACCCTTGTATGTTCAAACATACAATGAGGACATACAAACAAATATACAAACAAACACTTGTGCCTTTATCAACCAGAATGTATATCCATTTTGGGTCCAGGCCTTGTATCTCGGGAATGTATATTCCCTTGTATATTTGATTGCATGTGAAAACATACAATCACCAATGGATGCAATTGGTGGGCCCCATCTTAGTATTTGACCTTTGCACATCTTGTCTTTGTATGTGCCCTTTGCATGTTTCCTCTCTGTATATCTGATATACATTCACTTTTGTGTCCACCTTTGTACATTGACTTTGCATATTTCCTTTGTATGTTGCTGCCAATGTATCATTTGCTTTGTATGTGGCGAATGTGTAAGATCCTTGCATCTTTTCCATTGTATCTTGACCTTGCATATCTGTCTTATACATTCGAACATACAAACTCATATACATGCAACCCTTCACATACAAGCACAGAATCTGCGATGGAATATGCCTGCAATGTACATACAGATTTTTGCCCAGAATTGTATATACAAGCCCGATATGCATACAAAGATGCATACAACCATTTTTTGCACTTTTTTGAAGCTGATTGAACTTATTTCGGGCTTGCCAATGTATATATGCACTTGTACATACAAAGATATATGCAAACAACGATGTATATACAAAGATACATGCATACAACTGCAAAGGTCGATAGACTTGAAATTTTGGATTTTTTGGGAGAGTGCCTGTAGATGTATATTTGAAACCTAAACCAGCAGCAGGTGCCAACATTGGCTCTGTCTAGGGATGCATGCCTCTTGCAGGCATGGCAAGAACTGTAGACCTCTGGGATGCAAACCAGTCCCTTATCTATTGGGCAATAGAGTCAAAGCTACATCAACCTGCATCACAAGTCACATTTTTTTAAAATTTACTTGGTGGCCCAGGGCCACCAAAAAAGGAAAAACCAGTATTTTCATTTGATTTCACTGGATCAAACCTGAAGATATTGCCTCTGTCAAGCTGTACTTTAAAATCAAGCATTGATCTAAATGCATTGTCATACTCTTCAGCATCAGGCAATATGTGCATGCCATATTCATCAAACAATGCATTCTCATATGGCACATAACACTTATCATCATCTATATCAGCAATATGCATTGTAAAATGATCTCTCAGCTGGACTAAAAATTGAAAGCACTCACAGTCCACCATATAGCTGGGATCATCAGGTCTCATTATATCATAAGCTGGCATATCAAAGAAGAAGCTTTCATATTCATATTTGTGCACATCATGCAAATAATCTTTAGCTATACCAAACAGGAATGGCTTAGACTCTGGCACCTCTCTGCAATATCCTTCATGATATATGTTGGTCTCTCTTTCATTAGGATGAAAATCAGAATCCTCCTCAATAATAATGCTTTGATTTCCACCATACTCAAACAGATCCTCCTCAACATATGTATCATTTACATGGAAGAGGGTTGATCCAAGTGTTTTAGCTTCATTATAATATGCCACTGGTTCATGGGCAGCCAAACATGCATTTTCATTACCAATGAGTTCCTTGTGTGGAGGAGTATTAGCTTGTGTGTCATAACCAAAACTATAATCAAATAAAGAACAATCATGCTTAGCATTAGCACTTGTTTCAATCTTTGATTTCTCTTCATCATCTTCATGTGTCTGAATAAAAGGCAATGATTCAAACATGGAATTGGTCCTTTATTTTCTTATTTCTTCTCTATCTTGTGCACAATACTCACAATCATCTCCACAAACCCACTCAAATAAGCATTCATTGCTGTCCATAACCTCATCACTATTTTTAGAACTAGATACCTCAACCTTGAAATGGGAGTCATCATTGATCCTTTTGTCAGTATCCTTAACTAGTGAACAATCCAGTTGAATATTGTTATCAGCATTGTCAACTTTTATGTTTTCATTTTCACATTTATCTTCAAATGATGCCATGATCACTTGGTCATTTGCAATTGTAACACAACTACTATTCACACACAAGCCTATGGATAGGGAATTCAGCATGTGCACATCCCTCATTTTTTATGTATTTTCTAAAAACTTGTATGCCATCTACCCACTTGTTATCTTGAATTCCCTCAACAATGCACCAGAGCCCTTTTCAAAAGATTCAAAGTATATGCCAATGCAGACTAGAGTATCAGGTCTGAAGTCTTTAGGGATTTGTGAAAGGGCAACTGCAAATCTATGACTGAAATCAACACTAGGCTCTTCATCTTATCTTCTAATCTCCATTAATCTTGCAACAAGATCAGCAGGTTCCCTTGCAAATTCTTTTCTAAAACAGTCAATAAGTTCATCCCAATAGGCAAAGGATCTCTCAAGGAAGCTCAAATACCAATCTCTAGCTCTAGCACCAAAGGATCTAACAAAAAACCTCATCCACATATCCTCATCTCTAAATGAATGTTTCTCCATCAAGCTGTGAAAGTTTTGGATATGTGCACCCCCATCACACACACATTGTCCACTAAATCTAGGCATCTGATTGTAAATTTGAGCAAGCATACTTTCAACTTCATAATCAACCCATGACAAATCTAGTTGGTCATACAAAGGATCAAAAGGGTTGACAAGAGGTTTAGCATTTTGGCTAGTAGACACAACAGGGTTATTACTATTCAACTGAGCTTGCCTAGCTTCTAAGGATGTCAACCTATTCTTTATCTCTTCAATTTTTTTACACAACATTTCATCCCCCTCTTGGCTGAGCATGGGTGAATACATATTTGGATTCATATAAACTTCATTCTTAGACATTTTATGTTTACCTAAGACCTAAGGCTTCCCCTTGGCATTTAACTTATGCAATAAAACAACAAATACAAGTGGGAAGAAACTTTGTACCTTTTCTCATCCAGATGCTGAAGCCTTGAACATAATATTTTTAGATCACAACAACATACATCAGCCTTTCATGTGCACTGAGAACTTTTTTGTAGAGTCGCCACCTCTCCAAAGAGGATAAAATTTTCAAACAACTGAAAGCTCATCATAGAACAAATATTTTTCTGAGTTCATTCAGCTAGTAGAGCACCATAATTCACATGAAAGATCTAGATATGCAGTAATGATTACACACTATTCAACTCTCTCCCCAGTAGAGTCACCACTTTGTTGGTGACTCGGATGGGCCAAAAATATATCTTTTAAAACAATCCCCAGCGGAGTCTCCACTTTATTGGTTCTTTCTCTCCGAATCGGCAGAGGGTTTGCCAGTTCTAATGCACAGGTAGATTCAGCCAACAAATATAGGAGGTTACGTGAGCTACATCCCATTCACTTCTAGTTCTGTCGCACCAAGGGGGGTATCCCTATAGCTAAAGATTTGACTTTGACTCACCCAATAGAAAGATTTAGCTTTTCATTGCAGGCAGCATACTCTCATGTTTGGACCAAGATTTGGGTGATAAATCACAAGGTTGGCACTATTCTTGGACATATTTGACTAGTTAGGGATGAGTGTATGTAGGGATCCTATTCCTACTCCTACAACTAATAGGTTGGAATTATGAAAGGATTTGTATTAATGTTTTAGATGCAAGACAGGGGGTTTTGGATCATAACTACTACACAAGAAGTAGACTATGCCTATCTCAGGGCAAGGAGTCAACTAGACATATACAAGAGAATGATTTGCACTAGTATTCAAGTTCCAAGGGGTTAGGACTGGTATTTGTCTTACAAACACCACCCAAGACTGAGTATTTAGCTACCTCTACTTACAAATATCCTGGCTGACATACATTCTTCTTCATACTTAACCTAAAATAGTTTAATCCACTCCTTGAATGGAAGTTAGAGATCAAGCATGCAATATAGAAAGTCTATATCCCAGAACCTTAGTAACCCTTGGCAACCAAATTCAAAAGAAGGGATGCATACAACAAATGGAGACAGACAACTAAACACATGCAACAATGCATTTTTCAAATAAAACAACAATGAAATTGAACATATGTGCAAGGTGCACTCAAATGCAACACATAAACTCCACAATGAGATTGAACAACAAAGAAATGCTCTGATCTTCATTATTTCCTTCAAAAAATGCCCAAGTCTTCAACAACCAAAAAATTGAGTAACATGGTTCTTTTATACAGCAAGAATGTGCACTCAGCATTCAGCACAATGTCACTTCAAAATTTCTCTAGATTCATCGCACCATCAGAAAGGCACCCAAAACATTCAATGCAGCCCAGAGAAACAGAGGAAAGAGTGGTTGAAATTGGGGTATGCACCACCACCTGAAGATTTTTTATTGAAAACAGTAGCTGGCTTGTCAATCGTCGACCCATACTGCTGCTATTTCTATCATAAATGGCCAACCTACCCATTTTCTGGAAGTGCAGCGGTGATTCGCGTGCCTTTGAGGTTTTTTCCTTCCTGGAGAAGATGCAATGAACACACAGAAATTCCCACTTTGAAAATTTGAATCATGGCCATCGATTCCTTCCTCTTCTCTGAGATCTGCAGCCTCAAATCATGCTAAAAAGTCCACAACCAATGAAATCGCATCACGCAGGCAACTTTCTCTCCTTTGACTCTTCACAGTGAACATAAATTTTACCTTTTTGGCCCTAGCACATTCAAATCTTTGTATATGCAGAATGCAGATACATACAATTGCTTTTGGACACGTGGCAACCACTGATTGGTTCCCCACTACTGAAAAATATGCATCTCTGAGTTATCGGCAATCCATTGTATCTTTTCTTTGCACCTACGGTTGCATATGAGATTGTATATACATACAATCACAACACATACAAGGCGCGGACCCCAAAACATTATGAATCAAATTGAAATAACCATCAGGTTCGGCTTGCATCTCCTTTCTTTGCATCTTACCTTGTACATTGTATATACATACAACACAGATTCCACCATAGTTATCAATCGGATTGAAATTACCTTTGAAATCTAGCTTGTATCTTTTCCTTTTGTATATCGACATATACAAGCACTTCATTATACAAGTCGTGGACCCCAAAATGATCGTTATTTGCATTTGATTCTCCAATCGGGCCTGGGTTATATGCTTTTCCTTTGCATATGACCCTTGTATGTGCAAACATACAACGCAAACATACAAACAAATATACAAACAAACACTTGTGCCTTTATGAACCAGAATGTATATCCATTTCGGGTCTGGGCCTTGTATCTCGGGAATGTATATTCCCTTGTATATTCGATTGCATGTACAAACATACAATCACCAATGTATGCAATTGGTGTGCCCCATCTTAGTATTTGACCTTTGCACATCTTGTCTTTGTATGTGCCCTTTGCATGTTTCCTCTTTGTATATCTGATATACATTCACCTTTGCTTCCACCTTTGTACATTGACTTTGCATATTTCCTTTGTATGTTGCCGCCAATGTATCATTTTCTTTGTATGTGGCGAATGTGTAAGATCCTTGCATCTTTTCCATTGTATGTTGACCTTGCATATCTGCCTTGTACATTTGAACATACAAACTCATATGCATGCAACCCTTCAAATACAAGCATGGAATCTATGATGGAATATGCCTGCAATGTACATACAGATTTTCACCCAAAATTGTATATACAAGCCCGATATGCATACAAAAATGCATGCAACCATTTTCTGCACTTTTTTGAAGTTGATTGAACTTATTTTGAGCTTGCCAATGTATATATGCACTTGTACATACAAAGATATATGCAAACAATGATGTATATACAAAGATACATGCATACAACTGTGAAGGCCGACAGACTTGAAATTTTTAGATTTTTTGGGAGAGTGCCTGCAGATAAATATTTGAAACCTGAACCAGTAGTAGGCACCAACAAGAATGAAATGGGTCTTCTGGAATAAACTAAATGAAAATGGTGAAGTAGTCAGGAACAAAGCTAGATTGGTCTATAAGGGTTATTCCCAAGTAGAAGGAGTTGATTTTGAAGAAAGTTTTGCTCTAGTGGAAAGAATTGAAGCAGTCGGATTATTTCTTGCCTTTGCTACCTTCACAGATTTCAAAGTATATCAAATGGATGTCAAGTCAGCCTTCTTGAATGGTGACTTGGAAGAAGAAGTATACATTAAACAACTGGATGGATTTTAATTGTCTGATCATGGTGATATGGCCTGCAAGTTGAAGAAAACAAAGGTATTGCTGATAGTAACTTATACTTGAAGATTGAACATGAAAACATCTTGATTGTTGAAGTATTTGTTGATGATATTATTTTTGGAGGAAGAGATAGTATGTGCAAGACTTTTGCAAATCAAATGAAAAGTGAATTTGAGATGTCTATGTTTGGAGAAATGAATTTCTTCTTGGGTCTGCAAATCACTCAAATGAAGAAAGGAATCTTCATATCTCAGACCAAATATGTGAAAGAATTATTGAAGAAATTTGGAATGGAAGATTTAAAACCAATGAATACTCCCATGGCAACCAGATGTAAACTAAGCAAGGATGATGACTCTCCTAAGGTTGATCAGAAAAAATGCAGGTCAATGATTGGAGGACTATTGTATCTTACTCAAACTAGACCTGACATTATGAATGTTGTTGGTCTTGTTGCTAGATTCCAAGCTGATCCTAGAGAATCTCATGTCATGGCAATCAAGAGCATTCTCATATATATAAAAGGAATAGTTGAGTATGGTTTATGGTATACTAGAGATCATGATTTCTCTCTTCATGCATATACAGATGTGGATTGGGCAGGAGGTGTGGATGACCGGAAGAGTACCAGTGGTGGAGCATTCTTTTTAGGGAAAAGATTGGTTTCTTGGTTAAGCAAGAAATACGAGGCAATATCCTTATCCATTGCAGAAGCAGAATATATTGCAGCAGCAGGCAGTTGCACTCAAGTTTTGTGGATGAAGCAAATGTTGCAAGACATCAGAGTGGAGTATGAGGAACCTATCACAATCTTCTGTGATAACTCAAGTGAAATAAATATTTCAAAGAATCTAGTATTACATTCTAAGACAAAACATATATCCATCAAATTTCATATTTTGAGAGAGCAGGTGAACAAGAATGAAGTTAGATTGGAGTTTGTGCCCTCTAAAAATCAGATCGCAGACATCTTTACTAAACCTCTACCTAAGGACTCTTTTCAGTATCTCAGGGAGAAGTTAGGGGTTATTACCCCTTCAGTACTAAATTAAGGTGCACTAATGTGCATCAGTCTGGTAGATCTCACAGTCATATCTTGTGGTCAGGATTGGTACTAAGTGGCTGCTACTTAGGGGGAGCAGTCAATATGATTCTAAAACATGATTGTTGCAAATATGTGCCCTTTTCCATTGATGTGAAAGGGGGAGAGAATACATGTGAAAAACTAAAGTGGTTTTTGATCAAAGGAGGAGTAGTAGAAGGAAAGAAGACATGTGAATGGTTGTTACTGATAGGGGGAGTTATGTCAGTAAGGAGAAAATTCTTGTCATGATGGTTAAAACAATTTTTTGTATCATATGTTGCCATCAATGACAAAGGGGGAGATTGTTGGAAGTATGGGCCTAACCAGTGTTCTCATTGATGTCAACATACTCCTGTTGCATTGATGTCAAAGGATTGGACAAGTTGTGTGCTAAGGATATTGAGAAAATTAGTCCTATCAGAAACAGAGAAGAATAATGAAAACTATGAAGTGAAGATCCTATCTAAGATGAAGATCAGAGTATACAGATAAAAGGGTTTGTAGATGTGTATCTTAAGATGATCCAGTAAATATTTGAGAGGTCCACATGAAGACTTAAAGAAGTTATGGCCACTTGAATAAAACTGGTTCAGAGGTGATAAAGTGTCACAAATAGGTCCGGTGAGATCTAGAAATGAAATATCTTGTTCTGCAGATTTGATGAAGTGTTTAGGAAGTCAATGTGAATTGACAACTCAATTGGTTCATGATCTGAAGGTCCGCAAACATCTATTCCAGTATGACAGTGATGACAGACTGTGTTCTTGAGGTTCCGGATGAAGGAGAGAAAGATTTCAGTAAGCAGAAGTAGTGTGGATGTTCTTGGTGATTCAAGCAAGTATGTGTAGGTCTTTGGATTGTGTCTAGTTCATATTAGTGATCCGAATTGAAGTTTGAGCTAGTAATTGAAGAATTACTTCCAGATGATGGTGTTCTTCCTAAGCTTAGCAGATCGAATGAGGTACACATCCTGCAAATGATCTTGAAGATGTTCTGTGAAGATTGACACGTTCCTAAAGGAAGATTGAAGTCTTAGATTTGTGTAGCTGACAGCGTGTTGATCCATGTGAAGTCCTTTTGTAATTAGTCATGTTGTATTTACTCTGTAATGTATGCTGACTTGGATGATTATTCAAAAGTCAAATGTCTTGTATAAATAAGATGTTGTGAAGTCATTTCAAGGGGAATGATGTGGAGTTGAGGATGTGGTAGAGAGGAGAAGAGCGAAAGGCAAAGCAAAAGTATTGGGCTAAAATGGAACTGACTTAGGCATGGTGAAGACGCTAATCTTCAGTTCAAGTATGTAATATCCATTATTCTGTAGATAATGTGTCTCCTGTAGGTAGTGGGTCTCTTGTGAGTAGTGTGCTCGGGTAGTGAGCCCTAATTGGCATGTGCCATTTGGTTCTTCCTATTCTTTTAATAGAGAATACAATCTTGGGTTAGTCACCTGGTGGTTTTTCCCTTAACTGGGTTTTCCAGGTTAAAATCTTGGTGTCTTGAATGTTAATGTGTTTCTACTCTTGATTTAATGCATTATATTTTTCATCATTGATTTATTATTATGATGTTGAATTACAAAGAAGATTTAAGTGATTAAGTAAAAGAAAGTTTTAGACAACTGATTCACCCCCCCTCTCAGTTGTCTGTCTTGAATCCAACACAATCTCCCCCTTTGGCATTGATGGAAACACTTGACCTGATATACAAATTTCTCCCCCTTTGACATCAAGGACAAATGGCAAGTGGTCTTGTTCTGAACTAATCTTCCTTTAGCTCCCCCTATTTGTGCTCTTCTTTTACTGCTCCTTATTTGTCAGCTCCCCCTAGCTAATGAAACTTTGTCATCCTTCACAACCTCTTAACTACCTGCTCCTCCTGAGAGGTAGCCTCCATCACTCCAAGGAAAAAAGATGTCTTGAACTGCTCCCATGGAAAAATGCACCATTTATGCATCTAGTTAGAAGAAGAATGGGAAATTACCCCTAACTTCTATCTAAGATACTCAAAGATATCCTTAGAAAGTGCCTTTGTAAAGATGTTTGTAACTTGATCCTTTGTAGGTACATACACTACTCTGACTTCTTGATTTACAACCTTCTCTCTCAAAAAGTGATACCTGATAGATATGTTCTTGGTTTTGGAATGTATCACTAGATTCTTTAAAATATTGATGGCACTTTTATTGTCACAAAGGATAGGAATGTCCACTCATCATATACTAACTTGGTATCCTTCAGTGTTTGCATCATCCATAGTACATGAGTGTAGAAGGATGCTACAAATATATACTCTACCTCTGCTATTGATAAGGACACTGGATCCTACTTCCTACTAATCCATGAAACCAATCTATCTCCAAAAAGAAAGGTCATCGTCTAGTACTTCTTCTATCATCAACACTGCTAGCCCAATCTGCATTAGTACAAGCACTTAGGGAAAAGTCACCACCCTTTTGATGCCATGACCCATGTTTTGGAGTGCTCTTGAAGTATCTAAATAATCTCTTGATTGCCTTCATATGTGTTTCTTAAAGATCAACTTGAAATCTTGCAACCAATCACATAGCTTGCATAATGTTAGGCCTTGATGTTGTTAGGTATAGTAGACCCCAATCATAGATCTATATAGAGTCTGATCAGCTTTAGGTGATTGATCATCTTTACTCAAATGGTAACTAGTTACCATAGGAGTACTCACTACCTTATAGTCTTCCATGTCAAACTTCTTTAACGTCTCCTTGACATACTTTTCTTGAGAAATAAAGTTGCCATTATTTGATTGAGTAATTTAGAGCCCAAGAAAGCAAGATAGATCACCTAACATAGACATTTCAAATTCTTTCTACATTTCTTCTATAAACTTCTTACACATCTCATCATAACCACAAAAGATTATATCATTAATGTACACAACAACAATTATAATTAGTTCACCTTCAATTTTGATGTAAAGATTACTATCTGTGGTGCCTTTCTTGAAACCCTACTAGATTAAGTACTTATCCATCTTGTATACAAATCCTTAGAGGCTTGTTTGAGATATACATAGCCTTCTTGAGTCTGCATACCATGTTTGGATCTTCTGATAACTAAAATCCATCAGGCTGCTCTATGTAGACTTCTTCTAAGTCACCATTCAAGAAGGCAAATTTGACATCCATCTGATATACCTTGAATCCCTTATGTATGACAAATGCAAGAACCTTTCTAATTACTTCCACTCTTTCCACCAGAGAAAATGTATCCTCATAGTCAACACCTTAAACTTGTGAATAACCTTTGCAAAATAGTCTTTCTTTATTTTTGACCACTTCTCCATCTTCATTCAATTTGTTCCTGAATACTTATTTTGTACCTATCACATTCTTGTATGCAAGCTTTGGCACCAACTCCCAAGTCTAATTTTTCTTTATCTGATTTAGTTCTTCTTTCATTGCTTGTATCCATCCTAAGTCATCCTTGCTAGCTTCATCAAAAGTTTTAGGTTCTACTCTTGATAATAAGGAAAAGTGTACTTGTTCATTTGTTCTTGCAAGTATTCTTTTTGTCAGAACTCCCTCATTTTTGTCTCCAATGATCAGATCTTCTGCATGATTCTTTTGAACATACTTGGCAGGAGTCTTGGTAGTCTTATCTTTAGCTTCTTCCTTTCCTTTTGCTTCTTCTTATGTCCAGGTAGGTTCTTCTAGCCAACAATTTTTTTTCTCGTCAATAATTTGATGTGACTCTTCATCCACTTTAGCATTTCCACTCTTAACTATCTTCCTCATTCTTTTGTTGTAGCATTTGTAGGCTTTGCCGGTAGTTGAGTATCCAAGGAAGATTCCTTCATCTACCCTTGATTCAAACTTTCCTAGACCTTTGTCATCTCTCCTGATGTAGCATTTGCTTCCAAACACTCTAAAGTATTTTATTGATACTGGTCTTCCATTCCAAATCTCATAAGGCATCTTGGTGTTGTGTCTTCTTAGTTGTCCTTTATTAAGAATGTAGGCTGTAGTATGAATTACTTCTTTCAAATATATATTGGACATCTTAGCTTCACTCAACATTGTCCTGGCCATCTCTTGAATAGTCCTGCTCTTTCTCTCAGCAACACCATTTTGCTAAGGGGTTATGGCAATTACATAGTGTCTTTTGATTCCATGTTCTTGACAAAACTCTTAAAACTCATTTGAAGTGAACCCACCACCTCTATCAAACCTTAAACACTTGATTCTAGCATTAATTTCATTTTCAACCATGGACTTGAAAATCTTGAACCTACTAAATTATTCTGAGTTTTCTTTCAAAAAAGTGACCCATGTCATTCTAGAGAAATCATTAATGAGCAACATAAAATATCTCTCACCTTGTAGAATTTTCACCCTAGTAGATCCACACAAGTTAGTATGAACCAACTCTAGTGGCCTTGTAGTAGAATACTCCTTAGACTTGAAAGTTATCCTTGTCTACCTCCCAATCTAACACTCCTTGCATATGGTACTTGTAGGTTTGATTATCTTTGGCATGTCTCTTACTGCTTGCATGGAGGTGATCTTCGCAATAATATCAAAGTTGATGTGCCCCATCCTTTTGTGCCACAACCAACATTTATTTCTTTATCCTAGAAGACAAGTCCTTTCATGAATTCCCTTTAGATTATACAAGTTGCCTTTTGTCTTAAATCCTTTTGCCACTAATTTTTTAGACTTTTCTCTTATGATTTCACACCCTTGATCATGAAATATGAGACTATATCCTTTGCTACACATTTGACTTACACTGAGAAGATTATTCTTAAGACCTTCTACATAAAGAACATCATGCATTTTAGATTTACCATCAATACTTATGGTACCTTTTCCAGTGATCTTTGTAGATGAATTGTCTCCAAACCTAACTAGTCCATCATTCCACTTACCAAGATTGATGAATTTGCTCTTATCACCTATCATATGATTTGTGCATCCATTGTCTATCACCCAGAGATTTGTTTGTACTTAGCATGAAATTTTGTTTGGACAATGATTAAATCTTAAATTCCATTGTTAGTCTGCTATCTTTTGGAAGAGTCACTTTCCTCTACTTGCTCAATAATATCTATCAACTAAGATTCTATTTTTGCCAAGCCACTCCTACAATACCTTGCTATATGTCCAAAATTGTTGCAAATTTGACATACCACATTGACATCCACTAGTGAAGCAAGAGGATTCCTACCTAAAAGATTTCTTCTATTTATTTTAGACTTGTAATCTATAGCCTTATGACAAAATTTGTTGTGGATAAAACAATAACCAAAGAAAACATGATTGTTCACATGTTCGTGGAAAATTGTCTTACATGAAGAGATCTTCCTTGAGGCATGATGAGGTCTATACATTCAGTATCATCTAGACATCCAAGATTTGCCTTCTCCAACTCCCTTTTGAGTGACATATTTTCTTTCTCAAGTCTTGTACATTCTTTTGTCTTAGCTTCAATTAGAGCTCTTTTTTATCGATTCTCTTTCCTTGCACAATCCAAATATTCAAGAGTAGAAACAAGTTCACCTTCAAAGTCAACTTCATATTCTTCTTCATCTGCAGTCTTGTCTGAACCATCTAAGATTATCTTGGCCAAAAATAGAGATTCTCCTCTTTCCTCATCTAATGAGTAATGATCTACTTCTTCCTCATAAATGTAGTCTTCTTTTGAAAGAAGATTCCTCTTAAAATTGTCTCTCTTGAAACCCATGCTTCTATTTTTTATTTTCTCCAAAGAAAATTTAGAGTCACAATGACCAATTCTACCACATTTAAAACATTTGAAAGGTAGATTACCTTTATACTTTCCTAATCCTCTTTTCATCTTCCTCAAAAAAATTGCTTCTTATTCCTCAACTTTATTACAAGCATCAAATGTTCCTTCATTCTTCATATATTTGAAATAAATTTCTCTTTGGCATAGACCTATGACTTTATTTCTCATCTCATAGGCATTGAGTGACCCAAACAACGCTTCCATGGTGAGTTTCTCCAGATCTTTGGCTTCTTCAATTTTAGAAGCTTTGGAATCAAACATGTGAGGGAGAGTTTTAGGACCTTCTTCATAATCAATGAGTCAACTATATCTTCACCCATACTCTTGATTGCATTAACTACTTCATCTACTCAGTGCAAATAGCCAGCAATGTTTTCCTCTTCTTTCATCCATAGAATCTCAAAGACAATGTTGTATGATTGTAGTTTGCTTCCTTTATAGTGTCATTTCTTTCATAAAGACCTTTGAGCTTCTCCCATATCTCCTTTGATGTATTTCACTACACAACCTTGACTAACTTTGAACTACTCAAGCCACTTAAGATGTCATTCTTGGCTTTAGCATTATTTTCATGAGCCTTCCTTGCATGTGAATTTGTAATAGGATGTTTAGGTTCAACATAATCATTCATGATAGCACTCCAAACATCATACCCTAGCGAGATCAGATACACTTACATTCTTACACTCCAAAAATAAAAGTTACTTCCATCAAACATTGGAGCTTTAGAAGAGGAATCCTTTTGTGCCATGTGTTCTACTCCAAGATTTACCTCCAACTATTAGACTGCACCAAGGAACTTAGCTCTGATATTTGTTAGAACACAACCATATACTCAAAGGGGGGTGAATCAATATATGTTAGAACATAAACCAATTAAACTTAATTAACCAAAATTTTTACTACCATAAACAAATGATAAAGAAAATCAATTCACAACACATGAGCACACAACAATAACACCAAATTTAAGTGGAAAACCCTAGAAGGTAAAAACCATGGTGAGAAAGCTACTTGGATCTACTATTCAAATCTAGTCCAAGGAGGACTCACTCCCTGAAATACAATGTTGCAACACTTACAGAATGAGACTACAAGCTCTGAACAACTCACTTAACAGATCTCACTAATCAACCCCTTTGCAACTCCAACACACTTCACTCTATCACAAACCTTCACTTCCTTTGCACAACAAACACTACTACATTCAACACACTTCCATACAAACACTCACTTACTTCAACACTCACTCACACATCCTTGGACACTCTTATACAGCCCTACTTATCACACTAAACAAGGTCTTTTATTTATACCTTCTACAAATTACAAAATCTTTCTCTTATGTTGACCAAAATGAAACGTGTAGAATGAAACATGTAATGGACACACCAAGTTGGCTTCCAAAAGATGTATAAATCCAATTTGGTTCAAGCCAAGTGATAACCAAGACCTATTTTTCCTTAACACATTCTTCCAGGTTGGTACACGCTTCCAAACATCCGGCGGGATCATCAAAACACATGAAGTCAGCCCAACAAACACTTACCCTTCCACAAAACTAGCTCCAAACCAAAAGTGGTAAAAGTTGATGTTGACTAGAAATAATCGTGTTTTGATACACACACATTTACATATTTATTTAAAAATATATATTTATTAAAATTGCAAAAAAAATATATCCATGCCCTAAAGTTTCAAGTTATAAATATATACCAAAAAATTGAAGGAAAAAAAAAAAAGAAAATTTACTATATAAAGCTTGATGTCTCATGTAATGTCGTTTTTTAGCATTTTATCAGCAACTAAATTATAGTGTTAATTTAAAAAAAATGTATTCAAATAATTTTTAAATTTTTCAAAAAATACAAACATAAAATATACTAAAAAATAAACATTTTATTTGTTTACAAATTCAAAACATATATGCCACTTTCTAGTGATTCAAGTTTAAAAGTTGGATTAGTGTTGGTTGTTTCCTTTATAAAAGTGTGACTCAGCTTTGTACTTTTACCTAGACACCAATTAGCACCATGTGGATCACTTCACAAGAAATAAGAGTCTTATGCAAACCTTCTCAAACATTCCTTGCACTGAAATATTTGTTTTCTTTCTGGCGCAAACAAACAGATACTGAACTTGGTATCACATACAAACTTTGAACAACCAATCTTAAGATAGAACATTGAGAAACCAACATGTGGTGTACTCCACCACCTAAAATCTGAAATGAAAAATCATACATAATATTTGAACTCATCCTATAAACATCAAAGCCAAAATATGGACTGTGGTAAAATTCGGTGGCTTTTGATTTCTCCTCCAGACCACCCTAATCAACAATAAGATGTGTCTTTGTTCTACTAACTTTGAAAGACTTTTGTGGTGAAACTTGTCATATGAAACTTGAATATATCAATCTTCTCATCTATATTTGACCATCCTTCAAGCCATGGGACCTCAACTTCAAATGCAGAAAAAATGTGGAGCACTTCTCTAGCTTTCTCTAACCGCACTAGCACAAGAACTTTGTCTTCACTCTTAGAGCTCAAGAATCTTTTATGGTAACTTCAAGACTCTGAAATCAGGAACATACCTTCTTCACACCTATCTCTATCTAAATTTCAAACCACAATGTCGTACCCTTAAATGTGGAGGAATGTAGAGCATTCTCCCAAGCTACATCAGTTCAAACACCAGTGCCTTGGACTTCCTAAAATTTTCCTTTAAATCTAAAGCAATGCTTTCCCAAAGAATACAATATTCACAACATCAGAGACTTCATTATCAACATCATATCACAATTCTTCTCAACAAAAAAAAATATTTTCATGTTAGCTTAGCCTTTTTCTTATGAGCTTCATAAGATAGGGTACAACTGTGTATAGATGATACTAATCTAATCAGTATACATAGTATATGACTTGCATCATCTTACCCTTTAATTCACAGAGATTCTCTAATCAATTTCTCCTTTGTCTTCTTCTCTGATCACCATAGTCATCATATACTCATCACTTTGTTTCTCTGCCTCACAACCATCTACAATAATCTCCCTTTAGTCACATCTCTAAACATCACTGATCATCACTTCCAAGCTTCCTCAACACATCCACATCATTGTTGACATCAATGACAACACATGTGCAACACTATTATCATATATAGTACTACATATCTCTAAAGTTAGTTTTAGTATATAAAAATGTTCCAACATAGAGCATGATAGAGTCTCACTCATTTAAGATTAGTAGGTCATAAGAGATGTTAGGTTTATAATCAATGAAGTTAGTCCTTCAACTTTAATAGATCTAGTGATGGAAGGATTTCCATTAATGGCCTCTATGGTGTATGTGCTAGTCCTTTCCACTACCATCTTACTATATTCCTATAATCCTTGGGACCATATGAGCATGATATGATTGTTAGATAAGTTAACTCAAGGGAGTTGAAAAATCCAAACAAACCCATCATAAATATTGCTACTAGATCTAAACAACATAGGAAAGTTGGAAACTTAATGATAAGAATGGAATATTTTTACTAAAGTGGCCATGCACATAGTATTAAGTTAATTAAACCCAATTTAAACCACCAGATATACCAGTTTAACTACTTGTTTAGAACACTTTTCTTTTTAATTATAATTATAAATAGAAAAATAAATAAAGATGGATTATTAAAAGTTTAACAAAAAAATTCCAAGGAGGTCATGATGGATTAGATTGAGGTGATCTCTAATTTCATAGCCTCGGAGAATGTGGATGCAGAGGAAATGCAACAGAAGCTTACAAATAAGATGGAAAAGCCATTAATCCACTATGATGCAGAGGCATCCACACTAAAACCTTGACATACAGCATGTATGTCTACAACCCTTCATCATCATCATATTTCTATTAACATTGTCAGCATCGTCATATTTTCTCTTGCCGACCGATATCCTCCTGCAGACAAACCTTCGACCTTTCACCTGTCAGCAGCATCATCATATTCGGCTATCGGCAGCATCATCATATTCGGCAAGCGCAAACATCCTCCTGATGTTCACTGTTCATCTTACCGCCAAACTCTTTCTGCAACATCATGATGTTCAACATCATGTTCATCAGCAGGATATAAAATATCCGGTTCTCTCCATATATCCTGATGACGACAACTTCATGCACCCTTCCTCTGATGCTTACGTCACCCCGATATCTGACTACTTAAACAACAGCATCAGGATATGACTTATCCGGTCAAATGAAACATCTTGATGATGATACTCAACTTTATACTGATGACGAATATTCTGTCGAATATCCTCCCACGATCCACTTATCTCCCCGATGCCTTACGCCTATGCCAAAACACTTAGGGTTAGCAGGATAAACCTTTATCGGGTGATATTTTAGAATGTCCTGATGACGATTATCCTGATGATGATGACGTCATATGCAGTTCCTTCAATATCCTGCTATCGGCCAAACTTAACATTATCGGCCCGCGATGGAATTGTCAACCCGATCTTCTACCTTATGCCGATATGCTCTTCCTCGGCAACACCTTGCGATCATCACCCAAATGCGCATTCACCTTATGCAAACTACTGCATCATGCTCCCCTCCATCTACTCGGATGACACCTGAAGTAACTACAGGATATACATAGAAATATCCTGATGATGCCGTTGTGACGAATTTCCAACCTTAGCAAATTTTGATCCGCCGAACCTCCTGAGGTGACCCGATCTGCTCCTTGGACAACTTTCCAGACTCGAACTACCAGCACGACCTAGCACATACCCATGCTAGGGTTCTCAACACCTCTCGACTGCGATCCTGCAAACATACATGTGAACAAATAGAAAATGCAAACTAAATCCTAAACTATTGTACATAGCCATTCCACCGATTCGATGAATCAACCGGTGGAATGGATCAGTGAATCCATGTAACCACCAGAATAGCAACTCGATTACACAATGGAATCCAAACAAAAAATTGACACAAACAGGATCTCTTTTTTGATTTCAAAAGATGCAAATACAGTACTCTGTCTCACTCTGAAATCTAACTCCTCAATCTGTATCTATCTCTCTATATGTCCTAAGACCAACCGATCCTACTACATAAATAGGAACTGCTTGCGAGTACTACCACTCGATTCCCAGCGGCTGGGAGCTTCCAAGCGGCTAGGAGGATCCAACTAAACTAACAAACTATACAGCTGTCATCAGCTGTCATAACAAACTACCTAAAAATAGAAAAGCACGGTCAACTTGGACCTTATTACATGCATTGGTCTTATAAGACCTTCTTGGAAACATTAACAAGACCTATAACAAACTAACTGCCTCATAGAGGCCAGCTGTCAGGTAGGTGCTCCTGCACCATACTCCCCAACAGAAAAAGAACTCATGTCCCATGAATTAGGTTGTGGAAGAATTCCACCTTTGCCCTTTGCCATCTCAGTGTTCTGACCTGTTCTAGCTTTATCCTCTGTTGTCTCTTGGCTGCTCCAAAATTTCTGAACTGTAACTTGCTGTCTTGCAAGTAAACCCTCATGCCTGTTAATGTAGGCCCTTCTCACACATACCTTGTGTTTGTCAGGTTGTCTGACCAGAACCTCTGTCTGAACTGCCTCTTGAACTTCTGCAATGTTCAATTCTGTCTTCCTTTCAACCTTTATAGGACAAACAATAGTCCCAACTATGACAACATCCTTGTCATTCCTCTCAACTGGTTGCTGTTTGCAAACCTGTTTCTGAACCTGCTGCTGACCTCTGTCAGTCAAAACTGAAACTGTCTTCAAACTGTTGTCCTTAACAACTTCTTTCCCTGCAATGTCCTCAACTGCCTTTATGCCTGCTCCTATAGGCTTCTGCACAAATTCCTTCTTTCCCACTAAAATGATTTTGGCTGCCCCCTGTGCTGCAGCATCTTCCTGCAATGGCATCAACATAATAGTTTTCCCATCTTTCTTGATGGTGTAGGTATTAGCATACCCATCATACAGTACCCTCCTATCAAATTGCCATGGCCTACCCAACAGTAGGTGACAACATTCCATGGGCAAAATGTCACACAAAACTCTATCATGATATGCTCCAATCTGAAAATCAACATATGCCTATTCATATACAAAAAGTGATTGACTATCACTCACCCAAGATGCCTTGTAAGGGTGTTGATGTGGAATCCTTTCCAAATGCAGTTTATCCACCATTTCCTGAGATACCATGTTGTCTGTTGAACCAGTATCAATGACAACCTTACATACTTTACCTTTGCTCTTGCATGTGGTCTTGAAAAGAGCTCTTCTTTGCATCATATCCTTTGATGTCTGCAAACTAGTTCTCCTTAGCATCAATGCTTCTCCCTCCTCAGGATATCCATAATTGTCAGGAACTCTATCTTGATAAGTGTTTAAACTTTGCACACTTTGCTCTACTTTCTCTTCTTGCACAAGTTGTACTCTCTTGTCATTCGTTCTATCATCTCTGGATGATGAACCCTTGTTTTCTGGACATTTGAAAAATGGATGACCAAACTCACCACAGGTGTAACACTTTCCTGAAAATGTAGTAGGACCTCTACCACCTCCAAATCTGCCTCTATTACCTTTCCATCCACCTCTGAAATCAGACTGTCCCTGTCCTTTACCAGTGTCTTCTTGACCCTCATTGGTTTGCCTTGTTGTAGGGGCTGATCCTCTTCCTCTATTATGTTGTTCTTGTTTTCTCTTTAACTTCTCTTCCACTTTCAATGCCAACTGAAAGCATTTCTGAACTGTATCTGGATTATGCAGACTTAAATCTTCCTGAATGTTGAACCTCAATCCATTAAGGTATCTGGCTACCTTCTCTTCTTCACTTTCCTTTACCTTTGTTTTCACACAAAGTTTCATGAATTCTTCTGTATATGAGCTGACATCTAGCTCCTTCTGCTTCAGGTTTTGCTTCCTCTTGTGTAATTGGATATTGTAATCCAATGGGACATAAGCTTCCTTTACTAATGCCATCATTTTCTTCCATGTAGTGACTCTACGCTTTCCTTCCTGTACTCTATCATCTTGGACGAAATTCCACCATGTCAAGGCAGCTTCTTTCATTTTTGACTGGGCTATTTTCACCTTTTGTTGTTCTGGTATCTCCTCTGTTTCAAAGAAATTGTTCAAGGAGTCTATCCACTCCATCACTGAATCAGGTTCCATCTTTCCTGTAAACACTGGCAAATCTAATTTCACATCCATGGTTCTCCTCTCCATGGCCTTGAGGGCGTTCAACAGTGGTCTCTGGTCTGCAGGAACGACCTCCTCGTTCCAACTAGGGATCTCTTCTTCTTCCCTATCTTCTTCTCTACCAGAACCTACTCTGCTCCTCAACTTCTCTAACTCATCCTTCAATTCCTGATTCTGAGCCTTCACGGCCTTGCTCTCTGCAATCTGTTTCTTTACCAGAACTGCCAACTCAATGTTGGTCATCCTTGCTAGAATCTCAGATGTTCCTTCTTCATCTGACATCCTGCTATATCCTGATCTTTTCCAGAAGATCCTTCCTTTGCTCTGATACCACTATGATGCAGAGGAAATGCAACAGAAGCTTACAAATAAGATGGAAAAGCCATTAATCCACTATGATGCAGAGGCATCCACACTAAAACCTTGACATACAGCATGTATGTCTACAACCCTTCATCATCATCATATTTCTGTTAACATTGTCAGCATCGTCATATTTTCTCTTGCCGAACGATATCCTCCTGCAGACAAACCTTCGACCTTTCACCTGTTAGCAGCATCATCATATTCGGCAAGCGCAAACATCCTCCTGATGTTCACTGTTCATCTTACCGCCAAACTCTTTCTGCAGCATCATGATGTTCAACATCAAGTTCATTAGCAGGATATAAAATATCCAGTTCCCTCCATATATCCTGATGACGACAACTTCATGCACCCTTCCTCTGATGCTTACGTCACCCCGATATCTGACTACTTAAACAACAGCATCAGGATATGACTTATCCGGTCAAATGAAACATCCTGATGATGATACTCAACTTTATACTGATGACGAATATTCTATTGAATATCCTCCCACGATCCACTTATCTCCCCGATGCCTTACGCCTATGCCAAAACACTTAGGGTCAGCAGGATAAACCTTTATCGGGTGATATTTTGGAATGTCCTGATGACGATTATCCTGATGACGATGATGTCATATGCAGTTCCTTCAATATCCTGCTGTCGGCCAAACTTAACATTATCGGCCCGCGATGGAATTGTCAACCCAATCTTCTACCTTATGCCGATATGCTCTTCCTCGGCAACACCTTGCGATCATCAGCCAAATGCGCATTCACCTTATGCAAACTACTGCATCATGCTCACCTCCATCTACTCGGATGACACCTGAAGTAACTACAGGATATACACAGAAATATCCTGATGATGCCGTTGTGACGAATTTCCAACCTTAGCAAATTTTGATCCGCCGAACCTCCTGAGGTGACCCGATCTGCTTCCTGGACAACTTTCCAGACTCGAACTACCAGCACGACCTAGCACATACCCATGCTAGGGTTCTCAACACCTCTCGACTGCGATCCTGCAAACATACATGTGAACAAACAGAAAATGCAAACTAAATCCTAAACTATTGTACATAGCCATTCCACCAATTCGATGAATCAACCGGTGGAATGGATCAGTGAATCCATGTAACCACCAGAACAGCAACTCGATTACACAATGGAATCCAAACAGAAAATTGACACAAACAGGATCTCTTTTTTGATTTCAAAAGATGCAAATACAGTACTCTGTCTCACTCTGAAATCTAACTCCTCAATCTGTATCTATCTCTCTATATGTCCTAAGACCAACCAATCCTACTACATAAATAGGAACTGCTTGCGAGTACTACCACTCGATTCCCAGCGGCTGGGAGCTTCCAAGCGGCTGGGAGGATCCAACTGAACTAACAAACTATACAGCTCTCATCAGCTGTCATAACAAACTACCTAAAAATAGAAAAGCACGGTCAACTTGGACCTTATTACATGCATTGGTCTTATAAGACCTTCTTGGAAACATTAACAAGACCTATAACAAACTAACTGCCTCATGGAGGCCAGCTGTCAGGTAGGTGCTCCTGCACCATCTAATTTCATAGCCTTGGAGAATGTGAGGCTTAATGTTACCTTCTAGGAGGTTAGCCAATGAGCTCTACATTCCTTAGACAAGGGGGGCCTTAACGTCAAAACTCTAATTGTTTCATCAAGTTGTCCCTAAACATCATATTTTCCATGGTTATAGCAAGAATCATAATGTATATTAAGGAGAAATACAAAAACTTGATTTAGGTTTTTTTTTTGAGAGAAGACACTATAATATTTATATTTGTGTATATTATGGTATAAAGATACATAGTTTGATTAAAAATTTCCTACAAGAGAGTTAATTGGAGGTGAAAAAAAGTATCTGATTTCAACTTTGAGCTATATAATCATGTGAAATGATTGTGAGGCACAATTAAGAGCACTCATAAGAGCATTTATTAGGTTCAAATCCCCCTTAATTCCATAAGACATTCATTAGAACTAATTAATAAGAAGTAAGAGTGATTAAAGGATATGTTGAAAAAGGCCACCCTAGGTAACTTGAGAATGATGAAGCTAAACCCATGCCACATGAACTACCAACCAACATAATTTAAATATATGTATAATATAATATAATATAATATGATTGCATGTCTACACCAAGGGTGAGGATATGGATTGAAATATGTATAAAACCCTGAACACTTTTTTTCTAAATTACTTCCAAACACTACTAAATAATATTTTTAATTGGCTTATATCATAACAAATGAAAACAAACATTAAATATATCCATAAGCATTAGTAAGAATATGAACATTTATCTTTCACAAACTACATCATAGTATGAATAGTCCAAACACATTGAAAACTTAGTACAGAGTGATATCTTGAGAGGAAATCCTTTAATTGCCTTGTTAATAGGTTAAAACTTGTGTATATCACAAACGACTCTCCTCTCACCCTCACCCAAAGTATGGTTGGTGCAAATTTATTTTGAAGTATAATAGATAGCTCTATATCTTTCACTACTTATATCACAACCCTCCATATTCCAATTTCATTTCAAAGTTGAACATCATAGAGGATTATTCTATGTTTATGACCTAGAAATGTTGGCAGCTCTTATTTATGCTCATTAAAATAAAGCATTATGGTAAAATGTTATACAAATACCCCACTAAATCTTGAAATTTCTTGTCGAGAAGGATTTGAATGAGACTGAGAACAAAGGATAATCAAGTTACAATAACAATTTTGAAAATAAATTAAAATAAAACTCTTTGTTTCTCAACAAAATAGAACAATTCTAAAAATTACAAAAACAATCACTTACAATATCTATAAGAAGATACTCTTTCTCATGGTCCAAAGTTGTTCTTGCATGATCATAAATTGCAAGTATGATTGGTTATGCTAAATTTCACAGTGGCTAGTTTCTTGATTAGAGAGGGTCAGATCATTGGCCCATTAAATTTTCAGCCACTTTATTTTTTGGTCCCAAGAATCCTTTATTTAAATTCCAAATTATGTGGCTTCATGATCCTTTGCTTCATGAGTTGATAGGGTAGTGGTGGCAGCAGGGGAGTCCAGCCTATGGTACTACTATGTATTCTTTTGTTAAGAAGTTACAGTTTGTTAAATACAAACTCAAGTGGTGGAATAGGCAGTGCTTTGGTAATGTCTAGGCTAACAAGTGGAAAGCTCAAGCTTGTCTGGATGATATTACTCACTGCATTAGGGATAGTGGTTTAACTGAGGACTTATGTAGAGAAGAGTCTTAGGCTATGAAAGTTTTAGAGGAATATGAGCTTCGCAAAGAAACCTTTTGGAAACAAAGGGCTCGAATGGATTGGCTTCAAGAGGGGGACATGAATACAACTTTCTTTCATAACTCTATCAAAGCACAAAGGCAAGGCTATTATATTACTTCTTTGGTTAACTCGGCTGGTATTCCGCTCACTTCTCACAGGGAGATATCTTGTGAAGTTACACAATTTTACTCTGCTTTGTTTTCTGAAGATACAGGTTATATGGGTAATGATGAAAATCTAATTTTGGATTGTATTCCCTCCTTAGCCACTCATGCAATGAATGAGGTCCTTCTTCAGCCTATATCTTTGTCTAAATTGGAGGAAGTGATTTTTGGGTTGCACAAAGGGAAAGATCCTAGTCCTAATGGGTTCCCATTTGAATTCTTCTAGGAATTTTGGGAGATCATTAAATCTGATCTTTTGGATGTTGTGCGAGTCTCAACTCAATAAGCAAATGTTGTGGGCCTTGAACTCTACTTTTTTGGCCCTTATTCCGTAAAAAGGCCCTGATCGGTTGGACCTGTTCAGGCCCACTGTTCTGTGCAATGTTGTTTATAAAATTAGTACTAAATTGATTGTTGAGAGGCTTAAGTCTTGGATTCCTTTATTGATTTCAGAAGAACAAGGTGGCTTTGTTGCTAGTAGACAAATTCTAGATGGTGTAGTGATTGCTTCTGAAGTTATTCATTCTACGGCTAAGTCTAAGGAAAAATCTATGTTCACTAAATTAGATATGGCTAAGGCTTATGACAGGGTTAGATGGCAATTTTTGCGTAAGGTTCTTAATACTTTTGGCTTCAACAGTGAATGGGTTAGTTGGGTGATGAGTTGTGTTACTTCTTCCTCATTTTTTGTCATTATCAATGTGGAGCCTTCTAAGTTATTTGGGGCTTCCAGGGGTCTTTGGCAGGGGGATCCTTTATCTGCCTATTTGTTTATCATTATGGCTGAAGGCCTAGGAAGATTCATCAAGTCTTGGGTGTCCCAAGGTTTGATTCAAGGTTGGTGTTGGGGTAACGGCTTGCCTACTCAATCCCACTTGCAGTTTGTGGATGTTACAACTTTAATGGGGGCTGTTCGAATCCAGGAGGCAAAAACTTTTAGACAAATTTTGGATATTTACTTAGCCACTTTGGGACAGAAAGTCAATGAGCACAAGTCTTCTATCTATTTCTTAAATCCCCCTGAGCCTATTCAGAGACGGATTGTGAATATTTTGAGATTCCAAATTGGATCTCTTCCTAAATGGTTTGTCTTGGAATTCCTATGACTATTGGTAGGTGTTGTGATGTTCACAACACGCCCCATTTTGCTCCTCGGCAAAATGAGGACCCCTACTGTTGCTTTGCTTTTTTTTGCTTCTGCTTGTGTTTGTTCTGTCTGGTGGTAAAGGGAAAAGAGAGTCAGATTTGCAAACCTTGTTAAAAATATAGAAAATTGCATTTTTCAGTACCATTGCATGATATGGTTAGATTCCTTGTGAAAAATGAGTCAGGGTTACCTTTTGAACCGTCTCAAAATTCATCATATTTTGCAAGTTATGATCATTTAGGTAAAATGTACTATCAGGTTTTGCATGATAAACAGTTAGTTGTTTGCCTTTTTCTTGTTGGCATTCGTTTTAAATTTCGAAAAATTTCGTACTTGATGGTTCTGGGTCATGGGCAATTTTGTCTGGGTTCCACTCTGTATGTTGCATTTGATTGTTTTGCAGAAAATGCATCGATTCACTTTAATTGCCATTACTCATTCGTTGGAAGTGTTTTTACAGGTTCGAACCTGCGCTTTGAACCTTTCACTTGAACATTATGGCTAGGTTCAATGGTTCGATAGTTCATTAGTTCAAAGTTCGGGGTTCAAAGTCTTGTTTTTCTCTCTTCTAACAAAATCATGTCAATACGGTTGCTCTGCATAAGGGATATATCATTGAACCACACGATTGAACCACTGTTTTGAACCTCTTTTTGGTTCAATGGTTCAATGGATGGAGAGGCTTCGGTGAGACTGTGGCCGATGGTATGCCATCGACATAATATTAGCTATCGGAGCAATGCTTTGGGCTTTCACCGATGGGCGAAGTCACATCGATAAATGGAAAAGGACTTGGCCAGATATAAAATGAATGACATCGGCGTAACATTTTGAATCGGCGGAGTTTGGTTTTCTCTCACCGAAGACTACAATCTCCCCGATGGCCTTTTGCCATCGGTATAACTATTACCGTCGGCCATTATGTTTTGGCCCTTGCCGATGGAAGAAATAACGAAGCGATAAGGGGCATCAGCCAAGGTAATGCCATCGGGAGGAGGAGTTTGTGAGGCGCCGATGGGCCGTCTCACACCGATGGAACATAAGAAGAACGGTGTCGGCGAGACTTATGCCGATTGAAGGAAACAAGAGGTATCAGCTGGGGAACGGATATCGGTGAAAGTTTTAAGTAGCTTCACCGATATCATTGGTCACGCCGATAGATGAGGGAGGGCTTAGGTTTAGGGGCCATTTCGGCCAGACAGCGGTAGTCGGAGTATGGTTTAGGACCTTTGCCAATGGGCAAGGTCAGGCCAATGGAAGAAAGGGAGAGAGGACTTAGCCGAAATGCGAAGGAAGTGAAGACATCGGTGGGACTCTCGCCGATATAAGAGCATCAGCCGAGGTAGAGGCATCGGCAGAGAAGATTTGGGGCTCGCCGATAGGCAAGCCTCACACCGACGAAGGTGATGAAACAAGAGGCATCGGCGGAGGAAATAAGGAGCTCGCCAACAGCAGAAACTCTCGCCGATGGAACAAAGCAAAGGGGCATCGGTGGAAAGAATATGGAGTTCACCGATGGCGAATCTCTCACCGATGAAGAGGAAATAAGGCGCAAGGGGCCATTGGCCAAATAACGACCATCGGCCCATGTATTTTGAAGCATGCCAATGGGCAATATCAGCCCGATAAGCATAAGAAAAAAAGCAAAAGAGAAAAGGCCATTGGCCGAGGTAATGCCATCAGGAGGAGGAGTTTGTGAGTCGCCGATGGGCGATCTCACGCTGATGGAGAGCAATGAAAGAGCATTGGTATAAGGTAAGACATCGGCGGAGGAAATAAGGAGCCCGCCGATAGTATAATCTCTCCCCGATAGAAAGAAAGTGTAGGCCGATAAGGCTATATCGGTAACGCTTGCACCGATAGAGGGAAATAAGAGCATCGACCAAGGTATTGTTATCGGCGGAGAAGATTTAGGGTTCGCCAATGGCGAATCTCTCGCCGATAGGAAGAAAATGCAAGCCGATAGAACGGAAATAAAGGCCATCGGCCAAACGATGAAAATTGGCGGAGAAGTTTAGACTTACGCCGATACTGTGGATCGCGCTGACGAAAGAAAACAAGAAAGAAATAATGAGTAAGGCCATCGGCCAAATCGCGATGATTGGCTGGGGTATTTTTGAGCTCGCCGATGGTGATTCTCACGCCGATGGGCAGGAAATGGAAAGTGGTGGAATTTTAAACACATTTTTGGTGCCCATAGTATTTTTCTGGTCAGCGATGGTTGACCCGTTTGGTTCTGGGCAACCTGTGTGCATTTTGAACACGTTTTTTGAGGGTTTTTGAGCTAGATTTCCACATTTTTGCATAGTCACCCTATTTTAACAAATATTTTTTTTAGTTTTCTACTGTTCATTTGGTAAATTTGATACTTATTGCTTGTCTTATCTTGCAGGCTTGCAGTTGAGGAAGCAGCTGGAAATTCAACACAGTGACCTCATGGAAGAAGAAAATTCGATCTCAGGAGCAGGAAGTAAAGACGAAGTGCGAAGAAGTCAAGGCCAACCAAATGAAGGACAAAATTGCAGCTGGGAGTATTACCACAACAGACAAGCAAAAGTTATTGCTGAGCTGCTAAAGCTTCTCAGAAGGGGCAATATTTCGCCCAGATTTGACACTGCTCAGAGATATTTTGAGGGACTGGTTCATCTGTATTTATTGCTGGAACCAGGGGTTTGAACCAAGGGTTTAGTTAGGTTTTTGCTATAGTGAGGACAATCAGAAAGTCTTTATATTGTGCCTCTCTGCACTGTAATACTTTACAACAGGGATTTTTTAGAAGCACACAGCAGGTTAGCTTAGTTTAGTTTAGAAGTAGAAGAAGGAGGTCGCCTGTTTGTCTGCAGTAAGGTGCGCGTGGAATGTCCGGCTTCCTTACTATATCTGTAAAGCTTGTAAGTTCTTTGTAGTTTGATCAATGAAACTAAGAGTCATTCCTACATTGTAAATCATGTATGACTGTTTGTTTCTAATTCAATAGAATCTGGAGTTCTGCATCTATCTTCTGAGTGTTCTCCTGCTCTTCTTTGTGTTTTGAAATATTATCTTTGAGAGCTTGCAATTTTAAATGTATGTTTGTGAAAATGCTCAGGACTTGCATTTAAGGTTTTTACTGTGGATTTGATCAAATTGCTGTAGGATTCACATAGTGCATAATAGAACAATTAGATCCTTTGATAGAGTGAATGAGGTATAGATTAGATCTTTCTAAACTTTTCCCAACCCATCTAAAATATTTAGCTAAAAACGTATAAATCTGAAGGAAATTATCTCAAATTTGAAGAAGTAGGCATAACAGAGTTAAAAGAAGACAGTTTTCATAAGTGTATGAAGGAGAAAGCTGCAATAATTCAAGAAAACCATCTAAAACTTGCAGCACAGTAACACTTTTATGCAAAGGAATGAAAAGTATTGACATATCTCATGATCTTTTTGCATATTCTTAGTCCAGTAAACTACAAAGAAACTCTAAACTACGTAAGACCCCTTGAACATTACAGCTTCACATTGACCAACTGAACTTGACCAACCAAACCACTGTAGACTTGGGATTAGTTGAATCTTAAATGATTCCTTCTTATCTTTCAAGTATAGTTTCAGTTCATTATATGTGGATTTTAACTTACTGTTATGATTGCATCAAAATAATCACCAACAGTAGGCAGCCTAGGGGATACTAGCAGGAGCTGCTAGATAAGTTGTGATGGAGGATTAATCATTGGACTAAACAGTGGATTTCCACAGTGGGTAGGGTTACTCTTCTCTAGTCTGTGATTCAGGACCTACCTATTTACATGAGTTTTGTTTAGGTGGCTCCTTCATACTTCTTTAAGGCTTTTGATGTTTTGTCATGACAATTCCTTTGGAGTGGTACTTTGATGGCCTCTAAGTGGAGTTTAGTAAAGTGGGATTCTATTTGTTGGCCAAAGAAAGAAGAGGGGCTTGGGCTTAGGTTAGTAGCTATGAATGGCCAAGTGTCGACTGCTAAATTATATTGGAGATGGTGTATCTGTCAAGATCAGCTTTGGGCTAGAATTCTCACAAATAAGTATCTTGAAGAAGTGGATAGTAGGGATGTCCCTCAGTACTCTCTTAAGGGGAAATGATCCTTTACTTGGCACACTTTGAAGACTGGGGCTAAGCTTATTAAGTAGGGGCTTTTTTGGATTTATAATAGGGGTTTGGAAGCTTTGTTTTGGTTGGATGCTTGGGACGGTCACCCTCCTATCCTTTCAAGCTATCTGCTTCTCCAACCCCTCAGTGATTGTTTTACTACTGCTAGTTGGAGCAACATGGCTAATTTTAAGACTATTATGTGTTTGGGGCATGCTAATGTTTGGAGATGGAAAGAGCCCTAGGATTGGCCACCTAGAGGGTCAGAAGGAGCTAGACAATAGTTGGCTCAAATTATTTCCAATAGAGAATGCAATTCTCTTGATGGGCATGATACTTTGGCTTGGGGCTAGGATTCTACTAGTAGGTATTATGTGGCAGGGGGTTATTTGGAGCTGGACAGACAGATCTTCGGAAGTGATGATGTTCCATGGTGGAGGCAAGTGTGGAATAAAATTTCTTGGCCAAAATGTAATTTTTTCTTGTGTTTGTTGTTGCAAAACAAGTGCCTTACTTGGGGCAATCTTTGTAAGCCAGGTTTCTAGGCCCCTTCTATTTGTATGTTGTGTTGCAATAGTGGGGAGTGTCCCTCAAATATTTTCTTTTAATGTCCCTTTTTAAAGGAGATTTGGCATCTCTGGTGGGGCCTTTGGAATCAGGCATGTGGGCATGTTACTTAGTTGGTGGAGGTCTGGGCTCGATTGGGTAAGCTGCCTATTAATACTCCTTTTCTTCAGGTGGCTTGGGCTATTGGGCCATCTTTTATTTTATGGAATATTTGGTTGGAGAGGAATCGTCAAAATTTTTAGGATGCAAAGTTGACTGTCCAACATTTCTGGAGGAAAATTATGAGTATGATCTAGGAGATGGTTTTAGCAAAATGTGACCTTTTAGTTGCTGTGGACCCTTCAGATGCTTCTATCTACAGCTGATTTGATTTTCAGTGTCAGGGAGATACCTTATTGTTAGCCAGAAGAAGCAGAGCTAAATAGTTTGGTAGGAAGATTAATAAGCTTGGGCAGTGGCTTCCCCCACCTCAAGGGGTTTTGAAGATCAATATTGATGGTTCCTTTAGAGGGAATCCTGGTAATGCTGGTGTGGGGGGTATTGGTCGAGATAGTTTAGGTAATGTGTAGTTTCTCTTTTCCATTTATAAAGGATGGCATTCTAATAATTACATGGAATCTCTTTCCATCTTGTATGCTATGGAGAGAGGGTGTGCCTTGGGGTGGAGGAGGATTATTTGTGAATCTAATTCTCAAGTGGTGGTTAATTTGTTGAATGTGCAATGGATGGATGATGTCAATAGACATCTAGCTTTGGTTATTAAACAGATTCTTAGGTTGGGTAGGTCTTTTGATTATGTGGTCTACTCTCATATTCTTAGAGAGTGGAATGGAGTGGATGATTGTTTGGCCAAATAGGCTTCTGATCAGGTGCAGGATTAGAATATTTGGAATAAGGATCAGTTACCTACTAATTACTGTCAATTGCTAGATCAATTGTTGTTGGCTGATAGGATTATCTGATTTTTGGTTCTATCAGTGGGCAATTGGCCTCTTCTTGTATTGTGTTATTCTAATTGACTAATAAATTTTTACCCCTTTTTAAATTTAAATTTCACAGTGGCTAAAGGTATGTCTAATCTTTAGGGTTTGAGGAGCCAAGAGTTGTGAGAGACAAAAAAATGGCACTATTGTTGGGGATGCGTTGAGGCTTGTCATCATCTAAGTGTGCTAGTTCATAGTTTTGAGGTTTAAGGTTCATAGTTTATAGTTAAATTTTAGTTTTAGGGTTTATAGTTAAATTTAATGATTTAGGGTTCATTATATTTTTAAAAACTATAAACCACAAATCTTAAATTTGTAAATTGTAAACCCTAATCGCTAAAATTATAAATCATAAAACTTTAACCCTAATTTCTAATATGACCTCCCAACTCCAAGTGGCTACACTGCGATAGTGTGTGGTAAAAATTGTACTTGATGGTTTCCTTCACAAGGTGGTACTAACATTCATTTCACATCAGCGAAGCATTATTCTGTCATGAATAACAATAAATATCCCATATGGTTAAGGCATAATCTACATTTCATTACCTCTTTTTTCTTTGGTCTTGTTTCCCTTCCCATTTTTCTTGGTTGTTGTAGGATTTCAGGCTATGCGACACTTATGGACAACCCTCAAATGAATTTACTAGATCAACCTGCCCTCTCTAGGTTGGTAATCGAAGGATGGTGGAGAGTATGATGAAGGGGAATTTTACATGGTTTTTCATATAGATTTTCCACATGTGGATTTTTTATTAGAATTATCATTGACAACACCTAGCTTCGTGCTTCCCCTTGTTGAGATACTGAAATGTTGCTTCTATCTTCCTCTTGAACATCATGTACTTGGTGCAAGATTTAGATTATGTGGTTTCCATTGGGTTTTCGATGGTGCATGAGCAGACCTAATCTAGACTGATGGAAGGAAACCCTAGATGGATATAACATTCACAATGGTGATGCTCATGTGGGGGTATTATTTACCATGGATTTCTTCTAGTCTTGTCTAGTAATTTCTTGTATATACCATGCTTTCAAAAAAAGGTCATAGGGTGAATTTCTTCAATACTCTTTAAACTACATTAGAGGCTCATGACTTCTAATTACCACTAGGGATGGAAGCTAAGGCATGGGAGATCTTCAGTGCCATCTTTTTCATCCACCTCGAGTCTCTTGACCGAGCACATTAGTTTCTCTATTGGTTTTCACTATTCATCATCCAAGGCCTTTGCCTCTACCTTCTATTGATATTCATGATTCATGCCACAACTGAGAACCATGGGTTTTTTGGGTTTGTCTGTATTTTTGACTTGTCAATGCTCAGTGTTGTAATCTTGTCCCTTTTTTGTGTTCATTTACTTTGGCAATTTTATGTAGCAAACTTCATCTAGTTCTCTCTGTAGTATGTTTCATTATAGTATATGTATGGGTGACTATGTTTTATTATAATATATGTATGGGTGACTGTGTTTTATTATAATATATGTATGGGTGACTATATCATCTTTTAAAAATAATAATAATAATGAGACATCAAAATTCCAATCCTATAGAGTTCAGGGAGTAGTTTTAGAGAACACTTCAATACCCCCTAATGAAAGAAAAATATGTATAAATTTTGAAATTTTCATATAGATCCTTATGAACATTAGTTGAATTGGTTGACTAGGTTTTTGAAGCATGTACAAAAATGATATAATCCTTTACCACAATTTTTGAAAAAGTGAGAGATCATTTCACCAACTAATCTACTTTGGTCTAGTAGAAGCACTTTATTGGTTGCATAAATGATATTTGAGAGTCAAGAATATTGGATTGACATGAGGTTTCAACCCCTTCTACTCCTAGCACCTCCTACATCTATGAATGTAACTATTGAACAATTTGAGAAGGAATGTGAGAACTGACATAATGAAGTTCAAAATAACAGAGTTTATGGAGGATGATAAAGAAAATGAAACAACATGGTTGAAATAGTATGATTGTAGCCAAATATGGGAGGATAGATATAAAAGAAAACATGAAATAAGATGGCAAAATTAAGCATTTTCTTCTGCATCTAGACCTATAGGAGGACCTATACGACAATAGGTCTGGCAAAGAGTGATGAGGCAAAAACTTAGCCTCATCCATTTTTTCCAAAGTACCCATTTCCCCCTTCTTCCCCATTGATTATTCATTAAAATTATGTTTAATTAGAAGAATTATGTGTTATTTAGAGTAGAAAAATATTTCAATTAGTTGGTTTATTTATTCTAACTAACCATGATGGAAAGATGATAAAATTTGATGAAAATTTTATATTTTTGCCTCTACATATTGTTATGGAGATACTTTCAAAAATTAGAGGACAACTTCGGAAGGCTTTGATTAACACAAAGGAGACTCCATAGACTTTCCCCACCAACTCTGAAAACTTCAAACTCCAGAGAAGGTGGAAGGGGTTTGGAAGGACTTGTATAGTAGGCTTCAAAAATCCCACGATGAATTGAAGACCCTAGAGACATGCACATCCTAGTTGTCATTTTAATGCTACACTAAAGCCAACTTTAGTTCCAAAGCATTTGAAAGGATTTTTTTGTTGAAATGATAGCCAAAAATATTTCCCAAATTTATGTGAAGATATTTTATTTATGTATAACAAACTTATTTACTACTTTTTGTTTGAAATTTCAATGAGACTTGAATAGTATAGTATAAAATTTGTTATTAAGTAGTTAGTTATGTTGGTGTTGAAATAATCAATCAATGAATCTATAGCTTTGAATGCTTGTGAAAAAAGGATATACAATCAATTTTCTATTATTAGTCCCTGCCCAGGCAGGGTAACTTTTGTTTTCACCTCAGACTATTAATTCTGCTTTGTTAGTCGTGTCAAAGGAAAAATTAATGTTTTGGCTAAAGCTTTTTTTCCCTAACAATTTTGTGCCCAATAAATTTTCATAAAGCAATTTTCTGATTGGGCAATCGATTTTAAAGCCCATTGGTAATTATTTTTAACATTTGTAAAATCGATAAATTTTTCCTGCGGTCAGGTGAATGTTTGAAAGAAAAAGTTGACATGTTCTGTGATTTAACTGACACGTAGCTGGTGGATGGTAATGTCCAGGACTCAAGAAAATTTTTTCATTCCTTCGACTCATTTCTCATGCATTTTCTCATCATCTTTTCTGGTAATGCTTTTGTTTCTTTTCTGTTTTATGGTAATGTGTTTTTTCTTTAACAGCATGCTGATTAAGATGTTCGCATTGTCGTTATTTTAGTTTGTTTTCCTAAGGAAGCTGCGATGTAAAGTAAAAGGAAATTGTCCAGAATGCGATGTTACCTTAATTTCTAGCGTTTAATTTCAAATTCCACTATCAAATATAGATTTTCTTTCGGTTTTGGTTTGGCATGTAAGTTTTTCTGTCGTTGTAGATACTGAAAGAAGAGTAGAGTATCTTGGATGTTTATTTATTGTTTTCAGCTCTTCTGTTAATACTTGTAAAGTTTTCACTGTCAAGGTTTTCCATTAATGGTTTGTTGGCAAAGCCATGGTATATTGGTGTTTTCGAGTCGAAAAAGTTTATCTTTTGGGTGAACTGCTAGTAATGAAGTAGTAGCAGTTAGGATAGAAGGGGAATTGTCAGTCGAGCTTGAAGTTCATAAATAAAGAATCCATCGGCCAAGTTTACATATTTTTTGAACTTTCTATTTGATGGAGACGGTGAAAGAAGGGAGATTATAGCATTTTTGCCTATCCAACGTGATTTTCTTGGAGATGGGCCTTGCCTTCATATCCACCATTATTGTTTTCAAAAGAGCGGTACAAAAAATAGTTTTCCTATTAAGGTTTAAAGTTTCTAATTAGACTTAGAGCAGAGAATCCCATGCACTAAAGAGGAAGAAAGCCTACATCCTATCACTATGTATTGGTGCTTTTTTGTTTTTGCCCGAAATTGTTCTCCTTATGTTGTAGTTCATGCAACAAAGTAGACAGTTTGTTAATTTTGCAATTCATTGGAACCAAATGTTCGATCTGGACTGGAACATGTGATCAAATTTACCGTTGCTGTAGCTCTTGTTGTTTGGAACCTTCTAAGCATCTCTCTCACACACACAATGCTACCCTACTCTCCGTAGCACACCCTCTAATAACCAGCTTAAATTTGTGTCAGTATGTGCTCAGTTATTTGTTTGCTCTCATAGGGAAGGAAATTGAAGGTTTCAGTCCTAAATTGCTCTTCTTCTGTTATGCCAAAAAAACTATGATCAGTCATTTTATCTATTTTTAATAAGGAAACCAGTTTTGTGATGTGAGGCACTTTGTGAGTAAAAAGGGAAGAAAAGAGAGAAATGGTCTATCAAAGGAATTCAAAGATAGATTTGTGGTTTATGGGTTTTGACCATGGAGGGATGCACTGAATAGTGCTTAAGCTATCTATGTGAGCGGTCAGATTTCAGCCACCTTTGTTTTGGGAGCAATATGGAATTGATCAATTCTATTTCATAATTTTCTTATTTAATTTTTCTTAGTATCTTGGCAACTTTGTGGAGTACAGGTTCCCAATTAGTGTGGGATCACATGCAAGGTGTAATGTTTCTATTTTCATTCATCAAGCAGTCCCATGTAAACCATTTGTTAGAGCTGCACAAATAAATAAAATTTATATCAGGTAAATGGGATACCGATCTTTTTGACCAGACTTTCAGTGGGTGCAGGGGCTGCAAGTTCTGGTACTACTTAAAAATATTTTTGTTAGATGGTGGCTTACGTGTTGTTAAAATTCCTATAAAAGTTTTTCAATGTAAGACTCTGTAAAGACAAATGCAAGCAAGTCCCCTTACATAAGACCAACTGTTAATTTTTCCCACCTGTGCAGTGTATCTAACTCGCCCACCGCATGCAAAAAATTAGATTGTAAATTAGGTGAAAATACTAAGGAAAAAGCAAAAGGTGAAAAGTTGAACATATTATATAGGTTTTTAAACCCTAACAAAAATAATTTTGTAGATTACAGGTAGATTGGTTTTTAGATATTTTATATCTAGAAAAATTTAAGTTCTTTAAATCATATATAATTTATGATTATTCTTACAGTCTTACTCCCTGCCTGCCAATCCAAGTGTTTAGGTGTCACATTGGATATTATCTCTACTGTGTATCCCCACACCCATGCAACCTAAGAAATATTTATTATGGTGGTGTTAGATGAGTGCTTTCTATATCACTAAAGGTCAAGCAACGGTCCTCTCAAGGAAGAGAACTGAATACTATTTCAAAATTTAAATTTTACAGAATTGTTGAACAGACAAATAATCCCATGATAACCTTGCTAATTGGAGAATTATTAAAATTGTGGGTGTGGATTACTGAACAGTTAAATCAATATGCTTAATAACAATTATTAACGTGCAATCTAATAGCCTTTATAGAGCATGGTTTGAAAATTGTTCTGCATTACATAGTTGGGCATATTAAAATCTTTTTTCTTTGGATAGGAATACGCACACAAACATCTGTGATAATAACTTTTTAAATTCAGTATATCTTATCTCTATTGTATACTTACTTCAAAGAAGTTATATCCTGACAACAGATTTTCTTTTTCTATGCCAGTTTAGGGTTTCCAGCTGAGATTCATATTGTAACTGGAAAGTCTCCCTTATATGCAATTACTTTCTCAAGACCTCCATTGAACACTGTACATGCTTTGTTGTACATGATACATTTTTTCAGTGGAAGACCACAGACAAAATGAGTTCTGCAGGGGAGGCTGAAAGCAGTAAGAGGAATGTGCATGAGATGAACTATGAAATAGAAACTGAGGTTTGTGCCCAAAGGATGGATGTTGATGTTGTAGATATATCAGATGAATCAGATGATTGTACTGCTAGGAATGATGATGTACAAATTGTGAAATTCCCGGAGATCTCAAAGACAAATTTCCAAGCACAAAAAGAATGAATTTTTATCAATTGAAGATTGTTGTTCCATCCAATCTATCAAGTGCAAATCTATACATATAGCCTGTGTAGGAGAGGAATGCAAGGAGGAAAATCAGGTGGAGAAAAGAAAGCACTCCTTGGTTAACTTAACATCAAGCTGCAGATCACGCAGAAGTTTAACCAATCTAAACTTCGTCATTAACAGAGAAAAAACTGGAGTTGGAATTAACCACTAACACCCCCCCTTAATTCTAACTAAGGAGAAAAGAAAAGCCTAATGAAAAGAATGAGGAAAGAGAGAAAACCCAGTGGGAACAAAAGCCCCCCTCAATATCTTACTAAGGAGATGGAAGCCAATATAGCCAACAAGGATGGGTCCTGGCATCAAGGCCATTTTAGGTACACATGTACATATAAAATTCCCCGACAAATATAGAGAGAATATAAGAAAAGAAGATATGAATCCCCCCATAATGAAAGAGCTCCCATGCCAATGATGAACTCCTGAAGACAAAATATGATCCACTGTCTACAAATGACATTTCTCCCCTTAGGAAGAAAAGGATCCACTGGTGATTAGAGAAGCCAATCCAAAAAGATGGGTGATACTGGAATCCAAATCCAGATGATGTGTGCCTCTGAAAACTACTCACATGTCCACATGTCGAAAAGTGATGGCAATCCATGATCCTGTGAAGACTGATATAGAGCAAGCTACAAAGGCGATGAAGATGGTAGGCCAATAGTGTTGATGTGGCTGTCAACAAAGAGGTGAGGTAACTCCTCAAATGTGTCCTCCAAATCTAAAATTTGAGTCTCCATAAATAAGTTTGAAACTCTTGGAAGATTATGGATGCCCTATTGCAAGAAGCCATTGGAAGCTTTCGAAGAAGCAACACAGAGGTCAGAAGTAGCAATAGATGCAAGGACAAAAGAGTGGTCCTCAAAGAGAAGACATATGTCCCCAATAGTGTCATCTAGATCAAAAATGAGGGATTCTACAAACAAAAAGGAAATGTCTAGTAGAAATTGTTCCCAATAGGCTAAATCCAAAAGACATAAATGATCCTACTATAAAGAATCACTGGAGGCTCTCGAAGAATCATCTATGGAATCTAGATCTGCAACAAGTGTTGTTAATGGGGAATCAATGAACTAATCATCCATACGAGATGTGTCCACATTAGATGAGGTAGCATAAGTCTTAATATCATGAATAGCCTAGTTTTACAAGGAAACATCACTTTCAGATGAAGATTCAATGTGTCCATACAACTATTGAATGATGATCCAAGTAGTAAAAGGGCACTCAGTGTGCTCTATGTGATGTAGTGTATCCTCAGAAATAGTAAGACATATTAGTCCATAGACCATGTCATTATTATTAAACCATGCATTCTTTTCATCATAGTTACTTGGCTCAGGAACGAGTTCGAGGAGATAGGGTAGTAGATCCTACTCAAGGTAGTGATTCTTTATCGCTTGCTTCCAAGACAAAAAGTTCTATGAATCTAGCCTAACAACAGAATGATGAAAATGATATTTAAAAGACATGATTTTAAATGTTATATGCCTATTTTTTTATATCCCTATTTTGTTTAGAACTTAGTTCATATAGATAATTAAAAAATTGTCAATGCTAAGTAAAACAAAATTTTACATTGACCACTTAGGTCATGCCCTCTTGATTTAGGGCAAATTAGGATAGAAGTAATAACAAAAATAAGTATAGGGGCAAGGGAGACTCATTTGATCAGCCCTCTCTTGAGCAAAAAAGGAAGGAGTAGATGCAAACATACAGTGCCAAGAAAAAGCAATTTGTGGTCTCCTCCATAGAACAAAATGAAACCCCAAGATGATGCTAGGGATGATGGCCGGATCTCAGCTACTATTGTAGAGTCTTCAAATGATCACAAGTAATGCTGATCACTGGCCTTCCAAACTGTGTGATGCCACTTAGGAGTGAATCAGCATGTCCAAGAGTCCTTCCACCCTCAATGCAGCCTTCAAAGAGGGTGATTAACATCAAACACCTAGCGGACAATTCCTTCTTGCTATGTGTGTAGGTCGATTCCAAATAGCATCTCAAAATGCTTTTGAGACACCTAATTATCTTCCTACAGATTGTTAACAGCACAGCAATGGAAACAAACTAGATACAACAAATTTGATCAACTTAGGCTTGAAAATATATCTCCCTAAGGCTCTGATACCATGTGAAATTCCCCGAGATCTCAAAGACAAATTTCCAAGCACAAAAAGAATGAATTTTTATCAATTGAAGATTGTTGTTCCATCCAATCTATCAAGTGCAAATCTCTACATATAGCCTCCGTATGAGATGAATGCAAGGAGGAAAATTAGGTGGAGAAAAGAAAGCACTCCTTTTTTAACTTAACATCAAGCTACAGATCATGCAAAAGTTTAACCAATCTAAATTGCATCATTAACATAAAACTACCATCATTAACAGAGAGAAAAATGGAGTTGGAATTAACCTCTAACACAAATGTTATCTTAGCAAATGGAAGACACTACAACACAAATGGACATAACAAATATAACAGAGGTTGGTGCAATTGAGAATGAGTATAGAGCAGAGAATGCAAATGGCCATGAAATTGAAGAAGATGCCCTATATAGAGAGGAGAATACAGATCCAGACAATTGGGATCTAGGAGATATTGTAAAAGAAATAGATAATTATGGCAAAAGCATGGATATAGACATTGCAGAGCAAGTAGGAGAACTAGCAAGCAACATAGATGTGGCATCAGTTTCAAAAAAAATAGAAAGTAGTGAAGAGGAACAAGATGTATACAATGAATTTGAAAGTGAATTGTATGATAAAGAACTAGGAACCTTCTACAGGGATGCTTCCAAAGCATTCTTTGATGAATGGGGACTGATTAGCCATTAGCTAAATTCATTCAACCATTTTATGGGTCATGGGTTGCAAAAGGTGTTTGATGATATTGGTATGTTTGATGTAGAACCTAATAATACAAAAAAGAGATCAAATGAGTTATGCTATTGGGCATCCATTACTTTTGATAAGGTCATTGTGGAGAAACCTTCCTATTGCACGAAGGAAGGAAAGAAGTTGGCATTGAAACCTGTTGAGGCCCATCTCCGTAACATGACATATTCATCCCCCATCTAAAATGGAGTATAAGGCTATTGAGAGTGTTTTACAAACAATAAACCCTCATACTGGCGAGGTACCTGCCTTTGTGAGTATAGTAGGATGAAAATACGAGAATTTGGTTGAGTCCAATCTATCATGGCATAATGTTAAGAACTGTTGAATTTTACAATTCTATTCTTCCTTGTGTTTGGCATTGATTTTTGTTTTACAATGTTGTAGAGTTGTAATGCTAAGGTCTAGCAGAGATTTTGTATTTATTGAATGGTAGTTTTATTTTTTGCTTTGTAGATTTTGGGGACAAGTAATAAAGGTGAGTTTTCACTTGAATAAAGATTTCCTAAATCAGTATTTGAATTTTCATCATTGGATGTCTTGTCTAAGCCAGGTTAATATGTGTATAAGTTCTTTTAATTGTTTTATAAGTATTGTTGTGAAATACAGTGCCAATTTTCAGCGTATAGGTCTCTAATAACAAAGTGTGACTGAGAGAAATACTTTATAGGTTTCTGATAACAAAGTGTGACTGAGAGAAATACTTCATGATCTTTTAGATATGTAATTTCTTGTTAGCTAAAATGGCCCTAATGATAGGAGTGCATTCATCTTAATACCCATTATTGCAGGGGTACAGTTGTTCTAGCTTTCTAGTATTAGTTGTACCTTGGAAATAGGAAAATCTATGCCTTTTGAAAGGAAAATTGGCATAACTTTCAACTAAGTCAGGAATCTTACTTTTTTTTTTGTTGGATGAACATCTTGTTCATATTTTCTTTGGATAGATAATAACATTTGACTAATTTTCTTTTGATTGTACAAAACTAACTCCTCCAATACAGCCAACATTCCTTCCTCATCTACTATAAACTCAAATTCTTCTTTGTCATGGCTAATCAGAGTAGTGGTAGTGCTTCTTCTAGTTCACCTCCTAGCAATTTCAAAATTGTTGTAAATGGTCTTTTTTACCAAGCCAAAAGCATTGCTCAGTGCATGGAATTTTCTCCCCATGTTTATGTGCTTAGCTTACATTCTTTTGAGCCTTTGTAAAGTTGATTTTTGAAGAAGATTAATAGTGTAAATAGACTGAGGTAGCAGTACTCCTCTTTGTGAAGGTGATGGATTGCATGCCCCATTCAGGCCATTGTATGTGCTATTTATTCATTTTACAAGTGTGGAACGTTCAATGCTATGTTAATAGAAGGATACGTATTTTTTAGGTTACAACTACTTTGTCTCTTAAATAAGACAAATGTTCCTATAAGGAGGTCATCTCTACAGACTTGTAATAGTTGTGAAGCATGTAATTTCATTAAGATTTTTCCAGTGATTAAGCTTCTAATATTTAATTTGAGAGAAAAATCCCATACATGGTTGCAATGTCATCAAATTTCTCCAGTCATCCTTCATTTTTTGGTTTCATTGTGTAGAAGAATTCAATTATGCACGTGTTTTGTTTTTAATTTCTGATCACATAAGTGAACCATCATCGAACACATAATGTACATTGTGACTTTGTTGTTGTTTATTAACTTCATAACAGAGTTACAATTCAGCCAATCACTACAGATCCAGTGATTTAGGTAGCATGGGAATTAGTATCAATGGCATGCCATATATGTCTATATACCTAAAAAAATATAGAGCAATTTGGTCAGGGGTTGTTGCTGCAGCTTTAGGCAGGGACTGCTGCTACAACACAGCCCTTGTTTTGATATAAAAGATGAGATATTGCAGACTCTAAAGTATTTTTCTGATGATGAATGAATGGATGTTAAGTTTTATTGAATTTGTGAGTTGAAAATGTTGTGTTAAGAAACATAAATTTCCTTTGAAGAGCTAGCCACTCAGTGAAGAAAATGAATTTGTAGATGTAGCTAAGTATCTCTTTAATTATTTTATATGTACATATGCTTTTACTATTGTAGTTATATATTTCTAACCTAGAGGCCATGTGTTTATGTGTGTGTGTTAATTCCTATTATAGACTATGTATGATGTTGAATGATTCTTGTGAATTTGTCATAAATATTGTTGTGTGTGAGTTTCTATAGCTAGTTGTGTTAAAATCATTGCTCTATTAGCTAATAAGTGCGATGGGGAAGTACATTTCTATTTGGAAATCTTTCATTCAAGTGATTATATAATTAAAGTTTGATTTCTAGCATAAGCAATTTTTTCTTCCGTAGTTAAATTTTCCTTGCAGTTTCAACATTTATTTTCCATAGTTAATCATTTATATTTAGCTTTGTATTTCAATTCCATAGATAGACATTTAAATTATTGAATAATAAATTTAGGTGTGTCTGTGTATTTTCTTTTCAATAGGATAAGGTCCTAATAGGAAGACTTTTTGTCACCCTTCCGTAGATAACCTTTGGAAGCCCCCTAGTTTGAAAATAATTTAATCTACTAAAATACAAGGTTCAACAATGCCTTGTCAGATAATATTCTAGTACTTGTTGCACATAGTGGATTAAAGAACAATGATGATTTTGAGTTTGAAGATGCTGTCTCTAGCTTTGAGGAAGAAGAGAGTTGTTATAAAATTTATTTAAATAACATAAAAGATCTTGGATCATCATATCAAGACCATGACCAATGCATTTTGAGCATGCATACAAAGAGGTGCCATACCATCATTGGGAGGATAGTCAATGTCAAGCCCAATCTCGACACATGCTTAAGCTATGACGAACATGAGAAGCACAAGGGAAATCAAATTAATTTAATGAAGTCATCTATGCTTGATTAGAAGAAAGAGCATGCCCCTCTTTAGAAAATCATAGTTTCTCCACTTCACCTAGATTAGGAGGACAACTCATATGAAAGAAACCCCCAAAATGGATCAAATCCATGAAATCTATAGAATTGTAAGCCAAAGAGTTATCAGTTCCTCCTATTTTTCAATTTATACTTTGTGTGGTCTACCATATCTTTGAAACTCAATGCATGCAGCAAAATCATTAGATGAGTCCAACTTATTTTACAATTCTCATGAATGGGCATGTTCTGTATTTCTAGTTCGTAAATGATAGCTTATTTTTAGAAATAAGTTGTAGTTTGCAACATTAGTTTTCATTTTCAGTTTTATTTTCAATAAGCATAGTTTTAGTTGGGTTTAAGAGTGTTTGGTGAAAATGTTTAATGGTTTGTAAGTATTGAGGTAGTCACAAAGTGGGCTAATGGTTGTGAAGTGGTTCAATTTTTAGTTCCAAATATTGTGTATAAACATTTTTTGTAGATGTTTTCAGATTCAATTTTGGTATTTGTGTTAATTAATTTTTTATTGTTTCATGGGATGTTGAGATGTATGCTAAATTTTTCTCTTTGAATATCTTCATGTTTACACTAATACTCAATGGAGTAAAGGAATTTCATCTTAGGTTTGACATGTGCAAGCACACTTCCCTACAAGTCACGAGAATTATAGTTCTAAATATTGTTCTCCAACTTTAAATTTCTATAGGATACTTGTATTAGGGATCAATTTTCTCTTAGAAAGAATGAGATGGTGGTTTGAATAGCTCGGCATACCTTAAAGGGATCCCTTTCTTTCCTATTTGATTTGGTTAAAAGAACACCATGAAAAGAACACATATTCTCTTGAGGAGAGATTGAACTTATATTTTGATTTGGGGAATTTTTAAACCATGAAGTGACCACTGCCTTGTAGATTTTGATCTAAAACAAGGTTCTGTTGATCATGATAGTCATAAACAAACATAGAATAAAAGTGCACATTAACCTTTATTCATCTTGAAAGATACAATGAATTCAGAGAATTCATGATCTCAAGTCTCCAATGATTAGGTCTTAATCTTCTGATGTTACTCAGAGGTTGATGTGTGTTGCTGTTTCCATTTTGGGGCCTTAAATAGATCTCATCAGGAAGATAATGTTTCCTATAATGATGCTGCACCGAAAGTTATTCTACACAAGATATGCTTCAAATAATGCTTTTATCTTTAAATCTTTGCATGATATTTGTCATTTTGACATGCTTTAACCTCAAATATGCTGAATATGTTCAGTTATCTACGAGATATCTGCATATTTGTATTATTTGCTTAAGATTGTCAACTATTTGCAATTATGATGATGAAATGCTCTGAAATTGAAAGAAATTGAAAGAAATACTTCAAATTAATGTTGAACCTTCAGCTATTGAGCCACATATACAATTAGATACAATCATGAAGAGAAGAAATCAAACCATATGTTCACCAGGGCATTCCACAGTTAGATACAATCGATGCTAACTTCAAAGGAGACGGTATGAAAGCAACACATGTAAGTAGATATGCACTCCAATGGACGTAGCAAATCACAGCATGTATCAAGAATTCATACACTGATTACTCAAGATTTATTATAGATTGTAATCAAAAGAGTCTTCTCATTCATTAGGTATGCAAGAACAAATATGTATACAACAACTTTGAAATGAGCCCTGAATATTTTAGCAAACCGATTTTAATTAAGTTTTGAATGTTTAAAATGAGGCATCCCTATACCTTTTATAGAACAAAGTGAGGGAGTGGTTACAATTGATCTACGATCCAGATTTATCTATTAAGATCTACGGTTCACATTTCATTGACCAGGTCAACCCCTTTCCATGTGGCACAGGTTGCTAGCTGGCAACCATCTAGGTAACTCATATTTCTTAAGTACCTGATGCATATATTCCTTTTATGATGCATCTTCATTAGGTTCTTTATCCTTCATGTTCTTCATCTCCATCATCAGGAGCATCAAGATCGTCGCTTTCAAAATCTTCATCATCCTGATGAGCTTCTCCTTGTACATGGACCTGCATGGATGTCCGGATATTTTCATATGACTGTACTATCTTCTCTATCTCCCTACCATCTTGAGTTCTTGCTTTGATGATGGTGTGCCTGTGCATTTGATACTTGCCTTGGAGATTCTCTAACTTACTTCTCCTGCTGCTAGATGTCTCGTTATAATTCTCCATCCTGACCCTGATCCTCATGATCTTATCCATAGTTTCTTCTGTCAGGTGGTTTAGAGGATCATCAACCACCTACTGAAAATTGCTATGTAGAGCTTTAATGACAAACTCCTCATCTTGATTTTCTATCTTGCCTTCTACCTTTCCTTCTAATGTTTCCAAAATTTTGGCCTATAACGACACAATATCATGCAGCTTCATGCTGATATCTCTTAGTTTACTATTGCATCTTTTAAGCACATTGCACTCAAACCTGATGTCTTTATACCATATATCAATCAATAGGGCTATATTATTATTTAGTACCTAATTCTTTATTAAAATCAATCCTCTTTATTTCACCCAAAGTGCTCACGACTTTCTCCAATTGAAATGACCTCCTCCCGATCTCCATCTGCAATTTATCTACCTTTTTCTTGGAGGTGCTTAAAGAATTCCACCTCTTCAAAGAGGCTTTTACCACTTCTTCTACTTCATCAAATGTGGATAACATCCACTTCCTCATTATGGATGACTCATGTTTCATGAGATCTAATTTATTTACCTCCTCTTGAGAAATAGCAGTCAATGGGACTCCATGATCACTTGATGTATCCTCAGGGTTAATTAACCCTTTTATGTAAGTATGTAACTGAGCAATGTGCTCCTTGTGCTATTTATTTTTCTCTTTCTCTCTTTTCACCCTCTGGGTCAATGAATCAATTATATCTTTGCCTTCTTAGCCTTCCTGATCCTCATTGGTAAATCCCAAATCTACTGTATTAATCTGGAATTCATCCAGAGTGATCTTGCCCTTTTCTCTGTCTGTTGTAGGAATGGCCACCTGGGCGGTCCTTCTACCTGTGACAGGATCTCATCTTATTGTAGAAGTTATTCTAGCCTTCCTCTTAGGCTTTATAAAGGTTTCAGAAAACAATGTAGATATATCAAATTCTTGTGCCTCTATACCTGATTCTGTGCCAATTTCTTTCTCGAGCCACTAAGGAATTTGATTTTTCAAGTGTTGGTCTCTGTCATCATCATCATGATCACCCTGATCTTTGGTATCCACCATCACGTTCTATGGGGAGGGTGATTTTCTTATCTCTTCCTCATGATGCTCCTCATGAGGGTGATCTTTGGGTATATCCTCCTATTGAGGAATTTCTTTTTCTGGAGGGTGATCCTGCTGATCATCTGCATGTTGATCATGATCTTGATTTTTTACTTCCTCCATGGGTATCTCATCCACTTTGGTGATTTCCTCATCATGAGGCATATTAGTATTTGTGGATGTCACTATGTCTACCTTAGATATACTGACCTAATCTGAAGCTGCAATTTGTTCCGCAGTTGTAGTAATTACTTCTTATACTTTTAGGGCAGGATCACCTGATGTATCCTTTTCTTCCCCTCCCTTGTCTTGGACTTCAACTATCTTAGGTTCAACAGGTACTTCCTTTTGTTGTTTCTTACCCATATCCAAAGTGTGGCTTTCTATTTCTGCCATCTTCACTTCCTCAACATTTTCTTCTTTATCAGGAACACCTGTTTGATTTTCAGGACTTGCATCTTGTCTATATGTAAGATCAATCACCACAGGGCTGGTTACCTGATCAATCAATGTATCAAGCCCCATCTCTTGAGCTACCTTTTCTAGGCTCTTCTCTTTTTCCTGCTCTACTTTATTCAGTTCTTCTAACACTACCGCCTGGACCAATGGTGTACCTTGTGGTGTTATGCAAGTGTTAGCAACAAGAGTCTCAATTCATTGCGAAGCAACATTATCCACCACTTCATCATCTGATAGGTTGACAGTCTCATCTAATGAGAAATGACCTCCTTGACTTGTATGAGTGGTTTCCTTCATTTGTTCTTCAGTTTGTTCAGTCTTAAACTGAACAATAGTAGGGAGTGATACATCATGTTGTAATTCCTTTCTAAACACTCCACTACCTGCTCACCTCTCATGGATGTTTTGGGTTTCTTAGGTGTGGAAGCCATCACCTGAGGTGCTTTTCTTTTTCTGATGAGGGGAATTGGGTCTTCTTCTGTAGGCTCTTCACCAAAAGGAACATCCTCTTCAATTTGTGCTCGTGATGCTTGAACCTCCACATATATTTCCATAGCTTCAATAGCTGGCCTCTGAATCTTTTTAGCCTTTTGCATATCCTTAGGAGGCAGTGCTTCTAATGCTAACGCTAGTTCTGACGTTGGTGCACCTTCATCTATTATTATGACTCTCTCAATTATCACCCCTTTAGGCTTAGCATAAACCTTTTTACAACTTGGGGTTCTCTTGCTTTTCTCAGGAGGTGGTGCCCTCTCTCCTTTAGACTTCCTCTTCTCATTGCAGAAATCATCATATTCATCCTCAGAAACCTCCTGTCTTTTCTTCTTATTGTCCACCGTGATGGCAACACCCCTTTTCTTCAGTATATTTATCTGGTCATCGACACATGCTTGAGTCAGCTGCAATGTCTTGCTTGTAAATGGATCTAAGGAGATGTCCTCCTGTATGGTGAGATCTGGTGCTGAGATGGTATCATTGTATGCCTTTTTCTCCTCATATTCATCAGCCATTACCACTCCATCATCTTTTTTCAATTGTGCCAGGATGGAAATGCAATCAAAGGTCTTGATCTGGCTGAGTGTAAACCTTTGATATCTTATTCTTCTAGCCTCAGCTTCATCTTCACAATCTGCCCGGAAGTCCTCAAGATGTCTTCGATGGATGGGCTTCCCCATGATCTTCTACATCCTCCCATATGGATCATATGATCTTTTCAATGGAAGTGGCTGGAAATTCATCATAGTTAGACCAACTATGGCATTGTGACTGGAAACAATATTGGTGGAAGCTTGTTGTTAGCTTTGTAAGCATTCAGTATTGTGGAGATTTGTCTTAAAAATTCCATTAAGAGAACTGCATCTGTAGGGTATCTTGGGAGCATGAGAGACTCCTCCTCAAAACCTTCAACTCTGATGTAAGAGAAAGTTGCAAATTGAATAAACCAGGCTCCATGCCTATAGATGACTTCGTGAGATTCCATGCTCAGTCTTTTAGTTTGGTCCTCCTCCATTGTTCTTACTAGATGCATAGAGAATGCATCATTCACTAGTTTGTAATCTTGGAGGTAATTTGCTCTCTGTAGCTGGGGATGATGATCCCATATATGTGCATCATTTGTTGTGCCACCAATTCTCCCAATTGTAGTCAATGCATCAAATGTACCCTTGTAGGCACATGAATAAACTATGTATGAGGTCATGTAGAAGGAACAATCTAAACCTCGTAGATTTATCAGCTGCTCATCTAGAGCATTACTTATCATCTTAGCCCACATTGGCTTACTATCTGTGTAAAGGCACATCAGGATTACTGCATACATCTAGTCCTTAAAACTTCTAGCATCAGGCTAGCCTGTCACTCTGCTGAGCAATGCTATCATGTATTGGTATTCATCATCAAAGTCAAATTTATATAAGTGTACTGGAAGCTTAGCTTCTATAGGATAAGGACTGTTCTTCGCCCTCCATTGGTACATTTTATTCCTAGCAGACTTCTTGTTATTCTCATATTCTATTTCCAACTTCTTCAAATCTATATTGGCAACCTTCTTGCCTAATGGTAAACTGAATGTAGCAGCAAGACCTTTGATAGACAGATCAGCATATACTCTGCCATGCTTCTCTACCTTCCTTGTCTATGGGTTATAGTTTCTTGCACATTCAATAACCAGCTCAAGAGTTTCCATAGAATAAGGGAAACCAGCTGCATTCCACATTCCAGATACAAAGACTGCATCCAGCAAGGTGTTGTTACTCTTTTCATCACTCATTTTAGCCGACCATGCAGCTAGATCTGTGTTTCCTTGGTACGTATCTGTGATGGCACCATATTTAAACTGGACACCCTCAGGTTGAGCAAACATGGGCTTTAGAAATTCTGCCTCTGACTTAGCTAGCCACTTATCAGCCATGGATGCCTGCAATTAACAAAATTGGTCTTACAATTGATATCTTACTAGCATGCATATACACCATATCTTTATTATTCATCATGCATATTATACTCTTTCCATATTTCGTTTATCTTGATATGCACAAACTAGAACTTTAAACCATAAAACCATGATACCTGGATATGCAGAATATGACAAGAGGGTTTCAATTACTTACCTGATGTGCTTATCCTCTTAATTATGCTGATAACTATGTGGAAGGAATTCAAACACCCGCAATGCTCACGTATCCCATTCTGGTACAAGCTACATGCATCCGCAGGTAGTCTTATGAGGGTTTGAAAACACGGAGCTCTGTAAAAACTTGTTTTATCACAAGGTAAGTGTAAAATGAGCCTGTAAATTCACTTTTAACCTCTTCTTTAAGGCAAATTAGGGCAAATTAGGGCAAATTAATTGAAATAGCTGATCTTCTTCTATGAAACTTCTAGATCTCACCAGGTGTATGTATCGGGTTCGTAATCGGCGGGAACCACCTACCACAACTGCATGCATTTAATGTTATGGCGGCAAGGTACGGAGTGATCTTTGCAAGATAGGATGATATTCAAATATCAAGTGATATTCAAATATCGGAGTGATGTTCAAATATGATCCCCTGAACTAAAATGACCCCCTGGTCAAAACATCAGGATGACGTCATCAGGATAATGACTTGGTTCAGCGTTGTGGCCCTATGACGTCATCATCATGTTATGTATGAAGGGTCATGTTTGGAAATATACCTCCACAAGGTAAAAAGGATGGTGACATCATTGTCATGTTTATTTCTTTGTTTCCCAGGTTTGGATAACGTCATCAGGATATCATTTTGAGGTGATATTTTGCGACAGGCTGATATTCAAATATCAGGGTGATATTCAAGAATATGATCCTTGCAAAATATATGATGTTGTTAATCGGGTAGGTATCGCTATCACATAAAGTTGACATCCAGATGTTCGGAGGAAATGATTTTATCGGGTGATAATATTAGATTGGGGCGATCTTTTATAATATGACTGATGTTAAGAAATATAATCCTCCCCTCAGAATATTAGGTTCGACCAGGACTTTGACTCACCATAACTCTCATTCTCTAAGGAATGTCAGGGTTATCCAAAAGGCAAACCTACATGAAATTCTATGCTCTATCCACCCATGAGGTTATTGTCATGAAATATTAACTTTGAAAAAATTGACCTCATCATGATGACTTACCCAGTCCCCTTTATGCAAGATCATCTGCATTGTCTTACTTTTACCAGACCGCCAGCAAGCAGAAAACACAAGTAAAACTAAGCAAAAAGTTGGGTCCCTATTTTGTCAAGTCTAAATGGGGCGTGTTGTGTAACCACACAACTTGCCACCAAAGAAAACACTAAAATTCCAATGATTCAAGTGATGTGAACACATTCTAACATAGCATTCTAACTCTTTCTAAGCATAAGCATCATAATTTTTCTGAATGATAAAATGTCCTCATAGTAACAATGCTAACAAAGGATCAGTAGTGTGCAAATGATAAATTATCCTCATCTTGAAAGCAAGTTGAAAACATGAGTAACGGATGTTAAGCTACATAGTTGGAGATCATCCCTCATAGCCAACCTAGATAGAGCCTTGCTGCCAGCAGGCGTCTATAGCCCCGACAAGGTTATCTATACAATCCCCTAAAGTAGAGCCCCACTGCCAGTAGGCGTCTATAGCCCCGGTAGAGTTACTTAGATGGCCTAATTTTATTATACTTTTAGATTTTCAACATTTATACTTCATATATCTGATGTCATCATGTAAGCTCAGTGTGCAAGGTATGGTCACTTGCTATTTTAGGTTGGAGATTGCATTGGTAGCAAGGGAGTCCCTTTAGATTTTTTACTTAACACCTATACTTGTATTTTCAACAAACCCAAGGCTGTTAGGTGAGTCATTGTGAAGAAATCACTTTGGTTAAAAAAGGCACCCTGATGAAAGGATATCACAAACCTGACCATGATGACCTTCTCAAAATGAGTCATAACCTATATATAAATGTGTCTGTATCACTTGAATCCTAACAATTTTGTTATTTTCTGGGGTGATAAGCTGTATCATCTTGACTAACCAAAATAAACACTCAACCGGAAAATAAAGAAAAAACAAAACAAAACACTGTACAAACAACTATACAAATATACATTATGATACACATGACTGACATGAAGCTACTTAGGCTTGGAAATAATGTTTGAGGAACTGTCCATTAACTAGCAATGGAACATCCTCACCTGTCAAGTTCTTAAGCCTGAAAGTATTGTCTCCTAATATCTCAAAAATTTGGAAGGGACCTATCCATAATTTATGAAACTTACCATGGTCTCCTTTCCTCTCATGGGCTTTATCCCACATCAGGACTAAATCAGATATCCTGAAGGCTTTAACTTTGGCTCTTTTGTCAAACCAGCATTTGACAATAGCCTGATGTTTGGCAAATTGATCAATTGCCTGACTTCTTTTCTCTTCCAGGTGCATCAGCTGAAGCAACCTGACTTCTTGGTTATTGTCTATGCCTAGGTACCCTTGGGCAAACTGCAAGGTAGGGATCTTCAGGTTAACAGGGAGGATGGGATCCACCCCATAGACTAAATGATAAGGTGAGTTTCCTAATGCAGCCTTATTTCTGGTTCTGTCCACCCATAAGGCATATTTTAAAAGTGTATTCCATTCCCTAGGGTTCTTGTCTACTAACTTTTTTATGATATTTAGTAAATTTTTGTTAGTGGATTCTGCCAACCCATTCCCTTGGGGATAATAATTAGATGAGAACTTCAGTATGATCCCATAATTAAAGGCCCAACTTGACAACTTGGTTGAAGTAAAAGCAGAGCCGTTATCACTTACCAGAGCATAGGGAACCCCATACTTGGTGATTATGTTACTTTCCAGAAATTTGATTACATCTTCTATGCTGTAAGTCTTGCTGCTAGTAGCTTCAGTCCACCTGGTACAATAATCAGTAATTGTTAGAACATACCTGTGGCCTGAAGATGATGGAGGATTAATAGGTCCTATGAAATCCATGCCCCATTGTGCGAATGGGCGTGCTTCCATCACTGGTTGCAAAGGTTGTGCAGCGTATCTCTCTCTATTGATAGCAACCTGACATACATGATAGCATTTAATGTGTTCAACTGTATCCTTGAAAATTGTAGGCCAATAATATCCTGCTCTAAGGATAGCATGTGTTGTAGCCAAGGATGATCCATGTGCTGTTCCAAACTTGTCATGTAGTTTTGATAAAACTTTGCTTGCTTCTAACCTCTCTAGGCATCTTAGGTATATTCCTTCATAATTTCTCCTGAAAAGTACTCTAGCTTTCATCATGTACTTTTGGGACTTTATTTTCAGGGCTCTTCTTTGTGAAGCCTGCAGTCTGGGAGGACATCTTCCAGTGATCAAGATGTGCCTGATATCTGAGTACCACTCTCCACTGTCCTTTTCATTAATAACATACTACTGACTTGTGATATTTGGATCAATCTCTGATATCATTTGGCTTAAAGCCTGTCCTCTTACCAATTTCATGGGTGTGATTTCCATGTCATATTCTTGTAGGATTGTGATCCACTTGGCCCTTTTTTCACCAGGCTCACTTTGCATTAACAACATCTTCACTGCTGCATCTAGCACCACAACAATCACCTTGCTTCTCAAGATATAATGCCTGAATTTCTTTATAGCTCTGACCAAGGCAAGTGCCTTCCTTTCAACATCCACATATCTCAATTCAACATCTTTGAAAGGACAACTCATGAAGGCAATTGGTTTTTCTTCCTTTTCTTCATTTCTTTGAGTTAGCACTGCTGTAGAGGTATGTTCTGAAGCAAATGAATAAATATAAAAGTCTCTGGTGTAGTCTAGACTGATGAGGACAGGAGTATCAGAAATAGCTTTCTTTATGTCTTTAAAGGCTGCTCTAGCTTCTGATGTCCACTCAATCTTTGCATCCTTTTTTAGCATAGCATTTAAAGGTCTAACTATTTCGGCAAAGCCAGTGATGAATTTCCTAACAAAATTTATCTTACCAAAGTAAGATTTGAGTTCTTTCTTGCTTCTAGAAGCTACAATTTCATAATAGACTCCACCCTGTCAGGATCAATGATAATCCTATTTTCAGTTATCAGGTGGCCTAGCAACTTTCCTGTTGTTACCCCAAATATGCATTTCTTGGGGTTCAGTGATATTCCATATTCTTCACATTTCTTCAACACATTTCTGAGATCTGCTACATGGTTTCCTCTTTCCTTGGAGAATACTATTAAGTCATCCATGTATATGACTATACATTTTCCTATTAAGCCTCTGAAGGCTATGTCCATTGCGTGCTGGAATGTTGCTCTAGCATTTATCAGTCCAAATGGCATGCGTCTATAAGAAAAAATCCCCCACTTTGTGGTGAAGGCAGTTTTCAGTCTGTCAATTTTGTCAACCATTACCTAATTATAACCAGAAAAACCATCCAAGAATGACATCATTTTTGCTCCATTGACAATCTACAGAACTTCATCTAAGGAGGGTAAAGGATAATTGTCCTTCTCTGATGCCCTATTCAGGTTCCTAAAATCCACACACAGCCTGATGTCTCCATTCTTCTTTCTCACTGGGACTAGATTAGCCACCCAGGTGGAGTGCCTCACAGGATATATGATCCTGGCACTCAGCAGCTTCTTAACTTCTTCAAAAATTATTGGTTCAAGGAAAGCATTGACAGGCCTTTGCTTCTGTCTAAAAGGTTTAGCATCTGGCTTAAGAGGTATAGTGTGAGTTATGACTGATGTGTCATATGTCTTCAACTCATCATAAGTCCATGCAATAACATGTATGCAATCTTTAAGAGCCTGAGTTATTCCTTCTAACTCTTTTGGTGTGCAAACCTTACTAATCAAGACATTTCTCTTGTCATCATTTTGTTCAATATTCACTTGTGAATACTGTCCTCCATTAGCTTTTGGAAGATCTTTCTATTTTAACATGTTATCTAGGTCAAATACTTTCTCTAGCTCTATCATCCCTTTGGGAATCTTGTTGCTAGGCAACTCTAATATTTCTTCCTCTTCCCAGATATGCTCTTCCACATTGTTCTCATCTATAATTTGAGCATCAAATATATCTCTGTTAGAGATGAAATCTAGGATATGCTGATCATCATCAAAAACTTGGAGATTAGTAACATTATCCAGTACTGAAGGCACTGATATCAATTCTACTGAAAATCTCTTTAGGCCTGATATAAACAAGGGCTCTAATGTACTGGCAGCCTATGCTAAGGCATCTTCCCTATGGTTCTATTCTCTAGGTATGTGGGTGATATTAAATGCATCAAAGTCTTCGATCAAATCCCACATTGTCTATAATTTGACAATTTCTTATAGTTGCAAGAGTAAATTTCTCTTACCTGTCTGACAACTAATTCTGAGTCTCCAAAGACATGCAGAATTTTTACCTTCTTCTTGAGAGCAAATAGTATCTCGTGTATTAGAGCTTCATACTCTGTCACATTGTTGGTGCAAGCGAACTGTAATCTATAAGTAGCTAAGTAGGACTTTCCTGATGGATCAATGAGATCAATCTCTACTCCAGCTCCTTGTTTGGACTTGGATCCATCAAATCTAAGGATCCAGGCCCTATCTTTAGCAGAAGGCTTAGCTGCACTTTCCTTCCTCTTTGCAGCTCTGGCAGCTACACCACCTGATATCCATTTTAACTTAGGAATTTCAACATTCGCAGTTTTCATCTTTCCCTTCTTCTGTGAAGTTGATTCTTCTTCCTTCTTTTCAACATCAGGAGGATGATCTTCTGGATTGGATGCAATATGTCTCTTTACAATATGTAAACATAGTGAGTAGGCTGTTTCTGAATGAGGTGCCTCATGCAATCTGCACCATCCCTCAGTCAGTGCATCTCATGGAAGTTTCCCTTGTTCTATCATTTTTTTAATTTCTCCTGATAAAAACTCCTCAAATCTGGTCAGGTTACTACCTCCATCTTCATCAGATAGTTCATAATCTGACTCCATCAGACAATCACTCCCTGGGGTGATTTTCTCTTTCTTCTTAACATTTATTTGGTCATATACCAGAATTTCTTCTGTTCTTAGAATATGATCCTCATCATGATTTATTACCTCACTTGTGTTCCCTGCAGAAGACAAACAAAAATCAGTATCATCATCATCACTAGATGCAAAACTTACCTCAGCTGATGATGATGCCTCACTGCATGTCTGCTCTAGCTTCATCATGTCTAAGCATGTTTCACAAGTTTTCTCTGAATGTGCCTTGTCGTGTAATCTGCACCAACCATCAATCAAAATGTCATGAACATGTATATTTAAGATTTGACAATGTTTTACCTGCTTGGACAGATGCATCTCAAAGTTTCTGAAGTGATCTCTTTTATTCTCATTCTCAAAATTACTATTAGGTTCTATAGTCAGTATGTCCTCCTAATGATCATCATCATGATGATGAAAGTCAAGCATCAGAATCTCTTCTATCCTTATAGTCTACGATCTAATGGCATAAACTCCAGGTTCAACATTCACGTACATGATCTCATTTGTTTTGTTGTACTCAGTGATCATGTGCTTCATTCTAGGCTCAGCATCTATTCTTATCTGGTTAGGTATCCCTTTCCAAGGTAACCACATGTGACTGAAGTCAGTAGACATATATCCGTTGAGGGTTTTAGACTAGTCTCTACTGAGCAACATCCCGTATGTATTAGGTATATCTACTACCTGGATATCGATGTAATATTGGATCCTGGGATTAGATGCTAGTTGCATGTGAATATGAGTTAACTCTCCTACCACACTTACTTCTATTTTATCTAGCTATGTCACCTTCTTCAAGGATTTAGCAGGATGTAGCCCCAGAGTGTTACATATGGCCAAAGGCATGACAATCATGGATGCTCCTGAGTCCACTAGGCAATTGTGTAGGTTCTTACTAAACATTCGTATGGTTAGGAGGAATGGAGGTGACTCACTTTTATCTCTATACAAGGTCATGTGAGAAGTCTCCATAGCTTGGACAGTAGCTGGGACTTTAGTTTTAACATTATTATCTCTGACAGTATGATCCTTACCTCCAGATTGACCTGATGGATGAATATCCTCTTTAGGAGCAGGATCATCTAGTGATTTCATAAACACCTTCTTAATTGCAGGAGTTTTCAACAACTCTGATAGAGACAAGCTAATCTTTACCTTCTTCATCTCATCTGCCAGATATGTGACTAGTTTGTCAGATTCATGAGGTAGGCCAATAGCTTTTGATACTGTATTTTGTGGTGACAGATACTGTGCATTTACCTTTGGAAATCCCAGATTGTTACTTGCCTTGGGATCAGGAGGTGTGTTAAAATTATTTGGGGGCAAGGAACTGGTTAATGGACCAGTAGGTCTGTTGGAGTTACTTCTCAGATTATAATTGTGCTTACCCTGATATTGCTGCTGGTAAGCATGCACCTCTTCAGGCTCATTGGATGGCTTGTTCTCATCTTCAAAGGGGAAAACATAATTTGACTCAAAAGCCATGGCAGATTCTTCACATGCCAGGTTGTAATTCTAGTGGGATGACATAGTCTGCTGATGAGGCTGATTAGTATAACTTTCTAATACAAATGCTAAGTCATATCCACAAGGGACAATTTCATTTCCCTCCACCTGAGGTGGATTTCTAGAAGTATTAGACACTTCTGTCTAGAAAATGCTAGCAACAATTCTAAATTGTGGATAGTCTAATTCTGCATGAGCATTTGTATTGTGTATTCTACACCAATTGGTGAGGGCTACCTCAGCAAGATTGACTCTAGTAGTCTGTTTGGTTGATTGTCTAAAGGTGATGGTAATGAGCCATTATTTGGTCTAGAGTTCCATACTCTAGGCTATCTTTGACAGTTATTATTATTTCCACCATTATTGTTATACCCCCTATCAGGATAACTAGGTCTATCATTGTTATAGCCTCTATTCTGGTTAGGCTAAGAGTAGAAGTTTTGGCTTCTCAAATGAGTGATCTTAGTTGTAAGCTTCCTTAGCTGAGCTGATATTTCTTTGATCTCTTCTTTTTCTTCCTAAACCTTGGCTACCACATTTTTAGTTTGAGGCTTGAAGAAAGAGGATCCAATGTTATTATTTTGATCAACACCCTGAGACACTTGTGTCTGACTTGGATACTATGGCATTTGACCATTTCCATTAGGAGGAGGAGGCATGATACCCAATGGAGATATCTGCAATGGTGTTGGCATGACTGCAGGAGGTACCATAGCTCCATTGTACTGTGGCTGGGGAGGATATGCAGGATATTGTGAAGGATATGCAGGATATCCAGGCGGTGTAGGAAAAGCTATGCTTGGTGTTGGAGCAGGTACCATCTGCTGATTGACTTTAATAGCTTCTTGAAAAGCTCCTGTCAAAGTTGTGATTTTAGGATGTGCCCTCCTGATGAACATGGAAGTTAATGGATCTAAAGCTGAATAATAGATACTCCTGGCAGCAGCATCTGCTACCGTATAGGGGGTAACTAACTTGGATAGCATTTTCTGGAACCTAGCATTGAAGTTGGCAATAGGTTCACCTTCAAATCTTTTGATTGTAGCAAATAGGTGATAATTCATTGAAGGATCTATTGGTACCTTGAACCTATCAGTGAAAGCTTTCTCTAGGACGTCCCATGATCCGACAGACCTCCGACCAAGACTAATATACCAATTATAAGCTTCTTCCCCTAAAGAAAAAGGAAATAATCTGCATACAACGTCCTGATGTTCTATTCTTGCCCTGCAGCAAGCTTCTCTGAAAGTTCTGATATGATCATCAGCATCCTGATAAGAATGATATTTTGGACAAAGTTTGTCAGGATTCTTTGGCAAAGCATGATATGCGGTAAAGGTTAAAGGTGACTCTGCTGCAAAGAAAGACATTGCAACCGGAGGAGGTTGACTCTGTGGTATGAAAGGTTGAGGTTGGACCTGTAGTTGAGGCTGGACAGGAGGTGTCACAAATAACCCTGAAGGTACTTGTAAACCAATAGGAGTTATAGGAGGAGGCTCTGGTGATGCTCCTGATGCACTAGACCCTAGAGTGTGATGGATGTCTATAGTTCTAAGTCTAAGTCCCCTAACATGTAATTCTTCAAATATTCCACCGGATCTAGACCTGGTATTTATCCTGTAAGCCAGGATTTCTTGATTTTGAAGAAAATTGGCTGGTTTATTGTAAAGATCGGTTGGTATTTATGGTCAGAGGAGTATACTGATTGGATATTTGTAGAATATTTGCAAAGATACTGCAAATATGAGATGATATTTAGGTTTGGTAACACTTGCAGGATACCGGGTTTCTAAAGCAAGATACCTCAAAGTTTGGACAAATTCACCTGAAATAAGACTGATCTTTGCAAATACATGATGATCTACTATAAATATTGTGATATTTTTGATCAATTATGAAAACTTTGCAAAGGATTAGCATGTGCAAGCTTAGAACAACAGGTATTTACATCTAATTTGAAATTCAGAGGTGTCTGAGCATTACCTTATGATCTTTATCATCACCTGAACTACTGATGATGATCCTCATCTTATGCCCTCCTTCTAGCACCAATTTATGTTGATCATGATGTTAGTCATAAAGAAACATAGAATAAAAGTACACATTAACCTTTATTCATCTTCAAAGATACAATGAATTCAGAGAATTCATGATCTCAAGTCTCCGGTGATTAGGTCTTAATCTTCTAATGTTACTTAGAGGTTGATGTGTGTTGTTGTTTCCATTTTGGGGCCTTAAGTAGATCTCATCAGTAAGATAATGTTTCTTGTAATGATGCTACACCGAAAGTTATTCTACAAAAGATATGCTTCAAATAATACTTTTATCTTTAAATCTTTGCATGATAATTGTCATTTTGACATGCTTTAACCTCAAATATGCTGAATATGGTCAGTTATCTATGGGCTATCTGCATATTTATATTATTTACTTAAGATTGTCAACTATTTGCAATTATGATGATGAAATGCTCTAAAATTGAAAGAAATTGAAAGAAATACTTCAAATTAATGTTGAACGTTCAGCTATTGAGCCACATATACAACCAGATACAATCATGAAGAGAAGAAATCAAACCATATGTTCACCAGGACATTCCACAGCTAGATACAGTCAATGCTAACTTCAAAGGAAACAGTATGAAAACAACACATGTAACTAGATATGCACTCCAAAGGATGCAGCAAATCACAACATGTATCAAAAATTCATACACTGATTACTCAAGATTTATTATGGATTGTAATCAAAAGAGTCTTCTCATTCATTAGGTATGCAAGAACATATATGTATACAACAACTTTGAAATGAGCCCTGAATATTTTAGCAAACCGATTTCAATTAAGTTTCAAATGTTTAAAATGAGGTATCCCTGTACCTTTTATAGAACAAAGTGAGGGAGCGGTTACAATTGATCTACAATCCAGATTTATCTATTAAGATCTACGGTTCACATTTCATTGACTAGGTCAACCCCTTTCCATGTGGCACAGGTTGCCAGTTGGAAACCATCTAGGTAACTCATATTTCTTAAGTACCTGATGCATCTTCATTGGGTTCTTTATCCTTCAAGTTCTTCATCTCTGTCATCGGGAGCATTAGGATCGTCGCTTTCAAAATCTTCATCATCTTGATGAGCTTCTCCTTGTACATGGACCTGCATGGATGTCCAGATATTTTCATATGACTGTACTATCTTCTCTATCTCCCTGCCATCTTGAGTTCTTGCTTTGATGATGGCGTGCCTTTGCATTTGATACTTGCCTCAAAGATTCTCTAACTTACTTCTCCTGCTACTAGATGTCTCGTTATAATTCTCCATCCTGACCCTGATCCTCATGATCTTATCCATAGTTTCTTCTATCAAGTGGTTTAGAGGATCATCAGCCACCTGCTGAAAATTGCTATGTAGAGCTTTAATGACAAACTCCTCATCTTGATTTTCTATCTTGCCTTCTGCCTTTCCTTCTAATGTTTCCAAAATTTCAGCCTCAAACGACATGATATCATGCAGCCTCATGCTGATGTCTCTTAGTTTACTATTGCATCTTTTAAGCACATTACACTCAAACCTGATGTCTTTATACCATATATCAATCAATAGGGATGTATTGTTATTTAGTACCTAATTCTTTATTAAAATTAGAGGATCAATCCTCTTTGTTTCACCCAAAGTGCTCAGGACTTTCTCCAATTGAAATGACCTCCTCCCAATCTCCATCTACAATTTATCTACCCTTTTCCTGGAGGTACCTAAAGAATTCCACCTCTTCAAAGAGGCTTTTACCACTTCTTCTGCTTCATCAAATGTGGATAACATCCACTTTCTCATTATGGATGACTCGTGTTTCATGAGATCCAATTTATTTACCTCCTCTTGAGAAATAGCAGACAATGGGACTCCATGATCACTTGATGTATCCTCAGGGTTAATTAACCCTTCTATGTAAGTATGTAACTGAGCAATGTGCTCCTTGTGCTGTTTATTTTTCTCTTTCTCTCTTTTCACCCTCTGGGTCATTGAATTAATTATATCTTTGCCTTCTTGGCCTTCTTGATCCTCATTGGTAAATCCCAAATCTACTATATTAATCTAGATTTCATCTAGAGTGATCTTGCCCTTTTCTCTGTCTATTGTAGGAATGGCCACCTGGGTAGTCCTTCTACCTATGACAGGATCTCTTCTTATTGCAGAAGTTATTCTAGCCTTCCTCTTAGTCTTTATTAAGGTTTCAGAAAACAATGTAGATATATCAAATTCCTGTGCCACTATACCTGATTCTTTACCAATTTCTTTCTCGAGCCACTGAGGAATTTGATCCTTCGACTATTGGTCTTTGTCATCATCATCATGATCACCCTGATCTTCGGTATCCACCATCATGTTCGATGGGGAGGGTGATTTTCTTATCTCTTCCTCATGATGCTCCTCATGAGGGTGATCTTTGGGTATATCCTCTTGTTGAGGAATTTCCTTTTCTAGAGGGTGATCCTGCTGATCATCTGCATGTTGATCATGATCTTGATCTTTTACTTCCTCCATGGGTATCTCATCCACTTTGGTGATTTCCTCTTCATGAGGCATATTAGTATCTGTGGATGTCACTGTGTCACCTTAGGTATACTAATCTAATCTGAAGCTGCAATATATTCCGCAGTTGTAGTAATCACCTCTTGTACTTTTAGGGCAGGATCACCTGATGTATCCTTTTCTTACCCTCCGTTGTCTTGGACTTCAACTATCTTGGGTTCAACAGGAACTTCCTTTTGTTGTTGCTTACCCATATCCAAAGTGTGGCTTTCTATTTCTGCCATCTTCACTTCCTCAACATTTCCTTCTTTATCAGGAACACCTGCTTGATTTTCAGGACTTGCATCCTATCTATATGTAAGATCAATCACTGCAGGGATGGTTACTTGCTCAATCAATGTATCAAGCCCCATCTCTTGAGCTACCTTTTCTGGGCTCTTCTCTTTTTCTTGCTCTACTCTCTTCAATTCTTCTAACACTACCGCCTGGACCAATGGTGTACCTTGTGGTGTTATGGGAGTGTTAGCAACAAGAGTCTCCATTCGTTGCAAAGCAACATTATCCACCACTTCATCATTTGATAGGTCGACACTCTCATCTAATGAGAAATGACCTCCTTCACTTGTGCGAGTGGTTTCCTTCATTTGTTCTTTAGTTTGTTCAGTCTTAAACTGAACAATAGTAGGGAGTGATACATCATGTTGTAATTCCTTTCTAAACACTCCACTACCTGCTCCCCTCAACATTATAAGGTCATGTCTTATCTCACCTCTCATGGATGTTCTAGGTTTCTTAGGTGTGGAAGCCATTACCTGAGGTGCTTTTCTTTTTCTGACAAGGGGAAGTGGGTCTTCTTCTGTAGGCTCTTCATCAAAAGGAACATCCTCTTCAATTTGTGCTCGTGATGCCTGACTCTCCTCATATATTTCCATAGCTTCAATAGCTGGCCTCTGAATCTTTTTAGCCTTTTGCTTATCCTTAGGAGGCAGTGCTTCTGATGCTGACGCTAGTTCTGACGTTGGTGCACCTTCAGCTGTTATTATGACTCTCTCAATTATCACCCCTTTAGGCTCAGCATCAACCTTTTTACCTCTTGGGGTTATCTTGCTTTTCTCAGGAGGTGGTGCCCTCTCTCCTTTAGACTTCCTCTTCTCATTGTAGAAATCATCATATTCATCCTCAGAAACCTCCTGTCTTTTCTTCTTATTATCCACCGTGATGGCAACACCCCTTTTCTTCAATATATTTATCTAGTCATCGACCCATGCTTGATTCAGCTGCAATGTCCTACCTTTAAATGGATCTAAGGAGATGTCCTGTATGATGAGATCCGGTGCTGAGATGGTATCATTGTATACCTTGTTCTCCTCATATTCATCAGTCATTACCACTCCATCTTTTTTCAATTGTACCGGGATGGAAATGCAATCGAAGGTCTTGATCTAGCTGAGTGTAAGCCTTTGATATCTTCTTCTTCTGGCCTCAGCTTCATCTTCATAATCTGGCTAGAAGTCCTCAAGATGTCTTCGATGGATGGGATTCCCCATGATCTTCTACATCATCCCATATGTATCATATGATCTTTTCAATGGAAATGGCTGGAAATTCATCATAGTTAGACCAGCTATGGCCTTTTTAATATTCTCAAAATTTGGGCACATATACCAGCCAATTGTGACTGGAAACAATACTGGTGGAAGCTTGTTGTTAGCTTTGTAAGCATTCAGTATTGTGGAGATTTGTCTTAAAAATTCCATTAAGACAATTGCATCTGTAGGGTATCTTGGGAGCATGAGAGGCTCCTCCTCAAAACCTTCAACTTTGATGTAAGAGAAAGTTGCAAATTGAATAAACTAGGCTCCATGCCTGTCTATGACTTCTTGAGCTTCCATGCTCAGTCTTTTAGTTTGGTCCTCCTCCATTATTCTTACCAGATGCATAAAGAATACATCATTCACTAGTTTGTAATCTTGGAGGTAATTTGCTCTCTGTAGCTGGGGATGATGATCCTATATATGTGCTTCATTTGTTGTGCCACCAATTCTCCCAACTGTAGTCATGCATCAAATGTACCCTTGTAGGCACATGAATAAACTATGTATGAGGTCATGTAGAAGGAACAATTTGAACCTCCTAGATTCATCAGCTGCTCATCTAGAGCATCACTTATCATCTTAGCCCACATTGGCTTACTATCTGTGTAAAGGCACATCAGGATGACTGCATACATCCAGTCCTTAAAACTTCCAGCATCAGGCTTGCCTGTCACTCTGCTGAGTAGTGCTATCATGTATTGGTATTCATCATCAAAGTCAAATTTATATAAGTGTACTGGAAGCCTAGCTACTGTAGGATAAGGACTTTTCTTCACCCTCCATTGGGACATTTTCTTCCTAGTAGACTTCTTGTTATTCTCATATTCTGCTTCCGACTTCTTCAAATCTATATTGGCAACCTTCTTGCCTAATGGTAAACTGAATGTAGTAGCAAGACCTTTGATAGACAGATCATCATATACTCTGCCATGCTTCTCTACCTTCCTTGTCTGTGGGTTATAGTTTCTTGTACATTCAATAACCAGCTCAGTAGTTTCCATAGAATAAGGGAAACTAGCTACATTCCACATTCCAGATAAAAAGACTACATCTAATAAGGTGTTGTTACTCTTTTCATCACTCATTTTAGCCGACCATGCAGCTAGATCTGTGTTTCCTTGGTACATATCTGTGATGGCACCATATTTAAACCGAACACCCTTAGGTTGAGTAAACATGGGCTTTAGAAATTCTACCTCCGACTTAGCCAACTGCTTATCTGCCATGGATGCCTGCAATTAACAAAATTGGTCTTACAATTGATATCTTACCAGCATGCATATACACTATATCTTTATTATTCATCATGCATATTATATTCTTTCTGTATTTCATTTATCCTGATATGCATAAACTAGAACTTTAAACCAGAAAACCATGATACCTGGATATGCAGAATATGACAACAAGAGGGTTTCAATTACTTACCTGATGTGCTTATCCTCTTAATTATGCTGATAACTATGTGGAAGGAATTCAAACACCTGCAATGCTCATGTATCCCATTCTGGTGCAAGGTACATGCATCCGTAGGTAGTCTTATGAGGGTTTGAAAACACGGAGCTCTGTAAAAACTTGTTTTATCACAAGGTAAGTGTAAAATGAGCCTATAAATTCACTTTTAACCTCTTCTTTAAGGCAAATTAGGGCAAATTATGGAAAATTAATTGAAACAATTGATCTTCTTGTACGAAACTTCTAGATCTCACCAGGTGTATATATCAGGTTCGTAATCGGTGGGAACCACCTACCACATCTGCGTGCATTTAATATTATGGCGGCAAGGCGTGGGGTGATCTTTGCAGGATAGAATGATATTCAAATATCGAGTGATATTCAAATATCAGGGTGATGTTCAAATATGATCCCCTGAACTAAAATGACCCCCTGGTCGAAATATTAGGATGACATCATCAAGATGACTTGGATTAGCGTTGTGGCCCTATGACGTCATCATCATGTTATGTACGAAGGGTCATGTTTGGAATATACCTCCACGAGGTAAAAAGGATGGTGATGTCATCGTCATGTTTATTTCTTCGTTTACCAGGTTTCGATAACGTCATTAGGATATTGTTTTGGGGTGATATTTTGCGACAGGCCGATATTCAAATATCAGGGTGATATTCAAATATCGAGTGATATTCAGGAATATTATCCTTGCAAAATATATGATGTTGTTTATCGGGTAGGTATCGCTATCACATAAAGTTGATGTCCGGATGCTCGGAGCAAATGATTTTATCGGGTGATAATATTAGATCAGGGCAATATTTTATAATATGACTGATGTTAAGAAATATGATCCTCCCCTCAGAATATCAGGTTCGACTAGGACTTTGACTTACCATAACTCTCGTTCTCTAAGGAATATCAGGGTGATCCAAAAGGCAAACCTGCATAAAATTCTATGCTCTATCCACCCATGAGGTTATTGTCATGAAATATTAACTTTGAAAAAATTGACTTCATCATGATGACTTACCCAGTCCCCTTTATGCAGGATCATCTGCATTGTCTTACTTTTACCAAACCTCCAGCAAGCAGAAAACACAAGTAAAACCAAGCAAAAAGTTGGGTCCCTGTTTTGTCAAGTCAAAATGGGGTGTGTTGTGTAACCACACAATAGGTTCTTGTTCATATTTTTATTTCACAAAGAATCAATTTGCATATCAATCTTTTATATATTCAAGAGTACACTATTGGAGAGGTGCGTTCGAAGCAAAAGGTTTATGTCAATTCTTATTACATTGTTGTTTATCAATGAGAGCAAGACCAAAGTTTTGCGCAACGTGGCACATTGGTTAGAAAGGAATAGGGCATGACTTATAAGGGATTTTATAAACATGTTGGATAGAGACTAAGAACATTGCATAGCCATATAAAATGGAGCACACGTATTCAAAAGAACAACACTAAGAATAGTTTTCAACTTCAAATAGAGGTGTGGCTATTGAAGAAGAACAAGGACCTCTAGCTCCAACTTATATGACTTCAATCATGAGCACAACTTTAGAAAATATTGAGAAAACATAAGAATGATGCATAGTCACTTTATTAAATATGGTGCAACCTTTTTCTCCAAGTATGACCAATATCTTGACACTCAACATTCTAAGTTAAAGAATAGCTCTATGGTATTGCGTGAGCTTTTCAAATGAGGCACCTAAGCTTTCAAGATGCACGAAGACTTAGAAAAGAGGTGCATTACTAGATATGAAGTACACCATGTCAAGAATTTAGTGTAGTCATTTCAGAGAGGTGTGCCACCTAGTGTGAAGGGAAAATATCATGAAATGGTATGCAACACTATGACAAATCTTAGCACCTAGCTATGAATTATAGATATTCAAAACATCACCACTATAAATCAAGGTGCAACATATAAAAGGCACAAAGTTCTAAAGTTCTAATGTAGAGCCTCCAAAGCTAGGCACCTTTATTCTCAAACTACTATGTAGCCATTCCATAATACAATCTTCAAAAGCCATTCCATAATACAATCTTCAAAAGCTTTGCATAGTAACTCTAAAATGAGGTGCACAACTAGAAACATGTATAACTATTTCTAAATTTGGTCTAACAAATAATGTATGGAACTTCCAAGAAAATCATTTGAATCAAGGTGCAAGAATATGATAATTGTAAGGCACAATCAAAATAGGTGCATTACCAAATAGGCATTTTAAAAGGTTGTAACACCATATATACAATGCATAGCTCCAAAAGAGTTGTACAACTTCAATAAAAATATTTCATGATCATCTGTAAATGAGGTGTGGCCATGGAAATGTTCTAAAAGAACATTGAACATGATGCATAGAATCTAAAGAAGGTGTATCCATCATAAATAAAGTGCAAATATTCTAAAGTGAAGTAACTTTCCAAAAGATTAAGTGGCCATGATAAAATAGCTCAAAAATATGGTTCCTTCATTCATTCATACAACTAGATAATACAAAGCTCTATTCACCAATCCAAATCATTTGATCAATTAGTCTCAATCAAATGGATGACACAATTTAGAGGAATTCACCAAAAGTGTTAGTGTAAAAGGGTGTGTCATTGGTCCACATTGAGTAGTAGAGAGCCTTCAAAACTATAGGATGTTCTTTCCCATCCAACAACTTTTGCAACATATAACTATTATCAAAATTGCTTTTGAAAAATGTTGCACCATTGGTTCATAGGAGTCCAAGATAGTAGAAGGGTCCACCAATTGCCCAGAGCCTTCAAAACCATTTATTTCTCCTCAAATCTAATGGCTAGTGCATCAACCATATGATGTCAAAGGTATCAAATGGATGGTGTGGATGGTGTGACATTGGTCCTTTATGAGATTACGTGACATGTGGACCCAAAATAAGGAATATTTTGAGTTTATAATCTTTCTTTAAAGTTTATGTTATGATTTAAGATTTTTCTTTAATTCTTTTCCTTTTCATTAAAATAATTTAAAGAAGGCAAAAAGAGTACGATGGAAGGTGGGCCCATAGTTTTAAATCTTTTATTCCTTAAAGTATCACTAAGTTTGTGGTCCCATTGAGGGGGGCTTCCCAAATTATCTCAATGGTGTTGCTGAGATTTTTTAAGAGAATTTAAAAAAAGGATGTCCCCATGAATTGGTAGTTGCAGGTATGCTTAATTTTTTAAGCTCTGAAATTTACAAAAGCTGGTGGTCTCATGAGGTTTTTTTGACAATAGTTTGCTAAATAATTTAGTAGAGATTTTTTAGGAAGATGGGGTCCCATGATAATTTTTAAACCCCTAAGATGGTGGGAGAAAGTTTCAACCCCACCCCAACTGCACGTGCTCAAAATAAACAACGTAAAAAGTAGTTGCTCCTATTTTGGAGGAAACAATTATATTTTATGTAGTAGCAATTGTTTTTGGGTTTCATGGGACCCCTTGCTCCACAAAAAATAGATCCTCTAGCAGATTCATGAGGCCCCTTCCTAAAGGATAAAATATAGCTCTTGAGAGTAGTAAATGTAAAGCTTTATTGTTTAAAGTATGATAAGAGCTATAGGATGAGAAGCTACATTTCATGCATGAGTAAATGAAGTGAAATCCTCATTTAATAAAAGCATCCATAAGGATATAAAAAACAAGGAGAAAGTAGAAGACAAATAGTGAACTCGGAGTTGTGTCTTTTAGAGGAAATAAAGGCAAGGCTAGAGATTAAGTTGATTGCAAAGGTGTTGATCATGCAAGGGGAAGGAGGATTGGGGTTTGGAGTTTCTAGATTTTTTTTTTCTTTTTCTTCTAATCTTCTCAAAATTTCTTCCATAAATTTTTGTAATTGTTGATTAAAAAATGGAGAGATATTTTTACTGATGGAAGCCCTTCCATTTTTTACACTCAATCCTTTATGGAAAACACTCTATAACTATTGTGCAAAAAAATAACAATATTGTGACTATGCAACCTACCCTTCATATTTTCTTGTTAATTTATCTTTCATAGATGAAATAGAATAGGGTGCTCTCATTTATTTTGACGAGTAAATTTATTTTGATCTTTTTATGTCACATATGTAGTCTTATTTTGTGAATATGAGATCAAATAAATCCTTGCAAATAAATTACTTGTGATCTTCACCTTTCATTATTGCATTTACATTTAAAATTTTTTGTCATTAGTCATATGGCCATTTTAGATAGGATTTATTTTCTATTTTTTTTCTCACAAATGTCTAAAGTAAATTCATAGAAAATCTTATGAAGAGTCAGCATCTAAAATCTTATAAGTTATTTTGCAAGCCACATCATGTGCTTGTGAGATTTCCCATGTTGGTGTAGGTTTGTCCATGTTGGTGTAGGTTTGCAAGCAAGTGCAATATTTAGGTAAAGATTTGAACATCAATAGAATGTATAAATAAAAATTAGTAACCACATAGAAGAATGAGCTTAACATTATAAAAGAGTGCTATGTTTATCAATATATAATTATATTAAGCATTCTATCAAAATGGGTCTAAAACTAAACCAGAATTGACATTGATATATAATTTTTACCTTTACGATACTATTTAAAAATTGCTATATATTTTTTTTCTATACAAGTAAATAATATTTACAACAGTAAGGTCTTATGGGTTTTCAGCTATATTTATTTAGCAAGCATTATTTTAGGAGCTACTTTTGGAGATAGTGGTCCCATGATTTTTAATTTTACATTTTATTTTAAAAAGTTATGAAATTCTATTTTTTTAAAACCATAAAAATAATATATGTGTGTGTGTGAAAAAAGGTAGAAAAGAAAGGAAATAGATGCAGCTATGTGAAATATTTTAGTAAGAAATGACTACATAATTTTAACACTTAATTCCAAATTCCAATCTCAAAAGTGTAACGACTCCAGTATTATAAAAAGACTACCTCTATTACTGAATTTAATTAAACCACATAAATATAATAAAAAAGATTTAATGTCTAAAGAAAATATGTTTTGTTTTACTTCTATTATTTATTAATAAATAATTATTTTTTAAAATCTAATTTATGAAAATTTCCTTTTTCTCAATTGCTAAAACCCATATAAAGTGGAAGGTCTTTAACAATTTCGAAGGCAAAAGTAAGCTCTTTTAGAACTATTTTTTTTAATTTCTCCCAATCATTAACATACTCCTTAGTAAGGGGGAATTTAATCAAAGCACTCCTTAGTAAGGGGGAATTTAATAAAACCAGAACACAACAATGCACCAAGCTTTTGAAAGCAATATTCCATTTCCAAAGCACACTCTAAATTGTTTGATTAAAAGGACATATAATTATATTCCAATGCTTGTAATAAATGGATAGGTCAAAAATCAAAGATAGTACAAAATTAGTTTGGCATGAGCTTTATTGTGTCATATGAATTGAATGGATGTTGAGGCATTCTTTCCTCACGTGAGAGGGGTTGGTGGACATGTTATACAATGAAGCCTTATAGCATGGGTATGCACTCACAAAGACAGAACAAATTGGATGAATTGAAATGGGTTGTTGAGACATTCTACAGTCACGCAAATATTGTGAATGGGTATTCTATTCTGGAAGGCTTAAGTAGGCTGGTGTAAGTATTCAGCTATAGCAGAAAGATATCCATAGTTGGATAGCATGATAAAATAAATATTGATGGTTGGTTTATTCTTTCTGTTGCTACTAGCTTCGTTTCAATATTTTGGCATAATATTTGGTTATAGATCGTTTAATATTTCGGTGGTATTGGCGGTATATGTTATTCTATATATTAGAGAATGGCATCTTGGCATCTAATTAATATTTCCATGGTGAAGAAGCTGCTGGAGTGTTATAGGTGGCATTGGAAAAAGAAAACACTAGCATTGAGGCTCCTGGGTTTGATCGAGATGACTTCGATGCCGTTCTTGTGGGACGTGGGAATCCTAGGGACCATAATAGGATGCACCAATGTGTTGAGGAGTTGCCAAATAACTGTTGATGAGTGTTTTTACACACGCACAACAGAGTTAAAATTCACAAAGGAACCTTAGCTATCTTGGAAGATATGAAGAATTAAGTAAGAATTCTTAATCGCAAGTTTCTGTATGGTCAAGTCTTGACCATGTTGGAAATTTTAGCAGGTCATTGTGAAGTTGTAATATTCAAGGGGCCTTATGTGATATAGGTGCTATGTGATGACTGGACTTGTTCAATCTTTGTAAATAACAACAAATTACATTGAAATGAGTGGTCCTTTGCATATATTTACCATTCCTTTACAAAGATTTATATGAATTTAGCTTTATATTAATTTTATTAAACATGCTCTGTATTTCTAAATTTGTATGAAAACTGCTAGAGACCTTTGAAATATACAATTCTTTATTCGAATCAATAGCAATCTACTTATGATAACTATGTGCAAGCTAATTATTTACTCTATTTGGAGAAAAGATAGAAAAGATAAGGTTCAAAACATGGTTAAACTACCATATAATTCTCTGTTACTCATGCGTATAAGTCTACTTATCATGATCAATCCAAAAGTAATTAAATTCTCACATGTAAACTTTGAGTAGTTTCACAAATTGACATATGGAATTGCAATCTTCAAGGGAAAACATATTAAGAATATCTGAAGCAACTAACACTCTGGAATAGATGCAAAAAGTTGATGTTTGTATTCATTAATATATGCCAGCCATTTCAAATTTACAATATCTTTATGACCAAAATCTTTTGAATGAATCAGCAATAATCAACACTTACAGACGCCTTTTATAGATGCAAAAAGGAGACAGGACATTCCACATACTCCTTACTGCAGACAATAGGCGAATCTCCTTACAACTATGCTCAAGGCACTACTCCTTAGTCACCTCTCTTGTATACTCTGTCTACTTTTAATGCCTTCGTGTACTCGTGTGTTTCTAAACTATATCAACAAGGATCCTTATATAGATCTGAATTCCTCCAATACGGTTACAAAATTTGATCAATCAATGGTCCACATTTGAACTACAACATCAACAGTGAAGAGAAAGGCCCGCCAAAATATTTGAGAAGCATATTTCCTGTCGAATGTAAAGGATGCTATTAGAATCTTTTTGAAACCTTAAATTATCTCCCTAGTTGACATTCTCTACCTCGGACCTTCCATTCCTCCTTGGGTGGCATCCGATTTTGATTCGGTACCACAAGCACTCTTTGCCTTTGTAATTCTCCTCGCATTCGCCTTGATATGCCTGATGCAATAAAAATGGAACCAATCAGTTTATAAAATAGACTATAATCATTTCAAATCTGATTTCGTACTTCCTTCATATATAACATTCTTTGTATACTGAATACAAACATTAAAACACAAAAACAAACTCCCATCAGTTTACAAAATGAATTGGAATTATTTCGGTTCCACCCTTGTATCCTTCTGCATGCACAACACTTTTTGTATATCATATACACCCCAATATACATACAACCAACAGACTTTACCTTTTCATCAACTGAAATGGAATAAAATTTGGTTTCAGCTCTGTATGTACACCACCTGCATATCTTTTTGCATATTGAATACAAATGTAACATACATATAAACCTACCAAACCTCATCGATTTACAAATTGAATTGAATTATTTATGGCTCTGGCATTTGTACATTTCCCTTTGTATTACGTTTTTCATATTGAATGCATACAATTTTCAATATATAAAAGCACGTTGACTTTTACTTTCTTTTCCCTTTGTTCATGCATCAAGGTATTTTACCCTTGATTTAATTTTATTCAAAATCTGGAATTGCACTTGTATATTAAATACAAACTCTTATACCAATATGCATTTGTTTATGCTCTCTAGGTTTGATTGAATATGTCTTTCAGGTCTGGGTATGCACCCTATATGAATGTATACTATGACCAATGTTTTAATTATACACATGCCTATGAACTGAATCGGATATTTTCTAATGTCTGTGCATGTATGCCTTATACTATCATTTGTGGATTTTAGTCATTTTATACACCATACCATAAAATGTCGTCAGGTCCAAACAAGTATATAATATGAATGTATATTTGACCTGAAAAACATAAAAAAATGTATTCAACATATACCAATAAAATTTGTATATGAAATACAAATTTACCAACTATTGAATTTTCTCAAAAAAATTTGTAACTCTCAAAATACAAAGAAATTTCAAATGATTCAAAAGGCAACCCTAGCTCATTTCTCATGTAGATGTCACTATCCTCATCTATTTTTATCATGCATCATGTTCATTTTGACTTTCAAGTACCCAAGATATTTTGCCTTATCGTCCCACAAACAGAACCACACATAAAAGTAAAAGCAAACAGGGGGTCCCCATTTTGCTTAAGGGTAAAAATCAATCATGTTGTGAACATCACAACAACTAGCAACTAAATAAAACAACTAAATTTAAGAAAACTTAAAGAACAAGATGAAGTAAATCATAACCCTCTAGCTTCCTATATGCAAAAATTTCATTCAATCATAGAAAACATGTACTCACTAACCCAAAAGAACTTTCAAAAGAATTTAAATGTGTACAATTGATTTATTCCCTTTCTTTAGAACAGACTTACAAAACCAGTTTCTATTTGCATTAAACTACATAGGTAAATTTAACCTTCTAAGCCAACAAGATAGAGCTTTGCTGGCAGTCAAGCGTCTATAGCCCTGTCAAGGTTATCACTATAATCTCCCCAAATAGAGCCTTACTACCAGTTAGGTGTCTATAGCCCCGGTAGAGTTATTTGGTAGTCCTCATGTGCTTTAAATGATTTCATTAATCATCTTTTATTTCAAATATTTGCAATAAACTTCAAGTGTAACAAATAATTGAATCTTGTTCTTTGATATGCAGAGTGGAGATTATAGTGGTGACAAAGGCAAACATTTAGATTTTTCACTTAATGTAAATGTCCACTATTTCCTAAACCTACTCCTCAAAATTTTAAAATGTGTACTCATATGACTCCTTGAATGTTTCAATTTGTTGTAGGTGAATAAAATTTTTCACGGATCAAATAAGCAAACTACATTTATGAAAGTCACAACTTATGCATAAAGTTCAAATGGCTCCTATAGTTCTACAAATTCCACTATTTTTAATGGTTGCATTCTGCTCTTATATACCCTAAATCAAAATGAGGATCACCAACAAACAAAACAAAACAAACCAACAAACAAAACAATCTAAGGGAAAAACTACTCTACCAAACTATATATAAGACACCACAGATAAAAGAAACCTAGGATAACACCCATAAACACCTATGCCTACATGCCTTTTCAGAATATGCAGGAGCATTAGGGTATTAGTTACGGTTCTCATTCTAGAAAATTCATCTTTGTATTCTGAAAAATATTTTTGTATTCTGAATTCACTGTATTTAATGAAATAATCCTTAATGATTAACAACTAAGAAAGTTTATTATGTTCATGAGTGATCCATTTACATGTTTTATCTCTTGAATTTCCATAATCAAAATAATACTTAACATCATTCACTGGGGAAAGGAAGAATATAACCTGGTGCATTTCTTGTTCTGTTGGACGTACTTCGCTGCCAGCTAGTCCTTCATTTGATTTTGCATTTTTGTTACTTAGCTCAATGTCTTGTCTTACTTCAATTTTGATGACATATGACTCTTGATAGATTACTTCTTCATCTTTATCCAACTTCATCTCTTCATTCTGCAAGCTTATCTAATTTTTAACCTCAGGAAACACTTCAATGGCCTCTTTAATTCCCTGTACATCAGGACTTAAATGAATATCATCATTATCATAATCTAGCATACATAAATTTATCATTTCTAAATTGTTTGACTATAAAGATAAAACAATATTTTGATTGATAGGAATACTTCCATGTTTCATTTTCAAAATAGCGCTAGAGTGACATTTGATCATGCACAACAATTACAGAGCTTTCTAGATCTTCAATTTTCATGAATTGTTCATCAAATAATTCATTTCTATCATCCAACAAAGTGTCTGGTTCCATTTTCGTACAACACTCTTGGATCTGATAATTCAATTTAAAGCAACCAAAGAGTAAATCAAGATTAAGTTCCTTCTCTATGACTCTTTTAGTTGCTATAATAGGAAATTATTTAGCAGCAATGCATTTTAATTTTTTTAGCACATATTTACACCTCCTTTTCCAATCATTTTCCAAATCAGATCTAGAGACTTTTACTTGACATACATTTCTTAATAATTCAATATATTTATCAAAGGTTTCAAGATTAATTTCACATTTATTTTCCCTCTCATTAAATATTTTTTGTTGATTATCCGATAACTAAAAATAAGGTGTGATTTCTTCTCTACATTTTTCAAAAGATTTATACCTGCAATTTGCTTTACTCATATTTGAATTTTGATAGAAAAGTGAACTATTATTTTTATGATAACATGATTCCAGAAAAGATGTTTTACTATCTTTATCCTCTTTAACTGGCTTAACTATTGTATTTTCTGGACAACTAATGATTATTTATGCTGTATCTTCTTGCTGCTCCATACTTCCTTCATTTTTTTGCCAAATCTCAATCATGTACACATTTGAGAAAACAATTAGGTCCTTTAAAGCTAAATCTAACCTTGTAAGGAAAGTCAGATAATTAACTTCACTGTGCTTTGTAGAATTGTGTATCCTACATCTTCTGGGCAAACCAAAATTAGATAAATTTTGAGGATAAAGCATATTTTTTAAAGTACTCTGTAAGAAAGGAATATTAAATTGGAAATTGTCCTCATATGAGTCCATTGAAAATAACACTCTTTTTTAATTTTCTAGAATTCTAAACTTTAGTGAGATCTATCATATCTCAAAATAAAACTTAAAGGCTCATAAAACTAGATTGATCCTTGAAACTTTGAGCTGGATCTCTTAAATCCTATCAGGCCTCCTTCTAGCACCAAATAACTGTTGATGAGTGTTTTTACACATGCATAGCAGAGTTAAAATTCACAAAGGAACCTTAGCTATCTTGGAAGATATGAAGAATTAACTAAGAATTCTTAATCTTGAGTTTCTATATGGTCAGGTCTTGACCGTGTTGGAAAGGTCAGCAATTTGTTGTGAAGTTGTAATATTCAAGGGGCCCTGCGTGATATAGGTGCTATGTGATGATTGGACTTGTTCAATCCCTGTAAATAACAACAAATTACATTGAAATGAGTGGTCCTTTGCATATATTTGCCATTCCTCTATAAAGCTTTATATAAGTTTTAGTAAGCATGCTCTGTATTTCTAATTTGTATGAAAACTGCTAGAGACCTTTGAAATATATGCTAGAACAATTCTTTATTTGAATCAATAGCAATATACTTATGATAACTACATGCAAGCTAATTATTTACTCTATTTGGAGAAAAGATAGAAAAGATAAGGTTCAAATACATGGTTAAACTACCATACAATTCTTTGTTACTCACACGTCTAAGTCTGCTTATCATGATCAATCCAAAAGTAGTTAAATTCTCATATGTAAATTCTAAGTAGTTTCATAAATTGACATATGGAATTGCAATCTTCAAGGGAAAATATATTAAGAATACTGGAAGTAACTAACACTCTAGAATAGACGCAGAAAGTTGATGTTTGTATTCATTAATTATTGCCAGCCATTTCAAATTTACAATATCTTTATGACCAGAATCTTTTGAATGACTCAGCAATAATCAACACTTATAGACGCTTTCTATAGATGTAGAAAGGAGACAGGACATTCCACATACTCCTTACTATAGACAATAGGTGAATCTCCTTACAACTATGTTCAAGGCACTACTCCTTAGTCACCTCTCTTGCATATTTTGTCTACTTTTAATGCCTTCATGTATTCTTGTGTGTCTAAACTACAACAACAAGGATCCTTATATAGATCTGAATTCCCCCAATACAGTTACAAAATTTGATCAATCAATGGTCCACATTCAAACTGTAGCATCAATGGTGAAGAAAAAGGCCTACCAAAATATCTGAGAAGCATATTCCCTATCAAGTGTAAAGGATGTTGTTAGAATCATTTTGAAACCTCAAATTATCTCCCTAGTTGATATTCTCTACCTCAGACCTTCCTTTCCTCCTTGGGCGACATCCGATCTTGATTTGGTACTACAAGCACTCTTTTCCTTTGTAATTCTCCTCACATTCGCCTTGATATACTTGATGCAATAAAAATGGAACCTATCAATTTATAAAATGGACTATAATCATTTTGAATCCAATTTCATACTTCCTTCATATATAACATTCTTTGTATACCGAATACAAACATTAAAACACAAAAACGGACTCCCATCAGTTTACAAAATGAATTGGAATTATTTTAGTTCCACCCTTGTATCCTCCTCCATGCACAACACTTTTTGTATATCATATACACCCCAATATACATACAACCAACGGACTTTACCTTTTCATCAACTGTAATGGAATAAAATTTGGTTTCGACTCTATATATACACCACCTGCATATCTTTTTGCATATTGAATACAAACATAACATACATACAAACTTGCCAGACCTCATCGGTTTACAAATTGAATTGAATTATTTATGGCTCCAACGTTTGTACATTTCCCTTTGTATTACGTTTTTCATATTGAATGCATACAATTTTCAATATATAAAACCACATTGACTTTTACTTTCTTTTCCCTTTGTTCATGCATCAATGTATTTTACCCTTGATTTAATTTTATTCGAAATCAAGGAATGCACTTGTATATTAAATACAAACTCTTATACCAATATGCATTTGTTTATGCTCTCCAGGTTTTATTGAATACGTCTTTAGGGTCTGGTTATGTACCCTATATGAATGTATACTATGACCAATGTTTTAATTATACACATGCCTATGAACTGAATAAAATATTTTCTGATGTCCGTGCATGTATGGCTTATACAATCGTTTGCAGATTTTGGCCATTTTATACACCATACCATAAAATGTCATCGATTCTGGACAGGTATATTATATGAATGTATATTTGATCTGATGAACATAAAAAAATGCATTCAACATATACCAATAAAATTTGTATATGAAATACAAATTTACCAACTATTGAATTTTCTCAAAAAAAATTCGTAACTCTCAAAATACATGGAATTTTCAAATGATTCAAAAGGCAACCCTAGCTCACTTCTCATGCAGATTTCACTATCCTCATCTGTTTTTAAGATGCATCATGTTCATTTTTACTTTTAGGTACCCAATAATTTTGCCTTAACCACCCCACAAATAGAACCACACACAAAAGCAAAAGAAAACAAGGGGTCCCCATTTTGCTTCAGGGTAAAAATGGGGTGTGTTGTAAACATCACAACAACTAGACACTCCAGTGTAGGATCTTGTTGAAGACTAAGAAGGGTGGCGCTCTTCCATAGGCTTTCAACTCCTAAGATCATTTTTAGAACACATAAGGGAATATGATTTTCCAGCTTCAAATGTCTCCTCTGTAGTCTTTCAACTCCTAAAATATTTTTTAGAACACATAGAGGAATTTGATTTTCCAGCTTCCAATGTCCAACATTGCTAACATAAACAACAGGTGAATTGTGAAATTTGTTTACGTAGCACTACATAGATTCATATCTTAACATTTCCCTATTAAATTTCATTTTGGTTATCTTCTATCATGTTCATTTTCTTATTTCTTCTCTTTTCTTTCTTTGAGCTAGAGATTGGAGATACACTTGCTTGGATGATATTCTGGAGTTCCTTCGAATGCAGTTAACCTATTTGACCATTATTTTCTACTCCCAGAAAGGTGGTAACATTAAAAGACATTGCAAGTAGAGCCCCATTGCAGTGAAACAGGCTTTCCATTGGTCTTTGCCTTTTCCATTCTCATCTTCGTTTCCCTCCATTGGCATTCCTTATTCGCATGCCACCATGGTACCATGCCACGCATGCCATATCATGATCAAACATGGGTGGCGTGATGCGATGGAGAACTCTTACTACTATGTTTAGTGGATGCATGTATGATTTTAAATTTATTCTGTCTACCCAATTATTTTAATAATTTTGAATTTATTCTGTCGGCTTCAATATTTTTAAAGCAATAGTTTTGATGCATTATTGTTTTGGATTAAAAATAAAAGTTTTGCTGCACTGATAATTCAAAAGAATAGTTTCACTACACTAATAAAATATTTTATATATTAAAATATTTATATTTTAAAATATTTTATTAGTGTAGTCAAGTTATTGTTTTTAATATGGACCTTAAAAAAAATGGTACAAACATTAAGAGTTTAGTTTAATGTTTTAGATTTTTTTCAATTTTTCTATAATAAAAATTAAAAGGTTTTTTAAAATCATTGGCTAAACATTTTTTATTCAAAGAATTGTAGAGTTTACAATTTGTCAAAAATTATAATAAATTTTTATAGCCATTTCTAATGCTATGATGGTGTGTAGTTTTAGGATGATTTTGAAATGAAAATGGTCTTTAATAGTTTGTTTTGGATATTTGTGTGGTATAATAATATGTGATGGAAGAATGATTTATTAGACATAATAGTGTTGATCAATTCTTATTGTTGAAGATAAGACTTTGTCAGGTAACCTAATTTTATTTTAGGTTATAGTTTATCTTGACATTTGATTAGTTATCTATACTTGTACCTTCTATAATATGTGCTTATATTTTCTATAAATTATAATGACTCACTTTATTATTGCATAGAAGATTAATATTCTATATATAAACTAAAATAGATATGAAACACATCTAGATATGTATACTAATTTATCTACAGCGTCAACAAATTATTTACTCCACATTTAAAATACATCACTATATCAATAATGTCAAAGTTTTATAGTTGAATAATTTTAATAAATCATTTACTCCATATTTTTAGTGCATCACTATATCAATAGTGCCAAAATTTTATAACCTACAATTTTAATAAATTACTTAATCCATATTTTAACTACATAACTATTGATATTTGTTGTGGAAATATATTATTTCAATAGTTTTATATCTTATGTTTATTTCCTATAATACATAACTTTTTGACAAGAATAGAAAATAATAATATGTAATTGATTTTTTTATTTAAATATTTAATATTAAAATCTATTTAAACTTTTAAAAATACATAAATAGATAAATAAATAGATGAAAAAAGACAAAAATATTTTATTTACATAAGAGTTATTTTATTGTACTTGAAAACTCTTTATTCACTACATGGACACATACTATTTTTTTTGTAATACCATAACTTTAAATCTTGTTTTTGAAAAGCTTTTTCATTTTAGTAATTGTTTAATTTTGTTTTTAGTGAAAAGTGTAGTAAATCTTATATAGTATTAATATATTTTAAAATATTGATTTTATTATATATTTAAGTAAATAAATGCTTTAACATTTAACCCAAAGAAATATTTAATAAATTAGTGTAAATTTTAGATTTCAATATAAACAAAATATTTAACCTATGATTATTATTTGGAAATGTGTTTGCAAGATGATAGTTTTAACATTCTTATGTTAAATATAATTCTTGTAAAAAAATTATTTAATAGATAAAAAGTAACATATAGGTTGGATGTGTTACTTTGTCCATTTTTCACAATATTCCTTTTGCCTATGAATCAAGTATTTGAACCTGTAATTTTCTTCAAAAAACATTCAAATACACAATCTTTGTTTTTAAAGTGAAATACAAATCAACTAAGTGAATTTTGAATTATTTCAAAAATGAGTTATTTATGGTAGGGAATGAAAGTAATTTGCAATTTAAAGTGTCATTAACAATTGTTTATAGAAGGGAATTCAATTAATTTGCAATTTAAACTATCATAGACACTTGTAAGGAATGGGTTGAAATGCAAAAATCTTAACTTTTGAGATAGAGAAAAATACAAATAACTAAGGTCTAAATTTTTCACCCTAGTATTTCTAAATTAATTTGCATATTAAAGTTTGGAATGATTAAAAATGAGTTATTTATAACAAGATATGTAATTGTTTTTGTAAAAAGATGGGTAAAAATTTATTAATTAAAAAACCACAAGTACAAAACTAGGAGGACAACCTCCCCTAGAAACAATAGAGGCCCAGAAAAAAACACCAACACTATGTATAACCATCCAATCCAGAACCAGAGGAACATCCCCAACCCCAAAGCCCCAAGCAGGGACCTCAGCTACCCATCCATATCCTCTGAAATCAACGTTTCCAAATTTTGAGCACCATCTTGGGACAATCGGTCCCAACCACTAACATTCCAATCTCCCACCTACTCTGAATCCCACTGAGCCAAGCAATCTACCACATAGTTCCATTCCCTAGTGATATGGACAAAAGAAATAAAGTACATCAAGTGACTCAACCAAAGAATCTATCTAACTACTGATGCCAATTGACATTGCCCACCAACCACCACTCACTCATTTAGCATATTAATCACAATATGGGAATCAGACTCACAGATAACCCTATGCCATCCCAAAGTGCAGCATTTTTACAAAGCATAGAGAATAGATAGAGCCTTCATAAAATTATTAGTTTTTTGCCCCCTATAGATAGAGAAAAATAAAACGACAACATCAAAGCTATCCTTTCCTAATTCCCCAATCCCAGTATGACCAGGATTCTCCTTGGAAGAGGTATCCATAGTATTCTTTAAAATGCCTAGAGGTAGAGGGAACCACTTTCCATCTCTTTGAACCTTACTCTTAGATTGGTTGATTTTCCTAGGCCAAGAATAGCATGAGCTTCCAACAACTAAACTCAAATTTTATGCCATATAATTCTCCAATGTCCAACTTATAAGAGAGATCACACTTAGTTGCTAGGGTCTCGTGAATCATACTAAGAATCTTCTACTACACCTACTGAACCTCTAACTTACTCCCCTAAAAAATCCTCTAATTCCTTTCTAGCCAAAGCTGCCACAAAATAAAAGAAGGACCAATATTCCAAGCCACTTGCTAAGAAGAAGCCTTAGCCAGGGGCCTGCCCAAACTTCTCCAAAAATCAAACAAAGAAGAAGAGTGAACACATGTCTGCTTCCAACCACCCCACCAAAGATGTCAAATCTCATAAGCCAAAGGACACTAAAAGAATAAATGAGTCAGACACTCCTCCCCACCATTGCAAAGGAAGCAAATTGAAGGACCCTAAAAACCCCTTCTCTGCAGGTTATCCCAAGTAAGGTAATGATTTTGAGCAACCAACGAAACGAAATAATTAGATTTTGGCCATCCAAATTTATTCCACACAAACATCCAAAGAGAGTCCATCTCCCCAAATTTATATGTGTCCAACACATGATATCTAGAGGCAACTGAATACACACCTTTTAAATTAGGACTCTAGGCAAGGGAATCTCTCTTCCCTAAAGAACTACAAACCGTACCATCAAGAATCTTAGCTAACTCCTCCAGAACAACCAGTAACCCCTCAATAGCCAATCAGACAAAGCTTTCCATTTACAAATCTCCACTTGACCCACATGCTGAACCAATTTGAAATGCTCCACTCGACACCACCCCACGTCAAGAAAGATGTCCCACAAGGATTGTAAATGAGGTTACATAAACAAGATAGGTGGGTTCCCATCCCAAGAATCATACCAAAACAGGGCCTCAGACCCCCTATTACAAATCCAAAACAGCCCTTGCTTAATTAAATTGGCTCCTCTTTTAAGAGTACTCCATATCATAGATCCCTTACCAGAGAGGTAGATTCTTGGAACATCAACATTTTCCATCCCCCTTAAATATTTATAGTTAAGAATCCTAGCCCAATCTTGATCCTAACAAGTACATCACCTCCAATAGAATTTAGCAGCCAAAGCATGACCAGTAGATTAGCCTGTCGAAGACTAAGACCCTCTACTTGTTTTGGCGTACAAACAAAATCAACTTTATGAGACTCCACTTAGAAGACTTCAAATTAATGGCCCATAGTAATTGTCTGGAAAAAGATTCAATTTTGTTAATAAAGCTAGAGGGAGCCCCTTAAACAAAGAACCAATAAATGGGAAGAGATTGAATCATAGACTTTAATAAAGTCACTCTCCCAGCTAAGGACAATCATCTGCAAGTCCTTGATGAGTAACCCACTTCTGAAACTTGTCTAAAATATCCTACCAAAATCCCCTAGACAAGGAGCCAACATTGATGGGGATACCTAGATAAAAAGGAGGAAGGGCCTCAATCTAGAATCTAATAATCCATGCAATCATGTTCTAAATTAGACGAGGAGTATTAAAGAAGAAGATGGAGGACTTGTCTTCATTAACCCTCTAATTTAAAGCAGCCATCTAAGTATCCATATCTTTCCTAAAGTTAATCACCTCATTGACTTTAGCTAAACCCATCAAAGTCATGTCATCAACAAATTGTAAATGAGAGTGAGGAGGCAACCTGTTTTCCCAAGTCCAACCATGAATCAACCCTTGACCCACATGATATTCTATGAGTCTTCCCAATCCCTCAGCCAATAGGATAAATAGGTATGGCGACAGAGGGTCCCCCTGCCTAACACCCCTAGTAGCACCAAACAATATAGTAGGCTCACTGTTGATAAGAATAGAGAAATAAGTCGATGTAACACACCTCATAACCCAATCAACCCAATCATTCCCAAAACCAAACACCAATAGGAATTTATGAAGGAAAGTCCATTTGACTCTTATGAACATTGCTTTCTCCTTGGAAAATGCCATGGAATGAATAACCTCCATTTCCACAACAACCCCATTAAGAATTTGCCTTCGAGCCACAAATCCACTCTTCTCCTCTAAGATTAGCCTATTAAGCCAAGGTTTAAGACTTTCAACAATCAGCTTCCTGATAATCTCATAAAAAGCATTACACAAGGCCACTGGTCTAAAGCAATTCAATAAGTTGGCTCCAACAGTCTTAGGAATGAGAACCAGGAAAGTAGAATTCAAAGCTTTCAACATCTGCTTACTCCTCTGAGACTCTCTAACCACCTCAAAAAGATCAGATTTGATAATCTCCCAAAATTCCTAAAAGAACTCAACCAAAAAGTCATCTGGCCTAAGGGCCTTCCCTTTTTTCTTCCAAAACACAACCCTCTCCAACTCAATCACAAATATGGGACTAAAGATAGCCTCATTCATCTCACTAGTCACCAAAGAAGGGATACACTCCAAAACCTTATTCTCTTCAACAAGATATGTAATTAATTTGCAATTTAAAGTGTCATTAATATTTGTAAGAAATGGGTGCATGTGGAAGTTGAAATAATATATTTCAACCTACAATTTTATTGAACGACATTCTATTACACAATATTCATTTTTCTAATATACAAATATTAACATTTGAGATAAATAAAAATACAAATCAACTAAGAAGGTATAAAATTTGAAAGGTGTCTAAGAAATTTATTACAAGTGTTAGTGATAGTTTAATTTACAAATTGGATTTATATTCCCATTGTTTATATTATCAATACACAAAATTATATTTATCTTCCCAATATTGTATAATAGAATGTTGAAGAAAATTGCAGCTTGAAAACGCAATATGTATTTCAACCTATACGTTTTTAGTTCATGATTTGTAAAATATTTTTTTTATTTATGAATTTATTTGCTTTAGAATTTGTTTTATTTGAAAATTTGGGATTTAGACATTGAAAAATGCCCATTATGTAAATGAATGCTGGTGAAGAAAATTACAAGTTGAAAAATGCAATGTGTATTTCAACCTACAAATGTTTAGTTTATGATTTGTAAGATGTATTTAAAATTTATGACCTTCTTATTTGATTAATAATTTATTGTATTTGAAATTTTGGGATTAAGACAATGAGAAAATGAATATTGATTGAATGTTGGTCAAAAAAATAGTAGGTTAAAAAACACAATGTATATTTCAACATACTCTTGTCTAGATTATGATTTGTAAGATATAGTTCAAATTTCTAACCTTCTTAGGTCATTTATAATTTATTGAGTTTCAATTTTTTTTACCTTTTTCAATTCATTCATTATTTTTTGTGTTTCCACTATTATGATTCCTTAAGTAAAATGTAGGTTGAAAAAACAATGTGTATTTAACCTACACATATTTAGTTCATGATTTGTAAAATCTCCTTCAAATTTCTAACCTTCTTAGGTGATTCATATTTTTTTAAAATGTTGAGATTCATCCAATAGAAAAGAGAATATTGTGTAAGTGAATGTTGGTGAAGAAAATTGTAGGTTGGAAAACAAAATGTGTATTTAAACCTGCACATATTTAATTGATGATTTGTAGGATAGCTTTCAAATTTATGACTATTTTATTGACTCATAATTTTTTTTGAAATGTTGGGATCCATTAATTATTAAAGTGAATATTGTGTAATTGAATGTTGGTGAAGAAATTTATAGGTTGAAAAACATAATTTGGAAGACATCTTACAAATTTGAAAGTCATTTATGAATCATTCAAATTTAAAAATTATTAGTTGAAAAACATGATTACACAATATTCATTTTCCCAATGTTTGAATCATTCAAATTTGGAAAATGAATATTGTTGTAATTTAAAAATTAAAACATATGAAAGACGTTTGAAAACTTATTATATTTGAAATTTTGGGATTCATACATTAGGAAAATTGAATATTTTGTAATTTGAAAGACATTTATGAATCATTAAAATTTGAAAACTGGAGATTGAAAAATACAACTTGAAAGACATCTTACAAATCATAAGCTAAATTTGTAAGATGTCCTTTAAATTTATAACCCTTTTAGGTCATTCATAATTTGTGAGATTTTCTAACATTAGTCCCTGTTCTTTGTCTATCGTTGGATCTCATGACATTTTTTAGGGGATTTATGTACTAATACCCCTTCAAAATGAAAAACATAAAATTAAAATGTCCCTTGTAGAATTTTGTGTCCATGAGATTGAAGCTCATCTACTCCTATCATGATGGGATACCTTATTGACCATGTCACTCTAATATTCTCCAAAATCCACACCTAGATCAATGTGTAGGTAATTAGAGTCTATGTCTTGTGCTACACATACTCGAGCTATGTGTGATATAAATAGAATATAATGAAATAACATAACCCAAGGAAATAAATCTCATATGAACAAAATAATTATTAGAAATAAAAGTTGCAAATGGGTGCAAGTTCTCTAGTTGAAATACACATTATGTATTTCAACCTATAATATACACAATTTGTGGGAAGTTGCAACTAATATTGCCTTATTAGGCATTAGAAAATAATATTCAAGTTGTTAGACATTTCTCTTCCCCATAATGAGTTGTTTATAGTAGCAAACATAATAAATTTGCAATTTAAAGTGTCATAACAATTGTTTATTGAAAGGAATACAATTAATTTGGAATTAAATGGTCACAGACACTTGTAAAACATGGGTGCATTTGCAGGTTCAAATACACAATGTAAATTTCAGATTACAAATTTCATCATCAACATTCTATTACATAATATTCATTTTTAAATCTACGAATCCTAACATTTGAGATAGAAAAATATGATTTAGCTATGAAGGTTTGACATTTGAAAGAAATCTTAGGAATTTATTACAAGTGTGTATTTCATATTGAAAAATAACGAGTGTATTTCAACATGCATGTTGAAAAATATAGTGTGAATTGCATGTTAAAAATACAGTATGTATTTCAACATGCAATTTTCAATACAAATCATTGTTTTTATTATTATTATTTTTATTTGAAAATGGATGCAACTATCTACAATTGTGAAGATAGTTGTGATATAATTAGGTTTGAGAACCTTGTGAATTGCATGTTGGAAAACATAGTGTGTATAAATCAACATGCAATTTTATTTACAAATCATTATTCATTATTGCTATTGTTATTTGAAAAGAGACTACAATTATCTTCACTTGTGAATAAAGTAGTGGTATAATCGGTATGAGAACCTTGTGAATTACATGTTGAGAAACACAATGTGTATTTCAACATGTAAATTTGTGTATAAATCATTGTCAATATTGTTGTTGCAAATTGAAAAATGAACCTAGTTATCTAGAGTTATGAATATAGTTGTTACACTACTAACTGGGTTTGAAAATCTTGTGAATTACATGTTGAAAAATATAGTGTTTATTTCAAAATGCAATTTTGTGTACAAATCATTGTTGCTATTGCTATTGTAAATTAAAAAATAAATGTATTTATCTACATTTATGGTATAATCAGCTATGAGAACCTTGTGAATTGCATGTTGAAAAATAGTGCATATTTCAACATACAAATTTGTGTATAGATCATTGTTACTATCATTGTTGTTATTCATAATCAATACCTAGCTATAAAATTGTATGAATTGAGGTGATGCTCTGTTCTATCATTTCCTACTTATGTTCCTAACTTTATGTTTCTAAAAGATTTTCCTTATTTGTTTGAACGTGAATCGTTGACCAAAAAAAATGAAAACCCCATGATCATATTCTTATTCTTATTTAAAATAAACTTATGTAATATTTCACCCTATCAGCTACTTTGTTGTACATAAATTTCATGCAGCTGCTAGTATATATCATTGTGATACAATGCCTTACCTAATAATATTAGTGCTCGAATAGTAATAAGGGGCCACTCAAATTTGTGTGAGACCCCTGCTAATCCTTACTTGGGGACACTACTTGACTCAACATTATAAACCATAGTTAATCTTGAGCAATGCATTATTACTGAATAAAATTGAAGGTTGAATCTTCCTTTATAAATCTTAGCATTACATAAGGGTACAAAACACGGTCCTTTGAGTTATTGTTGATTGACATTTTTGAGAAATTCATTCCTATTTGAATGTGAGAATAGACTATTTGACAATAACATCTACTTGGGGGTTATGATAATGAAACTTAGAAATCTAATTTGGTAGAGGTGTATGCTATACTGTTATCTATTTTAAAGAGATTTAAATTTGACGAGGATTAGTTGGAAAGCTTGTTAGACCTCTCATAGGGATGAAGATAAATGATGATGACATATTATAGCATCTTTTATGATTCTTTATTTTACTAGGTGAAAGCATAATAGCATGTTCCACTTTTCAACATTTATGGGCCACCAAAATTTACATTTTTCAACATTCAACACATTGTGTCAATTATACCAAACACATAATCAAGAATTTAAGGATGATGTAAAGTAACAAGTTATGAGATTTTCTATGTAGATTCAATTGATAATTTTTCTATATTTTTTTAAAAATAATTTCTATCTTTCTTTATTTTTTATTGAGTGACATTTTACCATAATGCATAACTTTCACTACAAATAAAATCTTTTCACGATTTCTTGGAATTAGACCATTAACTCCAATATCTAGTGCTTGAGTATTTGGTGGTTTTTTTATTAACTTTATTATTTATTATTTATTTTTTAGTTGGTACTAATAAAATTTCAAACCTATATTTTATCATAATGCATTTCTCTTAGTATATGTATCAAAATTATTATTATTTGCATTGAGACAAAGACATCAATGTGGAGTGTACTCTATTTTTGAGATTTTTTGATATAGAACTAGTATCATGAATAGAGGTCATTATATTCGGTAATGAACCTACGTTGATTAAAAAATTAAAAAATATAATATTAAAAAAATCATAATGCGTATATTTTTTTGGAAAGCTAACACTGAGGTATGTTCAAATGACTTCATTTGACCTCTCAGAAGGTCAGGTGAATTGAATTTTTTGTCAATATTTCTATAGGAGCATAGAAGACTCCGCTAGAGAAAGGTAAGTTAGATCTAAGCCTAGGGGATTTTATCTAAGGGGATTTGATCTAAATCCCCTAGTTTTAGATTGAACCCCTCATGCATTTTCAATAAAAATGTGATTAAAAAATAGGGTTAGTCCAAAATGCATCTAGAAGTTGGACATACTATTGTGCTTCAACCCTACTATGATATGTTTTTGAGGATGCCTAAATGTATATCAAATTATGAGATCATTGAATCTGTTAGCGTTACTACATTGTTCAGTTGGTGTTGGTTATGCGGTTCATTCAGTTTCTCTCAGTTTGTTGTAACTGTAATGCATTGTAACTATCAACTCTGTCTGCATATATACATGATGTATCTCCACTTTAGGAGACAAGCATGAATAAAACTATTTTACTTTGCTTTATTTGGTATCAGAGCAGCCATAGAGGATAGGAGTGCAGCAAGTGCAATGTGAAGCAATACTCCTCCTGCGTGGAAGAAGGCACCCAAAGAAACCAGATGGAGTTCTGTTGAGTTGCAAGGAGAAAACATCCACGGTGCAGGGAGAAGAGCAAAGCGGTTGGCAGGGAGGCAAAGCCATTGTTAGACCCGAATCTACAAACATTTCCCAAGGCACGTCTCTCAAGCATCAGATCTCTCACAAGAGCAATTTGATGGGTCTGTTGAATGGATCAGAATACGTGAAGATCATGAAGGAAGTTGACGTATTGTTTCTGTAAGTTACGGTATTATTTTGCAGGCTGGGGGTTGAATGCATAGTTTCTATTCTCACTTGATTACTATTCTCAATTGAAGATATATGGTTGGGTATATAGAGGAGATTATTCATCCATCACCAGATTCAATTGAATGCCATACTAGCTATTCAAAACGGTCTACTCCATTTATTAGAAGGTGTTGCTCAATAGCTTGCCTTAGTAAGATAGAAGGCGATCAAGTTCTGCTGAGGTGTGCAGGAAACAACCTTGGAAGGAAGCATCGAGTTTGAAGGCCTTTGTAGGTAGATTGAAGACATTTGTACTCTCTACTGTAGTGGTTATTGTCTGGACTGAAGTTTCTCTGTCCAAGCCATTTGTAGCACTCTCCATAAGGCACCTAAAAGAGGAAGACATAGTCTGCAAAACCCGGCAATCAAAGAAAAGTGGATGCCATTATCATCTCAAATTGGTATGTATTGAAGTGTGTATGAAATGCAAATTTTTTAAGCAAATATATTTAAGTCTGAGAAAGAAGTCAATCTTTTGAGTATTATCTAAAATGGAGATCCCATTAGACAAGTATTCTGGTTCCAATTTTCATACTTGGAGAATGAAAATTCAAATGCAACTAATGAATAAAAATTTATAGGCAATAGTAAGTGGAAAAGAAAAAGCACCTACAGATGCAAATAAGTTATTAGATTGGAGTAGTAGAGATGATAAAGCCAAGGCTATAATTGGTCTTGCTCTTTTGGACACTGAATTGCACCATATTGATTTGGATAAATCATCAGCCAAAATTTGGGATAATCTAAATAAATTGTTTGGAGCAAAAGCTGTTAATGCAAAATTTTCTCTAAAACTTCAATTATTTCGATTTAAGATGGAAGATGGAATCACAATGTCAAATCATATAAGTAACTTGCAGTCTCTCATTAGACAGCTAGCAGAGGTTAAGGTTACAGTAGATGATGATGATGCTAGGGCCATCCTATTAAATAGCTTGCCTTCAAAATACAACAATGTTGTTTTTACTCTCAGTCAAATATCTTCACAAACTCTAGAAGGTATGATTTCTGCTCTTCTATCAGAAGAGAAGAGAACAACAGAAGATTTAGAAGATGATCCTCCAGAGAAAGCATTATGTTCAAGAAACAATTACAAGAGATCAGAGAGAATCAAATGTTTTTATTGTAAGAAAAATGGTCACATAGCTTGGGATTGTAGAACTCGAGCGAGTGATGTTCTTAAAGGAAAGCTCAAAAATGAAGGAAATCTTGCTTGCATTGAAGATGATAAGGATCCACCATATATTGAGGATGAGGATCCACCAGATGGTGCTATTAATTTCTGTGGATATGACCTTTAAGCAAGGTCATATTGGAGGCAGGCGGCATCGGAGGATGGAGGATTTTCTATCATCTCAAGTTAGCTTCTCACTTTGAGATGATGCTTTGCATGAGAAGCATTTTTGGTTTTGGTTGGTTTGTTTTTTTCTTTGTTGATGCTGACAGAGCTGACAGATTTGAAGAATGTATGTTTTGTGAAGATTTTGTTTTGGAGATAGGTTTGGGGTTTGGTGTTGAGCTCAATATGGATTGTTGTCCAGCGAGCTTCAAAGAGTATATGATCTTGAATTATACCCTTTCACGGTCACTAGACAACATGGCAGAGATCTGTCGTATCTCTTAGGGGCCATTGTCGAATAATTCAAGACTCTATGATTTGAGAGCTTGGGACTAAAGAGCTCAAGAACACAGCTCGAAGCGATGCCTTTCCGAGGGTAGACGAGACAGCATGATGGAGCCTCACTTGGTTCAGGATTTGTTCTTTGGGAGAAGATCTTCTACAAAATATGTATTCATATTGTGTAATCAGCTTTGTTGAGTTTTTTTAGCATTCAGGGGGGATACCTTGGTACTATTGCAGGAACAATGTAATAAGGGGGGAATGTTAGCGTTACTACATTGTTCAGTTGGTGTTGGTTATGCGGTTCATTCAGTTTCTCTCAGTTTGTTGTAACTGTAATGCATTGTAACTATCAACTCTGTCCGCATATATACATGATGTATCTCCACTTTAAGAGACAAGCATGAATAAAACTATTTTACTTTGCTTTAGAATCATGTTGTATGTAGTATTTACTCTTACATATACATGCTTTATTAATAAATGGAATTGTGTTTAAGTTCCTTTACGAATTGTCTCTAAAGGTATTGTACTATACCTCTTTTCATTATCTTAGTTGTAGTTATTGAACAATCTTGGTGCCAAGTTATTATTGACATGGATCTACACAAGATTGGACTTTGTGGAAAGGAACAATTTATTGTAGATAAGTTAAAATAAAAATTACTGATTCTTAACCATTACAAATAGTATTAGTTAGATTAGATCATGTGTTGGTATGTAAAGGAATTGTTGTAAAGCCATGATGATCATGTGAAAGAATTGCCATGCTTTGTAGGATTGTAAGGTCTTTGAACTACTTAATAATGTCTTTTGAGATTGACTTGATGGACCAAATCTAGACACTTAAACTTTATACACAATCCAAAAACTTAAACTTTATACATGAAGTATAAGTTATGGCCCAAACTCAAGACATTTGTAATGAAATAAATTGCACAATGGAAGAAAATGATATGAAATATTTTGCAAATACTTGATAATAACTGAGAATAATAGGCCACTTCAAGGGGACAACCTCCAAATATCTCTAATGAGAACACACTTCATAATATGATGATGAAATAAGACTCACATCCTCCTATATATACCTAATTATGCTTAGGTTGAATAGACACACCCCTATATAAGACCTAGTCTGACCTATCTAACTAAATAATAATATAATAATGATAACATGACTTAATTAGGAGTTAAGATAGCCACAAGCTAACTATTCAGAACCCGATGTACACCAATATTAAGGGCGTAGCAACATTATTGTAATACAATGATAAAATTGTTTGAACTTCCTTAGATCCTATATTAATACAACACTTGTGAATGAAAACCAAGGAAAAATTTAGAAATTAATAGTCAAAAGTGAATGGTCAAATGAATATTAACATTATGCTTTAATAATCTCCAATTAATTGCTAGTCAGTCCTTATAATCCTATCTTATTGAATTGTTGAGATGAAATTAAAATAATATTTTGTTAAATAATTTCAATATTAAAGGTAGTATATTTTAAAAAAAAAGTTGTAAGAAAAATTATGCTCTAAAAGGAGCATTACAATTCAAGTTAGACCTTCAATTATTTTCAAATACCAACGGTTAAAATTAAGATAAATTGTCTTCATATTTTTGACATTGGTGATTTTAGATATGGTGTATTTTTAAGATCTAAATATTCTTGTTACACGTTTGATTATTCGAACCAAAAAGTACCCATACATTGTAGAAGGTGCAATGGATGGAAGAAGTCCTACCCCACCCAAGACTCTTGACTGACGGCAAAAGTTCCAAAGAGGGAAGCTAAATAAACCTTCTTGTTATGCATTGTCGAAAAGAAGTCCATCATGCTAACCAACCAAACAACACCAAAAATCCTTCTCAATTGAGCAAGTAGAAATATGATGGGAATGGATTCAAGTAACTTCATTTTATTTCATAACTCAACTAATATGAACAAGACCTTCTAGCTTGAACATCAAACCTAAACTTGACTCTCCATCTTACCCTTACAAGGTGATAAGATTAAAAGAAAAAAGCAAAGATTGTAAAACTAAGAACTAACACATGAAAAAATTCGAAGTTGTGTGACTTAAAAGAAATAAAACATGAAGCACACCTTATTCTAGCATGTTTAGTATACAATTTCATATTAATTGTGACTAGGCACACACATGTGTGATCATATACTAGTTTATGAAACCCTAAATCAAGACAACTAAATAAAACTTGGGGATTCTATACACGAATTGAAACAACTATCTAGAAAATAAAACAATAACCTTGATTAACTAAGATTGGTTTGATTAGATGTTAATAATTCTTTCTTATCTAGATTTAACAATTCAATTAAGAGGAGTTGAATGATAAGAGGATAAATAAAGTTGACCTTGACAACTCTAAACTTGTTAAAGGATGTTAAATATCATTATCATTATCATTATAACCATTTTTTAAGGCAAATTTGTAACTCTAATTTTCAAAGGATTGTCTTTATAACTCCCCTCCTGTCTGAATAAATTTAAACCATCTAAAACAAGACAAAACGAGGCTTAAGTTTCGCTGACCTCTCATTGCCCCATCACTCAATACAAATCAATCCTTCCACCAAGCCAACCCATTATAACCATTATCACCATCTTAAGAAAATGAAAACAATATGAATACCTTAATTTCTACTATGTTCAGACATAAAAATCTTATCATAAAGATTTTTTAGTTTTCTTTCTATTGGTTGTATTTTTTCCCCTGATTTAAGGTGAATAAAAAGAAGAAAAAGAAAACATAAAAGTTACAAATATCTTTTTCTAAAAAGTTATATATACGAATGAAAATGATGATCAATATCTGTAGTTAGCTTAACATAGAAATCAAAGACAAATTAAATGGTGTAGCTGAATGACACATTGCGCCTAAGGAGTATTACAGTGGTCTTCATCTCCGCCTATAATGATAGGCTGAAAAAAGAACTAGCAAATGCAATGTTATCCATGAAGGCAAGGACAGAGAGACCTTTTCTATTTCCATTCAGTTGTGGAGCCTATAAAGTACCAGCATCAATGTCGCATATTCATCCCTATCTCAGAAAACCTTCCCACCAGATAAAAATCTCAGAGAGAAAACTCTGGTACACAATGTAGTTTTGCACAGAGACCCTGTCACATAAACTATGGTTTTGCCAAGTGAAATCCAATTTTGTACACTTTTAAAGCTTTTATAGAGCATACCAGTAACTTATTAAGTAGATATTATGGACCATCATCGCCATCTTTAATCAAGTTGCAGATGTCAGAACATTCAGTCAGACTGCCAGCACAAAAAATTACACAGACTTACAAATAAGGCCTTATAGATTTTGCAATTACAGATCTAAAAAAAAAAACATAACATTTCAATCCCCCCTAGAAAAATACTGTTTAGAGCAGAAAATAGGATACCATACCAGTATTGTTGAGTCCTCAAACCATCTTCGAAAACAAGAAGAGGTCTGCATTTTCCAAAATTTCAAAGAATTGTGTGAAGGCTATGCACCTTCTGATATTGAGGGGGCCTTCACCAGGAGAACCAGCGCCGCCTCTGATACAAGTGACCACACACTTGAGTGTACATGACTCTGCTTTCCGTGATTTTGGTTTTTGGATCCTCGGACCTTTGTCTGCACGTGCAATTTAGGATTCAAAATTAGAAAAACCCACTTGGATAGGGCTGAAATCATCCCAATATGAAAGCATATAATTCACAGTACATGCCTGATAGAGTCTTCATGTGGGATGTCTGAAAACGCATCTTCTGAGATAGAGGAGACAGAATTAACATTGGTGGCAATTATAACGGCTACAAGTCAAAAAGGCGCCGTTTAATTCATAGGCGGCTAAAAAACCGATTCAAATTTTTTTGAATTTGACCACGGCAATTTTGTATGCCGTCTGATAGGTATGGTATGATGGCTTCGAGATGCCATAGGTAATAGTAGCTGCCAATGGAACTGAAATGAGAATGGAAACAGAAAAGATAGAAAGAAGGAAAAAAAAAAAAAATTTAAAGTCAAAGTGCCATGCAAACGAATTTCACAACTCACGGGTTATTTACACGTAGGGTGGACTTAGGGTGGATAGAGTGGTGTGAGATCAACCCATGCTTAATGATACACATGGCAGCACCAGAGTAAACATGAGTCGCCCAGATCCTATGTACCCATCTTAAAATGGCGTGGTATTGTAGTCAATGTACTGATTATTTACGTGTGAGATCCACTCCTACCATAAACAATCAATATATTGAATTCAATACACCAACACTTTAAACTCTCCAGACCCTGTGTATATATCACACTTGAAATAAGTAGTCAATTACATTTTGTGCAGCGGATGGGTTCAGAAGGACCTCGAAGTAAACCTTTTTTGAAATCGGGATCAAGGCTGTGAGCTAAATTGAGCTCATTGATCATTTTAAATCTAGATTAAGAGTATATATACTCTGGTTTAGACATATGGTGAACTCTGGAAGCGGATATATGGCAAGCTCTGGGGACGATAAATGGCAACCAGTATTTAACTTTAAGGCAACATACTATATCTAGCGAACGTTAAAATCCTGGTATAAAGTAGAATTTATGCACATGAATGGGTCTAGAAAATAAATGGAGATTAGACTTGTCACATCACCGAAAGTCTGACAATTATTTTATAAATGGAAAATTTTTATCAAATAAATATTGAACGAGCACATCACCAGCTCAATACGTACGACACTGTGTGTATGCGTTCCAAGCTCTCTGGAATGAATCTGCATCCTACACATTTGGAAATTTTAGCAACTCACTGAACGCCAAATATTAAGCTTCTCTACAACGAAGCATGGGCAACATTTGTTAAATTTAAGTATACATGACACAAGTTATGTGGCGAGAGAGAAAAGATAGAAGAAATATGGAGCTACCCTATGGCACAGTTCGGCTGGTCCATGATATTTTCTTGGTCCGACTCTTCATGAAATCCATGAACATGGTACAGTTGCTGGATTCTGATATTAAGTTGAATTTTTTCTGGTCACAGGGGAATGTAATTGGAGATGTGGCTCCTACATTTCCAGGCCTAGCAAAGGTAGTTTTGGAGAAGGCAAATGTGCGGTTCATTCGGGATGGAAAATCCTACTATATATAGTAGTAGTACTCTATATGTAGTGTAGCAGTAAATAGAGTAGGGTTTTTCAAAACATCATCCACTTCAACAGTTACAGGTTAATTTTGGTCAATAAAAATAAGACAAATATTTATCACTTTTTATTATGATTGAGATGTAAAATTGCTATTGATTGTTTGACCATTGAAGTGGATGATATTTAAGTATAGTGGATAGAGTGGTTGGGTGACCTTTCCCACCAAAGGCGAGGAAGGTACTAGTAGAGATCCCTCAAACATACTTGACATGGAAAAAAATACTTCAATCAAGGACCGATAATCCATGAGACATGCACAAGCGTTTGGAACTTCCTTGATCAGATACAAATGTGTATCATCTTTTGAAAAGTGAAGGAGATAGGCATATTGTCTGGGCTCACTGTGGGACGTGTTTAGTAATCATGTTGTTATTGAATATTTTAAGACAAGATCCATTGTCAACTAAATTTCATTCAATGAATACTTTTCCATACTTCACCGTAATATGTAAACCTATTATTTATTTAAGTACCCTTTCAGGTGATTTTCTTTGTGGCCAATAGACTTTACCAAATTTATCACTAACACCGAGGAGTATTAGAACCAAATTAAGTTTTCTCCAAGGCATTTTGCATATCTCTATAAAAACATGATGCACATAGTAAGTCCCATATATGCATTTTAGCTTGAGTTTCTTCCAACTATTGAATAATATAAAACTACTCCACTTTAGACGTGATTTAAGGTGCAGAAGGTAAATTAAGTGTATAGGATGGTATAAATATGTGATGAATGCAAGGGCTTAATTTGTAAAGGAGATGTAGAAAAAATAAGATGAATCAAATCATTGCAAAACTCTACCACACAAGTATAATTAGAACTCACTAATCAACAATATGTCATCACCTTAGTGTTTATAAGTAGTTAGTAAGAATAATTTTACATTTAAGGAGCTATAACCATTATATTTATTATGTAAAAGTTCTTTGACTAAGACTCATAATATCATTGTGTTAAATGTAGTATAAGATAATGAAGTAGCAATGGACACAAGAGAAGCTAATAAATTATCATCAACGAATAAGCTATCATCATATAAATTGGAGTTGTATTCAAGGCTATCACAAGTATCCAATAGCATCAACATGAGATGTAGAAAAATGATCATCACTACACTCGATCATCTTTCAAGGTAGATGAATCTAAGGACATAGCCTGGCTCACATGACATGTAAGAGATGTATCATTAAAGCTTGTACATCGATGTCATGCATGGGTGAAGGTGGTGTAATATCACCAATAGTCATCACAATAGGTGTATTCCATGATAAATCCTTACCTAATGGATTCTCATCATTATCACAAGGCATATGATCATTATGGAGTGTATGGGTAAATGACATGATCATCTCTAATAGAAGGGTTTAAGCACTAACCAAATCAATGAAAGAGGAGAAGACAACATCGTAAAACAATACCTCCATCAAAACACATTTGCATCGAAAGCATAAAATGTCACCAATATCAAGGATGGATGTGTCATATGATGTGAAAGATATGAAAATATCAAAACCTAAGATAAATTTAGGTAAACCATATAAGGAACAAGATCTAGAAGTAGTCATAATGATAAAATATAGGAGGGAAAAGGGTAGGAAAAGAGATAAATCACTATGTATACCCAAACCCTAATCAAAGTACAAGCATATGTAAATCAAACCCTAGGATATTTAGAAATAGATGATAAATCAAAATTATATTTTATCTAGAAACCTTAAAATCAATCAAGGTATAGCCTTAAGGTCAAACCTTAGGGGTGTAAGAATGGATGAGTTGACAACAAATGTAAAGGAAAATAATGTTTCCCTAATGTGTTATCTAAATTAATTAATTAATGCAAATAATAAGTACATAGACTACTCTAGATAGTAGCGATGAAAGCATAAACACTAAAACATTAATTTCTAATTACATACAAGAAATGGAATGGATAAAGGTACTTATCTCTAGAAAATAAAGATGGAAGATGATTATGATGTAGCATTGAGATCATTATATCTTGAGATTAAATCAGTTCCTATCTATCTATACGTTGCATTAAAATTAGAATAAATATGTCAGTTTAACTATGTATCAAATCTATAGATCTGGGTCATTTCCACTAGTGTGGATCAATCATATGACATGTGGATATAACATGGGCAACTATGCACTCATGCTTCTTGATTCACTAAACTGCCTACTCTATGCTAACTATTAAGGACTAGCTGTGTTTAAAGATACCCAGGGGTACCACCAAATCACAAATATTTTATTTTATAGGTCTAACCCCTTGATAAGACTAGATTTATAGTTGTGGAAAGGATTAAGGAAAACAATCTTCAAACATGAAGATGCTCTACAATGATTATATATATTCTAATTCTTTTTACTACATCAATTCAAGTGTTTCTAGTATGCTTCAAGTGAATGATTGATCAAATGAATCTTGGATGTGTGTGCATAATGAATGTATATTGAATTCCTTTAAATACTAAGACATAGGAACAAATTGTGTGAAACATGTACTAAGTTAGTGTTGACCTATTTTTTTTGCCCCTTTGGCCAAAATTGTTCAACTCCCCAAAGCCTCTTAGGGTTTTGAATGAATCCCCTTGAATATTTTCATTTTTTTCCTTTCAAAATCCCAAGGTTTCATGATCATATTTCTACTTTATCTTATAATTCATCATTGACCGCCTATTCCCAGTGCCCGGTCGCTTAAGTTTTCACTTAAGCCTTTTTAAACCATAAAGTGACTGGCCCTGCCTTTTAATTTCCTTTGTTGTCAGGGAATTTTCATTTTCTAGAACTTGAGTCGGCGGGTTCGAAAGTTAGCAAACTGCCCAACTCCCTAACTTTTCTCAAGGCCTTTTCAAGCTTTTCATCAATGGTCTAAGCTTTTTATTTTCCTTTGATGTTGTAAAGTCACCAAAAATTGAAACTGAAGAACCTCGAGTCAAAGATTATGAATTTTTAAGAACCTGCAATTGGGCGACAACAAAGTGGCTAAGACATAACTTAACAAAACAAAAGGGAGGTCACGGGGTCACGAGGTTATGAAACTTTAGAACCTTGTGACTTACATTTAGAAAACTTAAAAGTGCCCAATATCACTGCTTCCTTTAACCTTTGTTTAAAAAAGAAATCTTTGTGGTCGCGGAGTCGGGGGTTTTCCTAACTTCCAAACTCCCGACTTATGGTTCAAAAGTTCCATAAGTCCCTGACTCACCCACCAACATGCTTACTGCTTCCTTCAACCTATAACTCAGTTCCATGTGGAAGTTTCCTGCTAGCCTACTGCCTACCTAAGATGACATCACTTCCTTCTGTAGGGCAGCAGAGAAAGGATAGATGTAAGGTACACCATGGTCTACAGTCGTGAGTATAGTGGGGTCATAGTTTTGAAGATGGACAGGTGGCGCTAGATCGGACTCTCTAGAAGGCCAAAAACAGATCTAGACCATTCCCCGCTAGCCTGAGGGCAATCTTTCCAAGATGTCAATTCCTTACGAGGTAGCGAGCAATGGCCATGTGGCTTCTCTTGAGCCGCCCATCTGGATCCTTCTATGAAGCCTATACAGAATCAAAAGGGGATTTCAGTGGTTATCAATCTAAAAGGCAAATCTCATCCACATCCTAGATTTGAAAGAAACTCCCAATCATTCTGAAGGCGGTAACATTACAGACTTAGCCAATAGGGTTTCATAGAACTTGATTATTCTAAGGATTCTTAGGCCAATAAGCACAGATTCAGTAGGTAAGGAACTTAAAGTGTTGTAAAAACTTGCCTCTCATATCTACTCAGCATTCAATTTCTACAAACCGGGGCCGATTGGGGTAGATGAAACAATGAATCTTTCCATGCCAAAGGATGAATGCAGATACAAGGTTGATTCACCATTAAACTGAATAAGGACTTTCTGCATTCCCTCATCAATGCGCTGGCCATTCTTTCATACAAGCAAGCTTTTTTTAGGCCTGACAAGGGTATGGGTTCTGCCTTAGTTACAGGGGATTTCTAAGTAGATTTAATACAGCATGGTCAAATGTCACTTCCATTAACTCCTTTTCTCACCATGGCTGCTACAGTGGTAAAAAAATGCTATATATACATGTCTCAAAGATGTATTTGTTGTTGTCTATTCTTCTGGGCTACTATAGGATAGAGAATCTTTGTAACCAAACCTCTGTAATGCAATTGCAAGAACAACTAGATTTGATGGACTGTGCTCTTCTGTTGAGCCTCTCATGTCTCTAGTCTTGTTCAATAATGAATGTAATTTTGATTATTTTGTGTCTATATTTCTTGCATTAGTCTCTCTTTTGTAATAGTTATTTGACCTCTATAATCAATATAAGCTGCTATTTTTGCCTCTCTCTTTTGATTTTAACACTGTGTCTAGTCTTTGGATTGGTTTGAGTTATGTATTGTGGATAAAATGTTCCCTTTCATTCCTCTACTTATCTGTTCTAGCCTCTGTTGAAATCAATTTAGTCTGTGCGAGTCCTTGCAGTTGTGAGATTATTACTATGTCGATTCGATTGCAACCAAACACATTAAATCTGGTGCATCACCTTTATTTCCTTTTAGTTTCCTTCTAACCCTTTTCCTCTGCAAGCATTAGCACTAGGTTTAGATAAATTTCTTTGAGCTTTAGGCTTAGAATGAGGAACCCGCCTTCTCCAGATGTTTGATCTCAACTTGCAAGGTCCCACACCTTGAGATCATTCCCATTGTGTCATTAGAATGCTTGGACCCTCTCGAAGTTGAGTGCAATTCTATGTGATAATAGTTACTGGCATGCTCGGTGGGACCACTCTACTTTGAGTAAGAGCTGGACTAAGGATTTGGTGTCACTCTTGGTCTACATGCTGTTGTGAAAGCATCAACAGACACCTGACAACTCTACTGATCCAGTCCCTTCATTAGCATTCGACATTTCATGCCTGTAGTGCAGATAAGGTCTTCTTCTAGAGGTAATTTACAAATTTTTGAACTCTCCATTGCTGATAGAAGAAGAAGAACAATATTGTCTAGGTCCCCTATGAGGACAAATAGAAATAATCTTCCAATTAATACAAATAGAGAACCCTTTAGAACTAACACAATATGATGACATTCCTACATCAGCCTTAAAGGCTATACCATTTTTCAACAATGAGAACTCTACCACCCCTGCTGAGCACATACAAGATGTCACCAGTGTTTGTTCAGTCCACCATGTCACTGTTGACAACGTGGTTGTGAGATTGCTGGCATCTTCTTTCAAGGGTAAGGCCTTGTAAGGGTATAGAGGTCTCCAACCTAATTTAATCCATAACTGGGATGATTTGGGCACCAAGTTGTGTCAACACTTTGAAGATAGAAGTGATCATTTGTCACTTATGGAGTAGTTGGCCTTAATGAAGAGAGCTCCACATGAGTACATGGTAGATTTCAACTACCATTTTCAAAAGACATGGGACAAGATTCCTCTGCTAGTGAAGCCCTCTCTGAACACTGCATTTATATACTATTTGAGGTCTCTAAATCTTGATATTGATGTCATGATTTAGTCCATGGGTGGAGTTGTCTTGCCTGATGCCTATGATACATCCATTAGATTAGGAAATTGTCTAATTCAGGTAGGAAAGATTGGTCCAAGGCCACCTATGCCTTTATTTCCAGAAGCACCTATCATGCAACCTACTTCCATTTCTCCAATTCCCACTATAGTCAACCCTATTCCTTCTCTAGCTTCACCTATACTCGAACAATTGGAAGAGAGTAATGCTCTGGTGAGAAAGTTGAGAAATGAGTTGACATTGACAAGGAGGCAAAATACACAACCTAATAGGCCATATCAATAGCCTAATCAGCCCTATCAGTCATACAATCAAGGCTATCAATAAAATAGGCCTCCATACCAAGGCAATGTACAGAGACTAGGGAAGCCAAGCTACATCAGACCACTCAATACTATTAACCCTAACGCAGCTAGCACTTCACGGCCTCTTGTGCCAATCCAGAACAATCTAGCCCAAGATAGTGACTAGTGTTACCCTTACAATCAACCACATGTCCAAAATCTATGTCAAAGTGCACATTTCAGTCATGCTTTGACAGTGCAACAACATCCATCAAGTTCAAAACAACAGGTTAACATCAACCAAGGAGGAGTTGAAAGTCAAGAACAGATGTAAAACAATGCAACCCTAATGAATTGGACTCATGATGATCATTGTTGTGTTAATCAAAGAGCTAGCCCGGTTGCATTCAATACAAGATCAAAGAGAAGAGCTGTTGAAGACACACCAGTGTCTACAATCATCCATGCACCTGTCCCTAATGCAACTCCAACAGTTACAACTAAAGAGAAGGTACCTGATGTCCCTTCAAAGCAAGCAGATCCAACTGTTGGTAAGGCTGATTTAGTCCCAACAGTGAAACCATGTGAAGAATATCAAAAGAAAAGTGACTCCATAGTCACTAAAACATTTCAAAAGGGTAGCCAAACAACTTTCAACATAGTGGAGCCGATGAAGAAAAGAAATATAGGTTTTAGCATGTGGGATGCATTGTTGATTCCATCTCAAAGGAACCTTCTCCAGGAAGCCCTAACTGATTTCAGTTATTCTAGTGTGGAATTGGTAAGTGAAAGGACTGCTGCCCCAATCAATCTATGCTAGCCAAAGGAGGAAGTAAGTACAAGCAAAACCAGTAAACCTCCTCCATTTTATGTTTCCTTGATTACCGGTGACAAACTATTGCATAATTGTATGATAGATTCACGGGTAGGTACATCTGTCATGCATAAAACATTGTTGATAGGTTGGGTATTAATTATGAACCTGTGAACAAGGGTGTAGTTCAGTTAGATGGTACTATTGTCAAGACAGTAGGTGTTATTAAGGTTTAGAACTCACTTTGCATGCATGCCCTGGCTACTTTGTTTCACAAGATATATTTGTTATTGACCTCCCAGCATACTTTGGTATTTGTTTGTCTAGGGACTTCATTGCAAAGATAGGTGGGTATTTGTCTTCTAGCTGCTCCCACATGCTATTTAGAACTAGATATGGTACCAAAGTAACCATTAGGGATGAACCAATTGCCAATAACCATATAGAAACCTACTCTTTAAACCCTAACAACATGAATTGTACAGTCCATGACTTTGAAGAGTAGGACAGCATTAGGCATGAGGCTGCCAGACCTGTGGATGAAATACTAGATAGCCTACTTAATGAGTGGGCTAATTATTTTCAATTTGACACTCCAAATCACATAGAGGAAACAAGGATGGGTACTTATTGTATCCATGAGGAGGATGTTGCTATCCCTAATCTTGAAAAGAAAAAATTAGATCTAAGTGGGATATGGCAAATGTATTTTGATGGCTCCAAAAGCAAAAATGGAGCAGGTGTTGGGGTTGTACTCATTTCACCCCAAAAAGAAAGTTATTTCTCTTCATTTAGATTGCAATTTAGCTATACTAACAATGTGGTTGAGTATGAAGCCTTGATTCAAGGCATACAACTAGCACAAAAAAGAGAAATAAAAGTGTTACAAGTATTTGGTGACAGTGAACTGGTTGTCCACCAAATCAGAAAGTTAAGTGCTTCAAAGAATGACTTGCTAAATTCATACAAATAGAGAGTATGGGACCTGATTGAAGACTTTGATGCCTTCAACATTCAGGCAGTCCCCAGACAAAAGAACCTCTATGTTAATAGGTTAGCTACGATTGGTGTCCAATTTGATATTCCTTTGAATGTCAAACAAGTCTCAGATCAGCATGTGAGAATTGTTGTCAGACCTACTGTGCCTGACAATGTGACAAGATGGCAAGTGTTTGATAGTGACTAGTAAATTGTGAATTTCTTGCAAGATGAGGCAGAGTTTACTGCCAAAAATTAGTCAAATTTGTAAGAAAAATATGTTGATCAGATCATCCAACTAAAGACCAACAAGTTGCCCAAAGAACTGATCACTTTAGAAAGCATATTTGGTATTGATGATCAGAAAAAGAAAGAAAAAATGAACATGACAGTCAAGAGATAGGACTATGAAGAGGTGGAGATTGCACAAGGAAGATTTCTCAAGCATGGCAAGGTATGTGAGCAAGCTCAAAGGCAAGGTTTTATTGAGCTTTGTAATGAATTTGATGATCTAATTACTTGGGATTATAGGGATTTAAAGTGCTTTGATCTTGGTTTAATCCAACATACTATTGACCTAGACCCCAATTCTAAGCTAGTCTGCCAAAAGCAAAGACTTGTGAATCCAAAAATTAAACCATTAATGAGAAAAGAGCTATCCAAGATTATAGAGGCTAAGATCATTTATCCCATTAAGTATTCCTCTTGGGTAGCCAACCTTGTTCCAATCAGGAAGAAGAATGGGGAAATCAGATTGTGTGTGGACTTTAGAGACTTGAATAAGGCCTCACTCAAAGACCACTATCCACTCCATTCCATGGAACAGATCCTACAAACAGTAGCAGGTGCTGAAAGGTTTTCACTCTTAGATGGCTACTCAGGCTACAATCAGATTCATGTGAAATAATCAGACTAGTATAAGACAGCCTTTACCACCAAGTGGGGTACTTTGGCTTATCAAAAGATCCCTTTTGGATTGACAAATGCTGGGGCAATTTTTTAAAGAACAATGGACTTGGCCTTCAAAGGCCTGATCAATGATATCATTCTAGTGTATCTTGATGATTTGATAGTATATTCCAAGCATGCAACTGACCATTTGGATAATTTAAGAAAAGTCTTTGAAAGATACAGGGAATTTGGGATATCATTAATCCTAAAAGTGTATATTTGTTGTCCCAGAAGGCAAGCTACTAGGACATGTGGTATCCAAGGATGGTTTAGCCATTGATCCAGAAAGAACAAGTGTCATTCTTACTCTTCCTCTTCCCAGCCATAAGAAAGGTCTACAAAGTTTTCTAGGAAAGATCAACTTTTTGAGAAGGTTCATACCTTTTTTTGCTTTAATAGCAAAACCCCTCACAACTATGCTAAAAAAGAATGCTGCTTTCATTTGCTCTAAGGAAGGTAGGGATAGTTTTGAAGTTGTCAAACAAGCTATTGCACAAGCCCCCACTCTGATAAATCCTAGTTATGAGAAAGATTTCATTTTGTATGCCTTTGGAGGCAAGGAGGGTATATCAGTTATTTTAACCCAATAGAGTGAAAAAAACTTGGAACAACCAATTGCTTTCTTTAGTCAACTTCTCAAAGAATATGAATTGAATTACAATTTCATAGAAAAACAAGTGTTTTCTATGGTAAAGGCACTAAAAAAGTTCAGGCATATGCTCTCTAACAGTAAAATTTAGTTGATGGTGAATCACCCTGGCATAAAGGAATTCCTGTTGAGTAGGGACATTAATGAAAAAAGGGTTGGGTAGATCACCAAGGTAATGGAATATGACATCAACATCAACATTACCAGACTAGTTTGTGGTAAAGGCCTATGTGAACAAATGGTAGCAGATGTCAAGGATAGAAGTGAAGCTGTATATGTTCAAGGGCATGTACAATCAATTGAGCCTCATACTCCCATTGACTGGTATCATGACATGTTCACGTTTCTGTAGTCAAGAAGATGTCCTAATGGATTGGATCAAGATAAAAGAAGGTATTTCAGACTCCAATCCATTCCTTATGTTATTATTGATGGTATATTATTTAGAAAATACATCAATGGAGTTCTTTTTAGATGCATTACACAAGATCAGACTTTTAGAGTCTTAGAAGAATTTCATAATGGCCCTGCTGGTGGCCATTATTCTCCTAGAACAACTGCAATGAAAATCATGAGGGCTGGTTATTACTGGCCTAGTTTATTCAGTGATGCACATAGATGGGTCAAAAAATGTAAAGAATGTGCATTATTTGCTGGGAAGCAGAGATTGGTAGCTCTTCCCCTTCATCCAGTCAAAATAGACCAGCCTTTTGTTCAATGGGGTTTAGACTTCATTAGATTAATTAATCCACCTTCTAGTGTAGGCCACAAGTGGATTCTCATAGCCACTAATTATTTCACTGGATGGATAGAGGAAGTTGCTTTAAGAGATGCCATAGAGGCATCTATTGTGGATTTCCTTGAGGGTATAGCTACAAGGTTTGGTGTGCCATCCACCATCATATCCAATAATGCCAAGGCATTTGTAGGCACAAAAGTCAGTAAATGGGAATTAAATTATGGGGTATACTTGAAAATGTCATCTAATTACTACCCACAAGGAAATGGCTTGGTTGAGTCCACCAATAAAATTTTGATCATAATCATCAAGAAAATAGTGGAGGATGATCAAAGAACTTGGCACTCCAAGTTAAAGACTGCACTTTGGGCTGAGAGAATCACTCCCAAAAGAGCCATAGGTAATTCCCTTTTCATGCTTGTATATGGAAGGGAAGCAAGGGTTCCATTATCATTAGAATTGCCTTCTCTTGAATTGGCACAACAGCTAGAATTAATGGAAAATTATGCCATGACAATCAGACTTGCAGAGTTGTTGGAACTTGAAGAGAAGAGAGATACTGCCATGAAGACCCTTGAAGATCATCAAGATTAGGTTAAGAGGACCTTTGACAGAAAATCTACTGATAGAGCATTCAATGAAGGGGATATAGTGTTGAAATGGGATGCAGATAGAGCCAAAGCTAGAAGACATTTAAAGTTTGATGCCATGTGGAGTGGCCCTTACATCATTATCAGCTGCAAGCAGGCCAATGCATATCAACTTTCCAGGCTGAGTGGAGAGGTTCTGCCAATCCCTGTAAATGGGATTCATCTTAAGCCTTTCTTTTAGCATGGTTGTGAGATCTTGTAAATAGGTTAGGTGTTTGCTTTCAATAAAGTACCCTTGCACAAGCTACATTGTCATGAGGAGAATGCAGACGTAGTTTCTTTTTATGGCCTTGTTTTTTGTGGCTTGGCCAGTTGTTCCAGGTCCTCCGTTCTTGTTGTAGTTCTTTGACCCCATGCCCAATGGATTGATAAGGCCTTTGGTTTCCATGTGTTTAGACATGAAAACACCCCTTCAGAAGTTGCCAAAATGTTGACCTTTTTTTTTTGCCCCTTTGGCCAAAATTGGACAACTCCCCAAGCCTCTTAGGGTTTTGAATGAATCCCCTTGAATATTTTCATATTTTTTCCTTTCAAAACCCTAAGGTTTCATGGTCATATTTCTACTTTATCTTATAATTCATCATTCGCCGCCTATTCTCGGTGCTCGGTCGCTTAAGTTTTCACTTAAGCCTTTTTAAACCATAAAGTGATCAGCCTCGCCTTTTATTTTCCTTTGTTGTTAGGGAATTTTCATTTTCTAGAACTTGAGTCAGCGGGTTTGAAAGTTAGTGAACCTCCTAACTCCTTGACTTGTCTCAAGGCCTTTTCAATCTTTTCATTGATGGTCTAAGCCTTTTATTTTCCTTTGTTGTCATGAAGACGCCAAAAATCTGAACTTAAGAACCTATGAATGGGTGACAACAAAGTGGCTAAGACATAACTTAACAAAAGGAAAGGGAGGTCATGGGGTCATGAGGTTATGAAACTTTAGAACCTTGCAACTTAGATTCTAAAAACTTAAAAGTGCCTGACTTCACTGCTTCCTTCAGCCTTTGTTTGAAAAAGAAATCTTTGCGGTCACGGAGTCAGGGGTTTTCCTAACTTCCTAACTCCCGACTTATGGTTCAAAAGTTCCATAAGTCCCCGACTCACTGACTAACATGCTCACTTCTTCCTTCAGCCTATAACGCAGTGCCACATGGTAGTTTTTCACTAACCTGCTACCTACCTAAGATGACGTCACTTCCTTCTGTGGGGTAGCAAGGAAAGGACAGTTGTAAGGTGCACCATGGTCTACAGTCGTGAGTATGGTGGGGTTGCAGTTTTGAAGATGGACATGTGGCGCTAGATTAGACTCTCCAGAAGGCCAAAAATAGATCTAGACCATTCCTCACAAGCCCGAGGGGAATCTTTCCAATATGTCAATTCCTTATGGGGTAGAAGGCGATGGCGACATGGCTCCTCCTGAGCCGCCCATCTGGATCCTTCTATGAAGCCCGTACAAAATCAAAAGGGGATTTTAGTGGCCATCGATCTAAAAGGTAAATCTCATCCATGGCCCAGATTTGAAAGAAACTCCCACTCATTCTAAAGGTGGTAAAATTACAGACTTGGCTAGCAGGGTTTCATAGAACCCAATTATTCTAAGGATTCCTAGGCCGATAAGCACATATTCAGTAGGTAAGGAACTTAAAGTGTTGTAAAAGCTTTCCCCTCATGTCTACTCAACATTCAATTTCTGTAGACCGGGGCCGATGGGGGTAGATAAAATAGTGAATCTTTTAATGCCAAAGGACGAATGCATATACAAGGTTGATTCACCATTAAAATGAATGAGGACTATCTGCATTCCCTCATCAATGTGCCAGTCATTCTTTCGTACAAGCAACCTTTTTTCGGGCCTGACAGGGGTATGGGTTCTGCCCTAGTTGCAGGGGGTTTTCTGAGCAGATTTAATGCAGCATGGTCGAATGTCACTTCCATTGACTCCTTTTCTCATCATGGCTTCTATAGTGGTAAAAAAATGCTATATATACTTGTCTCAAAGATGTATTCATTGTTGGCTATTCTTCTAGGCTACTATAGGATAGAGAATCTTTGTAACTAGACCTCTCTAATTGAATTGCAAGAACAACTAGATTTGATGGATTGTGCTCTTCTGTTGAGCCTCTCATGTCTCTAGTCTTGTTCAACAATGAATGTAATTGATTATTTCGTGTCTATATTTCTTGCATTATTCTCTCTTCTGTAATAGTTATTTGATCTCTATAATCAATATAAGTTGTTATTTTTGCCTCTCTTTTGACTTTAACACTGTGTCTACTCTTTGGATTGGTTTGAGTTATGTATTGTGGATAAAATGATCCCTTTTATTCCTCTACTTATCTGTCTTCGCCTCTATTGAAATCAATTTATTTTGTGTGAGTCCTTGTAGTTGTACAATTAGTACTATGTCGATTCAATTGCAGCCAAACACATTAAATCTGGTGCATCACCTTTATTTCCTTTCAGTTTCCTTCTAACCATTTTCCCCTACAAGCATTAGCACTAGGTTTAGATAAATTTCTTTGAGCTTTAGGCTTAGAATGAGGAACCAACCTTCTCTGGAGGTCTGATCTCAACTTGCAAGGTCCCACACCTTGAGATCATTCCCATTGTGTCACTAGGATGTTTGGACCCTCTCCAAGCTGGGTGCAATTCTATGTGATAACAGTTAGCTCATAGCATGAATAAAATGGGTGGGACTAAACAAAATTTAAATTTGAATTTTGAAAAAAATTGGTTATATTCATGGGTGCAAGATTGATATTGCACCTAACAAATTGACTTGAGACATGAAAGTAGTAACAAATTAACTTGAGACATGAAAGTAATAATCTGGAGGCAAGGAATGAATGTCTAGATATAGAGGGAAATAATGGGCATAATAAAAGTCAATTCAATATGTGGAGACATGTGTGTATATGTATACAAGGAATGAATGTCTAGATATAGAGGGAAATAATGGGCATAATAAAAGTCAATTCAATATGTGGAGACATGTGTGTATATGTATATAAGATGGTGTTGAGTATGGAAGAATGTGTAAATGTGCAATAATATAGGATAATTCACCCACCTTTTATACAAGAGTGCAATATTCATTAATATGTAATTGTATTAAATCATTCTATGAATATGAGCCCAAAGCTAAATGGAAATTGATATTAATATGTAATTTTCACCATTATAATACTATTTTAAAAATTTCTATATAATAATTTTCTATGATGTATGCCAATAATAATACAAAAAACATAATATTTCTAATAGCAAGGTCCCATGAGCTTGTTTAACTAAGTTTATTTAGCAATCATTGCTCAAATATTTTAGGAGCTATTTTTGGAGTTAATGGTTCCATGAATTTTATTTTTCTCCTTATTTTAAGTAGTTGTGAAATTCTAGTTCTATTTTACCATGTAAATTCTAAAAAACAAATATGCGAAAAAAAAGTAGGGAAGAAAATATGTAAAAAATGAGAGAATAAAATAATTACAAACATATGGTACATTTTTATTAAGCATTCACTACAACTTAATTCCAATTCCTAAATTGTTACAACTCCACAATAAAAAAAGTTTCTAAAACATTTTTTTGTGTTTAATAAAAATTTATATGAGACCACCTTTATTAAGAAACTTAGTTAAACAACCCCATAAAACTACTTTGTAACTCAATTAATATTTAAGAAAAGCATCTTTTGTTTTCGTAGTACCTCCTCCTTAGTACTGCAATGAGTTTTTTTTTTTAATCTATGATTAATCTATTTAAAATCAATCAAAACAAAGTATTATTTTTAGTTGAGCAAATTTTAATTTTTTCTAAGTCTACATGAGAAAATTTTTAAAAAAATTATTGAGAAAATAATTTATGTATGTTGTGATTAGCTCAAAATTTGAGTTCTTAAATACTATTTTGAGTAAAACAAATACATTAAAATCTAGAAGGGAAGGAAATATGGAATGGAATGAAGCAAAGAGCTAGCAATAATAACAAATTGACTTGTTTAATTAAATTCTCACTGACTAAATTCTTGCCAAAAATTTGATTATTAAATAATAATATTTTTTAATGTTAAACAAATAATATTTTTTTCTTTAAATCTATGCAAATGTTATAACAAAAATTTAATATTTATATTAATATAATATTCATATTAATGTAATTATTTAATTTTGATTCATTGTATATATTATTTATATATTTGATATTTTAAATATTAATGAAATAATATAATTAATTATATATTAATAATAGAATGTATATTAAATTATTGATTATAATGATGTAAATATTAATATATTATATTGTGTAATATTCATATTAATATTTAATGTTTATTCATTGTATATATTAATTATAAAATTCTTATTTTAAATATCAATATAATAATATAATTAATAATATTTATATTATTATATATAGTTGTCATATATATATATATATATATATATATATATATATATAATTATCATTATAATGTATTTATATTAATGTTATATTATAATAAAATAAAATATTGATATATATTTGTGTTACTGTGTATATATATATATTCTAGTTCTTTCTAGAAAACAAATAAAAGGTAGAAGAGTCATTAATTTTAAAATTAAAAAATTGAATACCACTAGGAGAATTAAGTGCAAACAAACAACAATAATAATTATTAGGTATCATTCATAGGTATGTGGTTCAACAATAGATAAAAAGTAGTGATGTGAGAAACAAAATTAGCATGTGAAAAGCATTGAAGAGCAACTAGCGGTCACATGAAAGCTTATCACTAGCTTAAAAACACCCCACACAAATGTCCTTGATACAATAATGTGTCAATTTACGAGGTGACATATTAAGTTATGGCCAAATTATTTTAAGCAAAGAAAAGGAAATTTTCTTATAATAAACAAGTTGTTTTGTTGATTTTATGTTTTTTTCGACAGATAAAATTTGGTAATTGTGATTTCTTAAAGCTAAATTTTAGTTGTAGTTAAATTGTAGAGGCATTGGCATGTCAAACTCGTGATGTTATTAGTTTTCTTGATCTTGTTGAAGTCCTCTTTTTCTTTGATAATTTTTTTTGTGCTCTACATTTTCTAATCTTGTACTTTTGTCTTCAAATAGTTCGGTTGTAGGGTTAATTAGTTTAGTTGCACATTTTGCCTAGCTATGACATGTGAAATATGTTTTGTTTTATGGAAAAGGCTACAAGTCTTCTCCTTCGTGTTAGTGTAGGAATATTAACACTATTACTTATTATTTAATTAAGTAATTATTTGTATATTCCTCACATGGTTTTAAGCCACTTGAGGTGGTTAGGTGTCCATTTGAAGAGTCCAATACAACTCTCCAAGCCACTTGTCGACACTCTTTTGCCACCACTCCTTGAGTGTTTGAGTCAACCCCTGAAGTGACTCAAATTCTCAACACTATGTGTACACCTCTTGTTCATTGTTTATCTATTGCAATCCACAATTGCTTTCACTCCATGTTGTAATCAACTATTGCTTAGTAGATCATGGCTTCTAATATGGTATCATAGCCAAACTAAGTTGCTGTTGGTTCTTCTTGGAGGTGTGAATCTCGTTTATGAGGGTTTACATCTTCTGGTTTGAATGCAGAGGAGAGGTACCACAGCTTAGGAGGTTGCCCTGCATTCCCCACTCAGTCCATACTCAGCAGGAATTTATGTGCGCCATCTGTCTTGGGTCTAGAGATTTGTGAGCTATGTCTCTGTAAGAAGACGGTGGTGTTGATGATTGTTTTGATGCAATCATAACAATAAGTTAAAATTCACATGACATGAACTGTAACTATACTTGAAAGACAAGAAGGAATCATTTGGTGATTCAACTAATCCCAAGTCTACAATGGTTCGGTTGGTCAAGTTCAGTTGGTCAATGTGAAGCTGTAATGTTCAAGGGGCCTTACGTAGTTTAGGTTTGTTCTGTGGTTTACTGGCCTAAGAATATGCAAAGAGGTCATAGATTTCAACATGTATTCTGTTCATTTGCATAAAGGTGATACTGTGTTGCAAGTTTCAGAGGGTTTTCTTGGATTTATTGCAGCTTTCTCCTTCATCTATTTATGAAAACTGTCTACTTATAGCTCTGTTATGCATACTTCTTCAAATTTGAGACAATTTCCTTTAGATTTCTGCGTTTTCAGCTAAATATTTCAGATGGGTTGGGAAAAGTTAGAGAGATCTAATCTACACTTCATCTAATCTACAAAAGGATCTAATTGTTTCTGTTATGCACTATGTAAATACCACAGTAGTTTGATCAAATCCACAGTAAAAACCCTAAATGTAAGTTCTGAGCATTTTCACAAACATACATTTAAAATTGCAAGCTCTCAAAGAAGATATTTCAAAATACAAAGAAGGGCAGGAGAACACTCAGAAGATAGATGTAGAACTCCAGATTCTATTGTATTAGAAACGAATAGCCATACATGATTTACAATGTAAGAATGACTCTTAGTTTCATTGATCAGACTACAGAGAACTTACAAGCTTTACAGATACAGTAAGGCAGCCAGACATTCCACGCGCACCTTACTGCAGACAAACAGGCGACCTCCTTCTTCTACTTCTAAACTATGCTAAGCTAACTGCTGTGTTTTCCTAAAATCTTGTTGTAGGCCCTAAAAATCCCTGTTGTAAAGTATTACAGTGTAGAGAGGCACAATATAAAGACATTTTGATTGTCCCCACTACAGCAAAAACCTAACTGAACCCCTGGTTCAAACCTCTAGTTACAGCAATAAATGCAGGTGAACCAGTTCTCAAAAATATCTCAGAGCAGTTGTCAAATCTGGGCGAAATATTGCCCCTTCTGAGAAGTTCCGGCAGCTGGGCAATAACTTCTATTTGTCTTTTGTGATAATACCTTCAGCTGCGACCTTCTTCTTTACTTGAATGGCCTTGACCTTTTGCATTTCATCTCTATCTTCTTGCTCCTGAGATCAGATCTTCTGCCTCCATGAGATCACAGTGTTGACTTTCCAGCTGCTTCCTCAACTACAAGCCTGCAAGACAAGACAAGCAATAAGTATTCCATTTATCACATAAAAACAGCATGAAATTAAAATAAGCGTTCAAATCATGGTGACTGCGCAAGATGGAGAAAATCGGATCAAAAAATCGCTCAAAAACGCGTCAAAACGCGTTCAGACTGCTTAAACTACACGGGTCAACCATCGCTGACCTAAAAAATGCCAGAGGCGCCAAAAAAAATGCTTTAAAATTCCACCGCCTCATTTCCTGCCCATCGGCATGATCATTCCTGTCGGTGCATCAAAAAATAGGTTAGTCGATATACCTCATCATCATGATATTCCGCTTCTGCATATTGGAGAAAAGAACAACAACATCATCATCATCATGTTGAAGAAGAATAGGAGGATATGAATATAATCATGCTGCCGAGGAAAGGAAGATGATGGTGACGTCATCATGATATTCGGGCTTCATTGAAATGCTAAGGATGACGTCATCGTCATATCCGGTTAAGATCAGGGGGATATTTGTGATATCGGGTCACCTAAGGAGCATGATCAGGATGATGAACATAATATGATCCTTTTGCGGCCAAGGCAACCCTCTCGAAAGATCAGCATGATGAAGATCATCATCATGATATTTAGGGCTTTTGTCGAACTTGGAATAAGACGTCATCATCATATTTCGGCAAACGGATCGTGCTTGAAAAAATATCCTGTTTGAAGGAAAAAAAGATGATGATGATGATCATCAAGATATTAGCTTCTGTCGAACATAGAATAAGACATCATCATCATATTTTGCGAACCAGATCAGGTTTTGGAAAATATCCTGTTGAAAGAAAAAATGATGATGCTGATCATCAGGATATTTACTTCTTCGTTTATCAGATCGGGATGACGTCATCATGATATTCGGAGCCTTCGTTAAACTTGAACATGACGTCATCATGATATTTCACCAACCGGAGCATGTTTGGGAAAAAATCCTGCCGAAGGGAAAATGTGATGATGATGATCATCAGGATACTTGCAAAAGGTGTATTTCATCGGCAGGAGTTCTTGGCGAAATATCGGGCGTACAAACAAGATCATGATGATCTTGACAATATGACAGGATAAAAATATGATGATGACATCATCATCATATTTCGTTTTCGGAGCACAAGGATAAGTTAAGGTCATCATGATATTTGCGCTAGGGTGATATTGCAAAATATGATGATGCTGTTGAGAAATGTAATATCGACCACTTCTTAATAGATAGGGTGATCATCATGATATTTCACTAACCGGAGATCAGGAGGATATGAAGATGATGATCCTCTTTCTTGAATTATCATGATGATGTCTTCGTTACTTAGAGAACTTCAGCAAATGACCCGTGAAAGATCAGGATGATACGAAGTCGTCATCATCATATTTCAAACTTCAGCAAATATCATGATGATGACCTATAGGTTTATAGTACGCGCATGCAAATATGCCGATGATGAATTTTCTAAGGGGTGATCAGCATGATATGATAAGATTTGAAATATCATGATGACGCTCGCTATACAAAGACCGCTCGACGGGGAACTTACCTTGACTTAAAGTCGATGTCATCATGATATTTCGAACCTCAGGATATTATCGAGGGGGTGCGTTTAAAATATGATGATGATGTCCTCATACAGCAAAACCAGGTTTATAAAATATGACGCTCCTAAAAAAATCATGATGCTGCAATGCGCCTAAGGCCCTTTGACGGGTAAAAAGCACTACCACCTAAAATTGACGTCCGGATGTTGCGACTGCATGATTTTTATCGGGTGATAGACCAAGATCATGATGATCCTGACAACATGACTTAGGATATAAAAATATGATAATCCTCCTGCGAATATCAGGTTTGACCAAGACTTTGACCGTGCATAACTTCCACATATGGATGAATTTTCAAGTGAAGTAAAAGGCAAACCTGCATGAAATTTCAAGCTCTTTTAAAATATGAGGTCACAGAAACAAAATATGAACTTGGACAAACAGACCTCATGATGATGACCTACCTCATCATATATCATGATGATGATGCACCTGACCTTCATTTTTACCAGACCGCCAGAAAGCAGAAAAACACCAGCAGAAGCAAAAAGCAAAACATCAGCAGGGGTCCCCATTTTGCTAAGGAGCATAATGGGGCGTGTTGTGAACATCACAACAACTAGCAACCAAAACAAAATAATTAAATTCAGAGTGTTCAAGGAAACTAGGTGAAATGAACTCATAACTTCCAACTATCTTTCCTGCAAATTACTATTCAGCTTGAGACTCAAAGTGTTCAATAAAGATGCATGAATTTCCATTTTCAGTTTAGTTGTGTGCATGTGATTAATTATCCTCATCTTGAAGATCGGTTGAACAAACCAGTGACTGACATTAGCCTACGTAGGTGAGGATATTCCCTCATAGCCGACCGGATAGAGCCTTGCTGCCAGCGAGCGTCTATAGCCCCGGCAAGGTTATCGTTACAATTCTCCTAAGTAGAGCCCCACTGCCAGCGAGCGTCCATAGCCCCGGTAGAGTTACTTAGATGGCTTAATCTGGATTTTCAGTATAATCCGCTTTATTCATTTATTTATTTATTTATTTGTTTTCTAATTTTGAAAGATTTCATAAGATATAGCAATTTGTAACTTCATGATGCAAGGAGTGGGCACTTGATGAAATTAAGCTGAGAATTGTAATGGTAGCAAGGGTGACCTCTGATTTTTCACCTAATATCTACACTGGTAGGTTCAACAAACCCAAGGATTTTAGGTGTGTCATCGTGAGAAACCTGCTTCGAATTCTCAATCACATTTATTGAATACGAAACTTCAGAAGATGAACAACTCTCTACATTCATGATAGTGACAAGTTATGTGTAAATTGCAAATGGTTAACCTGAATATCCTAAATTATATACTGTTTTGAATGGTTGCTAGTTCTGCTCCTTAATACTCTACAGTAAAATAAAGATCCCTGCTGAGGAGACAACAAACAAACCAAACAAACAGGCTGTACAAACAACACAACAACAGAAAAAACTGTACAAACAGAAAGAAACAAAAAGAAGACAAGCTAAGGACAAGCTATACAAACAACTAACCTAAAAAGAAAACAGCAAAAGAAGAACACAAAAAAACAAAAAACAACTACCCTACCAGACTATATACAAGCCTCCACGAGGCAATTAGAAACCCAGGAAAAGGACCCAAAAACACCCCTACTTGCATATTTCTTTAGGTTGTGCAGGAGTAACAGGGTACTAGTTATGGTCCTCATCATAGCAGATTTATCTTTGAATTCTGAAAAAAATTCTGATATTCTAGATTCATTGTGTTTATCAGAATAGCTCTTAACTAGTAACTGAGGCTGCTCATCAGGGTTATGATTAATCCATAAGCATGTCCTATCTTTTGAATTTCCATAATCAAAATAGCATTTATCATTGTTTACTAAGGAAAGGAAAGAGACAACCTGATGTGCCTTTAGCTCTGTGGAACACACTTGTTCATTGATAGCTGGCTCTTCATTTAGCTCTGTATTTTCATTGCCCAGCTCTATGTTCAGTCCTTTTTCAAGTTGAAAGATGAATGACTCTAGATGTATCATTTCTTCATCTTCATTTATCTTTGTTCTTTCATTCTGGATGTTCAGTTTATCCTCAATTTTAGCACACCTCTCAATGTTCTCATTAGTTTCCTGCACATCAGCACTTAAGTAAGTATCTTGATCATCATAATCTGACATACAGAAATTAATCATTTCTAAATCACTTGAGAGTAAAGGTGGGACGACATCTTTTGATTGATAGGAATACTCCCCTGTTTTACTTTCAACATGGTGCTGGGGCGATGTCTGATTATGCACAGCAGCTCCATGATCTTCTGTATTTTCAATTTTTAAGAATTGGTCATCAACTGACTCACATTTATCGTCCAGTGTGGAGTCTGCTTCTATTAACCTGCAACAATCCAGAACTTGGTCATTCAATTCAGAGAAATCAGTCATGGGATTGGGGTTTACTTTCTCCTCTATGACTTCACTAGTTTTTATAGTAGGGATCTCATCAATTTCAGTGCACTCTAATTTTTTCATTTGCCCACATTTCTCCTTTCCATAAAATGACTTAAGGAAAGATGTTTTACTGTCTTTACCAAAAGCATTAGGGTCAGCAATAAAAACCTTATCCTGACAAATGGTTTCCTCTCTACAAGATTTAAAAGACTTATACTTGCACTCCCCTTTTCCTGTATTAGGAAGTAGAGACCTACTATCAATCCCTCCATAATATGACCTAAGAAAAGATGCTCTGTTATCATTCCCTTCCAGAATTGATTTTTCTATTGTATTTTCTAACCACCTATTAGTTTCTAGTGTTGTATTAGCTTGTTGCTGCAAAATTTCTTTTTCCTGCCAGCTTTCAGCCCTGAACACATCTGAAAAAATAATTAGTCCTTTCAAATATGAATCTATCCTAGTGAGGAATGTTAAACATTTAAGTTCATTGTGTTCAATAGTCCGGTGTATCCTGCAACAACTGGACAAACAAAAATTAGATAAACTTTGAGAATAAAACTGTTCATTCAAAGCTCCCTGAAATAAAGGACTGTTAACTTGAAAACTGTCCCCATATGTGTCCATTAAAAAAAAAAAAATGGGACCTTCTTTTCACCCTTTTAGGCCTTTTGAAATTTTATGAGATCTAACATATCTTAGAATATAGCATTTGAACTCAGAATTTTAACCCTAAACCAAATCAGGCCCTCCTTCTAGCGCCAGAAAACTGTTGATGATTGTTTTGATGCAATCATAACAATAAGTTAAAATTCACATGACATGAACTGTAACTATACTTGAAAGACAAGAAGGAATCATTTGGTGATTCAACTAATCCCAAGTCTACAATGGTTCGGTTGGTCAAGTTCAGTTGGTCAATGTGAAGCTGTAATGTTCAAGGGGCCTTACGTAGTTTAGGTTTGTTCTGTGGTTTACTGGCCTAAGAATATGCAAAGAGGTCATAGATTTCAACATGTATTCTGTTCATTTGCATAAAGGTGATACTGTGCTGCAAGTTTCAGAGGGTTTTCTTGGATTTATTGCAGCTTTCTCCTTCATCTATTTATGAAAACTGTCTACTTATAGCTCTGTTATGCATACTTCTTCAAATTTGAGACAATTTCCTTTAGATTTCTGCATTTTCAGCTAAATATTTCAGATGGGTTGGGAAAAGTTAGAGAGATCTAATCTACACTTCATCTAATCTACAGAAGGATCTAATTGTTTCTGTTATGCACTATGTAAATACCACAGTAGTTTGATCAAATCCACAGTAAAAACCCTAAATGTAAGTTCTGAGCATTTTCACAAACATACATTTAAAATTGCAAGCTCTCAAAGAAGATATTTCAAAATACAAAGAAGGGCAGGAGAACACTCAGAAGATAGATGCAGAACTCTAGATTCTATTGTATTAGAAACGAATAGCCATACATGATTTACAATGTAAGAATGACTCTTAGTTTCATTGATCATACTACAGAGAACTTACAAGCTTTACAGATACAGTAAGGCAGCCAGACATTCCACGCGCACCTTACTGCAGACAAACAGGCGACCTCCTTCTTCTACTTCTAAACTATGCTAAGCTAACTGCTGTGTTTTCCTAAAATCTTGTTGTAGGCCCTAAAAATCCCTGTTGTAAAGTATTACAGTGTAGAGAGGCACAATATAAAGACATTTTGATTGTCCTCACTACAGCAAAAACCTAACTGAACCCCTGGTTCAAACCTCTAGTTACAGCAATAAATGCAGGTGAACCAGTTCTCAAAAATATCTCAGAGCAGTGGTCAAATCTGGGCAAAATATTGCCCCTTCTGAGAAGTTCCGGCAGCTGGGCAATAACTTCTGTTTGTCTTTTGTGATAATACCTTCAGCTGCGACCTTCTTCTTTACTTGAATGGCCTTGATCTTTTGCATTTCATCTCTATCTTCTTGCTCCTGAGATCAGATCTTCTGCCTCCATGAGATCACAGTGTTGACTTTCCAGCTGCTTCCTCAACTGCAAGCCTGCAAGACAAGACAAGCAATAAGTATTCCATTTATCACATAAAAACAGCATGAAATTAAAATAAGCGTTCAAATCATGGTGACTGCGCAAGATGGAGAAAATCGGATCAGAAAATCACTCAAAAACGCGTCAAAACGCGTTCAGACTGCTTAAACTACACGGGTCAACCATCGCTGACCGAAAAAATGCCAGAGGCGCCAAAAAAAATGCTTTAAAATTCCACCGCCTCATTTCCCGCCCATCGGCATGATCATTCCTGTCGGTGCGTCAAAAAACAGGTTAGTCGATATACCTCATCATCATGATATTCCGCTTCTGCATATTGGAGAAAAGAACAACAACATCATCATCATCATGTTGAAGAAGAATAGGAGGATATGAATATAATCATGCTGCCGAGGAAAGGAAGATGATGGTGACGTCATCATGATATTCGGGCTTCATTGAAATGCTAAGGATGACGTCATCGTCATATCCGGTTAAGATCAGGGGGATATTTGTGATATCGGGTCACCTAAGGAGCATGATCAGGATGATGAACATAATATGATCCTTTTGCGGCCAAGGCAACCCTCTCGAAAGATCAGCATGATGAAGATCATCATCATGATATTTAGGGCTTTTGTCGAACTTGGAATAAGACGTCATCATCATATTTCGGCAAACGGATCGTGCTTGAAAAAATATCCTGTTTGAAGGAAAAAAAGATGATGATGATGATCATCAGGATATTAGCTTCTGTCGAACATAGAATAAGACATCATCATCATATTTCGCGAACCAGATCAGGTTTTGGAAAATATCCTGTTGAAAGAAAAAATGATGATGCTGATCATCAGGATATTTACTTCTTCGTTTATCAGATCGGGATGACGTCATCATGATATTCGGAGCCTTCGTTAAACTTGAACATGATGTCATCATGATATTTCGCCAACCGGATCATGTTTGGGAAAAAATCCTGCCGAAGGGAAAATGTGATGATGATGATCATCAGGATACTTGCAAAAGGTGTATTTCATCGGCAGGAGTTCTTGGCGAAATATCGGGCGTACAAACAAGATCATGATGATCTTGACAATATGACAGGATAAAAATATGATGATGACGTCATCATCATATTTCGTTTTCGGAGCACAAGGATAAGTTAAGGTCATCATGATATTTGCGCTAGGATGATATTGCAAAATATGATGATGCTGTTGAGAAATGTAATATCGACCACTTCTTAATAGATAGGGTGATCATCATGATATTTCACTAACCGGAGATCAGGAGGATATGAAGATGATGATCCTCTTTCTCGAATTATCATGATGATGTCTCCGTTACTTAGAGAACTTCAGCAAATGACCCGTGAAAGATCAGGATGATACGAAGTCGTCATCATCATATTTCAAACTTCAGCAAATATCATGATGATGACCTTGCGATAGGTTTATAGTACACGCATGCAAATATGCCGATGATGAATTTTCTAAGGGGTGATCAGCATGATATGATAAGATTTGAAATATCATGATGACGCTCGCTATACAAAGACCGCTCGACGGGGAACTTACCTTGACTTAAAGTCGATGTCATCATGATATTTCGAACCTCAGGATATTATCGGGGGGGTGCGTTTAAAATATGATGATGATGTCCTCATACAGCAAAACCAGGTTTATAAAATATGACGCTCCTAAGAAAATCATGATGCTGCAATGCGCCTAAGGCCCTTTGACGGGTAAAAAGCACTACCACCTAAAATTGACGTCCGGATGTTGCGACTGCATGATTTTTATCGGGTGATAGACCAAGATCATGATGATCCTGACAACATGACTTAGGATATAAAAATATGATAATCCTCCTGCGAATATCAGGTTTGACCAAGACTTTGACCGTGCATAACTTCCACATATGGACGAATTTTCAAGTGAAGTAAAAGGCAAACCTGCATGAAATTTCAAGCTCTTTTAAAATATGAGGTCACAGAAACAAAATATGAACTTGGACAAACAGACCTCATGATGATGACCTACCTCATCATATATCATGATGATGATGCACCTGACCTTCATTTTTACCAGACCGCCAGAAAGCAGAAAAACACCAGCAGAAGCAAAAAGCAAAACATCAGTAGGGGTCCCCATTTTGCTAAGGAGTATAATGGGGCGTGTTGTGAACATCACAACAGGTGGCCTGTAAGAGAAGGTTGATGCCCTATGTAAAAGGGCTGTATTTGGAGTTCTTTTGTTGTGGAGAATCGAGAGATAGTGGCTGAAATGGTGGAAAAAGAAATAAATAGTTCAAAGCAAGAGCTCGATTATTTTTCTTGTCGAATGGGCAAACCCATCGATGACTGCTGGCAGTGCGACTCAAACTGGCGATGTAATAGGAGACTCACCATTTGTTGCCTCGACTTCAGTCAAAATGCCTTTGAAGGCATGTTTACGAGATTTTATGTCATCTCAGACACCCCAGCTCACACATGATGCCCTAGTTGCAAAGTACCTCAAACCTATGAATGGTGTTTTCATACTCTGGTGCAGCGATTTGATTCCTATGGGAGGCTTGCGCTGAAAAGGCTAAATGGACTATTGATTAGAGGCCACGTCTCTTTCTGTATCCACACAGAGTGCAACTTAAGGTGTGATTTTTAGACCCACACCAAAGTGACTTCCCCAGTCGTAGCATTCACACCACATGTAATTTGTTGGACAATATGCACAAAAGGACACTTTTGTGAAAAAGGAAGGCTCATGTGAAAGTCTAGGCAAAGGAGAGGTGTCCAAAGGGCGCAAATCTATACACTACAGGCTAACTCCCTCATCTTGGTTGCTCCACATTCAAACTAGTCACCCATCGACTCCCATTGCATGCTCAGCCTCTTCAAAGATCTATGCTACTTGGCATGCCAAGGGTTTGCATCTGCCCTACATTAAGGTATACGCCATGCATAAAGTTTTTATGCCCTATAAAAAGGATTGAAGATCTATTGAAATGCATAAAGTCGCGATGGATTGAAGACCTATTTGATCTGCAAGCATGGCGGCCGCCTCCATCCCCTGTTTTTCTTCATTTTGACAATTTTGTGCCCTAATTTGCCCCTCAATTTGGGCACCCATTTTGCTCTAACTTGGGCCTTGTATGTTTAGGTCTAACATTTTGTGTTTTTATTTTTTGTAAGTATTTACAATTATGCTTTTATAGTGTTAAATATAGGCATTTTTTGTCTACAGGCACTAAGAAATATAAAATACAAAATAGGGGGTAATTTAAGCTAGGGGAGAAAAATTGCTTTTGCAAAATTGTTTTGGAGAAATTTAAGGTTCCTTTGAACTTTGTAAAGTGCATTTTTTGGTTCCAAAATTGGATTAGTCCATGTATATGCACTAAATTATAAAGTGCCACAAAGTAGGGGGGAACAAAGTAATGGGGGGTATCATCGAGTTAGTTTCTTGATTTTCTCTTTCTGTACTTCTAAGTTTGCAATTACAACTCATCTACATAGTTTTATATGTGTGATTGACTTAAAAAAGTTTTTGTTCACATTATGACCTTGAAAACACCCAAGGAAGGTCATCGAACAAAAGAAGTCACCTCATAAGTATAACTCTAAATACTATAGAGGATTATGTCACCTAAATTAACTTAATGAGGTTGCAACTAAAAGGTGGATCGAATGATCCTTGGTTGAGAAATAAGTGGGTCAAATGATCCTTTATTGAGAAACAAGTGAATCGAATGATCCTTCATTGAGAAACAAGTGGATTGAATGATCCTTCAAACATTTTTTGAGAGCCTATGGTAAATGATCCATAATCTTGGAATAGATTCTCATCAGTTCATATATCACAATAGAGAGCATATGGTAAAGGAACCTGAATCTTGCATCGGATCACATCTCAAATTTGGTTAATGTTCTTGAATACTCATGATACTAGCATCTATGGAATTATCAGTCACAGTTCAACATTGACATCAGTACACAAGCAATTTCCAGATTCATGCATCTTTTCTCTCTTTTTAGAGGATAGTTTTTGCCACTGGGTTTTCTATCTTACTCTATTTTTTGAGAGATTTTTTTGTAAATGGGTACCTCACCAGGCTAGTAGCTGAGATCCATTTTTCTATAGTGTACATGGGTACCTTACCATGACTTGTATCCGAGACCCATCTCTTCTATGCCCACCTAAGTTGTGCTTAAGGGGGGGTGTTAGTGTAGGAATATTAACACTATTACTTATTTAATTAAGTAATTATGTGTATATTCCCCACATGGATTTAAGCCACCTTAGGTGATTAGGTGTCTATTTGAAGAGTCCAATTCAACTCTCCAAGCCACTTGTTGACACTCTTTTGCCACCACTCCTTGTGTGTTTGAGTCGACTCCTGAAGTGACTTAAACTCTCAACACTATATGTACACCTCTTGTTCATTGTTTATCTATTGTAATTCACAATATATCTTTCACTCCATGTTGTAATAAGCTATTGCTTGGTAGATCATGGCTTCTAATACTTCATAATTTTTTTGTTTTAATTGTAGGATTTGATGTTATTGGTTTTTTTGGTTGTTTAAGAATGTTTTGTTGAATTCTATATTTTTTGTATTTTGTTACAGAATGAGGAATTTGAGCAGGGAGTAGACATTTTTTTCTTAGTTAGCTACTACTATTAATCTAGATTATGGAGTTCCAAATTTCAAAATGTTGTCCTCCAACTGCCCTTTGTAACAAGATATTAAAATCTTATCTGTGTATGTACTCTTCAAAGATGTGAAATTCCAACACATCTTTGTTGTTTAATGTGTCACATAGGATTTGTTTAATGTAGAGAAAATTCTTGAATAGTCGAAAGTTGAACCATTTTTTACAAAATCTATAGAGATTGTTGAATTCTGAACTAATTGTACAAATACATAACTATAAGTATAGATTGTCTAGAATTTCAACCATTTATAGAGAAATAAATTTAAACATATTATAAAATACCTTGTTCTTATATATACACAACAAAGATATTGAACTTTTTGCTAGACTTGTGTGCTTTTTTGGGTGTGCATGCTTTCCATCAAACTGAATCTTGTTCCAACTATTCTCTTTGGTTTTTCATCAAGTTTAGTTGAAAGTGTAAATTCATTAAGCTGAATTCTTTGAATTTTTGTTCATGGGATAAATCCTTCTAGCAGTTGAATTGAATACAAATCAAAACTGTAAAGATTCTGTTAAATATACTATTTCTATCAATGTAAGGTGAAAAGAGCTTAAAAAATTGGTAAATAAACCGTTAAAGTATCGAAGATATTAATAAATATAGATGTTATTATTTACATTTAGTATACTTAAAGCTCTGAATATTGTCTTTATTTAGTTGAGTGTTGTTTGGTAATTTCAATTTTTATTTTAAAAAATGGTCAAATGTGATATGTTACTAGTGATTTCTTCAAATTTATGTTGTTTGATACGCTGTACAATTTTATATATTATGTAGAAAATGATTAATAAAAAGTGGTTGCGACAACATTTTGGGAATCTATGTGTGGAAGATTTTCACCATGAACAGATGTTTCTACCCATGAACAATAGTTTGTTTACTCTTGTGAATGCATATTATTTGTGTAAACTAAAATGTGAATGCAAGTATGTTGTGAAAGTTATGCATGACACATTGGTTAAACTTAAAAGGCGCAAATCACTACAACACTAGCCTGTATTCAAATAACTCAATATTAGAGGAGATACCGATACACTAGGAGATTTGACATTATTTCTTATTTCTTTGTTTTTTATTGATGACACATTTAGTAGATTAATACACAATAAGACATAGATGTTGGCGGTTTTGACATTCCGAAGTCTCCAAATTCTAGTTATAGTAATTCTTTACCTAGAAATGAAGATGAGGCACAAGAGCTAGCTATAATTCCTCCACATTTGCATCACATTCTGTCAAATTCTTCTGCCAATATAGATGCATCTGCTAGTTTGTTGCATCTACAGAATGTGATATTGAACCATCTTAATATTGGAAATGTAATAAATACATGTTCGGTGGTAGCATTTGGGTTAACACATCAATTACATTCAGATTTTGTGGCTATTGTACAAGTTTATAAACCTCTTCGCAGGTGAGGCATGTAAAAATTTTGCACTACATTTTTTATTAACTAATTTGTTTGTAGGGTAAAGTTGTTCTTTTGTTCTCAAGACAAGAACTGCATCTTTTGTATGTCAAAGTTGTGTCTTGTGTATGTCAAACTTCTTAGAGTGAGAATAATATGTTTGTCTTGTATGTTAGAATATTAGTTAATTAAAAAAACAATGCTTAAAAGATAAAGATTAGCAAAAGTCCACAAACATGGATGCAAGAGAGAATGTGATTTATGGATGAGTTTTTCTTGAGCCAAATTTGTGGTTTTGAGCAATGCCTTTAGAACAAGATTATTTTTACACAATCTTAAATTATGACTATATATGTGTTTTTCAATTTAATGGTTTATAGTAGTCCAAACATAAGTTCCAAAGAAGAGGTCAAGTTTTATGATTAGTTGGTGCCTCTAGGATCAGGAAAGTGAAATGTATGTATTTAAGAACAAGGAATATACCATTTTGAACTTTGTGTTAATGCGATATCATTTTACATACATCGAGGGATGATGACACTACTATAATTGACCTTCCATCCTTGAATATTATGGGTGGTCTTTGTTGTTTAGGTATGTTCATTGCTATAATTTGGCGTAGTTCCATCAAATCAAGAACTCCTAATTAACTAATAGTTTACTTGGGAAAGATGCAAGTTTAGTTTTCTACAATGAACATGAGTTTTATATGTGAAGTTGTAACGTACTAAAAATTCACATCACAAGAACTGGAGTAACACAAAGATTTACTGAAAGTAAAATCATGTACAGTAAATTAATATAACTTATGCTCGTCATTCCAAAGGATATGCAATCAGATATCATCCTAGAGTCCATGCAAGACTTCAAAATTTACAAGTAAAAGCACAACCTCAATTACAATGTATATATAGATACATCTGAAATCATTTACAGAGTATGTAGAATATAATATTACAAGAGTCAATTAATGGCATCAAGCCGTACAATCATTTAAGTACAAGAAGTTCATCTATAATCAATGTCAAATAAATCTATCAAGGAGTCCTCGACCGCCATCGACCAACCGGCCAACTGCTGTGTCAAAGGACAAGAGCATGGTTCAGGGGCTTTTTCCGCCCAACCATGAAGCTTGCGCTTCCCCGGTACCCTTCAAACTAAAGGATGCCCGACCCTGCTCGAAGAGCCTAGCAACCTGGAAACATATGCAAGGTGGAATCTAGTATGTGCCTATCAATCTACATGCATCACTAAAATGAATGCAGCATCTCATCAATAGGATGTGGTAGGAAAAAAAAATACAATGTATAGCTAGGAAAGTCCATCTATTTCAATGGTGCATGTCTATTTCAACATTCTGTTAGCTTTGGCCAAAGCGTTACTCCATAATAACGGCATGCAAGTTTGAAAAAGAAACTTACTTCCCTAATAACCCACATTCAATACCCGTCCCGAAAGACAATCTTTCCGAAACATAAAAATAGAGATAAAGAGATCATTCAAGTTGTCTATATAAGCAAAATTACAGGTCATAATTAGAAAGTACTAATCTCCTAGTACACAGAGGAAAATATAAAGTGCTAATCTTCTAGTACACATTCACGAGACAAAAAGTTTCGTTGATTTAAGATAACTAGCATAACTTCAATAACAATCAAAACACTATTTCATGCTTCCCACTGTAGTATACATTTCTTACTATCTCCTAACATTCAAAACTTTAGATTATTTGATTAAGAATATGATTTTTATTTAAGTTAGCCTCTACACTCCTTTAACCAGGGAATAGATTTGATATTGTAGACTTCTACGGTTGCGATCTCATATCACCCCTATTTTTGGATGATTAAGGAATAAGAGTAAACCATTCGATTAAATATCTAGTACAACCCATTTGCTAAGATAATCATAAGATTCTTCCCAAGCTGAAAGGAATGACAAAAAAAGTGTGCAAACTATCTCTTGAAACCAATGCATTCACCCAAAATATGGAAGCATTCTTGGAATCAGGGATCCCTAAACTCGGTAATTCCTGATTACAAAATATATTTAAAGACTCTATATGGAAAAGATCCAAGAAATATCCTTTAGAGACATCAGATCTTTACCGCTACAGCTATTGAAAGTCATGACGGAAAAGATACACCGCAGCAAATAGACAAGGTACGATTTCCTGGAAATATACACCTACAGCCAAAGCTATTGGAAGCCATAACAGAAAGATATACTGCAGGAAACAGACAAGGCACAGCATTCTGTGAAAAATAAAAAAAATAGCATTCATTTCCTCCTACTGTATCCATTTTAACCAAACGGCAACCCCTTAGTTGTAGCGAACCCATAAAGGAGCAGTCAGTTAAAAAAGAAAAACATATCAACTTTCTATATATATATATAGCAGAATACAATAGTACACAGAGATCAGTTTCCCTATTCTATCCACCACATGGTTTTATAAATGATAACTAGAAGGTATCTAATTTTTTTTTGGGCAGAGATAAAGGCCTAACTCGCCATAGAGGGCCAAGTCCTTCACTGAGGTTAGATACTAGCTTAGGTTAAGCAAAATAGTGGTTAGAAGAAAGTCATTCCAGGTTGAGAGAAGACCAAATTTTGGGACGACTCATCACTCAAAAACTGATGGTAGGTACATTCTATCAAAATTTCCATTGTATTTTAAGACACAGCAAAAATAAAATCACATGGGATGCACTAGGCGCTGCATGGAAGATACTATACAGGGACGTCATAATAAAGGTTTTCATTGGCGTCGAATACCACCAAGCATTCGCAGCCGCTATGCCATGTAATTTGTTCGATGAATGCTCAAAGGATACAGATAGATTGGTGCTGCACACATAAAGTCAACAGCATACACTTAACTCAATGGGATTCACCATACTTACGGCATTCCTAAGACTTGATCTATAGTGCATAAAGGTTTAATAATTTATTTTTGGACCAAGGATCGGCACACAGTTAAATCAACGCTTTTCATTAATACAAAGAACGGCATATAACTTCCTAGAGAACCGATCAGCATTATTATTGAAAGACTTTCAATCTCATAGGCAATTGTCATGAGGCAACTACGAACCCTGTCCAGGCTTGCTAACTCGATAGGAAGAAGTATTTTCTTTTTTTTTTACACGATAAGAAAAGGACCTGTTTTGATAACGTGGGATCTCTAGATCTAGACTGCTGCTGTAGTCACCTCCTCCCCTTCGTTTTCTTCCCTCTGACCAAACAAGATATCTCTGCCTTTCTACGTTGCCTCCCCTCTTTCTCCCTGCTCCATCTCTCTTTTTTTTTCCCCCTTGAAAACCCAAAATAAAAAAGAAAACAAAACCTCTTTGTGCCTCATGCAGAGTTTTTGTTTTGTTAACATCAAATAACTCCCTCTTTAATTCGCATGCATTCTCATGCTAATACATTCCTCACTGAATATAAAATAATGAATTGTATTTTATGATATAACCCAATTATATATATATATCTTAATTTAAATTTCTCTTTGCATGAACATATATTATTATTATTATTATTATTATTATTTAATTTTAAATAAACAATTTATTTATTTATTATTATTTATTTATTTTTTTTCACAAATTGCTCACGTTAAATTCTTTTTATAAGTACCATATATTTTAATTTTTGAACAATATTTATATATTTTCATCTATCTATCAAGATTCTAACTTATCGTTTTGATGCATAAACAGGTGTTCGAGTTCCATTATATTATAATCAAAGACGTTCATAGGTATTCCAATTCAGATGAAAACATCAACATCCTTTCAATAATCACGCAAACACAATCATGAATTAAACATGCAAGCATTACTCGTCAAAAACACACGCAAAGCAAATGCAAGGTAAATCAAACTACGTGAGTGTGTGGAATTCCTAGATAAAACCCGTCAGATGTTGCCACGTAGCTAGGACTCCCCTACCTGAGCCATGCTCTTGTCGTCGACAAGGCTGCAAAAGTCAAACTCATAAGACCATCAATAAGAAATAGCCGAAGCGAAGGAAATAGCCGAAGCGAATCAGTTTAACTAATCAATGTAATTATTGAAATTTAACCTTTCAATCAAGTATGCAAAGTATGAGACGTGACATCCTTCCCCAGTTGGAAGAGACATCGTCTCGATGTCTTATTACATCAAATAAACAATAAAATCAAAAACAATAATGTATCATCATTTGAGTTTCATAATATCTGAATATGCATGTAATCAACATCTAATCTAATTTCCCAAATGCGGGAAAGATCTATCAATATCAGAAGCATCCTCCCAAGTGGCACTATCCACTAAATACTGGTCCCATTGGACCTTATACTACACTATGTCTTGATTACGCAACTTAACGTTGCGCTTCTCCAAGACTCGAATGGGCTCCACTAGCACCACTCCTGGATCCTGTACCTGTAGAGCATGCCAATCAAGAATATGCAAAACATCAGGATAATAAGGTTTGAGCAATGACACATGAAAAACATTATGGATTTTGGCGAGAGTTGGCGGCAATGCAAGTCTGTATGCAACTGGATTGATCACTTCAAGAACGTCGAAAGGTCCTACAAATCGTGGGGCTAGTTTGGATGCCTTGCCAAACTAAATCGAACTCTTATGTGGCTTGACCCTTAAGAACACTTTGTCACCCACGGAGAATTGCCTAAAAGTCCTGTTCTTATCTGCATAACTCTTCTATTTATCTGAGGCTTGTTTCAATTTTTCTTTGATTAGCCTCATCTGATCTTCCATATCCTTCAACATATCCAGTCCAACTACTATTCAGTCTTCAATCCTGTCCCAACTGATTGGAGTTCTACATCTGCGACCATAGAGAGCCTCGAAAGGTGCCATACCTAAGGATGCATGGTAGGAATTATTATAAGCAAACTCTACCAAGGGTAGATATTCCTCCCATTTGTACTGCTGGTCCATACAATACATCCTCAGAAGATCCTCTACAACCTAGTTGACTCTCTCTGTCTGACCATCTGTTTCAGGGTGATAAGTTGTACTAAAGTTCAACTTAGTTCCCAAAGCTGCATTAAGTGTGATCCAGAACCTAGAGGTCATACGAGTGTCACGATCTGAAATGATCGTTTCTGGCACTCCATGTAGTCGAAAGATCTCTTGTACAAACTTCTTTGCTAAAGTCAATGACCCATCCCTGAGATTTCCTGGAATGAAATGAGCCACTTTCGTTAGTTTGTCAACAACCACTAAGATGACATCATGCCGATTCTTTGACATGGGTAATCCCTGAATAAATTCCATGCTAATCACTTGCCACTTGTACTCAGGTATGCTATGTGGATAAAGCAATCCTATAGGATGGACATGTTCTGCCTTAACACGTTGACATTCCAAACATCAAGTGACAAACTCTGTCACATCCTTCTTAAGCATAGGCCAAAAGTACAATGGCCTCATCCTTCCATTGTCTTTGTCACACCAGGGTGTCCAGAATATGGAGCACTGTGAATTTCCTCAAGAACTAACTTTCTCAATTCACCCGAATCTGGAATATACATTCTCCCCTGATATCTCAGAAGCCCATCTGATTCTATCACATATCCATCAAATCGATGATCTGTAGGGTCTACTTCTAATGCTTGCTTAACTCTTTCGTAGTGCTCATCTCCTTGCAATTTTTGGATTACTTGCTGTCTCAGATTGGATCTAGAAGTCACCATGGTTGACAGATGTCATCTTCTGCTAAGAGCATCTGCAACCCTATTCTCTTTACCTTTTATGTACTCAATTCCAAAACCATACTCGCTAAGGAATTCTAACCATCTTCTCTGTCGAGCATTGAGATTAGGCTGGGTGAAGATATATTTGAGCCCTAAATGATCTGTCTTAAGCTCAAAAGGCTTACCCAAGAGATAGTGCCTCCACATCTGAAGTGCGTGAACAATGGCAGACAACTCAAGATCATGAGGTCCATAATTTAACTCATTTTGTTTCAGTTTCCTTGATTCATATGCCACTACTTTTCGGTTCTACATCAACACACCTTCACCAGAAGCATCTGTAGTCACTATGAAATGACCATTAGGATCAAGTATGGTCAGAATAGGTGCTGACGTGAGTCTTTCTTTCAACAACTGAAAAGCTTGTTCACATTTATCCGTCCACTCGAACTTCTTACCTTTCTTCTGCAACGAGGTTATGGGTGCTGCAACTGTCGAGAATCCTTCTACAAATTTCCTGTAATATCCTGCCAGCCCCATAAAGCTTCTTACCTCAGTCACAGTCTGCAGTGTGGGCCATTCCATTATTTCCTTGATCTTTTCAGGATCTACTACTATCCCATCTGCTGAAATTACGTGGCCAAGATAGTGCACTTTACTCTAATAGAATGTACACTTGGATAACTTGCCAAAAAGTTTTCTTTCCCTCAAACGCTACAAGACTAATTTCAAGTGTCTTTCATGCTCCTCCAATGACTTAGAATATATCAGAATGTCATCAAGAAAGACCAGAACAAAATCATCAAGGCAATCCCTGAATACACTGTTCATCAAGTTCATGAATGCTACCGGAGCATTAGTTAACCCGAATGGTACTACTGTGAATTCATAGTGACCATACCGCGTTCTGAATGCCGTTTTAGAAATATCCTCATCCTTAATCCGTAATTGATGATATCCGGATCTAAGGTCTATTTTGGAGAACACCTTTGCACCTTTCATCTGATCGAACAATTCATCAATCCTAGGAAGCGGATATTTGTTTTTGATTGTTGCCTTGTTGAGAATTCGGTAATCAATGCACAACCTCAAAGTTCCATCTTTCTTCTTAACGAATATTACTGGTGCTCCCCAAGGTGACACACTAGGTCTGATAAACCCCTGTTTTAACAATTCTTCTAGTTGTGCCTTAAGTTCAAATAGTTCTGTTGTTGTCATCCTGTAAGGTGCTTTAGGCTGTGGTTCTGTTCCTGGCATAAGATCTATAGAGAAATCAAATTCTCTTTTAGGCGGTAGTTTAGTCAACTCATCAAGAAAGACATCTTTAAATTCTCTAAGGATAGGGTACTGATCAAAAGATGGTTCCTGATTTTCTAGATCTCTTATCTTCACTGCATAGATAGAACAACCCTTTCTCTTAGCCTTTTTCAATTGCATGGCTGATATATGTCTTATCTTAAGGGGTGTTCGTGATCCATGAATTTCTACTGGGTTTCCAAAGTCATCAAGGCATTTCACTACTTTCTCCTCGCAATCTACTATAGACTTATGTTCTGACAACCAATTGATTCCTAGAATCACATCATACGATCCTAGAGGTGCAACATAAAGATTGACTTGAGTTTGGAAAGTGGAAAGATCTATTTCACTACATACAAGACATGAGTCTACCCTTCTCTCTGCATTATTACCACACTGCACCATCCATGAGTTTTCCATGTATCCCGGTTTAACAATTAACTTAGCTACAACTTTTGGGTCAACGAAACATTCTGTAGCTCCTGTATCAACTAAAATAGAAATGGGAAGGCCAAAGAGCTTACCAGACATCTGAATAGGTGTAGCTTGGAATTCCGCTTGACGATGATCCACTGCTGCATGACTCTAGTGTTGTGGAGCTCTCTGTCGATTGCCATCTCTCTGATTCTCTGCTCGACGAGGACATGCGCTAGCATAGTGCTCTCCTCCACAAGTATAACATCCATCTCTGGGTCCTCTATGCCTAGTTGGATTGTCTCTCCGATTACCGTTACCATTGTTACCATCGTTACCTCTCCTATTGTTATTTCCACCTTGGTTTCCATTGTTCTTCTCCTGGTAGTTATTACCCTTCTTGAGATTCCTTATCTGGCGTTTGCTATTTCCTTGGTTGCCACTGTCATTCTGATACCTTTTGTTTCCATTCTTCATATCCTGATTCTTGCAGTAATTTGAGATCTGTTGGATTTTCTGTTCCTACTTGGTAGCCTTTTCGAACACTTCATCCATGGTTAGTGGATTATGCATATCAACATCTGATCCAATCTGTGGCCTTAAGCCCAAAATGAATTTGCGAATCCTGAACCTTTCGTTGAGCTGATATTGCGGTACATATTTCAACAAGTGAGAATTTCTCCCAATATTGAGTCACAGTCATACCTCCCTGAGTGAGGTTTTGAAATTTCATCATTTTCTTGTCGAAGTAAAGTTGTGGTAACCACCTCTTTCGGAAGAGCTCAAGAAAATGATCCCATGTGACTTCTCCTGGAAGCAATTTCTTTTCAGCTTTCTCATTGTCCCACCAAGTGGCTGCTTCCCCAGTAAGCTGATAAGATCCCCAAATAGCTTTAGTTTCGGCAGACAAATCACGGAGGTCAAAGTATTTTTCCATGTCAATGATCCATGCTTCAGCACCGTCGCCAATTGTCTTACCATCAAACTTAGGAGGTGTAACCTTTTTAAGGTCCTTTCCTAATTCCTCGGCAATCTTATTTCTGTTATTTCCGTTCACTTCTCCTTCAAGACCTCGAGCTTCCTCTCTTCTTTCCTCATTTCTATTTCCCCTTATGCCTCTGATTTCTTCTTCCAAGGTATTCATTCTGGTTCCCTGTTGAGTCAGAAGAGCTAAAATTTGGTTCAACTGATTATTCTGTCCCTCACCATTCTATCCAGCATTATTATTGTTTCCCTCATTGTTTCCAACATTAGACCCTCCTGCATCAGTGCCAGCATTGTTTCCAACATTGCCTTCTTCATTATTACTAGTATCAGGGTTACTGCCAGATCCTAGGGTTGTTCCCCTACGTCCAAAGTTCCTAGTGTTCATGATGAACTATCTGCAAGAGTTTTCAACCTTTAGCGTAATGGTTCCATAAAGTTCCAGAGTAGAACTTCACTCTGATACCAAATGTAACGTACTAAAAATTCACATCACAAGAACTGGAGTAACACAAAGATTTACTGAAAGTAAAATCATGTACAGTAAATTAATATAACTTATGCTCGTCATTCCAAAGGATATGCAATCAGATAACATCCTAGAGTCCATGCAAGACTTCAAAATTTACAAGTAAAAGCACAACCTCAATTACAATGTATATATAGATACATCTGAAATCATTTACAGAGTATGTAGAATATAATATTACAAGAGTCAATTAATGGCATCAAACCGTACAATAATTTAAGTACAAGAAGTTCATCTATAATCAATGTCAAATAAATCTATCAAGAAGTCCTCGACTGCCATCGACCAACTGGCCATCTGCTGCGTTAAAGGACAAGAGCATGGTTCAGGCACTTTTTTCGCCCAACCACGAAGCTTGCACTTCCCCGGTACCCTTCAAACTGAAGGATGCCTGACCCTGCTTGAACAGCCTAGCAACCTGGAAACATATGCAAGGTGGAATTTGGTATGTGCCTATCAATCTACATGCATCACTAAAATGAATGCAGCATCTCATCAATAGGATGTGGTAGGAAAAAAAAAATACAATGTATAGCTAGGAAAGTCCATCTATTTCAATGGTGCATGTCTATTTCAACATTCTGTTAGCTTTGGCCAAAGCGTTACTCCGTAATAACGGCATGCAAGTTTGAAAAAGAAACTTACTTCCCTAATAACCCACATTTAATACCCGTCCCGAAAGACAATCTTTCTGAAACATAAAAATAGAGATAAAGAGATCATTCAAGTTGTCTATATAAGCAAAATTACAGGTCATAATTAGAAAGTACTAATCTCCTAGTACACAGAGCAAAATATAAAGTGCTAATCTTCTAGTACACATTCATGAGACAAAAAGTTTCATTGATTTAAGATAACTAGCATAACTTCAATAACAATCAAAACACTATTTCATGCTTCCCACTGTAGTATACAGTTCTTACTATCTCCTAACATTCAAAACTTCAGATTATTTGATTAAGAATATGATTTTTATTTAAGTTAGCCTCTACACTCCTTTAACCAGGGAATAGATTTGATATTGTAGACTTCTATGGTTGCGATCTCATATCACCCCTGTTTTTGGATGATTAAGGAATAAGAGTAAACCATTCGATTAAATATCTAGTACAACCCATTTGCTAAGATAATCATAAGATTCTTCCCAAGCTGAAAGGAATGACAAAAAAAGTGTGCAAACTATCTCTTGAAACCAATGCATTCACCCAAAATATGGAAGCATTCTTGGAATCAGGGATCCCTAAACTCGGTAATTCCTGATTACAAAATATATTTAAAGACTCTATATGGAAAAAATCCAAGAAATATCCTTTAGAGACATCAGATCTTTACCGCTACAACTATTGGAAGTCATGACGGAAACGATACACCGCAGCAAACAGACAAGGCATGATTTCCTAGAAATATACACCTACAGCCAAAGCTATTGGAAGCCATAACGAAAAGATATACTGCAGCAAACAAACAAGGCACAGCATTCATTTTCTCCTACTGTATCCATTTTAACCAAACGGCAACCCCTTAGTTGTAGCGAACCCATAAAGGAGCAGTCAGTTAAAAAAGAAAAACGTATCAACTTTCTATATATATATAGCAGAATACAACAGTACACAGAGATCGATTTCCCTATTCTATCCACCACGCAGTTTTATAAATGATAACTAGAAGGTATCTAATTTTTTTTTGGGTAGAGATAAAGGCCTAACTCGCCGTAGAGGGCCAAGTCCTTCACTGAGGTTAGATACTAGCTTAGGTTAAGCAAAACAGTGGTTAGAAGAAAGTCGTTCCAGGTTGAGAGAAGACCAAATTTTGGGATGACTCATCACTCAAAAACTGATGGTAGGTACATTCTATCAAAATTTCCATTGTATTTTAAGACAAGGCAAAAATAAAATCACATGGGATGCACTAGGCGCTGCATGGAAGATACTATACAGGGACGTCATAATAAAGGTGTTCATTGGCGTCGAATACCACCAAGCATTCGCAGCCGCTATGCCATGTAATTTGTTCGATGAATGCTCAAAGGATACAGATAGATTGGTGCTGCACACAGAAAGTCGACAGCATACACTTAACTCAATGGGATTCACCATACTTACGGCATTCCTAAGACTTGATCTATAGTGCAGAAAGGTTTAATAATTTATTTTTGGACCAAGGTTCGGCACACAGTTAAATCAACGCTTTTCATTAATACAAAGAACGGCATATAACTTCCTAGAGAACCGATCAGCATTATTATTGAAAGACTTTCAATCTCATAGGCAATTGTCATGAGGCAACTACGAACCCTGTCCAGGCTTGCTAACTCATAACAAGAATAGGAAGAAGTTTTTTTTTTTTTTTTTTTACACGATAAGAAAAGAGCCTGTTTTGATAATGTGGGATCTCTGGATCTAGACTGCTGCTGTAGTCACCTCCTCCCCTTCATTTTCTTCCCTCTGACCAAACAAGATATCTCTGCCTTTCTACGCTGCCTCCCCTCTTTCTCCCTGCTCCATCTCTCTTTTTTTTTCCCCCTTGAAAACCCAAAATAAAAAAGAAAACAAAACCTCTCCGTGCCTCATGCAGAGTTTTTGTTTTGTTAACATCAGATAACTCCCTCTTTAATTCGCATGCATTCTCATGCTAATACATTCCTCACTGAATATAAAATAATGAATTCTATTTTATGATATAACCCAATTATATATATATATATCTTAATTTAAATTTCTCTTTGCATGAACATATATTATTATTATTATTATTATTATTATTATTTAATTTTAAATAAACAATTTATTTATTTATTATTATTTATTTATTTTTATTTTTTTTCACAAATTGCTCATGTTAAATTCTTTTTATAAGTACCATATATTTTAATTTTTGAACAATATTTATATATTTTCATCTATCTATCAAGATTCTAACTTATCATTTTGATGCATAAACAGGTGTTCGAGTTCCATTATATTATAATCAAAGACGTTCATAGCTATTCCAATTTAGACAAAAACATCAACATCCTTTCAATAATCACGCAAACACAATCATGAATTAAACATGCAAGCATTACTCGTCGAAAACACATGCAAAGCAAATGCAAGGTAAATCAAACTACGTGAGTGTGTGGAATTCCCAGATAAAACCTGTCAGATGTTGCCACGTAGCTAGGACTCCCCTACCTGAGCGATGCTCTTGTCGTCGACAAGGCTGTAAAAGTCAAACTCATAAGACCATCAATAAGTTAATCGCAAAATAGCCGAAGCGAAGGAAATAGCCGAAGCGAATCAGTTTAACTAATCAATGTAATTATTGAAATTTAACCTTTCAATCAAGTATGCAAAGTATGAGACATGACAGAAGTTCACCTATGCTCTAACATTTTTTTTGGAAGCTAGTTTCTCTACCAAGGTATGTTTTGGAATACATAAAGCTGTCATAAACTGATTTTTAGGGGATTATCAAATTAAATGGTTAAAACAATTCAATGTTGCATAATTTGTTTCTTGAGTGCTTTGTGCACTTGCATCTTCCTTTGCACTATTCCCTACAACATTATGGATTATTTATTACTTGAATATTACATATATTGATAACAATTTCCATCACTTAAGCTTATTTAATGCATATAATATGGGTGAAGAAATCACATTGCCATTATAATTAAAATACATATGATCTAGGACAATTTATGTTTATTAATTATTTTACAAATGTCATCAAGTGATTTTAAATGAGGTTCATAAAAATAACTTTTTAATGGGATCAAAAGTAATATCAAATTATGTGCCAACAACCAAGGTTCAAACCTCGTGGGGTTGCCGTCTACCACGTCAACAATTGAGGGACCTTACCTCCAATTTCACACTCAGAGCTAAATAATCATAATCCGTAGCTCGCAATGTGTGAAGGTGCTAAAGGCTGTGCAGGCAAAGCTATGGATGGGAGGCAACATCAGAGCGATGGTGTCGGTACAAATGCTTCTCAAAAGGGTAGGCCATGCTCCAAGGGCACGAGGGATGTTGATGTCCCACCTAGGGCATCGAAGGGGATTCTACTTACTTGATTCAAAACTTGTGGTGCAGAGACATTATGTTATATATGAGGATCATTACCTATATTTCCATGTCTTATTATTGTATTATGGGATACCTGTGAAGCCAAAGAACCACTTGTATTTGCATATATAGCCTGGTTATTGACTGGTCTATACTGTGATGCATTTGACATAGGTTGAGAATTCAATTGAAGCATTTCTTATTCTAATTCTTGTTTTCTCCTTAGCAGCTTGAGCCTATCAACTTCTGCTATCATCTGCTCTACTCTTTTTTTCAACTCTTGGTCAGTTAATTTTTTTGTTGAGGTAGAGACAATATGGGCATCAGTAAATCTTACCATTCTAGGTGTCTTCTACTTACTCTTGTGCTATGAACTCTCAGCGTACTGCTTGGCCATTCTCTCCTCATGATATCTTCTTACTTCTTCTTGTCTTACTTCTTCATGCATATGTTCTTCATACTCTTTCATCTTTTGAAAATATGGTTGATACTCAACAATAGATCTATATATGCTATTTTTCTCAAGAAGATTGTGAGAGCTTCTTCGAGAAATCTTTTCATTACTATGAAATCCATGCTCAACCAAAGGACTATTAAATACATTATATCCCTACTAATTTTGGATGTTCTCATGTGATTTAGTAATCACAGGTATATTTGCAGAAACTCCTCCATCACTAGTGGATGCACTTGTAGTAGGAAGAGGTCATGAAGCCTCTTTATTCTTTTCTACAAATTTTTTATTCTTATTGTTCTAATTCACCAAAGATCTTCTGCCATCCATATTGGAAAGATGTGATGCTAGATTTCTTTGATCTACAATTCAAATTCTCAGAGATTCAAGAGTCACCACCTCCTTTTCAGAAAAGAGGAAAATATTGAGAGAGACTTTTAGTCTTCTAGAGCTCCAAGATGAGATTCAGATTCTTTGCTTGTTCAAGAAACTCCCCAGGATAGTTGCCAATCTTTTGGTTCCCAAATCAACAAATTGCAAAACCCTAAAAGTATGCCAATCTTTATAATTGGGTTTCACAAGTGAATTGGCCAATGAATGGAATCAATCAAAATGATTAGAATTCCCTGCACTTTAGGCTTTGCTATGCCTAGGTGGGTATTACCTTGTATTCACCATTGAGTGTTAACTTCAAAAAATGATTGGTGAATATTGAGCAGATTATGGATTTTTACAAATTTTGTCAATTAGATCATCCAATTCAGTCTACTTCAAATTAGCATATGATTTGAAAATAGATTTTTCAATTTATACTAACCTTTACTCCTACTCTTATAACATAAAATCAAAATTGGATTTTAGAATATTTTACAGGGAATGATTTTGGAAAAGGATTGATCGGTGCCTTTTCTGGGTAATAGAGTCTAGGTATAGATAGATTTGTGTCCTCAGGTTCTAGTTATAAATTGAATTACTTGGCACAATATTGTTTATGGCTGGCATAAACATGCAAGATTGTCTTTTATCAGGTTCTTCTTATTTATCCAATCAAATCCTCTAGATTATTGTGACCTATTCAAAGGAATTTAATTCTTTCTTCAAGAAACCCTATTAAACAAATCACACAAAACATGAATTATGTTTCGATAAACTAAACATATGCTTGATATGCTAATTTAAATAATAAGAAGAAAACAAAGTGGAGACAACTAGATAAATTTCTATCTATAACATTCAACAATTAATTAACAACCAGAATTCAGGCACCAGAGAAATGCAGCTTTTTCATTGATGTGCTGCAGAAAACAGGCATTTGCAATGTCTCTTTCGAAAATCAAATTCCCAGAGAGCCTTCCCCCATGGTCTTGGATTCCTTCTTATAGGAATGAAGGAAGCAACAAGCTTCAAACCGTTCACATTCCAAAAATGACTTTTCATATTCCCACCCTTTGATATGACATATTACAATATTTACTTTTAGCAAGTCTTAATAAGACCACCAAATATTCAAATACATTTGAAAAAGCATAAAAAACAAGAAAGAAACAAAATAAAGACATTCAAGGTTCGCTGATGATGATTTTGTGACTGCAGATGCCAACTTCAGGTTCAACAACTCCAATGCATACTTGGCCTAATCAATCTTCTGTAGATAAAATACACCTGTTCCCATTGGTACATTGTATAGTCACTGGGCCACTTGTACTCTTGAATTTGAAGCACATTTATCTGATGATCTTTCCATCTTCTGTTAAGAAGTCCTCAGATGTCTGAGATAAAATTTGCATATCCTATTTCCAATGCAATTATTCTATCCAAAATCAGATTGAAACTGTGAACATTCAATTCTTCATCCTTTTGCAAATGCTCAAAAATTTGAGACCATTTGTTCACATTCTTGTTTCCACTTCTCAAAACTCTCAAGAGCTGTTTATCTCCTTGAATAATGCCTAGAATAAACTAATGTTTGAAGGAGCCAAAGGATTCCATGATCTTTGTTTTCATCTTCTAACTCTCTCCGGATGCATACTAGAATTCTTCAATGATCACTTTGACCATTTTCTTGATTGGTTTTAGGATAGCAGGGGGGTCTAGATTTCTTTGCAAAACTTTACATAGGGTGATCAAAGTATGGTGGACTGGCTTCCATTTATTGAGAAAAGGATCAAGTATAGGAACATTGGCATTCATCTGGTCTAGTGCTTGAGATAAAGAAGAATAACAACTGTGCACATCCTCAATCTTATCCAACACCAACTTGACCCTGTATTCTAAAATATTTTCAATTACACCAAAAATTTTGGACTTTGTTTCTTTTTTAGTGGCCTTTTTTATTTCTTTCAACTTATCAATCTCTTTTTCAAAACTCTATTTCATTGCATTCATCTGCTCAACAGGAACAGTGGTATCACCAACTTCTTGAGATACTGGAGGCTAGTAAGACACAATTACCTTGCTTTGTGAAAAATCAATATATTTGAATTGTTGTTTGAGATTCACATTCTCCAAGTACAATTTGTTCACTTCATCATTCATTTCAATCAGATTCTTCTCATACTCACTCATTTTGAGTTGCATATTTCTCATAGTAGCCTAGGTGAACATGGTCGGATGCATAGTCAATGTAGCTACCTCTAGAGATGATGTGTCCTTTAGTGTCTTCACCATTGCAGTTCCTCTCAATTCTTGGATCACATCTAGCAATTTTGGTTTGTATGTACTCTTTTGAGTGGCCCAAAGTGCCAAAGTCTTAGTTTTTGGGTTATACCCAACACCACTCACACCATCCTCAAAGTCAAATTCAGAAACCATCATTGGATCATTTTGACTTCTCACTTGGTCTAACAAAAACATCTTCTTCAGCTCCATACCAGGGATGATCAACATGTTGCTTTTCAAGACCATTTGTATAGCCTCTTGAGGACTGACATTTATTTCTTCAATCTTGATCTCTTTGAATGTCTTGGCCACAATTTGGTCATGTTGGGACTCATCTGCTCCCATTTTATTTATTTCAACTTTCTCTTCAGATTCTTTCATTTTCATTTTCAACCAAAAATCTTTGAACTCTGGAGTGTTGATGAAATCATCATCATCCATGAATCTCATAGAAGCCACAACTCTCTCATCTTTATGCATTTCAGGCTCACCTTGAGCTTGTGCATCCATCCTAGCTTTAGATTTGTGAGCTTCAGTCTCCTAGCCAACAAGGGTCTGATCAACTTCCTCACCTTCGTCCATGTGCCTCAAAATGATTGTCACTTCATCAATGTCACCTACCCCTTCAGACATTCCATATGGCACTAGAGGAGACACAACATCCACCTTTTTCTTCTTGGACATTGGATGATCATGGGATGGAAGCTCTTGTATTGACATGGCATCATGGAGTGATTCTGCAATCACAACTCCAGCTGGCCTCTTTACTGGGAGCTTAGCAGCCTTTATAGGATGGATCTTTGCCTTGCCATTAACCATTCAATGTTATCAATTATCAAATTTATTCTTTTCAGTGGGTCATTTTCTTCAACAAAGAATCCCAAGAAGCTAGGGTCTTTCTTCTTCTTATAATTCTCTATCTCCATCAAAATCTCCCACTTTCTTTTTCTATCATACACCTCCTCAGGAGTGAGGCAATTTCGGATCACATCCTCATTAAAGTTGACTTGATGGGATATCCCATCCCTAGTGAGAATGAATTTTCTAACAAAATTCATGTGGCCTTCAGGGTCACAGACATGCTCTATTTTTTACTTCAATGAATAATTTATTTTCAAATATGCTTGCAACACCTCCAAGGTTTCTTAGTCAACAGACAATTGACCAAACACATTTAAATCTAGAAAAAATGTGCCATTCTTCTACTTTTTCATGACATCTCTTTCCATCCAGAGAATCTGTCACATGAACTCTAGAAATGCTAATCTAGTACGCACAAATTTAGGCAAAACATGGGGTGGTTGTGTGGTGCCCATAAACTCTGATCACAATGTGATTTGAGAGAAAAAAAACCAATCAACAAAATTATGCATGTGGACTTGCTCTGGCTTCAAAGCAAGAGGCCTTAATACTTCTATGATTTCTCTAGATAATCTAGGTGAAAGATATCCAAGGCCATTATCCTGACTGCAAAGTCATCATGGAACACCACATAATCACAGTTCCTACAATTGTTGTCCCATGTGTAGCACCAACACTACACAGGTAATCTCTGTCCTCTTTGATCTACCATGCTCAAGTCCATTCTGTTTGTCCATCTTCTCCTATGTTCATACAAAATTAAATAACATAGGAAAGAATAATGTCTGAATGTTATGGTTTCCCTGTTCTCCCTTACTTGAAGTAGGCCCTCTTGCAATCCTTTCTCAATGAAAGAAGCAATGTCATATTCAATGTTAACTTATAGGTTTTGGATCCTCATTGCCATCATCATCAAACCCACTGGCATTCTATCTGGGCATCCACTCCCAACACTTGTAAAAGAGAAAAATAGGTCTTCTTGAAATACAAAGTGGAATCATCCATAGAGAATGGCTCCACAGATGTAGTTGAAACAAGAATTCTCTTGTTGGTTTCCCCTTTCCTCATATACATTGGGAGTTCATCACTCCTGTATGTCTTTCTTAGCCTTGTGTAGTCCTCCTCACTCTTTTGAATGTCCACTTTTGTGAGGGCCTATTTGTTCAGCATGAATCAATCAATGATTGCAGCTCTATTTACAACCACCAAGTGTGACCTATCTAGAATTCTCACTGTCCTTGTGGCTACATGGTAGTGTTGTGACAACACTCTGACAAGTTCAACATCCACAAACACATTGGGTACTACAATCTTGGCCAAATCCAGTATCCATGGGTTTGCAACAAGGCCTTGTGCATCCTTCTTGTCATAAAAGTACCAGAATATATTCCAGCTTGAGATTGGAACTAGGGCATCATAGCAAACTTGTGCCTCATCTTTGAACATTTTCTTGTAGCCCTTGTCAACTGAATTTGGCAAGACATCTAATAGAGATTGTTGGAGAGGTCTTTTCTTCTCTTTTGGAGAAGAAGACTCCCCTTTCTTACTTACTGATTCAGTCTTTTTGGGTGCCATGGTTTACTACTTTACTGAACTAGGGTTTTGTGATTGCTTTTTCTACTGAACTATTTAAAAGCAAATTTGCATGCACAGTGTGTCAACTTTGATAGAGGAATGAAAAGAATGCACTTACCTAGTCAAGAAAAGCTTGCAGAGCACACTCCAGACTTTGAATTCACCGTCTCCAACATTTATAAGTTTGTATGAATGAGAAAAATGAATAGAAACTTGAGATTTTATCAGTCATGGCATTGGTCACCTCGCCATTAATCAACTTCATGCCGAGTGATATAGAAATCTCAATATTCATGTCACTTTGAATGTGCACCATCAATCTGGTTGAATTGGATGGCAGAGATATATTGACAAGATTTACTTGAATATGCAGTCATTTCATTGATACCGTAATCCCACTGAATTAAACATTGACCTCTTCAGGGCAGCGGGCTGTATATTCCAACTTTTGATGCTTATTGCGCAACCATGGTTTAGATTTAGCCTTTGTTTTTCTCTTGCAGACTCACGGTGACTTTGAAATGTCACATTTGATGTTTACCGCCATCCTAAACTGTTATCAAATGTCACATTACCCTTGTTGCAGGATAGCAGTACCTCTTTGGCTTATTACTGCCAACCCATGAGCTTTCAAAATGCTCAGACTTCACCATTGCGGGGCTGCGGTGATCGCTTGATGCTTCATTAACCTCCAACCGCAACATCGCAGGCTTTGAAAAGATCATGTTGTTCTTATTGTGAGGCCACGGTGGCCACTATTACTTCACCATCTCTTACCGCCATCCCACCAGTTAGTATTCATGTAATGTTGTTCCTTTTGTGGGGTCGTGATAAGCATTTGTTGTTAGGCTTATTTCTCATCGCCAACCTGCATCCACTATGATATGCACATCGCGAGGCCGTGGTAATAGTTTGGTGGTTATTCTTTGTTTACTGTCGGCTCGTTGGTTACCTTTTTGTTCATTACAGTAGTGTGGTGAAAGACTTTGACATGCCACAAACCCCTGCATCCCTGCAAATGACTTTAGGGCTTATTTCATGACTTCGCGAGAATGTGGTGAAGGCCAAAACACAAAATATACAAGGAAATTATACATATACAAAGGAAGGTGAATTAGATGAAGATATGACACATGATTTTTTGGACTTGGAAAATGAATAGCACATGAGTTAGGATTGTTTTGGTAGATTTTGGAACTAGGGTTTGACAAGAATTGAATGTAAACTAGGTGGAAATTTGCCAATCCTAACACATAGTTTAACAAAAATAAAAAAACAAGTATACTTACACTACATAGTAGAACTTAATCTAAATTAGATCTATGAGCATCTTCTGGAGGAAGAGTAAATGCAGGGAGAGTGAACGTCGGTGTTCTTGGTGCTTGTGGGGGGACAGGTGCAAGGTCTGGAGTGTGGTAGCTTCTATTTCAAGCTAAAAGCTTTATATTTTATAGTTGTTTGATAATTTTTAGGCTGCAATTTATTCTTGATAACAAATATTGTTTTATTTAAAAACAAGAGTGCCCTACTACTTTCTAAAGTATCATAGTGTAAAATTATGCAGTCTCAATATTGATGTTCTATAGGGATTTTAGATTGAATATTATGCATTTACATGGAAAGCAATAAAAAAAGGCTTTTTTTAATCCCTTGGCTTGTACTAGTCTTGCAAGAAGAACTTAAAAGATATCTTGTTATGAGAGCATGGATATACTTTTTAAATTTAGAATCACCAAACATAACTAAAACAAAGACCGCATTACCCATAAATTTGGAGATGCTTATTTACCAACTTCTATAACAACTAAGTGAAATTGAAGAAGAATTAGGCACTTATAGGATCAACCAATTAAATGAAATAGATGAATAAAGGATAGGATCACATGAAACAAATGTGGCACACCTAAAAAGGGTTAAGTGGTAGTTTTATAAGAAAGAAAAATAAAGACATGCTTCTATCTAGGCAACCTAGTCTTAATATGAAATGTTAGGTCTAAACAAAAGGGCAAGAATGGGAAGTTTGATGCCTTGTGGTTGGGCCATACATTATATATAATCACTATTAATAGGAAACCCATTTTTTTAAGGTCTTTATAGTGAGATCCTAAAGCTAACTATTCATGGGAAACACCTAAAGAAATATTTTTTATAATGGAACTTACTAGCAACCCTTGTATATTACTCTAACCCTTTGTGTTACTTTGTGCAATTATGACTATTTGTATTCTCATAATGTAATTTTTTCATGTTGTTTCTCTTTGTCCCGTGTGGTTTTGTCCACTTTTGTCTTGTTTTATTTGCGGTCCTATCCCCTATTTTCTTTATTTGGCTTGCTCTTTTGGAGACTCTAATAGTTTCTCACTACACCTACAAGAGATGCACATCTCCAAGCAAATTTGTTGTTGGCACTTATTTTGAAATAATCTAATTTTAGTTATCTATGTTTCCTTTATCCCTTCATGTTTATAATTGGTCTAAGAAATTTAAATAATGGCTTTGTGTTGTGCTTGTAGCCTCATACTCTATGAATTCTACCCTCAAGAGTTATGCTCTCATATAATTAAGATCTCTTACACATGTTTACTATTTTTCTTTCACTATATTACATTGTGTGGTATAGAGATATGTTCCTTACACATGTATCATACTATTTCTTGTTCACACGACATTGTTCCTTTTTTTTTATCACATTACATTTGTCTTGGTTCTATGTTATTTCCTTTCTATCTTCTCTACTTGTTGTAGTATTCCTTGAGACCTAGGTCGCATGTGCAATGTGGCACAACATGTTGTATGCATTCTTAGTCATCTATATAGTACGCCAAATACCTAAAAATATGTGTGTCCATGCTTATATTTATTCATGACTCTAGCCTCTATGAGAATTTTCTAATCTTTTGTGCCCAATTCTTTGTCATCAACATAGGCGAAAGTTCCCTTTATTGAAGTCTAGGCTCTTTGAGCCAGCTATTTCAATTATCTAATGGCCCATAGAAGGCATATTTCTTTATTTTGATATAAAAGATCTCGTTGATTGCCTAATCTATGACATCACTTATAATCTAATGGTTGTAGGGATTTGTGATTTAACAAGGGGTCTCTCAAGGAAAAATCTTGGAGTTTTCCCACATCAATAGTGGTGGACTGGTAATTTTTCATTTACCATTTAGTGATGAGAGGCATCCATCAATGGTGGGACTCATATATCCTTTATCAATAGGTATACTCAACATTCTAAATGGTTATGGCTCGATGAAGGGTTGGGTTATATATTATTTTATGCTCTACTGATGAGTTGATTTATCTATGCCATTATTTTAGATTTTTCCTTTGAATCCATTTTGACATGAATCTTGGTTTTTAAATTGGATTGTGTGGCCCATGGGAATTTTTTTTGTGTCAAAGAGAAATATTATCTCTAAGCACTGTGAATAATTGAATTATATTCAAAAGTGAATAGGATCTATTTGATCATCATAGTAAATAGCTTAGCATGTTCTGTAGTAGGTTACTTGATTGGTTGAGATAAAATATGGTTAGCTTGTGGTGGACATTTGATGAGCTACAAATGGGGGAGCACCATGTGGTTTGAGGTGGTAAATTTGGTGGGCCCACTATGTATCCTAGTGGAGAGTTTGAATACCTTTCCAAATCCATGTTGTACTTTTTAATGAAGGTGATGTGTTCATTTCATATGGTAAATGGTAGAATGGATAAAGGATTTCATGCACAACCCTACCCTCTATGTCGAGTTATTGATCATTGATTTAAAACTTGGTCAACTTGAGACATTAATAAATGGCTAAAGTTTACAAGCGTTAAGTTGCCAAAGGGAAACTATGAATTTTTTAAATGGACTTTAGTGACATGAACACAACAAAAATGATGGTGCCATGGCAAGTTGAATCAGTAATTATATCACTCATGGAATCTACTAGGTTTGATCTATGAAGGAAAAGACATTGAGTCAGGATGATAATTGGTAAAAGGATTTGTGGTAATAATGGATGCATTAAGGTGACATATTGTCTATTTATGGAGGAAATATATTTTTTGACCCATTTTGTTATGTGTAGAGGTAGTTAGAGAAGTTAATACAATAAGATAGGGCCCATGTGCTTGCTAAGGATATAGGTCGAATTTGAGCCTAGGGTATGAACTATTTATTGGGTACTCATGTGGAACCAAGAAGCAATAAGATTTGATTTCTTCAACCACAATAACTTTTAGATCTAAAAATTATTTTCCTAGAACTCAAGGGGGCATTTTGTTTAGACACACAAGAATACTGAGAGGGGAGTGAATCAATATTTAGCCAATTTTCAATTTCAACAACTTCAACTTATTCAAAGTAGATTAAACCTTAAGCATCACAATATCAACATGAAAGAATAACACAATTCACATCAACACATCACACCACATTTATGGGGAAAACCCTAGGGGGAAAAACCACAGTGAGGATTAACTCACAATATATGAAGCTCAAATAATAACTTTGTTTTAGCGCCTATAACCCAATGAAGCTGCCACTCCCTAAGTAACTTTGATTTAGGGTCACTCCCAAGGAAGCTTCTACTTCCTATTTGACTTTGTTTTAGGGTCACTCCCAAGGAAGTTGCTACTCCCTGAAATGAGAACACACTTACAAAATATTACAATATGACAATCTTTCTACTATCTGAAAACTAACTTTTAAGCTCACTCTTTTGATGATTGCACTTCTACCTCTTCACACTTTCTTCTGAGGATCTGATCAGTTAGGTACACTCTATACTTGATCACTATCATAAATATGTCTTCAAGATGGATCTAGATAGCATCATCAACTTCTTCTCTTTCTCCTTTTGTTGCACATCAATAATTTATTTATTCTACTTTTTATTTGCTTGCAAACCTTTTTGATCAACTTGAAATCATACACTTCTTGCTCAATTTGATTCACTATTTATACATGATATTACATTGATTACATAACTTGTTGGCTAGATACAACATGAAAAATATATTTACAAGTCAGCCAGACAATACACAATATGACAAGTGTAGAAGATAGGTCCTAATTAGAACAACATGTTATACCAATAGAAGAACAAAGCCTTGCGGACTCCAACACTTGCTTAATAAGGTCCAAGACATCCTTCACAGCTTCAAACACCAAGAAATTACATCTTCACACTCCACTCAATTGGAAATAGGACAACTTTAAGGAAACCACATGAAGATTTGAAGTATAACGGCCACATCAACATGAAAAAACTTGTGTGGTACAAGAAACAAGAAAGACCTTCGTGAAACTTTTCCAAATGATTCCACATGACTCATAACACATCCCCAAATACTCTTCTACCACCGCACATCGAAGAATTGTGCCACATAGCTTCAATCATTAACTCTAAAACATGTTTTCATTTGGAACACACTGCAATCATGCTGTCATTTGAAAAACTGAGTTACAGACCACCAAGAATCTTGACACTGAAAGAAACATGTCCTCAAAACTGTAAGGGAAATCATTCATTTGTGGAGGAATGCAAAGAATTCCAATAGGTCTTCAACACTACTCCATTTTTCTAGAGCACATACCAATACTCTATCAATCATAACTTTAACAACGGAAGGAAGAATGATCTAAAACTCTGGAAACAACACTTTTACTACCCTCTAAACATAAATCTAGAATCACATAGCCATATCTATAAATGTGAAGGAATGCGAAGCGTTCCATTCACTCTTCATCATCACATTATGTTGTCAGAGCATGAACCAAAACTCAGTCACTTATGTATTTCACTATGGAGGAGAAAACAATGTGAAACATTGAATTTAACATATTTACATCATACTGAACTTAACTCTTGAATCTTAAGACCATATCTTCAAAACTAAAGGAATGTGGAGCATTCTATTACCATACTAGAAACACCTTCACAGAACCAACATTGTCTTTCAAACATGTCAATAGAAAAACATACATATGATAATCAAAACACCATGAGACTTGGAACATACATAATAGGCTATGTTCCAATCTGTAGAAGCACAACATCAATATAATGAGAATGCGGAGCAATATCGTAGACAGTCTTCACAGAGCAGTCATCTTGAAATAGAAATTGTCACCAATTTTTTGAGGCCAAATCTTCTTTGTATCAACACATACAACTGAGGAACATTAGGATGGAACATTCAACATGCTTCAGGCCACCAAAAACACATGTGATCATCTTAGTGCTTCTGATTCCCATCTCAACTCTACAATGATCAAGGCATGAGATCCAACCATGAACACCATCACACTTCCATGATAGTGTTGGCATCAATGACAACCTAAATGTTAGCCTTAACATTCTCCTCAACTTTGTGCCAGTGTTGACATCAATGAAAACAACCTTAGGCATCATATGTATAACAATCTCCCCCTTTGGCATTGATGGAAACACATACTTGCATATTCTCCTCCTTTGACATCAATGATAAAGGACATCCAAATCCTGCATATCAACAATCACTGCTTGCACATTCTTCCCCTTTCAACAACAACCACATATATGCACACTTCTTATTGCAATAACAAACTCCCCCTATTATCAGTAACCACTACCTAATCCCCCTAAGAGTTAGCCATCATCAATATAGGAAAAAAAGATATAACATTAACTCCCCCTGGACAGATGCATCACTATGCATCTTTACTAAGAAGGGGAAAAATTACCCCTAACTTCTATCGGAGGTCCTCAAAGGTGTCCTTTGCAAGAGCCTTTGTAAAGATATCTACAATTTGATCCTTTGTTGGAATATATTCCAACCTCACTTCCTTATCAACAACCTTCTCTCTCAAAAAGTGATACCTGATTACTACTTGGTTCTAGAATGAATAACTGGATTCTTGGAAATATTGATAGCACTTGTATTGTCACACAAAATAGGAATAGGCTCATCATACAATACATTGATATCCTTTAGAGTTTGCTTCATCCACAACACTTGTGTATAGTATAAGGTTTTTGCAATATACTTTGCCTCTGCAGTTGATAATGACACTGACTCTTGCTTCATGCTCTACCATGAAACCAATCTGCATCCTAGAAAGAAAGCACCACCACTTGTACTTCTTCTATCATCAACACAACTAGCCCAGTTAACATTAGTGTATGCACTCAAATCAAAGTCACTACCTTTTGGATACCATAGACCATAGTCTAGAGTTCCTAAGTTCAAGTATCTGAATATCCTTTTCACTTCCTTCTCATGTGTTTGTTTAGAATTGGCTTGATATTTGGAAACCACACATACTGCATGCATAATGTCAGGTCTGGAAGTAGTCAAATACAACAATGCTCCAATCATAGACCTATATATAGTTGGATCCACCTTCAGAGACTCATCATATTTACTGAAGTGACATCCAATGACCATGGGAGTACTCACTGGTTTTGAGTCCTCCATACCAAACTTCTACAACAATTCTTTGACATACTTTCTTGAGAAATAAAGATACAACCATCTAGCTAGAAAATTTGAAGTCCAAGGAAGAAAGACATCTCAAACTCTTTTTCCATCTCCTCTACAAACCTTTTACACATATCATCATCTCCACCAAAAATGATATCATCAACATATACTACAACTATCAAAATCATGTCTCCTTCTTCCTTTGTATAAATATTACTATCTCTAGTACCTTTCTTGAATAGCTGCTGAAGTAAGTACCTATCTAATCTTGCATACCAAGCCCTAGGATCTTGCTTGAGACCATACAAAGCCTTTTGAGTTTGTATACCATGTCTGGATCTTTTGATATTTGGAACCCTCTAGTTTTTCAATGTATACTTCCTCTTCTAGGTCACCATTCAGAAATGTGTACTTGACCTCCATCTGATATACTTTGAAGTTCAAATGAGTAGTAAGAGAAAGGAACATTCTAATTGCTTCCATCCTTGCTACCAAAGCATAAGTCTCATAAAAACCAAAGCCTTCTACTTGAGTGTATCCTATGCATACTAATCTTGATTTGTTCCTTATAACATCACCTTCTTTATTCAGTTTGTTCTGGAACACCCATTTTGTTCCTATAATATTCTTGTTTGTTGGTCTGGGAACCATTTTCCATGTTTGATTTTTCTCAATCTGATCTAATTCTTCTTCCATTGCTTTTATCCATCCATCATCCTTGTTGGCTTCAGAAAAAATCTTAGGTTCTAGTTTTGATAACAAACACAAGTTTGATTTCTCACGTGTCTTGGAGAACCTTCTCCTTGTCTGCACACTTTCATTCTTGTCTCCAATGATCTGTTATACTGAGTGAAATTCTTCTAAACATACTTTTTTGGAGTCTTAGGTATCTTCTCTAGTTCTTTCTCCTTTTCTTCTTTCACTTCTTCTTCTTCATCTGCAATGCAAGGAAATATATCATATCCGGTGTCTTCTAAATATTGTGAGAACTAATACATGTCTTCATCCACTTTGACATTTATGCTTTCAATCATCTTTCCCAACCTTTTTTTGTAGTATCTATAGGCCTTACTTCTGGTTGAGTAACCAAGAAAGATTCCCTCATCACTTCTTGAATCAAACTTTCCTAGATCTTCTTCATCTCTTTTGATATAGAATTTGTTGCGAAAGATCTTGAAGTATCTGACAGTGGGAGGTCTTCCATACCACAACTCATAAGGGGTCTTAGTGTTGTTGGCTCTTAACTGCACTCTATAAGTTAGATTGACATCAGTGTGAATTTCTTCATAATATATCAGGCCATCTTTTAATATTGCCCTAGACATTTCTTTCACAGTCGTATTCTTCCTTTCCACTACCCCATTTTGCTGAGGAGTTCTAGGAGAAGACAAATGCCTCCTAATACCATGATCTTCACAAAAAAAATTAAATTCATTTGAAGTAAACTTACCTCCTCTATCCGACCTTAAACATTTGATCTTAGTATCCATTTCATTTTCAATGAAAGCTTTGAAAACTTTAACTTATCAAGGGCATCGGATTTTCTCTTAGGAAAGTAACCCAAGTCATTCTAGAATAATCATTAATGAGAAACATAAAGTACCTTTCACCTTGTTGACTCTTTACTCTTATAGGTCCACATAGGTCTGTGTGAATCAACTCCAATGGCTTTGAAGAAGAATACTCCTTGCTTTTAAAACTTGTCTTTGTCTGCTTTCCCATTTGACATTCCTTGCATATAGTGTTTGTAGGCTTCCAGTTATCTTAGGCATATCTCTCACTGCATGAGTAGAGACGATTCTTACCATATTATCAAAAAAAAAATTCCCATTCTTTTGTGCCACAACCAACACTCACCTGATTGAGCCAACAAACATGTTCTTCCATTTAACTCTTTCAAGTGATAAATATCACATGTCTTGATACCTTCTACAACTAGCTTTATGGATCCTGCCTTCCTGATTTCATAGCCATTGGCATGAAAAGTAAGATTGTAACCTTTGTTGCACATTTGACTGACACTAAGAAGATTGTATTTTAACCCTTTGACATAGAGGACATCCTTAGTCCTATTCTTTCCATCAATAGATATGACACCTTTTCCACATATTTGAGCTGACTCATCAACTCCAAACTTGAGAGCTCCACCATCCCACTTCTTAAGGTTGATAAACTTCACTTTGTCACCAGCACTCAAGGCCAAGAAAAGTGTTTCATCATTTGAATCATCATGATCCTCATCTTCTAAACAACTATCTTCTATGGAAAAAAACTCCTTTCGAACTTATATAGCTTTTATGTTACTTCTCCTAAATTCTTTAAGAGGACATTTAGAAGCAAAATGACCAACCTTTCCACAATTGAAACATTTGAATGGTAACTTACCTTTATATTTTCCAGAGCCTTTCTTCAGTCTTCTTACAAAATTTGGTTCAACATCATCAAAGCTTTCGTCTTCATCAGCAGTTTCATCCTTCATCTTTTACTGGCATTGAAAGCAACTTCTTTCTTTGGAACATCACTGCCAAACTCTCTTATTTCAAAAGTAGTAAGGGTACCAAACATTTGGTCTAAAAAGTATTTATCCAAGTCTGTAGTCTCCTCAATAGTAGATACCTTATGACTGTAAGATTTGGGAAGAGATCTCTGAACCTTCTTCACAGATTCATCCTCTTTTATTGTGCCACCAAGGCCTATGATACCATCAATGGCCACTTCATTCACCCTGTTACCTCTTAATCTGACTAGATGCTTATTCCCAGTTGTCCCAACAAGGTAGGCATCAATGATCAATAGGATTCCTGGGCCAGCAACTAACAGTATAGGAGATAGACTCTATAGATATCTCCTCTTCTTCTTTAGGCTCTGTAGAACCAAGGGGGGTGTTCCCTATTCAACATCTACAACATATGCACATGAAACTACTTAGATGTTGAAACAAAGTAGATAAATCCTCTATGATGCAGACCAAAACTATGGAATAAGTGCAAAGGGGCTAGCTTTGGGCCTATGCTTAGTTGTAGATAGAGGATTTTGGGTCCTAAAACTACTTCTAAAATCCTAAAGGTTTGTATATGAAGTTTGAGTTTGATTTATATATGGATGTAAAACTAGGACTTTGGGTTACAACAAAGATACTAGACCAGATCGGTACCTATCCAGGGCTCAGATTCAGTAGACATATATATGTGAATGTTTACCACAGACCTAAGACAATAATCATATTTCAAGGGGTTTCTAAAATGTCTGCCTTACAAACAATACCCAAGAGAGAGAGTTTAGTTATTTCTGCTTAGAAACATCCTTACTGCAATGTATTCTCCTCAACACTTAATCCAAAACATTCAATCTACTCCTTGAGTAGAAGTAAGAGACTAAGTATTCAATATAGAAAACCCATATTCTAGAATCTATAACACCCCTTAGATGTTCAGAGTCAGAAGAAAAACACATTCAGTCTGGAGACAAATAACAAAACACACGCAATGAAGCATTACTCATTTAAATTAACATGAAATTGATAATTCTATGCATAATACATACAACATACAATTCATAAACTCGCAAGACACCTGAAACAGAGTCACCAGAAAGTTTTATTCCTATTGCAACACCAAAATTTGCCTAGTTTTCAATAACCAACAAGTAACACAGTTTGGCTTTTTATTCCAAGACTGTGTACCCGGCAAAATTTATTACAAGGCAAATAAAAAATCCACTAGATTCAATGCATGAGGAATGGCACTCAGAAATATCCAACGTTGTGGGGAGACAGAGAGGAATGAGCAGATGGAATCAAGATCCGCGCCGCCGTTCAAGGACATTCATCTTCAAATGAGTTGTTGACCCATCCATCACCGACCCATACCGCTGTGACTTTGCCATTAATGCTTTAGCTACCCACAGCCTCTCTGAAATGTAGCAATGGCGTACCACTGAGAATTTCCCTCTCAAAAATGGCCGCACCCGCTCAGGAAAAATCCATTGTTGCAGGCTCAAAACAAGGTCGTCGATCAAAGAATTCATCGTTGGGATCAACGGTCGTAAAACATGCATAAAGAGTCGCCAGCCAATGATACCGTGCCATGTAGGCTCCTTAATTTTCTATTGCTGACCCTTCACTCTTTCCATTTTACCTTTTCGCCCTTGTATATGCAAAAACACATGCATATACAAACACCTTATATACAAGTCGGACCCCAAATTTGTTGGAATAAATTGAAATTCAATTCGAGTCCGGCTTGTATCCTTTTCTTGCATTCATCACTTTGTATATTACAGAATATACAAGCGCAAAACATATACAGGGCAGACGCCAAGTACCCTTTCTGTTGGAATGGAACATCTCTTGGAATCTGCATTGTATCCCTCCATTGTACATTTGGTTGCATATTGACATGTATAAACACATATACAACTCACAGACCCCAAACATTTATATAGCAGCCTGAAACCTTCGTCAGGTCCGGAATGTATGTCCCTCATTGTATATTCGTAATATACAAAGCACACAAACATGCAAACCGCAGAAATCAACCTTTTGTCTGCCACAATGCACTTTCATTTCGCATCCGGGTTGCATGTATGAAATGTATATTTGATTGTATATCCAAATATACAATCCCAAAAATACAAGTGGTGGGCCCCCAGTTTCGCAACTTGCTTTGCATTTGTCCTTTTGCACTTTTCTGCCTTTGTATGTCATGGCGGATCATTGTACTGGAGCACATGCATATTTGACTTCCTTGTATGTATTTCATTGCATAAGACCTAATGTACATTGACATACATTCATTCCTGCACATACAAACACGAGATCTACTCTAGAATATTCCTGTAATGTATCTTTTCCCTTTGTATCTAACTGTTGTATGTTTGAACATACAAACCAAATATACATGCAACCCAATATGCAAGCAGTGAATATCCCTGGGAATCTTCAAAAGATTCCCTCTTGTATATACGACCCAATATGCATCTAAAATGCATCTCACTCATTTTCTCGAAGGACGATGGAGATTTTGCACCCGCCAATACATATTTTTGACCTGCACGCATATACAAACCATTTTGTGCACACAAAGACACTTGCACCTTAACTGAATTTAGCATTTTTTCTACTGCAGAGGCTGAAAGTGTTGGAATTTTTTGGACCTTTGGGAAAGGGCCTGCATACTTAAATGCATGAAACTAGATTGCTCATGCAGGCGGTAAAATAGGCTCCGATTGGGGACGTGCAGGCACTAGGCTGCAATGAGAACTAGATCACTCCGGGGCAGACCAGGCAGAACACAAAACACAAAACAGTACCGATTATACAAGGTGAGCACAGACTATTTACACCTAATTTACAAATGTGCACAGAGGAAGATCATTTATGAAAAATATGACTTCAGGAACTGACCGTGCACTGGCAGTTCCAGCAACTCACCACTCAGGGCCTAGAGGAAGTATGAATTTTCTCCATGAATATTGCTAATTTGATATGGACCCATCCATAATGGCTCAAATTTATTATGCTTACCCTTATCTTGGCTCTTTGCATTCCAAACAAGGACCAAGTCACTTATTTGAAACTTTCTTTCTGTAGTCTTTCTATCAAACAAATATTTCACTTTCTATTGTTTCTTGATGTTTGTCATGTGTGCCTCTCTTCTGATTTCATCTAATGCAACTAGCTAGTTTATCGTTTCAGTCATTGAATCCTCAACCTCCACATTTTTTTCTTGTATGAATCTATAGACTGGCAAAAGGTTGTTCACAGGCAGCCTAGCTAGTGCACCATACACTAACTCAAAAGGTGACCTTCCAATTGATTCTTTCACTGTCATCCTATTGGCCCATAGTGCCATCTTTAACTTCGAATCCCATTGCCTTTTGCTTTTATCTAACATCCTCTTTATGATTTTCATGAGGCTCTTATTGCTTGATTCTGCTTGACCATTTCCTTGTGGGTGATATGGTGATGCATACGACAGATTGATCCCATACTTGTTGCAAAAATCAACAAAATCTCCAGATCTGAAGCACGTGGCATTGTCTGTGACAATTGTAGTTGGCACTCCAAATCTGATAATAATGTGCTCTAAAACAAAATCCATCACCACTTTGCTCATAGTTTTCTTAGTTGGAATGGCTTCAACCCATTTGGTAAAATAATCAGTAGCAACCAAAATCCAACTGTGTCCACTCGATTTCTCTGAGATTTCCCCTATAAAATCAATTCCCCATTGCTGAAATGGGGCCTCTACAGTTACAGTCCTAAGGGGTAGTGGACCTTCATATTTTAGCTTCTCTGAGAACCTCTGGCAAGGATCACATTTTCTTACCAACCTTTGTGCATCTGAGAAAAGAGTTGGTCACTAGTATCCTATTCTAAGAATTTTGTGGGCTGTTGTCTTGGCAGCGTAATGTCCACCACATCCTCCTGTGTGTAGATCTTTTAAAATATTAGCAGCCTAATCCTCATTCACACATCTAAGTAGTACACCTTCAGGATTCTTCCAATACAGCTCTCTTTGAAGAATTATGTATTTGATTGCTCGTAGCTTCAAAGTTCTTCTCTGACTATCACTGAAGTGGGAAGGACAATTCAAATTCTGCAAGTAATAAACAATATCCTTATACCAATCAGATTCTGACATACTGACAGTTTTATTTTGCATCATGTTCACTTGGCATGCTTCCAGATTTGATTCTGTCATTATTTTGGCCAAACCTTGTCCCCTTACCAGCTTTGTAATCTGTATCTCTATGTTGAACTCTTGTAGTTTATTTATCCATCTGCATCTTCTTCCATTTACTTCCTGCTGAGTAAAGATGTCCTTGGCTACTACATGAGGCACGTATGCAACTATGTGAGAGCCCACCAAATATGGCCTGAAGCTCTTGACTACCCTAACCAGTGCATATGCCTGCTTCTCCATAATGTCATACTTTAATTCAGCAGCCTGTAATGACTTACTAAAGAAGGCTATAGGTTGTTCAAAACCTTCTGCATTTTTCTGTAGTAAGCAAGCTACAATAGTGTGGAAAGAATCAAATGAAAACAATTGAAATGGCTTAGAAAAGTCATGAGATTTTAATACGGGAGCCATCTTAATAGCCTCTTTTATATTCTGAAATGATTTAGTCGCTTCATCCTCCCATGTGACAGTTGCACCTTTCTTCAACATTTTAGAAATATCTTTGGTGGTCTCTGCAAAGTTAGGCACAAATCTTCTAACAAAATTAGTTTGCCCAAAGAAGGACTGAACACCCTTCACTATTTTAGGGATCTAGATTTTATCAATTGCAGCCACCCTTTCTGGATCAATCCTCACCCCATCCTTGGAAACAATGTGACCAAGCAATTTTCCTTCCACTACCCCAAAAGTACATTTCTTTGGGTTGAGTGAGATGCCATATTTCAATGCTCTAATAAAAATTTGGTCCAGGTGCATGCAATGTTGCTCCTCCCTTTTCGAATAAGCTATCAAATCATCCTGATACACAACCAAGATTGAATCAATCAATCCTGCAAAAGCAACATCCATTGCCCTTTGAAATGTGGCACCTGCATTGGTCAGTCTGAATGGCATTCTCACATATAAATATGTTCCCCATGGAGTAGTGAAAGCAGTCTTGAATTGCTCTGATTCCTTTACTTTCACTTGATTGTACCCTGAAAATCCATCCATCATAGATAGAAGTTCACAACTAGTCACCTTCTGCAACATGGCTTCCATGTTTGGCAATGAATAATTATCCTTCAAAGAGGATACATTCAGATTCCTAAAGTCCACACACAGTCTTATGTCACCATTATTTTTTCTAACTGGGACAAGGTTAGACATCCAAGTTGAGTGTCTGATAGGCATAATTATTCCAGCCTCCCTAAGCTTCATAAGTTCTTCTTGTATTTTTGGAGCTAAGGTTGGATTGATAGGTCTCTATTTTTGTCTAAATGGTTTAGCTCCAGGCTTCAAAGGGATTTCATGCTGAAATAAATCCTCTCTATAAGCTTTCAAGTCCTCATATGACTAGGCAAAGACATGCTTATACTTTCTCAGCAATGCAATCAGCATAGCTCAGATATGTGGCTTGAGCTGTTTGCCAATATATACTTTTTTGGGGGCATGAGATGTCCCCAAGTTTATCTCCTCTAAATCATTCTTATTTGTTGGAGATGACTTTGTAACAAGTTGGTCCCTATTGTCAAAAGCTCTCTCTAGAGCAACCAGCCCTCTAGGGATCTTATTTTTCTTTAGTTGAATTATTTCTTTCCCTAAGAGAGTTTCTTTTTCATCTACAACCTCTACAAGGTTTTGAAAGTCCATTTCTTGGTTCTCATACTCATCAATGCAATGTAAAAGTCTCAGTAAATCTTTATCATCATCAAATACCTGCCAGTTGTATACATTATCTGGCACTGCAGGTCTAAACTTGACTTCAACATTTGTAACATCTGATAGAGTTATATCATCTGGCCTTATGGCTACATTAGCTATAAAATCTGCCATGACATTTTTTGATCTCTCTATCCAGTTTATTGAAAAAGCATCGAACAATTCAAGTGTATCCCAAATAGCATGCTTATATTGTTTTAATCTTTTATTTTTTGATGCATACTTATCTCTCACTTGGGAAACAACTAACTCTGAATTGCCAAATACTCTTAACATCTTAATTCCATGCTTCAGAGCTACATTCAATCCTAATAACAGAGCCTCATACTCTGCAATATTATTTGTACAAGCAAACTTCAGTAAGAAAGAGAATTTTAGAAGCTTACCAGCTGGAGACAGAAACACAATCCCAACACTAGAGCCTTCCTTTGAACAAGCTCCATCGAAATACACAGTCCATAGACCCTATTGATCCAATTCTTGAATGCACATGTCTCCCTCTTTACCTTCTTTAACATCTGAGACAACTCTGAAATTATCACAGTCAGTATCCACAAAACATATATGCTCCTCTGATTCTTGATCCTCCACTGTCTCTGATGACCTTTCTTCTCTAATCAGTTTGACATCCCTGCCACTCATAGGGATCATAGCATATGACAAATCTAATTGCATACTCCCACCAATCAATGCTGCCCACCTTCTTGACAGCAACATGCCATATTGTGGCTTGATATCAACAACTGTTATGTTTATTTTGTAGGTCTTTTTAGGATATGCTACTAGTCTGAAATCAACATCTTTCATAATTCCAATGATAGGTACTTCCCTAGCATCCATGGTGTAACACTTCCCTCATGCCTTATCTATCTTTAACCCAGCTTGTTGCATGATGGCTAAAGGCATGATATTCGTGTATGCTCCTGAGTCAAGCATACAGTTCTTAATTATTTTTCCATTTATACCAAGGGAGACATAAAATGGTTCCACCTGTGAAGGGTATTTTGTCATGGTCATCCCCAGATATACTTCAGGAACTTCATCTTCATCAATGCACAGGGCCTATTTCTTACCCTGAGGTTCATCACTCATCATGGCTTGACAGGGTACTCCTGAAATTAAGGATACTTCTTTATTTTTAAATTCTTCTACTTTCATTAGTTCCATTAGTGGAACAGAGACTTTTATCTGCGATAAGACTTGAGTCACATCAAATGGAGCATAATTTTGTATAACGGTTGTAGCCTGCTCCATGGTTTTACCTTTATCCTAGGATGATCCAGCCTTAGTTTTTATGGCTGCTTGACTGTCATTCTTGTTCTGAGAAGCTTTATTTTGATTCTCAACCTGGGGAATTCTGCTTTCTGGTCATGGAGGATCATGACCTATTTTTTGCTTAAAGTTTTGCTTATTATTGTCCCATTGTTTCTTTTGTGGTTCAGCCCCTTTATGACTGTGCACAGGTTGGTTTACAAAAGTATTTTCTGGTTGGTGTGAATTACTTACCTGAGCTTTACCCCTAAGATTGTAATTGCTTTTGACTTGAGCTACTACTGCAGCTGTGAGGGCTCTAATTTCTTCATCAGAAGGCCTCCTCAAGCTATTCAGAAAATTATGTGAGTCCTGAGCATAGGCATAGTTGTCTTCCTCATCTTCATCATAGAGAAACTGCTGATAGACCTGAATCTCATTACTTGCACTTGCATCAACATCAAGAGAGGGATACTCTCTATTTGTAGACAGCATATTGACATTATCATCTTCCATGCAATGTGGCTCATTACATTCATCATAGGCGACAACATTATCATATAAAGACTAAGCAATCATACATTGTGACTGTGAGTGAGGCATCTGACATATGATGCACCATGGGGTGTCATTAACAATATTGACAGCCTTCTTCAAAGGATCAGGTGTTTCCCTTGCATTTTGAGTCCTCTGATTTGAGTTGCTATGTGGAAGAATAGGCTTACCATTATGCCAATTGGTATGATATGGCATGTCATGTAATGATGGTCTTCTTTCTTGCCTCTGGTAAACTTGCCTGTCAGGACCTATTCCCTTTTCATTTTTAGCCATTCTATAACCTAGGTCCTTGACAATAGTTGTCAACTTATCTATTTTATCCTCAAAAGTAGATGTATTTCCTTGAACACTTTGAGATTTAGTATTTGGATTTTGTAGAATTTTTACATCATCTCTTATGTTTGTCTTACTAGATGCTTTTCTGTTATTTTCAATATTTGTTGCAATCTTGAACGCATCTTTGATGCTGTGAGGACCCTTATCTCTTAATCCATAGGCAATTTTGGCATCAAAAGCATTTATGTACAACACTATGCACATAGGTTCATTAGGCCTCAGGTCCTGTGGCAATTTGTTCAATACTTTCATGAATCTAGCATTGAAATCAGAAACTTGTTCATTTGATCCTTTGGTAATGCCAGTGAATTCATTAATGAAGAAACTAGGATCAGTTTTGTCACCATATTGTTCCTTGAATATTCTCCTAAATTCATCCCATGATGAAATGCTCCTGTCAGGCAGGCCTTTGTACCATTTCTTGGCTTCATCAACTAAGGATTGCATGAATGATTTCATGAAAACATCCTCATGCTCAACCTCAAAGTTGTCCATGATATTCTGAAAAGCTTTTAAATGGTCTTCACCTGACACAGTATTGTTTCCTGAAAATTTAGGCACTTGCAGCCTCACATGTTTGTCAATAGGATTTGGATAACTAGGAATGCCATTAAAAATCAGTTGTCTGAATCTGTCCAACTGCATTGGCTGTCTACCAAATTGATTAGCATTTGCATTTCTATTTGCATTTTGATTTCTTACATTATTTAATGGAGCTCTTATGTTATTTGCATTCTATCTTTGATTATCGTGCTGATCCTGGGCCTCATTTCTATGCTGATTTCTCTGCATATTTATATTTTCAAGGGTAGGAATTGAATCATTCTGAGCAACTCTCAGAGCTTGCACTTTCTGTCTTATATCATCTCTGATTTTTACTGCTTGCAGATATTCTAACTCAGCCCTTAAGCTCTTAATTTCATTAGCTAGTTCTTCCTCTCTAGGCATAGAAGAGGAGGGTTTCATCATATTCTGATCATCATTATCATCATCCCTTAGGGATTCAGCTTCTTCAAATCTATTAGGGGAGTTGTGGAAAGGGCATTCTTGAAAAACTTCTGACCTTATTCTCAATCCACCACCCTGCTGTCTCTCATACACATTCTAAATTTCAGCCTCAGTGTTTGAAAAAAAAGGTATTGTCTGCTCTGAAGATCCTGGGTTGTCCTGAATAAATTCATTTTTCCTGGGGCTAGGAGAACCATCTTGACTAGCTCGAACAATCCCCTTTTTCCTATACATCATTTTTGTGGGTAACTCTTTAAACAGAGTATTACACTGGGATCTTCTCCATTGCATATAATTTTTTTCTTTACCGATTGGGAGATTGGTTCAGAGTCACCACCTATTACTAGGAATTGTTTTCTTTTAAAATCAGGGCTCTTTTACAAGTCCCCAGTAGAGTTGCCAATTTCTGTTACCTCTTAATCCGACTGGATGCTTATTCTCTGTTGTCCCTACAAGGTAGCCATCAATGATCAATAGGATTCCTAGGCCAGTGGCTAACAGTATAGGAGATAGACTCTATAGATATCTCCTCTTCTTCCTTAGGCTCTGCAGAACCAAGGGGGGTGTTCCCTATTCAACATCTACAACATATGCACATGAAACTACTCAGATGTTGAAACAAAGCAGATAAATCCTCTATGATGCAGACCAAAACTATGGAATAAGTGCAAAGGGGCTAGCTTTGGGCCTATGCTTAGTTGTAGATAGAGGATTTTGGGTCCTAAAACTACTTCTAAAATCCTAAAGGTTTGTATATGAAGTTTGAGTTTGATTTATATATGGATGTAAAACTAGGACTTTGGGTTACAACAAAGATACCAGACCAGATCGGTGCCTATCCAGGGCTCGGAGTCAGTAGACATATATAAGTGAATGTTTACCACAGACCTAAGATAGTAATCAGATTTTAAGGGGTTTCTAAAATGTCTGCCTTACAGACAATACCCAAGAGAGAGAGTTTAGTTATTTCTGCTTAGAAACATCCTTATTGCAATGTATTCTCCTCAACACTTAATCCAAAACATTCAATCTACTCCTTGAGTAGAAGTAAGAGACTAAGTATTCAATATAGAAAACCTATATTCTAGAATCTATAACACCCCTTAGATGTTCAGAGTCAGAAGAAAAACACATTCAGTCTGGAGACAAATAACAAAACACACGCAATGAAGCATTACTCATTTAAATTAACATGAAATTGATAATTCTGTGCATATAACATACAACATACAATTCATAAACTCGCAAGACACCTGAAACAGAGTCACCAGAAAGTTGTATTCCTATTGCAGCACCAAAATTTGTCTAGTTTTCAACAACCAACAAGTAACATAGTTTGGCTTTTTATACCAAGACTGTGTACCTGGTAAAATTTATTACAAGGCAAATCAAAAATCTGCTAGATTCAATGCATAAGGAATGGTGCTCAGAAATATTCAACATTGTGGGGAGATAGAGAGGAATGAGTAGATGGAATCAGGATCCGCGCCGCCATTCAAGGACATTCATCTTCAAACAGATTGTTGACCCGTCCATTGCTGACCCATACCGCTGCAACTTTGCCATTAATGCTTCAGCTACCCACATCCTCTCTGAAATGTAGCAACGGCGTACCACTAAGAATTTCCTGCTAAAAAACGGTCGCACACGCTTAGGAAAAATCCATTACTGCAGGCTCAAAACAAGGTCGTCGATCAAAGAATTCATCGCTGGGATCAACAGTCGCAAAACATGCATAAAGATTTGCCAGCCAATGATATCGTGCCATGTAGGCCCCTTAATTTTCTATCACTGACCCTTCGCTCTTTCCATTTTACCTTTTCGCCCTTGTATATGCAAAAACACATGCATATACAAACACCTTATAGACAAGTCAGACCCCAAATTTGTTGGAACAGATTGAAGTTCAATTCAGGTCTGGCTTGTATCTTTTTCTTGCATTCATTGCTTTGTATATTACGGAATATACAAGCGCAAAACATATACAGGGCGGACGCCAAGTACCCTTTCTGCTAGAATGGAACATCTCTTGGAATCCGCATTGTATCCCTCCATTGTACATTTGGTTGCATATTGACATGTATAAACACATATACAACTCACGGACCCCAAACATTTATATAGCAGCCTGAAACCTTCGTCGAGTCCGGAATGTATGTTCCTCATTGTATATCTGTAATATACAAAGCGCACAAACATTCAAACTGCGGAAATCAACCTTTTGTCTACCATATTGCACTTCCATTTCGCATCCGGGTTGCATGTATGAAATGTATATTTGATTGTATATCCAAATATACAATCCCAAAAATACAAGTGGTGGGCCACCAGTTTCGCAACTTGCTTTGCATTTGTCCTTTTGCACTTTTCTGCCTTTGTATGTCATGGCAGATCATTGTACTGGAGCACATGCATATTTGACTTCCTTATATGTATTTCATTGCATAAGACCCGATGTACATTGACATACATTCATTCCTGCACATACAAACACAGGATCTCCTCCAGAATATTCCTGTAATGTATCTTTTCCCTTTGTATCTAACCGTTGTATGTTTGAACATACAAACCAAATATACATGCAACCCAATATGCAAGTAGCGAATATCCCTGGGAATCTTCAAAAGATTCCCTCTTGTATATATGACCTGATATGCATCTAAAATGCATCTAACTCATTTTCTCGAAGGACGATGGAGATTTTGCACCCGCCAATACATATTTTTGACCTGCATGCATATACAAACCATTTTGTGCACACAGAGACACTTGCACCTTAACTGACTTTAGCATTTTTTCTACTGCAGAGGCTGAAAGTGTTAGAATTTTTTGGACCTTTGGGAAAGGGCCTGCATATTTAAATGCATGAAACCAGATTGCTCATGCAGGCGGTAACACACCCAGAGCATAAATCCAACAATGTTTTCATCGTTTGTCATTTTTAGGGTTTCAAATCTATTTTTGAGTATTTGCATCTTAGCTTTCTTTACTTTCTCATCTCCTGCATAAATGGTTTCAAGTTTATTCTACACTTCTTGAGCAAAACTACAACTCATCACCTTTGAAAGTTTTGAATTAGTTAATCCACTCATGATAGCAAACTTTGCCTTGGCATTATTATCATACTTCTTGATTCCATCTGCATCTGTAGGAATGGAGGCAGGAATAGTGTAACCTTTCTTGAGAGAATCCCAAACTCCACATCCAAGTGAATTGATGTAGCTTTCCATCCATACCTTCCAAAAACCATAATTTGTTCCATCAACCTAGGTATTTCATTGGATCTACTTTGTGCCATTCTAGACCTTCCTCAAGTGGTTAAGCTTCCCTTAGAGGAACTTGGCTCTGATACCAATTATTAGACACACAAGAATATTGAGAGGGGGGTGAATTAGTATTTAAGCAATTTTCAATTTCAACAACTTCAACTTATCCAGAGTAGATTAAACCTTAAGCATCACAATATCAATATGAAATAATAACATAATGCACATTAACACATAACACCATATATACATGGAAAACCCTAGAAGAGAAAAACCACTGTGAGGATTAACTCACAATATATGAAGCTCAAATAATAACTTTGTTTTAGGGCCTATAACCCAAGGAACATGCTACTCCCTAAGTAACTTTGATTTAGGGTCACTCCCAAGGAAGATTCTACTTCCTATTTGACTTTGTTTAAGGTCACTCCCAAGGAAGCTACTACTCCCTCAAAATGAGAACACGCTTACAAAAGATTACAGAATGCCAGTCTTTCAACTATCTCAACATTGACTTTGAAGCTCACTATTTTTATGATTGCACTTCTGCCTCTTTACACTTTCTTCTGAGGATTTGATCAGTTAGGCACACTCTATACTTGATCACTATCATAAATATGTCTTCAAGATGGATCTGGATAGCATCAACAACATTTTTTCTCTCTCCTTCAGTCGCACATCAATAATGTATTTATTCTACTTTTTATTTGCTTGCAAACCTTTTTGATCAACTTGGAATCATACACTCCTCGCTCAATTTGATTCACTATTTATACATGATATTAAATTGATTACATAGCTTGTTGTCTAGATACAACATGAAAAATACATTTAGAAGTTGGCCAAACAATACACAATATGAAACATGTAGAAGACAGGTCCTAATTAGAACAACATGTTATACCAGCAGAAGAACCAAGCCTTGCAAACTCTAAAACTTGCTTAATTAGGTCCAAGACATCCTTCACAACTTCAAACACCAAGGAATTACATTCGCACACTCTGCTCATTTGCAAATAGGACAACTTTAAGGAAACCACATAAAGATTTGAAGTATGACAACCACATCTACTTGATAAAGCTTGTGTGGTATAGGAAACAAGAAAGATCTTCATGAAACTTTTTTAGATAAGTCCACATGACTAATAACACATCCCCAAATACTCTTCTACCACTACACATCAAATAATTGTGCCACACAACCTCAATCATTAACCCTGAGAACACTCTGTCATCTAAAACACACTGCAATCATGCTATCATTTGAAAAACTGAGCTGCAGACCACCAAGAAGATTGACACTAAAAAGAAGCATATAATACACATCTAAAAACATGTCCTCAAAACTACAAGGGCAATCATTCATTTGTGGAGGAATGTGGAGCATTCCAACAGGTCTTCAACACTACTCCATTATGCTAGAGATCATACCAATACTTTATCAATCATAACTTTCATAGCGAAAGGAAGAATGATCTTAAACTTTTGAAAAAATACTTTTACTACCTCTGAATAGAAATCTAGAACCGCATAGCCATATCTGCAAATGTGGAGGAATGCAGAGCATTCCATTCACTTTCATAATCACATTATGTTGTTAGAGCATGAACCAAAACTTAGTCACTTATGCCTTTCACTATGGAGGAGCAGACAATCTAAAACTTTGGATTTAGCACATTTACATCATACTGAACTTCACTCTTGAACTGCGAGACCATATCTTCAAAACTAGATCAATGTGGTGCATTCTATTATCATGCTAGAAACACCTTCATAGAATCAACACTATCTTCAAACATGTCAACAAAAAATCATACATCCAATAATCAAAACACTATGAGAGTTGGAACATACATAATAAGCTATGTTCCAATACATAGAAGCACAACATCAATATAATGAGATTGCAGAGCAATCTCCCAAACAGTCTTCACAGAGTAGTCATCCTGAAACAAAAACTCTCACAAACTTCCGAAGGCCAAATTTCCTCTTTGTATCAACACATACAACTAAGGAACATTAGGATGGAACATTCAACATGCTTCAGGCCACCAGCAACACATGTGGTCTTCTTAGTGCTTCTGATTCCCATCTCAAATTTGCAGTGATCAAGGCATGACATCCAACAATGAACACCATCACACTTCCATGATAGTTTTGACATCAATGACAACCTAAATGATAGACTTAACAATCTCCTCAACCTTGTGCTAGTGTTGACATCAATGACAACAACCTTAGGCATCATATGTGTAACAATTTTGGCTTTGGAATTTGTTTATTTGCACTAACAACATGGAGCTTCATGTTTTTGGGGTTTGTAGTGAACCAAAATTATTCTACCTATGTTGGTTGAGTGCACCTTTTGTATTATTGAATTAAATGCCTAAAGAGAGTGGTTGTTGTAGCAAACTTATTGACAACATAATGGATGTGAAATGTGGTGACTAGACATAGGGGATTGGTACATGTGTCATGTGCATATGGAGTCTAGGGAAACATCAATGGAGTATATATGTAACCTTTTGATGAAGTTAGGGTTGGATTTATTTGTCTCTAGTAAAAGAACTTAGAGTGTCCTTTAGTCTAGTTTGTTTTACAATGTCAATCATGTAGCATAATCTCCATTTCTTGTGTCTTTCTTGTTTTTTGAATTTGGAGAAGGTGCATGCATGAAAATATCATTTTTTATGACTTGAATGTCTCCTTAGTTGGATGAATGTTTCAAGGAACAAGTATTTATCTCCAAGGACACATTTGATAGCGTCTTTCTATATTTGATTAGATAATTATTGCAAATATTTATAAAACTTTCCCAAAGCATTTGAGAACTCTTTACAATAGAGTGCATGCAAAGTATTTCTGTTTAGCTATGGATTATTGAAGAATGCTTGGTCATGTGAGGTTTTTGGTCAATTTACAAGTGTATTTGGATGAGAATATAGTTGGCTAACATGATTCTAAATGCAATTCTAGTTATTTCTTTGATATTGTTTCATATCTTACTAATAGCTTAGACTTGTACATGTGTATATGCATCAGATTCTAAAGTTTGACTCTAATACCCAATAGATTATATCATCAGTCTTTTAACAATTGATCCTTCCATCCATTAAAAATCCATTCAATATTTATTTATTTAAGATTTATTAGCATTAGTTTATGTTTATGTATGTCCCACATGTAGCTTGTTATAATCTACTTTGTAAAGACTCGCCTTTCAATTTTTTTATTAGTGAGACATTTTTATAAATATCTAGTGACAAATCTTTGGCATTTCCTCATACATAGGTTGTGACTTAACTAAAAGGGCTAGCGTGTTGTCATTTTCCCATATTTATCTTGCAATATATCTCTAGTATTACCCTCCTTAGCCTTGTAGAGCCAAAAGTGTAGAGGGGTTGTCTAATTCTATAAATTGGCACATAATTACGTACAAATCTAATCATGAGCCTTACATCATTAGTCTAGACTAACATAAGTCCTTGAGTCTAGGTCTTTAGTTCATCCTTTAGGATTTTGGGGTACAGTTTGGATCGTGCTGACACATTCTACCACAATCATAGGTTAAAAAGCAATAATGGGTAATAAATGAAATTCTTAAAGTTATGCCTATTGAGTATACATTTTCACATAGCACAAACAAATGCCAAGAAGAGACACATGCCATTTAAAAGGCAAGTAAGAAAGAGAGAAAATCAAAGCAAAAGGAAGACAAATTGGATAATAAATTTTGGAACAATGAGATCTAATGGATAAGCCAATGGTAAGAGGTTCCAAAGGTGGTACCTAAGAATAAGTTTATTCAATGGGTTATGAGAATCACTATTTAGCATATATATCTATATACACCTATAGCTTAAACTATATTTTCACTTTTTATCCTTTTACTATACAAATTTTCTTTGTTATTTTGATCTTTTAGTTTATGCCTTGATTGTTGATCCTTTCATACTCATTTCACCTTATATATTTCTTATACAAGTATATCCTTCCCCATTTGGGGGCATTCTAGTCCCTCATTTTACTTTATTTGTCTATATGCCTTACTTTTACCTTTGTTTTCATCTCTGACTTGGGTTTCCTACATGCTTTTGGTTATCTTTTGTCCTCTCTCTATGCTTGTGTTGCCTTTGTTTCCTATACCTTGTTATACATGTTTTAATGACCCATTGATCTCATATTTCTTATAACCTACTCATCAATCCTACATTGTCCTATCATGCTTCTTAGAACATCCCTTATTGATCTCAATTGTCATATCAGGATTCTTAGAGCTTGTTCATTGATCTTGCATTGTTATATCATTCTATTTTAGAGCTTGTTAATGATCCTAAATTGATTCATCATGTTATACATTGATCTTACATTGACATATCATGCCTATTAAAGCTTACACTTAGATCTTGCATTGGTATGTTTTGCTTCATAGAGCTTAACACATTGAACCTATATAATTGGTACATCTTACTTTCTAGAGTTACTTGTTGCAGTTTATTTGTATATCATGCTTCTATATATTTACACATTTGTCAAGGAAGCATTATGCCTTCCCTCATTGCACATAGGACTTACTTTACCATATTTTTACAATAGGAGGCATTATGCCCTCCCCTTTGATAGTATGTTTTCATTATCACATCCTTATATTAGGGCATCATGCTTTTTCATCTTTTATATGTCCCATCTTCATTGCTACACCTTTTAAATTTTTGGGCAATGTGCTTTCTCTTTCTATATATTACACATTCATGATTACAAGTTTTACATTGAGGGCATCATGCTTCCCTCTTTTACACATTATACCTACTATTGCTATTTCTTGGTGGCTTGCCCCATTGTTTTAGCTTCATACCTTTCACTTTGGATTCATGCCTTTCATTTTGGATTCATTTCTTTTTGTGGTTTAATGCCTTAGTTCCTAATTCACTATCATGGGTGTTTTGGTCATCGAGTGCAACATCACCATGTTTCTATCTTTCCCATGGTGGAGGCAACATTACTAGTACTCTCTTGATCCTATGTACAACCCATATGTGTTGACTATACTTTATCATTCTATATGCTATACATGTTTATCACCTGATGTATTCATTATTGTTATTACTTTACATGATTTATATGGCTACATGACTATCTCCAAATCTTACATTTACTTTCAAGTACAATTTTCCATCTCTTTCAATTTTACATCCTATGGGTATAACCAAATGAAGAAGCACAAATTATTATTAACATTCTTATGATCAAGTTCTCAAGTAGTGATAGGTACTACAAAGACTCACCAGTGCAATCGAGTAGGTGTTTTTTTATATTATTGTAATGGAGGAAATCACACTTTTCCACACTCACGTGGAGTCACATGGCTACAATTAACTGAAACACTTTTTTCATCACTTTCTGAATAGAAAGAATATTTCTAACTTATTTATTTCTTATTTGATTTCATAGATAGTTGGCAATTTCTTAATCTATATTAGTTTTTTGTTTTTGAGATAGAAGCTACTGATTGAGCATTCTTTATATGTTTTATAGAATTCATGGAGAGCACATACCAAAAGACATACTTACACCTAGTCACACCTTATAGGGTCCATTATTGTATATGTACCCCATAGTGATATCATTTGAGTTCTTGAATATTTACTTCACATGTATGTTTGACGTATGCTACATACGTTGAGGTACACAATCATTGTAGGATTCACATGCACCTCAAAGTGAAGGGAAAATGTACAATGGTGAAATTTGCATACTAATGCCATTTTCTAGTTAGTTTGGTGTCTATTTGTAAGTAATGTCTTCATACATACATACATATCAACAAATGACATGATCTTGTGTGAACTTGGATTAATTCCCCTAGCCCTTTATACATCTATATGTGAATATCCCCATACAATTAACCTTACCCTATCCTAATACACAAACTCTTATGGATTTCCTTAGCTACTCATTTACCACATTCACCTATGCACCTACCTCCATCTATCTATTTACTACTTGGATCTTATTGTTAGCACATTTTGGGACAATTATGTAGTTGTGAGGGTGTGGTTGCAGACTCAACCCTTTCATTTTAAAATTCAAAATTGGTCAATTGACCCCATTCATCCTCTTGCCTTGAGTTGACTAAACACACATTTTGTACAATGTATTGCTATGTGCTATTATTTAAAGACATTCAATGCATTCTAATCACTAAATCCTAAACTTAAGCTGTTAGGGTTAGCCGATAGAAGATATCAATTAAATGAAAATAAAGATTAAATACAGGAATGAAAATACATAGAAATAATAACAGTGAGAGACAAGTTTTAACGTGGTTCACCCAAACTCAGGCTACATCCACCAAACAGACAGTCCAATATTATTATCCAGTAAATCAAACTAATTACAACCAACAATCCCTACAACTCAATACCGCTGCAAATGCTACAATATAATATCAATGAAAACCCTAACCCTTAGCTGCTTTTATCAAGCCTTATGTCAGTTACAAAAATAAGTTTTTTTTAAAATGTCAGTCAATAGAAAAATAATACCTGACGCCTTTATAAAATAATAAAAAACTGTGTGAGGTTTTGGGGGCATTGCCCCTGAGCCCCCATGGGGGCGCTACCCCTCGACCCCACCCTGTATCACGACAGGGAGAGCGCCAGGGGCACTGCCCCTGGACCCCGCAAAGGGGTACTGCCCCTCGTCCCCATCTTGGGGGCGCTGCCCCCAAACCCTCACAAGGGTCACTGCCCCTTGACCCCGTAGGAATTTGGGGGGAAACTGCACCGATAAAAGTGGGGAAAATTTAACCTCCGAGTCTGATTAGGCTGCATATAACAATAATCTCCCACTTGGAGACTGATCAGACTCCACACCATATCATCTCCCACTTGGAGACTGATCATAACACCGCTGACCCTGTAGCTCCCATTAGAAATAAGCACCCTGGACTCTATTGTTCTGTTTTTGTTGTTTTCAGTCTAGAAGACCAACCAAAGCTGAAGAGGAGCTCAGCTTCTCCCTTGTCACTGCCTTTGTAAACATATCTACTGGATTTTCATTTGTATGTATCTTTTCTAGCCTTAACTATCCATCATCCAACATTGACCGAATAAAGTGATACCTCAACTGTATATGTTTGGTCTTTGAATGCAAGGCAGAATTCTTTGCAAGATGTATGGCACTCTGACTATCTGTATATAAATAACTGTTAGCCTATTTTTTGCCCAATTCTTCCATGAAAGATTGCAGCCATATCATCTCCTTGCTTGCCTCTATTGCAGCTACATATTCTACCTCCGTGGTGGATAAAGCAACCATCTTTTGCAACTGTGAGATCCAACTCACCATTGTCCCATTTACAATAAAGACATAACCTGTAGTACTCTACCTGGTATTAATATCCCCTGCCAAATCTGAGTCTACATAACCTGCTAAATTAGTACTGGAGCCCCCAAAATATAAGTGTTTATTGGATGTACCTCTCAAATATATGAGAATCTATTTTACCACATTCCAATGCTCCAATCCGAGATGACTCATATACTTGCTTACGACTCCTACAGAATGTGCAATATCTAGTTTCGTGCATACCATGGTGTACATTAAACTTCCTACAGCTGAAGCATATGGTACCTTGGACATTTTTTATTCCTCCTCTGGTGTCAGGACACATCTCCTTAGTCAATTTCAAATGACTAGGCAAAGGTGTGCTGACAGCTTTTGCATTCTCCATATAGAATCTCTGCAACACCTTTTCAACATAATCAACCTGAGATAGAGTCAATTTTCTGTTCTTCCTATCTCTGCAAATTTTCATACCAAGGATTTGTTTTGCTGCCCCCAAATCCTTCATAGCAAATAACTTTGCTAACTGATGTTTTAACTCTCTTATGTGATCCATGTTAGACCCCGCTACAAGCATGTCATCAACATATAAACATAAAATAATGTAGTTGTCATTATCCAACCTCTTAAAATAAACACAATGGTCAGAATACACCGGCTATAGCCTTGCTCAACTAGAAAACTATCAAATTTTAAATACCATTGCCGAGGTGCTTGTTTCAGGCCATACAAACTCTTCTTCAATATGCACACCTGTTTCTCCTTACCTTTGACCTCAAATCCTTGGGGTTGTTCCATATATATCTCCTCCTCCAAATCACCATGGAGAAAGACATTTTTTACATCTAGTTGTTCCAAATGCAAATCTTCAGTAGCCACAATACTCAAAATAGTACGAATAGAAGTTAGAGAAAATATCTAATCAAAATCAATGCCCTTTTTTTATGCAAATCATTTTACAACTAACTTGGCTTTAAATTTTTTTTTACCTCCATCTTCCTCTTTCAGCCTATAAACCTATTTGTTTGGTAAAGCCTTTTTACCTGCAGGTAACTTACATAATTCTCAAGTCTGATTTTTCAGCAAGGAGTCCATTTCTTCTTTCATTGCATGCTCCCACTAAACCTTTGTATCCACCTGCATAGCTTCATCATACCCTTCTGGTTCACCAGCATCTATTAACAAAATAGAATACAAAGAGGGAGAGAACCTTTCAGGAGGTCTACTCAGCCTTGTTGACCGTCTAACATTCACTAGAGTTTGTGGTATTTCTAGTTGCTATTGTGGAGCATGAGGAACCACTGGAATATCACTATTTGGAGTATCATCCAACACCACATAATCTTTTTCTTTCTTCTCATGCTGCTACAATTGATCTTTGTACAACACCTTCTCATTGAATATAACATCCCTCCTCACAATTTTTTGATTTTCAAAATCTCAAAGCCTATAACCAAATTCATCAATGCCACATCCAACAAAGGTACAAATTTTTGATTTTTCATCCAACTTGGTTCTATTTTTATAATCTACATGTGCAAATGCTTCACATCTAAAAGTTTTGAGAAAAGAATAACTCACCTTCTTACCTATCCATGCTTCCTCTAAAATACCATAGCCCAAAAGAACTGAAGGACCTCTGTTAATTAAATATACAATGGTGTTGACAGCCTCTGCTCACATATTTAAAGGCAACCCAACATGCAATCTCATGGTCCTTGCACACTCCATTATTGTCCTATTCATGCGCTCAACCACCCCATTTTCTTGTGGAGTCCCTGGAACTATTTTCTACCTACAAATTCCATTAAAGGAACAATAATCCTCAAATTCTTTGCTACAATACTCACCACCATTATCATATTTAAAATATTTTAATCTTTTACCCGTGTCATTCTCAACCAAGCTTCTCCATTTCTTAAATGTTTCAAATACATCAGATTTTTGCCTAAAGAAATAAATCCATACCTTCCTAGTTGCATCATCTATGAATGTAAAATAATATCGAGAGCCACCGAGAGAAGATACCTGAGCTGGTCCCCATACATCTGTATGCACAAGCTCCAACTTTTTATTTTTCTTTTTCTTCCAATCCTTGAGAAAACTCTCTTTTGTTTGCCATACACACAACTTTCACAGAAATCCATATTAATACATTTTAGACCCGATAAAACTTTCTTAGAATGAAGTACCTTCATACCTTTTTCACTCATATGCCCAAGTCTGTTATACCACAGTATTGTCTCAGAACCTACAGTAACTCTTCCTGAACCTATTTGTTTTTTCTCTACAATAGCTAAAGTAGAAGGAACAATATGACCTGTACAAAGATATAAGGTGCCTACTTTCACACCTTTTGCTACTATTAAGGCACCTTTTGAAACCTTCCAATTTTTGTCAGTAAATGAAACAATGCAACCTTCTTCAGGGAGCTGCCCTGCTAAAATTAAATTCCTACTGAGCCTTGGAACATGCCTTACCTCTTGTAGTAGCCAATGATTCCCATTCTACAACTTAATCTTAATTCTTCCCTTTCCAACAATCTAACAGGGTTCATTATCTCCCAAATAAACCAGCCCAAAATCCCCTTGGACATAATCAAGAAAATAATTTCTATGGGATGTAGCATGAAAGGAGGCCCCTAAATCTAAAACCCATGAATCATCAGCATTATCTAGGAAAAGAATCAAAACGTCATCTTCAGATTTATTACTTACCACATTTGTGTCCTTATTGCCTTCTTGTTTGTCTCCTTTTTTCTTCTGAGATGACCAATCTTTCTTCAGATGACCTGGTTTCCCATAGTACCAGCAGTCCTTCTGTCCTCTGGATTGGGATCTCTTATCCTTTAATTTTCCTCATGACTTCCCATGACCTCCAAAACCTTTTCCTCTCTCCTTAGATCTACCCCTGCTTTCTGCATTCAAAACACTACCTGATGTGGACCCTCCTGAGCTTTTTCGTCACATTTCCTCGCTAAGGATAACACCAACAACATCATCAAATTTCAAAGTGTTTGAACCAGAGACAGAGTTACTTATAGCCATTACCAAGCTATTCCATCTTTCTGGCAAAGAACATAAAACCAAGAGAGCTCTCACCTCTTCATCAAATTTCACTTTTATAGAAGTTAACTGACTGACAATCATATTAAACTTATTTAAATGATCTATCACAGATCCACCTTCAACCATTTTCAAATTAAACAAATGCTTCATGAGAAATACCTCATTTGAGGTTGAGGGTTTTTCATACAATTTAGCCAAAACTTTCATCAGTTCACTTGTTGTCTTCGCTTTTGTTATATTGAATGCCACAGATGGTGCCAGGCACAACCGAATGGTTCCTAGTGCCTTTCTGTCCAGAAGTTCCCAATCATAATCTGTCATTCCTATCAGTTTCTTGGATACTCCTTCCAATGGCCTCCATAAATCCTTCTGATAGAGGTAATCCTCCATCTGCATCTTCTATAACTAATAGTTCTGCCTATTAAATTTATCGACCTTCAATTTACCCTCATTCGCCATTGCTCCCACTCAACCGTGAGAGCTTCCTGCAGATGATAATTGAACACAACCCGCTCTGATACAAGTTGTTAGGGTTAGCTGACATAAGCTATCAATTAAATGCAAATAAAGATTAAATAGAGGAATGAAAATACATAGAAATAATAATAGCAAGAGACAAGTTTTAATGTGGTTCACCCAAACTCAAGCTACATCCACCAAACAGAGAGTCCAATATTATCCAGTAAATCAAACCGATTACAACCAGCAATCCCTGCAACTCAATACCGCTGCAAATGCTACAATATAATAGATCAACGGAAACCCTAACCCTTAGTCGCTTTTATCAAGCCTTATGTCAGTTATAAAAATAGGTTTTTTTTTTTTTGTCGGTCAATAGAAAAATAATACCTGACGCCTTTATAAAATGATAAAAAACTATGTGAGGTTTCAGGGGCGTTGCCCCCGAGCCCTCACGAGGTGCTGCCCCTCTACCTCGCCCTGTATCATGATAGGGAGCGCGCTAGAGGCGCTGCCCCTTGACCCCGTAGGAATTTGGGGGGAAACCGCACTAATAAAAGTGGGGAAAATTTAACCTTTGAGTCTGATTAGGCTCCATATAACAACATAAACATTGAAAATCACTTCATTTTAGAGCATTGGAACAATTAATAGTATTTTGATTTGGTGCAATAAAAAGTGTAATAAATCTGCATTCTGGTGTACTTGCCTATTGTATCTAATCCTTATTCACTTTTTGGGGGTTGATTTAGTAGAGCTCATCTCCTTGTGATGAATTGTCAACTCTTTGAAGGTAGACATCAAATTTCCACAGTCCATGATGTTATATCTTGAGTGTTTCAGGATTTGACTGCTTGAGAGTTTTTTCCTTCAACATTTCAGATCACACTCTGTGATCCATCATTTCTATTTCTCTTCTTTAGCTCTTTTCTTCCTGATGATAGATTCCACAGTGTGATCTGAAACGTTGAAGGAAAAAACTCTCACGTAGTCAAATCCTAAAACACTCAAGATATAACTCTTTAAAGTATTTTTAGAATTCTTGTCAAACCCCATATTTTTAAAAAGTGTAGAGTAAACCATTATATATTAGGTGAAGTTGTAAATTAGAACATCATCACATGCAAGGATGAGCATGAACTAAAAGCATAGGTCCATGACCACAATTTTGTCCTAGATCTAAGAGCTCATCCTCTATTAGAGTGCAAATCCAACACAAAATCCAAGACACTTCATTGATACACAACCTATCATTTTTTAAGCAAACATCAAACAAATCTCAATATTTTTTCTTCACTTAACATTCATCTTTAACCATTGAACTAAGTATCACCTACTTTATATTTACTTTCATAATTTAATAATTACAAATTATCATATTATCAAATCTCAACTACACTTCTATTCATATTGAAATAATTTATATTTAATTTCTACACTCACAGCGAAAAAAAGATCCAAAAAAAAATAGCAAATAAATAAAATAAAATTCAATGCATGGCTGTAGTGGATCATAATGAAATGCCACAATAAATACACAACCACTACTCTCAAAAATGTTTTTGCTATTTTAAACCAAAATGCAAATATTAGCTCAAATAATTTATAAATACCCAAACCAAAAACCAAAAAACAAATTGGAAGATATCTCTCCATGTACTTTAATATATTTTTTAAATATAAAAATACTAGTGAATTGCATTTAGATAATTAACCCAAAAGGAATGTTTTTCCTTCACAATGCCCACTGAAACACTATATGCTAGACAAAAGGGTAAATATGATTAATTCATGATGAGACCGGACAAATAAAGTCGGGGTCACTTTCCAAAGCAGTCATTGTGGGCGGAAGAAGGCAAAGCTCTAATTCAACACTTCCTCCGCCTTCTCTACCAGGATAAGCAGACATCTTCCTGTCAACATGGTTGGCTGTCCCACTCCTAACCGCCACGGGTCGTCCCCACCCAAAATCATTCTCATACATCTCAAACCGCGGAGAACCCCCCATTATCAAACAGTTCTTTTCAAACTCATCCAGCTTATACAAAACCGGCTTCTTATGCCACGTATCAATTGTTTCCCTAATAACCCCGTCCATATGACCTGCTATTATGCCGTTCAACAACCTGGCCGAGAAGGAAAGAGACAAATTGTTGAGCTCCCCAGGGGTAGCAGTCGGCTATTTTTAAACATCATCCGCTTCAACAGTCAAAAGTTAATTTTGACAGATAAAAATAGGATAAATATTTAACATTTTTTTATTGTAGATGAGGTGTAAAATTGCTATTGACTGTTATGATATTCAAGTAGAGCTGCCTTTACAATATTATAATAATAAAATATATTTTGTAAAATATGCAAATAGGATTGAAGAGTATGTATGAAGGTACTCTGAATTTTTTTTTCAATTAAAGAAAGCTTTATTAAATAATATAGATAACCTTTGTGACGAGATGAAAAAAGAAAAGAAATCTAAAATAAAAAAGGCACATCAATTGCGGATAAGGTTTTTTCATCCATTAGTGCGCGAGTGGGACGGTGGGATCCATTGTATAACTCCAAATGGGAAGGCATACTTGGAAAGATTTTCTTTTTGTCTTTGCCAAAGACATCCAATCTGTGCCATTCACAAAACTGTAACCCTGCAAGTTGCAAATGCAGTGAAACAATCGTCAAGTTATATTGATTATGTAGGTTTTCTTACACGTCAATTGTTTCATTTCATTATTATCTTTATTACCCTCGCCCTTTATTGATACAAATTTGTTTGAAAACTCAATGGTTCTTCACTTGTTTGCAATGAGTTTTCATTTGTTTGCAGTGGCCTCCCTCGAGCAAGCTAAATTAAAAAGGATACAAATTTAGTTATTGAGAGTGATTTATATTTATATTACATATAATTTCTATATTTCTGGAGTGTGGTAATCATAATTTCATATGTAGTGATCATAATTTTACATTATATATAGTGTTTATATATTTATATAAAGTAAATTTAAATTTGTTACAGTTTATTTTTTAAGGCAGTTGTAGCACATAAATACAGGTTTAAAAATGCAAGATGATTTTAAAAATTGAAGTAAAGTTAAGATAAAGGTCCTTGTGTGATGTGATGTGTTTTAAAAAGATGGTAAGCTAGTCCTCTTGAAATAAAATGTCCATTTTCCACTAGAGGATGCCATTCAAACCTATATACAAGGAGGTTTGAACTCGGTGAAGAAGCATTTATACCCCTTATTGGAAGTTGATGAACTAACTTACATAGTTCCCCTTTGTCATTTGCTAGGTGGTACTTGGCATACATTTTTTATTCATGGTATCATTATTGTCACAATTAGTACCTTACTATATATAATTATAGTAGTAACTCCATTGATTATATTTTCATTGGGTGGTGTACACACCTAAAATCATCTCATCATCATTCTACTACTTCTAGCCACAATCAGGGCATCACTAGACCACTTACTTCTACAATTAATTGAATAAATTCTTATGTATTTGATTAATTACTCAATTCATCACTATTTATCACTACTCATCCATCCCTGTTCCTATCATTAATTAAATAAATTTTATCATTTATTTAATTAGTCATCCATCTTCTATAGCCCAACATTAGATAAATATTCATTTATTTAATATCCCTATACTCATCCTCCCTATTTTGTGCACTTTTTATTAAGTTGACTAAAATCACTTATCAACTTAATCCCTCACTTGCACCATCCTAATCCATCATCAACCCATTCAAACCCCTCACATCCTCCAACATGTACAAAGACATGGGCTTTTGTACATGATCACATGGGTCACTTACAAAAGGACGGGAAAATCCTTTGTACAAAGGGTCCTTTTGTGCTCCTTTGATCCTCTCCATTCACTTTATCCAAGACCATCTTCCACCATTGATCTCTCCTTAATCCAAAGACTCCTCTTGTCCTCCAATCAAATCATGCCACTTGGTGGCCTCTCATCAAATCAATCCTCTTAAGAATCCTCAACCATTTATCTTCCAAATCAATCCTAGCCCTCCATCCTTCATCCCAAAAATCTATAAATTCAAACTCAACCAAGCCATTTGTAAGTCTCCATGTTATGCAAAGTCATGCTGCACATTTGAAGAACAATCAACATATCCAACATCAAGAGCACGTCTAAAGATCAAGGTTTGCATATGTTGTTAGTCATTTAACTTCATTTTATGCTTGCATTCCTTTAGCTCAATCATGGGTTGCATTAGTTAATGAATGAAATAGGTTAATATCATTTTATCTTGTTTCTCATATTCATTTTCTTATGGACATAGGTGTATCTTTTGTATTGTAGTGAAGTATAAAGTATTTGGTGTGCTTCACCAAAGAGTCAAAGTTTATAACATTTGACATGTATTTAGTTTTGTTAAATTATAGACATCAACATTCCAAAAAATAATAGAAGTGTTACAAGTGGGTAAAATATGGTTGATAATGTTTGATTCATTGAGTTTAATTAGTCCACCCATCACAAGATAATTTATTGTCTAATGTGAAAATAATCACTTCAAAAATCATGTCATTTTTGGTTGAGCTGAATAATTTTTATGTGGTTCATAGTAGCTCTAGACAACTATAATAAAGTATTCTTTTAGACCATACTAATATTGTCAAAACTAATTGTAATGTCCCAAACAACTATTTATATGAAATATTAAAATGATTCCAACAAAAATGAATCTAAAATCCTCTTTAGTCGAAATTACACACAACAATTGTAATAGATTTGTGTTCAAAAATTGCTAGAAATTAACAATGCACTGTTATGGTCCAATCATTTGATTTTCATGAAATCTAATTTGAAATGCTTGTATAAACTTCTATAGAAATTGTTGGGATAATGTGCCATTAACCTTGTAAATCCCAATATTGTATTTATTCCATTTATTACATGTAATTTATAATTATCCATAAGGAGATGTACTAGTTTCACCGACAAGGGTAATTTCAAAGTCACCAGAGGTAATTACGGAGTGACATTTACTGTTGGCAAATGTAAAAACTCATGGTAAATGAGGGTAGGCGTTCCCATGGAAAATATACTATTTTTGGTATGTATGACAACTATCATAATGTTTGGTAAGTGAAGCTATGACAGCTGCAAGTTGTCATAAGATTCTAAGATTCTATGACGTATATGACGGATATGTTAGTTGTATATTTGGTATATTTAGCCCCAAGCACCCATCTTGGGAAGGATGCATGTTGGAGGTATCTATGACCATTATGACATGTCATAAGATGCTGTAAGATTTCATTCTTGGACATGGGTGCCCAACTTTGAATGGGTCAATTTTTAACACTTGGAGGTTGCTTGTAGGTGCCATTTTGATGCTTACATGTGGGATATTTGGAGGAGAGAGAAGGTGAATGCCTAGGATGAGTTGGAAAACATTTCTTTAAGTATTTTCCATGTATTTGTTGTTGCAATATAGATTTTAGGTACTTAAGTGCTGCAGGAACGCTGTCAGATTGAAGACTGAAGGAGAGATTGGTGGTGTTGTTGTATTGTAAATCATTTTCAGATTAATACAAACATTGGGCCTCTTTTATTTGTGGAGTTTTTTACCCGAAAGTGTTTTCTCCATGTTAAATCTTGTGTCATGTGTTCAGTTTTCTAATTTTGCATTTCTATGAAGCATAGTTTCATTTCTTGTTACAATCTCCATCAATAATACACACTCAAAAGATTGCAAAAATTTATTTGAATCAGATTTCTATTGAAGTAGTGTTGCTTTCATTTCTAATATTTGGTATTAGAGCCTGGCCAACTTTGACTCTTGGGTGGTAGTGTGGAAGTTGTAGCTGCAGTGGGAGATTTGGTTGCATTTGTTTTGAAGATCTTGTGTTGATAATATGGTTGGATCCACCATTGCATCAACCTCTTGTTTGGACATTAAGAAGTTCAATGGAACGGGGTATGAGTTGTGGAAGCTGAAAATGGAAGATTTGCTGAAAGAAAGAAACCAATGGTTGGATGTTCAAAAAGAGAAGAAACCTAATGATATCTCTCTGGATGAGTGGGCAAAACTAGATAAGAAGGCATGGGGAACCATCCATTTGTGTTTGTTAGATTCTATCCTGTTGAATGTCACAAAGGAAGAGATCGCACATAAATTGTGGAATCAGTTAGGTGAGATCTACCAAGCCAAGAGTATGGTAAATAAACTCTATTTAGAAAGGAATTTGTTTTCTTTGAACATGAAAGACGGTGAGTCAGTTGCGGAGCATTAAATTATTTTAATTTGTTAATGAGTCAGCTTGCTTCAGTAGATGTTGAAGTTGATGAGGAAGATAAATGTATCTTGCTTCTTTGTTCTTTACCTGAATCATGGGAAAATGTCATTTTGGCTATCATTGCTAACCTCACAGATCCAAGGTTGGATGCTCTTGTTGCAGTTTTACTGGCATAGGAATTGAGGAAGAAGAGTTTGGATACTTTAGGTGATGCTCTTAGTATCAGGGGAAGTTCTAAGGAAAGGGGACCTAAATGAGATCAGAAAGGGGCTAAGGACAAGTCCAAAGCCTGGTCTAAGACTCTTGGTAAAAAGAATAGAGTTAAGTGTTGGAAGTGCGGTAAAAGGGGACATGTGAAGGAGTGTAGAAACCCCAAGAAATAGTGGGAGAGTGCTTCGGATAAGTTCTTGAATGTAGGTGAAGATGTTTTACTTTCTGCATGTAATGTTGTTTCTAATGATCACTGGTTGGTTGACTTAGGATGCTCATTTCATATGACCCTGTATAAGGAATGGTTCTCCACATATGAAGATAATAATGGAGGTAATATCTACCTTGGTGACGACTCTTCATATCCGATTGTCGGGAAAGGAAAGGTATTGTTGTGTTTCAGTGATGGGAGGATTAAAACCCTCCCTAGTGTTTTGCATGTTCCTAGATTAGCTAGAAATTTGATTTTAGTTTTGAAGTTAAATGATTTGGGAATGCATGTGACATTTGACAAGCATGGCTACAAATTGGTGAGAGGGAACTTGGTGGTAGCAAAAGGGAAGAGATTTGGGAACTTGTTTAAGCTTGAAGCCACTACAGTTTGTAATGCCTCTTATGTTTTTGAGGCTTCTGAAAACACTTGTATGTTGCGGCACTGTAGATTAGGCCACATAAGTAATAATGTATTAAAAAATATTAAGAATAAAGAATTGTTGGATGGTTTCTCTTATTTTGATGAACACTTTGATTTCTGTGAGCATTGTGTGTTTGGTAAACAAACTAGAAAATCATTTCCTTTAGGAAGTAATAGAGCAAATAAAAAATTAGAAATTATTCATACAGATGTGTTTGGACCTATGGATAATGAATCTATTGAAAAATCTCATTATTTTGTCACCTTCATCGATGATGTATCTAGATTCACATGGATTTATTTTATGAAACATAAATCTAAAGTTTTTACTAAGTTTAAGGAATTCAAAGTCTTAACTTAGAGACCAATTAGGTTTAAAGATAAAAATATTAAGATTTGACAATGGAGGGGAATATTTCTCTAAGAAATTTGATGAGTTTTGAAAGCATGCATGTATAATTAGACAAAAGACAACTCAATATACACCACAACATAATGGTGTTGCAAAAAGGATGAATCGAACAATTATGGAAAGAGCCAGAAGTATGCTTAGTGATGCACAGTTGGATAAATGATTTTGGGTAGAGGCTGTGTGTACTGGTTGCTACTTCATAAATAGATCTCCTTGTAAGGCCATTGATTCGACACCTTATGAAGTGTGGATAGGTAAGAAACCTTCCATTTCACATTTAAGGGTTTTTGGCTGTGAGGCTTTTGTTCACATGCCTAAGGAAAAGTGATCTAAGTTTGATCCAAAAGCTAAAAAGTGTACATTCATTGGATATGGTGATAATGTGAAAGGTTATAAGCTTTGGAATCCACTAACTTACAAGATTATCTTTTCTAGAGATGTTATTTTCAGAGAACTTAGAGCTATTTCTGAACCTGAGCAACCAAAAGAAAAAGAAGAAAAGATAAAGAAGGTGCACTTTGATTTAGAGCAACAAGATGCACCTCAAGAAGAATAGAATGATGGATTGGGGGGTGAAAAAGAAGAAGAAGATTCGATTAGTTCTAATGTATATGAGTCTGTTGTTATAGAAGAAGTTGTTGCAAATGATCATGCAGAAGAATGAGTAGAGTCTCTTACTCCACCCTTGAGGAGATCCACAAGACAACATAATCTAGTTGATAGGTATAGCTAACCAGATTTTCGTTGTGTATATGCTTTATTGAGTACTAATCATAAAATTGATTAAGTTATTAAGTGCTTGAATTGATTAAGTTATTATTATGTTACATGTAAATTGCTCTATTTTTATTTTGATATAATTTAGGGTAGACTTTAATTTCTCTAATTTTCAAAATTTCTTAAATTGTAAATTTAAATGGTAGAGGTATTTCTCTAATTTTCTTTAAATTATTTTCGTAAATTTATAGGGAAGGTATTGATCTATGAAATATTTAATCTAGAATTAAAAATAAATTGATTAAACATGGTTAGTAGATTGAAACATCTAATCAATAAAAGTTTCCTAAATATTTAACTTAATTAAAATTTAACACAAGTGTCCCAACATTTGACTCATTTAAATCCAAACATATTCATTCTAGTTCAACAACTTGGTAATTTTCATTTTATTTTTAAATTTATTTAGGGAAGGTACATTTAGTCTATAAACTATCCAACCTAGAGTCTGTATCTAATAAATTAAATCAATTGAAATATTTCTCTTATCTAATTAGAATTAGTAAATTTACAATTTTATGTAATTAATCACATGATTTAATTTGAAGTGTTAAATATGAGATATATGAAATTAAAGTTTGAATATAGATGTATATAGTGGAAATTCAATAAATAGAAAAATCTAGTCTAGATGAAATAGTCTACGAGATATAAATACTGACATAATAATAGTCCATGTAAAAATAGTGAAATAGTCACAAAACATATACATGTCTAGTCAATACTAAAATAGTCATGAAATAGTCAATACTGAAATAGTCATAAACAATCTAATACATCATGTCATCATCGCCATCCATCATCCATCCATCAATCTAAAACATGTGTGCACACTAAGTTTGATCATCATCCATTTCAAGCCGCCTTTTGGTCCCATGTGGCTGAGAGGGCAACTCATGCTGTGTACAAGAAAAAGAAGCTTCAAATCAATTTTAATGTCAAAACTGCATCCTAATTAAATTTAAATCAAATATTTAAAACCAAACCATCAAATTAAATTTTTAAATCTAAACTTCAAAATGTCTAAGCATACCACAACAGGCTCATTATCTCTCCTGCTATGCTCCTGTGCAATAGATGGTGCCGATTTAGATGATAGATTGAATGTCTATGTCGCCAATTCCTGTATTTCAATAAAACACTTGAATGAACTAGTTAGGCTCTAGAGTATAGATACAAAATCCAAGGTTGAATGATGCACAAGACTTTGAAATCACATAGGATTTAACTATAGGACCTGAAATATGAGAGATAACTCGTGCACCTGTGCATGCTCATCAATGATATGATGAATTGAGCCTGCACCTAAACTAATCTCATCCTACATATATATGTGTACATGTATATATAAATTCAACTTTAAAGACATGAATTTAATAAAATCATGAAATTACATTGGGAATTCAAATTTAAACTAAAAATGTACAATTTTAAGATACAAACCATGGCATACGAAGTAGGCTCCTCTATAGGTAATGTTGCCACTGGGCCTAGATGACTAGGTTGGTTTGACACAAGAGTGTCAGGACCTCTCATCTCCTTTAAATTAAAATGTCACATTTCTGCATTAAATTATTAAATTAGATATATCCAATTAAATAATCTTTAGAGGTCCTAATTTTATACCTCATCCATATAAGGTCTACCCAACTCTATTACCGTTGACACTAAATGGTCTAGCCATGATGAAGTGGCAGCAACTAATGGAGTCATCTGTACCAATCAACATGAACATATATATATTTATTAATATATATTTATTTTTTTTAAAAAGATAGATAATTAATAATTGTCTAAATCTATATTAATTTGTATTAATTTTAATTTTATTTTAATGTGGCATACATACTGAGTCCGTAGGAGCGAATAATGTAGCCAAAAAGGACTCCTCCTCCGAAGTAGATGCAGGACCAAAACATGGTTGATGACAATTCTGACAAAAATGTGGTGTGGATCGCAATGGTGTCAATCTAGGTGGTGCATCAGGACCAGCATCAGATGCTCCTCTAGGCTATGCAGGCTCTCCAAGATTGACTTCATCTGTCAAGCAAGTAGCTTGGTCAATTAAGTTTCCTGAGAGCGATGATAACACTCCGAGTGCTGAGAAGATCGTCTGCTGGTGAAAGGGCATGGGAATAGAGGGTTGAGAAGGGACAATAGGTGCAAGGGCAAACATCGATTTGGATTGACACATTCTCCTGGTCTATGTTGTGGCATTCCACCACCCATGCCTTGAAATGATCTCATATCAAAAAAATTGGGCTTTCGGCCCATCACAAACTCTGCCCATAATTTCTTCAAAAAATAAAAGGGAACCTAAAAATTAGCATGAGGTGGATGGTCAAACACCATCCACCATCGATCCCAAAAATTATCAGCTATCTGCTGATGTGTGTACCATCTGATTAAAATTCTCTTTTTAGTTGGTGGTATTTGTTGACTTGTGGAGGGATCAATGAAAAATGGGGCAATTGTAGTTTTGGTAATATGTAAATCATTGATCTCTTTATATGAGAGACCATCTGAATAAAACTACCTCCTCTCTTCCCGCCATGAGAGAAATGTGTCTAGATCCATGTGGATAGCTCTCACTGAATCAACAATAGTTTGCATCATAGATGCAAACCGTGAAATGTGTGGAGGGGTTTGGATTTGGCTTTGCAAGAAATTGATTTTTTCTTGCAAAACATGTATGTTTTCATCAATTGTGGCTCACAAATGAGCCTCATCATGCGGCGGCGGTGGCGGTGGTGGGGGGAGGGGGCGTGTTGGGGTGGGGGGTCAGGGGGGGGGTCATAGGCTAGATCAGCCATGTGTAGAAATAAGGTCTACAAGTAGAGATGCAATTACAAAAAATATAGATTAAATTGCATGCACAACATATGTTTAAATATATACATATACATATAAATTGAAAACTTGGAAATATAAAGATCTGTGTGGTTTAAACAATATACATTAAAACATTTAATTTAACATATACATGCATTCAAAATTTAAAATTACATTATAAAATGTTTAAAATCAAAATCTATACATTTAAGAATCATGACATGAATAAAAATTTATGTCCTAGTATCTAGTCAAAATTTGTATGCTCATGTATTACATTCAAACTCCTAAACATGTCACTAAGTTCATGTTGACCTATTGGCTACAACTACTCCTAAACATGTCACTAAGTTCATGTCGACCTATTCAATCTTTGAACCCATTCTATGTACACTCAACATTATTTTAATTTTTTTCTGGATTGTTGTTGTCTCCTTTACCCCTTTGTTAAGCATCAAGTTGTCATAGATATATGGATATATGTTTAAATTAAAGATTTAAACATAATAGAATGACTTCTAGGTTTTAGGTTTGAAGGTTTAATATAAGTCATTTAGGTTAGGTCTACAAAAAGATATATTAGGGTCCTATCATGTCTAATGTGTAGGTTTTTAGCTTCATGAAAAGAGTTTTACAAATGGTTAATTTAGGACTATGAGACGAGCATCAGGAACATTAAAAGCCATGAAGACTAAAGAATAAGCCTATAAGCATGTATAACTAGTTCAAGGTCTAGATATAGGGGAAAAGACCTAATAGGTGAAATAATATATGTGCATTTAATGCCCAATATTTTTAAAAGTTTAGTAGACTAGTTATGACTTTAAGCTTGTTAGTGAATTGTACTATATATAACTACTAAATATTTAATGATTAAATAATCAATCATATATGGTATCAGCCCACCAACAAAGTCTTAATAGATGATTAAATTCAGAGTTACTTTCATTCCATAACATCAAAAAGACATGAAGTATTCTTCATATTGAAAGACTAGATAATTGACTTGAGGAGAATAGTCTTGATAAATTTTAAGGAGGAGGCCTCTAAAGGGAAGAAATTTATTCCTAGTCAAAAGACCAAGAAAACATATAAGAGGAAACTATAGGAGCATAAGGAGATGTGGAGGAAGAAGAAATTCCTTTGAGGAAGAAGATGAGAGGGACAACCAAGCCACCTCCTTAGAAACCTTCCACTATTGAAAACCCTATCTAAGTTCTATCGAACTAGGTATATGAATATTGAATGTTTAAATTAAAGATTTAAATGTAATATATATGTCCATATGTTCAAATTAAAGATTTAAATGTAATAACGTGAAATTTCTAGGTTTTAGGTTTAGGTTTAATAAGTCATTTAGGTTTTAAAGAATAGGTCAGTTTAGTTTATGAATTAGGGTTTCTAGTGTTTATGAATTATAGTTTTATGTTTTATTATTTATGAAATCCTAGTTTATGAATTACAGTTTAGTGCAAATATGAATTAGGGTTTTATGTTTTACTATTTTTGAAACCCTAGTTTATGAATTAGGGTTTTATAGTTTAGTCTTTATGAAATAGGGTTTACTGTTTCTGAATTAAAGGTTTATAGTTTATGCATTAGGGTTTACTTGTTTTCAATTTTAGGTTGAATATATATAGCTGAACATTGCAAAAACAACAAAATACAAAGTAAAAAATAATGAAAATCAACAGAAATGGAAGGGCAACCAACCTGGGGAACTGGGGAATTGATCTAAGGAGGTAGGGATGTTGTGGAGGTTGAAAGTTGGGTTAGAAAACATGGGTACCCATTTTCTAGCGTCGCTATCCCTGATATCTCACAACTTGTAGTTGTTAAAATGAAGCTACATGCCTGTTTATTAAAAAAAATTATACTTTTAAAAAATGGGTACCCGTTTCATAATGGGTGCCCATTTTTACTTCGAGTGCCTGATCATAAATGGGTACTCGTTTCATAATGGGCACTGTTTTTTGGCTGGAGCGCTCATTTCAAGTGGCATTTTTCACCCGCGGAAAACTTCCGCAAAATGTATACTCAACTTCTTGCTTTCACCCATAATATAATTATATTTAGAATTACTATCCTCGCTTTCTTGCCTTCCATCTCTCTTACTTATATACTTAAACACACATATATTCTCTCATTTATTTTAGTTATATGAGTTCCACTATTCTATTACATGTTCTTTCATTGCTGCCTTTTATATGTTCTTTACATTATCCTCTATTTTTTTTAGTCATGTTTTCTCATATATAGGTTTAGGTTCATTTTTATGCATGCATGTATATATATGTATACATACATACATTTATATTGGCATGGAGGTACATACATGCTTATATATATAATTATATATGTATGTACCTCCATTCCAATATAAATGTATATTATTAGGGTTAATGTTACAATAAGGTTTAGGTTAGGGTTAAAATTATAATTAGGATTAAGGTTAGTGTTAGGTTCATATTTAGGGTTAGGGTTATAATCTGGGTTAGGTTTAGAGTTAGGTAGGGAATTAGGGTTATAAGATTTGTTATAATTAGAGTTAGGGTTACAATTATGGTTATGATTAAAATTAGTGTCAAGATTAGAAGTGTTAAAATTAGATGTAGGGTTACGGTTAGAGTTACAATTAGGGTTTGATTTAGGGATACAATTATGATCATGATTAAAATTAAGTTTATAAATATAGTTAGGGTAAGGGTTAGAATTTTACTTATAGTTAGGGTTATTTAAAAAAAAAGGTTAGGGTTTCAATTAGGGTTTAGTTTAAGGTTAGGGTTAGGAGTATAATTATAGTTTGGGTTTGGGTTATAGTTAGGATTAGGGTTATAGTTAGAATTAGGATAATGAGTTTCATTATAATTAGGGTTTCGTTAAAATAAGGGTTAGTGTTAAAATAAAGCTTAGAATTACAATTAGGATGGATATATAATCAAACAGTTGGCCTGACAATCAAGTGGACAGAAGTAGGGAGGGACAATAAGTGGAAAGACAGAAGTGGGAAGGAATGTGGGGAGAGAGAGAGAGAGAGGGGGGGAATATAGAAAGAGGGGGATTAGAAGAATTAGGGTTAGAATTAGTGTTACAATTAGAATTAGGGTTAGGGTGATAATTATATTAGGGTTAGGGTTAAGGATAATGTTAGAGTTACTGATAAATTACGATTATGGATAGAATCAGAGTTAGGAGGAATAGAGAAAGAGAGATGGAGCTAGAGATAAATAGATAGGGACAAAGAGATAAAAAGAGAGGAAAAGAGAGACAAAGACAAAGGAAGAGAGAGACAAAGACAAAGAGAGAAGGAGGGAGGGAGAAAGCACAAGAGATTTAAAATAGTTAGGGTTTATAATAATTAATATTATATTAATAATATTATTAAATCAATATATAATATAATATAATTATATTTATATTATTATAATATATAACAATAATATTATAATAATATCGTAATTATAATAATATTAATTATCATTAAGTAATTTTCTTTATTATATTTATTACTATATTTATTATTATTTTTATTATTATAAACATTCTCTATAAAATGCAATACTTTAAAATAATTATTCTAATTTAAATTATTTATTGTGATTTAAAATATGAAATAATTATAGTAGGCATGAGTTTTCCACAGTCCATAGAATACAAATAAACGTGCTTTTGGATTAAACTGTGTAAATTTCTTTGTATCAATGTTTTGTTCCTCTTCCTCATGATGGATCACTGAGTGTGATCGAAACAACGTTGATATAAAGAAATTTACACTGTTTAATCCAAAAGTACTTTTATTTGTATGAAATAATTATTCTAATTTAAATTATTTATTCTCATTTAAAATATGAAACTATTTGGGCATAAATAATAAACATTTATAATAAAATAATAATATAAGTAGTACATAATTATACTAATATTATACTACATAATTATGATTTAAAATTATTAAATTAGACAATTATTGCAATTATAGTTTAAAATAAATTGATTAAAAGGGATGGATCCATCTCTGCCTACTTTAGATATATTTTTTTAAATATAGGTATACTAGTACTTATAACAGAAAAGTCCTATGGGTTTTCAACTAAATTTATTTAGCAACCATTATTTTAGGAGCTAATTTTGGAGACAGTGGTTCCATGATTTTTAATTTTATATTTTATTTTAAATAGTTATGATTTTTTTTTTTTAAAAACCATATAATTAATATGTGTGTGAAAAGGTAGAAAAGAAAGAAAATGTATGCAGCTATGTGAAATATTTTAGTAAGAAATGGCTACATAATACCAAATTCCAATCTCTAAACGATAACAACTCCCATATTATAAAAAGAGATTATAAATTATCTTTTCTTAAATAATTAAAAATTTGCATAAAACTACCTCTATTACTGAATTTAATTATACTACATAAATATAATTAAAAAAATTTAATATTTAAAGAAAATATTTTTTGTTTTACTTCTATCATTTATTAATTAATAAATGTTTTTTAAAAGTTAATTTATAAAATTTTCCTTTTTCTCGACTGCTAGAACCGGTCTTCTGTAACAATTTTGAGGGCAAAAATAAGCTCTTTTAGAACTGTTTTTTAATTTTCTGCCAATCATTAACATACTCCTTAGTAAGGGGGGATCTAATAAAACCAGAAGACAACAATGCACCAAGCTTTTGAAAGCAATAATCAATTATTTCCAAAGCACACTCCAAATTGTTTGATTAAAAGGATGTATGCTTACATTCCAATGTTGGTAATTAATGGATAGGACAAAAATCAAAGATAAGACAAAATCAGTTTCGCATGAGCTTTATGAGTCTTATGAATTGAAAAGGATGTTGAGGTATTCTTTCCTCAGGCAAGAGTGGTGGGTGGGCATGTTATACAACGAAGCCTTACAGCATGGGTATACACTCACTAAGACAGAACAAATTGCATGAGTTGAATGGGTGGTTGAGACATTCTGCAGTCACGCAATAATTGTGAACGGTATCCTATTCTGGTAGGCTTAAGCAGGCTGGTATAAGTATTCAACTATAGCAGAAAGATATCCATAGTGCATGATAAAATAAATATTGATGGTTGGTTTATTCTTTCTAGTTGCTACTAGCTTCGTTTCAATATTTTAGGCATCATATTTGGTTATAGATGGTTTAATATTTCGGTGGTTTTGGTGGTATGCCGTATTCTATGCTTTAGACAATGACATCTAATTAAAATTTCCATGGTGAGAAAGCTGTGGAGTGCTATAGGTGGTATTGGAAAAACATTTCATGCTGTTCTTGTGGGACGTCGTCATCACATGCGCTAATGTGTTGAGGAGTGGAAAATAATCTCTGCTCTTTTAATGTTACCACCTCACTGTGGGTGGAAAATAATGCTCGAATAGGTTAACTGCATTCCGAAAAACTCAAGAATAAAACATGGATCCATGGTCATCAAAACACGAGAGATTATGTTGGCATTTTCAAGCTGGAAAATCAGATTCGCTGTGTTCTCCTAGAGAGTACCGGCCTCGACTATTTTAAGATATCCATTTTCGGAAGATTTTAGAATGTAACAAAGAAAATTGAGAGGCGTATCACTTAGATGTTTTGTAGATGTGTAAAAATTGAGAGGCGTATAACTAATTAGATGTTTTGTAGATGTGTCATTGTTAGTTATATTTATTATCGAGCAAGTATATGTTAGACTCCAAATTTGTAGAAAGTTGTTGAGGGTGCCTCCAACTATATATTGTAATGTATGTTTATTAAATCCATGAAATACACAGCTGCTGTTATTCTTTTATGGTATCAGAGCTTGGTGATAAAATGAGAGTTTGCAGCAGTTATGTAAACTCCGCTCAACTGCAGAGCGTCATGCCTAAGCTTGTTGTGAAATTGCTAACACAGGAACCATAGAGATTGAGGACACTCCATGGTGAGCCTGAGCTTTACATATGGAGTCTACAGTCAAATGTGTAGGCCGCTACTGTGGAGGCTGCCTCTGTTGAGAGGAGGAGCACGGATTAGTCAAAGTGCTGCGGATTCTTCTACTAGATTGTGACCCTGGTTGACTGCAGTCATACCTGGGCTACGCTAGCATCTGCTCTCCACTGCAATACTCTGCAGTTTGCCTATCTGCTTCCCTGTAATACTTGTTGGAGTCAATGCAAGACGGCGGAAGGGCTTTTATCACTGACTATATAATTCGGGTTGGTGTGCTCATGCTGGAGTTTCGAGCTTGGGGCTCATTATGTTTGGTGTGATTGGAGCCTACAATGGGCACTCTTCTATTGAGAAAGAGAGTGTGAGAGTTCTGATGGCAGGATGTTAGTGATATAGCATTTGTTGATATGTTAAGATATTTTGGGATTATCAAAGCACAATTTAAAAAAAGTTGTTAGGGGAAATATGGGTTATTGGACATGCTTCCATTTGTGGTGTTGGAGGAGGAGAGGCACACATGAGATCTCAAAGGAGCAGTGTTGTGCTCATGTGAGAGTTCGAGATATTTTCACTTTTTCATTAAGGGGGGATGTTAGAGAAGAATGAATAACTGAAGACTGTATGTACTGTCAATTAGATGTTGTAAATGTGTCATTGTTAGTTAAGTTTGTTATCAAGCAATTCTAATTAGGTGTCATGTTAGACTCTAGATTTGTAGGAAGTTGTTGAACCTATCTCCAACTTTATATTGTAATCTGTGTTTATTAAATCAATGAGAGACACAGCTGCTGTTATTCTTTTAAATTGTAGTTCTGGTTTTGATTCTGGTTTGGTAAGGCAAACTGGAAGGTTGTACACGATTGGTTGCATCAACTTGCTGGAGTATATTATGAAAGGAATGCAATTAGGGCCCAAATAAAACCACCGAGAGTAGTAGTCAGTCTCCGTTTGGCTCACCTAATGGCCCTATTAATAGAAGCAAATAAGATTACATCTCAAATTTAGATACCATAGATAGTAGTAGAAGGAAAATAGATTTTGCTGAGTATCAATGCACATATAATCATACTACGAAGGAATAATTAAATGTCCAGAGCAACATATATAGTTAGCTTCAAGGGATATACAAAAACAGAAGGAAAATAGATTTCGCTGAGTATCAACGCACATATAATCATACTACGAAGGAATAATTAAATGTCCAGAGCAACATATATAGTTAGCTTCAAGGGATATACAAAAACATTTTGCCATCTAGTAGGTTATAGCATGGATGTATTGAGGATAAGACATTTATTTCAAAGGTGGATAATGTTAGCAAGTTAGAGTTGACATCAAGACATAAATCATCCACCATAGAAAGAATGTGCCAGCAAAGAAGCTAAGAGGCACAAGGAAAACAAGGAGACACACTCTTTTTAATTATATTTAGGTATAAGTAAAGGTGTCACTTAAAAGAGAAAAGAGCGAAGGAAAAAGAGAAGGGCTGGGCTTAAACAGCACACACTAAGCTTTGACTTGCTTAGGTGGTTGGTGGGCCCCTTTTCTTATTAACACATTAACAAAACAGAGTACTAAGCAAATCAAAGTTTAGTGTGTGCTGTTTAATTACATGAGTTGAAATGAGTTGTTGAGACATTATGCAGTCACGCACATATTGTGAATGGGTATTCTATTCTAGAAGGCTTAAGCAGGCTGGTATAAGTATTCAACTATAGCAGAAAGATATCCATAGTTGGACAGCATTGTAAAATGAATATTGATGGTTGGTTTATTCTTTCTAGTTGCTAGTTGGATTCTTCTTGCTAGTTGCTTCGTTTCAATATTTTAGCATCATATTTGGTTAGGTTATAGATGGTTTAATATTTCGGTAGTATTGGTGGTATGCCGTGTTCTATGCGTTAGAATTCTATCTAATTAATATTTTTATTAGGAAGTTTCTGGTATAGGAGGTACTGAAAAATAGAAAACAGTGGCATTCAGGCTTCTAGGTTTTACCTATTTCCATGCCGTGCGAGTGGACGTGGGCATCGCCGCAAGCATCCTATGACAGTTTGGTAAGAGATACTTGTGGTTGGCGCAACTTCAATCCTCCCAACCACGCCAGGCGAACCCTCGGGCACTGTCGTGATTTCCTTGTGCCTAAAAGGGCTCGGCTTGTTTTTCCACACGCGGGCTAATGGGTGAATATTATGCCTGAATATTAAGATTTAGCATGTATAAATAAAAACAAGAATAAACCACCTCTCCAAAAATCTCATTTGAGTTTGTCTTGTTTCGGGTATGGAATTTTTTATCAATTTTATAAATAAAAACTAGACTAAAATGGGCATTAGACTACCAAAGTTTATTTGAATCCATCTAGATTTTTTATCAAATTTTTATCTCATTTTTCATCAAAATTTTAATTGGTTGTATGACATTTTTTCCGTATGAAAATCTTAAATTTTATTACTTACATTCTTATGTAATGATAATTTATCCAATATAAAGCCACTGATTTGTTACACATTTAAAATCACATTTGATTACTTACATTCTTATGTAATGATAATTTATCCGATATAAAGTGACTGATTTGTTACACATTTAAAATCACATTTGTTAGGTGAATTTATTTTAATTGAAAGAAAGGTTTATTGTAGAAATAATAATTACGCCGAGAGGATTTAGAGTCCTATAAACAATTAAGATTCAGATTCAGATTCCATGTAAACAAAATTCATAAAATGTGTAAATAAATAAATTCGTGAAAAATAGAAAAACTTGGGCAGGTATGGAGTGAAATCTTTATCACGTTAAACAAAAAATAAATAAATTTGTGGAAGCCAAATAGATAGAAAAATTAAAAAACTTGGGCAATTATGGAATGAAATCTTTATTACGTTTGAAGAATATGAAAAGTCTTGCAGCATAGTCTCTTTAAATTAACTCACATGAGCATATCAAATATTCTAACTACAAGTAATTTACTAGCATATCTATATTAAATATAATATAGATATGGGTTCAAATAAAGGTTAGGATTATGGTTAGCATTCTAGGGTTAGTGTTGTTATTAGAGTTATAGCAAAAATTATGGTTAGAATTATGTTAAATATATTTAATTCATAACCATGATTCTACCCTAACTATAACCCTGATTTTAAATGTAACAAAAACCCTAATTCTAACTATATTTTAAACCCTAACCCTAACCTAAATTCTAAGCCTAACTCTGTCTCTAACCCTAACCCTAATTATAACTCTAATGCTTACCCTAATTTAGTAACCCCAATTCTAACCCTAAGTCTAACATTAACCTCAATTCCAACCCTAACCCTAATTATAACCCTAACCTCATTCTAACATTAACCAAAATTCTAACCCTAATCATAACCCTAACCTTAACCACATTACTAATTGTAATCCTAACTCAAATTCTAAGCCTAACCCTAACCCTTATTCTAACCCTAAACATAGCTCTAAGTTTAACCTTTGCCCTAACCCTAACTCTAGCCCTAAGCCTAACTATAATTCAAAACCTAACCCTAATTGAATTCTACTCTAATTCTATTTTGAACCCTAACCCTAAGTGTAACTCTAATTCTTACCCCAATTCTAAGAGTAGCCCACCTTAATTCTAACCCTAAATCTAATAGCAACCCTAATCCTAACTCTAACCCTAACCCTAACCCTAATTCTAATCATAACATGATTCTACTCTAACTATAACCCTAATTTTAAATCTAACAATGACCCTTATCCTAACCCTTACCTTAATTCTAATTCCAACTATGATTTTAACACTAACCCTAGGCCAAATTCTAACCCTAACTCTAGACCTAACCCTAACTATAACTCTAATGTTTACCCTAATTTAGTAACCCTAATTCTAATTCTAAACCTAACCTCAATTCTAACCCTAAGACTAATCCTAATTGAGACCCTAACTTTAATACTATACTTAACACTAATTGAGACCCTAACCCTAATACTAATCAGAACCCTAATCCTAACTCTAACCCTAACCCTAACCCTAATTTTAATCATATCCTTGACTCTACCCTAACTATAATCCTAATTTTAAATCTAACAATAACCCTATTTCTAACCCTTACCTTAATCATAATTCTAACTATGATTTTAACCTTAACCCTAACCCGAATTGTAACCTTGACTCTAGCCCTAACCCTAACTCTAACTGTAACTCTAATACTTACCCTAATTTAGTAACCCTAATTCTAACTCTAACCCTAACATCAATTCCAACCTTAACCCTAATTATAACCCTAACCTTAACCATATTACATTAATTGTAATCCTAACTCTAATTCTAAACCTAACTGTAATCCTAATTTTAAACCTAATACTAACCCTAACCCTTATTCTAACCCTAAACATAGCTCTAGATTTAAGGTCCTAAATCTAACCCTAAGCCTGACTATAATTCAAACCCTAACCCTAACCTTAATACTAACCTTAACCCTAATTAAACTATAACCCTAACTCTAATTTGAACCCTAACCCTAATTGTAACTCTAATTCTTACCCTAATTCTAAGAGTATCCCACTTTAGATATAACCCTAATTCTAATAGGAACCCTAATCCTAACTCTAACCTTAACCCTGATTCTAATCATAACACTGATTCTACCCTAACTATAGCCTTAATTTTAAATATAACAATAAATCTAATTCTAACCCTTACCTTAATTATAATTTTAACTATGATTTTAACTCTAACCCTAATGTGAATTCTAACCCTAACTCTATCCCTAACCCTAACCCTAACTGTAACTATAATGCTTACCCTAATTTAGTAACCTGAATTCTAATTCTAACCCTAATGGTTATATATATTTGCTCTAATTCTCTCTCTACATAGTAACAACACATGTTTTATATAAAATTCTATAGTTAATGTGATTAGATGTGTTTATTTATTTTCAAAAACTTGATGTGATTAGTTGTGTTAATTTTTTTATTAAATTAATTATTATATTGATTGTTTGTAGGTATAAATTTGTTATTTTCATTCCCTTTGTAATTAATTACTTTTTTTAATCATTACTTCTTATAATAGCATTCCTTTCAATATTATTATTTCAATAGGGTAACTTTTTTTCAATGGGCTCTCCTGCTCCTCTTCCCGCCCATGTTCCTGGTTCACATGATTTGTCTGTTGTAGGTTTTTCTTTTGCTACTAGTGTGGCTGCAACTGTTTGTGCACCGTCTATCAGCTCAGATGTTGTTGCCATTGGAGTACTGTCTATGTCTACGGCTGCTACCTTACAGGGGTTTTCTTTTGTTACTGGTGTGGCTGCAGTTGTTCATGCACTGTCCATTGGCTCAGCTACTATTGCCATTGGAGCATCATCTGTGTCTACGACTATTGCCTTACAAGGTTCATCTGCTACTTTACATGTAGGGGTTCAGTTTGCTGCTGGGGTATCTATGGTTAGTGGGTTTTATTCTGTTGATGGTGTGGCTACGGCTGTTGGTGTGTTGTCCATGGGCTTAGCGGTCGGTGTGGCTATTGGTACGTCATCTGTATCTATGACTAGGGTGTCTGTGACTAGTGTGTTTTCTTCTACTACTAGTGTGGCTATGGCTATTGATGCGTTGTTCGTGAGCTTTGCTGCTGGAGTTGCCATTGGAGCATCATCTGTGTCTACGGCTGCTACTTTTCAGGGCTCGTCTGCTGCTTTATTTGTAGGAGTTCCGTCTGCTGCTGGGGTGTTAGTAGCTATTGGTATGTCATCAGTATCTGGGGCTGCTACTGTTGCTGCCACCTCTTATGCAAAGATTGTTAGTAGTGGTTCTCCTCGATGACATGAGGAGTCTGCTAATGCTGCTGCTGCTGCTCTAGTTTCTAGGAGATCTATTTATCAGTTAGACTTGCCTCCCCCTGTAGTGGTCCTAGGGGATGAGGTTTTAAAAAATATTGACTATTTCTCTAAGCAGGGTATGATTTGTAGATTTGACCATTGGTGGCCTCGGCTAGGCGATTTGAACCTCTGGATTTTGGAGCATTGGCACCCTATCACGGAGGGGAAAATAGAAATTTACCCTTGTACAAAGGGTTTCTTTGTAGTTTTTTTTATTCAGTTTCTGATTGGAATGTTGTTCTTCTTACTCAGGCTTGGTTTTGGGGCCATCATGTCCTCCTTCTCAAGCTTTGGGTTCCCTCCTTTAACCCATTAACTGAGTCTTTCAATAGAATGCCTGTTTGGATTTGTCTCTTGAATCTTCCATTGCATCTTTGGTGAAAATCTTGTTATGAGGGTATTGCTAATTCTTTGGGTTCTTTTATTATGGTAGATCAAGTGACTACCTTGTTTTCTCATACCACATATACTTGTGTTCTTGTGGATTTGGATCTCTCTAAGCCTCTCCCGGCGGAGATTATGCTACAGGTTGTTGATAGTTCTTAGAGGTAGATTTTGGACTATGAAGGTATTCCCTTTCGGTGTTATAGGTGCTTCACTATGGGTCATCTAGCTTCTTGATGCCCTCGCTTAAAGATCCCTCACTCTTCCTCCCAGTGGAAGAATGCTTTGCATGAACATCTTACAGTTGGTGCTGTTGAGGATATTTCTGGGTCAGAGGAGGCTGAATCTTCCTCTGATATTGATGGGTCTGCTCCTGATATTGAGGTGGTTCCTAATTTTGTAGTTGAGGCTACTACTGCTAGTGGTTCTGTTGTTGGGACTGTTGCTGAGACATCTATCGTTGTTTCTGCTAATACAGATCTTAGGGCAACGTCTTCTATTGGGGTTGCTATTATGTTGTCAGGTTCCTTCCCTATTGCTAGTGTTGTTGGGTGTGCTACAGGAAACTCCCCTACTACTGCTGTTGTTTCTGGAATTGCTACAGGGACCTCCCCTGTTGTTGTTGTTGTTGTTAGGTCTACTACAGAGATCTTGACTACTGAAGTTATTATGTCTCAAACTAATACTATAGGTACTCAAGTTGTTGCTAGGGCTGGTGTTGTTGTGCCCTAAGCTACACCCCCTTCTCAGGATTTGGAGAGACTTTCTCCTTCTTCTTTTGTTTCTGTGGATGAAGATGATGTTTTTTAGACTATTGTCCAAAGGAGGATGTAAGGTCTTCCCAAGCATGTTTCACTGAACCGCACTTGAGCCAAGAGTATTTGACTTGATAGGTCTGGTTCTGTTATTGTTTGGGTTGTTGTTCCTTGTAGCCTTGTTGCTTAGTTTGGTGGGCTTTGTTGGTTTTTATTTTACAGCAATGCTGTTGTGCATGGTCTTTTCTCTGTGCTGGCTGAGTACTATCAATGCTCTATTTTCTTGCCCCCTAGGCTTGGTTTTGTAAAAGGGTTTGGCCCCTAGTTTTTGCCACCTTATTATATTAAAAACATTCCTTTCAATAGTTAAAGGTGAATTTTAGGTATTAAAAATATGGCAACTATTTATCACTTCTTAAACTAAAATTGCTACTAACTATTTGATAATTAAATTGGATGAAGTTTAAGTTCCCTAATATAATTATTAATTAAATTTTAAAAAATTAATAATATAAAAAAAATCTAATTAACTAATAGAGATGTTAAAAAATAAACATTATTGCAAATTTGTTATTTTCAAAAATAGGACAACTATTTATCACTTCTTATATAAAATTGCTACTAACTATTTGATAATTAAATTGGATGAAGTTTAAGTTCCTAATATAATTATTAATTAAATTTTATAAAATTTATAATATCAAAACAAAATCCAATTAACTAATAGAGATGTTAAAAAATAAACATTATTGCAAATATACTATCTATACATTTTACAATTCACATAAAATTTAACATATTTTAATAATATAACAAATTTTCAAGTCTAATTCATCTTATTCATTTTAAATAAAATCTTGTAGACAATAGAGTTATTACATGGAAAAAATTAAGAAACAAATATTTAGTGTAAGAAATAAAAATTATAATATGTAATTACTTCATAAAAGTTTCTCATAAAATAAGGAATGTTAAATATGTTAGTGGAGATAAATATAGAATAATTTTCCCATAAAATAGAGAAATAATATTTTTCCCATAAAATAGGGAATGATGGAGAGAATACATTGGAGAGTGGAGGAGACATTTAAGAAAGATAAGGAAGAATAGCAATAGAATTATATCTTATAAATCAATTAGTTAATAAAATTGTAGATAATCTTTTTTTAATAATTTTGTTTAAAAATTTGCATCTTTCAATGAATATCCTTAGAAAATGGAAGGGTTTTTTAAATGAAAACTTTACAATTATTTTAAAAAAAAAAAAATTTAATAGTTTGATTAATATAACTTTTTATATTAAAATTTTCTTAAAAAAAAAACATAACTGGTAAAACAAAATGAATAAAATAAAAAAAAATTGAACATTTAAAGATAGATACCATATTTCTATCAATTACATGTTGGAGATAAAGTTTAGCTGGGTAGAAACAAGTATTTTCTTCTCAAATAATTTGATAAAGTTTATGGTTAAATTTTTTAAAATTTTAAAATAAGTTAATTATTTATTATTTTGGTGAAATGGATAACTATAATTAATTAAATATTAAATGTTTAAAATAACAATTATAAAATTAACAAATTATTATTATTTTTAACTATGAATCCATGTTTAAAAATAATTCAAATTATAAATTTCTATTAAAAAGAAAAAAAGAACCCATTAATCTTTAATTTAAGTGAAGCACCATCATTCTAAGTATACTCAGTGGGGTTAATTATTTTTGGCAATAAACTAAAAAATATGAAAAAGTTGTCAGAGCACAAAGGCAACTTCACATGTGCCTCTATTTTTAATCTTTACATTTCTTTTTTGCCGAGAAGTTTTTAGGATAAAGGGGAATTCATATTCAAGGGTTTAAAGTCTTAAATTAAAGAGTTTAAAGTTTATTCATTAAATTTATTTTTCATTTTTCAATGCATTCATTTTGTTTTTCTCATATGTGCTTTTTCTGTGCATGTGCAGGTAATAGGTAAGAGCTATGGAGAAATGCTTCAAGAATTCATTCTGGTATTTCCAGATCTAAATTCCTTTAAGCGGAAATTAATGTTTATATTATATATTGTGATTAAAAAATATATAAGAGGAATTCATATTAAAGGGTTTAAAGTTCCTTCATTAAATTTATTTTTCATTCTTGAATGCATTGATTTTGTTTTTCTCATATGTGCTTTTTCTTTGCATGTGGAGGTAATAGGTAGGAGCTATGTAGAAATGCTTCAAGAATTCATTCTGGTGGTTCCACATCTAAATTCCTTTAAGTGGAAATTAATGTTTATATTATATATTGTGAATAAAAAATATATAAGGGGAATTCATATTAAAGGGTTTAAAGTTCATTCGTTAAATTTATTTTTCATTCTTCAATGCATTGATTTTGTTTTTTTCCTATATGCTTTTTCTGTGCATGTGCACATAACAGGTAGGAGCTATGGAGAAATGCTTCAAGAATTCATTAATTTCAGCCATGGAATATATTTTTATGCACAATATATATTTTTTATTCATATGTACTTTTTCATTAATTTCAGCCATGGAATTATGACGCTCAAATTCAGTGACATGTTTTTAGCATAAGTAATTACAACCTCGACTTCTAAAATCTAAGTTTAGCAACTTACCCTTGTCTTCCTCCTTTTTCTTCATCTTTTTCTGGCAGGATAGCCTCCTATTCAGCCAAACTGCAGCAGCAACAGAATGAAAAATGAGAAACGAAAAAGGAGAAATGAGAAATCAAGAGTATACGAATGTGATAGAAAAGCACAAACCATTTTCATTTTTATTTAATTTTTTATTTGAAATACCAAAGGATATCTCTGAGGAATTAATTCAAGCTTCTTAGCAGTTATTTTTGCAATTGGGAATTAATTTAGATTCTTGCCAATTAATTTTTATTTATGTATTTTGAATCTATTTTTTGGGTGTGTGGAATTGCAAAATGGGCCATGGCAATTAAAACCACGAAGATTCTAGGATTATTTTTAGATTTTTATTTAATTTTTTATTTACAATTTAGTTTTTCTTTTAATTTTTTGGTTTAAAATTACAACCAAAAAATGAGTGCTCTCATCTCCACCCGGCTACAGGGTACTGTAGATATATTTTTTTAAATATAAATATCCTAGTAGAATACAGATATAATACAGTCAAAAGAAAACGAAACTCAATCAAACGACAAGACGCGAAGAGGACTATGTACAAAGCATCTGAAGCATATAGAACAGCCTATATTGAGACAAAGAAAATGGCTGAACAACCAGCAATATACAGTAGCCACCAAACCCAATTAGCACCTTTATCTCTCACCAAAGGTTCAAACTCCATACTCAAGCTTTTAACCAACTACCAATCGTAACACCCATAGGTTACGTTGTCAAATATTTAATACTTTTTATTGTGAATGAGGTGTAAATTACTATTAACTGATTGAAATGGATGATATTTAAGTAGAGTACACCACCCTAATATAACCCTGAAAGAGAGAAGGGGGAAGATTGGTACTTTGAAGGTTTCAGTTTTTATGTATGGAGCTCTCTCGTAGAAACATAATTTATTTGAGAGGAAAAGCAAATACTAGCCAAGTCTTACAAAGGCATTCTGGTAATTGTCTTACAAATACTCCTAATCACATACTAAAATGGGCATTAATTATCTTACAAATACTCCTGTTAACAGAATGAAGCATCATTCAACCTCCACATTTTCTACACCAAAACCCGGATTCTCGTTGGTGCTTAGAGATTTTAGATTTTATGTATGGAGCTCCCTCATGGAAACAAAATTTATTTGACAGTAAAAACAAATAGAAACTAAGTCTTACAAGGACATTCTGATATTTGTCTTAAAAATACTCCTACTGGTTCTAAACTTTTGTCTGCATTAAAATAAAATGTGGAAGAAAGCATAAATGTTCTCGGCCATTATAAGAAAAATACAGGTTTCCATAATGTTTAGAAACCTCAACTACAATCAAAGAAACACCACCGGTAAGTACCGAGGCTACCCCAATCAATGAAGACCAACAAATTTCAATTTTCAACGGTTTTTGAAATGGGTATACGGTAAAGATGACATGGGTATCAATTTTCCAATGTGAACTGATTGTCTGTACAGAACTACATTTGCCTTCAAGATTGTTGGAATTAACAATATTGGTTTCGATTGAGAAAAATGCTTAGCTCTTTGTTCATTGTATTCTTTCTAAGGTCCCAGTGGAAAAAATAGAGATATATATACACACTGTTATCACTCTTCTGCCAAGCGCCCAATATGTAGAAACAAAGCACAGACCCATTAGGATAAAGATAGAAACAAACATCCCAAGTCTTTTTATCAAATCAATTTATTTTAGAACTCATGGTGGGCCTGCTAAAACACAAGGCATCTTAGTAAATAAAGAAAAAGAAAAGTAAATGCACTATAACAATACAATGGTATTAAAAACTAGATATATGGAGAAATATAAATAAATAAATCAGCTTCGTGAAAAAATAGTACTAGGACTAAAAGTTAGAACATTGGAAGAAGGTTGCATGAGCTTTTCTAGGGTTTGACTCTTAGCCTTGTGTTGTTTAGTCTTCTGATGTCATACTATGCTTTGTGCAAGAACTTTCATTATTCTTCTACACTTATTGTAGGGGATTTTTAGGTTGCCATGCCTAAGGGCTTACTCTTAGCCTTCTTAATAGCCTCAAACTTTATTAACTCAACAACTTCTACTAGTGTTGATGGTTTGATGACTCTTGAGGATGGCTTCACCAAAAAAAACAACCTAGGAAGGTTGTTTCCAAGGTGTTCCATGTGGTATGCACTCTAAGTCCCCTATGAATGTGGTGCTACCCATTCCAAAGTTTGATAGTGCTTGTAAATAGCTAGAGCACTTTACTTTAATAGGATACTTTGTTAGAAGGGTTCCCCCCTTAAAAGCATGCTAAGAGACTAGGCCAACAAGGCTCAAGCCTCACATGGGGTTCATCTTGATGCAGTCCAAAATCTCACTAAGGGTTTTTTTTGTTTTGTTTCACTTCTCTAAAGCTACCCATGCGAAAGCCAATCTTAAGCATGGCCCATGGTTTGTTCATGCCTCCCTTTTGGTTTTCCAACCTTAGACTTGAGACTTTGTTATCTTCGATGAAAGGGCTCTTTGTGTCCTTATCTAGGTGGAGTTCCCAAGTTTGCCTTTTCCATGTTGGCATTTTTTGACGATCACTGAATCGCTTGGAAAAGTGGTATGTGTTGAGCTAGATTGATTCTTCTAAGATCATCCCCAAAAATGAGTCTATGTTTTGGTTGACCTCTCAATAGATTTAAAAGAGGCTATGGATATTCAAATTGGTTAAATGTGTCATACCTAATGAGTCATTTACCTTAATCTACCAACACTTGCTTCAAATGTCAATCCTTTTATCATAAGATTAAGGATTGTGTCTTATTTTCCCTACATAACAAGACTTCTTCTCAATTGGCAAAGGCCTTGATTGCAAAGAAAGAGGAATGGTTGACCATAGTAGGGAACCATAAAAATAATTGAAACCCTAGTAATAGTGGACCTCATGCTAAGACTCCAAGAAACATTGGAGATCAATTTGTTGAACAACTACTTAATGCAACTTCAAACCCTTTGGATAAGGGGAAAGAGGTGGCACCCTCTAATGGCAAGCCATCTAGTCACCTAAATTCACCATGTTGCAAGTATGTGTAGTTAGTGTTGTCATTGATGTCAACATGTTAACTTGGTGTTGTCGTTTGTGTCAATTGGTTGAGCAGAGATGAGGTTGTTGCAATGGTATGAGTTGTTTGTTTGAGTTGCTTTATGTTGCTTTACTGATATGATTTGGTTGCTCTGAAGGGGTTCTAAAGATGTTTAAAATATGTTTATGTTGGTTGGTTTCCAAGTGTTTTTGACAAAAATTAATTAATAAAGGAAATAGTGTGTTGGAGTGGCTTTTTGGTTTACAGAGTAGTGTTCTAGTTTTGCTCCGCATTTCCCCTATATTGAAGATCTATCTTTGCAGTTTGAATATGTTGTTCAGAGATGTCAAGAGATGTTATATTTTGAATTTGGCATTCTGGTTTGTTGAGCAGAGGAAGTTGTGTTCACCAGTGTGTGGACTATGTTTCTGAGTGTTACAGATGTGTCTAGGAGAAACTATTTTGTTCCACGTTTCTCCACAGATTTGTTTTTGCCTTTGCGGTTATGGATTTGTGCTTATAATGATTATATATTGCTTCAGTTCAAGTTACTGGTGGCTTGGTGCTCCACAAGTTGATTTCTTGAGTTGCAGTGTATGACAGAGTTGTTTGAGTGCTCCAGTGTGAACTTCCCTCAGGTGAAAGTTGTTACGAAATGATTTGTTGGTTTTTAGGTTCTTGTGAATGTCTCTAGATCATGTTGAAGCTTGGCACATGGTTTGCAAATTGTCTTTTAATCTTTGAGGAAGAGTGTACTTAAAAATTCATAGTGTTAACACAAGTTTGGTCGACTTGGTTGTTTACACTACTTGTGGTTGTGCTTTGATGATTGTAGAAGCGTGGAGTAATATGTAAGTGTGGTTTTAGGTCTGAGCTAAGATGTGGTGTGGTTTGCATTCATTCCTTTCCACCACAAGAATGTTTAGGTCTAGACCTAATTTGAGTTTTCTGGGTTAAGGTGATTTTATGACCTTGGAGAATGTTCTCAAGGTTGAAGATATTATAAATAAGTGTCAAGGGATCGTGATCACGTGTGCACAATGGATGTGATGTGAATAACAGTGTTGTTGAATGTGTGGTGCAGTACAAGATTTCATGTGTTAGATTACTAGATGCAGTGAGCAGAAGGTGTCTACAATTCTTCAATGTGACTGTGAAGGTGTTGATGGTGTTGCGATGGAATTCTTTATTACATTGAGATAATTTTCTCCTTGTAACAATTTTCTCTATCTTCTTCTTTATTATGGCAGTGAGCCTTTCTTTTGGGCAGTGAGCCTATTGTTTTTTGTTGTTGATATTACTTTATACTTTTACTAAAAGAGGGGTGAAAATTTATTCAAACCAAAAAAAGGCAATACAAAGTGAGGGCATTACACACCCCTATCTATCTCCACTAATTGGTCCAATTTTTATGACAAATCTAGGGGTAATTGACCCCATTCCACAATATTCCAATCATACAAATGATCAGAAACCCATTTAGCCAAACAATCCGCAACCCCATTCCATTCTCTAGGAATATGATAGAAAGATAGAATCTAAAGAAGCACACATATTAAGAATCTATTTTATAATAATAGCCAAATGCCAACTGACATTCTCTAACTGCTACCTCTTCAGCAAAGTCACCACCACTTGAGAATTAGATTCACAAATGATTTGTCTCCACCCAAAAACACAACCGCGCTCCATAGCACATAAAATGGCTATAGCCTCCATCACATTGTTAGTATACCAACCCTTATACATAGAAAAGATAAACTCAATAGTCCCAGAACTAGTTCACCCAACACCTCCAATACCAGCATGACCAGGATTTCCGCGGGAAGAACCGTCAATGTTGATTTTCAACACACTCTACTTGGAGGAGGACACCAATGCCCCTCCCTATTTATCTTTCTAAGAGGATGCTGACATCTATTTCTCATTATCTAACCAGCACTTTGTGCAACACCCTTCTGAAGAGGAAGATTGAGACGAGTGCAACAAGCAACCTCTCCAGGATCCACACCCTCAGCCAAGTCACACTTAGCCAAAATAGTTTCTCCCAAAGAATGAAGAATCTTCCACCACAAGTGTTGGACAACCAGCTTCACATCCTAAAAAATCATGTGGTTCCTCTCCAACCAGATATGCTAGATAATAAAAGTTGGTCCAAGAGCCCAAGTAACTTGAAGAAAAGAGGTCTTAATAGGGGCCTTCCCCCACCGGGCAAAGAACTCCTCCAAAGAAGAGACATGCCAACAAGCCTGGTTCCACATAGCCCACCAAAGGTGCGAACGCCTCCTAGAAAAGGAACATTGAAAAAAAAGATGAGAGACACTCTCCTCGCTTTTACAGCACAAAGTACACATCGAGGGACATTGGAACCCTCTCATGCACAAGTTATCCCAACTAAGACACTGGTTCTGGACCACCAACCACATAAAAAAATTTCACTTGGGCCAACCCCATTTGTTCCACACTTGCTTCCACCAAGGAACCTCAATGTCCCCAAACACCTGCCTAACCAACTCACCACAACCCATCGAAATAGATTACTTATCAGATAATTCACTGTTACTCTAGGCCAACACATCCTACCCTGCCATGGCATTGCAATCTTGAGAAGCAAAAATCTGAACCAACTCTCGCCTATCCTCCTTTGACCCTCTTGGTAACTAATCCGAGGAATGCTTCCATCTAAGGCTAACAGCCAGTCCAATATTCTAAATAGACTTATAATGTTCAACTGTAGTCCAACCCACAGTAGTAAAATGATCACAAAGAGACTAGAGCTGAGGGTAAAAGGAAAGAATAGGAGGATGACCATCCCAAGCATCCCACCAAAAGAGAGCTTGAGAACCCATATGACATATCCAAAAAAGCCCCTTCTTAACCAACTAAGCCCCTAATTTGAGGGTATTCCAAATCATAGAGCCCTTTCCATCTAAAGGGAACTGAGGAACATCAAAAGTGTTAACATCCTTAAGATGCAAGTTTCTGGGTAAGAATGTGGGCCCAGAGTTGATGCTGACAAGTACACCAACGCTAATATAACTTGGCAGCAAGAGCTTGCCCATTCAAACGAGCAAAACCAAATTGAGGCCCCCATGTTTCTGAGCCTTGCACATAGTATCCCACTTAACAAGACTCCACTTAGCTGACTGCAAGTTACCACTCCAAATAAATTGTCATGAGAGAGCATCAAATTCCCTCAGAAAATACACCAGAATAGCCTGAACAAAACATCTATAAATAGGGAGAGTATGAATAATAGAATTTAGAAGAGTAACTCTAGCATCAGTAGAAAGCCAACGATGAGTCCAATGGTTAACTTTACTGTGCAACTTATCAAGAAATTTTGCCAAGAAGACCTGGGCTGCCTACCAATAGTAAGAGGTATTCCCAAATAGACAAAGGGTAGAGACCCAATCTAAAACCTCAAAATATTAGCAATCCTCTATTGAATAGCTTGAGGAGTATTAAAAAAGAAGATAGAAGACTTTTGCTCATTGACTTTCTGACTTGAAACAACAAGATAAATATCCAAAGCCTGCCTAAAATAAACAACCTCCTGAAGACAAGCCCTGCCCATAAGAGAAGTGTCATCAACAAACTGAAGATGAGAGATCTGTGGCAGCCCAAAACCCCAACACCAACCTTGAAGCCTACCCTAAGAGACCCACGACTTAAGAAATCTACCCAAACCCTCAGCCATAAGAATAAATAGATGAGGGGAGAGAGGATCTCCTTGGTGAAGGCCCCTCGAAGCATCAAAAAGCTCATAAGGTTCCCCATTTATAAGAATAGAAAAAGAGGAAGAGGTAACACAACTCATAGTCCAACTGACCCAATCTAGACTAAAACCAAAACCTAAGAAAATTCTCTACAAAAAACACCACTTAACTCTATCATAGGCTTTGGCCATATCTAACTTGATGAACATAGACTTCTCCTTAGAGGTCACCATGGAGTGAATGACTTCAGAGGCAACCACCACCCCATCCAGGATCTATCTACCAGCCACAAAACCTCCTTGCTCCTTAGAAATTACAGAAGAAAGACAAACTTTGAGCCTCTCTGCAATTAATTTAGTAATAATTTTGTACACCACATTACAGAGAGCAATAGGTCAAAAGAATTCAATCTTATCAGCACCTTCCTTTTTGGGAATAAGAACCAGAAAAGTAGAGTTCAAGGCACAAAGCATCTACTTATTGCAAAGAGATTCCTGGACAACCTCCAGCAGATCCAAACTTATAATATCCCAAAATTCCAAAAAAAATCAACAGGAAAACCATTCAGACCAGGAGCTTTACCTTTATTCATCCCAGAAACAACCCCTTCCAATTCAGGTAAAGAAATTGGGAGGGTGAGGAAATCATTCATCTCCATGGAGATTAGGCATAGAATGCAACCAAGGATCAAGTTCTCCTCATCTTCAGTAGGGGAAGAATCCTCAGAAAAGAGAGCAGAATAAAACTGTTGAGCCTCATGAGGCAGAGCCTACATAGAAGAAATATGGATCCCATCTGCATTGACCAAAGAGGATATAAAACCTCTATTGCGACAAGCCTGCATAGAATGATGGAAGAAAGTTGTGTTCCTATCCCCTCCCTGAAGCCAATCATTCCAAGCATTTTGCTTCTAGAAAATCTCCTCCCGGAGCTCCCACTCCTCCACAACTCTCGCAGCCTGTGATTCCGCTTGACCCAAGGCATCTGAAAAACCAACATCTTGAATTTGGCGAGTAATCACATCAAGGTACGCCTGAGCCTTCCTCTCCATAACCTTAAGATTGCCAAAACTAATCCTATTCCATCTCTTAAGGTGATATTTAACATACTAAAGTTTTTTAACAAAGGAGTACATAGCAGTACCTTAAGCAGGGCTACCATCACTCCACCACTGGGCCACAAGATCATGCAAAGAAGACTCCCGAAGCCACATAAGCTGAAACTTAAAGGGAGGATTCTTGGGAGCAGTAAAAGAGTTAACTGAAAGTTTAATTGGCCAACATTTGGTCAGATCCCCTCCAATCAAGAATCTCAGAACTAGTAACCAATCTACCTCCCACCCAAAAATAGGAGACTAGAAATCTATCCAACCTTTCAAAGATCGCTTCCTCTCCACTCCGTCTATTATTCCAAGTGAAAATTCCATTGGAAGCATTAACATCAATTAAAGCAAGCAAATCCACATTCTCCTAAAAAAGAACAGAAGAAGGCCCAAGCTGAGGCAGCCCACCTCTTTTCTCCTCCAAGCTCAACACAGAATTAAAATCACCAGCTAAGATCCAAGGAAGATATGGAGCACAAGATCTAACATACCTAATATGAGCCTAAAGCCAGATTTTTCCACGAATATCAATCGGGGCATAAACATTAGTAACCAAAATGGTCTCACTTGTTGCCAAAGAAGAAGTAACTAGGGAAATAGAAGAATGACTGGAAATCCACCAAAGTGGAGCAATCTTTCTCAGATCCCAAAAAGAGCCAAACTCCTAGAGCTCCCCTAAGAACCAATGCACTGACACTGACCAAAATACCAGATACGAGAAGCACACTGAAGCATGAAATCAACTAAAAGTTTAGTCTCCTAAACACAAAAGATGTCCAGAGAATGGACAGTAACCATCTCATGAATAGCCTTTTGTTGGGATCTATTATTCAACCCCCTTACATTCCATAAGATAACAATAATGAGGGAGAAGGAGAAAATTGAACATCAATGGGTTTAACAGACCTAGATTCCACCAACAAATCTCTAGTACGTTTAATCTTCTCAAGATCCTTCTTACGACCACTTTTGGAGGAATGTTCAGCCAAGCCCTTCGTAAGCGTACGTTGTTGTACCCCCAAGGCTAAAGAAGACCCCTTGCTTTTTCCAGAAACTAGCCCCTCCTTTGCCAAATTTGCCAAAACAATATCATCATCATCCTACAAAGGACCATTCAGAGATACCACATGATCCTACATACCCTGTGAAAAATGGCTATCCTGGCTAGATCCTTGTCCCTGCCCCACAGCACAATCCATACTGACAACATCAGAAGGCACATCCGGCGAGATTCCTTCCTCCAAGGTTGAAGTGTCCAACACCTCAAACCGATTAAAGTCCTCTTCATTCTGCATGTCCTTGAATGATCTCTTCAAACCATGACCCTTAGCCCAATGCTTAACCAACATAAAGCCATCTTTATCCAATTCACCCTCCATCATGGGGGATTTCCCTTTACCATCCTTAACAACCTTTGGAGCCAAAGATGAAGGGGAGGAATTAGAAGGAGGAGCCTTTTTAAGCCTAGGACATTACTTCTGAAGATGTCCATACTCATGAGAAATCTGACACTGAAAAGGAATGGATTCATAATCTAGTTGTTGAATCCAAGGCAGAGAACCAAGACAAATTTCCAGAGAATCCAGTAAGGGATTATTCAAATCAACCTCCACACAAATCCAAGAAAAAAGAAATAACCTTTTTTTCAAGGGTTTGTTGAGCAACTGCAGTAGTCTCACCTAGAAGAGAAGTAATCTGTTGTTGTGAGGACCGCCCTTTTTACTACTGTTGTTACGACTATTTACATGACTGTTATTGTTACTTTTTATAATTGTGGGATAGCAGTTCCCGGAATTGTCAAACTATTAAACTTTATTATGTTTTCAGAAAAACTAATTGGGTGATGTTTGGATAAGTTTACATTTCAGAAAAATGAATTAGGTGATGATGGAAAATTGTAATATGATTTCATTTATGTTCATTAATACTATGTCATGATAATGCATGTTTTTATTCTAGTTGCTTCGGCTATGATGATTTTATGTGGTTACTGATCTTGTAATTTAGTGTGCAGGAATTACTAATCGAACCACAGAACTCGGAGATCATTCCACACCTTGTTCTTTGTTATTCCCTGTTAAGCCGATCTGGTTCCACGAGGAACCAAGATCTCTTTGTGTTTGATGTAATGTGGTCTTTCGTATGGTCGAGTGGGTTAGGTTACCCTCATGTAACATTATTTTATAATTTGTGTTGTAAAGAGATTGAATTTGAATTTCTTATTTTATTTAAATAATGAGGCCCTTTTCTTGTGCTTTACCTTGACCAGGGGTGTCTTGTATGGGTTAAAGTTGACCCTGGGTTATACCCCATGGGTCCAGGGGCCCATTTGGCATGGGTAACCCTTGAGTAACCTCCATCTAGTCAACTTAACCCTCCCCTGAAGTTAAGTGGCGAAAATTGGAGGTAGGAGGGGACATGATGGGTTGTACCAACACCCAACCCATCCCCTCTACTTTTCGCAAGATAAGAGATGCCATCCATTATTGAAGATCACCCTCTCCTTTAGTGAGAATCCCCCATGTGCTGTGAGGACACCCATGTGAAGAAAGGAAAAAGAGGCACGGGTCACCTGTCTTTTTCCCATTTAACTCTTTTTTTTATTTCTCCTTTGAGAAAGTGGAGTCACATGAGGAGAGGACTAGGAGTACCCTTGGGAATGGAGAGTGACATAAGTCATCAGGCAGAATAGTGGTTTTGGGGAAGGGTGAGGAGGTGACAAGTGTCACTTCCCCATTTCTCAAAAAACTAAAAAAAAAAAAAAGAGAATTTGGGTTATTTATTTTCAAATTTTGGGATGAGAGGGAGTTAGTTGAATTTTGGGAAAACTTTCATTTTTGCTTTACCAAAAATAGAGAAGTTAGTTTGCAAGATAGAGAAGGGAGAGGGAGTTGGTGGCTAAGGTTAGAAGTGAACTCTGTGAACTCTGCAACAGCTTCATTCCAGGAGGGCTTTGCAAGGTTGGTCTAAATTTTACCTTTGTTTTCGTATAACTGAAATGTGTATGTAAAGTGTGTGACTTTGTGTTCGAGTTGTTTTCTGTGGGGTTATTGTCGGGTTGTTTTGACAGAGCTTCTCCCACTTGGGAGAAATGCTCATCAAGTTTGGGGTAGGGGAGGAGAGATCCTCCTCGGGTGCATACCGTTTCCATCTTTTGGGATGTTGAAAGCCTTGAGGGCATGTATTTGTGACTGTATTTTTGACTTGAGAGTCATATACAGATTTCTTAAAAATTGTGATCACACTTGGTTTGAGACCAAGAGAAATTTATATTGGTTAACTTATCTATCAGGGTGACACTCTGGAGTCGAGTGTGTCCACTCTCCTGCCCCTTATGAAACTCACCGTAGTTGAGTTTCCGTATTGTGTAAAATACCCACGGGTGTATGTGTGCTTTGGGATTGTTGTTGTTTCTGTTGTGAAGTGGAATGTTTGAGTACCCAGGTGTGAGTATGGTCTCCCTAGCTCGGGGGTGACCCACTTGCAGGTCTACGGAAGGGAGGAGAGCTAGATGAGTGGTGTTTTCTTCTTTGTTTGTCTTTGATACGCAGGTTTTCTCTTGGAGCTTCTGGTTGGATATTTATGGAGAAGCAGTTAACCTTCTTTGTCATGAGAATTAGGCCTGGATTTTTTCATAGAGTTGAAGAGAGAACACCTCTCTTGTTATTGTTGTAATTTATTGTTATTCTGGGAGTGAAGAAAATCACCTCCCTGATCTTGTCATTATTGGACTTTTATTTGGTTGTCATAAGTTATCAGTGGTATACTGTTTGGGAGAAGAAAGTTCATATCTGTGAAGTTAGTTGTTGTATCCATGATTGGGATTCTGTAATATGAATGTGCTTAAATTTTCAAGTTGATGTTTGTAAACCTTGTTCAATAGCAATTTTTGTGTTTCAAGTATTACTGAAAGGAAAAGTTCATTATTGCAATCTAATCTGAGTTGTTTACATTTGAAAGTTTGGAATTGCTTAACTAGTTGAAATGTTAGTTATGGTTCATTGTTCTAAAAGAATTAATTGTTTAAGTTTATTCTTCATAATTAATGGATTCTGTTAAGTTGGAAGGATTAGAGAAAATCTAGCATGTATCTATATTCCTGTTTGTAAAGTTAAGAATCTTAACTGTTTAAGTTGTTATATCTTTACCATTGTTACCGAAATATATTTATAGAAATATATATATATATATATATATATATATATATAGAATTGTTATGTAATTATCATTCTATCAGGTTGAATTTGAGAAAATGAATAGGGTAGTGAATTTGAGAAAATTATGATTTATAGATATACATAACTATAAATATATATATATATATATATATCACAGTTTTATTAATTATCATTTTTATCGAATAATATAGAAACTGAATAAAATGTGTTCTTATGGGACTGAATTATATATATATATATATATATATATATGACTATATATATATATATCTATATATATATAATATATATTATATATTATTGTTGACAGTTATCAACGAAAAGCACCATAGATAAATGACTATCGAAGTTTAAGCCCGCGAATAAACAAACACAGTCGCGGTTTATATTGGGCGGTGGGGAGAAATCCCCCACCACAGGGCCTAACTTTTACATGGAGGTGTGGGGTGGGGCGGAGCCCCACCCACACCCCACATCGTGGGATGTGGGTGGGGCTCCGCCCCACTCCACATCCCCCTTCCCCTTATGAATCCCGCGGCCACCGCCGCCCTGTCTTCGCCGCTCTGCGCGGCCACCGCCGCCCTGTCTTCGCCGCTCTGCGCGGCCACCGCCGCCCTGTTCTTCGCCGCTCTGCGCGGCCACCGCTGCCCCTGTCATCTCCGTTCTGCGCGGCCACCGCCGCCCATCGCCTCCGTGGCTGTGGGAATTAAAACAAAAAAAAAAGAGTAAGGGTTTGGGCCCTAACACATAAGTTGGATTTTATTGGAAATAAAACACATTAAGTTGCCATATATATAGGCATATATAGATACTATATATGCCTATATATATAGCAATATAATATGAAATAATTAATATATATATATATAAAGGATTACGTGGAGTTTATTAAATAACTAAAAGAACAATTTCGTCAATTACATGGACATTCAAATATATATATATATATATATATATATGGAAATAGTTTAATGAGCCATTATATTGGGCTTTTGTTTAAAATCTTAACAAAATGTGACACGTGGATATACAAAAGTAAACTAGCAAATTATGTTTTCACAGTTAGTTTTTAATAAGTGTTGAACACAACAACCAAAGAAGATAGATTCCCATGATCAAGGTTTTATAAAGTGGAGAGCCTCCTACATCTATTTACAACGTTATACGAGTCACAATCAGTGTATTTATAGTCATTATTAGTAATAGTAACAACAGTAATTATAAACAAGAGAAAATAAAATTATAATGTAAAAAGAGTGTAAAGGAATATTCAGTGATACTCTGGAAAGAGTTTCTCGGAAGTTTCAACTATCAACGTAATTTCAATCACCCAGAAAATGAAGAGGAAAATTACACATCACCTTGCTTAAAAGAACACTGGAAATAAACTTAAGAAGCCACCACAGACATTCCATGTGGCCATTTTAATCCCAACTGTAGTAAACGACCTCATCAGTAAACCTGTAAGAGAGTCCGAAGAAGAAACAAATTAACATTGGAAAACACAGAGGAGAAAATGCGCGACATTTCCCACATGGGATAAGAGAACTAAGTTGACGGACCCTTCTGCTAAATCTGCTTAGGAACAAGTTGAATAAGTATATACGACGAGGAGGAACCTAGATCGGGGAAGATTAGGAGACCGAGTCCAGCGAAGTAGTAAACCAGCCTATGTGACCTAGATCATCCTGAAGTTAGGTTTAATATCAACAATAGTTGCAGTGATAACCCTAATTGACGTAAATCATGAAGAAAGGACAGGATGCACATAAAGAAAGCATAGAAAATGAAAGAGAGAGAGAGACCGAAATATAAACACACTAAATTAACAGAGAAATAGTTAAGGTAAGGGCGATAAAAAATACAATCAATTTACGAAACAGTGAAAAGGGAAGAGAGAGCAATCAGACTGCCTTGTTGAAAATGCTAAGTCGTAGGAGGAGTATGTTTCAGGAAACAAGAGAGGAGACAGACAACCGTGCCTGGCTGAAAAATGACTAAATAGGGAGATCACTAGTCAGTTTAGTCGGAACAAGGCGTCGTGGGAAGTTGTTAATCTATCAGCGAACCACGTGCGTAAATGAGTGCAGCGTAATTCCCACTAACGCCGTAAGGCATTATGCTACCGAAAAGTGCCGAGGTTTAGATTTAGGACTTTGGTAATCTCACTCTTGCAATGACGTTAGCGGCGTCATACAGACCCTCTTGTTGATCTGTATGCGTCTGGTTGCACGCAATTGTACTTATATCCTGCCGAAAATTGAAATGATTCACCATGAGAGAACACCGTCGAGCATGCGTACGCATGCGAAGGGGATTTTTAGGACAGTGTGAGAAAAGTTTTTCATATCTCGTGTCAGAACCACATGACAGATGTGGCTATGACACGTGCGATGTGTGTTGAGACCACATGGAAAATGTGGGCATGACAGTTGTAAAATATCTTCTCTCCAAAACTCCAGGGGAAGTCTCGGTAGATGGACCCAGACAAGCACCCTCGACGATAATTCTTTAATTGAATTAAAACCCATATGCCAAGGTTTGATAAACAATCCAACATGATTATAAAAATAGGGTCCTCCTTCAAAAACCTGATTCCTATTGAACCTATATTAGAAAACACAACCACAAAGTAACTGTTAGCAACCACCATAAGCTTCATGTCTCCCTCAACTTGCCATGAGCGCCTAATCCAAGCATCCAAAGCTAACAAAGGGATACGAATCCCCAGAAATTTGTAGATAAGAGCATGTCTACTCCAATAAGAGACATCATTAGCAACAGATTTAGGAGAAATAACCAAAACCAGCCTATCCTGTCTCCTGGGCAAAGAACCATTCACTTTCTTCAATTTAGGGTCTTCCCCCACATAAAAGGACTCCGGTTGAGATTTCAAACCCGAAGAAGAGCCATTTTGAAACACACCACCTCAGGCCACCACCAAGATGGAAGAAATCTGAGGCTCAACCATATTCACACCAACCTGCACACCATCTAGAGAAAGCACAACCTATTGAGCAGCGCACAGAGAAGAAAAGAGAGAAATCAGACAATCCCCACCCCACGCCAGAAAAGAGTCCCCAAAGCCCGATCTATAGGCACTCAACACATGCAAAGAGGAACATAGACATGCAAACCACGACCTGCTACAGGTCATGGGACTACAAACAAACCCCACACTCAAGCTCTAAATCCATCCAATATTTCTTTTGATATTCGTTGATATTACTTTATACTGTGAGCTAATCCTCACCATAGTTTTTCCCTTGTTCGGTTTTCCACATAAATCTAGTGTTCTTTTGTGTTTGATCTTGAATTGATTCAGTCTCTGTTATTTTCTTTCATGCTTAATCATCATAATAGTTTAAGGGTTAATTGAATTGATGTGGATCTAAATATGTTTGAGGGTTTTGGAAGTATAAGTTACAACTAATTCACCCCCCCTCTCAGTTGTCTTGTGCATTCAACAATTGGTATTAGAACAAGGTTCCTTGGAAGAGATCTCAATCGTTTGAGGTAGATCTGGGAGGACACACAAGAAGGATGTTCCCCTGTTTGATGGAACAGATTATGCTTTCTGGAAAATAAGGATGGAAGGTTATCTGATTTCTATTGGATATGAGATCTTTCCAAGTCTATTGAGACTAAATACACTGTACTAGAAAATGGTCCAAGTACTGCAAATGAGATCAAGGCCTATGAAACCAATGGTAATGCAAGTTATGCTCTTTTAAGTGGTCTTACTAATTCTAAGTTGGTGAAAGTTATGAATCTGAAAACTGCTAATGAAATTTGGAAAAATTTAAAAAGTATTTATGAAGGAGATGATAAGGTCAAGCAAGCTAAAATGCAGAATTTGAAGCTCATGTTTGAGACCATGTGAATGTCTGAAGATGAAAACATTACAAGCTACTTACAGAAGGTGGATGAAGTTGTCAATGGCATCAAAGGACTTGGTGGAGATGTGGATGAAAATGAAGTGGTATTGAAGGTACTCAAAACACTTCCTAAATCTTACAGTCATAAAGTTTCTGCTATTGAAGAATTACAAAAGCTAAGTTAGTTTACCAAAGATTAGTTGCTTGGTACCTTAACTACTTTTGAAATGAGAGAATTTAGTACAAGTAGTGCAAAGGCTAAGACTGCCTTCAATGATGGCAAATCTGAGAAGACTGTGGAATTAGATCAGCAGGATTCAGATGATGTGGAAGCTAACTTTGTGAGAAAATGAAATTGGGTACTTCTTAGTCCAGTGGTAAGTTGCCTTTCAAGTGTTTCAGTTCTGGCAAGATTGGTCATTATGCTTCAAGATGTCCAGAAAGAATTTTGAGAAGTAAGAATAGGGAAAACAAGAGTAGAGTGCCTAAAAAGAGCTACTATGTTAGAGAAGATGCAATTATATCTAATGATGAATCTGATTATGATAATGATGGGAATAATGAATGTTTGTTCATAGCTTTAAAAGAAGATATTGTTTTTGCTAACTCAAAGAAATGTTTAATGGAAAAGGTGCTCTAGAGGTAAGTCTTAATACTGAAGGTCCTTTGATATCTTCTTTTCATACTAGATAGGAAAAGAACTACTGGGTTATTGACAGTGGATGCTCAAATCATATGACCGATGATAAGAGTAAATTTGTTAAACTTGAAAAATATGATGGAGGACTAGTTAGATTTGGTGATGATACATCTACTAAGATATGTGGAAGAGGTTCAATTATTTTTGATGGAAAGCATAATACTGATGATGTTCTTTATGTTAAGGGTTTAAATCATAATCTTTTGAGTGTTGGACAAATGTGTAGCAAAGGATAAAATCTTGTGTTTCAGGATGGTGGCTATGAGATCAGAAAAGACTCTAGAACTATGATTGCTACTGGAAAGAGGACAAATGGAAATGTTTATCAGCTCAAAGGTGGTGATGGTTATTGCTTCATAACTCAAATCAGTGAGAGTTGGTTATGGCATAGGAGATTATGTCACATCAATTTTGATAGCCTGGTAAGAATAAGTTCAGTTCAAGCCGTGAGAGATCTACCAAAGATTACAAAGCCTATCAATGTAATTTGTAAGGAATGTCAAATTGGAAAGAAAGCAAGAAGTAGTTTCAAAGTTAGGGATCAATCTTCTATCAGACTGTTGGAATTGGTGCATACAGATCTCTATGGTCCTACCAAGGTAAGGAGTTTTCAACATGACGGGTATTTCATGCTACTGATTGATGATTATTCTAGAAGGACATGGGTTACTTTTCTCAAAGAAAAATCTGAAGCCCTAGATAAGTTCAAAGAGTTCAAAGTCATGGTTGAGAATGAAATGGATATGACAATTAAATGTTTGAGGTTTGACAGAGGTGGAGAGTTCACCTCTAATGAGTTTAACATGTTTTTGTGAGAATCATGGAATAAAGAGGTACTTATATGCCCCTAGGACTCCTCAACAAAATGGAGTGGTTGAAAGGAAGAATAGGACTATTCAAGAAGCTACAAGGATAATGATAAAAGAACTAAATCTACTGAAGGTCTACTAGAGAGAGCCAATTCATACTACCATTTATATACTAAATAGAGTGCAGGAAAGAGAAAATAGTACAAAGTCCCCTTATGAGTTATGGTTTGGAAGGATTCCTACTACCAAATACTTTAGAGTGTGTGGACACAAATGTCATATTAGAAGGGATGAAGAAAATTTAGGAAGTTTTTATGCAAGGTCTGATGAAGGTATCTTCCTTGGGTATTCTACTAAAAGCAAAGATTACCAATGCTACAACAAGAGGTTAAGAAGAATTGTTGAGAGTGCAAATGTCAAAGTTGATGAAGATATACAAAAGAATTCATAAGTTAATGGATATGAATCACATGAGTCCTCTTGCAGAGAAGAAGAAAATGCTAATGAAAAGGAAGTACAGATTGAAGAAGAAGAAGCTATGGAAAAGACTCCTAAAACTCTCAAGTATGTGTAGAATCATCATTCAAAAGATCAAATCATTGGTGACAAGAACAAAGTTGTGCTGACAAGAAGGAAAACTATTGAAGATCAGGTAAATCTATGTTTACTCTCTAAAGTTGAACCTAAAACAGTGATTGAAGCATGCAAGGATGAGTACTGGATCTAGGCTATGGAAGAAGAACTAATGCTAATTGAAAAGAACTAAACTTGGGAACTTGTCCCAAGACCAGCAAACAAAAATGTTATTGGAATAAGTGGGTATTCTGGAACAAATTGAATGAGAATGGAGAAGTGGTAAGAAACAAGGCAAGGCTTGTGTGTAAAGGTTACTCACAAGTAGAAGTAATAGACTAAGAGAAAAGCTATGCTCCAATGGCAAGAATGGGTAAATGCACAAAGTTGAGTCCACTTAATGTGGAAGTTTTGGACTTAGGCGAAAAACCAAAATCGGGCAAAGAAAAATGAGATCCCACTTTTTATGAAACTAGATCTTGTTTTGCTTTGGGACCCCAAGCCAAAAGTAGGATCCCATTTTCTAGAAATGGGATCCCATTCTAGAAACAGGATCCCATTTCATAAAGGTTAAAAACGAGATCCTGTTTCATAAAATTTAAATTTCTAGACCAATTTTTATGCTTTGTTAACCGGTTCAAGAAAAGGGTTGGGGAGCCAAACCTAGGCTTTGGACCTAGTTTGACCTGTAAGTTGAAGGTCCTGTCAATGTCACAACAAAATAGTGACTTTGGGCATGTTTGAAGACCTTTTTTGCAGAATTTTTTGACAAAATCACAACCCATTATAAATGAGATAGTGTAGATTCCAAATATGTAAATTTTTTTACAATTGGATTATTTTTTCTATTTTTCAATCAATTTATGATGAAACAGGTCCATAAACTTGCATTATCATGGTTTTTTATTATTTTAATAACTTTTTATTAAAGTGATTTTTTGAAAAAAAATTGTACGAAAATGTACTTTAGACAATTCTTTTCAATTTGAAAAAAAATTAAAAAAATGATAAGTTTAAGTCATCTTATGTGTGACGTACATGATGATTTTTTAAAACACCAAATATAGCCAATAAAAAATTAACAAAAAAAAATATTCAATAAAAAATTACAAAAAATTATGGAAAATGTGCTTTAGTGAGTTACACATCTTTTCCCAAAAGGATTTAGAAAATATGATTATTTAGGTCAAAATATGGATGATGTACACGTGGATGGTATAGTAAAACAAAGTGACTTTTAAATAGTGGTTTTTACAAAGGTCTGTTGAAAATTAAGTTGTATCATCTCGGTATTCAAATAAATTACATATTCGGAAACTAGACTCTGAGTACTACATTTTATGATTGGTTACTTTTTCCAAGATTCCATAGCTAAGTGCTTCAAATTTTAAGGTCAAATGTGACAAATTCTAAAAATCAGGAAAAACATTTCCACTTTTCGGCCAAAAAGTGGACTCAACTTCTTGCACACACCTGAATGGAGGCCATCAGGATGTTTTTGGCTTTTGTAGCATACAAGCATTTAAAATTATATCACATGGATGTGAAGTTTTCTTTCTTGAATGGTGAGTTGGAAGAAGTATACACAGAACAACTGAATGGATTTCAGTTATCAGATAAACCAGATATGGTTTGCAGGTTGAACAAGGCACTATATGGTTTGAAGCAAGCCCCCAGAGCCTAGTATGCAAGGTTAGATAGGTACTTATTACAGCAAGGATTCATTAAAGGTACTGCATATAGCAATATGTACATCAAAGTAGGAGAAGATCAAATTTTGATTATGGAAGTGTATGTAGATGATATAATTTTTGGTGGAAATGAGGGTATGTGTAAGAGTTTTGTAGATGAAATGCAGAAAGAATTTGAAATGTCAATGCGTGGGGAAATGAACTTCTTTCTTGGGCTATAGATTAATCAGATAGATAAAGGTATTTTCATTTCACAATCAAAGTATGTCAAGGAGATGTTAAAGAAGTTTGGAATGGAATATTCTAAACTTGTATGTACCCCTATGACAATTGGTTACAAGTTGAGAAAGAATGATGAATCTCCTAAGGCTGATCAGAGAAAGTATAGGTCAATGATTGGAGGATTGTTATATTTAATTGCTACTAGACTAGATATTATGCATGCAATTTGTCTTGTAGCTATATTTCAAGATCCTAGAGAGTCACATGTTGCAATAGTGAAGAGGATATTCAGATATTTAAAGGGCACTCCAAATCATGGCTTGTGGTATCCAAAGGATAATGACTTTTCTCTAAGTGTTTACATAGATGCAGATTGGTTTGGTTGTGTAGATGACATGAATAATATAAGTGGTGGTGCATTCTTTCTTGGAGGCAGAGTGGTGTCATGGTTAAGTAAGAAGCAGGATTTAGTATCTTTGTCTATTGTAGAGGCAGAATACATTGTTACAACATCTTGCTGCACACAAGTGTTGTGGATGAGGCAAACCTTGAAGGATATCAGAGTTGTATATAATGAACCTAGTCCAATCTTCTGTGATGATACAAGTGCTATTAAAATTTCAAAGAATCTAGTGATGCATTCAAGAACTAAACACATCTCAATCTAGTATCACTTTCTGAGAGAGAAGGTTGCAGGGAATGAAGTGAAGCTTGAGTATGTGACTACAAAGGATCATATTGCTGATATATTCACTAAGGATCTTCCTAAGGATACATTTGAGTATCTCTAGGAGAAGATAGGGCTTATTTCCCCTCCTTTTAACTAGATGCATAAGGAGATGCATTAGTCTAGTGGATTTAAAGATTCATTCCTTATTCTGGACTGATGTTGGAGGCTACCTCTCAGGGGGAGCAGGTAGTGGTCATGATGGTTGTGGTAGTCAAGGGAGTAAGTTCTAATGTTGGTTGCTTCTAAGGGGGAGTATGATGAGTACTAAAAGAAAAGATGTGAAAAAGCAGTGGTGACCAGGTACAAGTATGAGAAAGAGAAAGATGAATCCATTTTCCATTGATGTCACAGGAGGAGAGAGAATAATGTGAAAAAAGAGAGAAAGGTTGGGAAAAGAGTAGCAAGATGAAGGGGATAGAAAGAGTTAAAAAATGAGTTGGTATGAAGCATAGTATTGAGAATGCTATTGTCTTGATGGTTTTTCACATCATGTGTTTCCATCAATGACAAAGGGGGAGATTGTTGCAAGTATGTGCAGTTAATATTGTCATTGATGTCATCATGCTAGCTTGGTGTTGTCATTTGTCTCAACTAGTTGAGCAAAGATGAGGTTATTTAATGGTATGAGTTGTTTGGTTGAGTTGCTTTGTGTTTCTTTTCCGAAGATGTTAAGAATATATTTTTGTTGGTTGGTTTCCAAGTGCTTTTGAGAAAATTTGATTAAAAAACTAAATAGTGTGTTGGAGTGGCTTTTTTGTTTACAGAGTAGTGTTCTAGTTTTACTCCGCATTTCCTCTATGTTGAAGATTTGTCTTTGCGGTTTGGATATGTTGTTCAGAGATGTCAAGAGATGTTATATCCTGAATTTGGTGTTCTAGTTCATTGAGCGAAGGAAGTTGTGTTCATCAGTGTGTTGATTATGTTTATGAGTCTTGCAGAGGTATTTGGGAGAAACTATTTTGCTCTGCATTTCTCTGCAGATTTGTTTATGGCTTTACAGTTCTGAATTTGTGCTTATAATGCTTATATATTTCTTCAGTTCAATTTTCTCATGGTTTGGTGCTCCGCAAGTTGATTTCTTGAGTTGTAATGTATGACATACTTGTTTGAGTGCTCCGATGTGAACTTCCCTTAGCTAAAAGTTGTTGTAAAAGGATTTGTTGGTTTTTAGGTTCTTGTGAATGTCTCTAGATCATGTTAAAGCTTTGCGTGCGGTCCACAAGTTGTCTTTCTATTGTTATATGGAGCCTAATCAGACTCGGAGGTTAATTTACCCCACTTTTATCAGTGCAGTTTCCCCCCAAACTATTTAATAGGGTCAAGGGGCAGTGCCCCTTGTGGGGCTTTGGGGACAACGCCCCCAAGATAGGATCAAGGGGTGGCGCATAAGAAAACCTCACGATTTTTATTATTTTATAAAGGCATCGAGAGTTATTTTTCTATTGGCCAACATAAAAAAACCTTATTTTTGTAACTGACATAAGGCTTGATAAAAGTAGCTAAGGGTTAGAGTTTCCATTGATTGTATTGTAGCATTAGCAGCGGTATTAAGTTGCAAGGATTGTTGGTTGTAATCGGTTTGATTTACTGGATAATAATATTAGACTCTATTGGTGGATGTAGCTTGAGTTTGGGTGAACCATGTTAAAACTGTTGGCAAGAGACACTATATGGATTCATGGTTGTTGTCATTGATGGCAACAAAGGTCATCCCACATATCCGCAAGTCATGATGTGTCTCTACCAGAAGTCAGAATAAAGAATGTTGTGGTCCGGTAAAGAAAAACAGAGCATGTGGCAAGGTCCGACAGATTGGTCCGGACCTCTCAGAGGAAGTGTTTTGGTGCAGTGCGGATTTGGGGAAGTCAAGAGGACTACCTTGAGTGGTATATTCCAAGGATTTAGCCTCCGGTGATGGACAAGGAAAAAGATATGAATGGTTGAGTACCGGATTCCTGAGAGACAGTGAAAACAGAGGAAGAACTGACTGGCAGAGTATCAGACTGCTTTCCGGATGGGTTACTGTTGATGACAGAGGTTGTGAAGGCATGAATCATGTTTGGCCGACATGATTAATGATATCTACAAGTATATGCTTGATCCGCATTGCTTGGTGAGGAAGGATTCAGCCGACAGAATGAGAGTTTATAAGAAACTAGACTGTTCCGGAAGCCGACTAGAAAGGTGATGTAATTACTTGTGCGGATATATATAGAGGATGGATTTAGTTGTGAAGTGTGTTGTTGATGAGGAGAGATATGCGAATAAGTCCAGAGAAAGAGCAGAGGTAGCAAAAGGATCCGGTATGTGAAAAATAGCAGAATAAAGAACAGAGGAAAGATGAAGTGCAGCAGATCAGTGTACTGAGCCTAACCGGAACTGAACTCCAGCATATGCAGATGCTTCCAATCAGTTCAAGACTGTGATTCTCATCACTTTGTAGACAGTGTGTCTTTTTGTAGGCAGTGGGCCTCTTGTGAGCAGTGTGCTCGGGCAGTGAGCCCTAATTGGCAAGTGCCATTTTTGTAATTTCCTATTCTTCTAACAGAGAATAATTCTTGGGTTAATCACCCCGTGGTTTTCTCCCTTAACAGGGTTTCCACGTCAAAAATACTGTGTCATGTGTTTCTTATTTCATGGTTAATGTTTTTGTGTTTGATTTTATGCTACATCAATTAAAAGAAAAGTTCAATAAGGGAAATAATTAGGATAACTGATTCACCCCCCCCCCTCTCAGTTATCAACAATTGGTATCAGAGCTAAGTTCCTCCTAATAGAGCCTAACAGCTTGAGGAAGATCTGGGATTTCAAATGGATGCATATGGTTTAAGGGAGCAACTCAAGACTGCCCTTGAGGATCTTGAACAGTCAAATTCTGAAGTCAGTGAATTAAAGGAAAGACTCAAACAGGCTGATGAATTCATGAGAGAATTAAAAGACAAATTAAGTCTCTCTATGAAAAAGAGAAAGGAGCTGCTTCAACAGTTGGCAAGACAAAGTGAAGAAAGCAATACAAATGAGGAATTGACTGAGCAAACCAAGTTATGTGAAAAGTTATCAAAAGAAGTCATTATGTTAAGACATGAAATGGAATCAGGAACTATAAAGTTTACTCAAGAGATTGAAGAAAAAAGAAAGGCTGAAGACAATCTAAGACAATCTCTTAAAGAAAAATCAGAAGAATGCCACCAGATGGACAGGATTATCAGACACCTTGAATCTGATCTTGAAGATGCCAAAGATAATGAAGGAAAACTTGAGGATCAAATTGCCTCTCTCAAAAGAGACCTTCAAACAGCAAATGAATATAAAGAAAAATTCAAGATAAGTTCTGCTCAACTTGAAGTTCTTCTTGGAAGTCAAAAGAGGACAGATGACAAGTATGGTTTGGGATATGAGAAAGGAGAAAGCTCCGGATCCGGTCAGAAGAATTTTGGATCAGAAAATCCAAGAAGCAGGCCTAGAAGACCTCCGGTAAGACAGCCAAATGCTCAAAGATATCCATCCTTCAATGGATACTGCCACAGCTGCAACCACTTTGGTCACAAAGCTAATCAGTGCAGAATGAGAATGAATCAGATTAATTCATCCTTCTCCGGACAATGCTTCAACTGCAAAAGGTATGGACACAAATCCCATGAATGCAGAAGTATGCAAGTAAACAAATCATTCAAAGGTAGATGCTTCACATGCAATAGAGTAGGTCATATGGCTAATCAATGCAGATCAAGAGGATATCAGTCAAATATGCAAAGAAATGTTATTTGCCAAATCTGCAATAGGTCCGGTCATAATGCTAAAGTTTGCAGAAACAAGAATCAGGACAAAAGAGGTCCGGTGTATAATCAGAATCAAGACAAGGGTAAACAAAAGATGAATGCGGATGAGGTTAGGAATCAGATGAGCAAGATTTGGGTGAAGAAAAGTTCAGAGAATGTAGAGGTTGGATCCGCACCAGACTCTGGTGCTGATATTTCTTCTGGAAATTAAAAAGTGAGCTCAGGCTCAGGGGGAGACTCAAAGAAAATCTTGTTCCCCCAGCCAAACAAGTGGTGCCGGATGTGGCACAAGATGCGGATCAAAGGGTTTGTAGATATGAGTCTTGAGATACTTCAGTCAAGTTTTCAGAGGTCCGCATGGAGTTATGAAGAAGCTGTGATCGATCAAATAAGATCTTTTCAGGGAGATGCTCCGGTATGATAAAGAATTACAAAAAGGTCCGGAAAGATCCGGAAATGCACTATCTTGTTCTGCGGATTGGACAGAGTGTTTGGGATGTTCTTGTAGTATGTTACCTCGATTTATTCATGATTGAAAGATCCGGATGATATCCACAGATCAGGACTAATCCGGGATACTCCAAGCTATCCAGACAAGGCAAACCGGAATGATGTAGGTGAAGCATTTATTGCAGACAGATATTAGGGTTCGCGGAGCAATTTAAGGGATTTCTCAAATGACATTTGCTCATTCTACACTCGAGAAGAAGCGAAAAGTGGAGCTCTGCAACAAGGGTCATCAAAGCACACCAAGGATCTCCTGCCGAAGCTATTGCATAAAGAAATCAATCCAACCATTCCGTGCAAACCGAAGGTGCATAAGGTATTCTCCGTTTTTCATTACCTCACTGCAAATCTTTGAAGAATGGCTACTCCAAACATAGTTAAGATCTCTGATAGACCTCGCCCCTCATTCAAGAAACATCCCTACAAATCATTGGAGGTAGACCCACTAGGAGCCTTCTCTAGTGTTCCTCACGGAGTTTTACACACCGAAGACATTAGGGTTTACATACATGCAAACATTGAGGAATTTGGGGAATTCAAATTAAGAGACCTCTATCACAAGCAGCTGATTGACAATGCTTTTGAGCTTAAACCAGAGTATAAGGATATTCAGAAGAAACAATTTGAGCAATTTATTCATTTCCCCTGCTTTGAAGAAGATGAATGGGTCCGGTATGTACTGAGCAGGATGCATGACAACTTTCTATGGCTAGATAGACCCTGTAAGATCACAAAAGAGGCAATTAGAGCAGTAACTGGCCTATACTCTTCCGGAGGGGTACCTATCCTCAAATCTGTCAAGAACAACATTGTAACAGAGGCCACCGGATCAAAATTTGACAAGAGGGCAATGACCATTGAAGATATTTCGGATCCGGATATCAAATATGCATCAATGATAATAGGATACAAGATCTATCACTCCAGCAGGGAGAATTCTGTATCCGGAACTGCAGTATACACTGCTTTTGAAATGCTAAGGAAAAATGCAGAATATGACCTCTGCGAACTACTGCTAAGCCAATTAATGGAAAACATACAGAAAATCAAGAAGGATAAGAAGAATTCCTTCAAGTATGGTACTCTTATTGTATGTCTATTCTTCTACTTCATGAATGAGCTACCCGGAACAAGTGGATGGGTATGGCAGAATGACAAACCTGTTGCAGTCCAGATAAGAGACTACTTGCATGGACTTGGGGATGCAAAAGCAAGAAATTCAGCTCTATGGGGATACTTCAAAAACTTTCAGAGCATGATGCAAGCAAGAGAGAGAATTCCTCAGTCTCTCATTGAGAAATACAAGGACTCAGTGTGCTTTATGGTTGACACTGATCAGTGCCTAATGGAGGCAGTGGAGCCAAGGACTGTCTGGATCATGCCCATGGGGTATGAAGTTGATGAACAGATAGTGGAGCTGCATGTTCAACACATGCTAAGACAGCCCAAAGATCCTAAGGCAGAAAGGTTTGGAACCTTTGAGGAGCTGAGTGTAAAAATACATGTAGAACTCAGGGAACCTGAGATTAAAAGAAAGGTAAGAAAAGAAGTAGAGCACATTGCTCAAGGCCTAGGTATCTCAAAGGAGGCACTTGATGCCAGCCGGGAAAAGAGGAGGAAGGCCGAGGAAGAAGAGAAAAGCAAAGAAAGTGCTCCGGTTGGAGCTCCCACCCGGACCAGATCAACAAAGAGATCTGCACCTCCCTCAACCAAAAGTTCAAAACCGGAAGTCCAGGCATCCGGTAAGAGATCCAAGACAAAAGCCACAAGGGCTTATGGAAGCCAAAAGGATGAAGAGGAAACAGAATCAGATGAGGGAGTAAGAGAAGTAAAGAAACAGAAGAAGAAAGGATCCGGTAAGCCCTCCACAGGCCAAGACAAGGATGAAATGGCAGAGGTAACTGTTGAAAAGCCCACTCTGTCACTAGAGAGCATAATCAAGTCGGTCACGGTGGATGGAAACCTTCAACCAATGACTGAATCCTATGATGACTTCAGTGAGGCAGACCAAAAGACTCTGCAGGAAGCCACAGTTAAATATCTGAACATATACAATAAGGCTTTCATTGAGATCATATCTCTCATTCCTAAAAGCCTAGAGAAGGAAATGGAAGTAAGAAAGAATAATGCTCATGCCAAAGATCTTGAGATCCGGGAGCAGATAGCTATTCAGCTATATCCTCAAATTGATCCCAAGACAATGAACATTATCTTCAAGGACTGCAAAGATGAGTTCAGAAGCAAAGCCAGGATGAATCAACTCATGCTTGGTGAGACTGACAAAGTGGCCCAAGAAACAGAAGAGATCCTCCGGAAGGCCTTCAAAAGGTTCAATCTTCCTGTTGTAGAGGACTTAGGTGCAGAAACAGCTGCTGATTTGGAATCTTCTGTTCCGGAAGAAGTGAGCCCTGAACAGACAAGTGAGGACTTGGGACCCTCTGCTCCAGAAGAAGGGGCCCATGAACAAGTTAGCATCTCTCCTCCGGTTTCCCCTACAGTCTCCGGATCCAAAGAATAAGAGCAATTACAGGAGAAGGAAGCAGTGGTGAAAGACAAAGAGGTTGACAGTTCTAAGACTGCAGAAGAAAAGAAACATCTGTCTCCGGCAAGAGACACTGCACAAACTGTTCAACAATTTTTGAGTAAAGAAACTTTAGAGATTGATGAACCAGAGCTTCTAAAAGGCCCATTTGATTTTGACTCTCTCTCTCCGGTACAAACAATGAAGATAGCTTCATTTGCAAATGCCAAGGCAAATGAAAAGCTCCTGAAGTCTCATATGGAAGACTGTGAGTTGATAGAGGCTGCTTCCGGAGTACTTGTGAAGATCATGCCATCAATCCAAATAGATCCGACAGCCTCCACTTCCGGTAATCTAAAAACCTTAGTCAGCAGTGTTGATACACATTTTGATTCTCTAGAAAAATCAGCTGAAGAAAAGGTCCGGAAGGAATTTTTGGATAAGAGATTTTCAGAGATATTAGAATTAATTTCTAAAGATAGGAAGATTGTAAGCATTGGAATAAAGAGCTTAGAGAATGCTCTTAAGGATGGCGGTGATATCTATAAATTTTGTATATCCTGGTCAAAGGCAACAGCAGCATTTGACAAGAAAATAAAAGAGGAACAGGATAAGCTACAAAGCTTATCTCAAAGTTTTGATCCTCTCTCTTCCTCTATAATAAATCAAGAATGTCAGACTATTGCAGTCTTGAACGAAATAAAGAATCTTGAGAAGGAAAGGAAGAACATCACCAACCGGATGGGAGAACTTAGAAGGATTATAATCCCTAAGTTGGAAACCATGCATGAGGCCATCAGTGATGCTAGGACCACCACCCAAACAAAAGATCCGACAGATCTCAAGCGGGCAGAAGCGTTTGCATTTTTGTTAAGTGGTCACATTTCAATTTTGGACAGAATGAAGCAAAGTTGGGCTACCGAAATGATTCAATTACAGACATCCTTTGCAGACATTCTTCAATATATGTGAGTATGTAAATATGCGGCCAAGTATAAGAAATTTTTGAAAATTTTGATATGCGGACCCTACCCTTTGCCATTGATGTCAAAGGGGGAGTGAGGAGCAGTGAAAAATGAGGGATCCAACTAAGGGGGAGTTCCGGAAATTGTATATAAAGACAGAGCATCAGCAAAGGGGGAGCATAGTGAAAACACTTAGTCATTTTTCACTAAGTGTTGCCATCAATGCCAAAGGGGGAGATTGTTGGCAAGAGACACTATATGGATTCATGGTTGTTGTCATTGATGGCAACAAAGGTCATCCCACATATCCGCAAGTCATGATGTGTCTCTACCGGAAGTCAGAATAAAGAATGTTGTGGTCCGGTAAAGAAAAACAGAGCATGTGGCAAGGTCCGACAGATTGGTCCGGACCTCTCAGAGGAAGTGTCTTGGTGCAGTGCGGATTTGGGGAAGTCAAGAGGACTACCTTGAGTGGTATATTCCAAGGATTTAGCCTCCGGTGATGGACAAGGAAAAAGATATGAATGGTTGAGTACCGGATTCCTGAGAGACAGTGAAAACAGAGGAAGAACTGACTGGCAGAGTATCAGACTGCTTTCCGGATGGGTTACTGTTGATGACAGAGGTTGTGAAGGCATGAATCATGTTTGGTCGACATGATTAATGATATCTACAAGTATATGCTTGATCCGCATTGCTTGGTGAGGAAGGATTCAGCCGACAGAATGAGAGTTTATAAGAAACTAGACTGTTCCGGAAGCCGACTAGAAAGGTGATGTAATTACTTGTGCGGATATATATAGAGGATGGATTTAGTTGTGAAGTGTGTTGTTGATGAGGAGAGATATGCGAATAAGTCCAGAGAAAGAGCAGAGGTAGCAAAAGGATCCGGTATGTGAAAAATAGCAGAATAAAGAACAGAGGAAAGATGAAGTGCAGCAGATCAGTGTACTGAGCCTAACCGGAACTGAACTCCAGCATATGCAGATGCTTCCAATCAGTTCAAGACTGTGATTCTCATCACTTTGTAGACAGTGTGTCTTTTTGTAGGCAGTGGGCCTCTTGTGAGCAGTGTGCTCGGGCAGTGAGCCCTAATTGGCAAGTGCCATTTTTGTAATTTCCTATTCTTCTAACAGAGAATAATTCTTGGGTTAATCACCCCGTGGTTTTCTCCCTTAACAGGGTTTCCACGTCAAAAATACTGTGTCATGTGTTTCTTATTTCATGGTTAATGTTTTTGTGTTTGATTTTATGCTACATCAATTAAAAGAAAAGTTCAATAAGGGAAATAATTAGGATAACTGATTCACCCCCCCCCCCTCTCAGTTATCAACAAAAACTTGTCTCTCATTGTTATTATTTATGTGTATTTTCATTCCTCTATTTAATCTTTATTTGCATTTAATTGATATCTTCTACCGGCTAACCCTAACACTTTTGATCTTTGAGGAAGTGTGTACTTAAAAGTTCATAGTGTTGACACAAGTTTGGCCGACTTGGTTGTTTACACTACTTGTAGTTGTGCTTCTGTGATTGTGGAAGCATGGAGTAATGTGTGAGTGTGGTTTTAGGTCCAAGCTAAGGTGTGGTGTGGTCTGCATTCATTCCTTTCCACTACAGGAATGTTTAGGTCTAGACCTAATTTGAGTTCTCTGGGTTAAGGTGATTTGCCAACCTTGGAGAATGTTCTCAAGGTTGAAGGCAACATAAATAATTGTCAAGGGATCATGATCAAGTGTACACAATGGATGTGATGTGAATAATAGTGTGGTTGAATGTGTGGTGCAGTACAATCTTTCATGTGTTAGATTATTGAATGCAGTGAGCAGAAGGTGTACAATTCTTCAGTATGACTGTGAAGGTGTTGATGGTGTTGCGGTGGAATTCTCTATTGCATTGAGATAGTTTTCTTCTTGTAACAATCTTCTCTATAGTCTTCTTTATTCTGGTAGTGATCCCTTTGATGGGATGGTTCCCCTTGAAAGCATGCTAAGAGACTGGGTCAACAAGGCTTGGGGCTCACATGGGGTCCATCTTGATGCAATCCAAAACATCACTAAGGGTTTTTTGTTTTGTTTTGCTTTTCTAAAGCTAGCCATGTAAAGCCAGTCTTAAACATGGCCCATGGTTTGTTCATGCCTCCCATTTGGTTTTCCAACCCTAGATTTGAGACATTGTTGTCTCTTATGAAAGGGCTCTCTCTATCCTTGTCTATGTGGAGTTCCTAAGTTTTCCTTTGCTATGTTGGTATGTTTTTACGATTATCATTGGCTCACTTGGAAAAGTGGTCTATGTTGAGCCAAACTAATTCTTCTCATCTCATCCCCAAAAATGACTCTATGTTTAAGTTGATGTCTCAAAATATTTAAAAGAGACTATGAATATTCAAATTGGTCAAATGTGTCACCTAATTGTTATGTCGTAAATTGTTAACACCAACAATTTACACTAGGTTTAACACCCTTCTAGACTAACATACAAACTTATGTTGAGAGAAGACTGGATTATGAAGTATAGACCAGTTCCAGGTGTCACTATCTAGGTACAAGCCCTGAAAGGACCTCAAACACCTGGACACTAGTGCCCAAGCGCTAGTGTCCTTGACATTTGCAAAAATAAGGTTTGAGTAGCCTTAGATGTTGGCCTTGTCACTCTGGGTGTTACACCTTGTCAACTTTTCTTGAAAGGCTTTTTTGAAAATGAGTTGATATGCATATATAAAGAAGTTTATTCCTCCCATTTGAAGAGGATGAAAAATTGATGAGACAAGGAAAACAACTTTATGATTTCAAGTGTTATACAAATGATGAAAGTTGTATTGTGAAGAGTATATAGATTTATATTGCAGGTTTATAACATTTATTGTATATTTCAAGGGAAGCTTCTTCCTTCATCTCCATCCTTGTGGTGATCTTGAGTCATTCCACTAGGGTTTATGTTGTGATAAAGGTACTTTATTACAGCATTGCTTTTATTATTGATTTTTCCTCTATCCTCCAAGGAAACGTGCTCTCACATCATCATCTTGGTTGTTGTGGAGGTGGAAACATGATTCATAGGGTTTGACTAAGGCAAGCCCCTAAAATGGCCCAAACCTTTCCCCCTTTATGTTTGTGCAGATTCTAGGAGATCCAAAGTAGGTACGCAAGATCCGGAAGTAGATTGATGAATATAATCCTTGACTCTCAGAAACCCCTTTAGGAGTGCCAAAAACCCCAGGACACTCATGCTCGGTCACTTTTATCCTCCCATATTTTCCCTAATTTCTAGAACTGGCATCTAATTGGTCTACTCTACTTGTTCCAACCTCTTTTTTTTGGGTTTCTGATTCTATAAGGTACAATTTCTCTATTTTGATATGTATTTCCATTAAAGAACCCTAGATCTTAATCACTCCAAGTCTCAAATCTTTTAGATCTAGAACAAAGGGATAGAACCCCTATAGCTTGGCTCTCCTATCAGGACTATAGCTCAACTCAGTTTGTGTCCCAATGTTTTTATAAGGAGGTTCAACCTAATTTAGGTATATTAGACTAGATACCTTATTTCCTATATAACATTCTCATGAACCTGACATCGTACACTAATCCTACTTTGCTCAGATCTATAGATATATATTAATTAGTTGATGAATCTGGTTATATGTTGATGTTTCGCATATCATGTTATCTCATAGATCTAATTTATAAAGCAACACACTTATAGAACCTAAGAACATTTTTGAACTCTTACAACCCTCTTTGTTCAGATCTGATATACTTTTTGTTCCAAATTTGATTAGTAAAAAGTTTATTTAGATAGCAAGCATTTATATATCTTCATTTCTTTGAGCACTTGTTGATTTGATTGGATATGCATTGCAAACATTTATGACATATGGTTAATCATTTGTAAACATTGCTTTATCTAGACAACTAAGAAAAACTCTTTCTTCTATCACATCGTCCACATATTTTGTCTTGTCAGCACCTTATTTTATAAGTGCACTTTGTGTGTCATAAAGCTTGTGAAGTCTTTTATGAGTTTTGTGACCTAGTGTCCTAAATCTAACATCCTAGTGAGGAAATGTTATAGACTCATGGGTTCTAGTGCTTTAAATAGATTTGATGTTTCCACATCAGGATCTGATATTGCTAACTTACTTGCACATGGAAGTTCATCACCTTTAGATCATATGCCTACATTGCCTATGATATCTGAAGTACAAAATTCTCATGACTCTATAAACATAGCCTCGTGGCTCATGTACCTGAAACACAAATCTAGAAACTAGACGTTGAGTTGGCTCATTTCCAGCAATTTGTGGGCATTGAACACTTAGCTAAGTTGTGCCTCTTGTAGAAGGTCTAATAATTTTATTACTTGAAGGTCAAGAAGGTATAGAGATTTTATGCAACTTAGCTCACATAGTGGATAACAACATTATGTCATCAGCTAGTTGTGTGGAATTCATCACTAATGTGTCCTCTAAAAAATAAATAGGGACACATATGTCATTACCCATACTAACATCCTCTACATCAACATATACTTCTTTTATTCTCACCACCACTGCATGTCTCGGTAGTAGTGCTAACACAAGTCTTGGAGTTTCAAATGGGAATATTATACACAACTATAGCGATGTCCCCTTTACATATCATAATGTCATTTCAAATGTGTCATCTCCAATTATCACTCAACCTCCATCAAATGTCATTTACTAAAAGTCAAATCACACATTGTCTTCACCTATTCCTAGCATTGACTTTTCCAATCCTACAAAATCTCAATCTATTCTGCAGCCTGATCCCATCATTAAACAACTCTTGCAAAATGTTACCTCTTTACAACAACAAATGGCTCTAGCACGATTCAAGGTCCATCTCAGCCTTCTATTCCATCTTACTACACCCATAGTCCTTTTTCTTTTACCATTCTAAAACATCAATTCCTAAGAAACTTGAAACCCTTCATTTTGAAAAGTATAATGGGAAGGGAGATAGTCACGTGTTAGCCTTTATAGCTTTGTGCAATGATTTCCTCTTTGATGGTAATATTTTAGTTAAACTCTTTCCTTGGTCACTTAAAGATACAGCCTTGGATTAGTTTTTCTCTCTATCTGCAAATTCAATAACTTCTTTCCAAAAAATTATCAATCAATTTCTACAACACTTTCAAGTGAATATTGGACCTCAAGCCTCCTTGATTGACTTGGTTCATTGCAAGCAAGGAGTGAAGGAGAAATTGACTGATTTCATTGGGAATTACAAATCCCTCTTATCACAAATACCTTACTCTCTTCCATATGCCAATGTATGAGTTTTCATTGGAAACATACAACCTCACATCCATGATAAGATTTTTTTGATGAGTTATAGCTCTTTTACACATCTTTGCATGACTCTCCGTGACTATCAACTATCGGTTAGTTAGTATAATGACACTACCTCATTGGCTCCCATTGGTAAATTTGAAGCCACTGCCGCACATTATCATTCATTCAGAAAGAAAATAGAAACTTCATAAAAACCAATTCATCTTCAGACAATATTCAGACACAAGTAACGGTTGTAGTACCTTCTACACTGACCCCTTGTAAGTTAAAACAAAAAATTTGACATTTTTCAAAACTTTCAAAATTGAGATTCATTCAATAATGTTGCAACTTCTAAACAATAACCTCATCAAAATTCCACCAATTCAAAAAATTGATGCTAATAAGATGCAATCACCTTCTTTTGATGCAAATGAAAGGAAGCAAAGTATGTAGAAAATGCTTCCTATGTTGATCTATTGAGGAAAGATTTATGCAAATTTTAACTTTTACAGTTACAGATTAAGATACACATTAACAAAAAGGTAATAACAACATTCAAATACAAAAACTCACAACACAAGATATACGTAGGGAAAACCCTTTCAGGTAAAAAACCCCACACTCCAAAAGCCCATTATATTATTCAGGAATCAAGAAGATTACAATATACTTGCAGAGAAAGATTTTACAGAAGTATTAATCAATCAAAGATCCAGAGGTAACTAAACATCTATAAGACTCTTACACACAACCTCCATCTCAAGCACTTGATAAATAGGAGATACAATACAATAAACGGTCGATGGTAATTACTAAACCATGAGCCAAAACCACCCAAAAGTGGCACCCAAATTATCTCCAATCAAATATGCCTTGTGATGTGCCAAATCACACACCAACACGTGTAACTCTCCCATTTACAACACTTTTAAGTGTCCAACACATTTTCACATTTCCCAAAAATAGGAGGTCTAACTTCTGGAGACCATATCTTTTGATCCAAGTGTCCAGTTGATGAACCATTTACTACGTTAGAAACCTCATCAAGTGATCTATCAAGATATAACCTACTTTTCCAGTTACGATAAATTTCAGGGCATTTAGGGACCTCTAAGTCCCTCAAAACTTAGTTTGAAACTTTTTTCTGCAATCTCAAAAAATAGAAACTTTAATATCTCGCAATCCAGGTATGATCTTGAGTTGAAACTCAACTAAGATGTTTACTTAGTAGTTCCACACCTTTTGGGAAAAATTTTGGGTCAATCCAAGGTCAAATGTAGAGTTACTAAAAATAGTAATTCCCACCAATTTTAGCCCTTTTGAAAACTTTAAAAGTTCCAGACCATTATTCAAGATAAAGGGTATTTAAAAAGACTGAAACTAGGAAGAATAGTAATATTTCATAGTTGCAAGGTTGAGACACTTTTCCTAACATTCTCCCACTTGTCGAACACCTTGCAAGAGCAAAGGGAGTATCAACACCATGATTTAATTTCTAGGGACCGAGAGGCCCATAGACTCTGAACACCATCTGAACTTCTCTGTACTCATGGGTTTTGTCAAGGAATCTACAACATTCATCAAAGTGTTAACTTTCTCCAAGTTTACCTTCCCATCCTCTACCATGTCATAAACAAAATGGTACTAGACATCAATATACTTAGTCCTCATGTGGAATGTATGATTCTTCACCAAACATATGGCACTCTAACTGTCACAACAAATAGTAATCTTGCCTGCATCAAACCCAACATTAGAACACAATCTTTTAAGATAAATGGCTTCTTTACAAGCATGAGTTACTTCCATGTACTCAGCTTCAGTAGTGGACAAAGCGACCATAGGTTGCCACTTACTCATCCAGCTAATAGCACCACCAAACATAGTGAACACATAAGCATCGGTGGATCTCCTGCTATCAATGTCCCCTGTCCAATCTGAATCCACAAATCCACGAATACAATGTGAATGTTGAGGTCCTATAGGATAACCATGATAACATAAGGAATACTTAGAAGTACCCCATAAATATTTGAACACTCTCTTCACTACATCCTAATGTACCCATCTAGGATTAAACATAAATTGACTAAGGACTCCCACTGGTTAGGCAATGTTTGGTCTTGTACCAACCATTGTATACATCAAATTGCCAACTACACTAGCATAAGGAGCTCTGCTCATATCATGCATCTTAGAAGGAGAATTTGGACAATCTACAACAAATAACTTTGTCCCCATCATAACAAGAATAGTCAAAGGTCTACAATCTACCATGTTGAATCTCTCCAACACAGTGTTAACATACTTACTCTAGCCTAACCAAAGTTTTATGTTTTCTCTGTCTCTTCTAATCTCCATCCCCAGAATGTATCAAGTTGCCCCTATATTTTTATCTCAAACCGTGTTGACAACTGAGACTTTAAATCAGAAATTAAACTTTTACCATTCCCAATGAGTAACATATCATCAACATACAATGCAATAATGAGAATGCGATCATTGTCAAACTTGTAATAAACATAATGATCTAATTCTGATCTCAGAAATCCAATACTCAACACAAAGGCATCAAACTTCTAGTACCACATCCTAGGAGACTATTTCAAACCATACAAAGACTTTTTCAACTTGCAAACCAAATTTTCTCTACGTTTCACCACATAGTGCTCTGGCTATGACATATAGATTTCCTTCTCCAAGCCACCATGAAGGAATGTTGTCTTCACATCCATCTGTTCCACTTCTAGATCATACGTTATTGAAAGAGATAACTAGAACTGAATAGATGTCAACTTTGCAACAGGAGAGAAAATCTCACCATAGTCAATTCCCTCCACATGAGAATACCCCTTCGCAACCAATCTAGCCTTATATTTCTCAATAGTGCCATCTACACCAAATTTCTTTTTGAACACCCATTTACATCCAACAAGTTTTCATCCTTTAGGCAAAGGCACCAAGTCCCAAGTATTATTCTTTTCCAAAGAAGCCATATCCTCTTCCATGGCCTCCTTCCAAGAACCTACATCTTTCATACACATAGCCTCTTTCACAGTTCTAGGCTCATCAGTGTTAGAAATCAAAGCAAAAATACAACTGGAATCATGCAATGAATAACCAAACCTATCAGGTTGCTGTCTTATTCATGTGGACCTCCTCAAAGATTGAGGTTGAGTTTCTTCATCTTCTTCTAAACTTTTAGAGCTACTAGAGCTCTCCTCGGTATCAAGTCCAATAGATGTTATTGGTTCAACTTTCTCAAGGGTGGAAAGAAGTTGAACCACATCTTCTTTCTTCTCTTCTTTCTCTAGCTTGAGGACAATAGAAAAAGGATTGAGCTCTCTGAAGATTACACATATGCTATATAGAACTCTGTCAATTGTTGGATCCCAAAGCTTGTATACTTTCACACCAATGCCATAACCGATGAAGATACACTTCACAATCTTGTTCTCCAACTTAGACCTCTTCTCCCTAGGCACATGTACATATTCCTCACAACCAAATATTTGAATGTGTCTCAATAAAGGCTTTTTACCAGACCAAACCTCCATATGTGTCTATCAATGAGTGTTGATGTAGGAGATCTATTAACTAGGTAACAAGTGATAGCAACAAATTCAACCCAAATATTTTGTTCAAGGCTAGCTCCACTTAGCATACTCCTTGCCCTCTCCATCAACATTATATTCATCCTCTTTCCAGGTCATTCTATTGAGGGGTATAAGGAGTAGTCTTGTGCCTCTCAATCCCCTGTTCTTTACAAAAATTGTCAAAATTTGTTGAGCAAAACTCACCACCACTGTCAGTCCTCAAACACTTAATCTTTCTATCCTTTTGATTCTCTACAAGATATTTGAATTCTTTGAATCTACTAAAGTATTTAGAATTGCTTCTAAGGAAATACACCCATGTCCTTCTACTGTAATCATCAATGAATGAAACAAAGTAAACATATTTTGAAATAGAAGGAAGATTAACAGGACAAAACACATCAAAAAGAATCAAGTCCAACACCTCAGAAGATTTGTGTGAACTAGAATAAAATTGAACATGGTTATGTTTTCCATAAATGCAATGTTCACAGAAATCAAACTCAAGGTTACAATCATTCATACCCTCAACAAGATTTTTATTTTTCATGGTCCTCAAATGCTTTTCACCAATGTGACCAAGCCTTTGGTGCCATAACATTGTCTTCTCAGCTGGATGTTTCATCTCCATAGAATGAGCATGCTTAGGTACCTAGAAAGAATGACCATCAGAAGTAGATGCAATAGTCCTCTTCATGTTTTCTTCCAATGGTGAGGATGAAGACTCTGAAATAGAGACACTATTGCACTGAACCATGCATGCATTAAGTTGAAATAAAGTGCCAATCCAAACACCCTTAGCCAACACCATAGATCCTCTAGTCATCTTGCATCCTCCATTCAATAAATCAACCTGCACACCCACATCATTCAACTTACTTATAGAAAGAAGGTTCCATACCAAACTAGGGATATGCAAAACACCATCGATTCCATTCAATCATCCATCTGGAAATTAAATCAAGACTCTTCCATGGACAACAATCTTCAGTTGAGAATCACCATACAAGTACACATTTCCACCATTGTATTCTTCATATTTTGAAAACCAACCCTAATTCAAGGTCATGTGAAAAGGTGCGCCATAGTCAATAAGCCACACATCCTTAGACACATGCATTGCCAAGGCAGTGACAAATGCTTCTCCTTCATCTTGAGAGGACTTGTTAGAATCTGAATCATAGTTCTTCTTATTCTTCTTTTTCTCCTCCTTACATTCCTTGTGAAAGTGACCAGGTTTTCCACAATCCCAACACAAGGCCTTGGACTTTCTAGGAGACTTAGATCTCCCACGAGATTTGGATCTTCCTTCTTCTTATCCATTTTTTCCCTTCTCTTTAGATCTACCATGAACCAAAAGAGCCTCCTTAGCTGATTTAGAAGACTTCCTCCACATCTCTTGAAACAACAATGAAGAAACCACTTCATCCATCTTGAATGTGGTAGTGGTACTCCCAATGGCCATAACAAGGTGATCCCACAAATATGGTAAGGAATAGAGTAATGTCATACATCGATCCTCCTCCTCCATCTTCACACCAATAGAGGTCAACTGGGTAATAAGCATATTGAATGTATTTAGGTGATCATCAATAGATCCTCCATCTTCCATCCTCAAAGAGTACAATTTGTTTCATAGGAATAGCTTGTTCACTAGGGATTTAGCCTGATAAACATCTCCAAGCTTATTTCAAATATCCTTTGCAGTCTTCTCTTCATGGATATTCAAGAGCACTAAATTAGCCAAAATTTTATTAGACCCTTAGCCTTTCTATCCATCAGATCCCAATCTTCTTGTTTCATGCCTGATGGCATGGTTACAGATACTATGAGCCATAGATCTCTATCCACCAATAAGTCCTCCATCTTGAGTTTTCACAACTCAAAGTTGTTGAAATACACAAGACAACTGAGAGGGGGGGTGAATTAGTTGTCACAAAAACTTAACTTCATATGAATATCAAACCATCAACTACTTAACTTATGATAATTAGATTTAATCATGAAAGCATGAAACCATAGACTTAATCACTATCACACATTCAACACAGCAGACACCAGATTTTTATGTGGAAAACCCTAAAAGGGAAAAACCACAGTGGGTGTTAGCCCACAAAAATATATGAGTTATAACAATACTGAAAAATAGAGACTCACTACCTACAGGGCTCACTACCCAAATTTCTCACTGCTAAAGTGTTGCTCACTGCTAAAAGATGGTGAATTGATTTGGTAGCATCTACACCATGCCTGGATTCGGTTCCATTGAAGCACAATATAACTTCTCTACTCTGCTCTTTTACACCTTCTCACTTATCTCTTCATTTCCGCATTGGACACTTTTTCCGCAATTACATTACAAGTCTTTATACATTCATCAACTGTTGGAACAATCTCCAAGGTTGGCATTACAAAAACAATCATAGAAATAGGTCTTGGCCTAATACAAAAATTTGCTAAGGGAAAGATGTAAAGATGTATGCAGATCACATCGCACCTTAGTTGGGACTCAAATGCAATCCTTCACACCATGACATGATTCTACACTCTTCAATGCATCTTCACAATTAGTGAAAACAACCAAGTTGGCCAAGACTGGTGTTCACACTAAGTATTTTAGGAACAGTCTTCAACCACGATCCATATTTCTCTCTGTGGACCAATCTGAAGGTAGGGACATGATCAGGAGACATCCACAAGCACACTATAATCACCTTGAACATCCGCACAACCTCAAACCACTTTATCCATGAGATTTTTCAATCCAGAGCACATGAGCTTAACTATCATCAATTGCCATAAAAGAAAAATCTCTTGCGGACCACCAAACCATGAACCATTAGAATTGAAGGAACTTATCATCATTACAAACTTAATTCTAGTACCGTGGACTATAGAACATTAAGGCAGAGAAATACAAAGCAGAATACATTCTCCCTATCACCAGAGAATACCAAGAAAAAGCTACTTTTACTCTGATGAACATATCTTACCCAAATCTTCATGCAGAGAGCTCAAACTTGAAACATAACATCTTCAGACATGTCTTTTAATAACTTCCAAACTATAGGAAAATATATTCATTCTTCAAGAAATATGGAGTAAACTTCTGGACTGTTCTTCTGAATATAATACACTATTTCCATTGCAACAGATTGTTTCCACCAGAGGAGCTAATTTTCTCAATATCATCAACATTGGGATAACTTACATAAGTAAATACAAAGCATCTAACTCCTTACAAGAAAGCAACAAAATAAGAGCACAGTTACCACCAATGACAACACAAATATGTTGACATTAATGACAACACTGATTAGGCACATACTTGCAACAATCTCCCCATTTGTCATTGATGGCAACATATGATGTGAAAAACTGAAAAGACCATCAAGACAAAATTCTTCCCCTTTCTCTTTACACATCTACATTCTTTTTCCCCCTAAGTTTTTCACATTATTTCTCTCCCCCTTTGACATCAATGGCAAAGGACACATACTTGCATTCTGCTGCTATGATCCAACTGGGCTATTACCAACACATCTAGCTACTCCCCCTGAGAGGTAGCTCTCAAAACATCAATCCAGATCAAAGAATGAGACTTTCAGCACCAATAGATTGATTCATTCTCATGCATCTTAGTTAAGGGTAGGAGGAGTAATGACCCCTAACTTTTTTCTAAGACACTCAAAAGTATCCTTAGGCAGAGGCTTGGTGAAGATATCTGCAATCTGATCCTTTGTGGGCACATATTCCAACTTTATTTCATTCTCTATCACCTTTCTCTTAGAAAGTGATACCTTATAGATATATCATTTGTTTTTGAGTGCATCATTGAATTCTTTGAAAAATTTATAGCACTTGTATTGTCACAAAAAATTGCAAATGGATCTTCATATACAACTCTTATGTCCCTCAAAGTCTGCTTCATCCATAACACTTGAGTACAACAACATGCTACTACTATATATTCTACTTCTGTAGTTGATAAAGAGATTGAATCTTGTTTCTTATTCAGCCATGAAACCAATCTATTACTCAAAAAGAAAGCACCTCCACTTTTACTTTTCCTGTCATCAACATCTCCGGCCCAATCAGCATCTGTATAAGCACTAAGAGTGAAATTATTATCCTTTGGATACCATAAGCCATGATCTAGAGTGCCTTTTAAATACATCAAGATTCTCTTAACTGCCATCACATGTGATTCTCTTGGATCAGCTTGAAATCTTACAACAAGAAAAACTACATGCATAATATCAGGTTTGGTTTGAGTTAGATAAAGTGATCCTCCAATCATGGATCTGTACTTTTTCTGATCAGTCTTAGGTGATTCATCAGTTTTTCTCAACTTGTAGCTAGTCACCATGGGAGTACATACTGGTTTAGAGTCTTCCATCCCAAACTTCCTCAGCAATTCTTTCACATACTTAGACTGAGATATGAAGATTCCTTTATCTGATTGATTTATTTGCAAACCCAAAAAGAAATTCATCTTACCAAACATAGACATGTCAAACTCTTTTTGCATTTCATCAGCAAATTTCATACACATACCTTCATTTCCTCTAAAGATTATATCATCAACAAAGACTTCAACAATCAAGATTTGATCACCATTAATATTGAAATAGAGATTATTGTCAGCAGTACCTTTATTGAACCCTAACTTTAGTAAGTACTTATCCAACCTTGCATACCAAGCTCTAGGAGCTTGCTTGAGTCCTACAATGCTTTCTTCAACCTACAAACCATATCACCTTGATCTTCCAGTTGGAATCCTTCTGGTTGCCCAATGTAGACTTCCTCTTCCAACTCACCATTCAGAAATGTAGACTTCACATCCATCTGATACACTTTGAAATATTTGTGAGCTACAAATACCAAAAACATTCTGATTATTTCAATCTGAGCTACTGGAGCAAAATTCTCTTCAAAATCTATTCCTTCAATTTGAGAATATCCTTTGCACACAAGCCTTGCTTTATTCCTTACAACTTCTCCATTCTCATTCAACATATTCCTGAAAACCCATTTGGTCCCAATAACATTTTTGTTAGCAGGTTTGGGAACTAATTCCCAAGTTTCATTCTTCTCTATCTGCATTAGTTCTTCCTCCATTGCTTTTACCCAATTTTCATCATTGTAGGCTTCATTCATAGTTTTTGGTTCAACTGCAGAGAGCAAATAGTAATTCACTTGTTCTTCTGCAGCTCTTTTCCTTGTCAGTACTCCTTTGTCTTTGTCTCCAATAATTTGATCTTCAGAGTGATTTATTCTTACATACCTAGGGGTTTTAGAAGCAATTTCCGGAGTCTTTTCTTCTTCATCTTGACTGTCTTCTTGTTCAACTTTTTCTTCATAAGTTATAGCTATAGGTTCATCTAATCCATAGCCACTTTGATTTGATGTTCTTCATTTGCCTTCATCCACCTTCACATTTGCACTCTCAACAATCTTTTTCAGCCTTTTGTTGTAGCACCGGTAGGCCTTACTCTTGGTAGAGTATCCAAGGAAGATTCCTTCATCACATCTTGCATCAAATTTCCCTAGATCTTCATCTCTTCTGATATAGCATTTGCTTCCAAAGTCTTTGAAATATTTTACTGTAGGAATTCTTCCATACCACAATTCATAGGGAGTTTTAGTACCATTACCTTTCACTTGAACTTTGTTTTGAATGTAGACAGTAGTATGTATAGCTTCTTTCCAAAAGACTTATGGTAGACCTCTTTCCTTCATCATTGTTCTAGCAGCCTCTTGAACTATCTTCTTCTTTATTTCCACAACTCCATTCTACTAAGGAGTCCTAGGTGCAAACAATTGTCTTTTTATTCCTTCCTCTTCATAGAAAATGTTGAATTCATTTGATGTGAACTCACCTCCTCTATCAAATCTTAAGCATTTTATTTTCAGTTCTATTTCATTTTCAACCATTACCTTGAAAGATTTGAACTTTTCTAGGGCTTCAAATTTGTCTCTTAGAAAAGTAACCCAAGTCATTCTAGAATAATCATTAATAATCAGCATGAAGTACATGTCACCTTGTAGACTTCTTATCATTATAGGACCGCATAGTTCTGTATGTACCAGATCCAGCAAACCGATAGAAAATTGTTCTTTGCTCTTTGCTCTTGAAACTTGTTCTTGTCTGCTTCCCTAACTGACATTCCTTACAAATTGTATTGGAGGGTTTCACAAGTTTTGGTAAATCTCTCACAGTATGACCTGAACTTATCTTTACTAGATTGTCAAAGTTTATATGACACATCCTTCTATGCCACAACCAATTCTCATCTATTTGGGCTAATAAATAGTAATCATTAGTTCCTCTTAATTGATAGATGTTACCTCTGGTCTTCTTACTGGTGGCAATCATAGTTTTAGAGCTTTCCATGATCTTGCACCCATTGTATTTGAATCTCAAATCATAATCTTTGTCACACATTCGACCAACACTCAAAATATTATGCTTCAAACCCTTCACACATAGGACATTGTCAGTATTATTCTTTCCATCAAATGAAATAGATCCTTTTTCCACAAATCTTACTAGCTGCATTGTCTCCAAACCTAACCAGTCCTCCATCATATTTTTCCAAACTCACAAACTTACTTTTGTCACTAGTCATGTGATGTGAGCATCCACTATCAATAATCCATTCATCCTTATCTTTCTCAACCTGAACAGCCAAATCACTTTATTCCACTGGTTTTTCTTCCTTCACACAGCTAGCAAAATTAGTAGACACATGATCTTCTTTAATAGAAATAAACAAGCATTCATTTGCACTAGTACTAGCATCACTAGATTCATCATCAGTCACACCTTCATTATCAAAATCTCTAACTTAGTCGTATTTCTTTAGAGATCTAGGCCTGCTCTCAAATCTTTTCATATTTCTTTCAATTCTTTCAGGACATCTAGAAGCATAATGACCTGCTTTACCACATTAGAAACATTTGAAAGGTAATTTACCTTTGAACTTACCAGAACCTCTTTGCAACCTATCAATAAAGTTAGCTTTAATTTCATCAAAGTCATCATCAGGATCCACATTATATTTCTCATCTCTAGAGATCTTTTCTGAAGTACTGGCTTTAAAAGTTGTCTCAACTTTCGGCAGGGCATCACCAAACTCTCTCATCTCAAAGGTTGTAAGCTTTCCAAGCAATTGATCACTGTCAATAGTTTTCACAACCATTATTTCTTCAATTATAGCTACCTTGTGACTATAAGACTTTGGTAGTGATCTAAGAATTTTCATCACAACTTCCTTATCACCAATGGTTCCCACCATTCCTTTTATTCCATTAACAAATTCATCAACCCTTTGCATGAAGGTAGTAATGTTTTCATCTTCATTCATCTTTAAACTCTCATATTTTGCTTTCAGGCCCTATAGTTTGGCTTCTTTTATAGAATCATCTCCTTCATACAGTTTCTTTAACTTTTCTTGAAACTCATTTGTAGATTCTAGATCCATGACTTTTATCAACTCAGTGTCAGTTAAAGCACTCAACAGAGCATCTCTCACTTTTATATTCAACTCATATTCTTTGATTTCATCTTCAGTTTTCAAATCATTTTGAGGCATGGTAAATTTTGATTCTATAGCTTTCCACACTCTATACCTAAGACAAAGAAGATGGATTTTCATTCGTACCTTCCAAAGAGCATAATTTGTCCCATCAAACTGTGGAGCTTCCTTTTTAAAAGACATCCTAGATCTTCCTCAAGCTATTAGGCTTTCTTCTAAGGAACCTACTCTGATACCAATCGTTGAAATACATAGGACAACTAAGAGGAGGAGTGAATCAGTTGTCACAAAAACTAAACTTCATATGAATATCAAACCATCAACTACTTAACTTCTGATAATCAAATTTAATCATGAAAGTATGAAACCATAGACTTAATCACAATCACACATTCAACACAATAGACACTAGATTTTTACATGAAAAACCCTAAAAGGGAAAACCACGGTGGGTGTTAGCCCTCAAAAATATATGAGTTATAACAATATCAAAAAAATAGAGGCTCACTGCCAAAATTGCTCATTGCAAAGAACAACTCATTGCCAAAGGGTGGCTTACTGCCAAAAGATGGTGAACTAATTTAGTAGCATCTACACCATGCTTGGGTTTAGTTCCATTGAAGAACAATATAACTTCTCCACTCTGCTCTTTTACACCTTCGCACTTATCTCTTCATTTCTGCATTCCACACTTTTTTTGCAATTATATTACTAGTCTTTATACAAGTCATCAACCTTGGAATATACATCAAGGTCAGAAATACATTCATCAACCATTGGAACAATCTCCAAAGTCGACATTACAAAAAATTCATAGAAATAGGTCTAGGCCTAATACAAAAATTTGCTAAAGGAAAGATGTAAAGATGTATGCGAATCACATCACACCTTAGTTGGGACTCAAATATTGTTGGCAAGAGACACTACTAGGCATGTCAGTTGTTATCATTGATGGTAACTGAATCTATATTACACATCCGCATTGTATCATTTGATCATACCGAAAGTCAGATTGTAGATTTGTCTAAGTCTGGATAGATAGGAACAGAGCATATAATAGGGTCTAGCATTTTGGTCTGCATTTCTCCACATGTAATCATATTGTGCTACGGATCTAAGAGAATGTTAAGGGATGTCAGGGCTACCTAAATCCAAAGTTTTAGCCTCCGGTGATGAAGGGATTGAAAGTTACAAGCTTCTGAGTATCAGGTTTTGGTTAGATAGTTCAGTCTGGTGAAGAACAGATTGACTTGGTGTTTGATCCTTGTGCAGATTAAGAGAAGTGGTTGGTTGAGTTATTTATGAGATCTAGTGGTATTGGTCGACATGTGTGATGACTTGAATACATAGGTTTTGGTCCACATTGATATTTGTGCATAGATTCAGCTAACAAAATAGTTTAGAAGTCAAAGAACTGCAAGAGAACCTTAAAGATGCTAAGGATTTAATTAAGACTTTAAAAGGGCAACTGAGAAAATACAATGAAAAGAGGAAGGAGCTACTTTAGTAGTTAGCAAATCAAAATGAAGACAATGGCATGGATGAAGATCTAAAGGAAAAGACAAAGGAATGTGAGTAGCTAGCAAAAGAAGTTGTTGTCCTAAAACACGAGATGGAATTTGGGGTGATGAGACTAACCAAGGAAATTGAGGAAAGGAAGAAGACTAAGGAAAACCTGAATGAATCTTTGAAAGAAAGAATAGAAGAATGTTGCAGATTGGATAGAATAATTGGCCATCTAGAGTTTGATCTACAAGAAACTAGGGATAATGAGCAACAACTTGAAATACAAATTGTCATTCTCAAACATGACCTAGAAGTGGCAAATGAGTATAAATAGAAGTTCAAGATAATCTTAGCTGAACTTGAGGTGTGGCTTGATAGTTAGAAGGAAGATGATAAGCATGGTCTGGGATTTGAGAAAGGTGAAAGCTCTAGATCCAGTCAAAGAAATCCTGAAGCAAGAAATCAAAAAAGGAATCCTAGAAGGCCTCTGGTAAGAGAACCTAATGCTCAAAGGTATCCATCTTTCAATGGTAATTGTTTCAAATGCAATGAGTATGGTCATAGAGCTAATCAATGTAGAAGCAAAGTGAATCAAAATGCATCATCTTTCTCTGGTCAATGCTTTAATTGTAAAAAGATAGGTCATAAGGCTGAGGATTGCAAAAGTGGATCAAGGAATCCTCCTAAGAACAAACAAGTTTGGGTATATTACAATGCAATGCAAATCTAAACCTACTCCAACATGTAATTGTCAAAGAAATAAGATTGTGTGTTTCAACTACAACAAATCCGAACATATTGCTAAATTTTGCAGAAGCAAAAAGGAGAACTCACAGGCAGGTAAAGGAAGAAAAGAGTAGGAGATGGACAAAGGCAAGGGAAAAGTAGATTTGAATGAGATCCAAAATGATATGAACAAAATATGGGTGAAGAAAAGTGTAATGAATGACAGTGATGGGTTCGCACCAGAATCTGGTGCTAATGATTCCTCTGGGAATTGAAACAAGAGCTCTGGCTTAGGGGGAACTGCATTGAAAACATAATTCCCCCTGCCATTAAGTGGGTGCCTAAATCTGGAACGATAAATGAAGATAAAGAATCCTATTGCAAATCTGTTGAAGCAAATTCTAGAAGAAAAGAAGCTAATGCGATTGATTGCGGAGCAATTGAAGATTGACTGTATTCATAAATAGTGTAACTGGATGAATTAGGGCAAAGCATTTATTACAATGGTGAATTAGGTTTTGTGTAGCATAAAAGGTCATTCACTCAACATTTGAATCACTTTGCATTCGAAGAGAACAATGAGAATAGCGCCTGAGTTGAGATTTCAAAGATTTGGAGTGTGAAAAGCAAATTCGACAGCTAACCCTAATCGACGAAATAAGGTATTCTCTGTAAAGCTTTCTAAATCTACAATTTCTATGGCTACTCCATTGATTGTTGATATCACTGAAAGGCCCTGACCTAAATTCAAAAAGCATCCACACAAATCTATAGAGGTCGATCCATTAGGTGCTTTCTCTAATGTTCCGCATGGAGTATTGCATGTAGAAGATATTAGGGCTTACATTCATGCTAGCATAGATGAATTTTGGGAATCAAAGATACTGGATTTGTTTAAGAATCACCTGAGGGGTGAGATTTATGGTCTTAAACCTGAATATAAGGCACTGTAAGACAAACATTTCATTCATTTTATAGGGTTCCCATCCTTCAATGAGGACGAGTGGGTCTGGTATGTATTGAGTCGGATGCATGATGAATTTATGTGGTTGAAGAAACCTTTTAAGATCACAAATGATGCCATCAAGGCCGTAACATGATTGAACTCATCTAGTGGACTACCAATGCTAAAATTAGTGAAGAACCAAACTATAACTGAAGCTATCGGTTCAAAGTTTGATAAGAGGGCAATGATAATAGATGATATAATTGATCCAGATGTCAAATTTGCATCTATGGTAATTAGTTATAAGATATACCACTCCAGTAGGGAAAATTAAGTGTCTAGTACAACCATCTATGCTGCTTATCAGATGTTAAGAGAAAATGCTGACTATGATTTGTGTGAGCTTCTGAAAAACTAGCTAATGGAGAACTTGTACAAGATCAAGAAGGATAAGAAGAACACATTCAAGTATGGTACGTTGGTCTTGTGTTTATTCTTTTATTTCATGAATGAGTTGTCCAGAATGAAAAGCATGTGTTGGACCAGTGACAAACTTGTTTCCATCCAAATAAGAGAGCACCTGCACAATATTAGTGACTCTAATGCCTAAAGGACTGCTCTTTGGGGATATTTCAAGAATTTCTAGATATGATGCAATCAAGGGAAAGAATCCCTAGGTCTATTGTAGAAAAATACAAAGACACAATTTGCTTCATGATGGAAATAGATCAATGCTTGATGGAAGAAGTTGAACCAAGGACTGTATGGATCATGCCCATGGGGTATGAGGTTGATGAACAAATACTAGATATGTATGCTCAACACCTTCTAAGAAAACCAAAACATACCTCAGTTGAGGGATTCAGAACATATGATGAACTTAGTGTGAAACTGCATGTTGAACCCCAAAAACCTAAATCTAAGAGAAAGATCCAAAGACAAGTTGAAATGTATGTAAAAAGTATTGGAATAACCAGAGAAGCTGTAAGAAAAAATAGGGAAAGAATAGAGAAAGCTGAGAAGGAGAAGTAGGACAGGGAACAGGGAAGTTTTCCGGTAGAATCCCTCTCTAAATCAAGGACTACTAGGAGTTCTGGTACAACATCTGGTACATCACGTTCTCCTATTGTAGAGAAATTCAAAGAAAAATCTACTGGTAAGGAAGGAAAAAGAACAAAAGTAATGGCCAAAATGTCATATTTCAGTGTGGAGGAGGAGGATGAAGTAAAGACTGATTCAGATGATGAGGTTAAAGAGTTGAAGGCCTCAAGCACCAACGCTACTAAAGTATCAAAGGAAAAGCTCTCTGGAAGCATAAAGTCAAAGAAAGTAGAAGCATCAAGGACTACCCAAGACAAGCCCTCTGGAAGTGTAAAGGTAAGCAAAAGACAAAAGACTGAAACCTATATTGAAAAATCTACCTTGTCAATTGAAGACGTTGTGAATGCAGTAACTGTTCATGGGAATTTGAAGCCCATAATAGAATATTACGATAGCTTTGATGATGCTAACAAGAAAATCTTGGAGGATGCTACCGTTAAGTACCTAAACACATTCAAAAGAGCACTTGTGGAAATTTTGTTAGATATCCCTAAGAGTCTAAGTGATATCTTGGAGATGAGAAAAGAAGCTGCTAAAGCAAAGGATTTGTAGCTAAGGGAACATGTGTTGTCTAGTCTATGTCCAGTCATCTCTAGAAAGGAAGCAAATAAAATTTTCAAAAAAGTTAAAGATCAATTCAGAAGCAAGAAAAGGATGAATACACTAATGATTGGAGACATTGATGAACTGGTCAAAGAAACAGAGCAAATTCTGAGGAAAGCCATGGACAAGAATAAGTTTTATGTGGTCTCTAAGGAACTTGATGCTAATGATACATCCCTTCCAAATGAAGAAGAGTCGTGTTGGTTTCCAAATTTGCAGAGGGTTTGCCAGCTCCAATGCACAGGCTAATTTGGCCAACAGATTATGGGAGGTTGCATGAGCTGCCTCCCCTTCACTTCTGGTTCTGCCACACCAAGGGGGGTATCCCTATAACTAAAGATGTAACCTTGACTTGCTCAATGACTGATAGATTTAGCTTGACAATAACAAGCAGAATACTCTCATGTATGGACCAAGATTTGCATGATAGATCACAAGGTTGGCAACATTCTTGGACATATGTGTCTGGTTGGGTATGAGAGTATGCAGGGGTCCTAATCCTACTCCTACAACTAATAGGTGGATATGATGAAATGGCTGGACATAATGTCCTGGATGCAAGACAAGGGGTTTTGGCTCATAACTACTGACCCAGAAGTAGACTGGTGCCTATTCGTTGGGCAAGGAGTCAACTAGACGTATACAACAGATGGTTTGCAACTTTCACTCAAGTTTCAAGGGGCTAGACTGATGCTTGCCTTACAAATATCACCCAAGAATGGGTATCTAGCTGCCTCTACTTACAGATATCCCTACTGACATGCAACCTTCTCCATGCATTGACCTAAAACAGTTTAATCCACTCCTTGAATGGAAGTTAGAGAACAAACATTTGATACAGAACCCTGTACCCTAGAACCTATGAAACCCTTAGCAACCAGATTCAAAAGAAGGAGAATAACATGCAGCAAATGGAGACAAGCAGATAGACACATGCAATAAACATTTTTCATATAACATTAATACTGAAACTGAAAATATGTGCAAAATACACTCATGTTGCAACTCATAAACTCCAAAATGGGATAAAAACAACCAAGATCATGCCCTGTCCTTCATTATTTACACAAAAAATGCCCAAGTCTTCAACAACAAAAATGAGTGACACAGTCTACCTTTTATAGAAAAACTATGTACTCAACAAATTAATTACATGGTACATCAAAAATTTGCCAGATACAATGCATCAGAAAAATGGTGCTCAAAATCATCAATGCAGTAGAGGGACAAAGAGGAAGGAGCAGGTGGGAATCAGGATCTGCACCGCCGCCTGAAGATTTTCTCTTAAATCTAGTAGCTGACCCATCAACTCAACCCATGCCTCTCTACACGATATGCCATCAAAGCTTCACCAACCCGTAGCCTCTAAAGATGCAACAGCAGTGCGCCCACGGAGTTTTCCCGCCTAAAAATAGCTGCAGATACTCAGGAAAAACCCATCGCTATAGGTTCAAAACTTGGCCATCAATCAAAAACCCAGTCGCGGAGATCCACGGCCCCAAGAAAATGTTGACAAGTCACTGGCCAGTGAAAACGTGCCACGGAGGTACCCCAAGTTTCTATCGCTAATTCATTTTATCCTTTTTACCTTCCCTGCCAAGAACCTTTGTCAGAACCTCACGCAGAATGTGACACTTGGCAGCATCCATGATATCCATGAAACATTAGAGACCCTTGGAGACTCACACGGAGGCAGACACATGGTGGGTTTCGCAGGGTCACAATTTAAAACTGTGTTGGAGACACCCGTTACACATGGCATGATCCGCAGTGTCTTAGACCCTTCACTGGGACCCACCCCCATCTTCACTTAGCACTGAAACAAATATGAAAAACAACACGGACGCCGACACTTGTCATGTTCTACAGCTACCACAAGGGACACATGGTGCCCTCCACGCTTAAGTTGAAACTTTAAGAAACTGCCCCTGCCATTCGACACTTGGTGCCTTCCGCACTTATAGAAACATTAGAGGAGAGAAAAGGGGCACCTTGAAACTCAGGTGGAAACTACCACTTGGCACCATCCACAACAGTTGAGACACTTCACTGGGACCCACCATCATTCACTGTGCCAAACCTTGAAACAAGATAGAAACAACGTGGAGGCCGACACGTGTCAGCTTCCGCAATCACAACTAGGGGCACGTGGCATCTTCCACTGCGACCTAGAAACCTTTTGAAACTTTAGCGAATAGTGACACTTGGCATCGTCTGCAAGGCTCTTGAGTTGCTTTCTTTGTGTCTCTTGGGTGCTCCATGTGATGCCTTCCGCGGCACTCTCGAAAACATTTAGAAACTACGTCGAGACTCTAGCGGAAGCCGACACGTGGCGCCTTCCATGCATAGTTGAAACTTTAAGGGGCTGCTTCCACCACTGACATGTGGCATGCTCCACGGGAAGCAAAAACAAAGGCACAGATTTAAACTGGGGCTCGACACTTGGTGGATCCCACGGCACTGGCATAATTTAGATCCTCTTAGCCACTCACAAAAACATTTAGAAACTAGAAACTGTGGCTCAAATTACATTGCTAAATGCATGTAACTCATATTTTAAAGGGCCGATAAGATCTCTCAACCCGCCACTGCCATTTCAACCTGCGCACAACTAATTTCTTGCATTTTCACAACTGTAGAGGCCAAAAGTGTCAGGAACTTTGGATTTTTGGGAAGAGGCCTCATTTGAAACCCCAAACATAAATTATTACTAACAAGTTGAAGGAAAATGAGCAGCAAGTTGAGGTAGATGACTTCTCTATTCTGGAAGAGGAAATATCAAATAAAGGAGATGAAGAGATGGTAAAGGAAGATAACATTGATGGTGCAGAGGATACTCAAATTCCTCTAGACCAATCTGGTGAGGCAAATGTAGAAATGAATATGGAAGTAAATGATCCTACTGAAGGTGATTCTAAAAAGAATAAAGAGTAGAAAGCAGAAGGAGCTAAGAACAAGGAAGATCAAGAAAAAGAAACTAATGATGGAGTTGATTCCTCCATTCTGGATGTTGAGGAATTTGATAAAATTGATGATAATGTTGCTACTGAGGATACACAAAATCCTCTGGAAAAGAATGCATAAGACATTGTTGATCATACAAAGAGAGTAGAAGCAGAGAAAAAGAATGAAAATGATAAGCAAGACAATGTAGTTGACTCTAGAAAGGAAAGAAATGCAAGCCCTAAAATTGAAACATCATATTGGGCAAGAGACACTGCAAAAGCAGTGAAAGAAATTTTGGAGAAAGACAAACAAGTTGTAGAAGACCCAGAAATAATACAAGGTCTAATCAATTTTGATACTCTTTCTCTAGTACAGAAGATGAAGTTGGTCTCTTTTGCACAAGCTAAGGCCAGAGAGGAAATTTTGAAGTTCCATATAGAAGACAATGGGTTGTTTGGTCTTGCATCCAGCATTTTGGAGAAAATCGTGCCTACATTTTAGAAGGATTCATCAACATCCCCCTCCGGTCAGTTAAAGAGTCTAATAAACTATGTAAGTACTCATTTTGAATCTTTTGAGAAGTCAATAGGAGTTAAAGTCCAAAATGAATTTAATGAGAAGAGGCTTGCTGAATTAAAGAAAATGATTACTTATGATAGAATTGTGTTGGATACTAGTGTAAAGAGTATTCAAAATGCCCTCACTGAAGGAGATGTGTACAAATTTTGTCTATCGTGGTCAAAAGTTGTAGAGGATATTGAGAAGAAAATAAAGGAGTTCGAGCAAAAATTGTCAAATGTATCTCAATCCTTTGATTCATTGATAGTATCTACAGCAAGTCAAGAATGTCAAGTAGTTAGTTTGATTGATGAAATAAAGAAATTGGTGAAATAAAAAGAAAGCATTGTGGCAAGGATGTGTGAACTCTAGGGACTAATTTCCCCTAAGTTAGAAACAATGTTCAATGCTTTGACAGAAGCTCAAGCTATTGCTCTTACAAGTGATCCCACTGATCTACAAAAGGCAGAGTCATAAGCATTTTTATTCAGTGGTCATATTTTAGTCTTGAACATCTTGAAGAAAAGTTGGGACAGTGAATTGTCACTATTGAAAAGCATTTTTGGTGATGTGTTCAAGTTTATGTAGATAAGACATAAGGATTGTTTGTACATATGCGGAAGTATGTATATAAAGTTTTTTGTGAATTTTTGAATCCGGACCTTGACCTTTGCCATTGATGTCGAAGGGGGAGATTGTTGGCAAGAGACACTGCTAGGCATGTCAGGTGTTGTCATTGATGGCAATAGAATCTATATTACACATTCACATTGTATCATTTGATCATACCGGAAGTTAGATTGTAGATTTGTCTAAGTCCGAATAGACAGGAACAGAGCATATGATAGGGTTCAACATTTTGGTCTACATTTCTCCACAGGCAATCATATTATGCTGCAGATCTAAGGAAATGTTAAGGGATATCAGGGATACTTAAACCCAAATTTTTATCCTCTATTGATGAAGGGATTGAAAGTTACAAGCTTCTGAGTATCAGGTTTTGGTTAGACAGTTCAGTCCAGTGAAGAACAGGTTGACTTGGTGTTTGATCCTTGTACGGATTAAGAGAAGTAGTTGGTTAAGTATTTATGAGATCTAGTGGTATTGGCCAACATGTGTGGTGACTTGAATACATAGGTTTTGGTCCACATTGATATTTGTGCATGGATTCAGCCGACAGAACAGTGGTCTTGAAAAAGTTCCTAAGTTTTCTTGAGGCCGACTGTAGTTGAGATAATTTCATGTTGCGGATATATATAATTGATGGGTTCAAGAATTTTTTGTAATGGTTGTTCAAATATGAAGTAAGAGGTGCAAAGTAGAGATCTGAGCCTCGGATCATGGTAGAACAGTGAAACAAGGCAGTAAGAGATGAAGTGTTTGAAGCTAGTATATTGAGCCTGACCTGAACTGTAATCTTGCATTGTTAGATGTTATTCTTTAGTTCAAGTATTTTAGTGAACTCTTGTAATTAATCTTGTAGGTAGTGAGCCTCCTTTGAGCAGTGAGCTCTAGGCAATACACTCGAAGGCATGTGGCTTCCTATTTTGTAATACTTTTAACAGAGTATAAAATATTGTGGGTTAATCCCCACCATGGTTTTTCCCTTAACTAGTTTTCCACATAAAAATCCTGATGTTCATGTGTGATGATCTTGCTGTTGTTGTTCTTAAGTTCTTGCATCTTTCATTTGAATGTATGTGGTAAGTTTACAAAGGAACATATTAATAAGTTTTGTAGAACACTGATTCACCCCTCTTCTCAGTGTTCCTTAATTTCAACAAATACAATCTTTCACGCCATGACACACTTCTACACTCCTCAATGCATCTCCGCAATTAGTGAAAACAACCAAGTCGGCCAAGACTAGTATTCACACTAAGTCTTTTAGGAATAGTCTTCAACCATGATCTAGATTTCTCTCTGTAGACGAATCTGAAAGTAGGAACACGATCAGGACAAATCCACAAGCACACTGTAATCACCAAGAACATCCGCATAACCTCTAACCACTTTATCCATGAGATTCTTCAATCCAGAGCACATGAGCTTAACTGTCATCAACTGCCATAAAAGAAAAATAACTTGTAGAACACCAAACCATGAACCATTAGAGTTGAAGGCAGTTATCATCATTATAAACTTAATTCCAGAACCGCAAACTGTAGAACATCAATGTGGAGAAATGCAGAGCAGAATACATTCTCCCTATCACTAGAGAATACCAAGAAAAAATAGCTTTTACTCTGATGAACATAGCTTACCCAAATCTTCATGTGGAGAGCTCAAACTTGAAACATAACATCTTTAGAAATGACTCTAAATAACTTCCAAACTGTAGGCAAAGATATTCATTCTTCAAGAAATGTAGAGAAAACTTTTGGACTGTTCTTCTGAATATAATACATTGTTTCCACTATAGCACACTGTTTCCACCGAAGGAGATAATTTTCTCAATATCCTCAACATCAGGATCACTTACATAAGTAAATACAAAGAATCTCACTCCTTACAAGAAAGAAACAAAATAAGAGCACAGTTGACACTAATGACAACACAGATATGTTGACATCAATGACAACATCGATTAGGCACATACTTGTAACAAAAGTTACCTCCATTGAACTTCTCTATATCAAACCTCCCAGATGTGCTCGCCATCTCTTTCATGCAACAAAGATTTAAAAATCCTTTGTACAAGCTCTGAGTCAAATGAAGATCAGTTCAAAAAACCTTCTACCCAACAATTAGAACCAAAGGTGACCAAGCTCTAATACCAACTAAAAGGGAGCAAAGTATGCGAAAAACACTTACTACACTGATCTATTGAGGAGAGATTTATGTAAATTTTAACTTTTACAGTTATAGATTAAGATGTACATTAATAGAATGGTAATAAAAACATTCAAATGCAAAAACTCACAACACAAGATATATGTGGGGAAAACCCTTTTTGGTAAAAAAAAACCCCACACTCCAAAGCCACCAAATATATTATTCAGGAATCAAGAGGATTATAGTATACTTGTAGACCAAGATTTCATAGGAGTATTAATCAACCAGAGATCTAGAGGTAATTAAACATCTATAAGACTCTTACACACAACCTCCATCTCAAGCACCTGATATATAGGAGATACAATACAGTAAACTGTCAACGGTAATTACAAAACCATGAGCCAAAACCACCCAAAAGTGGCACCCAAATTATATCAAATCAAATATGCCTTGTGATGTGCCAAATCACACACCAACACATGTAACTCTTCCCTTTATATCTCTTTTAAGTTTCCAAATGTTTTCACATTTCCCAAAAATAGGAGGTCCAACTTCTGGAGGCCATAACTTTTGATCTAGGTGTTCAATTGATGAACCATTTAATGCGTTGGAAAGCTTGTGAAAAGATCTATCAAGATATAACCTTCTTTTCTAGTTATGATAAATTTTGAGGTGTTTAGGGACATCTAAGTGGCTTAAAATTGAGTATGAAACATTTTTTGGTAGTCTAAAAAAATAGAAAATTTAATATCTCGCAATCCAGGTATGATCTTGAGTCAAAACTCAACTAAGATGTTTACTTAGCAGTTCCACACATTTTGGGAAAACATTTGGGTCAATCTGAGGTCAAATGTAGAGTTACTAAAAATAGTAAGTCCCCCCAGTTTTAGCCCTTTTGGAAACTTTGAAAGTTCTAGACCATTCTTCAAGATAAAGGGTATTCGAAAAGACCAAAACTAGGAAGAATAGTAACATTTCATATTTGAAAGGTTGAGACACTTTTCCTAATGGAAAAGGCCATTTGCCAATTTCATTGTACCCTTAGACATGACACAAAATGATGTATGCATCTTAAACATGAAGTTCAAGACCTCATTGACTCTAATGTTATCTAGGTAGTGGGTGAAAATGACAAAGAGAATAAGTTGGTTGCTCCTCCAAATCAAAATTTGCAAATCTATACAAATCCACTACCTCATCAACAAGTAAACATTATAGAAACACACATTGAATCACCATCTAATTCTACATCATTCAATCATCAACACAGAGACTTTGACAATGTAGTTGGTATGGTAGATTCTCGCCCTCATCGAGAGTGAGTGGAACCTGAACTTGCTATCTCTTTTACGCCTCATGATGCTTCCATTCAAGCACCTGAGGGACCTCTCTACATCACTGCCAAGATTAATCACAAGCCCATAAGGAGAGTAATCATTGATATTGTATGAATGGTTAATGTAGTTATTGAAGAGTTCCTCTTTATGCATGAGTTACATTGAGATAAGTACGACACATCCAAAATATCAATTAGAGCACATGATGGATCTATTCGTCCAACTCTTGGCACCTTGACTCTTCCTATCAAGGTTGGGCCAAGAACATTGGACGTGTCTCTTGTTATAATTCCTACTTTAGACTTATTTCATGTGAAGTTGGGTCATCCATGGCTCACCTCCATGAAAGAAGTCCCCTCAAAGATTCATAAATGCTTAAAGTTTCCATTCCAATGAAAGGTACATGTACATCATAGTTGGTTTTGACCCTTGGCTCATCATGGACACTTTTTACTTGATCTTTTATGGCCTCAGCCAGAAGGCCCTATTCATCCTTGCAATGACATATTCTTTCTATCTTATCAGAAGTTTAAAGAAAAAATTGTTTAATTATCCCTTAATACACTTGGAGACTCTTGATATTCTGTGGCTACAACAATAGTTCCCCCTGCCCCACAAGAGTTGAATGAACCAAAGCCCGAGTCGAAGGATCCTTCCTGGTCCTGAGCATCTAGCACTTATGTTGTGGTTCCACCTCTACCATCCTATCAAGGACCATGAGACATATGCCCAACACAAACCAAACCTCCCCACAATCTAAGGATTTTTTCTATTCCCCCTGCCTCATTAGAGTCTAGTGGAAATAAATCAATTGCGCGAATATTTTTCCTGTGGAATCTCAATGGATTGAGGATACTTTAGTACTTCCACCTATTCTACAAGTTGAGAGAGAAGAGCATCCAATTTGAGAGGCCCATCCTCCATGGTCTCCCAGCCTTCAGAAGTTCCTTTCATTCCTCCTCAGGCTCCTTGAGCAATTGGAAGACATCACAATTCCCCTCACAAATGTCACAAATAAAACAAAGAGAAATCAAAATGCAAAATAATGTAAGAAGCGACATCATGCTTTGGATCACCAACTTCCTAGGGGATAAGAAAACCTTCCTCCTTGCAAGTGTCAACCACCAACAGATTTGAAGGATATATCTATTGACACTTTGTCTAGACTCATGAGAATGATATTGATGCACAACCTATAGTGACCTGTGTTAATTCACCTATTGTTCCTTATTCCAACAGTGATAAAGAAGATAATGATGAAATAGGTATGGCTCTAGTACCTTGCACTACACTTGCTATAGTCCCTCTTGAATCTTGCCCTCCATCCATTTATGATGAGCAAGATTGGGAGGATGATGATTTGTTTTAGGTTGAATTGTAAGTATGGCCTCTATCTCTTTTGTTTTATGATTGCACATGTTGTTATCCCCGTATTGTGCTACTTGATGTGTATTTTTGTTTGTTAAGATCTCTTTGGATGACCCTTGACACTCTTTTTAATACAAGGATACTATAGATTAGGTAAACAAATGAGGTAAAAATACTTAACAAAATGCATAAAACACCAAGTTATACCTTCACTAATGTAGACCCAATCTCATCAAGGGAGAGGAACCTTGCACCCAAAACAAGCTCCTAAGACATGATTATCCCTAGAAAAGGATTCAAATGTGAAATGCTACTCTAATTATGCAACTCACAATTCTAGCTCAAGTGGACATTTGGACATGGTAACTTTGCTTAAAGATTGGATCCTAAAATGGGTGGAGAGAGGTTCTATTTATAGATTTTTGGAAGGGATTTTGATCCAAGGGTGGAGATTGATTTGGAAGATCAATGGTGGAGGATAAAAGTGATGTGGAGGGCCTAGATTTGATCTTGGAGGAATGGAGGGCTAGGAATAAAAGTGAATCTTTTATTCATTTTGGGAAAAGGAGTTATTAAATGAGCATGGGGGTGAAGGATTATTTTTGAATTAAAGATTCATATGGGGAATGTAAAATGAATTAAAAATTTATTTGGGGGATAAGTGGAGATAAATGAGGTATGGGGATGTAAGGGGAATTAATTGTGATGTGGGATGTTTTAAAATAAAAAATTGACTTATGTGGATTTATTTCAATTTTTTATTTGGAGGATGTGGGGAAGGGTGTTAAACTAGGTTTGACCACCTAAATGAAGGGTTTAGGATTAATTAAGCATAGGTTTTATTTAATTAATCTGAGGGCTAGGATGAGGTAGGCTAGGGTAGACAATTAAATAATAGTTATTTAATTGTCTAGGGTAGGGATAGGTCAATTAGTAGGCTGAATTAATTAGTTAAACATGGTTTAACTAATTAATTGGATTTAGTGAAAAGGGAAAAATTGATTAAATAAATATTGCATATTTATTAAATCAATTGGCTAAGGTTGGGACTATTGAATTAATGAAATTAATTAATTTTTGAGGATAAAATGATGGAAAAATGGGTGATGAAGGGATAATTAATTAAATAAAAATTTAATTAATTGATTAGAATGGAAAATGATAGTTTAGGGATGTCGGGAGTCAGTTTGATTGTAAGAGACATTTTTAGGTGTCTACATTTGCCCCTCTTTGATGTGGCGTCAGGTCAAAGAAAGATATGCCCCGGCTGCCGGGAAGGAGTAAGGTGGATAAGGGATGCCCCCTTGAGAGGTTGGTGGGAAAATAAAAATTTTCTGGGCGAGTTCATGAAAGGATGTGACGGGAGTGACAGTTGGATAGGGGACGGAAAAAGAAGATGAGAGGAAGAAAAACAAAGGAAAAAGGCTGAGATCTACACCATGGAGGGAAAAGGAGGGGGTGGAAGGATGACATGGCCCACTATATTAGGAAAAGTGGGCCCCAAGAGTGCCACATTTGCACACTTTGACTTTAGAGAAGAAGGAGCGAAGGAGAGATGGCTCACCGCAACCCCCAGTTCCTGTGATTTTGACACATCTCAGAGCGGTTTTGATCATTTAACCAGGCACCGGAGGCTGGACCTCAAGTAGGGTCTAACCTTGACTTTGTAATTTTTTTGTTTTACGTGCATTTTTAGGGTTCAGGGATTAGGGCTTAGAGCGCGCAGCACCAAAAGGTAAGTAGATTAGTGCCATCCTCTAGATTGGTGCTATCCTCCAGGGTAGCATAGGGCGATTTGCTACCATTTTCTTGCTCTTTTAGCGCTATTATCTAGATTAGCGCAATGTTAGAAAAGATTAGGGCTTTGGTGTTTTAACGCCATACTGGTTTTATGGTAGCACTATGTTCTAAACTAGCGCTATAGGTTAGAGTAGCACTATGTTATGTTTTAGCACAATGGGATGTATTAGCGTGATATAGAAATATCACACTTTTGGTAGAATTGGCACTATTCTATAGATTAGTGCCAAAAGGTAGGGTGACGATATTTTGTAAAATGGCACTACATATGCTGCGCAGTAGCACAATATTTTGGATTGGCGCAAAGTATATTGCGCAGTGGTGCTATTTTCTATAATGGTGCCATTTAGAAGAATTATTTATGAAATGGCATGAAATATGATTTGTTTTAGCACCAAATGATTTGGGCTTTCAACATTAGAAGAAAAGGGAGTGATTTGGAAGAAGATAAGTCGATATCTAACCAGAAAGTTGTGGATGCAGGATACATGCCGATTTATAGTGTACTCAAGGGAGCGATGTGTGCCATCTGTGAGGGCATTGTTCAACCATTTTGATGATGCTATGCAAGCCAAACTGGCTAGGTTGGGGCTTCTGACAGTCGCGTCGATGCCTATGCTACGAGCTCATCGAGCTTTGATGACAGGGGTAGTGGAGCGGTACCGCTCAGAGACCTGTTCATTCTTGCTGCTGACTGGTGAGATTATGATCACACTTGAGGATGTTTATCACATCCTCAAGCTACCTATTCGAGGTCGGCGTGTTAGTTATGACACGAGGAGGGGGCGGAGTGCCCTGATTAGAGTGTTTGGAGAGGACCACATTGTTCTCTCAGCAGATGGGAGAGAGATGAGCTATGAGGGGACACTGGCTGCAAGTGCAGATCCCTTTGCCTTATTCCTGTGTGCATTGATTAGAGGTGTTGTGATGCCTGACAGGTGAGGCAGGGGTTTTCCAGTTGGCTGGGGGGATGATAGAGGGGATGGTGAGACATGAGACCGTCTATGCCTGGGGACCGGCGATGCTAGGGTAGTTATACCATGAGATGCATACAGTCACCTATCTGCATGATTCAGCATTGTCATCTGGGGTTACTCTACTTCATGTATGGATTTGGGAGCACATCACTGTTACCCAGCTGACATGTGGGTATTATCGGTGGCCTTTTGAGGCCTTTGTATTTTTATATTAGGATGCAGAGTACACATATACTGGATAGGTGCGGTACTGGAGGAGCATGCTAGATGATGTTATTAGTGTGACCTGGCGACCGTATATCAGCGTAGAGCCATGGCCAGATGATGATATTCATCTACCGTTTACGTTTCAACAGCGGTACCTAATGGGTCGAGGAGACCATACTATAGAGATGTATCTACCCTCACGGGTCATGCGGCAGTTTGGTTTGACACTGGACACTCCACAATAGATGGCCATATTTGTGTAGACTCCTCGGGATGCGCCCTTCTGGCCTGCAACCATACAACCACAGGTTGCCTTAGTTAACTTTGCAGCTCTACAACCAGTGCGGTGGGATTGGGGGAGCACTATTAGAGATGCAGGTACTACGCTTGCATATGATATATGGTGGTAGATGCATCGGCCCACTCAGTTGACGGACCTAGTGGAGGAGACAGTCCCGGTGGAGGAGGCACCAAGGTCAGGTGGTGATGATGACTCTGAGGGGGAGGAGATCATTGAGGATGACCTCATGGAGGTTGGAGAGGATGGAGAGGAGAGATTGGTTGGTAGGGATGGTTAGCTGATAGATGTGCTAGTGGCTGTGGTAGCTGGACAGGTGCAAGTGGGGCAGCAGGTACCTATGCAACAGGTTCCTGTTGAGTAGGTGCAGATTGGGATAGGGTAATAGCCTAGAGGACCTCAGCGGCATGGGGGATAGTTGAGGGTGGATAGGGGTGAGTTACTCCCACCACAGGTAGGTACCAGACAGCAGGACAGTAGGTAGGCCCCTCAGGGATAGTTGGAGAGGTTGAGGTTGAGAGTCTCATCCCTCGTCAGTGGCCTTGGGGTGAGGAAGAGATGGAGACCCTTCGAGCACAGGTGGCCAACCTGGAGGAGGCACTAGAGAGCTGTGATGCAAAGTTAGTGCAGTTGTGGGGGGCATTGGCCTTATTGGATTGGGCAGATGGATAGGTGGCAGTGTTATAAGCACAGCTAGCCCATGCTCAGGGTGACATAGTCACTTTGATAGGGGAGCGAGATGCAGCACTCACCAGGACATAGCAGGCAGAGACAACATTGGGTAGTCTATAGGCTTCAAGTGGTGGACTTGCCCCGGTTTTGATAGGGATGCAAGCTCAGTTGTCCCAGGTGTAGATACAGTCATATCAGTTATAGGGATAGTTGAGCCAGGTACAGGGGAAGCTGACTCAGGTACAAGGGGATTTGATAGAGGCCAGACATGGGTGGAGTACTATCAGGGCCTGTATTACGTGGTCATGCCGGCAGCGCAGCGTGCCCCAAGCTATAGTCAGGTCAGTAGATCAGGGGCCTCCAGGTCTCATAGATTGAGATCAGTATAGTCAGTTCAATAGACAATGCCTCCTCCCTTGTACGTGCCCCAGCAAGTTCCACAGGTTCAGGTGCAGCCACAGCCATAGCCACAGATAGGAGCATAGCCACGACCAGGATCCCACTCCTTCAGAGAGAGGATCCTCCATGTGATAGCTTTATTATGTTAGCCCTCAGAGGCATTGTATCAGGACTTGGTATTTTTTGATGATATAAGCGGTGTACATTTTTTTGCGGTGATTATATATGATATGATGCTTTTTGATGGTAATGTATTTGTTTATGATGTTCTATTATGATGATGCCTATGTGATGGATGCAGCTTATGCTTTATGGATTTTATATGCTATGGATGTGTTGTGTTTATGCAATTATGTTTTTGATATTATGGATGCACCTTTGATGGATGTAATAATAGTTTACTTACTCAGATATATGCATGGTTTGTGATGTATGGAGTATATGATGTATAATACAACTAGATGATTGTTAAATGTAGTTTCAATGATTATGATTGTGAGGATGTAATGTAACTAAATGTCACTAGTGTTGATGTAATGATATGTTAAATGTAATGTGATGATTTATTAAATGAACCTAATAATTGTGCAAATTAAAAGATTTCTAAAATGAACCTAAATGACATGCAGGTTAAATGATTTAAATGAACCTAAATGATATGAGATGCAATTTAAACTGATTCTAAAATGAACCTAATGATATGATAGGCAATTTAAACTGTTTCTAAAATGAACCTAAATGATATGCAATTTTAAATGTTAAAATGTACCTAAATGATATGCAATTTTAACTGATTCTAAAATGAACCTAATGATATGCTATGCAAAAGGATTTAAAATGGACCTAATGATATGATATGCAAAAGGATCTAAATTGGACCTAATGATTATGCAAAAGGATTTAAAATGAACCTAAGGTTTATGCAAAAGCATTTAAAATGAACCTAGGTGATATGCGAGATGCAAGCGAAGTGATAGGTGGGATGCAAACTAGGTGATAGGTGAGATGATCAAGTCCTGATACACATGATGTTCTTTGTTCAACCCTGAGTGATGAGGCTGTGGGAAAGGGGACTAGGTGGGGAGAGGATAGGGGTGTATGGATGGGGTATGGATAGGATTGGGAGCATCTAGAGGATGGGGGTGGGAAGACGAGAGGATTGTTAGGTCATAAGACACCACGTCATTGAGCAGAGGGGTTTGGTTTGGTGTAGGATGTGTGAAGTGGGAGAGTTGGATTAGTGAGGGGATTGGATAGGTTGGGGGTGGGGGGAAATGATTATTAAATCTAGGCTGATATGGGATAGTTGTTTAGAATGATGATTTTGAGCTAGTAACAGTAGTTGCAAAAGATTAATTGAAAGCATTTCTTAGTTTACTATAGAAATGTAAGATACAATTCACAAAGGTATGAAATGACCTAGGTGATGATGTATATCCCACGATTGCATGGACTAGACCCACAAATAATAGGTTGATTTCATGCGTGCCCAAGGTAGTATAATCTTGCCTAGCCTAAGAAGGGGACTCATAGCGATGAGTGCGAATAGTACATATATGGTTTTGATGCCTATATATGGAAATGGGACACCTCATGCTAGAACTAACCCAGGCTTCAAATTATGAATACTATTCCTGGAGTAGTGAAACCAACCCGCAAGCACAGCATACAGAAACAATGACTATGTCTACTCCAGGTGTTGTCCACTACTTACCATGATATAATGAGATCAAGGTAGCTTTGGAGATAACTTAGAGTGAGACAAAAAGATAAAAATCAATAATCAAAAAGACCAATGAAAAGATACAAATAGCCTTTGTGTACTCTTTCCAAGAGACGTGTTGATAGGATGATAGATTTTTGTTCATTGTGGGAAAGATATATCCTAGGACGCAGATCAATTGGATTTGATTGGAGAATTTTTGAAAGGTGGGCAAAAGAACAGTCTGGCCATGTGTAGGATAATGGTTGGTATGTTGATTGATGATTTTTGTGTTAGGGGACATGTTTCGAGTGTATACGTAGCATGTGTATCATTTATTAGATCCAGAAAGCTCAGTGAATGGGGACCATCCAAACGGGTTGGATGGGTACATCTTATGTACCTGAGTACTGGAAATGTCCATATTCTAGACTACCTACATACCCTGTATCCATAGGATCAAGGTACTTTCAAGATGCGGGTGAAATGAATATGTAGTTCTGGTGTGACTTGATGATGTGGGAATGATTTGGGATGGGTGTGATGGTGGGGATTGATGTATCCTTTGATGATTGCGATTTGTAGCGAGATCAATGTGTGGGGTGATTTGCGGTGAATTGTGTGTTTTTTGGCTTTTCTATGTTTTCTACAATTTTTTGGATTTTCTGGTTTTGGGCTATACAAAGGGGAGCTTACAAGGATCCTCGTTCCATGATTTGGCCTTGGGATGGGATGGTATGGATTGGGTGATAGGACTTGATGTTTTAGAATTCCAAGCCATGGGATGCATGGGATATGGAGTGGTGTAACAGAAAGAAAACTTATTAGATGGTGAAACCAGCCACTATGCATGGCGCCTGAAATAGGGTTTCACCATGGTACTTATCTAAGGTGTCACCGAAGTAATTTTCACCGTTGGAAGTTTTTATTACACTCGGGTTTTTTCTTGATTTTTTTTATTTTTTTATTTTTTGATTTTTCTATTATTTTTTTTTATTTTTATTTTTTTGACTTGGGGTAGATGGGTTATGCATAAAATTTCTTTAAATGTAGCATGTTCATCATCTCATCCAGAGGCTGCCCCTCAAGTGTTGCAAGCTAATATGCTCTTGACCCATAGTCAGCTATGATGACATAAGGTCCTAGCCAATTGGGTTCAAACTTTCCTTGCTTAGGACGCTCTTGCAAGTTCTTCTGATTTTCCATAAGGACAAGGTCACCTACTTCAAATTTTTGGGTTCTGATCCTCTTGTTGTAGCTTCTTCGGAGGTGGTTTTGATATGCTTGCAGGTGGTTCAATGCATTCAGGTGTTTCTCATCCAGTAGTTCTAGTTGATGCAACCTTACGACACTATATTCCTCATCAGAGATTATGTTTTGTAGGGATACTCGTAGAGATGGGACCTCGACCTCAATAGGTAAAATGGCTTCAGATCTGAATACTAGTGAGAATGGAGTGACTCTTGTAGGGGTGCAGATGCTTGTGTGGTAGGCCCATAGGGCAAGGTTGAGTTGGAGGTGCCAGTCGTAGCCAGCTTCATTGACTATCTTCTTGAGAATGCAGAGGATGGTTTTATTAGAAGCCTGTGCTTGACCGTTTCCTTGAGGGTAGTACGGCATGGAGAAATGGTGTTTGATATCAAATTTTTCACACAAGGTGCGAACTTCTTGGTTCTTGAATGGATTTCCATTGTTAGTGACGATGGAATGAGGGATACCATAGTGGCAAATGATGTAATGGAGGATAAACTTGGAGATTTGGGTGCCAGTGGTCAAGGTGAGTGGTATTGCTTCTACCCACTTGGTGAAGTACTTAGTAGTAGTGATTATGAACTTATGGCCATTTGAGGATGGGGGATGTATTTTCCCTACGAGGTCGAGTCCCCACTGTGAGAAAGGCCATGGCATTGTGATGGGTTGCAACTCCTGTGCTAGTGCGTGGATGAGATCGCCATGTTGTTGACATGGGAGGCATTTTTTGATAAACTGGTAGGCGTATCTGTCCATGGTTGGCCAATAATAACCAGTCCTCAGGATCTTTTTAGAAAGAGTAGGTCCACTTGAATGTGCCCCACAGATGCCTGCCTGTACCTCTTCCAAGGCTACCTCAGCTTCCCTAGAATCTAAACATCGTAGAAGCATGCCGTCAAGACTCCTTTTGTACAGGGTGTCGCCTACAAGGATGAAATGGGAGGCTCAACGAATGAATGATTTTCTCTGTGAGGTAGATAGGTTAGGGGGGAGCATATTATCATGGAGGTATAGGTAGGTTTCTTGATACCATGAAGATAGGGGACCAATGACTTTGCACACTAGTTCGGATTAAGGAACATCGTATGTTGGGATGGGGAGTTCTTCTATCAGGAACTCACATTTCTTGCTGTCTTTCTTCATGTCGACCAAAGATCTGATGGTAGCCATGGCGTCTACAGCTTTATTGTTGAGCCTTGGCATTTTCTCGAAGTGGATGTCATTGAAGTAGTCTTTGAAATCATCAACCATCTTTTTGTAGGGTAGGAGATTATCATCTTTGGTCTTATACTCATTATTTACCTGCCGAATGACTAGTTGAGAATCTCCATATATAGTCAGGTTCTCAATTTTCCATTTTATTGCCATGCGAAGACCTATGATGAGGGCCTCATTTTCTGCCACATTGTTGGTACATGCGAATGTGATCTTGAAGGACTTAGGGATGGTCTCGTCTTGAGGGGTAACAAATAGGACACCTGCCTCCGAGCCTATGTGTGTGTACGATCCATCAAAGTACATCTTCCATGTGTCTGTGGCTGGTGTGATTGTCAAGATAGCTTCATTAGGGAATTTTGCCAGTGTAGGATGCTCTGCCAGAATAGGCACTTCAGCCAACTGATCGGCAATAACCTGTCCTTTGATGGCCTTTCTCTCAGTGTATTCAATGTCAAATTCAGTGAGAATCATGACCCATTTTACCATTCTACCGGTAAGAGCAGCTCTGTTTAGCAGATACTTGAGTGGGTCGATCTTGGCGATGAGCTTGGTCTTGTGATTGAGCATATAGTGTCTTAACTTTTGTGAAGTAAAGACAAGGGCTAGACATGCTCGTTCAATTTGTGTGTAGTTGAGCTCATAAGATATTAGAGTTCATCTGATGTAATAGATGGCTCTTTCTTTTCCATTCTCATTGTGTTGTGCTAACAGGGCTCCGATAGCTATCTCTGTGGTGGAGATGTATAGCAGGAGGGGTTCTCCTTGCCTTGGTGGAGTTAGAACAGGGGGATTAGCTAGGTATTCTTTTAGTTGATCAAAGGCATCCTGACACTAAGTGTTCTAGACAAAGGCTATATCTTTTCAGAGTAGATGCTGGAATGATTGGCACTTAAAGGCAAGCTGGGCAATGAACCGACGGATAGACTGGAGCTTTCCTTGTAGACTTCTTAGTTGTTTCAATGTTTTCAGAGGAGGCATTTCAGTAATAGCCTTAACTTTTGTGGGATCTACTTTGATTCCTCTTCTAGAGACTATGTATCCCAACAGTTTGCCCGAGGTGACCCCGAAGACACACTTCTTTGGATTTAGGCACACATTGTATTGTTCTAATCGGTCGAAGATCTTGGCCAAGACATCCAGGTGTTCTTCTCTTGTCTTTGATTTCCCTAGTAAGTCGTCCACATAGTCTTCCATGATGTGGTGAAAAAGGTCATGGAAGATGACAATCATAGCTCTTTGATATGTAGCTCCGACATTCTTCAGGCCAAACAGCATTATGACCTAGCAGTATGTTCCCCATGGGCATATGAAGCCTATCTTATGCTGATCCTCTTTGGCAATTTTGATTTGGTTATATCCTAAAAAGCTATCCATAAGGGATAACATCTCATGTCCTGCCGTAAGATCCACTATCATGTCGATGTTTGGTAGTGGGAAGTCATCTTTCGGGCAGGCCTTGTTGAGGTCTCTGAAGTCGATGCAGCAGTGGATTCAGCCATCTGGTTTGGCTACTAGTATGAGGTTTGAAACCCATTCAAGATAATCAATTAGACTAATGAACCCAACATCCAGTAGTTTCTTTAGCTCTACTTTGACAAGGAGGGCTACCTGGGAATTCATTTTTCTAAGTTTCTGCTTTACTGGTTTCGCATTAGGGCGTACTACAAGATGATGAACAACCAAGGCGGGATCTAGCCCTGGCATATCTGCGTAGGTCCATGCAAAATTTTGATTTTGGTGTGTGAAGAATGCTAGGAAATTTTCCTGTTCTTGTGTTCTGAGAGATTCTACCCTGAAAGTGATCTTCGGTTCTTCTTCTGTCCCAAGATTCATCTCTTGGGCTGGCTCGACTAAGACAGGGGATCTGTCTAGATAAACCTTGTCTATCTTGGGAAGGCCCATACTTCCATCTCCTAGAGCTTCATGGAGGTTTTCGCTAGGAGATACATCTTTTATTTTTACTTTTTTAGGATCTGACACTGCCGCAGAATAGTTTTCACCATCAGATCCATTTTTGATTTTTATGCCTGGAAGTAGGGGTTGTCTCCCTGAAATAGGCATGTGTGTCAAGTTCCATGATATATCCTACTCTGTGATCTCCCAGGGCAAATGGTCTCTAACTCCCATCATTTCAGCGATGTCGAAGATAGGAGGTCCCCATTGGTCCCAATCTATAAGTTCTAGATATACCAGTGGTAAGTCTTTGGAGGACGAGGCTAGGGTGGTGACTGTGTGGATGGTGCATATGGATGAGTCAAAGAAATTGGCAAAGTCACTAAAGGAGTCTTGATGGTCTGTTTCATTGACATTGTCAACTTCAAGGGGACTGTAGCAACCTCAGCTAAGATACATTCATCGGTAGTGAGGATACGTTGTCTCTATCCATATCCTAACCCTTGGGTATAGGGGTTTCTTGTTGCTTGCAGCGGTTCCACGATTCCCTGTTCATGAAGGCCTATACCACCTTGTCCTTTGTAACCCATGCTTTTGACAATTTCAGACCCTTTTCCATAGATTTCTGTTGGTATGGTGGGAGCTTCTTGTTCTATTTCTTCGTCCTTGTATAGCCAGGATGAGATATCTTTGAGTACATCCTGATCCAGAAGATGTTTCTTCTCAAAGATGGGTGAGGGTTTGCACTTGATGATAACTGTGTTGGCTACTTCTATTTTTGGGATGCCAAATGTCTTAGGATTGGGTAATGTGCCCACACAAAAGGTACTGTGCAAGTCATATTCCCCACATCCCATGTTGCTTAGCTTGATCTTGACCTTGGGTGGTGGAGGTGCTTGGGATGAAGTGGTGGCAATGTTTGCGGGGTCGATATATGAGTTTGATGTTGTTGGATTGGCTTTGGTGGTGGCTTTATTGTATGGGAAGAAGGTGTGGTTGTGACCTTCCAAGAAACTGCAGTATTGGAAGGGGCGAGGATCGGCATAGATAGTTACTTCTGTGCTATTGTGAGGGAACTTGAGGCATTGATGGAATGTGGATGGGATGGCTTGCATGGCGTGGATCCATGGTCGTCCAAGAAGAATGTTGTAGGGTAGGTCAAGATCAAGGACTTGACATTTTGTTTCCAGTATTTTCTGTCCCACTTGAATAGGGAGCTTGATGGTGCCTTCGGATAGCCTCTCGGTGTCATCATAGCCTTTGATTGTGATGCACTCGTTGGTGTCTACAACCACATTGGAGTACCCCAAGTGTTTTAGCAGTTTTAGAGTTCATATGTTTAGGCCGGAGCCACCATCTATTAAGACTCTTTTAATGATGTGCTTGTGGATGCGCACTTCAATGTGTAAGGCGTTGTTATGTAGGTGTTCAGAAGCGGGAAGGTCCTTTTCTAAAAATGTGAGGTGCGGCGATGTGTCCTACCATGGCTTGGAATTGGGTCACATTCAAGTTGACGGGGACTCGAGTTTGCAAGAGTGCTTTGTTGAGGATGTCCTTGTGAAGGGGTGATGTGTGGACCAACTCAAGTATGGAGATTTGTGCGGGTGTCCTTCCTAGATGCTCTAGGAGGTTATACTGATTGGTAGGTGATGGACGTGTGGTTGGAGGCAGGGGTAGGGGATCAGATGTGGATGTAGGTGTTTTTTTAGTGGTAGGGGCTATGCAGATGGATACATGGCCATGACGGGTTGTGACAGCGCAATCGGGTGCTTGTGCCTGAATGGTGATTGTATTGACATGGTGGGATGATGTTTCGATCTGCCCTACAATAGAGTCATAGGATGTGGGTGGTGGGGTGACGTTGTATGCTTGATTGGATGAGGAGGCTTTATTATGGTTAGGTAGTGGATCCTTGTAAGCTCCGAGGTTGGTGTTTGGTGATGGTTGGGCACTTTGATCGAGGCTGACTTGATTTTGATCTATAAGGTCTTGGATGCAATGCTTTAGTTGCATGCAGTTAGCGGTTTTATGACCCGTAATGCGGTGGTATTCACAATAGTCATTTTCATTATACCACGCGGATTTGAGCTCATTCTCTTGACGGGGTCTAACAGGTGGGCATGTGATCAAACCTTTCTTGAGACATTTGTCGAGGATGTCCTCGATGGGTTCCCCTAAGGGTGTAAATTGTCTTCGAGGTTTGCGTGGCTTAGTTTGCCCTCTTTGGTTATTTACATTGGTGGCATAGGTATGTGTAGGTGTTTGATTCTGTACATGTTGGATAGTTTTCACATCTGTGACATCGTTGTTCAAATTGTTCTTGTTCTTCCCCCAATAGTGTGATTTGTCATTTGATTGCATGTTGGCATTGTTGTTTGTGTTGGGGGTGTTGATATGGGGTTTGTTGTTGTTATTGGACTTGTAGTCATATAATTTGATGGAGCGCTTGGCAATGAGGGCCTGTTCGATGGTGGTTCCTTTGTCGATGACCTCTTTAAAGGTAGACGCACAAAGAATTTGTAAATGGAACCCTAATTCTTGATTGAGGTTGGTCACAAACATGGTGATGAGTTGTTTTTTAGGAATAGGCCATGGGAGTTTGCTTTCTAAGCCTCTCCACCTTTGTAAGAAGGAAGCAAAGGCTTCTCCGTTCTTTTGTTTGGGGTTGCAAAGGTCTTTCATAGACATTTCATGCTCGAAGTTGTAGGAGAAGTGGTTTACAAATTTTTTTGCAAGCTCAGGGAAAGTCCTAATGCCTGGGGGAAGATGTGTGAACCATTTAGCAGCTTGACCGCCAAGGCTTCTTGGAAAGAGTCTCATAAGATATGTATCATTATTTGAGACTTCTAAGAAAGCGATGTAGAACTCCCTGAGATGGTCCCTAGGGTCTCCCTTTCCCTTGTATTTGTCAAATTTAGGTGTCTCAAAGTTCTTGGGGAAAGGGGGCATGTACAATGTGCGATCAAATGGATAGAGGCAAATATTCTCAAAGGAATAGTGTTTGCACTTGCTCCCAGTTTACATGTTGTCTACCTTTTCGATCAATGACTATACAATGGTTGTGAGATCCTGTGGTTGTTGTGGTTGGAATGTGTAGGCCTGTTGGTTGGTGAGATGTTGGAGGTGGGGTGGGATTTGATGTTGGGGATTTGTTTGGTTGAGGTTTTGTTACTGCAGGTTGGTGTTTTGGTTGATGTGTGCTTGATGTTGTTGATATGCGTGGACTTGTTGGAGAATATGTGGTGGTATTTGGGGATTGGTTTGGTGTTGTGTTGATGAAGTTATGGGGTTATGTGGATATGTGACATTGGAAGGATTGACATTGGATAGGTGGACGTTGGATGGGTTGGATGTATGGTGAGGTGGTTGTGAGAATAATTGTCATAGGTATGCTATGGTTTGGGGGTTGGGTGGAGACACACTTGTGGAGGTACTCGCATGCGTGATGTTTCCTTGTATGCCCAAGGTGATTTGTGGAACAGAAGGGTGTAGGGTAGTTGTGGTAGTAGATGTGATTATGGGTTGGGAAGTGGCAGGGATGGTAGAACTTGTGGGGATTATAGATGTGGCAGAAGTAGAGCTTTGGGAGGTGGTAGATACAGTAGGTGTTGATGTTTGTGAGATGATATGTTGGGTATTTGATGAGGTAGGAGCGATTGTGTTATGGGGTGGTTGGGCACCAATTTTGAGGAGATAATCTAGAAATCTATTTGGATCCGACCTTAGGACTTTGTCAAGCATGTCCATGTTATCAGCATCTTGTGTGAAGGTCAAGACATCTAGATCATTTTGGGATATGGTGGGGAGGTTTTGTGGTGGTGGGGATGGCGGTGGTTGTGATTGTTGTAAGAAATGGAAAGGATTTTCATTGGGATTATATGGGGGGATGTAAGAGTATATAGGTGGGTTTTGATTGATGGGTATGTTGTTGTTGTTTGTGTTAGGCATTCCTATGCCGCCATATAGCCAAGATTCTGCCATTTCTTGGTTTTTCTTGTTTTTTGATCTAGTTATGCACATGCAAGTGTATGGAGTTGATTTCTAGAAGTAGAGTGAGATTGGGATGGAGACCTTAGAGAATCTGATTGATTGTGTTGGACCCAAAGATGGAGAGGGTGATAAGCCAAAAGGTGTTAACCTAAGGGTGATAAGAAAGGTGGATATTGACTTTCGCACAAATTTTGGACCAAAGGATAGATGAGGGGTGATGTTTGTCTTTGAGGATGATTTTGATGGAAGGGGTTTTGACTTTGATGTTGATTTTGATTGATTAGGATGATGTTTCTCTTTGTTTAGGGTAGACTAATGACCTTACGCAAAGAGGGGTGATTGTTTTTCTTGAAAGGTAGACTAATGACTTTTCAAGGAAAATATGATGTTAATGATGAGATCTAGATCTAAATTTGGCTCAAAAGGATGAAAAGCTTTGGTTGATGATTTGTTGATGGGTATTTTGATTTGGATTTGGATTTTTTTGAAATGATTTGTTTTGGTCCAAGGAGATATGCAAAAAGATTTAAGGGGGATGGATAGATATGGATTTGGGCAGATTATGATGTAGAAAAGGGTCCAATAATGATGATGGTGGATTCTCTAAGGTTGAAATGATGGTATGTTTTTGGAAAATTTTGAGGAGAAGATGGACGGGGTACAGACAGTTTTTTGGAATGTAAATATGGATTATGGTAGAGCAGACGGTGAAGATCAAAACTGAATAGGTCTTAGTTTTAGGCAAGTCAATCTAAAAATAGCGCCAATCCATAGGTGAAATGGTGCCACAATCAGACAGAGATGGCGCTAAAACTAGGCAGTGTTGGTCGGGTCCTGAGAAAGACAGATTTTTTATGGCAATTTTGGATTTTGCTTTGTTTAGAATTTGATCAAATGGTTTTCAATGTCTCTTGGCAAGAGTTTGAATTGATTTAAGAACATTAAAACACAATTAAGCACATGAACACACAATAACCAATATTTTTGTTTGTGAAATGACATGTGATTTTGTTAAACAAGCACTTTGCACAACCTAAGGCGAAGATATGACAGTATTTGTTGAATCCCCTAGCTGCGCCTATTCAAAGCGGGTAGCTCCAGGATCTTGGTAGCATTGACTCCTCCTTACAATTGTACACACTTCTCACACATACCAAGATCCAGGTTTCTTATAAGGCTTGTCCCTCACCAAACCTTTAGATTATCCCTACTACCTCGGCTAAGAACCACATGAATTGGGGCTGCTTCAAAGGTTTCCCTTCTGCGTCAACAAATAGAAGGATTTTGGCTTGCTAAACAATGGTTCGTAGTAAAGGCATCCATTCAGGTGGTTATATGTGCGGCAGCGCTACTCTCTATTATGGAGTCTCCTAGCCTCCAAGGGTTATGCCTTGGAGGGTTTTGGGGGAGGTTGGCTATCGGTATAACACAACAACACCTATTGCTTGTGACTTTCATCCCAAACACCTTATTTTATATAGTGGCTTGGAAGAGCTTGGCTTTAGCTTGATGCTGCTTGGGTCGTTCCCACCTTTCAAAGTGGGGTGATAGGCCCTCTAAGGATTAACAAAAGCAACCCAATCACAAAAATACTTTTGATCCCCAAGTGCATACAAAGATGCGAGGGGAGAGCATACGTATTCCTTGTGTTTGTATCACACTAAACATGGTTTATTTTAGTTCTTTGGATTAAGTTGGGAGTGATTAATGCAAGTTTTGTGAGAAGCTTTTGATTCCCAAGGTCACCAAATGGTGCGAGGGAAGAGCATACACTTTGTACTCCACAAACATAAACCATGAAAACACTTCACACAAATTAGATTGATTTTCTTGATTATATACGTGAAGAATGCAGATTGTTGTTCTTTTTAAATCTAATGATTTGATTGATGCAATTTGTGGTTCTTTTTAAAAGCCCAAAATTGAAGTGTTTTGATTGTTGTTGGCACACACTTTGTCAATTTTAGAACATCAAATTTTAAATGTTTGGCACACATACACACACAAAGATTTGTTTGATTATTTGTTCAATTTTATAACTCCAAATCGAAATGTTTTTGATTTAAGCCAACATTCAAGAGTTCTTTTTAGTTTCCAAATTTGAAATGTTTATTAATCTAAAAATATCCTATAAAAAAATGTGTTAGTATCTGCCAAGTGATGTTGATGACCTGCAAGCAAACTGTCAGTCCCTACACAGACATCAAAATCAGTTTCTTAGATAGCGCTAAAACAGAGGTCAAATGGCACCACTGCAGATAGAAAAGGGTGACACTGACAAAAAATAGACTGAGAACCTGACACCCTATACAGATGGCGCTAATTCAACAAATAGCACCAATATCAGACCCGTAAGGTGCCATAACAGAAGATGGTGCTACAGAATTACACAGAATGCGCTAATAAAATCAATAGCACTAATCCAATATACAAAAAGTGCTAATTAAGACAATAGTGCTAAATGGGGTCTAGTAAAGCACCACTACGCTAGTTGTCAAGAGGTTCATTCACAGTCGCTGATAGTGCCAATCTAGGTGGATAGCGTCGATACAGGTCTGAGTGCATTTGACCTGCAAAATGGAGACCTCCTTTTTGAAAACAGAGTGTTATGCTTCACACACAAGATGTCCCATTAGCATTGTTAGTCTAGATAAATGAAAAACAAGACAAAAGAAAAGCAAAATGCATGTTTAGACTTTTATGAAAATTTTGGCACAACTTCCCCTTGTTCAATCAATAATCCTACGAAAATAGAGAGCATCTACGCACAGAAAACAATAGGGATATTATTGAAAGAGACATGGGAGTGTGTTTGTGAAATGGAAATGTGTTGTGGCAAATAGCGCTAAAACATAGTATAGCGCTAAAATCCACCAGTGATAGCGCCACCACGTAGGTTAGATGGCGCTGCACCTGCAAAAACACCTCTAGAGCACAAAAACTCACAACAACTGATTAGATTCAGACCTTGTGTGTCCCACCGGGTGTGCCAATGTAGATTAGGTAAACAAATGAGGTAAAAATACTTAACAAAATGCATAAAACACCAAGTTATACCTTCACTAATGTAGACCCAATCTCATCAAGGGAGAGGAACCTTGCACCCAAAACAAGCTCCTAAGACATGATTATCCCTAGACAAGGATTCAAATGTGAAATGCTACTCTAATTATGCAACTCACAATTCTAGCTCAAGTGGACATTTGGACATGGTAAATTTGCTTAAAGATTGGATCCTAAAATGGGTGGAGAGAGGTTCTATTTATAGATTTTTCGAAGGGATTTTGATCCAAGGGTGGAGATTGATTTGGAAGATCAATGGTGGAGGATAAAAGTGATGTGGAGGGCCTAGATTTGATCTTGGAGGAATGGAGGGCTAGGAATAAAAGTGAATCTTTTATTCATTTTGGGAAAAGGAGTTATTAAATGAGCATGGGGGTGAAGGATTATTTTTGAATTAAAGATTCATATGGGGAATGTAAAATGAATTAAAAATTTATTTGCAGATAAGTGGAGATAAATGAGGTATGGGGATGTAAGGGGAATTAATTGTGATGTGGGATGTTTTAAAATAAAAAATTGACTTATGTGGATTTATTTCAATTTTTTATTTGGAGGATGTGGGGAAGGGTGTTAAACTAGGTTTGACCACCCAAATGAAGGGTTTAGGATTAATTAAGCATAGGTTTTATTTAATTAATCCTAGGGCTAGGGTAGGCAATTAAATAATAGCTATTTAATTGTCTAGGGTAGGGATAGGTCAATTAGTAGGCTGAATTAATTAGTTAAACATGGTTTAACTAATTAATTGGATTTAGTGAAAAGGGGAAAATTGATTAAATAAATATTGCATATTTATTAAATCAATTGGCTAAGGTTGGGACTATTGAATTAATGAAATTAATTAATTTTTGAGGATAAAATGATGGAAAAATGGGTGATGAAGGGATAATTAATTAAATAAAAATTTAATTAATTGATTAGAATGGAAAATGATAGTTTAGGGATGTCGAGAGTCGGTTTGATTGTAAGAGACATTTTTAGGTGTCTACAGATACAAAGGGACCAAACTTGTTGTGACATTCCTGTTTGTGTACCTTCATTCTTCTATATGTCGTAACTTCCAATTTGTTAAACTTTATATTCATTGGATTATTTAGTATCCTCCTTTGTGATGTCTTTATTCTTATGTGATATTTCTTCCTCTTTCTACATAGTTCTACTGACTAATGGATGATGACAATTTGAAATATGATTTTCCCTTTACAGTATATAACCATTCAGATATTGATACCAGTTGAGTAGATCCCTTTTGTGTTATATTACATGTATATTGCTTGATTTATGTTGTACTTTTCACTTTGCTTGCACTAGGAGCAACCCCTTGTTGTGATGCATCTTTTGAGAACATGTCTTTTAAGCATGCAGTTTCCATAAAGCTCTTGTTCTTGTCGTACATTGATTAATCATTCTACCCTAAAGCCATTGCTCCCTGATAGGAGTTAGCAATCCCTTTAAGGTGGGGGCATACATCATGCTATGTGTCTTGCATTGTTCATGCACCATGTGGTTGGTCTTACCATCAAAATACTTGTTGATCATATTTGTAACATCTTACTAGGGTTACCCAACAAGCATCACACTTTTCTTGGCCTGTAATCTCTAATATGATTGGCATGGAGCTCACCTAGTGACTTGGTGGTCCTCACTAGCCTGTGATGTCTTCACTTGACATGGAACTCACCTAGTAATTTGGTAGTCCTTACTAGTCTGTGATGTTCCCTTTGGGTTTTTTTTCATAACACAACTTGCTAGCATGTGTACTTCATGATACTTTACATTTATGATCACCTAGTAATTTGGTAGTCCTTACTAGCTCGTGATCCATGAAGAACATCTTTGCATGACTCCTAGCTATAGAGCAAGCTAGTGTCTATTTCATGGTCTCTTTATGATTGTTTTTCTTTCTTTACTCATATGTATGATGTGTTACTTAACCTACATGCTCTTGTATTCTTCATTTTTGCTTCGTGCATGTACTTGTGTGTCCTCATGTGTTTACTTCATGTAGGCTCCATATCTACTTCATGTATTATGTGTATGCTTCATGTTTCATGTGTATTCATTATTGTATGCTTTGTGAATACTCCATGTATGATGGAATTATGTTGGCTATCTGATGTGTTTTTAATCTCTTCTTTCTATGCTTTGTAGACCTTTAAATCCTAAGCTTGGGGGCTTTCATAGTTCTCAACTTGGTGTCATTCTAATGGCTTCAATATTCTAGAAAGAAATTTTTTTGTTTTCCATACTTTAATGTGTGTATGAATATAAGATCATACCCACTCTAAAGTGGGGGCTAAATGTTGTTGTAAATTGTTGACACTGGTGATTTACACTAGGTTTAGCACCCTTCTAGGTTGACATATAAAATTGTGTTGAGAGAAGATTGGATTCAGAAGCACAGACTGGTTCTAAGTGTCATTATCTTGGTACAGGCTCTGAAAGGACGTCAAACCCCTGGACACTAGAGCCAAAGTGCTAGTGTCCTTGACCTTTGCAAAAATAAAGTTTGAGTGGCCTTAGATGTCATCCTTGTTACACTGGGTGTTGTACCTTGTCATTTTTGCTCAAAAGGTTTTCCTAAAAATGAGTTGATATGCATATATAAAGAAGTTTATTCCTCCCATTTGAAGAGGATGAAAAATAGATGAGACAAGATTCAAAGCAACTTTATGATTTCAAGTGTTATTCAAATTATGAAAGTTATATTCTGAAGAGTATGTAGATTTATATTGCATATTTATAACATTTATTGTAGATTTCAAGGGAAGCTTCTTCCTTCATCTCCATCCTTGTGGAAATCTTTAGTCATCCCACTAGGGTGTGTGTTGTAGAAAATGTACTTTATTACAGTATTTCTTTTATTATTAATTTTTCCTCTATCGTCCAAGGACATCCATTCTCTCATCACCATCTTGGTTGTTGTGGAGGTGGAAACATCATTCACATGGTTTAACTAAGGCAAGCCCCTAAAATGGCCCAAACCTTTTCCCCTTTATGTTTGTGTAGATTCCAAAAGATCAAAAGCAAGTGCACAATATCCAGAAGCAGATTAATGAATATAAGTTTTGACTCTCAGAAAACCCTTTAGGAGGGCCAAAATCCCTAGGACACTCAGTCACTTCTGTCCTCCCATATTTTCCCTAATTTATTTGGCAGTGACATCTGATAGGTCTTTTCTACTTATTCCAACCTTTGTTTTCTAGGTTTATGATTCTCTAAGGTACAATTTCTCTATTTTGGCATATTTCTACTGTAGAACCCTAGATCTAAATCACTCCCTCTCAAATCTCTTAGATCTACAACAAAGGGATAGAACCCCTATAGCTTGGCTCTCATATCAGGATTGTCACCCAGCTTGGTTTGTGTCTCAATGATTATATAAGAAGGAGGTTTAACCTAATTTAGGTATATTAGACTAGATACCTTCTTTCCTATATAACATTAATGTGTGCTTTACCTTAATCTACCTAGCACTTGCTTCAAGTGTCAATCCTCCTATCATAAGATTAAGGATTGTGCCTTGGTTTCCCTAAATAACAAGCCTTCTCAATTGTCAAAGGCTCCCATTGGAAAGAAAGAGGAATGGTGGACCATAGTAGGGAACCATAAAATAATTAAAACCCTAGTAATAGTGAAGCTCATGCTAAGACTCCAAGAAACATTGGAAATCAATTTGTTGAGCTGCTGGTTAATGCAACTTCAATCCTTTTGGATAAGGGGAAATAGGTTTCACCCTCCAATGGCGAGTCATCTAGTCACCTAAGTTCACCAAAGTGACTCAATTGTCATCAATTTTATCTTCTCAACTAGAGAATTTTTCTTGTTCTCCTTGCTCTCCTGCTATTGTGTCCCAACACTAATCTCACAGTCCACCTAGGCACTTGGAAGAGGGAGAATTGAATTCAAAGAAAGGATGGGTGAGTATACCTTGCATTTAATTAGGTAGTTTCTCTAGAGATATTTTTTTACAAAATCACTATGCCACTTTGGATGAGTTGGATAGTAATGATATGACTCTTGATTCCTATCAATGACTTTGCTCTCCTAGAATGTTCAAGGCCTTACAAACCTCCCTAGGAAATATTCTTTGAGAGACACTTGATAAGGATTTCTAGGTTTAGATATTTTGTGTTTGTAAGAAGTAAAGATTTATAGTTTATTGCTTATTGTTGTTTGTTGTTTTATTTGGTAAGCTAGTTATTTTTGTGTAGCAATCACAATGTGGGTCAAGGAGGAGACTGTTGGTTCCCAAAAAAGATAATCCAAAACCCTAGAGTATTTCCTAATCTCCTAGGCTAGGGGTGTCATCAAGGAGACATGAAAGGGGATCATCAAAAGGCAGGGGATGATTAAGGGCCAACTGTTAGGAGTGGGTAGTCTCCTCTTCTCTTCAAGCTTAGTTAAACTTAGGAGGGTGTTCCTAGTGGTATCCCTCAATAATGATTAGTCACAACATAAAATACATAAAATAATTACATGATAATAGTATCTAGGTGGTAGTTTTTATCAAAAGCTAACCTACAGCCTAATTGACCTCTTATGAAACTGATAATGACATCATTTTAGTAGTGCAAGATGAAAGTATGCAAATATGGTTCATTCAAATAAAAACTTGGTTGGTCTACTAAGGATGTTCCCTGGTTGAAGTGTAAAACCAAAAGTTGCATATGGATTAAGACCTATTTCTATTTCACCTTCAACTAATTTAGTTCATTTTTTAAGGATGTGGGTGACCAAACATTCTCTAGTGCCTATCCAATGGGTTATTGAGTCATCAATCTTTCAAAAGAAAACAACAAAAAAGAAATACAAGGATGTCTCTTTAAATTCTTAGATACATAAAGATTTGATATCAAACAACAAATACAATTAATAATCCCTTATTCTACTGCATTCATTCACATACAATACTAAAATGATCATCACATAGGTTGTAATGTTTTAATAATTTGTCACATTCCTTAGCCAAGAGATTACAATCATGCCACACAACATGGAAAAACTAAATTCTTACCTGAATGAATACATAAAACACCAGAGAAGTTTGCAAATGATACCCAATACACCTTTCAATCTTCACATAGGTCTTAATGCTACCCCTTGAAAGACTGAAACTTTAGCTTGTTGGAACCCTAAGAAAAACTTTGCACCTTTGTCACCTGGAGAATGTATGAATGACACACCCTTGTAAAGAGAAAAGAATCTACATTCATACCCCACTATCACATGCCCTAATCCCCAAGTGGGAAACTAAAGTGCATTTGGAATTTTGAAATCACCCAATGCCATGAATGCAAGAGAGAAGAAAACCTATGAAAATCATGACTTTGACCAACCATAATGTGAGAATTGCATATGGAATCATGTCTAAAGAAAATTAGATGTATCTAGTCACAAAAATGATCTTTGAGAAGCTATAAGGGATTAATCTGACCTTTACTGGTGATTATGGATGTCACTTAGATGTCCCATCATTTTTTCTACACTTTACCATGGTTTTAGGTTTTGTGGGACTAGGGAACCAAGGGACGTAGGAGCCAGGTACAAAGGTTCCAAGGGAATCTAGAAACCTACAAGGAGAAAAGGGAAGAGAAAAGGAGTAGAAAATACGAGTTGAGAGGGACCAGGAACTCAGGGATAGAGGATGCAGGGAAGCCCAATATCTAGGGGACACGGGATTGGGAAGAGGAATGGAAGTAGTCTAAGGTCTAGAAGAACTTGGGGACTATGGATCTTGGTTCTAGGTGAACCAGGGATATGTGGATAGGGACATGGAGAATGCCCCATGATAGAGTGGGAAGGTTTGGGGACTAGGGATCAAGGAAAGGCAGGAACCAAGAATATGATTGGGTCTAGGATCGAGAACAAGATCGAGATCAAGGTTGAGAATGAGATCGAGACTGGGGACCAGGGTTCCAGGAGAACTTGGATCATTGGGACCAAAGGGTGAATGGAGCGAGAAAGTAAGGTTTCAAGGAAACATGGAACTCAAGGATCTTGGAACTAAGTGCATAGGTTTCAAGAACCCTCGAGTTCCTGAATAACTTAAAAAGGAAGAGGAAGGCAGGGAATGTGTGGTTCCCAAGAAAATTAGAATTTTGGAACTAAAAGTAAAGCGTAGGGAACTAGACAAGTCAAAGAACTTGGGATGCGAGGACATGGTTCCAAGGTTCTAAGGACCCCTGGGAACTTGAAACCCCACAAAGATACAAAAACACTACAAAAGACCCAACACTTAGAAAATTTCATTACCATACATGCAAATGTCATGCTAACATCATTGACAATACCATAGGAATCAGAAGAAGCACATCATCAGGGATCAAAATTCTAGAGGAACCTGGGACCAAAGGACAAAAGGATCCTAGGTTGGGAAAATCCCTATGCCCAAGACATCCCCCTGTCCCTGCAAAACCTGAAATCCTACAAATGAAAGAAAATGGGTAAAGGGACACGACACTTAGGATTTTTGGGAGTTTTTGGAAATTTAACACATGGCCATAACATGGGGAAGGGTCAAAGAAATAATTGACCACATGACCAAGGATTTATTACAAAATTTGAATGGGGTACCAACACTAGCTCTAGTTGGGGACGTGTGTCTAATAGGAACAATGAGAATCTAGAAGAATCTCTGGGGTAGACCACCAAAATTAGAAGGAGAAAAACACAAATGTATTTCCAAGGAAAAACATGAAGGAGAAAATATATACAAGTCAAAAATAAGTACCTCACTACTTACGAAAAATAGTGCTTTAAAAGCTAGTCATAAATTGACAACTCCATCACTTCCTGCATCTAAGCCCTTTAGGTAGAAAGTATCTTGGTTGGATCTTTCCATGATCTGATATGGACTAACCCATAAGGCTTCAAACTTCCATGCTTTCCCTTGTCTTCTTACCCTAAGTTACATATGAGGACAAGATCACCAATCTAGAAGCACCTTTGAACTTCCCCTTTGGTAAATAAATGTTTGACCTTTTGCTACTGTAGTAAATTCCTTTCATGTGTAACCCTCCTAGCCTCATCTAGCTCAATCAATTCATGTGTCCTCATGGAGATGGAATCATTTTCACATTCTTCAATTTTCTACAATGGTTTATACTCAAGTAATTCAAGCTTGATTTGCATCTTAGCCTCAATCCCATACATAAGCTCATATGGAGTCCTGCCAGTAGTCCAAACTACATACTTCAATTTGTCATCCCATATCTTTGTGTTCACATCTAGGGTCCTCTTTATAATTTTCATGAGTTTATTACTGCTAGACTTAGCATGTCCATTACTTTGGGGATGATAAGGAAATGAGTGGATCAAATTTATCCCATACTTAGAACACATATCCAAAATATCCTAGGATTTGAAACATATGGCATTATCAGCAACTATCCTATGTGGCACACCAAACCTCATTATTATGTTGCTGATAAATTATTCTACCACCACCTTATATGTAGAATTATGGGTTAGAATAGCCTCAACCCACTTGGTGAAGTAGTCAATTTCTATGAGAATCCATTTGTATCCATTACTAGATCTTTCTTGTATTTCCATTGTAAAATCTATTCCCCTTTTCTAAAATGGAGCTTTTATTGTGACTATCATGAGAGGAAGAGCACCATCAAACTTCAATTTACTAGAAAGCCTCTAGCAAGCATCACATTTTCTTACTAGTTCAACATCTTCAATTAATGTTGGCCACCAATACCCTGCTCTGATGATTTTATGTGTTGCAGTGTTAGCATGAAAATATCCTACACAAATACTTTGATGGCACTCTTCAATTACCCTTTCAAATTTTTCTTGATCCAAACATTTGAGAAATATCCCCTCATGACTCCTACACATTAGATCACTTTGAACCATCACATACCTTTGGGACTGCAATTTGAGCATCCTCTACTTATTCTCATTCATCCCTAGGGGGTAACACATGTTCTCTAAATAGAAGATGATATATTTGTACCATTGATTATCTACTAAATTACAAGGATTAATAGCAAGAATTGAATCTATTTCATTTACCTCTGTTGCATCTAAATTAGCATCTGCCATCAACTTTGCTAAGCCTTGATCTCTAACCAATTTAGCAACCTACACCTTTATGTCATATTCTTGGATCTTGTTGATCCATATACATATTCTCCATGTGGCTTCCTACTGCATGAAGATGTCCTTCACTACTGAGTGTGGCACACATGCAATGGTTTTTACACCCATAAGGTATGATCTAAAGTCTTTGACAACCATAACAACGTCATATGCATGTTTCTCCATGGTTGAGTATTTGAGTTTAGCACCTTGTAAAGACTTGATAAAAAATCCAATGGGCTATTCATGTCCATCTCTATTTTTCTAAAGTAGAACAAAAGCAATAGTGTAGAAGAAAGAAAAAGAGAAGAGATGAAAGGGCTTAGAGTAGTATGGGCTTACTAAGACTAGTGCATCCTTGAGAGCCTTCTTTATGTTAGAAAATGCCTCAGCCAGTTCCTTGCTCCATATGATTGAGTGTCCCTTCTCAAGCATCATGGAAATATCTTTGGTCTTCTTAACGAAGTTGGGAAAAAATATCCTCACAAAGTTTATTTGTCTGAAGAAAGATTGGATACCTTTGGGGTAAGTGCATGGAAATGGGGACCAAAAGGGGGTCAAAAGTGGCCACTTTTTTTTTTCTAAAATTAGTAAAAAATAATCTTGGATGAGAACTTCAAGATAGCCATGCTCGAAATTAGATGATGTGATAAGAACAAGATTGGTAGTGCTCGGAATCTAGTTTCTAAACTACTACTTTTTTTTCTAAAAATGGTGGAGATTAAGAGGTTCAAATAGGGGGAGCAGACAAAGTGCTCCTATTTTTGTCATAAAAATATAACATAGCACCTAGTGTGCTCCCCCTAAAATGTTAACTTTTTTTTAAGTATTTCATAAATCACTTTAGTGGAAAATTAGCTAACATCATGTAGTTTATGCCTAACTTTTTTGTTAATTTTTAAATGAATATATGATTTTTTTATGAATTTTCAAAGTGGAGACATCTTGAAAAATGAAAATTTGAGCATTCTCCCCCCTAAATTTTTTTAAAACTAATCAAAAAAAAAAATTTCAATGTGTATAGAATAAAGCCTAGAATCTAAAATGTATTTTTCCAAATTTTGATAAACACATAAAAATGACACTAGAAATACTAGACAAAGGTTTTATAAAAAAAGAACACATTAGAAAAAGAAATTCAAGATGGAAACCTTAATGTTATCAGATTTTTGAAAAATACATGGTTAGAAAGCTAATAAAAATTTGAAGTCATCCTGGCATTTCTTTGTATTGACATTAAAAAACATGTAAACCAGATGTAGAGCACACCCAGGATTTGGTTGGATTTCTATGTTTTGTTGCAAACACGTCCTTGACATCCAAAGGTAGTTCCAACCATTTGGGTTAGATTCCCAAGGCAAATCCAACCCTTAGGGTTGGAATTTAAAATTAAAAAATAGAATTAAGCACTTAATCTGTATCTCAACACTCGATATTCAATTGGTCTTTCCCATACAGCTGCTAAATTTTTTTTATTGGCTTGAGAGATTAAGGTATGGTGTAAAATGGCTTCTTGACTATTGTTTGTGGGAAGAATGTGTGATTCATGAGCATGAGCTTGAGGATTCTCCACAATGGGAGGAAAGAGTAATATAGGAGATATCATTTAGTGCCTTGGTAGGGCACTCTCATTCTGTAGAACTTTGTTGTGTTTTTTTGTGCGAGTTTAATGTGATTTTCCATATTTGGGTGCTCAAGAATTGCTCACATATTCCATAGAGTGTTTGGCAAAATGGCTTCGCCTTGGGAAAAATAGTTTATTGCTATGTAGATCAATTATCCTTCCTTCAAAAGATGAAGACACTCTTGCTAAGATTGAGAAGGATGACAAATAACATGTAAGGTCTCTTTCAAGCTATTCAGCCACATGCTCATCTCGAAAGTTAAAGCTAACATGGCATTTTTAGAGTTAAATATTTACCATTGTGATTGAAATTTCTAAATTTCTTTCCTAGCAGAATATTGTATGGTGTAGCTCTCAATTTAATTAAAGTGCATATGTTTCTACAACGAATAAATTTTATCTATTTGAAGCCCAGAAATAATTTGTTACCATATTTAGTAATGGGATGTCTGTGTAATAAGAATTCTTTGACTACCAATATAAAACAATGGTGCTAAAGGATGAAAACATGGTATGAAAACATGGTTTGGAAAAATACCTGGTAGTAATAAGGTTTATTGATGAGACTGAATAGTGTATAAATTATACATTTAAGATTAGACCACTTTTGTAATAATTGCCTAGTCAAATAAATAATTTTCCTATGAATTTAAAACTAAAACCTAAAATTAAGCACTCAATAAAATGGTGAAATACCTCACTCAAATTGAAGGTAATGGAGAGATGAGTCTTTTCATTCATCAAGTGATTTGATCTGGACAAGCGATCTTCAAGTAGGATCGATTCAAATGTTTTTCAAAAAGGGGTTTGAAAATTCCCATTTTGTCCATTTTGCTCTCTATTTCCAAACAATTCATCATGAAAATAATACAAACACTTTTCCCATATATCTTTTAATTCAAAAAATAACTTAACCTCTTCTTAAGAAAATACACTTAAGACAATAATCCTCAACTAAACATTTTCACAAAAATGGTTATTTATTTCAAAAGGAAATTCAACTATTTACAAACACCAACAATTAAATAAATTAAATAATCCATTTTCAAAAAACACAATATTCCAAACTTAGGAGAAATATTATAATTTCCCAAATTAGAATGCATTTCACCTAAACACAATATTTCCTTTTTGTAATTAAACACTTCACAACTCAAATAAACCAATTAAATTTCTTTTCCTCTATGCTAGGAATGAATATCACAATTAATGATTTCAAAAACATAATATATTATTTTGCACATACTAAGCACATGCAGAATCACACAAGTGATAAATTAAATACACCCAAGAAGACATTTACTAGTCTATCGTGCAAGGGGGATCTAGAATCAAAATCAGTTTGTATGAGGTTTCATAGGTTTTGACAACACAAGGATGAAGGTGAGATGGCTAAGCATCCCATGTCAACATTCTCCACATTTTAGTCATTGGTCAATATCCTATAATTTCTTGCACACTCAATGCAAACATCAAGCGCATCTGTCGAATATATAACAATAGCCAAAGAAAATAATAGAAATTACACAATTATATAATAACTATCTAGTATTCTCATTTGAATTAAATCATTCATAAAAAAATACAATCAAAGTGAAATTACACATACACAACATAATATTGAAGGAAACTAAATCTACCCACCTAGCATATCATTTAACAGAAAACAATGAAGGTAAAAAACTAATAAATATCAATCACATAAAATGACATCAAAAACTCCCTTATGGTCACACAAAACATCTCCACAAAGCATCTAGACTACACCCTCGAAACACATTGACGGCAACAACCTTATTGGCAAATTTAGTGCAACGATGCATAATCATGAGAACACACAATTTACACTATAGATTTATACTCAATACAACATAACTCACAAGGATCCAATATTAGGATCAATGCACTAAAACTCATTTATCACACAAGATGACAAAGGTCAACATAGGTGGGATTTACACCACCAATATAGCTAGAGTACAAGGTTCACAATAGCTACTGGGCACTAAAAATGGATTGGTGACACACAAAGATATTTGAGCTTGTGGTCCAACTAAGGGACACTTATTAGGAGAATGTATATAGTAGAGACATGTCCATAGTTGGGGTCCTTCCACTTACCTCTAACATAGAAACTCTCAAAGGGGAGAGGGACATGGCATTGATGAGAGTGCATAGGATACAAGTAGATCTTGACTAGCTTAGATCCAAGGCTAAGGTAGCATAGGTAGAGAGAGGATACACAACTATCATAGGAGTCACCATACAACACCCTCACATGAAAGTTCTTATGGATTATATCACTAAATTGAGGGGGAGAGAGGTGAGGTATAGAGCATTATTTGTAGAGCTCAAGGGTAACCTACAAGGGTTAAAAGGATGGAGCAAATCAATTTAACTACTTTAGATTATAGGACCTGTTGTGGTCCTCACAATGCACCCTATTTTGTGACCAAAATAGGGACTCCCCTTCTTTTGTCTTTCTAAGTGAAGTGTGTTGCTTTATCATGACTTTGGGAAAGAGGCTGGAATTTCTGGTTTGGACTCCTTGTGATTTACACTTAGCCTTTTTTTAGTTTTTTGTTGTCAAACTTTCAGACTTTGGCCTTCTAGTGCTCTCAAAGGAGGGGATCTGAAGCTCTGATGGTCTTACTTGTTGATTTGGCTTTGCCCTCCATTTTCTAGAATTCCCCTTCAGAATGTCAGAGTTTGTCATGATTGCATGACAATGAAACCATTCCGATGCTTCAGTCAATGGACTATAACTAAGCTCGTATGGACATCATTACATCAGGGATGGTCATCTTTGAATGACTGTGAAGCATTCCTTGATAGCCTAATCCAGAGGACAATAGTGTGGAGTTAGTAGATCACCTGTACAACATCAGAGATTAGCCTTCAGCTTGCCTATTGGCTGGTTTTGCAGTGTGGGAATTGATTTTCCTCCACCTACCCTTTAGCGGCGCATTAATGGCAGTCTCTCGCGTGTATAGTGGCCCTCTTTTATTGTTATTTTGAGATCATTTGTTTTCACACAAGCTTTTTACAACCCATTTTCTCTCTGAGCTCTGTGAATCTAGTTTTCACATCGTGATCTTTTCAACCTTCTACTGCATTTTTACGATTTGGATTAAACTACATTGATGTTGGAGTGCAGATTTCATGTTTTCAACCCCTTCATTAACTTTGTGTGCATTTTTAGGTTGGTATTATATTTATTCCTTACCCCATTTGCTTTACATGCTTTAATTTTGGATTTGGGGTTATGGAAATGATTTTACTGGTTAATTTGTGCTTAAATCAAGTTGTTTTGGATCATTTTAGTTATTACTAAGCATTTTACAGAAGGGTTTTAGTTTTTTGCATTTTAGGGCTATTAAATCCATTTTGTTACTATGCACATTTCTCAAGGCTATTTGTACTTTATTCTTTTGAATGGTTGGAATGACAAAGATCGGGCTTTTGATCTTTCATTTTTCCTCTTTTGGCTATTTTGGGTACCTTTTTCTCTGGTATGTGTGTTGGAATGGTGAGGATCAGGCTTATGATCTTTTAGCTTCCTCCTTAGCAGCCTAAGGTCCTTCCTTCTGATCCTACATTTGCCTTCATTTACTTGATGATTTGTCAGAGGTTAGACATTGGGAGTTCATTGCTTCCCTTTCCATTTTACTTTGATAGGTGTTGCTCCCACCTCCCACTCTTTGTTCCTTAGTAAGGCATCAGAGCTTGGGTGTCAAAGCTTCGTTGTTGTGGCTTATTGTTTGGTTAGAGATAGCTTCTAAGTTACATATCGCAATCATTTAATGAAGCGTCAGGGTTTGGGTGTCGAGCCTCCTTGTTTCTCCCTTACACACTACTTGACCATAGAAGGAGTGAGTCTTGCCTCCTGACTCCCGGCTATATGGACTTTGTCAGAGTTCAGAGTTCAATCTCATGCTTTTTTGATAATCTATTGAAACTGATTGGTCAGAGTTTCACCATTGGGCCTTCCTCTTCTTCTCTTCCCATCCTTTTAGCATACGAAAGGAGTAGGGCACAATCCCTAATCTCTTACTTTTGCCAGAATAATGTATTTTCCACTATTTTATGGCATTTTCAATAATGTTTATAATGATTCAATGATGGCTAACTATGGAATAAGCTTGTAACACTAGTGATTAGTAGTGTGTATGAATGCAAGGAAAATGCCTGAGGTGCCACTACCACCACCTCTGGTAGCAGAAAGGAAGCTAGAATTTAGGGGATACCTCCTACCTCCAAGTTGTCTAACCCTTATCCAAAGATTGGAGACACTAAAATTGGACACCCAAACCCTTGGGGCTACTAGTAGTAAATAAGGAATGAAGACAACAAGTCTATTCAAACAAACTGCATGGAAAACTCTAGATTACTTTAGGCAGTTGCATTTCTAGTTTCTATACAAGCACCTAAACTAGTATTGGCATGTGCCCTAGAGTATAAGTCTGGTAGGAAAAAGGTGATTGGACTAGAAAGAAACACAATATTGGACATCTCTTCTAACATGGTAGATAGAGTATTTGGTCTACCCACATATGAAGAATATGATAGAATCTCAGAGAACTCAGCATTGACCTTCTACAACAATAAGATTACTACAACCAAAGGTTACATGAATTGGCATCTTCTAATTACACAAAGGAAATATCCATTGAAGATGGATCTAGTGCATACATACAGTGAATTCAAACAAGATGGAAGGAGATTTATTTTCCTCTTGAGCCGAGTATTTAGGTTGCCTGTTGCTGACAAGTGGTATCCATAGATGGTAAGAGGATTGACTAGGGACCATTTATAAGTGACAAGTTAGATGAGAAACTTTCTAAGGTCACTGAAACAATGGAGTTTTACATGAACTCTTACCTGGTCTATCTGTTAGCCTATCATACTAGTTTCCCAGGACTACTGTAGGTGGCCTCCCTCCAATAGGGAGAAGTCCTAGTTTAAAACCATTTTCCCCAGTTGGAGTTGATGACCAGCTTGAAAATCTAATCTGTTGTTAATGATGCCTTTATGTATGGAGTGATTAGAGGATTAGAGAATGACAATGCAAAGAGGCTATCTCTTGAGGCAACAGAAGAGTTGGTAAACTAGGGAAGTTGGTATATTTAGTTTCAAACCTTCGCATACATTAGAGCCATAGGGCCCGCTACAAGCTGCCAAGATACCCTAGTGACGAGGTCATTCTATTGGAGGTATGCAGGCAAGTCTCTGAAGTATACAAGTTGATTGATGGAAAGCACAAGTCCAACTTCAAATTTCCAATCAAGATAGGGGAGTACAGCTACCAAAACATGATAAATGCAAAGAATGCAGAGGTAGAGTTGGCCTTCTTATCTTTGAGTTCCTTTGATAACATCATGAGAATATTTGATCCAATTGGGTGGGTTGACCCCTTAATAAGAAGTTGGTATGTGCATGAATATGCTATTGAGGATCACTAGGAGAATTGTGTTGATGACCATGAGGTCAGAAAGAGGGACTACCAAAGACTTAGCCTCCATCTGCTAAAAAGGCTAGACTACCCTAGACTAACCAAAGTTCCCAAGGGAATGAAGGAAAGTGGTGTAGTATTAGACCCCTCATATGAGAACCAAAAGATGTACAACCTCCCCTTAGCCCCAATCAGATGGGATCAAACTGAAGATACATCAATAGACAATAGGACTAAGGAGGTGTTAAAGAAAACTATGGCTTGGATGAAAAAATCATATCCTATGCTCAATCCCAAGCCATCCAAGGAGGTAGAAATCTCTAAGGGAGCTAGGTAGAAAGGGAAAAGAAAGACAATAAAATACCTATTAGTCTAGCTATTGAACAAATTGACCCTACTACAGTTCAAGAGAAACAAAAGGTAGTGGCAATTAATGTTGAGTCAGAAGAAGAAGAAGAAGATATGGTGCCCCTGGCTAGGAGAGCTACTATAAGGGCCTCAAACCATACTTCTAAGGGTGTCACCATAGCATCAACCCTACCTCCTCCTGTGTTCATCTCTATTGTCATTGCTACTAAGATTAAGATTGAGGCTCCTTCCACTACACCGCCTTCATCTCCTCCTCACCAAGATCTACTACTGACTCCTCCCATTTCATTACAGCCTTCCATTCCCTAGTCTCTGACCTTTTCTCAATCTCCTCCTTCCCTCTCCACCTCTCCTGACACTCATATTCTAGTGGTTCCCAGCCAAATAGTTGAGGAACAATGGGAGAGGGAAGGCACTACTACTCCTGGGCAAGAGAAAGAAGGAACTACCCTTTGGCTACAACACAAAGCCAAGAAGACATCCCAGAGGGAGTAAAAGATATCCTCAAGGGAGTAAAAGCCCCATCATTTAAGGGGCCAATTTCCAAGAAAGGGCAGCAAATAAAAGCACCTACAGAAGAGCCTAAAGACAAAATAGAGGAAGTGCTTGAAGATCTTTTGGGCATATAAGGGCCCACTTTGGAGGAGTTGGTTGGAAACATATCCATTGAGAAACATGAAGATGAAGAAGGTGGGGAGTCTAATGATTCGAGAAAGACACAAGTCTTGACCCCCTCTTCAACAAGATCACCATCTCCACCTCTAGCTCCTTGTCCACCACATTATGCTATTATTGAGTCAGGCCTTCCTATCTGGCTAAAAGAAATAGTGGAGAAGAGGAAAAGAACATATGTTGAGGAGGAAGATTTGGCCACTATAACCCAAGTATTAGGGGCACCTCCAAAGAGCAAGAGAGCCAGAACCCTCTTGCACATAGTAACCAATGAGCAAGGAATCAGGATTGCCCACATAGCAACTCCATTGGTTGACAAAGAAGAAGCTACAATGACCTCTAAATATTACAACATACAACAAGTTATATTGGGCTCAAGAACCCAAGAAGGAGATAAGAACTCCCTAACTGATGTTGTACAAGAAGTTTTGGATAGAATGTGAAAGGATGCAGTGACTAAGGAGGAGTTGAAGAATCAGGTTGCACAACTATCACCCTATGTCACTCATCTAGTGGGGTGAATTGATTCCTTAGCTCCTACTCCTACCCTGTGAACACAAAAAGTATCTATCTCCTAATCGCTTGAGTATCTTGCCTACAGCTACTACCTAGAAAGACTCACTGGAGACCCTTGGGAAGATCACCATCAGGGAGACTTTGAAAATGTATCATAGTATAGAGCATTAACTAGAGGCTTCTGATGGGCTAATGCACAGTATTGATGATGAGGCCCTATTTTGGGAAGAATATCTCCCAAATTTGGAAAGGATGGAGGCTACACCTCCAAATACAATTTTTTAGTTAGGGATATTAGATAAAGGAGATATGGGAATAATACTGGATTGGATCAAAGCTAGAAAGCTCTAAGTTAAATTGTTATAGAAATGCAAAGGTAAGCTACAAAAGAGGATTGACACAACCAAGAAGGGCACCAATATGGTTGAGGCCTTAATAAATTCCATTCCTTGCCAGCTCAAGGAAAATTCTTTAGAGATTCTACTTGTAGCAAGAATAATAAAGGATTTCTTAGGGATCTTTCAGCAGCAACTCATAGAGCCAAGCATTGGCAATCTGATGAGGCTAAAGATTCTCTTCACTAAGTTTTAGCAACAATTGGTTGGATTGGAAGGGATCCTAAATAAGCTCAAAAGGTCATCATACTTCCAATAGATCAAAATCAAATATCACAATGGACCCAGTATGAGTGACATTCAAGAGGCCACCACCAATTTCAAGGGTCATTCTGGAGAAGAGACATAATATCCTTGTTCTTCACAGCAACCTATTCTTTGATTCTTTCCTTCTTTCATTTTTTGATGAGGCCAACTCCATTGGTACTTGGTAGCATTATTTTGACCGACAAAGGCTAAATTGTGCATTGTAATTTGTGTTTAAGAGCACTTTCAGGCTGACTAGGGCCAAAACATACAAATGTAAACAAGAGAACTCTCATATATAAAGGGGAATTTTGAATAGTTGTGAAGGGGGGAAACATAGAGAACTTGTGTGAGCACAATTTATGCTTGGATTTTGGCTTGTAAGTGGCATATCTCATTTGCATACAAGGTGTGTGAATATTGCTCTTTTGTAATTTGCCAACATTTTTCCTATCAATGAAAAGACAGTTTTTTGGGAATCACTCCTGTGTTTCTGCCCTATGCTGGTAATGTACTTGCATTTCTTTTCCTTGCATATGATTTTGCATTAGTGGATGTTGTGCTTAAATTGATAAATCTTAAGTGTGGTAAATGAATAAGGGTTTTGGATTCTGCGCAGATGAAATGATCTCTCCAAGTTTCATGTTCTCTTGTTATTTTCCTTAGAATCTTGCACCTGCATTGGTTATGATTTTGTGGAATACTATTCACCCAGTGCTTGTTTAATCAATCCTACTAATGTTCACTATATGAAGTGAAAAGCTAGGTGCAGAGGTTGTCCATGCTCTTTTATTTTCTTCCTTAAACCCTAGATCCTTTTTTCCTTTTTTATACATAACTTAGGATTATATTAGCTTCTCACACTCCATTAAAAATCTACCTTTTAGAGGACTCATCGATTTTCCAAATTGTTATTACTAGCACAGGTCCCTTGAAGAAACACTCACATTGTCCACTCAGCTATTCTAACACTGTTGTGACCCAGCGAAACATGGACCTTGGGGTAAAACCTTTACATTTTTTTACCTTTCAAGAGAAGTAGAGTGAACCTTTTGTTCTACTTGAGTTGATGTGTCAAAACATCCATCAACGGGACCTTTGTTTAGCAACCACAACCATAGCCATCACCACTGCCCCCTCCTACTAATGATTGATAGATTCCAACTACAGATTCAAGCACTCATGGGTAGGCAACATTACACTACAAGCATGCTACAAGCACACTTGAAAGTTGGGCTTATGCCACAACAACCACCAAAGACATGCTTAAGGGAGAATACACCAACCCCGCCTACTCAGAGGACTTTTGAAATAAAAAGGATGTGCACTAGCTCAAGAGATACACCATCCCTACCCCCACAAAGGGCTTTGAAATAAGAGGATATGGATGATATCCCACTTCCATAGAGGTCTTAAAATAAAAGGATATGCATGATATCCTACCTCTGTAGAGGGATTTATGATTGCAATATAAAATAAAGATGTGTACTTGCATGGAGATACAACATCCCACCTCAGTAGAGGGCTTACAAACACACTTTGTTAGTACTAAAATCATCAAACAACTTACCTTATATGCCCCCACCTTAAGGTGGTTGATATCGTATACCAATATAAATAAATTTAAGGTAGAGAGAAAACGCACAAGGGAATAAGATCTCACGCAAAGCCCATGCCCCCAAAAGTGGCATGTTCTTTATGATTGCATAATGTTCCCACAAACACACAATTTCCTACAAGAAGAGAGGTTAGAAATATTTCTCTAAGATAATAACCACATCACATGATAAAGGAAATGCATGAAAACAATCACATCAAGAGCCAATGTCATACTACGGATTCAGAAACTGAGTATAATCGTGGGGATATACTGTAGAGATCTCAAAACTGAGTGTAACCAAGGCAAGACCCGAGATATACAAAGTACACAGAGCAGCTATATTGTTATGGTTTGTTAGCAAATATAAGACATCATCAAAATATCACACGGAGTGATTCTACTAGCCAAGCATTGGATAATATATATCAACCCCATCCTCATGTATGGACTAGGTCCATTTTTGCTTACTCACTGAAGGGACACATGGTCCATATCAGTATTATTTGTTTTTCATCATCCACTAGCTAGATAGAACCAATAGAAGAAGGTAAATAGTAAATCAAGAGAGGAGAACAAGTACCTTAGGGTCGTCACGTAGGAAGGTGCCCCCAGGTCACCAACTGCAACTCTATACCCCTAAGACACAACACACAACAATGAAAATAGAGTAAAAGAAAGATAGAAGGATGATGATACAAATAGAAGAAGGGTCATAATAGAGGTAATCTCCTAGTATCCTTGGCCTTACAAGAGTATCAAGGGTTATCCTAGGAGGCCTAAACAACACATAAGACATCATAGGGGAAACACAACACAAAGGTAAAGGGTTAGAAATACTTACCTATTCAGATCAAACTAGTGGTTGTCCTGGATCTTGATCTTTACTTTGATGGTTAAAGCTTTATCTCTTCTTCTTTCTTCCACATTTTCATTTGTGAGGGGACGATTGTAGGAAAAGTATTTATTAATGATGGTGTAGAAGAAGTGTCACAGTTTTCTATGTCAATTGAACAGGGTGATGTAGGAGCTAGAAAGATACCGATTTCAATCAAGTGAGGTTGTGAAAGAACCCAAAAAATGCCCATTTCAGTCCATATATGTTTTTTGATGTTTTCCCAATTTTGATTAGTGTCCAAGGTATGTGAATGCTTAGGTAAGGGTGTGTGATCTGTTTCTTTGTTTAAGATGTAGTTGAGAAGTGTTTGAAGATTAATTGGTAGATTTTGAGTGTCAAGAAGTTGTTCACATAGAGAATCTGCATCATCCAATGCTTCATCCTAGCCAGGGAGAGCATGGAAGGATAGCAGAGTGGTGTTAAGGAATGTGTCACTGATGTCTTCTTCTTGTGCTAAAATATCCTCACCAAGTAGGGTTATGTTGGTAGAAGTTTTTCTATTAGGTGAATCACCTAGGGCTACACCAATCTCATAGGTGTCAGAAAGTATGTCCATTATGTCATCATGAAATGAAGGGAGGGAAGGAAGGACGTTTTCACCACTACTATCCTCTTGATTATTTGTAGATATGAAATTAGTTAGATTTTCCAATATTGAAGGGAAAATACCCACGATAGTGACAAAGCTTTCAAAATAGGTTATGGAATGAATAATATCACAAGCAATGCTTACAGACATGTCAATGCCATAGATGTATTCTATTTGATACAAGACTTGAGGATATTTATCAGTGAATTTGTAGAAATTATTGACATTTACAATGTATTCAAATAAATCTTCCAAAGATGAATGATGAGAAGGATCTATGATATATGCATGAAAATAAATGCATTACTAAGTATGTTTATGACTAAAAATGCTTGAATTTTTTTTGCACTTTTTTCAATGCAAATGCCTAAAAGAAGTAGTGTTGTGAAGAGATTAATGAGGGGTAGCGAATTATAAGCTTAAAATTAGTCTAATAATGTAGCAATATCCTTTACAACGCAAATGCAAATCTAAATATATGACAAGACAAAATCTAGTGAAAATGCAAGGTTTTCAACCCCTAGTTGTGAAATTACGGCATGATTTTTTGTAAAAAGACACTATGATGAAACACCTCAATTATAAATCAGTCCTAAAAGAGTGTTTAAAAGAGTAGTAAAATATGAAACAAGATTTTAACTACAAACCCTAGCTAATGCAAATACTAGGTTTTATGAAAAAATGCACAATTTCAAGGAAAATCTAACAAATTAAGCATGAAAATGCAATAAAAACGATTAATTAATGATGTACTACTATAATTTATATTAGATCTAATGAAAATATCAGAAATATAAATGAAATTTAATTAAATTATGTCAAAATGCAAACCTAAAATGCCAATTTTTTTAAAAAAATTCATTTTTTTTGTAAATTTTCAAATGCAATAAGATGAAAATTAAATGAATGAATGTAAATCTAAAGTAAAACACTCAGCAAGATGCAAAATTCAAATAAAATAGAGGTTCACCAAAATGTTTTATAGGAAAAAAGGGAGATGATGGGATTTATTGGCTAGATGCTCCTTTCACTACAAACATTCAAGGACATTTTAATCGAGTTGAATCACACCTTTTGCAAGAGGATTCACCTACAATTTGAGGGTGACTTGTAATAATGTGGAAATTCAAAATATTGTCAATTAATGTATTAATTTAATGCTCAAATATTCTAAAAATCCTAATCATGTAAAATCGTAAGCAAACGGATAAATTACTACAAATGCTCATAGACCAAGACACTAGACAGAGATTAGTTACTAACCATTTTTTGAAGTTGGTGATGTGGAATATTTGGGGATTTTATGGCTTGCGCCCTAGCCCAATGCAATGTTTTCTTTAGGGGGTTCTGGACTCCTTACGACACTAATGATCAATGTTCTATCTATTTCTGTTATGGAAGATGCAGAGGACACTGTGGCTTGCATTATAGTCCAAGGCAAGATATTCCTTAGGATGTCAGGACTTCTTCTGATGCTAATTATCACTGTCACAGAGATTTCTGTGTCTACAACCTTAGAGGTCTTTGCCCTTAGGGCCCTAGTCCCAAAAGTGCACCAGGCTACTTCTTTCTGTTGGATCCAGAATCCTTATCTTTTGCAACCTTCCTCTGCAACTCTACTCCATGAAATCTTATACCTGTAACTTGCAATCACAGGGAGTGTGGTTGGGGTTGTGGTGTTTAGGAGCTTTCCTTAGTCAAGCCTCAGAAGGACATTTAAGTCTTCCAAACACTGTTGTCAGATAAAGAGTGTGTATCCCTATGAGATAGAGGAAAAAATAAATTTATAAATGATTCAAACACAAATAGATATCACCTCAGAGGTGCAGTTCACATGTAGATGAAAATCCTTCAACACATGAGAAGATGAAGCTAAATCTGCAATCACAAACACAACAACAATATTCTGCTCTGCAACAATGAATATCTTGAATGCTCTAAAATCATAAGTTCACCAAAAGTTCATAATCATCTTCTAGTTTACAAATGAATCCCTAAACATGCTTATATATGCATTCCCACTACAAATTTCATAATTCAAACTTAAGATATCGACAACAAAACCTTCTAACGGTCACATAACTGACATTCAAATTTGAGACCTGCCTAAAATAGGGTAGGACTAGGGTGTGAGCACCTAAGTCCTCAGGTCATATTTTAGGGCAGGGTCAAATGCCACAATGTCCCTCAAGCCCCATTTGACATGGGTTTTAGACCATTTTCTTCTGGGAGTTAAAATTAACATGCAAGATGCAAAACAAGGGACCTAGGAGGTAAACTTAGGAGGTAAAAGTCCTAGGGGGACATTTTACGACATAACAACACCACATTTTTTTAGTGTTGTACACATTTTTATATGAGTGAAACATACATATGCATTTTGAGATATATATATAGAGAGGCAAAGATTTTGGAATTTTATGATCATGATTTCATTATTTGTTGATGTATTAATTCTTATGCATGTTATGATTATATAGACATGTGAATGTTTATTGTTTTTATTTGTTTAGGTTTGTTATATGGATGGATGTTGATATAGAAAATTGTTGAATAATATGTAGAAAATAACACTATTAAACAATGAATGAGGATAATTAATTAATTAATCATCATTATATAACACATATAAATGACTTATCCTAACAAGATATCAGGAATATATCAAATAAAGATATCCATAGGTTATATCTAAAGATAACCCAAAGATAGAAAAAAGGAAGATCAAGACACATAAAATAATGTCTAGAAGATATATATTTGTATTAGCTATGCGTTAATGAATAAAAAGCCCATAGGGAATACATGCCATAAATAAAGAGTATTTAAAATTAAAGAAATTAGGAAATATTGAGAAATTGAAGCACATGTTACTTTGCACAAAGAATCTTAATTTGTATATATTCCATGGCAAGAAGATGAAAAATGACACAACATATAGAATTCACATTTAATAAAATGAAAAGTAATCTTGTAACACAGAGAAGCGATGTGCAAATACATAGGTAGAAGTAAGAAAAATAGCATGACATTATGAATAATATTGGTAAAGATGAATAGCATCAATGGGCTCTTTTAGGGGTTGACTATCTAAAGTAGATAAATCATAGGTGCCTAAACCAAAAATAAATGAAATGACATAGATTCCAAGCCAATTAGGACTAAAATTTTCTTTAAGAGCTTGTCACAAATTTGTATTATGTTGATTTTCATAGAGAACAAGATCACCAATTTGAAAAGAGAAATGAAGAACATATTGATTATAAGTTCACTTTATCTACCTTTGTTGGACTTGAAGGTGTTCCAAAGCATTCACACAATTATCATTAAGTATTTCTAGTTCTTGGAGATGGTACTTATAATAGGTTTTATCATTAATTAATATGTGGAGGGAGACACAAAGAGAGGAAATTTCAATCTTTAATGGCATACGAGCTTCAACACCACACATGAGAGAATAAGGAGTAGCACCTATTGGGGCACAAAATCCTACATGATAGGCCTACAAAATGGAAGAAAGTTGAGTATTCCAATATTTACCTTTCTTATTCACAAATTTACACAAAATTTGTTTAATGGTCCTATTAGAAGCCTCAACTTGACCATTACATTGTAGATAATATGGCATGGAGAAAGGATATTGAACATGAAATTTATCTAATAATTTCTCACATATTTATTTTAAATGAGGAACCATTGTCAAAAATAAAGTTGTAGAAGGAATCCCAAAAGAATAAATAATATAATCCATCAAAAAAGAAAGAGATGACTTTTGCAATAGTAGAATTAAGAGGATCAACCTCTACCCAATTCTAGTGAAGTAATTTATGGAAATTATAATAAACATGCATCCCCTAGAAGAGGGTGAAGAAATATTACCAATCAAATCAAGGCCCCAAATAGAGAAAGGCAAAGGAGAAGTGAAATGTTATTGAAGCTGAGGGAGATTAGCAAGACAAGATAACAAGAAAGGAACTCAAATAAAAAAGCATTATACCTTTCACAAGCCTCCAATTTACATCACTCCTTGATAAGGTTGAGGAGAAGTGCACCCAAGAATCTCCTAGCTTTACCCAAGTAGATAATAAATGTATGTGGATTGCCCTTAGTAAACTAACACAATGTGGATGGAAGAGGGATTTGGCTAAGGATTTAGATGAGATTAGCTAAGTGGATGGAGATTTTGGCATGATAAGGGTATGAATGAGATGATATGAGAGGAGAAGAGAGAAATTTTGGAATAGTAAGGATGCCAAGAAGATGTTCTTGTAAATGGCTTAGATGAGGGCTCTATTTATAATTTTTTGGTAAAAGGATGGAGGGTTAGGATTGAAAGTTTAGATCAATGACTATGGTTTCTTGAGGATTAGTGTCATGCCCACATTTTACATGTGGACATGAAAATTGAACTAACAAAAAAATTCTAAACTCAACGCTAAAACCCCCTCGCATGCAACATGTGCACTCGATGACATGCATACTTAACGTTGTTGCATGTGCAATGATCGTTGAGCATGCCACAAGAAAGCGAGGTAGCAAATAGTGAAGTCAAGAAAGTACAAAACTCCTTGTGCATCCCTTAAATATGGGGGTTAACCTACAAGGTTTAGGCATCACAACAAGCATCGCCATGAGAGATGATCTCTTTCAAGGGATAATCCTTAGTGTTTTCTAGATGAAGAGAAAAGTTGATTTTGACCCAAGTAGAAATCCTAACCCTAAAATTAATTAACCAATTAATACAACTCTAATGAGGAAGCAGGAATAAACTATAAATTAAATTAATTCCCTGCCATCTAGGATTAAATTAATACAAGGAATTAAATTAGATTAAATACCCTTTCAGTAGTTTAACATTAATAAATAAAAAGGAAGGCCTTAACAATGGCCCTAACAATAATTTAATACATTGGGATAAAATACGATTAAGCATTACAACTCATCATAAGTAAATATTCACACTTACCATTAAATAAGTCTCTCACTCAAATTATCTAATCTCTAGAAATTTCGGCAACATAACTTTACAATAGGCCCCTCTAGGGTCAAATAAGTTTAAACATGAATAAATTAAATTTACTACTATATATGCTTACAAAACAAATCAAAATTTCACTAAGTTTATGATATTAAAATGGGATTAGGGACCTTAAATATTAGGGAAACCCCTCAACCCTAAAACAAGCTTATAAGAGCTCTATGAATCTCATTATACTCACACTTATTTGGTTTTGTAGGTTGGAGAGAGCTTGAGGGAAATCTCTTCCTTATGGGAAGATTATTTCCCAATAAGTTTAGTTTTCTGAGTTTTGCATTAATGATTTTCTTTTCTTTTCTTTATTTCAAAAGAAAATGAAGCACAACTTTAAATATTGTTTGGATATATACATATATATATATATATATATATAATACATAAATCAAACCAAACCATGAGCCTAAAAACAATATATATAGCATATATAATTTTTTTTAAATATACAAATATTAAATAATATTATGTATACACACAGTTCTGTGTATATACATAGAACTATGTATATATATAACTATGCATAAATAAAAACTATGAATATTGCAAGAGTGTGTGTGTATATATATGAACTGTGTGTATTCCAGAAAGGGTATATATATATGAACTGTGTATATTTCAGAAAGGGTGTGTGTGTGTGTATACTGGTGTAGGGTAAAATTTTGAAGCATTGAATTTGTGTTTAAAAAAATACAGTGAACATTGTCAAAAAAAATAGGGGGCCGATCCACCCTAGGGCACGAGCCTATGAACCATAGGTCATGGCCTATGGCGGGGCTGTGGAGCCCTTGCCCTCCACAGTGCCCACCATAAACCCTAACATTTTTTCTTTTAAAAAACAAAACCATAGTATATAAAAGGCATTTGATCTCACTGTTTATTTTATTTTATTCTTTTGGTTCAAAAATATAATTCAAAATAAAATACATTAAATAAACAAAATTATTAATAACTATAGATATATCTATATATATTTATATATATAGATATGTGTATAAATATCTCTTTTGTCTCTCTATTTTCTTTTCTAAAAGTCTAAAAAACTAGAGACTTAATAAAACACACACACACACACACATTCATGAAGCTTTTCTAGCTTTCAACAATGACAGGATATTCAAATGCACCTCTTATGTAGTATACATGTTAGCAAGACACTTTGTTTATCCTAGTTTGTCTAGACTAGGAGAAGTTGGTAATGCTGAAGGGGAGTACAAGGTGTATGAATATTATCCTCAGCAAGAGATTACTCAATCATTGGTGCATTTCAAAAGAGTTAATGATGCATTAATTACTATGCACATTACAAGGCTACTGCAAGGAGATATGTCAAGAAGATTGTCTCAAGAAGCTACTAATGTGGTACAAACTTATGGCCGATGGTAAATTCAATTTCTAAAGTTCACTTATCTTAGGAGTCAACATTTCACTAGGGCACAATATAAGTTACCAAGGTATCCAACTGACAAGATAGTGCTTCTATAATTTACAAGACAATTGCATACTTGTGATGAGAAGTTGAAGCACCTACACAAAGCATCTATCAAATTTCCTTCTTTTCTTGTGTCACTCTTAGATCAGTTAAATATTCAGACACTGAGCTTCAATTGTTGAATTTGAATTTTTATCAGAGGAGAAGTCATTTTGATCCCTTTGGAGTTATTGAAATCCATATTAGAAAAAAATTGTTCCACAAAGAACACCTTGAGGACTTTTGGGCTAATTGCTTAGACGAGCATGAAGTCATAAGGAGGAAATATTCTAGGATGTCTTTAGACTTCATAAAGAGATTTAACATTATTGAAGTACTTGATCAGCTAGTAGATGATGATATGGTGTAGCGAGGACCATGGGGAATCACTTTTGGACAACCTATTCCTTTGGAAAATTGGGCAGATGCAAAAGAAAGCTCATTGGATGAAGTTATGAAGCAAACCATCAGATTCAGTAGAAATTAGGCCAGAAACTAGGTTGCAGCAATGACACAAGCAGGAGTGGCTCTCACCTATACTCAACAGTTACAAGATAGAGCTAGTGATAATGAATTAGATGAGCCTATAGAGGTAGAAATAGAAGTGGAGCAAGAGGTTGTAGGAGGAGATACTCTAGAAGTGCACCGTGAAGTAACGGAGGAAGATCTCCCTCTTGTTGGTAAAGGTAAAACTAAAGTGGATAAGGAGCCTCCTAAACAACAAAAGAAAGGTAATCCACCTGTAGTTAGGAATAAATATTCAAGGAGGAGGGATATGCCCAGTGGAATAGGAGAGTCTTCCAAGCCTAATAAGGTAAAAAAGAAAAAGAGTACAACTGCACCCATTCCTTCTGTAACTAGTACAACACCTCATGTTACTTCTGCTACCTCAGATCAAACTATTGATGTTGCCACCTCTCCCTCTGCCATATCAACCCTCCTATTTCAAGTCTAGTGTCCATGCATTGTCCTCACCCTCTGTGTTTGAGATAGTTGTATCTTCTCCCCTTCCTCCATCCATTACATCCTCTACCAGTTCATCCATCTCTTCTTTGTCATACTTGGCCTCCATTTCCATTCCATCCATCACTTCATCATTTTTCCCTTCCATTTCATCCATGATTTTTCCTCTCTACACTTCCTTTTTACCTCCCATCTCAACCATTCTTTCATGTTCTTCCTTTTCCTTTCCATCCCTCAACCTTACCACTCCCCTTGCCATTTCCTCCATGTTTTCTTCTCCCTCCATTCCTTCTTCCCTAGGTTTGTATCATTTGCAAACCTATCCCGGCCACATTTGCCTCCATCATCCACTAGTTCTTTTACCATTATTAACAACTCACTAGCTCATCCATTCAATGATTCTAGAGAAGTACCTATACCAGCTCCTCCTTAAGTTCCCCTACTACAAGGAATTGAGAAAGTATGTGCTGAACTTAATATTGTATCAAAAAAGGAGGTTGTCATTGAAGATATAACCCACAAGCCTCCTGTAAATCCCAATACTATAGAGGTAGTGAACTTGGAGGACAGTCCTTTTAAAGAGGTGGTAGTTGACTATGTGTTGGATATTGTTCAACGAGTGTTGACTAAAAACTTGCAACATATAAATCAACTACAGTGTCCTCTCAGGATAAGTGAAGTAGATGATAAAGATGCACAAAAAGATAAGGAAACAGAGTAGAGACCTGATGCAGAGAAATCAATTCATCTTGATTCTTTCAATAAAGAGGACAGTCAAATTGACTCTCCAAAGCATTCTTCGGTAGCTCCTAAGTGTCTCCAATAGAGATTGAATTTAATCAACCTTCAAAGGTGAAGGTAGTTGAGTTGAATTTGGATTACTTTTTGGCAAGAATCAAGAAACCTAAGAAGCAGAAGAAGGCAAAGGTTCAATCAAGGATATACAAAGATGCTTCAGGTTCTCATATTGCAAAAGTAGTTGTTCCTCTAGAGAAAGCTAACAAGGAAGACACTAGACCTGAAGACTACACTATCCACACATTGAACTTAGGTCCAGTATCCAACGCCCAAGTGGTGGAAGAGTTTAAAGACTTAGTGTCCAACATTCTTGATAGAATAAGTAAAGATGAGCTCACTAAACAACAATTGAAATAGTAGAATGAGGAACTAAGGGCATGTATCAGATATTTACTCAAGCCTTCTCATTTTGAAGATGGAGCATCTATAGCACCCTCTTTTTTCAAAGGAAGAGTTAGAAGATTTTGACAACATCAAGGCTATTGCCTCAACAACAGAAAAGTGGTACCATAAGGTATATACAGAAGGATGTGAAGCAATTGATGACATTGTTGAAGAGTGCATAAAGAATTTTGTGCACTAAAAATGGAGTGGGATGAGGTCATTGAAGATTGTAGCAATTATGATGAATATTACTCTAATATCCATCCTAGAGTTTTGGCCATAAATAAGCTTCCAGATGAGGTTTTGATTGAAGAGAATATTTTGACTAAGGAAGAGCTACATATACCTAGAAATTGGCTTGAGATGATAAAGTTGAGGAAAGAATTCTTTGATAAAGCGAGAAGCCAAGCAAAGCTAGCTAAGACTCAACTACTAAAAGTAATTTATAATTTAAATGACACACTCCAAGATTGCACCAACATGTATCTGGATGACACTGCCCCTATCGACATTTATGATTGTAAGGAGAAATTTAATTTGTTTATGCAAGGGGAATCACCACCATGTGAGATGGAAGATTTGGAAGGAATCATTGAGCTCATGATGCAATTCAAGGAATTCAAAAGAAACAAAAGGTCCAGGTTGGTTGTATATAATAATTTCTCACAGGGAATAGACACAGTTAAATTTAGGTTAGATTTTGTGAGAGATCCAGATCTAGCTAAAATTAATCCAGTAATGACAGCATTTGTGGCATATAGCAAAAAGGAAGAGAAAAAGAATAAGGTTGATTTAGATGGGGACAAGTAGCAGAATGATCTAGTCAGCCCATGAAATCCCATCATGTTGCATCAACACTTATTTCCACATGTCATGTGACCTTCTTTTGACTTCCTTTTGCCTTGGGAATTGACTCTTCCTTCTAACAGTCAAATGGGTACTCATTTTGTCTAGATTCAATGTATTTGAAAGTTGTATTTTCTCTTTTTCTGTCAAGACAAAGATAAATCCAAGAATGTAACAAACTGGTGTATCTTATTAAATGCAATGTAAATCTAGACTGTTGGTGTTGAGATGATCTCCACCATCCATGAAAAACTCAGTATGACTATTCCTCTATATAAAGGATCATCATTTTCTCTCTTGTAAGTAAGATTTGATAGTGAATTGTTGAGACTCTGTTGAAATTTGATCAATACAAAGCAAGTTTTGCAGGTTGTTGGAAATTTGTGTTCTTGTGTTGTCTCATTTTGGAATTCATGGTTCATTTTAATATGAAATTAGTTAATGTGCAATTGCAATGATGGATAAATGCTTGGATATCTGATGAATGCCCTAGTTCATACCATTTGTACTTGTTGACTATAAGTTACTTTGCATGGTTAGTCTGAACCTCCATCAATGAATTTAGTTTGATTGCATTTCAATAGTTAAATTGCACCATCAGTTGGGTGTTTAATGAATGAATGTGATTTGAAAATTATAAAATTCCTTTGAAGATTACATCATTTCCCATAACATTGTGGTTTCTCAACCTAGTCAAATAGGAGGTGGTTTATTAAGGGTATTTTGTCTATCTGTAGCATATTATCCAGTTGTGATTTGTCACTAAGGTTTCAACATCCCTCTTTACCCTTTCACCTTTTGCATTTTCTTTAGAAACATTTGTTAGAACTAGGTATCAAGTAGCATACACATTATTCATAAACTGGTAATTTAAGGCTTAAAAACCCATCGTTATTGAAGGGTTTCTGCACACTTTGATGTCATAGTTTCATAAACCCTACCATTTCATGTAAGTCCTCTTGGTTGGAGTAGCCAAATACATACCCACTAAGTTATCGTGCAAGCTAAGACCTAGTTGTATAAACCTTGGGGCATTCCTATCCTGAAGATTTGGTATAGGATTCCTTTCAAGAGACATGATATACCCTCGTGTCTTACCTATGTTGCTGCATGCTAAAAACACCATCAACAAAATTAGTTCTAGAAGGAGGGCCTTGAACATCATATAAACCCTTATTTTCTAGATAAGTGAGGTTGGGGACTAGGCAAAGGCATACTAGATCTAGTTCAGCTAGAGAAGATATGTTATCATTAACTTAGTTTAGAAGAACAAGGCGAGACCAAGGAGTACCTAGGACCCCAAGGGCACAGTCCATTCTAGGAAAACCAACTATAGTTCAAGTCAACTTCCTTAACATTGCTTTCTTTGCTACAAATCCTTCTCCTATTCATTTTGCCAATTATCATGACATGCCAAAGAATCCTGATAAATACTGCTCAAAGTTCCATCCTAATGACCTTGAAAGAATTGTTGATGAACATGTTAAGATCTTTGAAGGTAACATGTATATGTTGAGGGTTGAACATGAGGATGTGGTCGACAGGTTATTTCCCTATTCACTACAAGATGAAGCATATTATTGGTTTCCTAACCTCCCTTCAGCTTCAATCAATTCATGGCAAACCTTGAAGGATGCATTCCTAAACTGATTTCAGATGCCTACCACCCCTGATGATCTTTATCTGTCCTTTATGGAGATTCGCAAAACTAAAGGAGAATTGATAAGTTCATTTAACAATAGGTTTCATAAGGCTTATTGCCATCTTCAGGCTCCCTTCAATCTTTCTCAATTACATGCTTTACCTATCTGTTATGGAACATTGGATAAACTGACATCTATGTTTGTTAGAAGGGCCAATCCGGCCCCAACAACTTTAGTGTAGGCATATGTAGAAGCTATCAAGGTAAATTCAGAATTAGGATAGGCTACAGTAGGTCCACTAAATCATCTTGGTCCTGCATCCATGCCTAACTAGATACCACTAATTAATCATGCCTTAGCCAACCATACTCCAATGCTAAACCCTATCCCAACACCTATTGCAACACAAGCTTTGGTTGTTCATCCTAGAGCAGCAATTGTAGAGTTACCTCTTGCATAGTTACCTTTCCTCCAATTAGCTAAAATTGTAAAATCTAAGGATGACAAGGATGACATCAAAGAGTTAGCAGAACAAATGAAAAAAACTTACAACTGAAGTGACACATTTGAGAAATCAGAATTCTTACCTACAACAAAGAAGTTAGGGTCAGAATCAGTAACAGAATTAGAATTACCAAAGGATGAATAAAACATGGAATACCAAGCCAAACAATGGAGGAGTCCCTTCACCATTGGAGTCCTAGAATATAGAAAATCATCCCTTAGGGTGAGTAATATTAGCAGAACCAACATTGTCTTCTTGGCATAGAATTCACAACACAAATGCTCATTCAAAATTAGATTGTCATGAGTTTCAAATTGCGTCCAATATCTTTCAACGAGAAGTCCAGAATGTTGAAGCACAAGAGACTCCACCACCCATAGGATATGAGTTGGTTCCTAATCAAAGGTACGCCATTGCCTTAGTCCTGGAAAGTTATGTTTTTCCTTTCCAAGATGATAACCAGCCCAAAGAGGAAGAAGTCGATGAGGTCCATGCTTATCAACAGTACAATAGGACCCTGTATAATCTCAGGGGTAATAAACCTAAGGTTTCCTTCAATACCTCCACTCCTCCAAATAACTATCAAGTTCCTCCTAATCCTAAGGCTTCCAATAATCCCAACCCTCCTAAGGTTGTGCCTCAAACTACAAGTAAAAATCAATCAACTGAATCATCCAGGAAATCAAAAGTAGCTAAATTGGGCTAGCATGTAGTGGATGAACTCAAAAAGATGAAGGTCAGCTTGTCTATATTTGAATTAATGAAATTCCTAGAAGTTAAGGTAGCTTTCCTTCAAGACATTGGGGTACAAGCCAAGATTGATCCTTTCCCAAAAGAAACTCCACAAAAGGATAGTCTGGATAAAGGTATGGATAGAGTTCATGTCACAGATGCAGATCAATAGGTAGCATTGTACAAAGAAAAGAGAGTCACCTCTCTTCTTGCTGACTCTTAGGATATTTGGCAAGAACCTTCACAACTACTTGGTAGACTCAGGGGCATCAACCAACATCATGCCTCTATCTATTTATAAAAAATAGGCCTAACTCCTACCAAGTCTTCTAGGAAGGTTATGCAATTGGATAAAATAGAATTCAATGTTGTGGGGGAGTTGAACCAAATTCATATCTAGGTACCATCAGACCCACGAGTGCAATAGTATATAGACACACAAGTGGTAGACATACCTGACACCTATGGTATGTTTCTTAGTAGGGACTGGTATAAGACATTAAACAGCTACATGGATACTAACTTCTCTCATATGTGGTTACCATGGAGAGGACTTGCTAATCAAATTTGCATTGAGAGGGAGCCCAAGATGAAACACATGATCACAGAGTATAACCAAATAAATGAGATCCTATACTCAGAGGTGGATTTAAGGGTTTATCTTCCTCAGATAAATCAAGTCAAAGAAGTACTCATGTTGAGTTGCAAAAGGTACCCTGACCCACCACTTACCAAATATCAAGAATGTACTGAATCCTATGTTTAACTAGACCAAGAGTCCTCTTCTGATGATGAACTTGAAATCTTTGAAGGATTTAGAAGCTTCATAGCCAAGTTCATGTGTGATCAACTAGCTATTGGAAAGAAGAACCAGATGGAAGAATTTTTGTTTCCCAACTGGTACCACTTTCATGATGCATCACACTCATAATTTTCATATTCTTTACATTAGCATGCAGTGTATCAAGTTTAGAAGCATTTGCAGCAGGTAGTGTATCAAGTTTAGAAGCATTTGCAACAGTCATTTGCCAAAGGCGAAGAGAAGCCTGGGCTGACACCCACCACTGATCAAGAGGTTAGGTCACTGAACAGACAAGATATGAACCTTAAAAGGAGACCTACGAATTCTCATATTTGGACATTAAGATTTGATGAATCTAGATCCAAGCAAGGGTCTGGTGTAGGATTTGAATTGATCAGTCCTATAGGGGAATCTTATCTAGCTGCATATAGATTGCAATTTCCTTGTACTAACAATGTTGCCAAATATGAATCATTAGTACATGGGTTGTTGATTTCTATTTAGAAGAAAGTCAAGATAATCCAAGTATTTGGTGATTCAGAGTTGGTAGTTAAGCAAGTAAGAAAGCAATATTCTTGTCATTATAAATGACTAAACCATTATAGAAACTAGGTATGGGATCTTGTTAAATGTTTTAATGCCTTTAATATCCAATTGATTCCAAGGAAACAAAATCATGTTGTTGATGCATTGGCACAAGCTGCAAGCTCGTTAGAACCACTTGCCCTGTCTGATTTGAAGAAGTTTATTATAGAATTGGTTCCTACCCCTTCTGTACTAGACAATATTACTCACTTTCAGGTTTTCAAAGATCACAAACATATCATTGATTTTCTTACATCTTCAGATGTGTTTGTTGCCCAAATAATTGATGAAGAAGATTCAGAACCATCTGAGGTGGATTTGGAGGCTATCCTAAACCTCAAAACAAATACCATTCCCTAAGGGATGGTGGAACTAGAAATATTGTTTGATCGAGATCAGCGAGGAACCCAAAAGAAGCAAACTAATTCTGCTGGAGGAAAGTGTGATCCACACAATTTGGGGACTGAAGATAATGTCAAAAATGTTTTTATTGGCAAGGTCTACACCCTTGAAGAAAAGACATGAATTATTCATGCTTTGACAAACTATCATGATGTTATTGCATGGAGTTATGAAGACCTTTAGACTTATGAAACTTCTATCATAACCCACACTATACCTCTAAAGCCTAGAGTTAAGCCATTTTAGCAAAGACAGAGGCCATTCAATGCTCTTTTAGAGCCTCTAATTTTTCAAGAAGTTCAGAAGCTGTTGTCAAAAAGGATTATATTTCTAGTGAGACATTCTACCTAGGTGGCCAACTTGGTTCCGGCATGAAAAAAGAATGATGACATCAAGGTATGTGTTGACTTTAGAAACCTCAATAGAGCATCCAAGAAGGATAATTACTCACTGACATCCCTTGATGAGGTGCTGCAAATAGCTAATGGATCACAGATGATGTCATTTTTAGATAAATATTTGGGTACGATCAAGTAATGATCAAATATGTTGATAGGTTAAAGACCTCTTTCACTTGTAAATGGGGTATATATGCATATTGAAGGATGCCATTTGGTTTGATTAATGTAGGAGAAACATTTCAGTGTGCCATGGACATCTCATTTAAAGGATTGGTAGGAAAATGCATCATTATCTACATGGATGATTTAACCATGTAGACACCAAAAATTAACCTAATTATGATTAGTATCGAAATATTGCATTAGCTATCACCTGCAGTCTAACACACTTGAGCAATTTCCCTATCACTTATTTCTTCTATTAATTAAATAAATTCATATTTATTTAATTAATTCATTATCTATTTAATCTGTCCTTCTAATTCTATAATTAAATAATCTTTAATTATTTAATTATCTTTATTCTATCTATTTTAATTAAATAAATCTTATTTATTTAATTAAAATTCCTTTCATAAGCCCGCTTTCCAATTAATCAAATATATTTTATTTATTTAATTAATTTCTCTTATCATTTATCTTCATGAGCTGACATGTGTGCCTCTTTCATTTAAAAACATGTGTGGTACTACATCTTTCATTTAATATATTTCACATGTAGTACTTTTTATGTACACAGTCACACATAAGTCTTATCTTCCCTCCACTTGTCATCTTCACATTCACCCATGATTATCAATTAATCCTAGCCATTCACATAGCCACCAAATCTCCACTGTTGATTGATTTTGGTTAAGTTCTATATAAACACCCTCTCATTCCATACTACATCTATCCATCATTTTCATATAGCATCTACATTATCATCTTAAGAATATTGAACACTTTAGCATCCATCTAGCATATTATCATTATCATCCATCTACCATGTCAACTTTTATCTTCATAATTGCTCATTATTGAGAAGCAATCCACATCATAAACAAGGAATCATACAATCTAGGTGACATTGCTCTTGAATTGCATGCTTTTGACTTCACTTGGATTTGATTCTTTGATGGTGGTAGGATTAGGTTTTCAATTATATGTTTGATCTTATTAACCTGATTTTTACCTATCACATTTTGTCATGCCTAGTGGGACCCACATGCTTGATTAACTTTGTTGTTTGAAGTTGTTTTTTGTGAAGATCAGATTTTCCAAGCACTTACGACAAGTTTCAGTCGCTTCTAAGAGAAAACCAGTCGCTTTTAGAACATATGCATCACTTTTAAGCTGAAATCTGCCACTTTTAGCTTTTTTTGAATTGCTTTTAAGCCAACAGTGGTCGCTTCCAATCTTTTCCATGTCGCTTATGAGAAAACAGTGGTCGCGTCTGTCATAATTTGTGTCACTTTTAAGCCAAAACCAATCTCTTCTGGATGTCTAGATCACTTTCTACAAATTAGGGTTTTCTGTTTACATCTGATTTTTTGCATGAATTTTTACGCATTTAGCATATTTAGGTTGCTTACAAGCCTTAACAATTCACACTTTGATTTTTGCATTGCTTTTGAGTCTCAGCTACTCGCATCTATGTCAGTCTGTGTCGCTTCTGATTAGTAACATCCCACCTTCAGCCAAATACAGATCACTTTTAATCAACAGTTGATCACTTCTGGTAACTATGTCACTTTTAGTTTTATCATTTATAGTTCAGTTTTCTTGGCTACTAATTGGTTATTTGTGTAGCATCTTATCGATTGTCTAAGAAAAGGAGGTTGTGAAACTACTAATATATCTGTTGCAGCTCTGATCGGTCCAAGACATTACATTTTATTACTAATTTAGGAACATTTGGGCTTGGTGCTTAAAAAGAATCATTGTTTTCTCCGTGCTGGATTTATCTTTTTTGGATTGCTTGTTGTGCATGTTTGTAACCCAAATTTAATAACAAAAGTATCTTCTCCCCTTGCCTATCAAATGGATCTTGGGTGTATGAGAACTTGTTATTATCTTTAGAGGGCCTGCCTTCCCAGTGTGAGAAGGGGTACAACCTAAGCGGTAATGGTCTAAAGCCAAGTCCTTTCGAACCGCTATATAAGAAAAGTGTTTGTGTCGAAAACCACAAACAACGGGTGTTGTTGTGTTATACCAATAGCCAACCTCCCCCAAAACCCTCCAAGGCATAACCCTTGAAGGTTGGGAGATGCCATAATGGAGAGTAGCGCTGCCACATGTATAGCCACTCGAATGGATGCCCTTGCTAGCAACCTTGTGTAGTAGCAAAAAACCTTCTATTTGTTGATGCAAAAGGTGGGACCTTTGAAGCCACCCTGATGGTGCAGGAGCACCAAGGGCTTGGAGCCCATGTGTATATATGTTTGCATTTTGTTGTGATGTTTTGAATTTTCAAAATAGGGCAGAGTGGGAAGAAGTTTATACTTATTCACTTTTGAAATTCATCGGTGTGAAAGAACCTATCGACGACGCCTTTCGAAGTTGTAGCGAACGGCGAAGTTACGCTGATCGAAGGAGCATCGGCATGACCGTTGATATCGGCGGGACAAATTTGAGGTTTGCCGATAGAATGTGGTCTGACCGATGAGGGACGAATTGGCTGATGCTGTATGTCAAGCCGATGGGTTAGAATGGTCGGCAAGACTATCGATATCGGAGCAAAAGGAAATAGTTTCACCGACAACCACAAGTCTGGCCGATGGAGAATGCATTTCGGTGTGAGAGAACCTATCGGCAACGCCTTTCGAAGTTGTAGCGAACGGCGAAGTTACGCCGATAGAAGGAGCATCGGCATGACCACTGATATCGGCGGGACAAATTTGAGGTTTGCCGATAGAATGTGGTCTGACCGATGAGGGGGTTGTTAGGTCCATCGGAGTAACAATAAACATCAGCAAACCAAGGAAAAGCTACGCCGACAGTGTAACGTCTGAGCGATGAATACTTTAGCCGTCAGAGAGAAATGGTCTCTCAGCGGGAGAAGTTAAGTGGTGGCCGATAAGGTGGATCAGGCTGATGGAAAGGGGAAGGAGCATTTCGGTGCGAAAGTCACGATGTCTGGCCAATAATAATGTATCGATAGGATGCATATCGACAGGGGAAGAATATGATCGGTGAGACAAAGAATCTATTTTACCGATGGGAGCCGAATAGACAGAAAACCTAACTGTTCGATAACTAAAAGGAAGCCGAACAATTTAAAAGCTAGTTTTTTCTTTGTAAAAGGGGTTGGAACATTTTGAAGCCTGAGAGGCCGTGAATGTAATAGAGGAACTTCTGATAATAAAAACATTGACAGTTGAATCCATTTGAATTTTGTCTATAGAGTACTTGCATAATCTGGTTTGCAGTAGAGTAGACAGTTTAATTCCTGTTAGTTTTGTTTATGTTTGTACATAATGACTCTAGTTTGATGTCCTTGCATATTCTTTGTACAGTCATGGGGGGAAATCAAACAGAGTCTCTTTTTTTAGTTTTTCTTTCTGTTGTTGTGAATGGGTTGACAGAGAGAGGCCATGTGAACTTGTACTAGGCGAGCTGTGCCATAGCCCGGCTAGTAGGCAAGTTGCAGTCTAAGAGACAGAGGTGAAAACAGAGTGGAAGAATTGAGTACCAAGCAATCAGAACCCTGGACCCGGAGAGGAGGGCTAATAATGGGCTCAAGAAGGCTATGAGCCTTGGAGATTAGGAATCTTGGAAACAGTGAGGGTAAAGAAGAATACCTCACACCAAGTAAGCAATGTCTGTATTGGGAACAACAGACAAACAGGTCTTTCACCTCTGTAATAGACTGGTTAGGTTGATATAGGCATTTTGGGGCAGAAAATGTCTTTGAGCACTTGGATTGGTAGGGAGACTTGGGATTGATATAGGTCTTGAAGTGTTGTGTCAAGATAGGTTTGCTAAACCCATAGGTCTCCCTATCAAATTGGTATCAGTTGATATAGGCATTTTGGGGCAAAAAATGTCTTTGAGCACTTGGATTGGTAGGGAGACTTGGGATTGATATAGGTCTTGAAGTGTTGTGTCAAGATAGGTTTGCTAAACCCATAGGTCTCCCTATCAAATTGGTATCAAAGCCAAATTAAAGATTTGGGCTATTCCTAGGTTGGAATAGAAGAAGTTGTATGTCATCACCGAGTTCAAGTGAGTCTGTAGGTTCAGCCAGAGAGATGGTGACTAATGCAGAGTTAGCAAAGAAGGTTGATGATCAAGAAGAGGAGAATAGACTCCTACGGGAAAGATTGGCAGAAATGAAAAGTAGACTAGGTGTAATGATGGAAAAGACTGAAGAAGTCAGGTAGAAAGTAAACAAGGAAAAAGGTGTGTCTATAGAAGATGAAGAGCCCACACCTGATCCTAAGATGGAAGAAGAACCTTTCTTGAAGGCCTTGAAAGCCATGAGTGGTAAGTCATTGGAAGGAGTTCCTCTTTTTAGTGGAAAGATGGAACCTGATTTGGTTATGGAATGGATAGAAGGTTTAGAAAATCACTTTGAATGTGATGGAGTGAGTGAAGCTCAAAAGGTGAAGGTGGCTAAATCAAGACTCAGAGGAGCTGCCTTGACATGGTGGAAATTTGTTCAAACTGAAAGAGAGAAAGAAGACAAGAAACCTATAGCTACTTGGAAGGGTATGGTGGCTAAAATCAAAGAGGTATACATGCCTAGAGATTATGAAGTCCAGTTGTATAAGAAACAACAAAATTTGAGACAAAGAGAATTAGATGTCAGTGCATACACTGAGGAGTTTCAAAAACTATGCCTGAGGTCTAAGGTGATGGAAGAGGAAAATGTGAAAGTAGCAAGATATCTCAATGGTTTGAGATGGAGTATTCAAGAGGAAATCAGCTTGTTCAGCCCTACAACAGTGCATCAAAGCTATCAGCTAGCACTCAAGGTAGAGGAGAAGAGCAAGAAGAAAAAAGAATCAAACAGCAGATCAAGAGGAAGAGGTAGAGACAGCAGAGGAAGAGGAAATTATGGCGGTAGAAATACTGATCAAAGACCCCAAGGAGAATCCAAACTCACAGAGCAGAGTGGAGAGACTAGTAGTGGAGGAAACTACAGAGGAAGGGGATCTAACAGAGGAAGATCAGGAGGATCAGGCAGAGGATCCTACTTTGCCACTATGAAATGCTACAATTGTGGTCAATTGGGCCATCCAGCATATAGGTGTCCTGATAAGGGCACATCTTCTTCTCAAGGAGTTGACAAAAGAAATCATTATGTGCAAGATGATGCTTCAAGCAGCAAAACACCTGAAGTCAGTCTAACCTCAGAAGTGGGAGAGAACATCATGGTAAGGAGAACATTGATCAAAGAACCAGTGAAATCTGAACCAAGCCAAAGGAGAGCATTATTTAGAATCAGATGCAAGATTATGAATAAGGTATGTCAAGTAATCATAGACTCAGGGTCTACTGATAATATAGTGTCTGATGAAGCAGTTAGAAAACTAAATTTGCAAAGAATACCTCATTCAAATCCATATAGAGTCACATGGTTAAATAAAGGTCAACATGTGATAGTCAATGAGCAAACTTGGGTAGAGTTTGGTATAGGTGGATACAAAGACAAGGTACTTTGTGATATCCTACCTATGGATGCATGTCATCTCTTATTGGGCAGACCATGGCAGTTTGACCGGAAGGCCATACATGATGGTGAGAAGAATGTATATTCTTTTCAAAAAGATGATGTCACCTATAAAATTCAATCTTTGGAAGATGAAGAAGCAAATAAGACTAAGAGTCCTAGTATCTTAGTTGTGAGTGGTAAAGAGTTTTTGAACACTCTTAAGGAGGATGGTATTGGTTATGCTATCATAGTGAAGCCTAAGGAGGAGAAGAGAGACAAAAAGGTAGTGATCCCAAAAGAAATGCAGACTATACTGGAACAGTATAAGGACATCATTAGTGATGGAACACCAGCAACACTACCTCCACAGAGGACTATAAGCCATCAGATAGATCTGATTCCAGGAGCATCTTTGCCTAACAAGGCTCCTTACAAAATGACTCCAGAACAACATAAGGAGATAACCAGATAGGTACAAGAATTACTTGACCAGGGGTTAGTTCGAAAAAGCATAAGTCCTTGTGCAGTGCCTACAGTGTTGGCACCAAAGAAAGGAGGAACATGGAGATTGTGCATGGACTCCAGAGCTATCAATAAGATCACCATAAGGTACAGATTTCCAATTCCTAGAATTGAAGATCTTATGGACTGTTTAGGAGGAGCTAAGTATTTCACTAAGATAGACCTGAAAAGTGGTTATCACCAGATTAGAATCAAGGAAGGTGATGAGTGGAAAATAGCCTTCAAAACTACAGAAGGACTGTATGAGTGGCTTGTTATGCCATTTGGTTTATCAAATGCTCCCAGCACATTCATGAGGCTCATGAATGAAGTCCTTAAGGACTATACAGGTAAATTTGTAGTTGTTTATCTAGATGACATCTTGATTTTTAGTCAAACTAAAGAAGAGCATCTTGAACATGTAAATACTATTTTGAAAAAGTTACATGATGAACAACTAACCATAAATTTGGAGAAGTGTGAATTCATGAAGCAGGAATTGGTATACCTTGGTTTTGTGTTGTCCAAAGGAGAATTGAAAATGGACAAGTCAAAGGTAGAAGCCATATTGAGTTGGCCTACTCCCAGAGCAGCAACTGAGGTGAGAAGTTTTCGTGGTTTAGCTCAGTTTTATAGAAAATTCATAAAGAATTTCAGTGCTATTTGTGCACCCATGCTTGATACGATCAAAGGTGGAATGAAAACAAAGTTTCAATGGACACAAGCAGCTAATCACAGTTTTGAATTGTTGAAGAAAGAAGTAGCCACACAGCCAGTGTTAGTGCTGCCTAGTTTTGATAAGTTGTTTACTTTAGAATGTGATGCTAGCAATATTGCAGTAGGGGCAGTACTCAGCCAAGAGAATAGACCAGCAGCCTTTTTCAGTGAGAAGCTAAATGAAGCAAAGAGTAGATATTCTTCATATGACTTGGAGCTCTATGCTCTAGTTCAAGCACTTAGAAAATGGAGACATTACCTCCTACCTAAGAAATTTGTTGTGTATACAGACAATCAAGCTTTGAGTTTTCTGAACTCACAAGATAAGTTGAGCCATAGGCATATCAAGTGGATGGAGTATTTGCAGTCTTATACATTTACAATTAAGCACAAGAAGGGACAGCTCAACAAAGTAGCAGATGCTTTAAGCAGAAGGTTGCTCACAGTACAAGAAGTGCAACTAAGAAGCATAGGAATGGAAGAGTTCAGAGCTCTCTACAAGGAGGATGAAGATTTTGCTGAGGCATACAAAGTCTGTCAAGACTTTGAGAATCACTTTCATAGTGAATTTGCAGATTACACATTGCAGTAGGGTTTGCTATTCAAAGGTGGACAGTTGTGTGTCCCAAACGGATCCATGAGAGAAAATCTCATACAGGAGAAGCATAATGGCAGTTTGAGTGGACATTTTGGTCTGAACAAAACATTGGAATTAGTCCAGAGGTTCTACTATTGGCCGAAGATGCACAAAGACGTTAGGAAGTATGTGGAGCAGTGTATCATCTGTCAAAAGGCCAAGGGAACTTCTTCAAATGCTGGACTGTATCAACCATTACCCATTCCTTCCAAACCATGGGATTGTGTAAGTATGGATTTTGTAGTTGGTCTACCAAAGACTAAGACTGGTTTTGATAGTATTTTTGTAGTTGTTGATAGATTCAGCAAGATGAGTCATTTCATTCCTTGTAAGGTGACTCATGATGCTAGTCATATAGCTCATTTGTTTTTCAAAGAGGTCATAAGAATTCATGGACTCCCAACAAGCATCGTGTCGGATAGAGATGCTAAGTTCATGGGACATTTCTGGAAAACTCTATGGCAGAGGTTAGGGACAAATCTGTCTTTTGGATCAGCATATCATCCACAGACAGATGGCCAAACAGAAGTGGTGAACAGGACATTGGGCAACCTGTTAAGGTGTTTGACAAAAGAATATGGACAGAGTTGGGATCAAGTAATTTATCAGGTAGAATTTGCCTATAATGACAGTGTGAACAGGACTACTGGCAAGAGTCCTTTTGAAATCGTCTATGGAATGTACCCTAGAGGTGTATGTGAACTCAAAATTCTTGGAGACATGGAGTTTAGAAGTGGTCATGCACATGATTTTGCACAGTCTATGAAGGAGATTCATGACCAAGTGAAGCAGCAATTAATGGAAAACACCCTGAAAATCAAAGATAGGGTAGATGCACACAAAAAGGATATTCAATTTGCAGTTGGTGATTTGGTCATGGTTCATTTGAACAAAGCCAGATTACAGAAAGGGATACCAACCAAATTGCAGATGAGACGGATTGGTCCTTGCAGAATTCTGAACAAGTATGGCAACAATGCCTATAGGATTGATTTGCTAGCAGACTTGGCAATTTCCCCAGTGTTCAATGTTCAGGACTTAGTGCCATATAAAGGTCCTCATTCAGCAGCAGGGGAATCTCGTGCAGAAGCTACACAGACAGTGAATGATGTCACCTTGCCTCCAAAAATCACACCACAGGCTGAGAGAATTTTGGATTCTCGCGTGCAGAAGCAGACCAGACATGGTGTGTACATGGAGCACCTAATCAAGTGGAAACAGTTGCCTGAAGCAGAGGCTACCTGGATTGCAGAGTCAGAGTTCAAGAAACGAGGCATTGATTTTGCCTTGTTGTCACCGGAGGTGACTTGACTTCTTCCACATAGGGGGAGTATGGTGCAGGAGCACCAAGGGCTTGGAGCCCATGTGTATATAAGTTTGCATTTTGTTGTGATGTTTTGAATTTTCAAAATAGGGCAGAGCGGGAAGAAGTTTATACTTATTCACTTTTGAAATTCATTGGTGTGAAAGAACCTATCGGCGACGCCTTTCGAAGTTGTAGCGAACGGTGAAGTTACGCTGATAGAAGGAGCATCGGCATGACCGCTGATATCAGCGGGACAAATTTGAGGTTTGCCGATAGAATGTAGTCTGACCGATGAGGGACGAATTGGCCGATGCTGTATGTCAAGCCGATGGGTTAGAATGGTCAGCAAGACTATCGATATCGGAGCAAAAGGAAATAGTTTCACCGACAACCACAAGTCTGGCCGATGGAGAATGCATTTCGGTGTGAGAGAACCTATCGGTGACACCTTTCGAAGTTGTAGCGAATGGCGAAGTTACACCGATAGAAGGAGCATCGGCATGACCGCTGATATCGGCGGGACAAATTTGAGGTTTGCCGATAGAATGTGGTCTGACCGATGAGGGGGTTGTTAGGTCCATCGGAGTAACAATAAACATCGGCAAACCAAGGAAAAGCTACGCCGACAGTGTAACGTCTGAGCGATGAATACTTTAGCCATCAGAGAGAAATGGTCTCTCGGCGGGAGAAGTTAAGTGGTGGCCGATAAGGTGGATCAGGCCGATGGAAAGGGGAAGGAGCATTTCGGTGCGAAAGTCACGATGTCTAGCCAATAATAATGTATCGATAGGATGCATATCGACAGGGGAAGAATATGATCGGTGAGACAAAGAATCTATTTTACCGATGGGAGCCGAATAGACAGAAAACCTAACTGTTCGATAACTAAAAGGAAGCCGAACAATTTAAAAGCTAGTTTTTGCTTTGTAAAAGGGGTTGGAACGTTTTGAAGCCTGAGAGGCCATGAATGTAATAGAGGAACTTCTGATAATAAAAACATTGACATTTGAATCCATTTGAATTTTGTCTGTAGAGTACTTGCATAATCTGGTTTGCAGTAGAGTAGACAGTTTAATTCCTGTTAGTTTTGTTTATGTTTGTACATAATGACTCTAGTTTGATGTCCTCGCATATTCTTTGTACAGTCATGGGGGGAAATCAAACAGAGTCTCTTTTTTTAGTTTTTCTTTCTGTTGTTGTGAATGGGTTGACAGAGAGAGGCCATGTGAACTTGTACTAGGCGAGCTGTGCCATAGCCCAGCTAGTAGGCAAGTTGCAGTCTAAGAGACAGAGGTGAAAACAGAGTGGAAGAATTGAGTACCAAGCAATCAGAACCCTGGACCCAGAGAGGAGGGCTGATAATGGGCTCAAGAAGGCTATGAGCCTTGGAGATTAGGAATATTGGAAACAGTGAGGGTAAAGAAGAATAACTCACACCAAGTAAGCAATGTCTGTATTGGGAACAACAGACAAACAAGTCTTTCACCTCTGTAATAGACTGGTTAGGTTGATATAGGCATTTTGGGGCAAAAAATGTCTTTGAGCACTTGGATTGGTAGGGAGACTTGGGATTGATATAGGTCTTGAAGTGTTGTGTCAAGATAGGTTTGCTAAACCCATAGGTCTCCCTATCACCTGATTCTCATGGTTCTTAGTAGAGATAGCAGGGACAATCCTAAGGTTTGGTGGAGGGACAAGACTTGGGAAACTTGGATCTTGGTATGCGTGAGAAGTGAGTACCGTGGAGAGGAACCGGTGCTACCAAGATCCTGAAGCTATTCGCTTTGAATAGGCACGGCAAGGGGACTCAACAAATACAGTCCTTTCCTAGCCTAGTTTGTACAATCTTGTGTATGTTGTGAGTGTGAGTGACTGTAATCACTATTTCCCTACCAAAAACATCATTCAAACATATTCCCTGGTAGACACATATCATCTTTGAACCTTAACTATTCACCTTCAGACATCTAGATCTCTTTTAAATAGCAATTGTTCACCTTTTGCAAAAACTAAATCACTTTTGATCAACAGCTGACCACTTCTGGTAAACCTGCATCACTTTTAAATAGTAGCAAATCGCTTTTAGCCTGAAACTGATCACCTCTGGTAAAACTAGTCGCCTCTGGTCAACACTACAGTCTATCATTTACAACAAAACCAAAATGCTTTTGAGCTATTATTTATCACTTTTGGCCTCATCTAAGTTGCTTTTGAGCTATTACCAGTCACTTTTGGTCAAATATCAGCAATCAGCATCCATCCAACCCAATCAGTAGCACTTTTAGACATTCTAAGCTCTATAATCAGCTTTTAGACAAACTTCTGAGCATCCATAGTCACCTGAGCATTGTCTTCTATCTTGAGCATATCAATCCATTAGACTTTTTTTGAGCTTCCATCCTTTTGAGACCCCAAAACAACAACCAACCAGCAAAATCAGCAACCAAACATTATCCTTTTGGCTTTACTTAGCCCTAGCAAAAACAACAAACAACATCAGCAACCAGCTTTTCCCTTGAGTGTGTGAGCTATCCTCTAGGGAAGTTTATCAACAACCAAACAATCAAGCAACCCAATAACAAACAACCAAGCAACCCAAAAACAAACAACCAAGCAAACAACAAACTAGCAAAACAAACCAACACCAAACAATCAGTAAACCATCACCTTTTGGGTCTCAATCTTGACAAGCTAAAGTCGAATTCAAAACATCAATCATCATGCCTCAAACTAGGAGCCAATATAGAGCTAAAATGGAAGAAAAATTGCGAGCTGAGATGGAAGCCAAGATGCAACAATCCTGATCAATGCCCCTTAGAGATGCAACTCAATTTACAACTGCCATGCCTTCTCACATGTTTGTGCCCGAAGGATACACCATTGGACTATCATCTTCACAACAAGTGCAACCTCAAACATTTTCAGAGACTTATGAAGAGCAATACTAAGAGGACTTATCAAAATTTAGAGACACACATGTATGGGATCAATTTGAGAAGCTTGTTTTATCTGATCCTAATCCTACTTCTTGCAATTAGCACGTATGGGAGCCAAATTACCAAGTTACTTTGACATATCCACTATTCGAGAACATGATCCAAACACTCTCGTTGTTGTTACAAAGGGACCATCCATTATAGCCACACAATCTCATACCATGTCCATGCTACAAAACCCACCTTCCAACCCATCTCTTTCATTTCCTATTGCTACTCCATCCAACGCACCATGCTCGAAGTACACTCTAAAACTTTTGATAACTCCAACCAATGTACTTCCTTTTCTTTCACAAAATCTGAGCGTTCCACCTTTCCATGTTCCATAACATATGCCTTCTCCTACCATGACTGTATCTTGATCTCAAGTAACACAAGCTATCCATGTTGTGCAAGTGCAAATTCCTCAAACATCACAAGCTATCCCAATATCGCAAACTCCTCAAGTTTCCCAAACTATCCAAACACCAAAAACCGTACAAGTTTCGCAGCCATTGCAATCTGCTACTCCTATTGCATCACATGTGGAAACCACATCCCACATTCATATTCCTATCACTACTAATATGGTCTCCATGATTTCCATGGATCCATCTAGCATACCATATAACCCCAATGTTAGTCTCATTGACATAAGTGACCCACCTATTGCATCACAAGCTAATCCTAGTACCGTTGTCTCTTATGTTGGTCAACTTACATCACTTCCACCATCCTCATATAATCCTTCACAAACTATCAATCCGTCCTATACAACCCAAGGATTACCCATCATCACCCAACACATGACATATACCAATCCTCATGTTGTCCAAAACACAAACCCAAATGTCCATCCTTCTTCCGCATCCACCAATCCTTCCATCATTTACCATATTACAAATACAACTCTGAATTCACAACCATTGACCAACATCAATCCATCTTCTACTTCCTATGTGATGCAAACCCTTGGCACTAATTCATCGTAATATAACCAACCACCACTTGTGTCTCAAGGATAGCAATCCTCAAACACGTGTCACATACTAATCCTTTGACATATACTATGAGGATGTAACCTTAATAAATATTCATGTCGTCATACATCCTACAACAACAACCACAATATACACCATATTACACTTCACATCTGAACCATCAACCTCCTTTGCAACAACATCACATTTCTCAAGCAGATGTTGAACAAATGATTAGCAAGGTGGTAGGACAAAGCAAGAAGACATTTTCCTTAGGAGACATATGCACTTATCCATTTGAAAAGTCACTTTATATGACACCTTTTCTGCCACACTTTGAAATTCCACAATTTGACAAATACAAAGGAAAAGGAAATCCGAAAGACCATCTTAGAGCATTTTTTGTTGCATGTCTTGATGTTGCTCAAGATGATACATATCTTTTGGGACTATTTCCCCAAAGCTTAGTGGGACAAGCTCTTGAATGGTTCTCTCATTTACCTCCGAGAATTAAGTCTTTTGTGGAACTAGAAAACAAATTTTGATCACATTTTGCTTTTAACATTGAACATGAAGTGAACATGAATGACCTTGTCAACAACAAACAATGCAATGGTGAAGCTTTCTCCTCATTTACTCAATGATGGCATAATATGGCTAGCAAACTATCATGGGAAATACTTGAGAAACAACAGCTTGATATCTTTGTCCAAAATCTTCATCGCAAGCTTTCATTCCAACTATAATTGCAAAGTTCTAGCACCTTTGATGAACTTGTTTCCAAAGGAACCATCATTGAACACACTTTAATTACTGAGGGTACTATCAAGATTTTTAGAGATAATAAAGACAATCCTCAAAACTCCAACAACAAATCCTACTTTTGGAACAAGAACAAGAATGTTGTTAATGACAATATCGTGGATGCAAAGAACATACAAACAGTAAAATCTCCTATTAACATTCAAGCCACATCTACAGCAAATCAACCTTTTCAACGAAACTGACTAAGAATAAATCCAACACCTTGATGACAATTTACTCCTTTAGCAGAACCTATGGAGGTAGTCTCTCAAAAACTTGTCCAAGTGGGAGATATCATATTACCGGATGCCCCACCCAGCAATGAACCAGTCTTCAAAGCTCCTTGGTACAAAGAGAATGCGTATTGCGAATACCATAGATTCAAGGGACACAAAAAAAATGGTTGTATGCACTTAAATCATGTCATTCAAGATTGCATCAATCAAGGTTTAATTAAAATCACACCTCCAACATCACAACCTACACAACAACTTACATTGAACTATGATCTAGATGCTTTCAAGAATCCACTTCCATCTCATGACAAACCAAGTAACCCTCATACTGGTAATGCCATCCATTACAATTATGGGTCATCCACGATTGGTTGCATTTACCAAGCCTACATTTCTACCATTACTATCCAAGGCAAAGCACTCGATTGCATTGTAACTACTAGAAGAGGCCGCGTTACCATTCAAGGAGCGCCTGTCAATCCTTCTCAACCGTCCTCTAATTATAATATCCTTGATCACTTTGGCAAAACACCTGCACATATCTCCATTCTTGAATTGCTTCACATATCCCCTACCCACAAGGCTATCCTTGATAAAGCATTATAGGAATCCTCGGTGCCTAATAATATCGATACTACACAATTCCAATCTATGGTAGCTAGCATTGCAACCCCTTGCCACCTAACTTTCTCTAACAAAGATCTTCACCCATCTATCAACCCATCACATAACAAAGCCCTCCACATAGAAGTATTTATAAACCAATGTTGTATCAAACAAATCTTAGTGGATGGTGGAGCTAGTCTTAATATATGTTCCTTAAAATTAATAAAACAATTGGGATATTCTAAGAAAGATGTTGACACTTCCAAGGTCATTACTATCAAAGCATATGATGATGCCAAGAGAGATACTGAAGGAATTATTCACTTGCCTATTCAAGTTGGTCCAGTCACTACTAACACCCATTGTCAAGTCCTTTATATTGAGCTTCCTTACAACATCATCCTTTGCCGCCCATGGATCCATGCCCTCAAAGTAGTTCCTTCTACATACCATCAATGTCTCAAATTTCCACATAATGGTGTTGAAGTTACTATCCATGTTGATCCTAATCCATTTGAGTTTTGTCATGCCTTTTAAGCTAAATATCAAATCCCTAACCGCATTCCTATCAACACCAAAGCATATCCATCTTCATCTTATGTAGACCCATTCACCCTACTCAAGCCATCATCTAGCAAAGCCACTCCAAATCTCTGTATCAAGTACACTAAACATGGTCCGGGTGAGTACACATTGCAAGAATCTTGTTGTGTTGGAACTCTTCTTTTGTCTCCCAAATCTCATGGCAAACCTTCTACATCTAAGGCATCTTCATCTGCAGCTGTTATAAAAGCTCCCCCTATAGTATTCATTAAAGGTGGATTCCTTGATGATGAAGACATTGATGACATTAATTCTTGGATATTCTATGATGAGAACGACCAAGTACAAATTGAAGTGGAGAGATATAAAAATGGGTTTTGTATCATTAAGAACATGGGCTACAAAGAACATGGCAGATTGGGATCACAAGTTTAACAAGCAAGGCCTTAGCTTTTAGCCAGAGGTACCACCTTCCAAAGACATTAAGTGCATTTCCGATATGGAAGCTAGACCTTCTTCAGTAGGAGAGACTTCTAATTCGGATACCATCGATGACTCGTCCCTCCATATCACTAACCTTTTTCAAGAAACCTCCATCTTCATGATCTCTACCACTCCCTCTAGCCAAAAATGTTCATCTGTTATCCTTTCACTCGTATATCCTGACCTTGTCAATTGGGACCAACAAGGGGCACCTATATTGGACACATTTGAAAATGATGAAGCTATTGCTAAATTCATGGGATTATGAAAATACATTCCATTGGGTGATCATAAAGCAGGTTTCATGATGGATCTCCCTAAACTAGCATATTTTGGTAGAAGCATCAAATCCTTCAGTCGCAAAAGTGAAATAAATAGAATAAAAAAAGATAGGTCACTAGGTGAAAATTGAAAGTCGCCTCTTGACCATGAAAAAGTAAAAATAAAGGACGTATCCGAGGCTGAAAACCTTTTTGAGGTGCCCAAGGATGGGGGATTTGATCTTCCTATCACCACTAATTATCAAGAAAAATCAACAGTGCTAGTTGAAAATCTCAAGACATGAAGTTGGGCACAGAGCAGAATCTAAAGATCACATATTTGCTAGCATCACTATCAAAGAAGGAAAGAAGAAATTCCATAGCATTCTTCATAAAAAGAGCTATTAATTTTGCATGGACTTATGCTGAAATGCCAGGTCTAGATCCATCACTTGTGGTACATCATTTAGCAGTATCCCCTAATGAAAAACCTGTCAAACAAAAACTGTGCAAAATGCAACCGCAAATAGCTCTTTTGGTCAAAGCAAAGATTTAGAAGTTATTAGAAGCAAAGTTCATAAGGCCTATCGATTATACAGAATGGGTTTCAAACTTGGTACCTGTAGGAAAACCTGATGGATGAGTTCGCTGCTACACAGATTTCAGAGATCTCAATAAAGCATGCCCTAAAGATGACTTTCCACTACCAAGCATAGACAACATAGTAGATCTCACAGCTGGACATGAAATTCTATCCTTGATGGACGGGTTCTCAGGATATAACCAAATCAGAATAGCAGAGGAAGATCACGACAAAACATCATTCATTTGTCCATGGGGTACATACTGTTGGGTTGTAATGTCTTTTGGTCTTAAGAATGCTGGAGCTACTTATCAATGAGCCATGACAGTTATTTTCCATGACCTCTTCCACACTATCATGGAAGATTATGTTGATGATATTCTAGGAAAATCCAAGACAAGAGAAGAGCATCTACAGGTATTAGCATAGATCTTTGATTGATTAGAGAAGTATCAAGTCAAACTGAACACAAAGAAATGTGTATTTGGGCTAACATCTGGTAAATTATTGGGATACATTGTGTCTCAATGAGGAATAGAAGTGGACCCTGCCAAAGTAAAAGCTATCATGGAAATGCCTCCACCATCAAATCTAAAGCAGCTTCGTAGTCTACAAGGAAGGTTACAATCCATTTGTAGATTTATCTCACAACTGGCAAATAAGTGTCATCCTTTTCAACATCTCCTTCGAAGGGCAAACATTTTAAGTGGGATGAAAAATGTCAATAGGACTTTGATAAAATAAAAGAATATCTGGCAACACCTCATGTGTTAGTACCTCTTGTACTAGATCAACCACTACTACTCTACATATCTTCAAAAGCAGCAACATTGGGTGCTCTTCTAGCTCAGTATGATGATTCAGGAAAAGAACAAGCCATTTATTATATCAACAGAACTCTTGTGGGATATGAACTTAACTATTCACCTATGGAAAAAGCATGCTTAGCATTGGTGTTTGCTTCCCAAAAGTTGAGACGTTATATGTTAAACCAAACAACAAAGCTCATATCTAACGTTGATCCACTCATTTATCTTCTCTCCAAAGAAATCCTTATGGGAAGATTAGCAAAATGGGTTATGATCTTAAGTGAATTTGACATACAATATGTGGATTGCAAGGCCATAAAAGGACAAGTTATCACCAATCAGTTCGCCGCAGTACCTATCACAGATATTCATCCAATACATCCAGAGTTTCCTGATGAAGAATTGTTCAATCTAAATTCAACAACATTGTGGCAACTATATTTTGATGGATCTTACACACAACATGGACTAGGAGTAGGGATATTGTTTATTACCCCTCAAGGAGATTGTATCTCCAAGTCATATAGAATTACATTTCCATGTACTAACAACATAGCAGAATATGAAGCTTTAATCACAGGATTATGCATGGCAGTACAATGGGCTATTAAACAGTTACAGGTTTTTGGTGATTCTCAATTAGTCATCAAACAGGTCTTAGATGAGTATCAAACAAAAGATGAGAAGCTTCTTCCATATAAGGTGATGGTTGATGATTTCAAGAAGTCCTTTGATAGTATCACCTTTGAACATATCCCAAGGATACAAAACAAAGCAGCAGATGCCATGGCTATGATTGGATCTCTTCTAGACATGTTGTCCAATACACATAAGTGTGAGTTTCTGGTTGAACAGCTTCTGATTCTAGCATTTGAAGTACCGCAGTCTAAGCTTATATGTGAGATTGTTGGTCCTAATTTGCCTTGATACAAGGATATATATGAGTATCTCTGCAATCAAACCTTTCCATTTCAACTATCTAACACCCAACGAAAAACCTTTATCCATTGAGCCTCTCGCTACACTATCTTAGGAGACACCCTATATCATTGGAGTCTTGATGGTATCCTTCTTAGATGTCTTGATTCTGAGGAAGAAAAGGTTGCCTTACATGAAATACATGAAGGTGTCTACGGATTACATTCTGTTGGCCTTGGTCTTGTTAAGAAACTTCTACAAGCTGGATACTATTGACCAACTATGGAGAAAGATGCACAACAATTTTCAAAGAGATGTCTACAATGTCAGAAACATGGGGATTTAATACATGCATCGGCACATGAACTTCAGCCTATCACTACTCCTTGGCCCTTCTCATAGTGGGGAGTTGATCTCATAGGTAAAATCTATCCTACTTCATCAAATGGTCATAAGTTTATTATAACCACCACTGCGTACTTCACAAAGTGGGTGGAAGCAATACCAATGACTTATATTACTGGCAAGCAAATATCTAAGTTCATCTTACACTATATCATTTGCCAATATGGAGTTCCTCAAGACATTGTCACTAATAATGGTCGTCCTTTCAAGAACCAAGAGGTTAGAGATCTTTACAACAAGTTCCATATCCAACATAGATTCTCTACACCTTACTATCCTTAAAGTAATGGCCAAGCTGAGGCTTCTAACAAAACAATCATCAAGATCCTTAAAAAGATAGTCAATGAAGCTAGTCGTGATTGGCACCTACAACTTAATCTTGCATTATGGGCTTATAGAACAAGTATCTGAACTCCCATTGGTGCTACACCTTATGCTCTTATGTATCGTACTGAAGCTATTTTACCTATTGAGGTTGAGATCCCCTCACTGCGAGTATCTCTACAACATACTATCTCAAATGAAGAATATAGAGTATCCAGACTCCATGATCTTGAGCTATTATATGAATGACATCTTACAGCACTCAATCATCTCCAAGTCTATCAAAATTAGCTACACTGTAGCTACAACAAGATCAGAGAATGAAGATTTCAAGTTGGAGACCTTGTCCTTAAAGAAAATCAAAGGAATCAGCAACACTGTGAGAAACGGGGCAAGTTTGAACCTAATTGGCTTGGTCCTTTTGTCATCACATCAGTCTATGGATCAGGAGCATACACTCTCTCCACACCTAAAGGCATTCCCTTGGATGAACCAGTCAATGGCATTCATCTCAAGAAGTGCTACCCATGACTCTCAGCATATCCTAAAAAAAAAAAACCAGCCATTAGTGAAAACCACTTCGTGGGGATTTGGATAACAAAAAAAAAATAGTACAAGATAAATAATTCATCCTCTAGTGAAAACCTGGTAAACATGTGCCTTGGATAAGTACCATAGTGAAAACCTGGCAAACAGGTGCTATGTGTAGAGACTAGCCTTCATCATTCACTTCGTTTGTTTGATCACAGCTTTCCATGACATCCATCTACTATCTTCCTATCATAATCCACTATTGTCCCATATAAACCATTATCCCTTATCCATCCATAATAAAAGCGTTTCCACCCTTGCCTCTACAATGCTAGCTTTCATAGTTTGGACTTTGTTGAGGTTAAGATATCATTTGGCACCTTAGCACACTATCTGCATGACCACATCCATCATAGTGTCTTCCTAGCAATCTTCACCCCACATTGGGGGCACTTGGTAAGCCTTATTTGGAAGTGGATATCTACATCTCTAGCTCATAACATTTCAACCAAAACACAACAAACATCTGAAACCAACATCAAAGCACAACAATCACCAAAACAACCAAAGTAGAAAAAATCCAAAAAAATCAAATATTTGACCAATACAAAAAAATCAAAACATCCCCAAAATCCAAGCAATAAAGTTGATCCTTTGACATCAACCATCAACACAATAAGCAAGAACTACATCACAGCTCTATCGTTCAGATCCTTGATCCCATGGATACAGGGTATGTAGGCAATTTGAGATGCAAAGGAAGCACTCTAATTCAGGCATAGACGATAGCCCCTCTCTACTCATCCATCTTTCATCTTTCTCCTAATCATCCTCCAATTTTTCATCTCCCTTTCTTCTATCTTGTTGGTGATTGTTTTGATGCAATCATAATAATTAGTTAAAATTCACATATAATGAACCGAAACGATACTTGAAAGATAAGAAGGAATCATTTAAGATTCACTTAATCCCAAGTCTACAGTGGTCAGGTCTTGACCTATTGGTCAAATTCAGTTGGTCAATGTGAAGCTGTAATGTTCAAGGGGCCTTACGTAGTTTAGGGTTTATTGTTGGTTTACAGGACTCAAACTATGCAAAAAGATCATGAATACAGCAAGTTGTCTATTCCTTTTGCATAAAAAATGTTTCTGCGCTGCAAGACTTGAAAATGTATTCTTGAATTATTGCAGCTTTCCTCTTTATACATCTATGAAAACTGTCTACTTTTAACTCTGTTATGCATACTCTTTCAAATTTGAGACAACTTCCTTTAGTTTTCTGCGTTTTAAGCTAAGTATTTCAGATGGGTTGGGAAAAGTTAGAAAGATCTAATCTAAACTTCATTTAAATCTACCAAAGGATCTAATTGTTCTGTTATGCACTATATAAATCATACAGCAATTTGATCAAATCCACAGTTTAAAACCTTAAATGTAAGTTCTAAGCATTTTCACAAACATACATTTAAAATTGCAAGCTCTCAGAGAAAATATTTCAAAACACAAAGAAGAGCAGGAGAACACTCAGAAGATAGATGCAGAACTCTAGATTCTATTATATTAGAAACAAACAGTCATACATGATTTACAATGTTGGAATGACTCTTAGTTTCATTGATCAAACTATAGAGAACTTACAAGCTTTACAGATACAGTAAGGAAGCCATACATTCCACGCACTCCTTACTACAGACACAGGCGACCTCCTTCTTCTACTTCTAATCTAAACTGAAAGACCACTTTTACAAATTTTTATGTAGCCCCTGTGTATTTCTAAAATCCCTGTTGTAAAGTATTACAGTGTAGAGAAGCACAATATAAAGACTTTGATTGTCCTCACTGCAGCAAAAAAAACCCTAACCAAACCCTGGTTCAAACCCCTAGTTACAACAATAAAAGTAGGTGAACCAGTCCCCCAAAATACCTCCGAGTACACATCCAATCTGGGCAAGATATGCCCTTTTAAAACCTTAGCAGCCCAGATATAACTTGTGTGGTCTGCCGCAGTAATGTTTTCAGCTACATTTTGTCCTCATTAATGAATGGCCTTTGACTTCCTCACCCCTTGTCCTTACATCCTCTGCTCCTAAGATTGGATTTCCTCCGTTATGTCATCATCATCAAGATTTCAGCTACTCCTCAACTGCAAGCCTGCAAATAGACAAATCAACAATAAGTATCATTTCATGCAATAAACAACAGGAAATCAAAACATCTGATTCAATCAAGGCATGACTATGCAAAATGTAGAAATCAGGTCCAAAAATGCGCTCAAAACATATATACAATGTCCAAAACGCCACGGGTCAACCACTGCTGACCGAAAAAATGCTCATCGAGCTCAAAATGACCTGAACCTTCATCACTTTCCTTTTTTCCCACCCATCGGCGTGATATCGCCCATCGGCGAGCCAAAAGATCAATTGGCTGATGTTTATTGTTTGGCTGACGCCCTATATTAGCGTGAGTCCTGCCGAAATAGCCCTAGCGGCTTGCTTTTCCTTCCTATCAGCCTGACATCGCCCATCGGTGAGTCAAAAACCCCCTCTGCCAACGACCTTTGTCATAACGATCATTACCTGTCATCGGCAAGAACACATGCTTCGGCGAGAGAAAACCAAACACTGTCGATATCTTATATCATACCGATGACCTTATATCCCCCCATCGGCGTAAGTCTTGCCGAAGCCCCTTCCTTCTTCCTTCCATCGGACAGACCAAGTCCCTCGGCGTGAAAATACCATCAAACTCCGATAATCCAAAGTCACACCGATTACCAAATTCCCATCGGTGAAACACATGAAAGTCCGCCAGACAAATCAAAACTCAGCTGATGCCTAAAGTCAGACCGATGATGTTTCCATCGGTGAAACACAAGGGATCGGGGAGACAAAACAAAACAAGGCCGATAGTGTTAGCTAGGTCGATGACCACTCATCGGGGTGACAACGCCCATCAGGGAGAAAATACCAAACATCAGCGATGGCACAAGTTAGACTAATGGCGATACATATGCAACCCCCCCTGATCGACTAAGTTCTTTCCTCTTTGGCCCTGTCATCGGCGAGAAACCTCCCCTCGGGGATACATAACATAACATTGCCGATGGCAATGGTCATACCGACGGCCAACTCTTGCATCCGCATAACGTATACTTCGTTGTAATATTACAATGTTTGTATGAAATATAGATTGTGCCAAACACCGAATGTATTAACATTGTAAAATAACCCCCTGGGCCTGCCATTTATAAGTGCACCTGCACATTTTCCCTGCCAACAGACAAATATGAGATACAAAGTGGATTCAAAATATCAATTCTTTTTACCTGAAATCCATCCTGCATGCTTATTTCAAAACTTTAACCAAATGCAAACAAGGAAAAAGACAGACGACTGACACTGTATGATGCAAAACCTGATGGTGCATTTTACCAAAATGATCATAACTTGTAAAATATGGCAAATTTTAAGATGGTTCAAAAAGCAACCCTACCTCATTTTTCACAAGGAATCCAACCACATCATGCATTGGTATTGAAAATGCATTTTTCTCTATTTTTAACAAAGTTTGCAAATTTTGACTCCCTTTTCCCTTTACCACCAAGCAAGACAATACAAGCAGAAGCAGAAAAAAAGCAAAGCAACAACAAGGGTCCTAATTTTGCTAAGGAGTAAAATGGGGCATGTTGTGAACATCACAACAACTAGCAACCAAACAAAACAATTAAATTCAAAGTGCTGAAGAAAACAAGATGAAATAAATCCATAACTTCTGACTATCCTTCCTGCAAATCATTATTCAACTTGAGACCTAAGGTATTCAATAAGGGTGCATGAATTTTCATTTCAGTTTAAGTATGTGCACGTGATTAATTATCCTCATCTTGAAGATCAGTTGAACAAACCAGTGACTAACATTAGCCTACGTAGTTGAGGATATTCCCTCATAGCCGACCGGATAGAGACTTACTGCCAGCGATCGTCCATAGCCCTGGCAAGGTTATCGTTACAATTCTACTAAGTAGAGTCTCACTGCCAGCGAGCGTCCATAGCCCCAGTAGAGTTACTTAGATGGCTTAATCTAGATTTTCAGTATAATCCGCTTTATTTATTTTTTATATTTTATATTTTCTGATTTTGCATTCTGATATTTGATAGAGATGCCATAAGATTTTGCAATTTGTAACTTCATGATGCAAGGAGTGGACACTTGCTAAAATTAAGCTAAGAATTGTAATGGTAGCAAGGGTGACCTCAGATTTTTCACCTAATATCTACACTGGTAGGTTCAACAAACCCAAGGATTTTAGGTGTGTCGTCATGAGAAACCTCTTTTGAATTCTCAATCACATTTATTGAATACAAAATTTAACAAGTAAAACAACTCTCTACATTCATGACAGTCACAACAAGTTATGTGTAAATTGTAAATGATTAACTTGAAAATTCTGAATTTTATACTATTTTCAATGGTTGCTAGTTTGCTCCTTAATACTCTCAAGTAAAATAAAGATCCCTGCTGAGGAGACAACCAAGAAACAATAGATAGACTGTACAAGGAAAATAAAAATAGAAAAGAGAACAAAACTATACAAACAGGAACAAAAAACAAAAGAAACAAATAGAAAATAAACTATACAAACAGCTAACCCAAAAAAAGAAAACAGCAAAAGAAGAACCGGACATTAATTACACTATATTACACCAAAATGGACTGCCCTTTACCTTAGGCCTGGAAGTAATGTTTCAAATGTTGGCCATTTACTGGCAATGGCACGTCTTCTCCAGTCAAAGTCTTAAGTCTAAATGTATTGTCTCCTATTAATTCTGAGACCTGCAATGGACCTAGCCATAGTTTATCAAATTTTCCATGACTCCCCTTCTTTTCATGTGCTTTGTCCCAGCATAGCACTAAGTCTGATATCCTAAATGTTTTGACTCTTGCCCTTTTATCAAACCACCTCTTAACAACCGCTTGGTGTTTAGCAAACTTCTCGACAGCTTGACCTCTTTTCTCATCTAATTGTAGCATTTGTACTATCCTGGCTTCCCTATGGTTATCAAAGCCTAGGTACTCATTGGCAAACTTCTAGGTTGGTATTCTCAGATTTACTAAAAGTATGGGATCAGTCCCATAAACTAAATGATAAGGTGTGCTACCTAAAGTTGTTTTAAATTTGGTCCTACCTACCCATAATGCATATCTTAACAGGGTATTCCACTCTCTAGGATTCTTTGCAATCAACTTCTTGATTATGTCTAATAAAATTTTGTTCATTGATTCAGTCAATCCATTACCTTGAGGGTAATAATTTGAAGAAAACCTTAAAATGATCCCGTATTCAAATGCCCATGTAGAAAACTTTAAAGAAGAGAAAGCAGGGCCGTTATCACATACTAATGACTAGGGAGTTCCAAACCTGGTGATGATGTTTTCTTCAAGAAACTTGATAACTACCTCAGTTGTGGAGAATTTATAGCAGGTAGCCTCAGTCCACCTTGTACAGTAGTTTGTCACTGTCAGTATAAATTTGTGTCCTGCAGAAGGAGGATTGATGACTCCAATAAAATCCAGGCCCCACTGTGCAAATGGTCTTGATTCAATCACAGGCTGTAATGGATTGGCCTGATTTCTTCCCTTATCTACTACAGTCTGACAGGTGTGGCAACTTTTAATGTGACTCTTAGTATCTTTGAACATTGTGGGCCAGTAATAGCCCACCCTCAGTATTTTGTGTGTTGTAGCTAGATGGGAACCATGGCTAGTTCCGTACTTGTCATGTAGTTCTGTCAACACTTTATCTGCTTCAGTTCTGTTTAGGCATCTCAGATAAATTCCATCATGGTTCTTCTTGAATAGAAGACCTCCTTGTACCATATATTTTTATGCTTTAATCTTCAAAGCTCTCCTCTGAGAAGCTTTCATCCTATTTGGGTACTTTCCAGCTATTAAAAAGGTGTTTAAATCATCATACCATTCTGATGCGTTCTAGGAATTCAATACATACTGCTATTTTATCAAATCTGGATCCGTATTTGCTATTGTTTGTACCAACGCATGCCCTCTAACCAGCTTCATGGGAATGATTTCCATGTCAAACTCTTGCAGCGTGGTGATCCATTTGGCTCTCTTTTCTCCAGATTCATTCTGCATCAGCAACATCTTTACTGCTGCGTCTGGCACTATGGCTTTGATCTGGCTGCGCAGAATGTAATGTCTAAATTTCCTCACAGCCCTCATTAATGCAAATACTTGTCTCTTAGTTTCTAGATATCTCAGCTGTGCATCCTTCAGAGGCACGCTCAAAATGCGATGGGCCTTTCTTCATTATTTTCACCTTTCTGTGTTAAGGCAGCCACGACTGAATGAGAAGATGCAAAGGATTAGATGTAAAACAAGCTTGTGTAGTCTGGACTTGCCAATACAGGAGCATTAGAAATTGCCTCCTTGATATCTTCAAATGCAGCCCTAGCCACAGGCGTCCATTCCATCTGCGCATCCTTCTTCAACATGGCATTTAACGGCTGCACGATCTCTGTAAAACCCGTGATAAACTTTTGAACAAAGTTAATTTTACCAAAAAATGATTTCAACTCTTTCCTACTATTTGGTACTTGCAAATTTTTTATGGATTCTATTCTATCTGGATCAATTGAAATTCCATCTTCAAAAATGACATGGCCTAATAATTTACCTTCAGTTACGCCAAATATACATTTCTTAGGATTAAGGGAAATCCCATACCTTTCACATCGCTTGAGTATTTTCCTGAGATCTTCAGCGTGGGTGGATGCATCCTTGGAATACACAGTCAAATCATCCATATACACAACAATGCACTTACCTGATAATCCATGGAATGCAATGTCCATGGCTCTTTGAAAAGTGGCACCTGCATTGATCAGACCAAAAGGCATTTGCCTATATGCATAATTTCCCCATTTGCAAGTGAAGGTGGTTTTTAATCTATCTTCTTTATCAATCAAGACTTGGTTGTAACCTAAGAAACCATCTAAAAAAGACATCATCTTTGCCCCGTTTACTGCTTGTAGCACTTCGTCTATTGGAGGCAGAGGATAATTATCCTTTTCAGATGCTTTGTTTAAATTTCTAAAGTCTACGCATAACCTGATGTCTCCATTTTTCTTCATCACTGGTACTAAGTTAGCTACCCAGATTGAATGTCTGACTGGGAAAATTATTCCAGCAAACAACAATTTTTTAACTTCCTCAAAGATTAAAGGCTCTAGAATGGCGTTTATAGGCCTTTGTTTCTGCCTAAATGGTTTAACTTCTAGTCTCAAAGGTATTACGTGAGTTATGATGGACTTATCAAATGTTTTCAAGTCTTCATACATCCATGCTATGACATGTCTATATTCTTTTAGGACACCTAGAATTTCTTTTCTAATTTTCTTAGAGCAAGCCTTTCCAATTAGTACATTTTGTAGATTTTGCTTTGTCCCTAAGTTATGTAAGTCACACTTACCCCCTTCTGTTTTGGGCAAGTCCTTCTGTCTCATTACTCCATCGAATTCAAAGATATGTTCTAATTCAATTACTCCTTTGGGTAAAAAGTTGCTCTTTAAGTTAATTATATCTTCTTCGTCCCATGTTATTTTAGGCCTTTCTTGCTCATCAATGATTTGAGCCTCAAATATCTCATTACAAGTCAGAAAATCAATAATTTGTTGATCCCCCCCAAATACCTGAAAGTGTGTAACATTGTCTGGGATACTGGGAACATTAACTAGCTCAACAACAAATTGTCTCAATCCTAACAGTGTCAAGGGTTCTAATGTGCTAGCAGCAACTGCTAGTGCATCTGGTCTGTGGTTCAGCTCCCTAGGGACGTGCTCTATGCTGAAAGCATCAAACAAATCTATTAAATCCCATACTCTATGTCTGTAACTAATCTTTTTTTTGTAATTGCAGGCATATAGTTTCCTCACTTGTCTGACTACTAATTCAGAGTTTGAAAATACTCTGATCATTTTCACCTTTTTCTTGATGGCCATGACAAGTCCTAAAATTAGGGCCTCATATTCAGCAATATTGTTAGTACAGGAAAATTGTAATCTATATGCTGCCAAATGTGATTTACCCTGAGGATCTATGAGTTCAACACCTGCACCCGCGCCCTGTTTTGATTTGGACCCATCACATTTTAACATCCACATGCCATCTTTACTTTTCTGACCTTTTATCTTGGCATTCTTTGCCTCTTTTATCACTTGTGGGGTGTTTTCTTGTTCATTCATGGGCACTTCTGTTTGGTCAACTTGCATATGTGTATTTCCATCTGGTAAATCAGAAAAACAACTACCCTTGTCTTCTATCTCTTCTCCTAAATTTGAAATCAAGGCATCTACATCACCTTGAACATACTTCTGTGTTGGATCGAGATTCTCATTTTCCTCTTGTAACTCTACCTTCTTTATGCATTTTTTGTATTCATATTCAATGATGTCTTTGCACATTCCACAACTTTCCTTAGAATGTGGCCTATCGTGGACTCTACACCTATTTTTATACAGTTTGCATTAGACTGGCAGATTTTGTTTAACGCACTCTTCCACCTCCTGTCTAATGGCATGACCAAATTTGCCTATTGCGTTGTTTTCTTCATCTAACGAATTTCCATCAGACTCAATGAATAATGTTGTCTCCTTGTTGACACATTTTTTTCTAATGTTTAACATCATGATCTCTTCTATCTATACCCCATTGTTGGTAATTCTATAGACACCAGGTTCAATAGCAGCATATAATATTTTATTAGTTTGATTATACTCTGTTATCATGTGTTTCATCCTGGATTCTGCCTCTATTCTAATCTGGTTTGGGACACCTCTCTAAGGTAGCCACATATGTGAAAAGTCAGTGGCCATATATCCATTTAATGTCTTGGACCAATCCCTACTCAGCAACATTCCATAATTTATGGGTATATCCACTACTTGAATATCAATGATTTGGCTTACCCTAGGGTCTGAAGCTAATTGCATTTGAATGTTCATGAGTTCTCCTATCATGCTAACCTTAGTCTTATCTAATTGTGTGACAACCTTGGTAGATTTGGTGGGAGTCAGCCCGAGAGTTTTACATATCCCTAAGGGCATTACGTTGGTTGATGCACCGGAATCTACCATGCAATTGTGTATGTTCTTTCCACACAATCTAACAGTTAACAAGAAAGGGGGAGCATCCTTTTTATCTGCATGTATTACTACGTTTGTATTGGAAGACTGCTCAACTTTCTTACTTTTCTCTTTAGGCGGTGAATCTCTATTAGGAACAGTTATATCAATAGAAACCTCGTTTGTCATGGATGTATCTAGAGATTTTATAAAAGCATTTCTGATCCCTAGGGTTTTCAATAATTCATTTAGAGGTATACTAACCTTAATTTTCTTTATTTCCTCAGACAGGTAACTCATTAATCTTGTTGTCTCTATTGTTTCGGTTTTACTTGTTTGATCCTTTTGTATTGTTGTTCCATCATTTGTGTGCTGATTAGCTTTAAGTATGGCAGGATTGTTGCTGGCATTCTGATCTGGGGGTGTATTGAAGTTGCTCAGAGGAATGGAAGTGGTGAAAGGTCATCCTAGCCTAGTGTTGTTCCTTAAATTGTAGGTGTGGTTTTTATTTGCTTGTTGAAAAGCCTGCACTTCTTCTATTTCAGTTAATATCTCATTTTCAGTTTCAAAGGGAAACTGAAAAGCATTTAACACAAAGGCTAATTTAGGATAAAGATTTTCACAATAGTATGGTCCATCTTCTAGCAATTCATCCTCTTTCTCTTCTGCAGTTGCAAATGTAAACGTTTCTAAGAAAGGCGGTATCATATCTTGAGGGTACTAGCTCATTACCCTTGGGAATCAGAAATTCAGAGGTAGGAGGCTGCACATCTATATTAAAAATGCTGGTTGCTAAGTGGAACTGTGGACAGTCGTGCTCAGCATGGGCATTGGTATTGTGAAATATGCACCAATTTTTTGGTGCTGTACTGGCCATTTGGATGCCAACTATTTGTTTTGCATCATGATTATCTATATTCTCAAAAGGAGAAGCTAGAGTACCATTGTTGGGCCCAGTGTTCCACGCCTTGGGTGGCCTAGGCTGATTCTGATTTCTGTTATTATTGCCCCAGGTCCTATTATCTATCACTGACCCTCTATTTTGCATTGGTTGCCCCTGGTTGGGGCCTTGATGCTGATTATAGTTTTGGTTTTGATTATACTGCTGATTTTGATTGAAACTATAGTTCTAATTTTGGCCTTGGTTGTGATTCTGATTTTGATTGTAGTTTTGGTTGCCTCTCCCATAGAGGTCCTCATTTCTTAGTTGTGTCACTTTGGTGGTTAACCTTTTCAAATGTGTAGTGATCTCTTTGATTTCTTCCCTTTCCTCCTGTGCTTTTGCCACAGTTGTATCCCTAGGAGGTTGGAAGAAAGGCTGACCATTATTTTGACTATTATTGGAAGTGCTACCCGTGTAAGGAGTTATGGCTTGGATTGAGGTAGGACTATACACAGGTGTGTAAGAAGGAACTGAATTTAATAATGGAGTGTGCTGCATGGGAACTCCATTCCATGGTTGTGCCTGATTCTGCACCCCAAAATTTCCTCCATTAACAAATGGGCTATAAGTTGTGTGCCTCATCTCTTGGTTCACTAAGGCTGCCTCTTTGTAGGCTTTAGATATTGAATCTATGTCAAGTTTTCTTTTGACAAACATGGCAGTTAAAGGATCCAAGGCTGCATAGTACATAGCCAACAAGGTATCATCATCCACGATGTAAGGGTCTACTAACCTAGAGTAGGCCTTTTGAAATCTGTCATTGAAATTATCAATCAACTCTCCCTCTCCCCTTTTTATGGTAGCCAATTTATGATACAGGATGCAAGGATCAATGGGTCCTCTAAATCTTGATAGAAATGCTTCTTCCATAAGTGACCAGGAAGAAATGTAACCGTTGGTTAGGTTTACATACCAGTTAGAGGCTTGTTCACTAAAGGTGTAGGGAAACAATCTACACACAACGTCCTCGTGCTCTAATCTGGCCCTAAAACATGCTTCCTTGAATATTCTAATATGGTCTTTCGGATCTTGGTGTAACTAGTATTTAGGACATATCTTTTCTAGATTTTTGGGCATCTCATGATAATCATTGAAAAATATGGGAGAATTGACATTGAAGTAAGCCATTGCAGGTGTTTGAGCTTGACCTGAGCTTGTAGGAATACCTAGATTGATTGGTGGGATAAGATTTATAGGAGGATTGAGACCTCCAGGAGTGCCTGAACTGAGATTTAAAGATCTGAATAGTGATCTGTCAGGACTCACAATGCTACGTATGTTAAAAGGTGACCTAGGAGGTGTTCCAGATGAACTTCCTGCTTGCGCTATTTTAGGATTCCAAATCAAAGGGTTCTTACTTTGCCTTATATCAGGTAGTTGCACAAATATATCTCCTGAACTGGATCTAGACCTAGTCACTCTATCACTGTTATTAGCCAGTTTGAAACAAACCCTAACTCAAGTTGGCCCTCCTTCTAGCACCAAAAAACTGTTGGTGATTGTTTTGATGCAATCATAACAATTAGTTAAAATTCACATATAATGAACCGAAACGATACTTGAAAGATAAGAAGGAATCATTTAAGATTCACTTAATCCCAAGTCTACAGTGGTCAGGTCTTCACCTGTTGGTCAAATTCAGTTGGTCAATGTGAAGCTGTAATGTTCAAGGGGCCTTATGTAGTTTAGGGTTTATTGTTGGTTTACTAGACTCAAACTATGCAAAAAGATCATGAATACAGTAAGTTGTCTATTCCTTTTGCATAAAAAATGTTTCTGCACTACAAGACTTGAAAATCTATTCTTGAATTATTGCAGCTTTCCTCTTTATACATCTATGAAAACTGTCTACTTTTAACTCTGTTATGCATACTCTTTCAAATTTGAGACAACTTCCTTTAGATTTCTGCGTTTTAAGCTAAGTATTTTAGATGGGTTGGGAAAAGTTAGAAAGATCTAATCTAAACTTCATTTAAATCTACCAAAGGATCTAATTGTTTTGTTATGCACTATATAAATCATACAACAATTTGATCAAATCCACAGTTTAAAACCTTAAATGTAAGTTCTGAGCATTTTCACAAACATACATGTAAAATTGCAAGCTCTCAGAGAAAATATTTCAAAACACAAAGAAGAGCAGGAGAACACTCAGAAGATAGATGCAGAACTCTAGATTCTATTGTATTAGAAACAAACAGTCATACATGATTTACAATGTTGGAATGGCTCTTAGTTTCATTGATCAAACTACAAAGAACTTACAAGCTTTACAAATACAGTAAGGAAGCTAGACATTCCACGCACTCCTTACTACAGACACAAGCAACCTCCTTCTTCTACTTCTAATCTAAACTGAAAGACCACTTTTACAAATTCTTGCTGCTACAAATTTTTATGTAGCCCTTGTGTATTTCTAAAATCCCTGTTGTAAAGTATTATAGTGCAAAGAGGCACAATATAAAGACTGATTGTCCTCACTGCAGCAAAAAAAACCCTAACCAAACCCTAGTTCAAACCCCTGGTTACAACAATAAAAGCAGGTGAACCAGTCCCCCAAAATACCTCTGAGTACACATCCAATCTGGGTGAGATATGCCCTTTTAAAACCTCAGCAGCCCAGATATAACTTGTGTGGTCTGTTGCAGTAATGTTTTCAGCTGCATTTTGTCCTCATTACTGAATGGCCTTTGACTTCCTTGCCCCTCATCCTTACTTCCTCTGCTCCTAAGATTAGATTTCCTCCGTGATGTCATCGTCATCAAGATTTCAGCTACTCCTCAACTGCAAGCTTACAAATAGACAAATCAACAATAAGTATCATTTCATGCAATAAATAGCAGGAAATCAAAACATCCGATTCAATCAAGGCATGACTATGCAAAATGTAGAAATTAGGTCCAAAAATGCCACAAAAACACCCTCAAAACGTATATAGAATGTCCAAAACGCCACAGGTCAACCACTGCTAACCGAAAAAATGCTCATCAAGCTCAAAATGACCTAAAACTTCATCACTTTCCTTTTTTCCCACCCATCAGTGTGATATCGCCCATCAGCGAGCCCAAAGATCAATTGGCCAATGTTCATTGTTTGGCTGACGCCCTATATCGGCATGAGTCCTGCCGAAATAGCCCTAGTGGCTTGCTTTTCCTTCCTATCGGCCTAACATCGCCCATCGGCGAGTCAAAAACCCCCTCTGCCAACAACCTTTGTCATACCAATCATTATCTATCATCGGCGAGAACACATGCTTCGGTGAGAGAAAACCAAACACTGCCAATATCTTATATCATACCGATGACCTTATATCCCCCCATTGGCGTAAGTCCTGCCGAAGCCCCTTCCTTCTTCCTTCCATCGGACAGACCAAGCCCCTCAGTGTGAAAATACCATCAAACTCTGATAATCCAAAGTCACACCGATTACCAAATTCCCATCGGTGAAACACATGAAAGTCGGCCAGACAAATTAAAACTCAACCGACGCCTAAAGTCAGACCGATGATGTTTCCATCGGTGAAACACAAGGGATCAGGGAGACAAAACAAAACAAGGCCGTAGTGTTAGCTAGGCCGACGACCACTCATCGGGGTGACAATGCCCATCAGGGAGAAAATACCAAACATCGTCGATGGCACAAGTTAGACCGATGGTGATACATATGCAACCCCCCCTGATCGACTAAGTCCTTTCCTCTTTGGCCCTGTCATTGGCGAGAAACCTCCCCTCGGGGAGACATAACATAACATTGCTGATGGCAATGGTCATACTGACGGCCAACTCTTGCATCTGCATAACGTATACTTCATTGTAATATTACAATGTTTGTATGAAATATAGATTGTGCCAAACACCAAATGTATTAACATTGTAAAATAACCCCCTGGGCCTGCCATTTATAAGTGCACCTGCACATTTTCCCTGCCAACAGACAAATATGAGATACAAAGTGGATTCAAAATATCAATTCTTTTTACCTGAAATCCATCCTGCATGCTTATTTTGAAACTTTAACCAAATGTAAACAAGGAAAAAGACAGACGACTGACACTGTATGATGCAAAACCTGATTGTGCATTTTACCAAAATGATCATAACTTGTAAAATATGGCAAATTTTAAGATGGTTCAAAAAGCAACCCTAGCTCATTTTTCACAAGGAATCCAACCACATCATGCATTGGTATTGAAAACACATTTTTCTCTATTTTTAACAAAGTTTGCAAATTTTGACTCCCTTTTCCCTTTACCACCAAGCAAGACAACACAAGCAGAAGCAGAAAAAAAGCAAAGCAATAGCAGGGGTCCTCATTTTGCTAAGGAGTAAAATGAGGTGTGTTGTGAACATCACAACATATCTTTCATCACTTACATCATCAATAAGCCCAGAACTACATATTCATCATGTCTCATCATCATCGTAAATGTGCTTTGATCTCATGGATAGAGGGTATGTAGGCAATCTAAAATATGAAGGAAGTATCCAATACGCAAGCACAGACGATCAACCCCATCTTCATCTTCTTTCATCTTCCATCTTCTCCTCTTTGACTAGCTCAAGCAAGAATCAGACTATGCGTATTAGTGAAAGCTCAAGCACTTTAACCAATCAGGGATAAGCTAGAAGCTATTTATCCGCATGCCTTAAGCCAACATTTGCTATAGCATTTATCAACATCTTAGCCTTCAACATGATGCAACTTTCCTCTTAACAAGGAACCAACTTAATCCATCTAAGAGCACTTAAATTTGGAAAGAGAACGTGATGACAGTATCTTTTGTTTTATCTTTTGATTTATCTTTTGTCCCTTTTCTATGCCTAATCAAGACTGCCTTGATATATCTATATCTTGGTACGTTGAGATGAAGTAAGAAATGGGGCATGGTCATATTGCTCTCATATGTCGTGTTTGTGGGATGATCTTATTCTCTTCCTATGCATATTGACATCTTGTATGTGTTGGGATTAGCATCTTACATATCAATATCTCTTGCATCTGAGAAGCTAAATAGTCTCTTATGCATTAGAGACTATTCTATGTTAAGAACTATCTCCATACATATAACCAGCAAGGTGTCATTATGTGTAGTGGAGATAAGCTCAAACCTTTGCTTGTAGCATCAAAGTCCATCTCAGAGCACTAGCTACTATTCATATCTTGTGTATGGTGATTCAACATCTTGACCTCATGCATTTAGACAAGATTGTAGTACGCTAGTTATGCATTGGATACCTTGACACCTTGGTCTTCTATACCCTAGTGCATAACATCCATATGCTATATCAAACATAAGGATTGCATTTCTTTATTTCTAAGCAATTACTTTAAAAAGCTATCATATCATTTATCCATTCCATCATCATCTTATATAGTCTTCAACCAAGATCAATCATCTTCCTTTCATCCTCCTTGTCCGCTTTCGCCATTTCCCTTATCTTCATCTTGCAAAACAAGTGTGTTAGGCATATATAGGTTCATATCATTATCATAACCTCATTATTATCCATTACCATTATGTGCATTTTCATTATCATACATTAGCATTAGCATAACACATTTTCATTATTACCATTTGCATACTCATATCATTTACATAAACATCCATATAAATCATGAAAAAAAAACATGCATAACATCATAACATAAATGCATCCATAATCATTACAAGATCATAGGTAATCAAAGCCATCATATATATATCATGTGTGTCAATATACAACAAATACAACATGGGCTATCCATGAGCCATCAAAAGAATGTATGTACAATCAGCTCATAGGCCTTATCATGATACAATACAATACAACAAAACAAGGTAGCCCTAGTGACTACTGGCAGCTCCCTTGCCCTATCTGCCACTACTGGGTCCTACACCTGGCCTGCTATCTCTCAGAGACCCCATCACTGAAGCTATAGACTATGATCCTCCTATCCTCCATGAACTAGAAGCCCCTAATCTACTCCTAAAGCTAGGTTGTCTCTGTTCTATAGGCACTGCTCCATAATATAAGCCTCTATAATACTCCGTCTCACCCTATGCTCTCCTCAGCTCTCCCTATGTCTATGTCAACTGGGTGGCCAAATACATAGTAGCTCCATCTGTCCCTAAGGCAACCACTACCCTACCTCTCTCCATCCTCAGAGCATATCGCTCCGCTGTCATAGCCTGCACCTACTGCATGGCTGCATCCCTCTCAACAGTCATAGCCTAAACCTATTGTACCACAGTCTCTCTCTCAGTCATCACTATCTATACCTGTTGCACTGCTGCATCTCTCTCCCCAGTAACTCTCTCTAGTACCCCATCATCCTGTCCATCTCCTACCTATGCCCTAGCTTGCAGCTATGCCTGATAAGTCTGAGCCTGAGCTCTAGCATGTCGCAACCCTATCACCGCCTAATGTCTATCTATCTCCACTCTCCTCAGCCTAAACTGAGCCCACTGCCTCCATATCCGCTCCTCTTTAATCCTCCATCTCAGCTGTTGTATACCCACATCATCACCTCCTAGCCCCTATGCTTGTGGCTGTGCAAGAACTTGTGGTGGCACTTGTCCCTGTATTTGTATGCCCGGAGCTACTGGCACTACTGTCTACGCTACTAGAGCTTATGTCCTCCTAACCGGCCTCTCCATCCCAATCTCCCCTATCTACCCAGGCCTCGTCAACTGAGTCGCCCTAGCTGTAACCCAGTGTGCATCATAATCTAGTAAAGTCCCTGTCCCTAGATTTGCAGGACCCTACCTCCACTGCCACATAACTAGTTGTAATCCATCCCAATCCACCAAAGCTATGTCAACCACTATCTCTAGCCCCTAATCAAAAACTTCCTGCCGCGTCCTCCCAAAAATGGAATCCCCTACTAGTGTTGCCTGTGGAACCCTGAACTACCTCAAAACCCTCTTGGGAAAATAGGGCTCTATAATATATCCCACAACCAAAAATATATATATCTTGGCTCACATAGACAAGCTCTTCATCCTCCTCATCCCATCTCTCACATCCAAGCCATGGCCTCCATACAAATCTATCCACGTCATCCAAAATCTGCCTCCAGTATACTATCCCTCGCTGTTGTCAATAGGTAAGAGCTCCTCTATACATCCTCGTATATGGTTCTCCTGCTATTCTATCTACCCATCCATCTGGCCTTGTCACCAGAATGTGTTCATAAGCCCATACGTACAACACTGTGACTCCAGCTGACATACTAGCTCCAAACATATATGTGCAGTCATGTAAATAATGATATAGTTGTCCCAGTACACACTCCGCCCACACATATCTGGTCCCATATGAAAACATCCCCTCCATCACTGTCCCCCATCCAACCGGAAAACCTCTAGCCCATCTATCTCCAACCAACCATCTGATAATAGCTACAACTACCCACTGTAATCTATCACATAGCTCCTCCATCCTAGCCATCGAAATCTTTGAGCCCTTAGCCCTAATGTCTGGAGTCCCGAACAATCGTCTAAATGCAACTGGACCCATGTTAGGATCATAATCTACTTAGTCTCCATCAATAGGAACATGCAGAATCTAGAATACATCCTCTAAGGTAGTCATCGCCTCTCCCGTCGGCAACAAGAATGAACTGTGCTCGCTCCTCCATCGCTCAACCATCAATGCCATCAGTCCTCGATGTGCCTGCACTGGCTCTAATCTCAACACATGCTCTAAACTAATAATATCCAAGAATAGCCTCTCCTCTGCATCTAATATCCTGACTAATCACAAGTCCCTAGGATGTGGCTCCCGAGACAATAATAGTGGTAGTACCTCCTCCATCATTCAGTCCACCTTGTCAGTTTTCTTGCATTCACAATTTGTCTTTTGACTTCTAGCAGCAGCCTACTTTTGCTAAAAGTGACTCATTTTTCTATATGCGCTAGCCTTTAGACCATAAGCGAGCTATTTTTCTACAAGCACATAGTATCTACTTATATACGATATCTTTACCATAGGTGAGCTACTGCTAGCTCAATTCCTATATGCGACTCACTATCTCTCACAAGTGAGCTCTATCTCTATATGCAGTCACTTTCTGCCTACAAGCAATCTGAATTGACACTATGTGCATTTCACCTATCCCTTTGCCTTAGCCAACTAGAAGTGACCTAGTTTTGCTATAAGGGGTCACTTCGAGCCTATAAGTGACCTATTTTACCCTAAGCAACCCCTTTTCCTACACAAGTGACCTGAACTACCTATCCTAAAACCTAGTCACTTTTGGTGAAGTGTGTGCATTTATTATTCTTTTAACCTCAAAAAAATCATGCATTTAGCAAACGTTTCGGTACATATCAATGCGCCTGCTCCTGCTGGTCGCCCATGTGTCCTCACTCACTCATCCTGATGATCTTTGTGTGAAATCACCATCCTGATAGTTCTCCAACACTTGAAGCACCAAACCTCTATGGAGCTCTAGATCTCTATACCTACTGCACACAAATGAGCACAAATGAGCCTATTTTCCCTTGAGGAACTTACTTATAGCCCCTTTCCAATCCCTAATTCTTCTATACCAAAGCCTATTTTCTTCTAAACCATCCCAATTCACCCCACCCAACCCTCGTTTTCTTTGTGTCAACCTTATTTCTAGCCTTCCATCTTATCACGAGTCAACCCAACCCTTCCTAGTTAGCCTGACTTACCTCTCGAGGGGGCATCACCTGCCACTTACACTGGGGCATGTAACCTTGTTTATCAAGTGAATCATCGTATTTTCTTTGACACAATGCTCTAACGAACATTGTATCAAAGAGGGGCAAAATGAAGACACCCAAAATTGACCTAATTATCATTAGTATCGAAATATTGCATTAGCTATCACCTACATTTGTCTAACACACTTGAGCAATTTCCCTATCACTTATTTCTTCTATTAATTAAATAAATTCATATTTATTTAATTAATTCATTATCTATTTCATCTATTTCTTCTAATTCTATAATTAAATAATCTTTAATTATTTAATTATCTTTATTCTATCTATTTTAATTAAATAAATCTTATTTATTTAATTAAAATTCCTTTCATAAGCCCACTTTCCAATTAAATAAATAAATTTTATTTATTTATTTAATTTTCCTTATCATTTATCTTCATGAGCTGACATGTGTGCCTCTTTCATTTAAAAATATGTGTGGTACTACATCTTTCATTTAATATCTTTCACATGTAGTACTTTTTATGTACATGGTCACACATAAGCCTTATCTTCCCTTGACTTGTCATCTTCACATTCACCTATGATTATCAATTAATCCTAGCCATTCACATAGCCACCAAATCTCTACTGTTGATTGATTTTGGTTGAGTTCTATATAAACACCCTCTCATTCCATACTACATCTATCCATCGTTTTCATATAGCGTGTACATTATCATCTTAAGCATATGAAGCACTTTAGCATCCATCTAGCATATTATCATTATCATCCATCTATAATGACAACTTTTATCTTCATAATTGTTCATTGTTGAGAAGCAATCCACATCATAAACAAGGAATCATACAATCTATGTGACATTGCTCTTGAATTGCATGAATTTGATTTCACTTGGATTCGATTATTTGATGGTGGTAGGATTAGGTTTTCAATTATATGCTTGATCTTATTAACCTAATTTTTACCTATCACAACCATATTATCTAAGAGAAGGGAGGACCATATCTCTAATTTAAGAAAGGTGCTTCAACATTGTAGAGATTATGGCATTTAGTTGAATCCCAAGAAGTGTATTTTTCGTGTAACTGAAGGGAAGCTGTTAGGACATGTGATCTTAGAAGAAGGTATATCTATAGACCCTGACAGAGTTTGGGCCATTCTTAAGATCCAACCTTCGGTGAGCAAGAAGGAATTAAAGTCCTATTTTGGTAAGATCAACTTTGTCCAGAAGTTTATCACTAGTTTTGTTGAGATTGTTCGGCCATTGAATCCAATGTTGAAACAAGATATTAATATTGAATGGACACCGAAAGCCAAGACAACCTTTTTAGAAATCAAACAAGCAATAGAAAATGCTCCTGTATTAGTAAGTCCATATTACACTCTTCCATTTTGCATGTGCAACCATGCTCACCTAGAAAAGGGGAGTTGATGATGAACGCCCTTTTTCCTTCATGAGTACACCATTAAAGGATGCAAAACTCAGATATCCAAAAGTGGACAAGCAAGCTTATGCACTAGTTAAAGCAGTCAATAATTTTTATCACTATATCTTGATAAGCAGTGACTGTTGTAGTTCTAGATGCTACAGTGAAAGCATTGTTGATGCAAAATGAGATGGGTGAAAGAAGAGGATAGTGGGTCACAATACTTCAATAATTTGATATAGAGATACAACCTATGAAGTTAGTGAGGGGACAAGCACTTACCAAAACTATAGCAGAGACTAGCCCAGGGCTTGTATCTCAGCAATATGTACTGGAAGATATCTCGCAAGATGAGTGGTATGGTGACATCTTATTTTATCTCCTTAACCAATGATGTCCACCTCATTTGAATTAAATTTAGAAGAGAGCATTAAGGATGAAGAGTAGTAGTTTCATGATTAAAGGATCATTTTTATCTAAGAAAAATCATGAATGGATCTATTTGAGATTCTTAGACAAAATAGAAGTAGAGCAAGTTTTGATCAATTTTCATGAGAAGTTTGGGACAGGTCATGGTTCTAGGCACTCTACTATAAATCAGATTCTTCAGGCTAGATATTACTATCCTACTTTATTTAAGTATGCTCATGCACATGTCCGAACCTACCATATTTGCTAATTTGTTGCCTCAATAGAGAGAAATGTCGCTATGTTTTTGCAACTAGTGGTGGAGGTACACCCGTTTACACAATGGGGACTCGACTTCATTGGCATGATCAATCCACCTTCCTCTATAGGCCACAGGTATATTCTAACTGCTACTGATTATTGTACAAGATGGTATGAAGCTTAGACTTGTAAGCAATGCACAACTGAGGTAGTAATCAAATTCATTGAGGAACATATCATTACAATGTTTGGTTGTCCTTTTTCCCTTGTCTGTGATAATGGTTCAGCATTTGCATCTTTAAGTTTTTTAAACTAGGCATTTGATTATGGTATTGTGATAAATTTTTCATCCAATTATTACCCTCAAGGCAATGGAATTGTTGAATCTACTAATAAAAACTTTCTTGAGGTCATTAAAACATTGCTTGACAAAAATCCCAGAGAGTGGCACACCCAACTTAGATTTGCCTTATGGGCAAATAGGATCAAACATAAGGCTGCCTTAGGAATCTCACCCTACCATTTGGTTTCTGGGTTGGAACCTGTGTTCCCTATCCACTTGAGGATCCTTGTACTACAGTTCATGCAAGATTATCTAGAGTTTGATGATAGAACCTCAGCCCATTTGACCCATTACTGTATTTGGAAGAAAAATGTGATGCTATAATTGAAAACTTTGTTGAACACCAAGGCATAGTGAAATGATGGTTTGACAAGAGGGCCAAAGTGAAGGCCTTTTGTATCTTAGATTTGTTGCTATATTGGGATAAGGCTCATGAGAAGAAAGGTGAACATGAAAAATTTGACAAACTCTGGTTAGGTCCCTATCAAATAGCTAAAATCTTAGGAGACAACACGTATAGATTAAAGACTCTTACTGGTTGATGCAGAGGCATCCACACTAAAACCTTGACATACAGCATGTATGCCTACAACCCATCATCATCATCATATTTCCCTTAACACTGTCAGCATCATCATATTTTCTCTGCCGACCGATATCCTCCTGCAGACAAACCTTCGACTCTTTGCCTGTCAGCAGCATCATCATATCCGGCTATCGGCAGCATCATCATATTCGGCAAGCGCAAACATCCTCCTGATGTTCACTGTTCATCTTACCGCCAACCTCTTTCTTCAGCATCATGATGTTCAACATCATGTTCATCAGTAGGATATAAAATATCCTATTCCCTCCATATATCCTGATGACGACAACCTCATGCACCTTTCCTTCGATGCTTACGTCACCCCGATATCCTGATGACGATTATCCTGATGACGATGACGTCACATGCAGCTCCTTCAATATCCTGCTGCCCCGATATCTTGATGACGATTATCCTGATGACGATGACGTCACATGCAGTTCCTTCAATATCCTGCTATCGGCCAAACTTAACATTATCGGCCCGCGATGGTTTTATCAACCCAATCTTCTACCTTATGCTGATACGCTCCTCCTCGGCAACACCTGATGATGATCACCCCAATACACATTCACCTTATGCAAATGATTGCATCATGCTCATCTCCATCTACTCGGATGACGCCCGAAGTAACTGCAAGATATACACAGAAATATCCTGATGATGCCATTGTGATGGGTTTTCCAACCTTAGCGAATTTCGATCCGTCGAACCTCCTGAGGTGACCCGATCCGCTTCCTGGACAACTTTCCAGACTCTAACTACCAGCACGACCTAGCACATACCCATGCTAGGGTTCTCAACACCTTTCGACGACGATCCTGCACACCTGCATGCAAGCGAACACAAAATGCAGACTAAACCCTAACCTACTGTACATAGCCATTCCACCGATTCGACGAATCAACCAGTGGAATGGATCAGCGAATCCATGAAACCACCAAAACAGCAAATCGATCACACAATGGAATCCAAAACAGAGAATTGACACAACAGGATCTCTTTATTGATTTCAAAAGATGCAAATACAATATTCAGTCTCTCCCTCTGTCTCACTCTCTGCACAGTCTAGCTTCTCAACATCTCCGTCTAAAACCAACCGATCCTTATGCATAAATAGGATCTCTTGCGAGTACTACTGACCCGACTCCAAGTGGTTGGGAAATCTCTCCAGGCGGCTGGGAGATCCAACCGGACCTACAGCATAATAGCTATCTTAACAAACTATCTAAAAATAGTAAAGTATGGTCAACATGACCTTATTACATGCATTGGTCTTATCAGACCTTCTTGGAAACATTAACAAGACTCAAAACAAACTAACTGCCTCATGGAGGCCAGCTGTCAAGTAGGTGCTCCTGCACCATACTCCCCAATAGAAAAGAACTCATGTCCCATGAGTTAGGATGTGGAAGTCCTCCTCCTTTACACTTTGTCATGTCAGTGTTCTGACCTGTTCCAGCTTTGTCCTCTGCTGTCTCTTGGCTGCTCCAAGACTTCTGAACTGTAACTTGCTTTCTTGCAAGTAAATCCTCATGCCTGTCAATGTAGGCCCTTCTCTCACATACCTTGTGTTTGTCAGGTTGTCTGACCAGCACCTCTGTCTGAACTGCCTTTTGAACTTCTGTAATGTTCAACTCTGTCTTTCTTTCAACTGTTATAGGACAAACAATAGTCCCAACTATGACAACATCCTTGTCATTCCTCTCAACTGATTGCTATTTGTAAACCTGTTTCTGCACCTGCTGCTGACCTCTGTCAGTCAAAACTGAAGCTGTCTTCAACCTGTTGTCCTTAACAACTCCTTTCCCTGCAGTGTCCTCAACTGCCTTTATGCCTGCTCCTATAGGCATCTGCACAAATTCCTTCTTTCCCACTAGAATGATTTTGGCTGCCTTCTGTACTACAGCTGCTTCCTGTAATGGCATCAACATAATAGTTTTCCCATCTTTCTTGATGGTGTAGGTATTAGCATACCCATCATACAGTACCCTCCTATCAAATTGCCATGGTCTACCCAACAGTAGGTGACAACATTCCATGGGCAAAATGTCACACAAAACTCTATCCTGATATGCTCCAATCTGAAAATCCACATATGCCTATTCATAGACAAAAAGTGATTGACTATCACTCACCCAAGATGCCTTGTAAGGGTGATGGTGTGGAATCCTTTCCAAATTCAGTTTATCCACCATTTCCTGAGATACCATGTTGTCTGTTGAACCAGTATCAATGACAACCTTACATACTTTACCTTTGCTCTTGCATGTGGTCTTGAAAAGAGCTCTTCTTTGCATCATATCCTTTGATGTCTGCAAACTAATTCTCCTTAGCATCAATGCTTCTCCCTCCTCAGGATATCCATAACCGTCAGGAACTCTATCTCCTTGATAAGTGTTTGAACTTTGCACACTTTGCTCTACTTTCTCTTCTTGCACAAGTTGTACTCTCTTGTCATTCGTTCTATCATTTCTGGATGATGAACCTTTGCTTTTTGGACATTTGAAAAATGGATGACCAAACTCACCACAGGTGTAACACTTGCCTAAAAATGTAGTAGAACCTCTACCACTTCCAAATCTGCCTCTATTACCTTTCCATCCACCTCTGAAATCAGACTGTCCCTGTCCTTTACCAGTGTCTTCTTGACCCTCATTGGTTTGCCTTGTTGTAGGGGCTGCTCCTCTTCCCCTCATATTGCTGCCTCTTCCTCTCATGGACTTATCTTGTCTTCTATTCACCTTTTCTTCAATCCTGATTGCCATTTGGTAACAATCCTCCACACTCTTAGGGTTAGCTAAAACTAACTCATCCTGTATGTTCAATCTCAAACCAGCCAAGTACCTAGCCACCTTTTCTACCTCATTCTCATGATGACCAGATCTCATACTCAACTTATAAAACTCCTCAGTATATGTCACATCCATTTCCTTCTGCCTTAAAAATTGCAGCTTCTTAAACATCTGAATTTCATAATCCTTAGGCAAGAATTTACCTTTGATCCTTGCTACCATTTTATCCCATGAAGTGATCTTTGACTTCCCTTGTTTCCTTCTCTCGGATTGTACATAATCCCACCATACCAAAGCATGACCTCCTAACTTGGTCTTTGCAATCTTTACCTTCTGATCCTCAGCAACATCTTCACATTCAAAGTGATTATCAAGTGCAGCAATCCAATCCAGTAACTCATCTTCATTCAAACTTCCATTATACTTGGAAACATCAACCTTTACCTTAGGTTTATCACTCTGCACTACCTTTAACAGTTTTGCAAATCTCTGGTCTTCAGCATCCAGATCTTCAGCTACCTCTTCATACTCTTCAACAGTATCTTCATCTTCTTCAGACTCACTGTCTTCCACTTCCCTCTTTTTGTTCTTCTATAGGGCCACAAGCCTGGCTTGAAGTGCTTCAGCAAGCTCCTTCATCTTCCTCATCTCTCTGGCATGTTTTTCCTTCATCTCCTGCAATTCCCTTGCAGTACCACTACCTTTCGGAGGCATTTTGTCAACCTCTCACTCCTCTATCTCTGTCCTTTCGGTGACAGAATCAACTCTACCTCTGCCCTTTCGGTGACAGAATCAACACACAACAGCCCAGACCTTTTGCTGAGCTCTGATACCACTATGATGCAGAGGCATCCACACTAAAACCTTGACATACAGCATGTATGCCTACAACCCATCATCATCATCATATTTCCCTTAACATTGTCAGCATCATCATATTTTCTCTGCCGACCAATATCCTCCTGCAGACAAACCTTCGACTCTTTGCCTGTCAGTAGCATCATCATATCTGGCTATCGGCAGCATCATCATATTCGGCAAGCGCAAACATCCTCCTGATGTTCACTGTTCATCTTACCGCCAACCTCTTTCTTCAGCATCATGATGTTCAACATCATGTTCATCAGCAAGATATAAAATATCCTGTTCCCTCCATATATCCTGATGACGACAACCTCATGCACCTTTCCTTCGATGCTTACGTCACCCCGATATCCTGATGACGATGACGTCACATGCAGCTCCTTCAATATCCTGCTGCCCCGATATCCTGATGACGATTATCCTGATGACGATGACGTCACATGCAATTCCTTCAATATCCTGCTGTTGGCCAAACTTAACATTATCGGCCCGCGATGGTTTTATCAACCCGATCTTCTACCTTATGCCGATACGCTCCTCCTCGGCAACACCTGATGATGATCACCCCAATCCACATTCACCTTATGCAAATGATTGCATCATGCTCATCTCCATCTACTCGGATGACGCCCGAAGTAACTGCAGGATATACACAGAAATATCCTGATGATGCCGTTGCGATGGGTTTTCCAACCTTAGCGAATTTCGATCCGCCGAACCTCCTGAGGTGACCTGATCTGCTTCCTGGACAACTTTCCAGACTCTAACTACCAGCACGACCTAGCACATACCCATGCTAGGGTTCTCAACACCTTTCGACGACGATCCTACACACCTGCATGCAAGCGAACACAAAATGCAGACTAAACCCTAACCTACTGTACATAGCCATTCCACCGATTCAACAAATCAACCGGTGGAATGGATCAGCGAATCCATGAAACCACCAAAACAGCAAATCGATCACACAATGGAATCCAAAACAGAGAATTGACACAACAGGATCTCTTTATTGATTTCAAAAGATGCAAATACAATATTCAGTCTCTCCCTCTGTCTCACTCTCTGCACAGTCTAGCTTCTCAACATCTCTGTCTAAAACCAACCGATCTTTATGCATAAATAGGATCTCTTGCGAGTACTACTGACCCGACTCCAAGCGGCTGGGAAATCTCTCCAGGCGGCTGGGAGATCCAACCGGACCTACAGCATAACAGTTGTCTTAACAAACTATCTAAAAATAGTAAAGTATGGTCAACATGACCTTATTACATGCATTGGTCTTATCAGACCTTCTTGGAAACATTAACAAGACTCAAAACAAACTAACTGCCTCATGGAGGCCAGCTGTCAGGTAGGTGCTCCTGCACCACTGGTGAGGAACTCCCATTGCCTATTAATGGGTAGTTCCTAAAGTACTACTTTTAGGCCTAAAGGGCATCTCTGCCTTCTTTTGTGTACATAGCAAGTCTTTTCTATTTTTTCTTCGCTTTTGTTAGACTAGTTTGCTTTGTTTAGGTTAGTTGCTTTTTCTTTCTCTACGTTTATTTTTTGCACTTGTTTTGTTGGGGTTCTCCATTTCCTGAATAAGGTGGTAGTTGTGTAGTCCTCCAAAAGGTTCTCTTTGGGTTAAATAATTTGGGGGTTAGTTTGAGAAAATTTGGTTTTCCCCTCGAGTCTCCCTGTGGGTTCTATTGTTAACTAGGTGGTATCATGCTTGTTCATGGGAAAAGGGTCATTACTTTTGGTTCACTTGAAGTATTTTCTAGTCTAATATCTTTCACATTTTTAATAATCCTGAAGCTTCTAAAAGAATCTTGGTGATCTTGGGTTAAGTCAAAAATTTATAGGCTCACCTTTTCTGCCACTATGATTCCTAGCCCAACGAAGTTGAACCATATTGTAGCCCATGTGATATTTATCATGTGTTTCAAGGGTATGTGATACTTGTTAGTACTCATATCATAAGTTAAGTTAACTGAATAATCTGTAAGCAATTTATCAAAAGTGGTACTCTGTATAGTACTCCCATAAAATGTTCAATCACCTAGAGGATTCAAGAAAATCTGTCAGGGGCTATGGATGCCTAACAGGTAGTAGAGCAATGTTTGAGTGGAATCATAGAGACAACCTCGTTAGGGCTATGGACGTCTAACTGGTAGCAAGGTGATGTCCAAGGTAGTTCATGAGGTGAGTATCATTACGTAGCTTAATGCAAGTGAGCCTTGATGATCTTAGTTGTAGAAGGATGGGAATGAATGCAACTGCACACACTTAGATTTTCAGGATATGGATGGTTGTGCTGAGTTAGTGATCTCTACTCCTTTGATCTTGTATCATGTTGTCTAGTTTAATAAGTGGGAAACATAGAGCTTCTGGGTTTCAAACTGATGTTTATCTTAGAAATAATCTAGAGCATTTCCATAGTAGAGTCACCATTTATTGTGCCTTGCACACATGCCCCATTTTTCCAAATAGAGACCTCCTTCCTCTTTTGCTTCACTTTGGTTTGGTCTAGGTCTTAGCAGTTTTGCTTGAGAAAAGATGATGTCTTGATGATTTGATCCCTTTGTTACTTCATTGAAATTGGACAAGTTTGGGCAAATTTAACCCCATTGATCCCCTTTCATAATTAGATTGGAATGATTGAAGTGCACTGAGTCTCAAAATTGCCCTCTAGAGTGAGTTTACGCTAAAAATTGCCTTAACAACAATTTGTGTTGATATCCTATCCAACTAGATATTAGTGTTGGCTCCTTCACATGCCATTCAATGTTAAAAATCAAGTCCACCAGATTTGTGCTAAAAATGCTTTCAACAGGATATATCCTGAAGGACTGGAAATCTTCACTTTTCCCGTCGGTGGTCAAAATCCTGCATAGTGCGTCACAGTTTGTCAAGAGTACACTGCATTTATGGCAAATTTTCAAGGGGTATAAAATGGTTTTAGCTCTTCAAATTTTCATGATTTGCACTCAAATTCTTCAGCAATTCAATTTAGAACTCAGAATTTACTATCTCTCCTACTGAAGATTTCATGGCCGTGAATTGATTGTGAATGTATTCATGGACGGAGACTCAGACTCCTTCACTTCGACCTCATATTCATAAGTAGGAGGATTTCTGTCTATTATTTGGCATTCAATTTATGATTTTTCCTTTGTTTTGCTTTTGGGATGAGAAATGCACTAGGTTATAATAAATCTTGGTTGCACACATGTTAAGAGTCTTAGGGTTTGGGGTATTATTTATCAAATTCCTTTGTATACGCCATCCTTAGGGTTTCGAAATGTGGGCTTCATCGAAGTAGTAAAATATATGTGCTTTTGTAATTTTGACCATCACAATTTGAATTTTCCCCTCTTCGAAAGTCAGAACTGACCCTTTAAATTTTATTGCCTAAGACATTTAACATTAAAACCCAAAACAGTTGTTGGTGCTAATTCCTTGTCCAACTTGATATGTATGACACGCTGAGATTTCCCTTCTATATCCTTTTGAGGACATTGAGCTAAAAAGACTTGGAAGTGGATATATCCTGAAGGGCCTAAAAAGCTCACTATTCGGTTGCTGATGAATTCCCACCTAAAAGGTTTAAAAGCTTTTATTAGGGATTTGTGCTAAAAGTTGTGTCAATCAGATTTGTGCTAAAAGTTGTGTCGATCAGATTTGTTCTAAAAGTTGTGTCGATCAGATTTGCGCTAAAAAAAGCTTCCATAGGATATATCAAGTTCCCTTTAAAAGACCCACTTTCCAGTTACCGTCAAAACTCTCACCAAAAGCACTTAAAATGGTTAGCACTAAAATATGACCCAACTGCATATATCCAATGGACCCCAAAAGTAGCACAAATCCCATTGGTCCCAAAACCCCAGCTTATCCTATTGACCTCAAAATGCTCGCTTTTCTTCCAAATGGACTTCAAAATCTATTCTAAAAGCATTGGGAGATTTAATTATATAACTTGAGTTTATTTGCATATCATTTTTATCTTGTTCATTTGATTACTCATGAATTGAAGGAATTTGTGCATTGATTTGATATTAATGTTGACATTTGCTATAACATGCAGGAGCAGGGCAAAAGCCCGCTAGGTTATCTTCTATTTTAACTTATGGTTTGGGTGGATAAAACATTAAGGAATGGATTTTAATGAAGATTTTATATTTCCTTAAACAAAGATAGTGGTTCTAAGTTGAAAATCATTGATTTATTGGCCATTTTGGTCATACATCCTATAGGGGGATAAATCCCCATTTTTTGGGTCTAGGAACCTGACTTTAGGTTTATGTTGAATACACACAAATGAGGCATGTTTCCTAGCATTTCTAATCTACTTAACCTCATGAAACATAGGTCTTGACCAATAGGATAGCAGCTTTGAAAGGTTATTCATTAGGTTTCTATCCTGCAGGACAGATGACTTCTTGAGCAACAAACATGAAGTACGAGTTTAAAGGGATCCCTCCTGTCAGCAAAATCACATCTGCATGGAAGAACATAGGAGACACAGATCTTGGCCATATTGACATAGAGGAATTTAGATTGATGATCTTTGGGCCTAATCCTACTGCTTCGGCTCAAAAGATTAGGGACAATGGCATTGCAAAAGCAGCTGCCTTTCCAACTTTTGTTTAATGTCCAGAGTTAATTGTAGCTTGTGCAGATAAATATCAGCAACCATCAAGGATAGTGATCACTTAAGATGGAAGAGTATTGGAAAATTTTAGCGTATTGGCTTTGGTCGAGGCTTTTGACATCCCTCCTTTCCCAACTTTGTCAATAATGGAGAAGGATGAGAACAAGAAGATGCATGATCAAGACCTTGAAGCTTGCAGAAAGGTAACTAACGATAGATGGATGAAGAACAAAATGGCTGCCCTATCCAAGCTTCATCATGTCCTTTATAGGAGTGATTTCAAGGAGAAGATAGGAGATATGGTCACTCTCTTGAGTAGAATCATGGGATTGCCTACTACCACCACCTTTGAAAGTTGGATGTTTGCAAATTTTGAAGAGATATTACATGGGGAAAAGAAGATCTACTGGGCTCAAATTTTAAGTGACAACACTCATGAAGCTTTTGTGGCTTTCAACAATAACAAGATATCTAGATGGACCTCTTGTGTAGTATACATGTTAGCAAGACACCTTGTTTATACTAGCTTGTCTAGACTAGGAGAAGTTGGTAATGCTGAAGGGGAGTACAAGGTGTATAAATGTTATCCTCAACTAGAGATTACTCAATCATTGGTGCATTTAACAAGACTTAATAATGCATTTACTATGCACATTACAAGGCTTCTATGTCAAGAAGATTGTGATGCAGGAACATCCAGTGGTGTAAGGGCAATCTTGCACCACCCAAAAAGAAGTTGATTCAAAATCATTGCATTTGTTTTCATTTCTTTCCATAATTAGTATTTCTAGTTCCATAATCTCCTGAATAATGATGCAGGACTTTCAATTTTTTTTAAACTGCTAAAAATAGCAAACTATCAGTTTTGGAAAGTTTACCTACTATTTTAGGAAAGTTTGCATTTGGTTATGGATTGAAATGAAAACTTTAAAAAAAATTCATAACTGAAATATAAGACCTTTGGTGAAGGAATTAGGCAAAGATCATTTGTGAGCTGAAAGATATTAAAGTTTTTATTTTCTGAAAAGCCCCTAAAATTTTCTAAAATGAGATATGAGGCACTACAACATCCCATAATGTCCTAAAAAGTTGATGAAAATCTATTTATGGATTTCCGATGTGATAGTTCACATCGCGAGCTTTTCGACACCTAAAACGGTTCATTAATCAGACACCTGGATCAAAAGTTATGCTTCCCAGAAGTTGACCTACTTTTGGAGGGAGTTGCAAATTTCAAAATTTAGCTAGAAGCTGCCAAAAAGTGATATTTATGACTATTTTGGGAACCCTAGGAAGTAGTAGAGTTAAGAGGGAAACTGTAGAGTCAAGAAGAGGTGGCAAAATAGAAACCCTAGTTGATTTGGGGTTACAGAAGGCAGAAGATTCCAGAGCTTGGTGAAGGTAGCTGTAGTCTGTTGTAGCCTGTGTAGGATTGATTCCTCTGCTTGTAATTGAGATTTTGTAATGTAATGAGTTGCCCAGATCAATAAAGAAATATTCTATTTTCTATGATCCATTTCTGTTATGTGTTTTATGATTTACCCCCTTCATCAAGTGGTATCAGAGCTAGGTTTCCTGAGTGTGTAGACAGCTTGTCAACCGTGAGGCTGTTTGTACCAGGACCTGAGGTTGTGGGTTTGTTGTGGAGATAAAGATGCCTCCACGAAGAAATCATATTGGGAGGAATGCTTTGATGGAAGAGGGTTTTAGAGACTTGCAAAGGTAAATCAATGCATTGCAAGAGGAGCTACGAAGAGGGTTTGAGCTGAGAACAAGAGAAGAAAGCAAAGATGAAGCTGAAGAAGAGCTAACTGAGGAAGAACAAGAAGCTGTAGGAGATCCTATAGAAGTTAGGTTGTTGAGGGCCAGTTCAAAGATTGGAAAGAGGCCCAGCATCGAAGTTTCTACATATTCTAGAGATTTGAATTTGGAATAGCTTATTGATTGGATCAATGACATGGAGGAATATTTTGAGTATGAAGATGTGGAGGACCCAGATCAGGTCAAGTTTGCAAAAACAAAGTTGAAGGGCCATGTCAGTATTTGGTGGAAGGAGGTCCAATTAGAGAGGAACAAAAGAGGAAAAGGAAAGATCACTAGATGGGATCAGATGGGAGAGAAACTGAAGAAGCAGTTCATTCCTATGGACTATGAGATGGAGTTGTTGAAGAAGCTGCAAGGACTGAAGCAAGGTAACAAGTCTGTTAAGGAGTATACAGAAGAGTTTTATAAGATTACTATCAAGACAAGCCATGTAGAACCCAACAAGGAGAAGTAGCCCATTACATTAATGGGTTAAAGCCAAGTATTTAAGAGGAGCTGAGCCTGGTCAGAATGACCACCATAGAAGATGTGTACCAGTTTTCCCTGAAGGTGGAAGAGAAGTTGAATAAAAGATTTGATAGAAAGCAAAGGGGAAGAGGTCAAGGCAAAAGGACTGGTGGAAGACCCTATGGAGGCTGTAATGAAGATCAAAAGAAAAATGAAGAGGCTGGTACCAGTTGAAATTAGAGAGAGGATAATGCCTACCACCCTCATGACCAAAACAATGGTGAGCAAAGAGGAAGAGGAAGAGGAAGAGGCAAACCTGGGCAAGGACCTAGAAGAGGTTTCAGAGGAACCTATTTCTAATGCGTAGAAGAAGGACATCGAGTATACGAGTATCCACAACATCAAGGAAGGACAAATAAAAGACCTGAAGGTAATGCATGAGTTGCACATGTCGATGAAGATGTGCAATCTGAGCATTCTGAAGATGTTGAAAGGGGAGAAACCCTAGTTGTCAGAAGAACTTTGTTGAATGAGGAGAAAGAACCCAATTAGAGGAAGAGTTTATTCCACACAAGGTGGAAATGTGAAGGTAAGTGTTGTGATATTATTATTGACAATGGAAGCACTGATAATCTTGTTTCAAAGGACATGGTTGAGAAGTTGAAGTTGACAAGAAGAAAGCATCTGCATCCATATCGGATTGCATGGTTACAGAAGGACCACAGAGCTTTGTTCAATGAGCAATGTTTAGTGAAGTTCAAGATTGGTGACTATCATGATGAGGTGTTATGTGACATCATATCGATGGATGCATGTCATATGTTATTGGAGAGGCTGTGGCATTATGATAGGAGTGCTATCCATGATGGCCGTGTAAACACATACTCTCTAACAAAGGATGGAGTTCATCATAAATTGAAGCCCTTGAAGGAGGTGGAAGAAAAGGTATGTAGTACTACCAGAATTTGCTTGGTAGATGGTAGAAAATTTTTGGAGGGTATGAAGCATGAGCATCATTGTTTTGCATTGATTCCTAAGATTAGTCAAGAGAAATGTGAAGATGTACCAACAGAAGTCTCAAATATGTTGGAAGAATTTTAGGATATTATCTCTGATAATGTACCAGAAGGTTTACCACCAGTGAGGAAGATAAGTCATCAAATGGATTTGATACCAGGAGCTAGTTTGCCAAATAAGGCAGCCCATAGAATGACTCCAGCAGAGAATGAAGAGTTGAACAGACAAGTTCACGAGTTGTTAAGGAAGGGACTGATAAGGGAGATCTTGAGTCCATGTGCAGTACCTGCAACACTAGCACCAAAGAAAGATGGAGAGTGGAGAATGTGTATAGATTCTCGAGCCATAAATAAGATCACGATCAAGTATAGGTTTCCATTGCCAAGAATGGATGACATAATGGATTGTTTGAGTGGAGCCAAGTACTTCATGAAAATTGACCTAAAGAGTGGGTATCACTAGATTCGAATCAGAGAAGGAGATGAATGGAAGACAGCCTTGAAGACAAAGGAGGGTTTGTATGAGTGGTTAGTCATGCCATTTGGGCTAACCAATGTACCGAGAACATTCATGCAGCTCATGAATGAGGTGCTGAAAGAATTTTTGGGAAGTTTTGTTATTGTTTATTTAGATGATATTTTAATTTTTAGTAAGATTTGGGATGAGCATTTGATGCATATCAGAAGATTTTTAGAGAAGCTGAGGGAGGAGAAGTTGCTGATTAATCTAAAGAAATGTAGTTTTGTAAAGAAGGAGTTAGTATACCTGGGTAAGGGCTATCATTGAATGGCCTATGCCAAGGATTACTATGGAGGTACGATCTTTTCATGGTTTGGCAAGTTTTTATAGAAATTTTATAAGAAATTTTAGTAGCATTTGTGCACCCCTAACTGAGACAATGAGAGGGAATAGAAAAGAGTTTAAATGGATAAAGGAGCAGACAAAAGTTTTGGCACATTGAAGTAGAAAGTCACAAAGCAACCTGTTTTGGCACTTCTAGATTTCAATAATGTATTTCAAGTAGATTGTGATGCTAGCAGTAGTGCTATAGGAGCTGTTTTGAGTCAAGAAGGTAAGCCCATTGCCTATTTTAGTGAGAAGCTTAATGATGCTGAGAAAAAGTATTTTGTTTATGATCAGGGATTTTATGCTATAGTTCAGGCTTTGAAGAAATGGAGACATTATTTGTTTCCAAAAGAGTTTGTTTTATATACTGATCATCAGGCTTTATAGTATCTTAATAGTCAAGGAAAGTTGAATCAAAGGCACTTAAAATGGGTTGAGTTTTTGCAGAGTTATACCTTTGTTTTGAAGCACAGGAGTGGGAAGTCCAACAGAGTTATAGATGCCTTAAGCAGAAGGAAAAATTTGTTGACAGAAATGAAGATAGAGGTTGTTGGGTTCGATGAGCTCAAAAGTTTGTATCCTAAAGATCTAAATTTTACAAAGGCTTGGAAAGCTTGTCTGGAGCCTATTACTTTGGATAGGACAAAATGGTTGGATTTCATAATCCAAGATGGCATGTTGTTTAAAGGAAGCCAGTTGTGCATTTTGAGGAGTTCCATGAGAGAGAACCTGATCAAGGAGAAGCATAGTGGTGGATTGGTTGGACACTTTGGTCAAGATAAGACCATTGCTATTGTTGGTGAAAATTATTATTGGCCACAGTTGCAGCAGGATGTGAGGAAATTTGTGCAAAGTTGCAGAGTATGTCAGATGGCAAAAGGAGCAAGTTAGAATATAGGTCTATATCATCCACTACCTATACCAGAGAAGCCATGGGATGATATTAGTATAGATTTTGTTCTTGGATTACCAAGGACATAGAGAGGACATGATTCCATTTTTGTGGTGGTGGATGGATTCTTGAAGATGGCACATTTCATTCCTTGCAAGAAGACTAATGATGCTGTTCATATTGCTGAATTATTTTTCAGGGAGCTGGTGAGATTACATGGTCTACCAAAGAGTATAGTTTTAGATCGAGATACCAAGTTTGTTGGTTATTTCTAGAGGATATTGTGGAAGAAGTTGAAGACAAATTTGAAGTTCATTTCTGCACACCATCCATAGACTGATGGACAGACTGAAGTGGTGAATAGAAGTTTGGGTAACCTGCTACAATGCTTAGTAAGAGATAAGCCCAAGGGATGGGATTTGATTTTACCATAGGAAGCATTTGCTTACAACAATTCTATCAATAGGAGTAGTGGTAAATCACCATTCCATATTGTATATGGGAATAGTCCAAGAAATGCTTTAGAGTTAAGGAATCTGGATAAAGGAGAAAAGACAAGTGTTGAGGCTGAAGACTTTGCAGAACACATGAAGAATTTGCATGAAGGGTGAGAAAGCACATTAATAATATGAATATTTAGTACAAGCGTAAGGCAGATCAAAAGAGGAGATATAAGGAGTTCTAGGTAGGAGATGAAGTCATGATTCACTTGAGAAAAGAAAGATTCCCAATTGGAACATACAATAAGTTGAAAATGAAGAAATTTGGATTGTGCAGAATCTTTAAGAAGCATGATTCAGGAAATGCATATGAGGTAGAGTTGCCGAGTGGGATCAATATTTCCCCTATGTTCAACATTGTTGATTTAACAGAATATCATGAATGTGGCACAGAGGATGGACTAGTAGAAGAACAGTGGAGTATTCTGGCATCTACTTCAATGGAGGAGACAGAAGAGATCTTGGATAGCCGTGTGGGAAGAAGTACTCAGAACAGGCAATATGAAGAATATCTGGTGAAATGGAAAGGAAGGCCTATTGAAGATTCTTCTTGGTTGTTTAAGGTGGAGGTTGACCGTTTGGGTTTTCCTCAAAAAAATACCTGAGACGTAACAGGGTCACTTCTCAAATTACCCTCGGTGTCTGATGCAAGAGCATCCAGTGGTGTAAGGGAAATCTTGCATCACCCCAAAAGAAGTTGATTCAAAATCATTGCAGTTGTTTTCATTTCTTTCCATAATTAGTGTTTTTGGTCCATAATCTCCTAAATAATGATGTAGGACTTTTAGTTTTTTTTTAAACTGCTAAAAATAGCAAAATACTAGTTTTGGAAAGTTTACCTGCTATTTTAGGAAAGTTTGCATTTGGGCACAGATTGAAATAAAAACTTACAAAAAGTTTCATAACTGAAATATAAGACAATTGGTGAAGGAATCAGGCAAATATCATTTGTGAGCTGAAAGATATTAAAGTTTTTGTTTTCTGAAAAGCCCTTGAAATTTTTTGAAACAAGATATGAGGCACTAAAACATCCCATAACATCTTGAAAAGTTGATAGAAATCTATTTACGTATTTTTGGTGTGATAGTTCACATCATGAGCTTTTTGACACCTAAAATGGTTTGTCAATCGAACACCCAGATCAAAAGTTATGCTTCCCGGAAGTTGACCTACTTTTGGAGGGAGTTGTAAATTTCAAAATTTAGCTAGAAGCCGCCAAAAAGTGCTATTTATGACTATTTTGGGAACCCTGGGCAGTAGTAGAGTTAAGGAGAAAAGTGTAGAGTCAAGAAGAGGTAGGAAAATAGAAACCCTAGCTGATTTGGGGTTATAGAAGGCAGAAGATTCCAGAGCCTGGTGAGCGTAGCTGTAGTGTGTTGCATCCTTTAGAGGATTGATTCCTCTAATTGTAATTGAGATTTTGTAATGTAATGACTTGCCCAAATCAATAAAGAAATATTCTATTTTCTATGATCCATTTCTATTGTTGTGTGTTTTATGATTTACCCCCTTCATCAAATTATCTCGGGAAGATGCTAATGTGGTACAAACTTATGGCCGATGGTACATTCAGTCTCAAAAGTTCACTTATCTCAGGATTCAAGGTTTCACTAGGGCACCCAATAAGTTACCAAGGTATCCAACTGACAAGATAGTGCTTCTCAAATAGATAGGACAACTGCATACTTGTGCTGAGAAACTAAAGCACCTATACAAAGCTTCTATCAAATGTCCCATACTCCTGGGGAGAGGTTTCTTTCCTTGTGTCACTCTTGGATCAGCTGACTATTCAGACACTGAGCTTCAATTGTTGAATTTGATTTTTTATCAAATGAGAATTCATTTTTATCCCTTTGGAGTTATTGAAAGGCATATTAGCAAATTTGTTCCACAAAGAACACCTTGAGGACTTTTGGGGTAATTGCTTAGATGAGCATGAAGTCATAAGGAGGAAATATTCTAGGTTGTCTTTAGACTTCATAAAGAGATTTAACATTATTGAAGTACCTGATTAGCTAGTAGATGATGACAATGTGGTGTAGCGAGGTGTTGGAAACTTGGCAAACACCATTAAGAAAGAGACACTACTAGTATAGTGATGAATGATTGGGCATGATGTTTGAAGATGTTGTCATTTATGGCAACAAGAAAAGGAACAAGGTTAGAATAGAAGTGTAATGTCCCCTTTTCGCAAGCCAAAATTTTTCACAACCTTGCACACAATTTTAACTTGTAAAAGAGAACATTAGTATTCAATCTTTCTTATCTAATCATATTACTCATAAATATATATTAAATCAAATCTTATAATCATAATCTGAAATTATTCTATCTTTCACAATATCTATTTTATTTCATGATTCCATTCGGGAGAGGTACACTTGGGTCTACATGTTCATCAAACCACTAGCCCAATGAGAGAGGGTTTATAAGGAGCAATCGAGGGGTCCATATTTTATTCCTTTGTCCAGAGACCAACCCAAATCAAAGGCCCATCCCTTGTCCCAGAGAGGTACTCTAGACCAACATGAGACAAGAGCCTATCCATTACTTGATGGTTCTCTTGACCAACCCAAGATAATGGGAATGTATCGGTCTTTAGCCGAATGGTACTGTTGACCAACTTAGGCATCAACCATGATGTCAGTCTTTAGCCGGATGGTACTCTTGACCAACTACGACATCGGCCATGATGTTGGTCTTTAGCTGGATGGTACTCTTGACCAACTACAGCATCAACCATGATATCATTCTTTAGCTGGATGGCACTCTTGACCAACTACGACATCAACCATGATAGAACTCATTGCTTACCTTTATCCCTTCATCTCGATGTATGGGCTTGGTTTATATACCATGAGCCTTTCTTCTCATCCCATTTATTCAACATGATTAATTTAAGTATTCATTCTAATTATTGATAATATAAGCAATGCTTTAATAACTTAGGCTTTAATAGTTTGATAATGTAATCTTTATTATCCATTCATTCTTTATTGATAGCCTCATACTAGGCTTCATTGATAATTCATTTTATGCTCAATTTAACATATAAATGGTTTCATATCATTCCTATTTACTTTCAAGTATGAGGTAATTATCTAATACTTAATTTCACTTCTAATCATAATTCATTTATTTCTACCATAATTATATTATTCCAGCATTACATTTCCTATTCATCATCATGAAATCAGTTCATGCTATTTGCCTCTTAACATATCTTTATTTATTTAATTTCATATATTTTTGAATTCATTATTTATCTTACCAATATATACTAGAATATATTATACTATATATTTAAACACTTAATGAACAACGTACCTGTGATAGTTGCCTTTATTGACTTCATAGCTGTTTATTTATTTCATTTTATTACCTCTTTCTTCTGATCATCTTTTCCTTCTATCTCACAACCTTTATTTATTTCCCTTTCAAGGGATATGTTGGAAGAGGCACGTCTCTTATTATACTTGGTGGTAAAAGACATACTTACCCTCTTATAATTTGTATTACTTTATATTAATTCCCTTTTGTGATAAAACTAGTTCTAACCATTCATAACTCCCTTATCATAAGAGGATAGGTTAACAGATGTTTATTTATATTATTTGTATTTATATGATATCATTATAATAAATGATATATTATTTATTTTATATTATTTATATTATATCATTTATATCATAATAAATGATATATGATTTATATTATATTATTTATATTTATATTACAATATAAGATAATAATAATAATATTTGTATTTATATTATTAAATATATTTATAATATATTATTTACTTATATTATTTGTATTTATATTATATCATTATAATAAATGACATGATTTATATTATATTATTTATATGTGTTATTTATAAATATAATAATAATATATTTTGTTAATTGTTTTAAATAAATATTATTTAAATACATTAAATAGATTTTATTTATAATATTATTCATATCTTTAATTTGAATGAATAATACATAATGAATTTAATTATAAATTACTAATATAGGAACATGACAAGAAGTTTTGGTTGGTGAAGAAGACTTAGTCTTTTTGGCTAAGTGTTGACAATACACAGGAGACAGTGACAGAGAGACAATATATAATGGTTGGCACTGGTCCATAGTTGGAGATCAAATCATGCGGTTCTTCTATGTTGTCTATAGTCCATAGAAGATCTTAAATCTAAGCTTATGGCTCCTGATAAGTACTGGAATCATACTCTCAAATAGTCTAAGTCTGGTAGAGCAAAATACAATGATATTCAGAGCAAAACATTTAGTTGAATTGGTTTGCATTCCTTTGATGTTGCATATCTTGTTATGCAGTTTTGAGGTGTTATAAAAACTTATATGAAGTGTCTAAATCTAGAGTTTCAGTTTGTGAAGTCCACCGGAAAGATAGTTACTAGCTGTTGAGTATCGCTACATTGTATGATAATGTTTGACTATGACAGAGCATGTGTTATTGGGGTCCGTATTTTACTGCATGAGGATATTTTGCTTTGCGGTCCTAAAGGAACAATCTAAGATATATGAAGAGTCTTTGATATACTTTTGAGCAAGTGTTATGATTTGCAGTAAGCATTCCAGTCTGACAGATGAACTGAACTAGTGGTAGTCTATATTGGAGGCCGACATTATAAGTGCAAATTGTATGCAGGAAGTTCTATTATGTAGAACTTGATTCTAAGTGGTGGAATAGTTGAGGCCGACATAGGTGAAGGTAATTCAAGAATTTTTTGGGTCCACTATGAATTTTGATGAATGAATCTGGCCGACAAGTTATATAAGGCATGACTACACGCTACCACCTATTAGGCCGACCCAACATGAAGATTTTAATTGTTGCAGATATATATATGGGATTGAATTTGGTGTTTGAGTGAGAAGATGCAAATGTGAATGTGTGTGATATGTTAAGTATAGTGCAGGTGACAAGAGTGGAAGAAGAGAGATCTTGCTTAATGTAAAAGCAGAGCAGTCAGGATGAAGAATTTTAAGACAGTGTTTTGAGCTTCATTAGAGCTGCAACCATACATGTGTAGATGCAATCTAAGCAGTTCAACCTAGCAATGAGCCATTCTTGCAGTGAGCATTTATTTGGGAAATGAGCCCTAAGGTAGTGAGCCTTCTTGTAATTTGGTATTATTCTTACATAATATATTGTGAGCTAACATTCACCATGGTTTTTCCTAGTTCTGGGTTTTCCACGTAAAAGTCTTGGTGTTCATGTTTTATGGATTGTGGTTGTTTCTTCTATGTTTAATTTTCTTTGTTTTGCATGTGGTAAATGGATTACTAGTTTAACAAGAAATAAGTTTAATACAATATTGATTTACTCCCCCCCTCTCAGTATTTTGGGTGTTCACCAATTGGTATCAGAGCTAGGTTCCTCGGAAGAAGTCTAACAACTTGAGGAAGATCTTGGAGAATGAACACATGGTAGGTAAAAAATGTCCTACTCCTCCTGAAGAGATTGATGCAACTAAAACTAAAGAAGAATGCACACTTGTCAATGAAGAAGAACTCAAGCTTGCACTTGATCTTGAAAGTGTTAAATTAGAAAATAGGGATCTAAAAAATATTGTCAAGGAAGCAGATGAGTTCATCAAAAAATTGAGGGAGCAAGTCAAGAAGTTTAAAGAAAAATATGAGGTTAGTGAACAACTGATATCTGCAAATGACACCTTGAGTAATGTGAAAATGGAAGTCGTAAAAAGAGCAAAAGTAGAAGAAGACCTAAATCAGTTGGTGAAAAGAAAAACTAAAGACTACACAAAGCTTGGACAAGAGGTTTTGGATCTAAAAGCTAATCTGAAATAGGCATGGAGTCAAGAAGATAAATTCATAGTGAGTGTTGCCCAACTTGATAGAATACTTGCAAGTCAGAAGAGTTCTGATGACAAAGAAGGCTTGGAATTTGAGAAAGGTGAAAGCTCTAAAACTAGTCAAGAAAAGAATGTTGAAATCAAGAAGGACAAAGGAAAATAGATCCAGAATCAAAGGAACAAACCTAGAAGACCACCAATTAGGAAACCAAATGCTCAAAGGTACCCTTATTTCAATGGTTATTGTGATACATGGAATAAGTTTGGTCATAAGGCTACTCAATGTAGGAGCAGAGTGAATCAAAATGTTCCATCATTCTCTGGTCAGTGTTTCACTTGTAATAAAGTAGGTCACAAGGCTAATGATTGTAGAAGTCATATAAGGAATGGTTATAACAATAGAAGCAATGCTTAGACCTTCAAAGGTAACTGCTTTATACGCAAGAGGTTTGGTCATAAAGCTAATGAATGCATAAGTCAAATAAGGAACAACTATAACAATGGAAGGAATGCTCAATCTTTCAATGGGAATTGCTTTGCATGCAAAAGATTTGGACACAAGGATAACTAATGTAGATCAAGGATGAATGAAAGAAATAATGGATAGAGAAATGTTGTATGCTTCAATTGCAATAGGCCTAGACATATTGCAAGATTCTACAGAAGAAAAAATATGAAAAAAGAAGATCTAGCAGAGATCAAGGAGATTAATCAAATTTGGGTTAATAAGGAAGTGTAGGAAGTCAAGTATGAGTCCGCACCAGACTCTAGTGCTGGTACTTCCTTTGGGAAGTAAATTGAGAGCTCTAGCTCAGGGGGAGCTTAATGAAAAATCCTATTCCCCTATCCAAAAATGTGGTGCTGATATCCAACACGAAGATATGAGTTGTAAGACTGAATGATAGATCTTTTGAAGAAGATTCTAGTAGAAAATAATCTAATGTGGTGTATTGCAGAGTAATTTAGATCAACTGTGGATGTCAGAGTAAGGGTTTGATAGATTTTTGAGATAAACATTTCTAGTGATTGAATCTTAATGAAAAGAGGATATAAGGTATTCATTAGAAAGAAAACTCACTTTACATTCAAACTCTCAAGTGACTAAAGAGATCTAAGAAGTGAGCTAAAGTGAATCCAAGTGTTCAGTGACTGGTGCGAAGAAACCCTAACTAGAAACAAAAGGTATTTACAACTATCTCTTTCTTCAAAAAAATTTGTGCTGAATCTGTAAAGATGTATACTCCTCAAGTAGTTGAGATAATAGAAAGGCCTCACTCTAAGTTCAAAATGCATTGCTTTAAATCATTAGAGATTGATTTGGATGGCACATTTTTTGAGATTCTGCATGGTGTTATGCATACGGAAGACGTTAGGGAATACATACATGCAAACCTAGATGAATATGATCATGGAAAATTAGGGGAAATCTATCTGAAGGAACTAACTTGTGAGAAATTTGAGCTAAAAGAAGAATATAGTGCCCTATTTGAGAAGCATTTGGATACCTAGTTGGATTTTCTAGTGGTCTCAGATGATGCTTGGGTTAGATATGTCCCAGGAGCAAGATTCATGATGAGTCCTTTTGGCTTGATGAGCCTTATATGATAACAAAGGATGCCATCAAAATAGTTACTAGCATGTGTTCCACTGGAAAGGTTTCAAAATTGAAGTCTATGAAGAAAAACACAATAACGTAGTTGACAGGTGAGAAATTTGATAAAAGAGCATTAACTATAAATGATATTGTGGATCCAGCTGTTAGATTTGCATCAAAGGCCATTGGTTACAAGATCTATTTCTCCAACTAGGAGAACTCAATTCTGGTAACTACCATATATACAGCATATGATATGATCAAGGACAACACAAATTATGACCTATATGAGTTGCTCCTACAACAACTTATGGAGAATTGGAAAAAGACAAAAGACTCAAAATACCCCTTCAAGTATGGAACTTTGATCATCTGTCTATTCTTCTATTTTCTAAATCATGTGCAGAGTTTGGGAAATGCTAACAAACAAAATGTAGTCTTATGGGGTTATTTCAAGAATTTCCAAAAGAAAATGCAGGCTAGGGCTAGAATCCCTAAAAAGGTTGTAAAGAAATATGAAAACGATAGTGTATTCATGGTGGACAAGGATAAATGTTTTATGGAGGCTATAGAACCTAGAACTGTATGGGTCCCAACCATGGGATATGAAGTTACAGAGGAAGTTTTGACTGGATTGGCTAATTTGATGTTGAGTAAACCTAAAGATCCTAAAGAGAGTAGTTTTATAACTTTTAAAGAATTATCTCTCAAAGTGTTTATGGAACAAAAACAACTCGAAATCAAGAAGAATGTAAGGAAAAAATAGATGAGTTTGTCAAAGGCCAAGGATTTACAGATGAACAAATATGTGAAGCAAGAGCCAAGGTAGAGCCATTAAAGGCTACAAGTGCTCTGACAGAATAGACATCAAGTACTCTAGAAGGGAAAACATCAAAGACTCTAGAGAAGAAAGAGGAGAAATCTGAGAAAGAAAAGCCTACATCTAGCTCTAGGACAAGAACAAGAGCCTCATCCTCAACAACAGCTACCATTGAGGTTGAGAAAGAAAAGACAAAGTCTGCAGAGCAAGTGCCAAAGAAGAAACCAGAAGAGAAGAAGAAAAGAAAGAAAGCAAAGGCTACAAAGAGAGTATATGTAGTAAGCCTTGGAGGAGAAGAAGAGGAGGAGGAAACATAAATAGATGAGGAAGTTAAAGCAAAAAGGGAAAAAACAAATGAAGCCACTACTAAGAAGCCCTCCAAAAAGGCTAAGGGTAAGAAGAAGAAGAAGAAAGAAGAAAAAACTGAGAACAGGGAAGAAGAAGCAACGATATCCCTAGAAGCCATAGTCAATGCATTTGCTGAACATGGAACCCTGAAACCCATTGCTGACATGTACAATGAAAGATCAGATGTAGATGAGCTGATCATTGAAACAATAGTTGTAAGATATCTGGATATGTTTTATAAAACATTGATTGAAGTTATAGATGAGTTTCCAGATAGTTTGGCCAGCATAATGATAGCAAGAAAAGAAGGGGTCATGGCCAAAGATGCTGAGATAAAAGAATATGTCTTGTTGAAACTTTGTCCAGACATCACAAAAGAATAAAAGACCAAAGTCACTAAGAAGCTCAGTGAGGAATTCAGAACCATGAAGAGAGTCAATGCTCTGGTGTCTGGTGACACTAAGAATCTTGTGAAGGACACTAAAGAAATAATACTAAAGGTGTTACATGAGCTACAAATTTCAACTATTATTGGCACTGATGAAGAAGAACAAAATACTGGTGCAGCTAATGCAGTTCTGAAGATAAATGTGGAATATAACATGGAACAAAGCATAGTCACTCCTCCAGAAAGTTCAAGAAAAGATGAAGTGATGAAAGATTCTAAGAAAGAAAAGAGATTTGTTTAGAAGCAAGGACAACCCCAGAATAGAATATCCCTGAGAGACAAGAAGAGTAGAGAGAGGAAACAAATGAACAAGTAATGGATAATCCTATTCTAGAACTGAAAGGAAATGAACAAGAAAACATTCAAGATCAACCTCGAGAGAGACAAGATGCTGAGGCATCTCAAGTTGGAGAGAACAGAGACACTGCTAACTCTTTGAGAGAGTTTTTGGAGAAGTGGAAGGAAGCTCAGATTTTGACTACACATAAGCTATTGCAAGGACCTATCAACCTTGCTAAAATGTCTCCTCTACAAAAACTAAGACTTGGGACAATCTTTCAAGCCACTGCCCAAGAAGAAATGTTGAATCTCATATAGAGGATAGTGAGATGATTGAAGATGCATCAACAATTTTTGAAAATTTAATGCTTAGTATAAGGAGAGATACATCCTTGGCCCCTTTTGTACAAATGAAGAAGTTAATGCAATCAATCAATTCTCATTTTTAGTCCCTAGAACAAGCTACAAAAAAGAAAGTAAGGGCAGAGATTGATGACAAAATGTTAGTTGAGCTTACTAACAAATTTGCTAAAGATAAAATTTTGTTAGATAAAAGTGTTGAGTATGTACAGTTGGCCCTTAAAGAATCTAGTGAATTGTATCAATTTTGTCTCACATGGACAGATAAGACTAAGGACATAAAAGATAAAATAGATAGATGGGAAGCTCAAATAATGAAGATATCCAGAACTTATGACCCAGTAAAAGATGCTATTGGCAATCAGAGGGCACAAGTTGAGACTATTCACTCTAATATACACAAGTTGCAAACCCAGAGGGAGGTCATAAAGCATAGAATGAGCTAGCTCTAGAAGGTAGCAAGTTTTAAGGTTGCATCCCTAATCAAAATAATAGCAACAGTAGACAAGACAAGGCAAATCACTAAGGCCCCTACTACCATAAAGAAAGAAGTTGGTATCCCAGATTAATGGGCACATACTAGTTTTGAGCGATGCTAAGACCAATTGGGATGAAGAAATGGTTCAATTGAAAATAATCTATAAAGATGTTCTCATGGAACAAAAGTAAGCATTTCGATTTCACTTGTATACATATGCGAAAAGTAGAAAAATAGTTTTGAAATTTTGACAACTTGTAAATATCTTTGTATCATACACCTTTACCATTGATGTCAAAAGGGGAGAATAAATGAAACATGTGAAATTTTTTTGAAAATTAAGAAGATAAATTTGAAGTTAGGGGGAACAATGTGTAAAGAGAATGGGGGACTTGTAACAGCTTTTCATATCAAGTGTTGCCATCAATGCCAAAGGGGGAGATTGTTGGCAACTTGGAAAACATCATTAAGAAAGAGACACTTCTGGTATAATGATGAATGATTGGGAATGATGTTTGAAGATTTTTTTTATTGATGGCAACAAGAAAAGCAACAAGGTTAGAATAGAAGTTTTGGTCCGGTGAAGAAGACTTAGTCTTTTTGGCTAAGTGTTGACAATATACAGGAGACAACGACAGAGAGATAGTATAATGGTTGGCATTGGTCCGTAGTTGGAGATCAGATCATGTGGTTTTGGTATGTTGTCTATAGTCCATAGAAGATATTATATACAAGATTTTAGCTCCTATAAGTACTAGAAGCATACTCTCAAATAGCCTAAGTCTGGTAGAGCATAATACAGTGACATTCAGAGAAGAACATTCATTTGAATTGGTCCGCATTCCTCCGGTGTTTCATATCTTGTTATGTGGTTTTGAGGTGTTGTAAAAACTTATATGAAGTAGCTAAATCTAGATTTTTAGGTTTTGAATTTGAACAAAAAGATAGTTACTAGCTGTTGAGTATCGATACATTCCATGACAATGTTTGACTATGACAGGGCATGTGTTCTTGGGGTCCGCATTTTACCGCATGAGGATATTTTTCTTTGTGGTCCTAAACAAAGGATCTGAGATATATGAAGAGTCTTTTATATGATTTTGATCAAGTGTTATGATCCGCAATAAAAGTTCCATTCTGATAGATGAAATGAACCAATGGCAGTCTATATTGGAATCAGACATGATAAGTGCAAATTGTATGATGCAAGTTCTATTGTGTAGAACTTGACTATAAGTGGTGGAATAGTTGAGGCAGACATAGGTGAAGTTAATTCAAGAATTTTTTGGGTCCACTATGAATTTTGATGAATGAATCTACCCGACAAGTTATATAAGGCATGACTACACACTACAACCTATTAGGCTAACCTAATATGAATATTTTAATTGTTGCGGATATATATATGGGATTGAATTTAGTGTTTGAGAGAGAAGATGAGAATTTGAATGTGTGTGATATGTGAAGTACAGCACAAGTGACAAGAGCAGAAGAAGAGAGATCTTACTTAATGTAAAAGTAGAGTAGTGAAACAGAGTAGTCAAGATGAAGAGTTTTGAGATAGTGTTTTGAGATTTATTGGAGTTGCATCCATGCATGTGTAGATGCAATCTGAGTAGTTCAAGATGGCAGTGAGCCATTCTTCCTTCTTTTTTTCTCTAAGGTAATGAGACTATTTTGGCATTGAGTCATTCTTGCAGTGAGCATTTCTTTGGGCAGTGAGCCCTAAGGTGGTGAGCTTTCTTGTAATTTAGTATTGTTCTTACATAATATATTGTGAGCTAACACTCATTGTGGTTTTTCCCAGTTTTGGGTTTTCCACATAAAAATACTGGTGTTCATGTGTGATGGATTGTGGTTGTTTTTGTTATGTTTAATTTGCTTTGTTTTTGCATGCGGTAAATGGATTACTAGTTTAAAAGGAAAGAAGTTTAATAGAATATTGATTACCCCCCCCTCTCAGTATTTTAGGTGTTCAACATGAGGACCATGGGAAGCCCTTTTTGGACAACCTATCCCTCTACCAAATTAGGCAGATGTAGAAGAAATCTCATTGGATGAAGTTATGAAGCAACCCATTAGATTCAGTAGAAACTGGGTCAGAAACTAGGTTGTAGCAATGACACAAGCAAGAGTTTCTCTCACCTATACTTAGTAGCTACAAGATAGATCTAGTGATGATGACTTAGATGGGCCTATAGAGGCAGAAAAAGAAGTAGAGCAAGAGGTTGTAGGAGGAGATGCTCTATAAGTGGATAGTGAAGTAATGGAGGAAGATCTCCATCTTGTTGGTAAGGAAAAACTAAAGTGGCTAAGGAGGCTCCTAAACAGAAAAAGAATGGTAATCCACCTACAATTAGGACTAAATATTCAAGGAAGTGGGATATTCCCAGTGAAAAACAAGAGTCTTCCAAACCTAAGAAGGTAAACAAGTAAAAGAGTACAACTGTACCCATTCCTTCTGCAACTAGTATAGCACCTCCTATTACTTTTGCTACCTCAGATCAAACTATTGATATTTCCACCTCTCCCTATGCCATATCAAGCATCACACCTCTTGTTTCTTCCAGTGTTCCTACAGTGTCCTCACCCTCTATGTCTAAGACAATTGTATATTCTCCCCTTCCTCCATCCATTACATCCTCTACCAGTTCATCCATCTCTTCTTTGTCATCCTTGGCCTCCATTTCCATTCCATCCATCACTTCATCCTCTTTCACTTCCATTTCATCCATCAGTTTTCCTCTCTTCACTTCTTCTTTACCTCCCATCTCAACCATTCTTTCACCTTCTTCCTTTTCCCTACTAGCCCTTAACCTTACCACCCCCCTTGCCATTTCTTCCATGTTTTCTTCTCCCTCCATTCCTTCTTCCCTAGGTTTTGCATCATTTGCAAACCTATCCCAGGTGAATTTGCCTCCATCATCCACTAGTTCTTTTTCCATCATTAATAGTTCACTATATCATCCATTTAATGATTCCAGAGAAGTGTCTATACCATCTCCTCCTCAAGTTCCCCTACTACAAGGAATTGAGAAAGTATGTGTCGAACTCAATATTGTATCAGAAAAGGAGGTTGTCATTGAAGATATAACCCACGACCCTCATGTAAATCCCAATACTATAGAGGTAGTGAACTTGGAGGATAGTCCTTCTGAAGAGGTGGCAGTTGACTCTGTGTTGGATATTGCTCAACAAGTGGTGACTTAAAACCTATAACATATAAATCAACCAAAGTCTCCACTCAGGATAAGTGAAGTAGATGATAAAGATGCACAGAAAGATAAGGAAATAGAGCAGAGATCTGACGTAGAGAAATTAATTTATCTTGATTCTTTAAATAAAGAGGATAGTCAAATTGACTCTCCAAAGCATTCTTCAGTAGCTCCTGAGTGGCTCCAACAGAGATTGAATAGTCAACCTTCAAAGGTGGAGGTAGTTGTGTTGAATTTGGATAACATTTTGGTGAGAATCGAGAAACCTAAGAAGTGGAAGAAGGCAAAGGTTCAAACAAGGATATAGAAATATGCTTCAGGTTCTCATATTGTAAAAGTAGCTATTCCTTCAAAGAAGGCTAACAAGGAAGACACTAGACTTGAAGACTACATTGTTACAACTCTAAACTTAGGTCCAGTATCCAAGGCCCAAGTGGTGGAAGAGTTCAAAGACTCAGTGTCCAACATTCTTGATAAAATGAGTGAAGAAGAGCTCACTAAACAACAGTTGAAACAACAGAATGAGGAACTAAGGGTCTGTATCAAATATTTACTCAAGCCTTCCCATTATGACGATGGAGCATCTGCAGCACCCTCTCTTCTCTCAAAGGAAGATTTAGAAGATTTTGACAACATCAAGGTTGTTGCCTTAGCAATAGAAAAGTTGTACCATAAGGTACATACAAAAGGATGTGAAGTAATTGATGGCATTGTTGAAGAGCATAAAGAATTTTGTGCACTAAAAATGGAGTGGGATGAGGTCATTGAAGATTGTAGCACTTATGATGAATATTTTTCTCATGTCCATCCTAGAGTTTTGGCCATAAATAAGCTTCTCGATGAGGTTTCAATTGAAGAGAATATTTTGACTAAGGAAAAGCTACATGTGCCTAGACATTGGCTTGAGATGATAAAGATGAGGAAAGAATCCTTTAATAAATCTAGAAGTGAAGCAGAGCCAACTAAGACTCAGCTACTGGAAGTAATTTATAATTTAAATGGCACACTCTAAGCTTGCACCAACATGTATCTAGATGACACTACCCCTATTGAAATTTAGGATTGTAAGGAGAAATTTAATTTGTTTGTGCAATGGGAATCACCACCATGTAAGGTGGAAGATTCGGAAAGAATCAATGACCTCAGGATGCAATTCAAGGAAATCAAAAGTGGTGATATGCACCAGACAATTGAGAGGGGGGGTGAATCAGTTGTCTCAAAAACTTAAACACTTTCTGCAATTAAACATTCATCACTTATCCACAATTATTATGATTTAACAATGAGTGCACGAAATGAGAAACTTAACCACATATACAACATCAAACACAAGAGACACCAGATTTTATGTGGAAAACCCCAAGGTGGGGAAAAACCATGGAGAGGATTAGCTCTCAAATATATATTGTAATTTTTACAAAAATGATATTTAGGCTTGGTCACTCTACGAGCCTAACATACTGACTCACTGCCATGAAGAACAACTAGGTCTAGTAGACTCTCTGCCTCAACCCTAAACCAAGCAAGATTACAATAAGGGTTGTTAAACCCTACTGGCGACTTACTTCTAGACTCACTACCACGATCAACACCTTTCTATATTTATGACTGAAGTACAACAATTCCTTTGCTCTACTCTTCTTTTGCTCTGTTCTTCCTCTTCTTTTCTCTGCCTCTTCTCTGCTCTACCTTTTGGACCTTTCTTATTATCTTTCCATTTTCTCTCAAGGACACCTTTCCCATGACTCAACTACAAGTATTTATACACTTCATCAACCTTAGAATGATCATCAAGGTCGGCATCACAATCATTAACTATTGGAACAATCTCCAAGGTCAGCATTACAAACATTTACAAAATAGGTCTTGACCTATTACAACATTATGCAAAGGAAATGAAATGTAGATCATGCCATGCCTTAGATGGGACTCAAACATGATCTTCCACACCATAACAAGCTTCCACAATCTTCTAGAGATCTCTACAATCACTGGGATTAACCAGGTTGGCCAAAAGTGGTTACACGTTACACTATCTAGGAACAATATTCAAACATGATCTCAAATCCTTAATGCGGACTAATATCAAGATAGGAACATGATTAGGAGACATCCACAAGCACGTTATAATCATCAAGAGCAACCGTACAACCTTTAACCACTTTACCCATAGGAATATTCTCATTGGAACACATGAAATTCACTGTCTTCAACTGTCATAAAGAAAGATAGCTTGTGGACCACCAAACCACGAACCATTGCAACTGTACACACTTATCATCATCCCAGAATTCCTTCTAGAAATTCAGAGAAAAATGCTTTATTGTGGAGGAATATGGAGCAAAATACTTTCATGTCCCAACTGAACTTATAGAAAAAGAAGGTTTCACTCGAGTGAACACAACTCACTTAGATCTTCATGCAGAGAACTCAAACCTAGAATGTAGTATCCTTAGTCATACCTCTAACTTACTTCCAATCTGCAAACCACAATCTTCAAGTAGAAATAAATGCAGTGCAGTTTACCAGACTATTCTTCAGCATACAACTCACTGTTTGTATTACACTTCTCTGTAACTCACTTGTTTCTTCCTGAGAGACTCATTTTCTCAATATCCTCAACATACAAGTCTTCTAAACAAGTAATAGAATAAGATACAGTTGACACCAATGACAACAAGGATATGTTGACATCAATGAAAACACCGATTAGGCATATACTTGTAACAATCTCCCCCTTTGTCATTGATGGCAACATATGATGTGAAAACTACAACTACCATTGAGACAAGATTATCCCCCTTTCTCTTTACACACCTGCACTCTTTCTTTCTCCAAAATTCTCCCCCTTTCTCTTACACATATGCACTCTAATTTTTTCACATGAATTCTCTCCTCCTTTGACATCAATGCCAAAGGGCACATACTTGCACTCTTATGCTCTAATCTAATCTCTTTTCTAAACTCTTTGACTACTCCCCTTGAGAAGTAGCCCTAAAAAGCATCAATCTAGACCTCAGAACACCTCTGGACTGATGCACTATTGTGCATGTTAGTTTAGAGTAGGAGGGGTGATAATCCCTAACTTTTCTCTGAGATACTCAAAAGTATCCTTAGGCAGAGGCTTGGTAAAAATGTCTGCAATCTGATTCTTGGTAGAAATATGCTCCAACTTGACTTCATTCTTTGTCACCTTTTCTCTCAGAAAATGATACCTAATGGATATGTGCTTTGTCCTTGAATGCATCACTGGATTCTTTGATATGTTTATGGCACTTCTGTTGGCATAAAAGATTGCAATGAGATATTCATACACAATTTTGATGTCCTTCAAAGTCTACTTCATCCATAACACTTGAGTACAACTGCATGTTGCTGCAATGTATTTTGCTTCTGTAGTAGATAGGGATATTGAATCATGTTTCATGCTCAACCAAGATACTAATCTTTTTCCCATGAAGAATGCACCTCCACTTGTACTTTTTCTGTCATCCACATCTCCGGCCCAATCTACATTAGTATATGTACTAAGAGTAAATTCACAGTCCTTAGGGTACCACAAACCACAATCTATTGTACCTTTTAAATATCTCAAAATTCTCTTGACTACCATCACATGTGATTCCTTGGGTTCTACCTAAAATCTTGCCACAAGACATACTGCATGCATTATGTCAGGTCTGGTTTGATTTAGATAAAGTAATCCTCCAATCATAGATCTATACCTTTTATGGTCTGCCATGGGTGAGTTATCATCTTTGCTTAACTTACAACCAGTTATCATAGGTGTGCATACTGCTTTAGAGTCTTCCATCCCAAATTTATTTAACAACTCTTTCACATACTTAGATTGAGAAATGAAGATACCTTTATCTAATTGACTTATTTACAGACCTAAAAAGAAGTTCATCTCTCCAAACATAGACATTTCAAATTCACTTTGCATCTCTCTAACAAAAACTGAGCAATATCTTCATTGCCTCCAAAAATAATATCATGAGTTCAAAAACTACAACAATCAAGGTTTGTTCATCATTGATTTTGAAGTAGAGATTGCTATCTGTAGTACCTTTACTGAACCCTATTTGTATCAGGTACCTTTCCAACCATGCATACCATGCCCTGGGAGCTTGTTTTAGTCCATACAAAGCTTTCTTTAATCTACATACCATGTCACCCTGATCTGATGACTGAAATCCTTCTAGTTGTTCTATATAGACTTCCTCTTCTAACTCTCCATTTAAGAAGGCAGACTTCACATCCATTTGATAAACCTTGAACTCTTTGTATGCTACAAAAGCCAAAAACATCTTTATTGCTTCAATCCTTGCCACTGGAGCAAAAGTTTCTTCAAATTCTATTCCTTCAACTTGAGCGTATCCTTTGCATACCAACCTTGCTTTGTTTCTTGCCACTTCACCATTCTCATTCAACTTGTTTCTGAAGACCCACTTTATACCAATTACATTCTTGTCTATTGTTCTGGGAACAAGATCCCAAGTCCATTTTTTCTCTATCTGCATCAATTCCTCTTCCATAGCTTTTATCCAATTCTCATCTTTGCAAGCCTCAGCCATAGTTTTAGGTTCAATCTTAGAAATTAGACAGAAATGTACTTGTTCCTCTATAGCTTTTCTTCTGGTTAAGATCCATTTGCTCTTATCTCCTATGATTTAATCTTCAAAATGACTGATTCTTACATATCTTAGAGTTTTGGTAGCACTTACTAGAGCTTGTTCTTCTTCATCTAGGTTGTCTTCATGCTGCACCACTTCTAAAACATCTAGATCATCTGACTCATATTCACTTGATTCTGAAGACCATTCCTTACATTCATCAACTTTAACATTTGCACTTTCAATGATCGTATTCAGCCTCTTATTATAGCACCAATAGGCCTTGCCCTTGGTGGAGTAATCGAGGAAGATTCTTTCATCACATCTAGCATCAAACTTGCCTAAATCTTCTTCTCTTTTGAAATAACATTTACTACCAAAAACTTTGAAATATTTCATAGTAGGAACTCTACCATGCCACAATTCATAAGGAGTCTTTGAACTGCTACCTTTTACTTGAACTTTGTTTAGGATATATATAGCGGTGTGAATTGCCTCACTCCAATATGCTTTTGGAAGATGAGCTTCCTTCATCATGGTTCAAGAAGCTTCTTGAATTGTTTTGTTTTTCCTTTCAACAACTCCATTTTATTGTGGAGTTTTGGGCGCAGACAGTTGTCTCTTTATTCTATGATCTTCACAAAAGAAATTGAATTCATTTGATGTGAACTCTCCTCCTCTATCAGACCTCAAGCACTTGATTTTCAAATCCATCTAATTTTCAACCATTGCCTTAAATGCCTTGAATTTATCTAGAGTTTCATCTTTCTCTTTCAAAAAGGTGACCCGAGTCATTCTAGAATAATCATCAATGAGCAACATGAAATACCTATCTCCTTGCAAACTTCTTACTCTGGTACCACACAAATTTGTCTACACTAGCTCAAGTAGTCCTCCAACTGATTAGTCCTTTCTTTTGAAACTTGTTCTTGTTTGTTTCCCAAATTGACACTCCTTGCAAATAGGATTAGCAGGCTTCACAAGCTTAGGAAAATCTCTAACAAACTGTGTAGTACCTATCTTTATAATATTATCAAAATCTATGTGACACAATCTTCTATGCCATAACCAACTCTCATCAGTCTAAGTCAACAAGCAATAGTTCTTAGTTCCTTTCAAGTGATAGATATTACCTCTGGTCTTCTTACTAGTTGCAATGACTATTTCAGAGCTTTCCTTGATCTTGCATCCATTGTCCTTAAAGATTAAATCATAGCCCTTGTCACACATCTGACCCAAACTCAAAAGATTGTGATTTAATCCTTTCACATACAAGACATCTTCAGTATTATGCTTGCCATCAAAATAAATAGATCCTTTCCCACAAATCTTACCAGCTATATCATCTCCAAACCTAACTAGTCCACCATCATATCTTTCCAAACTCACAAACTTACTTTTGTCACCAGTCATGTGGTGAGAGCAGCCACTATCAATAACCCATTCATCCTTGTCCTTAATGACCTAAGCAGCCAAAGCACTTTCCACTGTTTTTTCTTCCTTCACACAGCTAGTAGAATTAGTAGACACATGTTCTTCCTTAATAGCAATGAACAAGCATTCATTTATAGAGGAACTAGCATTATCTGGTTCACCATTATCTGATACTCCTTCATCATCATCAAAATCTTCAACATAATAACACTTCTTTTGGGTCCTAGGCCTGTTCTCATATCTTCTTCTATTTCTTTCAATTCTTTTAGGACATCTGGAAGCAAAATGACCTACTTTACCACAGGAAAAATATTTGAAAGGTAATTTGTCTTTATACTTACCAAATCCTCTTTGTAGTCTATCCACGAAGTTAGCTTCAACTTCATCAAACTCATCATTGGATTCTACCTTGTACTTTTCTGATCTAGAAGTACTTCCAGGAGTACTGGCTTTGAAGGCCATCTCAACTTTCAGCAGAGCATCAACAAACTCCCTCATTTCAAAGGCAGTAACCTTACCAAGCAGCTGATCCCTATCAACCATTTTTACTTGCATGAATTCTTCAATTACAGCTACCTTGTGATAGTAGGACTTGGGCGAAGATCTGAGAATTTTCATAACAACTTCCTTTTCGTTGAGAGTTCTGCTTATGGCTTTTATCCCTGTAACAAGTTCATCAACTCTTTGCATAAAGGCTAATATGTTTTCATCATCATTCATCTCCAAACTTTCATATTTCACTTTCAAACTTTGTAACTTGGCTTCCTTCACAGAATCATCTCCTTCATACAGATTTTTTAACTTTTCCCATACCTTATTTATAGTTTCAAGATCCACAACTTTCATCAATATTGAGTCCATTAATGAGCTTAGCAGAGCATCCTTTGCCTTGATCTATCTCATATTCTTTGATTTCATCTTTAGTCGTCAGAGCATTTTGAGGTATGGTGTATTCTATTTTTGCAGCTTTCCAAACTTTGTAACCAAGAGAAAGAAGATGGCTTTTCATCCAAGCCTTCTAGAGAACATAGTTCATTCCATCAAAATGTGGTGCTTCCTTCTTATAAGACATTTTGAATCTTCCTCAAGTTGTTAAAATTTCTTTAGAGGAACTTAGCTCTGATACCAATTGTTGATATGTGCTAGACAACTAAGAGAGGGGATGAATCAGTTATCTCAAAAAGTTAAACACTTTCTGCAATTAAACATTCGTCACTTATCCACATTATTATGATTTAACAATGAGTGCATGAAATCAGAAACTTAACCACATATACAACATCAAACAAAAGAGACGCCAGATTTTACGTGGAAAACCCCAAGGTGGGGAAAAACCATGGAGAGGATTAGCTCTCAAATATATATTGTAATCTTTACAAAAATAATGTTCAGGCTTGGTCACTCCATGGACCTAACATACTAACTCACTGCCATAAAGAACAACTAGGTCTAGCAGACTCACTACCTCAACCCTAAACCTAGCAAGATTACAATAAGGGATGCTAAACCCTACTGGCAGCTTATTGCTCGGATCAACACCTTTCTATATTTATGACTGAAGTACAACAATTCCTTTGCTCTGCTCTTCTTCTGCTCTATTCTTCATCTTCTTTCATCTTCCTCTTCTCTTCTCTGCCTTTTGGAACTTTCTTATTATCTTTCCATTTTCGCTCAAGGACACCTTTTCCACAACTCAAATACAAGTATTTATACACTTCAACAACCTTGGAATGATCATCAAGGTTGGCATCTCAATCATTAACCATTGGAACAATCTCCAAGGTCGGCATTACAAACATTTACAAAATAGGTCCTAACCTATTACAACATTATGCAAAGGAAATGAAATGTTGATCATTCCATGCCTTAGCTAGGACTCAAACATGATCTTCCATGTCACAACACGCTTCCACAATCTCCCAAATATCTTCGTAATCACTGGGATTAACCAGGTCAGCCAAAACTAGTTACATGTTACACTATCTAAGAACAATCTTCCAACATGATCTAAAATCCTTAATGCGGACCAATATCAAGATAGGAACATGATTAAGAGACATCCACAAGAATATTATAATCATCAAGAGCAACCGCACAACCTTTAACCACTTTATGCATAGGAATCTTCTCACCGAAACACATGAACTTCACTATCTTCAACTGTCATAAAGAAAGATAGCTTGCAGACCACCAAACCACAAACCATTGCAACTATAGGCAATTATCATCATCCAATTCCTTCTAGAATTGTAGAATAAAATACTTTATTGTAGAGGAATGTGGAGCAGAATACTTTCTTCCTATCCCAACTGAACTTACAGAAAAAATAGGTTTCACTCTAGTGAACACAACTCACTCAGATCGTCATGCGGAGAGCTCAAACCTAGAATGTAGCATCCTTAGTCATACCTCTAACTTACTTCCAATCCATAGACCATGATCTTCAAGTAGAAATAAATGTGGAGTAGTTTACTGGACTGTTCTTCAGCATACAACTCACTATATGTACTGCACTTCTCTATAACTCACTTGTTTCTTCCAAAGAGACTAATTTTCTCAATATCCTCAACATACAAGTCTTCTAAACAAGTAATAGAAGAAGATACAGTTGACACTAATGACAACAAGGATATGTTGACATCAATGACAACACCGATTAGGCACATACTTGTAACAAAAAGAAACAAAAGGTCCAGGTCGGTTGTATATAATAATTTCTCATGGGAAATAGACAATTAAATTTAGGTTAGATTTTGTGAGAGATCCAGATCTAGTTGAAATTAACCCAGCATTGTTAGCATTCATGGAATTTAGCAACAAGGAAGTGGAAAAGAATAAGGTTGACTTAGATGGGGACGTGCAGAAGAATGATCTAGTCAGGAGATGAAATCATGTCATGTTGCATCAGCGCTTATTTCCACATGTCACGTGACCTTATTTTGACTTCCTTTTGCCTTGGGAATTTGATGTAGAGCTCACAACACAAAGACCACAAAGGATCACAACCAACAACATAGGAGGAAGACAATACAGGGGATGGTAGGACAAACAACTCATCTAGGACTCAATGGACCAAAGATCAACACTTGACTTCAATTTGGACTTGATTATCCACTCACACTCCATTGCTTCAACACAGCACAATGATATCATTTATAGGTTCATACACATGGGAACCTTTCCAAACTTTCTAGGGACCCTAGACCAACTAGGTTTGACTGTTCCAAGCTCACAAAACTAATAGATTGCTTAGAAGGTACCTCCTTGTACCATTTCCTTCATAAACCAACTCACTTCCTTATAGCCCTATCTATGAGGTTTTCAAAGCATAACTTGTAGGAGAAAGGTCAAACCCATGAAAAGAGATAGTTTTTAGATACCCATCATCTTGTTCTTCAACATACCAAACATACAACATAGGTTTCTTTGGAACATATGACTCAAATTTGGATTGTCCTTTCTATCGTAAGCCTAATTAGGTCTCCCTCAACACAGAAAATACACAAAGATGATAACCCACTCCACAAATTCTTGTTCCTAGGTGCTGGAGATGTTGTATACTAATAAACTTAACTAATTTTAGGGTTCTAGCCACCACACAAACTACATTTCTTTTAAAAACAAACTCTACCTATGCTAGGACTGTCAAACACAGTGTTATTGGACTTCATGAACACAAATCTGCTTCTCTGCACCTACTCCACTACCACTGCACAAAACCCACTTGACAAACATGTTCCTAGGTATTGGAGATGTTGTATACTGATAAACTTAACTAGTTTCAGAGTTCTAGCCATGACACAAACTACCTTTCTTTTAAAAACAAACTCTACCTATGCTAGAACTGTCAAACACATAGTGTTATTAGACGTCATGAACACAAATTTGCTTCTCTGCACCTACTCCACTACCACTGCACAAAACCCACTTGACAAACATGTAAACCAAACTTATTACATTCATTTCCACCTAAGATGCAAGTGTGGGGAGTCAAGAAACCATCGATTTCATTAAACCCTACAAAACCCTTCTAAAAGCTAGTTTCAGACCTACTTGCACAAAAATAGTCATAAAATGTCTCTACTATGATCTTAACTCATCCCATCAGACTTAAATGAAAGGTAACTCCATGCTTTTGAAATTTTCAGGCATTTGAGCTCATGACAAAGCAGTACGGCCCAGTACAATTCCTGGGAACAACATTAAAACAATCATAAAACTGTGGAAAAGAGCAGTCCCAAAGAAAACGTTAGGAAAATGCTTTAACCTCCATCAAATCTCCTCCAACCTGGCTCAAGTAAAAAATGAGACCATACACTTCAACATCCTAAGCATGAGAATTTTTTAACAGTATTGTACGCCCAAGGAAAATAAGAGGGAACAACAAAATTTAGAAAAAATAGAAATGGGACAGTAAAACAATAATAATATTCATTCCTTTCTCTTCAAACTTCAACAAAAAAACCATCATTCGACCACTCTACCTTTTTACAATGCATTTCACTTGTTTATAACCTTATCTCCTATTCCCATTGTGGGAAGAGGCTTAAAATAGCCAACTGACTACTTTTTTCTAAAAAAGACTGTTTTTCCTAAAAATAGACTATCCTAACTTTAAAGTAAATTGTAGACCACTAAAACTAATATCCTATTTTTTCAACCTCCACTACATGAGCATGCCTATTGAAGGCTTTATTACATTTTAAAAATCCATTTTTCTTTTAACAAACAAAAATTACAAAAAAATTGATTAAATGACTATTCTAGGTGCACTGCACCAGAATTGACTCTTCCTTCTAAACAACTAAATGGGTACTAATTTTATCCAGATTCAATGTATTTAAAAGTTATATTTTGTCTTTTTCTATAGATAAATCTGAGAATGTAACAAATCATTGTATCTTATTAATTGCAATGTAAATCTGGACCGTTTCTGTTAAGATAACCTCCACCATCCATGAAAAAAATAGTATGATTGTTCCTCTATATGAAGGATAGTCATTTTCTCTCTTGTAAGTAAGATTTGATAGTTATTTGCTAAGACTCTACCAAAATTTGATCAATACAAAGCAAGTTTTGCAGGTTTCTAGAAATTTGTGTTCCTATGTTGTCTCATTTTGGAATTCATGGTTCATTTCAATCTGAAATTAGTTAATGTGCAATTACAATGCTAGATAAATGCTTGGATATGTGGTAAATGCCCTAGTTCATACCATTTGTACTTACTGACTGTAAGTTACTTTGAATGGTTAGTCTAAACTCCATTAATGAATTTAGTTCGATTACATTTCAATAGTTAAACTACATCATCAATTGGGTATTTAATGAATGAATGTTATTTGATATTATAAAATTCCTTTGAAGATTGCATCATTTCCTACAACATTATGGTTTCTCAACCTAGTCAAATAGGAGGTGGTTTATTAAGGGTATTTTGTCTATCTGCAGCATATTATCCAGTTGTGATTTGTCACTTAGGTTTCAACATCCCTCTTTACCCTTTCACCTTTTACATTTTCTCTATAAACATTTGTTAGAACTAGGTATCAAGCAGCATACACATTGTTCATCTGCTGGTAATTTAAGGCTTAAAAGTTTACATTATTTAATGGTTGCTGCACACTTTGTTGTCATAGTTTCATAAACCCTACCATTGCATGTAAGTCTCCTTACTTGGAGTAGTCGAATACATACCCACTGAGTTATCCTACGAGCTAATACCTAGTTGTATAAACCTTGGGGCAGTCCTATTCTAAAGATTTGGTATAGGAATCCTTTCAAGAGAGGTGAGATACCCTCATGTCTTACCTGCATTTTTGCATGCTAAAAACACCATCAACACCTACTCACCTCAACAAGAGGGAGATACATAGGGATTCAAAAACATCTCCATGAATAAGGGGTGACACTTGTCACCTTCTCATTCACTCTCCCAAGCACCACTCCCCATATGTGCTCTCATACATGTGTGAGATATTGAGGAGTAGGGAGGTGACACTTCACATCCTCTCATTCCTCCTCAAGAACACACCTCCCTACTCTTCTCATCACACATATGCGAGTCATAGGGAATGATGAGGGTGGACTCCACCCAAAACACATACAACAACAATTTACAAATTTCAAATAGGCAACAATAAGATCTCAATAAAGATTAGCTAAATAACCTGTAAACTAATTCAAAATTTCTTCATTAAACTTGCTTGTAAAAGGCTGCAAATCTGAAATACAATTTCTAGGGTCATATGCCTACTTATTTCAATAATATGGGATGTCTTACAATAGAACTATCTGGCTTACAGAGCCTTTCTGATATCTATCTGACCTCCTAATTTGCATGAACTGGACTTGGCAATTACTTCCTTCAATCGTTGCCTCCCTGGAACTATCCTAAGATAGGCTTTAAATACACGTCAAAACTAGTTAGTGTAATTTTCCCCAATGTCAGCTTGCTTTGAACTGTGTAACTTCCATTTAGGTGCCAAAATGAACCCAGCTATCCATTTTCTCGCTCAAGAAGAATTTTTAAATTTTTAAATTGGAAAATTGGATAGCGCAACTTCCAGGAGCCATAACTTTTGATCCGACCATTGTATTTTCAATTATTATAATTTGATGGAAATCTTGTGAAGAGATCTACACCATGCTTTATTAGATCCGTAAGATCAGAAACTTTCAGCCCTTTCCAGGGCTTCTAAAGCCCTCAATTTTGAGTTTGAAACTTCCTTGGATGAAATCTTTAATATCTTGAAATCCAAACATGATCTTGAGCTAAAATTTACCAAGAATGCTTATTTGACTATTCCAAAGATTTGGGGAATTTTTTTAGCTTAACTTCTTCTCTAATATAGGGTTACTAAAAATAGTAAATTTTGGTATTCTTAGCCCTATTGGAAACTTTGAAAGTTCTGAATCATTATTCAAGCAAATGGGTATCCAAAAACCCAAATTTTGAAAGAAATAGAAAAGAAAATCATTTTTTGGGTGATGCAAGATTGCCCTTACACCACTAGATGCTCCTGCATCAAGGAAAAGGGAAGACCTGGGGTTGTGGGATTGGGATGTGACAAGTCACCCAACCCTCATCCTAAAACCCTAATCTCGCCACTTAACTCCCATGGTCAAATAGAGTCATCAAATATGAGTTAAAACTCATTATTTAAGGTCTATAAGGTACCTAACCCATAGGTACTTGACCTAGGACCCTTAAACACAAGAAATTAACATAAAAAGGCTCAAAAATCATCATTTAAAAAGCCCTTAAAACACATGGACGAAAATGGACATGTGGATGACAACTCATCATCCAGCTCACTACTTGACAACCTTAGAAGACTCTTAAATCAAAGTGTACAAATAAAACACATTACAATCATTCTAATTTCAACAATAACCTTAAGCCACCTTAGGGATTAGGTTAGAATTATTGGTTAAATACATGAGTTAGTTAGTAGACCTCTAAAATTCCATTGGCTATGGAAATGCCTACACACTTTAACACACACATTAATATGTCCAACGTATAAATAGCCGAAGCAAAAAGAATTAAGCACACATAGAGTCACTCAATGACCAAGTGTTTCAAACACAATACAGTCACTTTCAAATATCAATACATAGTCTTATTTTGATGTTTTTACAATTCCTTTTATAATCATCAAAATTAGGTGTTCTAATAACCATTGCAACAATTAATCTTACTTTGAATATTATAATTAAATTACAAATCATTTCACAATAATCAAGAAGTAACATAATCAACCACATTACAAACTTATCCCCGTGTTCAAAAATACAATCCCTTCCAATTTTCCTATACCACTAAAATCCATTCACATTCATAATTGATACAATCAAAGGAAAAACAAACCATCTTTCATCCAACAATTGAGAATTAACATAATCACTTCTAACTACTTCATCATCATCATAGTCGAAACAAAATATGATTCAAGTCAAGACATGTATCTTGCATACATAATCAACACAACTACCTTATAAATAGATCCACAACAATAGCATATCAACTTTTGGGCAAGGTCACTATACCATATACCATATCTAAGCCTAGGTAAGGAAATACAATTAGATCTAATAGTGGAACTAAATTTTCCGCACAAGGGTAGGCCTCACATCCTCCCCCTAGAGCTAAACTTGCTCCTAGAAGTTAACATGGAGGTAGGGTAGAACAACCCACCTTCAATCATGCCAACAAGGTGGTGAACTCAAATGATTTCTAAATCAATGGTAGGAAACACAATAAGGAATCTAATAAGGTAATTATTTAATAATTCATCTAGATGATACCGTCCTCTAAATAGGAGAAGTCAATTTTTTAAAAAAACACACATTTACCAAAAACTTTACTATTATTACAAAGCACAAGGGCCTTTAGATGCCCTAAGAAGATCAAGAATTTCAAGGTCATAAAAGATGAAGTCACACCAAGAAGGTTAGCATCACTAAAGGCCTTTTTGACACCACTAACTTTACCAGATTCTTGCCCTTTCCTAGCCATCGGAATTAACTTAAACTAACATAAAACAACCAACAAGAAGTTTGGGAAATCCAACTAGTCACAATTATCATACCGGTCGTAGCCCCAAACACACATTTAACTCACCATACCACTGATGCTAAGCTAAAACACTTTAGATTCGATGCAATATGCACTGGACTCACAAGTCTCATTTGCCTCTTCTATTAATAGGTCTCCACTAAACTATCAAGGTTGAACTTGCAAAATAGATAAGAACCATAACACACCCATGCATTCCTAACATCAAGGAACAAAAAACTAAACACCCACATTACTACAAAACTTAAGAGTCAACCTCTAATCGGTTGAAGAATTCACAAAGCATTTAAAACCAGGGAGCCAATATCACAAGGATAGCAGGTCCATACAATAATAGGAGGATCTCAAGGTTTCCCAACCTAACTACTCCTTTGAACCTTTCTAGCATTCTTCTATTATTAGCTTAATTTAGCCTACCAAAGGGAAAGTACCAGAGTATTACTCGTCAAGGCTGCAAGTCAACAAGGAATTTTGACCAACCATTATTGACTCGATCTACAATCCTCAACCTTACGACATCATAACCAAGACCAACTATCCCCATTTTCCTCTCACCAAATATCCCTTATGGGTAGGGTAGATTACATAAGTCACATCACTACACATGTACCAGTAGTGGCAACAAATAGCAAATCCTCAAAATAACAAGATTGCAAAAGATAAGATTTTAAAATCAAATTTAACTAATAAAATTCAAAAGATAAAAAATAATCAAAAGTGGTGCCAAAATTCAATATTTAAAATTTGAATTGAAATATGATTAAACAAGCCCTTGAGGTAAGAGGACTATAAGAAAGTAAATTGGCTAAGTAGCCCAAGAAAAGAATTCCAATACTGTTGGTTTTGCAATTGATAAAATTTCATCAATAAGTAAATGATTATCTTCAACAATTTCACCAAAATTGCACATTACAACATCATGTACATATATAACATACTCACACTCTAAACCAAGATTAAGAAATGTCTTATCAACAAACACAAACACATTCTATGCAACCTAGGACATGCTTGGAAAAATTCATGTATCCTAAGAGTCACCTTCGTAAAAGATCCTTATGTTCCTCCTAGAAAGGGACACATACCAACTTCTTCATGGATACTACCAAATCCATCTTAAACTCTCTAACTTACTTCCATAACTTACACTTACACAATACAATTCGAAAATACACAACTAATCTCACTCAAGATACTAAGATACTAGAGTGGAAACATTCCAGCCCTAATTGAGTCTAACATCACATCAACTATCCTAGCACAATTTCCATGTGACAAATTTGGAGAACCCAAACCAAAGTGCGCACAATTTAAAATCAAAGTTCAAAACCATTGTCTTAATAACTCCCATAAACTCATGCATTGCTAAGGACCAAATAAAGATAAAAGTACAAGCCTAGTGCCCATGGGGAATCAGGTACATGAATAAAAATGAAAAGACATGTATGGATCCCAATGTGTTTTCCTTCAATAGTACACCCAAATAAACATCCCAATGGTAACATCTATGTCAATCACATGTTTTATCCACAACACTTATCCACTAAATACCAATTTAGGTATAGTTACCATCTTACTATTACTCACCAAATGAATTTGACTTCCCAACACATACTTTCCATCCCAGACACTTCCAAGATAACAATTCAAGTGACTATTTGCATTCATTACCCTAAAGCAAGGTTTGTGATTCCCTATTCAATTCAACACCTAGAATTATTACATTCTATAGTATAATATCTTTCAATTTCATTAAGAACATCATTGTGGGATCATGCAGACAATTACACAAAGGGACTTATCCTGAGACAATTCAAAACGCCATAAAACCTAATGGTCAAGAAAGAAGGGTTACCACTATAGCTATCTTGTTGCAACAATTATGCAAACATTTTCTTAAGCATCTCCTACATCATTCCACACTACAAGACAAGGAAGTGCTATTAGAGGGTTTTCACAACAACCCAGAAGGAAAAGCATAAATAAATCTTAACTTTCTTTACTATAACCCATCTCACCATCACAAGGCTTCACTACCGCCTTCTATGCACATAGACATAACTTTCTCCCAAGTGTGATTCATCACCCTAACCAGACATAAAGGTATGCAAAAACTAAAAAAACAAGGGTGGCAAGGTAGGGATCAAGTTGCTCTTTAGTTCTTATTTAATAAGCAACTAGGATATCACACACATCACTAGTTCTTACTCCTCGACTATCATTACATGGTTCAAACATCATGCAAATATATCATCTTTATACCATCAACTATATGAGGTATCTCCTTTAAGCAATTATATCACATTACAAATTAATGCTAAGAGTAGTGCATAGCACTTATAAACACTAGACACCAATATGTTATAATGAGATTATCTTAACATGGCACAACAAGTGTCACAATATTCACAACAAGGATGTGATTGTCAAAGCCCCTACCATCCTTCCACTTAACCAAAAAGCTTACATAAGGAGATAGCCATAAAAGGCCTTACATGCTATACTCTTTTAACGTTCACTACCCCATCCTTAAGATGAGGGTACCAAAAAAACTCTCACAAGAGAATATACCATCTTTATCCTCTTTTCACTCTTCAAGTGACAATTGTATATTAGGGTAACTTAACCCTAAATCCTAAGCCAAGGGGCACCTCTAGAGCTTCAACTTCTTCGCATCTCAACCATGAGTCTTCTAATCAAGATAGAAACTCACCTCATGATACATAGATTATCTACACAAAAACAAGGTGGGGAATATGTGTGTTAAGGTACATAAGTCTTTGTTCAAGGTTAGTTTATCACGTAATACATTTATTCTTCCTACATGGTAGGGTATACACATCTCAACACACATTTCAAGTGAGTGTTATAAGATGTGATAGAACTTCTCAACTTGCACGCACCACTCAGACATTCACAAAGTCATACCTTCAAGGTTTCTATAAGAGAAAAACTTTACCACATTAACACCTTTCCAAGGGTGTGGTAAACAAAAGTTGGCAATGATCCCTATTGAAGGATCAATTGTGCCATTTAACTAGGAAAAAGGAGCAAGGCTTATGAGAATCAATCCTGAGCAAAATTAATTAAATAACCTCCTACTAGGATAACTTTATCAAGAAGTTGGCTAAACCCTCTCAAAATTAGGACTTACAATGTCTCTAATTCACTCTATTCGTCATGATTACACTCCCCAAGTACCTACGACACTAAGTCATACATGGGGGTTAGCGGAAAGCAAAATCAAGGGAAACTAGCCTTTCCCATGCAAGGTGTCCTATGAACTCATCACTAACCAAGCTAGAGTTTGACATGCAACTCAAGTAGGTACAACAAACAAGTGTCCCAACACAACACTTGCACACACCTAGAGTTCTCAGTGTTTGAAACTTGGGCTCTAATACCAAAAGTCATGCCCACATTTTACACGTGAACATGAAAATTGAACTAACAAAAAATTTCTAAACCTGATGCTAAAAACCCCTTTCGCGCAACATGCGTACTCAATGGCATAGATACTTAGCATTGTTGCATGTTCAGTGAGTGTTGAGAATGCCACAAGAAAGTGAGGCATAAAATAATGAAGTCAGGAATGTATGAAACTCCTTTCGCATCCCTTAAATATGGGGGTTAACCTACAAGGTTTAGGCATCGCAACAAGTGTCACCATGAGAGAAGATCTCTTTTGAGGGACAATCCCTTGGGTTTTCTAGATGAAGAGGAAAGTCAATTTCGACCCAAGTCGAAATCCTAACCCTAAAATTAATTAACCAATTAATACAACTCTAATGAGGAAGCAGGAATAAACTATAAATTGAATTAATTCCCTGCCAACTAGGATTAAATTAATACAAGAGATTGAATTAGATTAAATACCCTTTTAGTAGTTTAACATTAATAAATAAAAAGGAAGGCCTTCAAAATGGCCCTAACAATAATTTAATACATTGGGATAAAATACAATTAAGCATTACAATTCATCATAAGTAAATATGCACACTTGCCATTAAATAAGTCTCCCACTCAAATTATCTAATCTCCAAAAATTTTGGCAACATAACCTTACAACAGGCACCTCTAGGGTCAAATAAGTTTAAACATGAATAAATTAAATTTACTACTATATAAACTTACAAAACAAATCAATATTTCACTAAGTAGGTTTATGGTATTAAAATGGGGTTAGGGACCTTAAATATTAGGGCAACCCCTCAACCCTAAAATAAGCTCATAAGAGCTCTATGAATCTCATTATAGTCACACTTATTTGGTCTTGCAGGTTGGAGGGAGCTTGAGGGAAATCTCTTCCCTATGGGAAGATTATTTCCGAATAAGTTTAGTTTTTTAAGTTTTACATTAATGATTTTTTTTTCCTTTTTCTTTATTTCAAAAGAAAATGAAGAACAACTTTATATAGTGTTTGGATGTGTGTATAAATATATAATTATTCATATATATTTTATACATAAATCAAACCAAACCATGAGCCTAAAAACAATATATATATATATATATATATATATATATATATATATATATATATATATATATATATATATATATATATATATATATATATATATATATATATATATATATATATATATATAATTTTTTTGTCTAGTATACACATAGTTCTATGTATTGTTGTGCCTTGCACGCACGCCCCATTCTAAAACATGGGGGCCCCTCCCCTTGCTCTCTTTGTTTTGTTTTTTGATCTCTCTCTCAGAAGTGGTTGTACGGTCTAAGGTATATGTGCCCTGGATAGAATGATTACCTTGAAAATCACTTCAAACTTGCTAAAGGAGGGTTGTTGTTTCCCCTTCTAGAGTCCTTGATTTTAGACCTAGCGCTAAAATCTCCTCTGTCCGACTTAGCGCTAAAATCCGTCCCAAGTGACTTTACATTTAAACCGACTTGGCCGGACCCCCAAACAAACCCCGCAGGTCGGATGAGTCTGAAAACCCCGCCAAGCAGGTTAAGTCAGAGACCTCCAGATTTCGTGCTGATTCTTCCCTCAATCGACCAGGTCGGAGACCTCCAGTTTTCCCGCCAAGTCGGAACCACTGCAAATCCCCGCTGACAGTCCGTACTCCCGAGCATTAATGGCGGATTTGCATGCCTTAAATAGGGAAATTAGGTAAAGTTGACTCATTTTAACCGCGTTTTCAAAGCCTGCGCATCCGGAGCTCCGATTTTCATGGCCGACCTCGCCCAAGCTCGAACCCGCGACCTCTCGACAAGTCGGATCTATGCCGCCATTTACAGGTAGGGTTTTAACCCTCTGTATTCTAAGGATTTATTTAGGGTTTTTTCAAGCAAATTTAGGAGAAACTGTTAGGGTTTTCATCATTTACATAGCGACTGTTGAATCTGTGAGTTGAATGAGATAGTTCTTAGGGTTTGGTGGGTCGACCCTTCCAGTGACTAAGATCCTTTTAGAAAACCACAAACCAGGAGGCCTTGGGCAGATTTGGACCCTTTCGGGTCGAAATTCTGCAAAACCCGCGCACGAAGACGGCGCTAAATTGACTTTCAACCGACCCTAAACAACCAAACCATTCGACATGGTCGGACACCCTGAGATCCAGCGCCAAAGTCCAGCGCCCGATTGCGCTAAAAATGACCTCATCCGACCTTCGCAACTCACATATCGCTTACAAATCGGGTCGGATGGTTCAAAAATGCCCGCAACCCTGAAAACCACATTTTCACGCTAAAATCCCCTCTGTCTGACTTTGCGCTACAATACCTCGTGTCCGACCAAGTCGGATGACACCCATAACCCCGCGAAGTCGGTGCTGCTCGAAAGGCCCGCTGAAAGGACTTACCAGACTATTTTGCGCTACAATTTCCCTCATCCGACCATGCACCAAAACACCTTGTGTCCGACTTAGTCAGACCCCGTCGAAATCCGCGCAAGTCGGACTCACCTGAATTCCGCGCAAGACAACCACTGTTATGCCAGCAATCGTTTTGCACTAGTTTATCCACCGACCGACTTGTAAACCATTGGAGGTCGGAGACCTCCAAATCTCGCGCAAGTCAGACACCCTTGAAAATAGCACAAATTCCAGAACGCACAGAACAAACTCTCATTTGAGGTCGGACCTGCCTCATTTTCCCGCCGAGGTCGGACAGCCTCAGTTTTAGCGCTTTTACTGCCCAAGGTCGGACAACCTCAATTTTAGCGCAAATCTCCCTAAACGGCTGAATTCGCTGAAATTTCTTTAGGGAAGATGGTTCAAAGTAAGGTTATTAAGGTTGTAATGCTATAATGATGATGTTTAGATGAATCTTTTTACAACATTTGATATCTCCTTGCATGCAATACGCTGTGAATGTTAACTTAGTCTTCTTTCAAAATGCATGCTTTTAATGAATGATGGATTTATGATTGATTTATCTAATCCTAGGAGTATATCAAGGAACTTACTTGGTATCAAGCTTATGAGGTCTGGTTTTGCAGGTTAGATGTCTGCACGAGCTCAAGCCATGAAGTACGAATTCAAAGGGATACCCCCGGAAACCAAGATCCACTCTGGGTGGAGTAACGTGGGAGACACTGATCTAGGTCATATTGACTTAGATGATTTCAGACTTAGAATCTTCGGACCCACTCCGACTCCTCGGGCCAAGAAACTTAAGGACAGTGGACTCGGACAAGCAGCTGCCCTCCCGACCTCTGTTCAGTGTGCTGAGTTAATAGCAAGTTGTGCAGATAGATATGATATCGTATCTAGGCAAATTCAGACAGCTAGTGGAGAAGTCCTAGCTGATTTGTCCCCGCCTGCTTTGGTAGAAATGCTGGATATCCCGTGGCATAAAACCATGACTATGCCCAAAAGGCAAGCATCCAAGGAGGCATATAACAAAGATGTGGAGGGATGCAGAAAACACATAAATGATCATTGGATCAAGAGCAGGAAATCCGCTCTCATCAAGCTCCCCATAGTACTATATAGAAGTGATTTCTACGATGAAATTGGAGATATAGTGACCTTTTTGAGCAGAGTGTATGGGTTACCTACTGCTTCCACTTTTGAAGATTGGATGTTCGTCATAATCTCGGAAGTGTTGAAAGGAACCAAGTTCCATTGGTCGCAGATCCTTAGCGACAACATGCATGAAGCTTTCAGCCACTTCAGTGAAAAGAAATATTTCAGATGGACATCCTACGTCGTCTATGCATTGGCAAGAATGAATCATTACGACGGATTGTCTAGGATCAGAGAAATCGGGAATGATGAAAAGACACAAGTCAAGGTATATGAAGGATATCCTCAGTTAACTTCGTCACAATCATTGATACACTTCAAGCGGGTTAACGATGCATTTACCATGTACATAGCAAGGAAGTTGCAAGGTAACACAGCCTTGAGGATTTCAGCCGAGGCTATGAATGAAATAATCCAATATGGCCGGTGGTATATACAATTTGAGAAGTTCACATACATCAGAGTACAAGGCTTCACTGGGATGGCATATAGGTTGCCGAGATATCCTGATGATAAGACAGTGCTCCTAGAACTGTCCAGGCAACTAGTGCCGTGTGCCGAAAAACTCAAGCACCTGCACCGAACAAATGTTCAATTTCCCATCAAGTTTGGCAAAGGACTCTACACGTGCCCTTCCCTCGCCTCAGCAGAGTATTCAGATAAAGAGCTCCAGCTTCTGAACTTGCACTATTATAATGCCAGGGCTCACTTTGACCCGAATCAGGTGATGGAGAAGTTTGTGAGCAAAAAGTTGTTTCACAAAGATCATATTGAAGATTTCTGGGCCAACTGCACTGACGATTACGAGGTCATGAAGAGGACGCACTCGAGGCTATCCTTGGATTTCATCAAGAAGTTTCATGTAATGGCAGTACCAGATCAATTGCAGGATGATGATAATATTATGGCTAGAGGCCCGTGGGAGACACAATACCACTTACCCATCCCATTACCCAATTGGGCAAATGCAGAAGAAAGCTCCTTGGATGTGATCATGAAGGAGCCAGTTAGATTGAGTAAAGCCTGGGTCAGAGCACAATTGGGTGTCCTAAGGGGGCAAGGAGTCCAACTGACCTATACGGCAGTTGAATCAGATAAGGACTCCGACGGAGAAGAAGATGAGCCCGTACTAGGGACAGATGATGCAGAGCCTATCAAGGAAAAAGATTCAGATATTGATGAACATGCCCCTTTGGCAGCAAAGGCTCGAAAAGGGAAAAAGCCTCCTGTGAGATCCCCTCGGAAGAAGGATCCACCTCCTAGGCCCAGAGTTACTAAGAGGAAGGACATGCCTGGCAGTACTAGGGAGGCCTCCAAGGCCAAGAAGGTAAAAACAGAAGCAGCGAGCAAGGAGAAGACTACTACTAAAGATGATTCAACTCCTTTGATCTCCCAAACCCCCATGCCCGATACAGGAACATCTGTTTTGGCTTCCACCTTCTCTACTTCTATCCCTCCTTCTTCTTCCGTTTCATCTACTTCTCCCACCACTTCAGCCATCATTGTGCAGGAATCATCCCCTTCCGCTTCTCCTTCCTCTGGCATTACTACCACTTCCTGCCCACTAGCAATCTCCTCCGGTGATTCCAGCAGTCCTGTTTCTCCCCCTCTCGCCATTATGTACCCTACCCCTTCTTCTCCCTTACCGTTGCCCGCCTTCGCTAACTTGACTCAAATTAGTACCCCTTCCTTCACAATTTCTTCTGCTGTCCCCCTTTCACAAATGCCTGCGATGACATTGGAAGTACCTTTGTTGGAGGGTATTGAGAAAGTATGCGCGGAGTTAGGATTACCAGAGCCCGAGGGAGCGCTGACCAGTAAAAATGATAAGAACCCCCTCGACTCGTCTGTTGGTATAGAAATAATTGACATATCTGATAGTCCGCTGAGCAAGGACCCAACAGAGGAAGTTTTGGAAATAGCACGGGAAAATGTGCTCGAGAGCCTAAAGGAATTGGCCCAAGGAGAAAAGGAGAAGAGCCCTGAGCCCAAATGGGAGCCTTCCAAAGGATTGACTATGTCAGATAAAGGTGGAAACGCTGAATTGAACAAATCTTCCGCTCCAGAATGGCTGCAGGATAGGATGGTATATCCAGAACCCCAGATCGAAGTAATGAAAATTGATTTGAGCACCATCCTATCGCAGGCTCAGAAACCTCAGAAACAAAAGAAGGCAAAGGTGCAATCAAAAATCTACCAAAGCGAATCAGGCTCAAGGATTGCGGAGGTAGCTGTCCCTCCTGCTGACGTAACAAGAGATCAAGTCAGGGCAGAGGATTATGTGATATCCACAGTCGACTTAGGCCCAACCACCCGTGCTCAAAGGGTGGACGATTTCAAGGGATCAGTTACGTCAATTTTGAAACAGTTGGATAAGGACGAGATGTCCAAGAAGGAATTAAAGCGCCAAAACGAGGAACTCAGGGCGTGTCTTCAATTTTTGGTGAAACCAATAGATGCAGGGGGTGATATAAGGACTGTGCCTACCTTCCTATCTACGGATGAAATGGCAAAGCTGAGCGAGGTAAGATCAAAATCCCAAGGCTTCGAGAACTGGTTGATGAGTGTGTTTGAAGCGGGATGTGATGCCATAAGTGCCTCTGCTCAGATCCACCAACGTACAGTGGAATTGATTAACAAGTGGAAAGATTTGCGTGATGAATGTGACTTATTCGACGAATACTATTCTCACATGTATCCGCGAATCAAGGGTATCCGGGAGTTGCCAGCTCAAACCTTGGTCACAGAAAATATTTTGACTGGAGATAGGCTCCCGAAGGCTATTGAATGGTATCAGCAGTTACTTCTGAGGAAAGAGACCTTTGAGCAAGCAAAGGAAGCATATAAACCTGCTGATGAAGAACTGAGATCTATCGTATACGATATCAGCGATGCTTTGAGAAGCTGTAGAGACGAATCTTTTGATGATTATGCTCCTTTCGAGGTCGAAAAATGCAAAGGTAAACTGCATGTTATCTTATTTGAAGACACTGTGCTAAGTACGGAAGAACGGCTGGATAAAGCAAGTGATCTCAGAGCAGAGGTAGATTTTGAAAGGATATACACCAGGTTCAGTCGGGAGCTAGAGGTGTTCAATTATAGAGTACATCATCTGAAAGATCCAGACCCATCTGATATCAATCCAGCACTTGAGGCATGGCTGGCCTATCGGAATAAGTTGTCCAGTGAAGATAGTATCGACCTAGATAAAGAATCTTAATATTATTTGAAATTTGATATATCTGGACAGTATGTGATTCATTCTTTGTCTTCTTCTTACCTCCTAAATGAGTATTTTCACTAATGTATTGGGTTGGCTAGTCAAAATGACTAGATTAAATGTATCTGGGGCTATTTTTTCGTCTTTTTCATAAAAGACAAAATGTAATCCGGGAATTAATGTGGGCCTTTCTTAATGTAATCTGAGCCGTCGGTGTTGAGTTAATCTCCACCGTTCATTTGAAGAGCTAGGGTATGCTGCTTTCTATATAAAGGGCTGCCATTTCCACTTTTGTAGAGAGAGATTTTGATGCCAAATTGTTGACTCTGTGCCATTTGAATTAAATACAAAGCAAGTTTCTGCAGTATTTCTGAGAATTTGTATCTTGTTTCAATTCATTGTGGTCTTCATGGTTTGCTTCTTGCTCTCCCATAGTTAGATTAATTGTGCTTTTATGATGTTAATGGTTTATTGCAGTATTTGATGAATGTTCCAAGTCCATACTTTTAGTTGTTTGCCGATGGTAAATAACTGTGTAAAGTTAGCCTGGGCTTATTAATTGTGCTGAAGTTCAACTTCATTTTATGAGTTAAGTTGCGCCATTTATTGGGTATTTAACGAATGAATGTGGTCTGAAAATCTTTCGACTTCCATTGAAGATAGCACCGTTTTCTGCAGCACTGTAACACCCATTTTAGTTTGGTAACTTAGAAAACTGGTTTAAAGTCTGGAATATTTGTCTACTAAAGATAACCATTGCATTGTGAATGTCACTTAGGATTCCTTCTAAACCCTAAATCTTTTGCATTTTCTTAAAAACCACTGTTTAGTTGTTAGAATAGAAAGTTTCAGCAGCATCTTACTTTGTATATCAGCTGAAAATCATAGTAGGGTTTATGTGTACTTGTTGTCTCAACCTTAAAGACTTGCAGACTGCATGTAAGATCCCTTGTAGGTACAGCTAGAACATAACCATTGAGAGATTCCAAGCAAGCTAAGACCTAGCTGTATTATCCTTGGAGTAGTCTTACCTAGGGTAAGATACTTTTCAAGAGAGGTGTGAAACCAACAATCACACCTACGTTGTTGCGTACTAAAACCACCATCAACATGTATATACATAGAACTGTGTATATTACAGAAAAGGTGTGTGTGTGTGTGTGTGTAGGTTCTTGGAAATACAATATATATACATTCTCTTTTGTTTTTATATAAAGATTTTACTATGTTCTTAAAGTGCTAATGATAATATTTTCTCTTGCAAAATAAATAGGACAATAAAGGAGAGATAGAGATTTAAAACTTATTCCTCTTTTAAACATACTCATCATATTGTAGAAATAGAGGTAGAAATATTTAAGTATTTTCATATTTCAAACAATCAAATAACCTAGAGTAAACTCATCATTTATTTATATATTTACAACCAAGTAATGATTAATAAAATAATGTAGGGGAGAGAGAGAAAGCATTTAACTTGATCTAGATTTACAATATTTCAATAAATGACAACAAATATATGGTGATAAGAATCTTCCTTTCATTATTTTCTTTCAAGTAAATACAACTTTTCAAGAGCAGGAAACATAAAAAGGAGTTCACAAAGGAAGCCCTTAAAGCCCACACCCTAACTACCCATTTATAAATCTCATTGAGCTAAGGAGATTTTACATAGCCTTTACATAGATGTCCAACTTCTTTTACAACTCAAAACTTCCCAAGGAGACTCTTCTCCTTCTCTTTTTCCTTAGCCATAGATCCTACACATAATACAACACAAAGGAAAACAATGCCAATGGAGCTCGCCACCCAACCATCGGCCTGAGACAAGCCTCCCCTGAGCACGAAGGCATACAAGTAACCCTAATATACAAACTTACACAAGGGAAGCAACCACACACACAAGCAAAGAAGCACATTCCTAACCAAGGATATTCACAACACAAAATCCATATACCATGTATTTTAAACAAGGGGGAGAGAGTGGACTACTCTACTCAAGTGGAAATACATCAATACCAACTTCTCATTTCTTCAACACTACTTTCTCATATCTCAACTTAACCATTTTCTCCTCAATATCATCTCCTATAACAGATTAACCATTTCATTGTTCCAATAATCACAATGAGGGCACTCTTGCCTCTCACACATAAAAACAACTCAAAATAGGCCCTCAAGAGAAACAACTCCTCTCAAGGAGTGAGCTTTCCCCAAGGAGGTTATCACCTCTCTCCAAACGCCAAATGGTGAGCATTTTATTAAACAACCCATCCCATAACAATAACACAACCAAACAAGAACATACAAATACATGCATTACATAAGAAAATAAATAAATACTAAAAGCTTGAAGCCTCTTAAGAGCTTAGCTCTCAAGCTCTCAAACTATGAAGGAGTTGAAGAAGATCTACACGAGTTCTCCAACACTTCAAAAATCCTCTCCAAAACCCAAGCTCTTTCCCAAAATCCAACTCCAAAGACAAAAAGAAAAGAACCCTTCTCACCTCAACAAGAGTGAGATAAATAGGGCTTCAAAAACCATCCCCATGAATTAGGATATGACACTTGCCACCTTTTCATTCACTCTCCCAAGCACCAGTCCCCCTATGTGCTCTCACACATGTGTGAGATATTGAGGAGCAGGGAGGTGACACTTGTCATGCTCTCATTCCTTGTCAAGAGCACACCTCCCCACTCTTCTCCTCACACATGTGTGAGGCATGGGAAAAAGGGAAGACCTAGGGTTGTGCGATTGGGATGTGACAAGTCACCCAACCCTCATCCTAAAACCTAATCTCGCCACTTAACTCCCATGGTCAAATAGAGTGGTCAAATATGAGTTAAAACTCATGATTTGAGGTCTTTAAGGTACCTAACCCATAGGTACTTGACCTAGGACCCTTAAACACAAGAAATTAACATAAAAAAGCTCAAAAATAATCATTTAAAAATTCCTTAAACCAATGGACGAAAATGGACATGTGGATGACAACTCATCATCCACCTCACTACTTGACAACCTTATAAGACTCTTAAATCAAAGTGTACAAATGAAACACATTACAATAATTCCAGTTTCAACAATAACCTTAATCCACCTTAGGGATTAGGTTGCCATTACTGGTTAAATTATGAGTTACTTAATAGGCCTTCAAAATTCCGTTGGCTATGGAAATGCCTACACAATTCAACACACACATTAATATGTCCAATGTATAAATAGCCCAAGAGAAAAGAATTAAACACACAGAATCACTCAATGACCAAGTGTCTCAAACACAATACAATCACTTTCAAATATCAATGCATAGTCTTATTTTGACCTTTTTACAATTCCTTTTCTAATCATCAAAATCATGTGTTCTAATAACCATTGCAACAATTCAATCTTACTTTAAATATTATAATTAAATTACAAATCATTTTGCAATAATCAAGAAGTAACATAATCAACCACATTACAAACTTATCCATGTGTTCAAAATAATAATCCTTTCCAATTTTCCTATACCACTGAAATCCATTCACATTCATAATTGATACAATCAAAGGCAAAACAAATCATCTTTCATTCAAAATAGAGAATTACCATAATCACTTCTAACTACTTCATCATCATAGTGAAAATAAAATATGATTAATCAAGTCAAGAATGCATCTTGAATACACAATCAACACAACTACCTTATAAATAGATCCACAACAACACCCTATCAGCTCTTGGGCAAGGTCACCATACCATATACCATATCTAAGCCTAAGTAAGGCAATACAATTAGGTCTAATAGTGCAACTAAAGTTGTCGCACAAGGGTTGGCCTCACAATTAGGGTTTGGATTGAAGTTGTAGTCTTATGACAAGTGTCACAAGAGGTTTGAATGAGAGGAGATCAAAGGCTAGATTTTGATCAACAAAAGTGGATGGCTCCCATTATTTGTGAATTTTAAATTCACCATGGGAAGGGTTTGATAAAGACTTGAGGAAATAAACTATTAATTTCCTTGGGAGAAGGTGGAATTAAAAATTAAGATTTATGGGTGAGTGTGAGGACTATTGGAGTATGAAAGACACTAAGAGGGGGGTGAATCAATGTCTTAGAAAATAGACTTGTTTTTGGCAACCATTAATGATTTTTTACAAACTATGAACTTCAACCTTTTTATGATGAAAACAAGACATTCATTTATGAATTGTAATGGACTGTCAGATCAACTTGTGAACATGAAAGAACAAGACAATTGTAGGTGAACTGTGATGAACCATCAAAAATAATTTATGAACTTCATATTAATATTTGTTGAATCATGACTATAAGACTGACAAACAATAGAGGTAGTTTTATAACTTTCATTGGACTGAGATAAGTGTCAAAAATATTATGCATTTGTATTGACCCAAAATGAGCATCATGTAAATAATAATATGCAACAGTTAAATCATGAAACAATGAACATAAACTCATGAACAAAGTATTATGAGAAACATTATCACAAGTGACCATAACACAAAGATTTGACGAGTGGAAAACCCTCTAGGGATGGAAAACCACTCCAGAAAATGCATCACTGCCTTAATCATCAAAAACACCAATTACAGAGCCTCGCTAGCCTTTATGTCTCACTAACTACACAATGCCTCATTGGCAACATAGGCCTCAGTCGCAACATAAGCCTCACTGGCAACACAAGCCTCATTGACAACATAATCCTCACTGGAAATGATTATATTGTCTCACTGACATGATCACTTACAACTTCTTAAAAATCAGATGAAAATATACAAGACAGAGGGTTTCTCTGTTTCACTTCAATCCAAATCTTAACAGTCTCATTTATTTGAGACTCAAGAATACATAACCAAAATTGTGCACATCAACTTAGAAATGTTTTTGCATTACAACACACTGTTATTGTCTCAATGATAGTGTAAGATAAAATATCACCAACACCATATCAAGTGTTTATGTCTTATGCCTTTTTATACTCTCTCAATGCCTTCCTTCTTTCATGAAACAATTTGAATCTATAACTGAAACAGTTGAACTGTGCAAACAACTTTCCTTTTGAACAAATAACTGACAGACCCATATGGTAGAAGGATTCCATTTGCAAAGATGTTTTAAGATCAATACACATCTTAACCCAAAACCAATTGATCAAAATAATCACAAAACTTCCTTCTCAACAGTGGTAAAATAAAGTAGTTTATAAATTGTTTGATGCCTTCAAGAGAGTAACATAGTTAATCAAAAACTGCCACCATAGATGAAAAACTTTGGTGTTAAGTCAAATGAACGTATCTTTCTCAAACCTTAACACTTCATGCTTGATAAACCCTACCAATAAGAGAAAGTATCATCAACAAAATTTGATAGACCCTAACCAAGAAAACCATTTTGTGCTCGACCCAACTACTATTTATAATTGTCTTTCAACAAGTAAATGTAATGCAAACCCACGAACTTTGTGATTTACAACAAGGGTTTTGAGAAGTTACAAAGACACATATTTTGTTTTTGTTTGACAATTAACTTATAACCAAATATCACATTATAATGTCAACCACCAAGCTCAAACAAGGATAAACTCGAACATATGTGACAAAGATACCTCTCAAGTCAAAGAGACTCTAAGTCTCAAACAAAACTCTGCAACTTTAAACTGTTACAACCAAGCTCAAGAAACCATTCAAGACTGTTACAACTTCAGCAAAGAAACAATAATACTATAGTGAACAAACCCCTTAAACAAAGAACCCAATAGAAGAACTTCAAGCAACAAAACTGTAAGTTCTTTTTGCTATCTCTTCATAGAATCATATACTAAGTCAAAGAAATCAATGGCTCCATTTACCCATTAATAGTTTGAAAAACCTTCACAAAGAATAAACCTTCAAATGAAAATAACAGTGGAATAATGTCACCTGAGCTAAAGCTCATTGGAGCTTTATCAAGTCCCAAAGATTTGCAACTGAATCTTGCAATATCTTGCATAAGATCGAAACCCTAAGTCAAGAGCAGTATGTTCCAAAGTTAAACTTTACAAAATGAGCTCCCAAAACAATCTTTTTATTATATACATCTGTTGACTACCTATCCCGGTGTGCCTTAAAAGGGCCTGGTGACAAATAGATTAAAAACATCAACTTTTACCTTCTTCTCAAACCAAAACCTATTGGGCGAGTTAAATCCCTTAAGTGGCTCGAATGTGACAAGCTTATAACATTGAAATTAAAATCTAATGTCACCTTTTAAACAAAATAAATGACAAGGTAATGCCTTGACCCTTAGTCACCTTATATCATTTAATGTAACAATTGATGACCTTATAAAATGAGTATGTCAAATTGATCAAGAAGAATCATCATGTAATATATCAACTAAACCAATGCAACTCATATTACAGGAAGACGGAATAGGATCTCAACTGTCACTTCAACACTATACCAACTTACCAAATCAACTGAACTCATGCCAACTATACTGCCATTTGACATCATTTCCAAACACTAATTCCAACTGCCAAAGCAAACTAAAGTATAATGAAACTGATGTAATAAAGTGCTACCATCAAGCCATCAAACAATATCACTATAGCAAAGAATATCAAATGCCAAGAATGTAGTCCAAATAATGTCATTGATTGAAAAAAAAAAAACCACATCCACTGTAATTGCACATCATGAATGTCAACCAAATGCCTGTCACCTAGAACAATAATCATTACAATGAGAGAAACAATGCATAGCACACCAACACACCAACTTGTTCCTCAACTGTCATTGTGCCACAAACCTAAGAGTTTGTGTATTTGTCATCAAGGACAATAACTGAGAGGGCAACGAACTCCCCGTTTGTCCTTGATGGTAAAACACAACTCTCTCTCCCCCTTTTTGCATCAAAGACAAAGGGAGAAAGAAGTGTGCCATTGCCTAAAAGATCGATCAAGAACCATAATCCAGCATGTTGCAGAAAGAAATGATAAATATGAAATATAAAGCATACCATCGCTAGCCAATGTTGCACAAGGTAACCAAAATATCCTGAAACATCACTGCACTATCAGTACCAAAGAATGAACACATAAAGAACATGTATCATAGTAGGAGAGATAAATTACTATCAAGGGCAACAACTGAGTACATCACTGAAGTCTGAAAAGTAACATTATATCAAGCACAACAGCACTGAAAGTATCACAAACTCATGCATAAGAACTAATGATCACATGAGAATACAGTAAAGCACATGAGGTCTTATGAAGATCAAGAATGATATAGCCTTCAACATGCATCTCCCTTTAACACTATGAGCTTCACACAACAAAAATGGTATTATAAAAATCACCACACAATCATATGTGAAAGGCAAAATTATGCATGAAAACCATTGCATTATTACAAGAACTGTTTTAAGAGATCTATCATGTTCCAAGGATACTGACTTGTTTCAAGAGATTTCTATGGTACTGATCAAATCACACATCACATGCCAATGGCCTATCATAATTGTTATCAATTAGTGCATAGTGTCATGAAGATGTCTTGAAGAGGTCACTGAGTCATCATGTAATATCACAAAAACATCTAACTATACTAGCATAACTCAAAGCAACCACCAACTATCTGAGAAACTAGATTGTCATATACAACTAAGTTTTGAACATTACAGGGATCTGTTAACACTCCCCCTATTTTTAATACATCTATATAGAAACAGTAACAAGCATTTTCACACATTTTCAATGGCATCATGAAGCAATGTAAAGCATAACATTGTCACTTCATACTACCCCTGAGACTGATGAAAACACTAACATCAATAACACTGTCCAAGAAGGTATCACAAGTAATGCACATTACTATCATAAATGCATAAACTTATTGGTTTGCATACTAGTCCAATCGAGCATTAGATATTGATACAAAACTGCACTAAACTAACATAAACCTCCTGACAGAGTAGATAGTACTGTATCATGAAATACACTAACATAGAGAAGTACAAATGGATCTTCCATAACTTCCAAATACTGTCAATAGAAAGGCAAACAACATCTCAGACTAAACACTATCTACATCCACAATGAAACCATTGTAAAACAATGAAGGATTACTTTACAAATTTTCATCACCATAAATAATTGTCAAGATCATAACAAGACTATAGACCTGTCTATGTCAAAAAGCATATCAACCCTTGCAAAAACTATCCCAATTGCTTGTTCTGTCCCAATCATATGAAGCATTATTGGAACAATTTGCAAGTCATTAGATCACATTTTTTCACCAATGAAAACATACAACTACATCAATGTCGTACTAGCAGAATCATCAATATGGTAAGGTAATCAACACTAGAGACCAATAATCACCATACTCAAAATATACCAAGCATGCCTTGATAATGCTTCTTAGATTGATCTTTATCTTGACTTTCACCTTGGGGATAAGACATAGGTCATTGAACAACTCCCCTTAGCTTTATGTCATACCTTATGCAATTAATGATATCTCTTGTGCAGAATGTACAAGATTAGGTTTCTCTTCTTCTTGACCTTGTTTTCTCCTCCAAACTAGTATAGTGTCTGATTTCTTATGATGACTAAATGATTCCATTGAATTACTTCTACAATATAGTGCTTTATATCCAACCTTATGACATCTATAGCACATGATCTTGTGACTAAAAAGATGAACAAAAGAGCTATTTTTTCTTGAAGAACCAAAAACATCACTTCTTGCTTGTGTACTACAAAACCTTGCAGTATGACCTAGACAGTTGCATTTATAACATAGAATGTTGTTTCTTCTATTTGACCATTCATAAGGATTCTTATTCCATCCAAAACCATTTCTAGAATGAGTTCTACAGTCTCTAGCTCTATGACCATAAACATGAAAAGAGTAGCAATAACCATGAAACTGAGAGCAGTTGTACCTTATTGGATGGTATTGCCTGACAGGTGGAGGTCTTGAGAGCCTGTTTGTTCTTCCTCTTCCAACATTAGCAACTTTGTCTTTTTCTTTCTTCTTGTCTTCATCAGGAGTAGCAGAGTGATAATTCAAGTCTATCTTCCTTCTAGGAGTATTTCTTGTCTTGGAACATTCTCCTTTCTCATAATCCAAGCTAGTAGTATCCCTGTAACCTTTGCTTACAAAACATGTCATTCAAGCAATCAGTACTCTTTTCAAATTGAATATTATTTTGTAGTTTTGAAGATGCCTTTTCCAAATCCTTTCTCAAAGAGACTATTTCTTTCTCTAGCTTTAAGCATTCACTAGTCTTAACTTCAAGATTAGATTTTGCAAAATCAACCACTCTTTTGGCTTCTTCTACTTTTGTTTTTAGACTAATAGTTAACTTATTTGTATCTTCAATTTGACCTCTTAAATCTACAATCAACTTCCTTGCTTCTTCAAGTTCTAAAGAAACTTTTGCAAGATTAGAGAGTACCTTAGTCTTGGATTCCTTTTCTTGTTGAAGTTAAACCTTTAATTCCTAGTTCTCTTTTTGTAGTTGCTTGATCTTATCTAGAGCACATACTAGTTCTCCTACAACATCAACTTCACAGTCATCTTCATCTACAAAGAGATCTCCTTCTGTATTATCAATCTCAACAACAAAGTCATTTTCTTTATCACACTTTGTGTCAACTTTCAAAGGTGACTTAGGTAACAACTCATCACTGGGCTTGACTAGAGTTTGTTGTACAACCTTTTTCTTAACAACTTTCCTTCCTTTATTTCTTCTACACTTTCCCATAGTACTCCACTATCAAGACCTACCCAAGCTGGTTAGACTTCTATAGGGAACCTATACTCTGATACCACTTGTTGGAGTACGAAAGACACTGAGAGGGGGGGTGAATCAATGTCTTAGAAAATAGACTTGTTTTTGGCAACCATTAATGAACTTTTACCAACTATGAACTTCAACCTTTTTATGATGAAAACAAGACATTCATTTATGAATTGTAATGGACTATCAGATCAACTTGTGAACATGAAAGAACAAGACAATTGTTGGTGAACTATGATGAACCATCAAAAACAATTTATGAACTTCATATTAATATTTGTTGAATCATGACTATAAGACTGACAAACAATAGATGCAGTTTTATAAATTTCATTGGACTGAGATAAGTGTCAAAAATAATATGCATTTGTACTGACCCAAAATGAGCATCATGTTGACAATAATATGATACAATTAAATCATGAAACAATGAACATAAACTCATGAATAGAGTATTATGAGCAACATAATCACAAGTGACCATAACACAAAGATTTGATGAGTGGAAAACCCTCTAGGGATGAAAAACCACTCTAGAAAATGCCTCACTGGCTTAATCATCAAAAACACCAATTATAGAGCCTCCACACTAGCCTTTATGTCTCACTGACTACAAAATGCCTCACTGGAAACATAAGCCTCACTGGCTATGATCATATTGTCTCATTGACATGATCACTTACAACTTCTAAAAAATTAGATGAAAATATGCAGTATAGAGGGTTTCTCTATTTCACTTCAATCCAGATCTTAACAGTCTCATTTATTTGAGACTCAAGAATACATAACCAAAACTATGCACATCAACTCAAAAATATTTTTGCATTACAACACATTGCTATTGTCTCAATGATAGTGTAAGATATATTATCATCAACACCATATTAGATGTTTACATCTTATGCCTTTTTATACTCTCTCAATGCCTTCCTTTTTTCATGAAATAGTTTGAATCTGTAACTGAAATAGTTAAACTATGCAAATAACTTTCCTTTTGAACAAATAACTGACAGACCCATATGATCAAATGATTCCATTTGCAAAGATATTTTAAGATCAATACACATCTTAACCCAAAACCAACTGCTCAAGATAACCACAAAACTTCCTTCTCAATAGTGGTAAAATAAAGTAGTTTATAAACTATTTTATGCCTTTGAGAGACTAACACAGTTAATCAAAAATTGCCACCATAGAAGAAAAACTCTAGTGTTAAGTCAAATGAATGTATCTTTTTCAAACCCTAACACTTCATGCTTGATAAACCCTACCAATAAGAGAAAGTATCATCAACAAAACTTGATAAACCCTAACCAAGAAAACCATTTTGTGCTCGACCCAATTACCATTTATAACTGTCTTTCAACAACAAGTAAATGTAATGCAAACCCACAAACTTTGTGCTTTACAATAGGGGTTTTGAGAAGTTACAAAGCCATAGATTTTGTTCTTGTTTGACAACTGCCTTATAACTGAATATCACATTATAATGTCAACCACCAAGATCAAACAAGGATAAACTCGAACATATGTGACAAAGAGACCTCTTAGGTCAAAGAGACTCCATGTCTCAAACAAAACTCTGAAACCTTAAACTATTACAACCCGAGCTCAAACAACCATTCAAGACTGTTACAACTTTAGCAAAGAAACAATAATACCATAGTGAACAAACCCATTAAACAAAGAACTCAAAAGAAGAACTTCAAGCAACAAAACAGTAAGTTCTTTTTACTATCTCTTCACAAAATCATAGACTAAGTCAAAGCAATCAATGGCTCCATTTACCCATTAATAGTTTGAAAAACCTTCACAAATAATAAACCTTCAAATGAAAATAATAGTGGAATAATGTCACCTAAATAGTGTTGACAAACAAAGTCTTTGAGTCCAAGAATAAATAGTCCAGTTGAAGCTCATTGTAGCTTTGTCAAGTCCTAGAGATTTGCAACTGAATCTTGCAATATCTTGCATAAGATAGAAACCCTAAGTCAAGAGCAGTATGTTCCAAAGTTAAACTTTACAAAATGAGCTCCCAAAACAATCTTTTTTACTGTATACATAGATGTTGACTGCCTATCTGGGTGTGCCCTAAAAGGGCCCAGTGACAAATAGATTAAAAACATCAACTTTTACCTTCTTCTCAAAACAAAACCTATTCGGCGGGTTAAATCCCTTAAGTGGCTTGAATGTGACAAGCTTATAACATTGAAATTAAAATCTAATGTCACTTTTTAAACAAAATAAATGACAAGGTAATGCCTTGAACCTTAGTCACCTTATATCATTTAATGTAACAAGTGATGACCTTATAAAATGAGTATGTCAAATTGATCAAGAAGAATCATCATGTAATATATCAATTGAACCAATGCAACTCAAGTTAAAGGAAGGCATAATAGGATCTCAACTATCACTTCAACATTGTACCAACTTACCAAATCAACTGAACTCATGCCAACTGTACTATTGTTTGACATCATTGCCAAACACTAATGACAACTACCAAAGCAAACTGAAGTATAATGAAACTGATGTAACAAAGTGTTTCCATCAAGCCATCAAACAATATAATTGTAGCAAAGAATATCAAATGCCAAGAATGTAGTCCAAATAATGTCACTGACTGGAAAAAAAAAAACCACATCCACTGTAAATGCACATCATGAATGTTAACCAAATGTCTGTCACCTAGAACAATAATCACTACAATGAGAGAAATAATGCATAGCACACCAACACACCAACTTAATCCTCAACTGTCATTGTGCCGCAAACCTGAGAGTTTGTGCATTTGTCATCAAGGACAACAACTGAGAGGGCAATAAGGTCATGTGACACATGTGCTTATTTGGAAAACACATGTGTGAGCTCTTTTCATTAAAAGAGCTCTAACATGAAAAAGGAAAGGTGAGGTGGAAGGGTCATGTGACCCCTTTAAATACAAAATTGTTTTTTATTAGAAATGTGTGGGGATATGTGTTAAGTAAGGTTTGACCCACTTAACTAAGTGTTTAACTTAATTAATGTGGCTATAGAAATTTAGTGATTGGGTTAATTGATGGTTAAAATTAATTAAATAAGAGTTTATTTAAAATTAATTTGGGTCTAGGGGTTAGGTAGGTTAGGGTAGCTAATTAAATAATTGGTATTTATTCAATTAGGCTAGGCTTAGGTCATAGGCTAGGGGAGATTAATGAAATAAGCATGTTTTATTTAATTAATCTAAGTTAGGGGATGGAGAAATTAACCAAATAAATATTTGAAATATTTATTTAATTAATTGTAAATGTCGTTGTAAGGTTTAGTAACAAATTAATTTAATTAATGTAAATTACAAGGGATGATTTTGTGATTAATGGCTAAGGATGAATGGTTAGGGATGGTTTAGGATAAATTAATTAAATAATAGATTTTATTTAATTAATTGTAGGAAGGGATAATTAGTAGTGTGGTTGATGTGAGAAAGTGTCTTGTGGGGCAAGTCATTTTCAAGTGTCTACATTTTACCCCTCTTTGAAATGGTGTTGCAGCTAAGTAACATTATTTAAAAGAAGTTTAAAATGTAGTGTTGGATTGGATAGAAAAAGACTTTGGTTTAGAAGAATAGTGTTAGGCTTAGAGATGATTGGTAGAGGTGATGCCCCCTGGAGAAGACAATCAAGTTGCAAGAACACAGGTGTGATCTCAAAATGGATGAAACAGGTTGGTTAGGAAGGGGGAAGGATAAGGGATGGAATGGAAGTTGTTTGTTGGGATGAGATGGTTGTGTTGATAGGATAGATTGTATTTTTAGAGCAATCTTGGGTTTGTTATAGCAAAGAGGATATTTTCACCAATATATAAAAGACCACGGTGATGATGTTTATCCATCCTTTTCATGGACTAGACATGCAAACAAAAGGACTATCCTTATACACAACGTAATACAACCTTGTCTAGACACAAGATATGAATATTAGCTATAGTGATAAGACGCAAAATGCTATGTCCCATTCTCTACTAATCGTAACACACCAAGATATAAATGAATCTAGGTGGCTTTGATAAAGCATAAGAAGGAGATAGAAAAGATAAAAAGAAAAATAAAAGACCAAATGACAACACAAGTCATGAGCCATTGTATTTCTAAATTTTTGCCAAGATGAGTAATGTTTGGATAGGTTTCAAACAAGGTATTGCCCCTATCAAGCTATAAATTGATAATTGATTGATTGATTGATAGTGTTGTCATTGTGGGGAACGATATATCCCTAGATCAACACAAGGATGCGGGAATGATATATCCTGTTGATAGTGATGATTGATTGATTGGGTTGACAATTAGATTGGAACAAAATGATGGATGTGATTGGATGATTTGGCTTGATTGGTTGGCTAGATAGATATGTTGCATTTGGATTTATTGCTTGGATTTTTGGTATATTTTAATTTTTTGGTTTTTTGAAAGGTTTTGTGATTTTTTTTGGATTTTTTGGGTTTTTGATGTTTTTGGGATTTTGGATTTTTTAAGATGTGGATGGTGTATGGTTTTACTATGGGATGGTTGCATTGGATTTATTTTGGATAGCCTAAGTTCTAGATACCAATGACAAGGGAACACCAAGTCTAGAGGTGAGGGTGAATAAGGTGATAGGATTGGATGGGGGAGATTGGCGATGAAAGGATAATGGATAGGAGATTTATGATAGATGGGTGGATACATGGGGATAATGGATAGGATGGGGGATACATGATAGATGGATGGAGGGGTTGAGGATGTTTTCCAAAGACTATGTTGCATAGGAATCATATGACCCACTCTAGATATGATGTATGATGGGCAAATGCTTGGAATGGATGGACTTTGTAGTAGATGTATGGAGGATATGCTTGGAAAGGGAAGTATGTCGAGAGGTGTCCAAAACATGTTTTTGATATTTTCCCATGTCTTTATCAAGATCTAATGGCAATAGGATAAGGGGGAAGATATATTAGATAGGATGAATGGGAGATGATAGAATAGATATGAAGATGGCAGATATGAATATGATAGGATAAGGATACATAATGGGTAAGATATGGAAAAGGATGTTATGGATGTGAGTGAAAGGCATGATTTTTCCCCCAAGTATGGGATGCAAATGGATGGGAAAGGAATTATGCATGACACCCACAAGGGGTTTTCATCATGGTACATGTCCAAGGCACCACAAGGAGTGGTTTTCACCATTGGACCGATTTTGTTTTTTTACTATTTTTCTCTTTTCTTTATTTTTTTATTTTTTTTCTTTTTTATGGAATGGGGACTCTAGCGTCTATTTCCATAGCAAGGAGAATATTGTCCCAGGTTGGATAGTTGTTGCGCGTGGATGTTGGTAGATGGTTGCATGAGATGGGTTGTGGATTATGGATTGATTGAGGATGATGGATTATGATGTGGATTATGAGGTGGATTATGGATGGGTGGGAGATGATGGATTATGATGTGGATTATGGATGGATGGGGGATGATAGATTATGATGTAGATTATGCGAAAGCATGGACCATAGGGATGTGATGGGGGAGATATGTGGGATAATGGGGATAAGATGTAAATGGGAATGTTGTGGTGTCAAGGGGAACCAAGACCAATGTTTGCACACATCGTGATGCATTTTGAAGCTTATATTTGTGATCTGGGTGGGTAATAATGGGGATTGGGATAGGGGATTTTTGGATGGTCAATTTGGGGTTTTGGGAACCCAAATATACTAAGGATTTGTGGGATTTTTAGATGGGGAGTGGGATGTTTGGGAGTTTTGGGTGGATTTGTTGCAAAGACAGTTTCTGTTGTACCAAAAGATCAACCTATTAATGCCTGATACAACCACCAGAGTTAATGAATCCACAAGAGGAGGTTAATCCTTGTCACGAACCCAAGCACTTCATTGCATAGCACAAGGAGACCAATGGCACACACCTTGCAACAATCCCCCCCAGTGCAAGTGAGAGGTTCGAACCCATGACCCAACCTTTGATACCAATTGTTGCAAAGATGGTTGTTGTTGCACCAAAATATTGACCTGTTAATGCCTGATACAACTGCCAGAGTTAATGAATCCATGGGAGGTAGTTAAACCTTGTCGCAAACCCAAGCGTTGTGCTACACGACACAATGAGACCAAGGGTGCACACCTTGCAACAAGATTGGGATGGGGATGCCTCATTTGGATTAGTTGTTTTTTTCTTGGGAACCCACACCATTTTTGTTTTTGCTTTTTCTTTTGATGGTGTGGGCTTTGATAGCATTTTAGGTTTTGATTTGGCATTATGCATCATTGTCTTGTGACATGATGATCTTAAGGCTTTTGTGGTTTTTGTTTTATGTAAGGAGGTATCCAAATTATTATTATAGAATCCCATGGATTTGGTGGAAGATTCATGTTTGGATGATGTGTGCACTTGTTGATCTTGATTTGGATTTTAGGGGATTGGAATTTTATGGGATGAGGATTTATGGATGGCAGTTGGAAGGATAGGAGGATAGGAGGATTTGGGTATAGGGATATTAGGAGTTGGGAGAATGGGAGGGTAAGGGGATTTGAGGATAGGGATAGTAGGAGTTGGGAGGAGTGGAGGTAAAGTTGATGGGGGATATGTAAGGTCACATGCTTTTGTGAATGATCTGACGATGGAGGTGGGATGGCGACATATGATTTGGGGGTGTGATGAGGTGCACCAGTTTTGGGATTGGATAGATGGATTTTAGAAGGTGTGTGGATGGTACTAACATGTTTAGATTGTTTGAATTGGGATGTATAGCCAAGGCCATGCGATCCTTTATGGAACGTGGTGTGGATGGGCTCTAAGATACCTTATTCATGAAGGCCTAAACCTTTTCCTTGATAGATCATATTTTGGAGCATGGAACATGCAATGGGATGTTTGGTGCTTTAGAAACAAGACATGAGTCCATTATTTGTTGGGAAAGGATGGGTGGTGGATGGAAGTTGTTCACCTCATACGAGAGAGCCACTACGGATGAAGGTGCTTTGTCCAAGTGGATAAGAGGACAAATTTGGAATGGCATTGATAGGTAGTGGTAGAGGATCAATGGAGGATGATAAAGGGGTGGTAGGATATGGTGTGGAATCAATAGGGTGTTTTGTGGTAGGGCTGATAGGGTTGGTGTGGATAAGTTGATCACTAGATGGAGGGGATCAGGGATGGGATTAGATGGGATGCTTAGATCTTGATTAGGATAGAAGGTTGATGCTTCAACATGCTTTAGATTTGACTCTTGACATAGTTTGTACTTTTGCATGGAAGTGGAAGTGACTTGGATGGATGTGATAGGTTCTTGGATGGGCTCCCCAACATACATGATGGTTCTTGATTCATACTTATGGTAGGAGTTTTTTCAATACATGATGGTGTCTGATTCCTTGATAATAGACATTGGATCACATCTTTCATGAGTGTAGGTGTTGATGGATTAGGAGAGGCATGAGGTAAATAATATAGTGGATGGATGATGATGGTAGATGTTGTAGGATTGGTATTAGGATTGGATGGGTGGGTGATGGTGTTACATAGTGATGGTTCTTGGGTAGGCTCAAGGATAGGCATTGCATTACATAGTGGTGTTGGAGAGGTATGGGATACCATAGGATGAGTGGGTGTCTCCATAGCTTGGCTTTTATTTTTTGCTAACATTATTTGGAGAAGATTCTTCAAGGAATATTTGGTTGATGGATTAGAATTTCAAAGGTTTGATGGTGGATTAGATGGTGGATGGATAATAGGGATTGGTAGATTGGTAGATACATAGGGTGATGGATTAAGGTTGATAAGGTTGGAGGTATATTGCGATGGAGGAATTGGAGGGATTGATGGGTTGTAGGGTGGGGGATGGACATAGGGAAATGGTTGTTGGTGTAATCTTTCAATTTCAGCCTTAAGGTGTGCTAGGTTGGTGTTCCCTTGATCAAAGGTGGCATAACAATGGTTGGGGGATGGATAGCTTGGAGGTATTGATAGGTTGGGTAGGTATGAAGGCATGGTCACACAAGGGGATGAAGGTTGATATAAGGTAGATGGGGATGAATGTTGATATGAGCTTGATGGGGATGTCATATAGGATGGTGATGTGTATGTGGTAGGAGCTTGGGAATCTCCAATGATGAAATTTTTTGAGATATCACTAATGTTATTTTTGCATCTTTCCTTAGTGATAGGATCAAAACCCTCATAGGTATATTTAAGTCTTTGTAATTCTTGTATTTAATTATAAGGATCCATGTTGTTGGATGGGTATGCGATGATGTAGGATAATGAATGAGTCTTATCTAGGTTGGGGATCAAATTTTAAGACCTTAGAATGATTTGATTTGATTTGAAGGATGGATGACTCTCTATAGTCAAGGTATACTAACAAGATTAAGCAAGAGAGTTGACTAGATTGGATTTTTATTTCTACTTAAGATAGCCTTACATTCTTAAGTAGGAATTGATAAGTTTTGATTGGATTACTTACTTAAGATAGACTAACGTTCTTAAGAAATTTTGGATAAAGGTTGATAATGATCAACTAGAGTCTTGATTTTTTATTGGATAGATTGGAAATGGATGTTTGTGGATAAGGTGAGGATTATTTAAAAATGGGGGATTTTTGACAATGGTGTGGATAATTGTGATAAGGATTTGGGATGAAAGATTGATGGGGTGTGAAGGAGACTACGTCCTTAACCATTTTTTGATTTTCAAATGATAGTTTGTTGATTAAGGATTAGGGGTTGGAGGTTTGATTGGAATAAATAATGGATGATGGGCAATTGATATTGGATGAGGGATAAATGGATTAGATTAGGATTGGATGAAATATGATCAAGTGGATAAGGGGATGTGATCAAGATGATGAGGATAAATTGGATTAAGGATGATTTAACTAGATAGAATGGAATATGATTAGAGTGGTTGGGATGATGTGTAAGATAGATGATTAGTATGATGAAGTGGATATAAGGTATGATCTAATCTGATTGATATGGATTTGGGGTTGGAATGGATAAGATGATTAGGATGACTAGGATAATGATTAGGATGGAATTAGATGAGTGATTAGGAGGTTGAGATGGTTGGATTATGAGGATTATGAGGTGATTGAGATTGGATAAATGGATTAGGATATGGATGCTTGTGGATAGGGTTTGAAGTGGAAGATTTTTGGATATGGAGACCAAACGCACTAACAGATGGACAGTATGCACTAAAAGATGAGCTGAACATGCTAACAGTTAAGCTTTTGGTGCTAAATAGGGAGGTGAAGGTGATGCTTGTCTGTTCCAAGGTTTTAAAGCTATTTGATTTGAGGGGAATTTTGATTGTTTTAGCTCTAATTATTCTTTGGAAAGAAATTGATCAAGAAAGAAAATACAATGGCTTGACTTTAAAGGGTGAAATTGGATTTTGGCTTGTACGGGATTTGACAAGAAGACACACAAATCACATGAACATCCTAGAAAATTATTCAAGTAGGAGTGTTTTCATAATGTGGGCCCACACGATAGAATATCTATCCATGTTCTTACCTAACTAAGAACACTCCACCCTGAGCAAATAGCTAGGGATAAGGGCATTGCACCGAATACCCCTTTCCTTAGAGGATTTTACACCTTGCTCAAAGAACTTCTATCTCGCTTTCAAAGAGGTACGTGTTGGGATAAGGTGCCATTAACCTTGTAAATCTCAATATTGTATTTATTCCATTTATTATATGTAATTTGTAATTATCCATGAGGAGATGTACTAGTTTCATAGGTAGGGGTAATTTTAGAGTAACCGGAGGTAATTACGGAGTGACTTTTATTGTTGGAAAATGTAAAAACTCAAAGTAAATGAGGGTAGGCATTCTCCCTTGGAGAATATACTATTTTTGGCATGTATGACAACTATCATAATGTTTAGTAAGTGAATCTATGACAGCTACAAGTTGTCATAAGATTTTGAGATTCTATGACGCATATGACAGATATGTTAGTTGTATATTTCCTATATTTAGTCCAAGGTTCCTATCTTGGAAAAATACTCTTTTGTGTAATCTATGACGGTTATGACACCTCATAAGATGTTGTAAGAGGCCAAATTTAGTCTTGGGCCCCCAACCTTTGCATGTTTATTTTTGGACAAGTGTAAGATGCTTGTAAGATGGTAATTAATGTTTACAAGTTGGAGAATCTTAGGAGAGAGAAGGTGAATGCCTAGGATGAGTTGGAAAATGTTTCTATAAGTATTTTCCATGTATTTATTGTTGCAATACAGATTTTAGGTACTCAGGTGCTACAGAATGTTGTCGGATTGAAGACTTATGGAGAGAGTTGTGTACTTGATGTATTGTACAGATCTTTTACAAATTAATACAAACTTGTGCCTCTTTCCTGGTGGAGTTTTTTACCCACAGGGGTTTTCTCCACACTATGTCATTGTGTTGAGTTCTTCATTTTTGACATCTTTTCTATTTTGTTACAATCTCCATTGTTAAAGCACACTTAAAGATTGTTAAAATTTATTTGAATTAGATTTCCATTAAAGTAGTGTTGCTTTCATTTATAACATTTGGTATTGTTATCAGAAAATTGGAATGATTATCAATACTATCAAAGTAATCCAATAAACTCAATGAAATAAGAAACAAAGAACAAAACCTTGCAAACCTCTTTACTTCGTGGCTTCCATTGGTTGCCTATCTCAAATGATCTTGTGTATGAATATGGCCCTCAAAAGGTGCACTTCTTTGCTATTTTCTAAGATGTCAAGTGGGAATGGCTGTGATAGGTTTGCAATGAAGATGAACTTCACAACAATGGTAATGGTGATAGTAACAAGTTGATCGCAAGCAGTGGAATGGTTTGGTGCCAAAGGCGCGCTATAATTCCTACAGAGTAAGGGTACTAAAAGTTTGGATGATAGAAATGGAGGAATTGGGTTCAATTTATAGACTCACGAGAGAGAAGATCAACAATATAGAAGACTTGAGAGGATGTGCGTGAATAGAAAGAAGACAAGTGTCACACAAAAAGATGTTTTGTTTGAGTTAACTGCTTTCTTTTATAAAGATAAGATTTGATTTCATAAATTAGAAAGCTTTCTTCTAATCTAAGAGTTGTTGATAAAAACAACATTGATTAAATCAATTAACTCAACTTGTGATTTGCTTTTTGCATGATTTGAGATAAATTAAATAATAAATTATTTAATTTTGTGTGCATGAAGAAGAAGATTTATTTTTAGAAGATTTGGAAGATTTTTGAGGAATTTGAAGATAAGAAAGAAAATTAAATAAATAAATTTAGTTAATTGTTTGTGTATGCTTTGGAAGAATAAATAAAATATTTGATTATATTTTTTTTATTTTTAGAGATTGAGATAATTTAAATAAATTTGATTGATTTATTTAAATTTGGAGGAATAAGTGATTTAATTAAATAATTAAGAATTATTTAATTGTTTGGAAGAATAAAGTTAATTTTGATGAAATTAATTAAATAAAGGTAATTTATTTAATTAATGGGAGGAATATGAACCAAATAAATAAATTGATTTATTTATTTATTGATAGAGGAATTTAGATGGAATAAATATTAAGAATATTTATTTAGACAAAGTCGTGTCATTTTTAGGTGTATACATTTTGCCCCTCTTTGATGCAATGTGTTTTATCACGTTGCTTCAAAGAATAGATTTTCTGATAATGATATGTGCACCAGTTTGCCCCTAGTACAAGTTACGACGCCAGGATGCCCCCTCAAGAGATTGGGCAAGAAGAAAGTTTGAGGGACATGAGACGGACAATCTCATGATGAAGAAGGTGAAAAACAGGTTAGGATGAAGAAAGAGTTGAAATGATATGCTATGCAAGATAAAATGATAACACACGCAAGCAAGTAAGCAAGTATGCACAAATGATACAAGAACAAACAAGGTATTGCTCTTATCAAGTGATAAACCAATGATTAATCAATAATGATTGACGATAGTGTTGTCATTGTGGGGAACTATATATCCCTAGAGAAACACAAAGGATAGTGTTGTCATGGCAGGGAACGATATATCCCTAGAGCAACACGATAGGCGTGGGAAAGATATATCCCACTGATACTTATGATTGATTAATTTAGTTTATGGTGAGATCAGGATCAAGATCATTGATTGCGATTGGATAATTTGACAAGATTGACTTAACTCGATTGGTATGGATTAAGGATAGACTAGATTGGGATGAGAGATACAATGATAGAAAGAAAGTTGGTGGAAGAATGACTCGATCGAAGGACTCACAAGCTTTGGTAAACTCTGCAGAATCTTTATTGATGGATGGTATGCAAATGGTAAATGGATGTATTATGGATGCAGATATTTGTCATCTTGATATTGCAAGTATTTTGAAGTGCCTGTTTCATCATCGGGCTTTTAAAATATTGTAAGAAAATACAAGCATCTAGTTATAATTGAACCAAGATAACTTGAGTATTGCTTACATGGATTTTGATATAGCAAGTTAATACAAGCATCTAGGTATAATTGAACCAAGATGACCTGAGTATTTCTTGCATTTCAATAGACAAGGATTGCCCCTTTTCATGTTTGGACCTCTGAAGTCCTCGATGATCTTTTGTCGATCATGTCGTTAGACAAAAGTCGTAACATTACTAAAGATTGATCCACAAGAAGCAAACAAAGAAGATAATCATGCCCCCATCATAGCATCTCTAGTTTTTGACATCCTCGAGTAGCATAAAAAGACATAATAACAAAAATCAAGACTCTGTAAGTTAACTTTCTCACAAAACATTCTTACATTAGATGTGTTTTTCTTGCCATAATTTAGATAGTATCATTTAGACTATTTTTTTCTCTTGTTTTTGCTTTGCTTTAGATAGGTTGATGTCTTGCATCAATATTTATGTCTGGAAGCATGCTTTGTTTCACGTGTTTGTCTAGTGAAAGGTATCACAATTCTTATTGGTGAAATGGACCCTAAGGGATTGACCTAGTGCCTCGGGGGCTCATTGATAATGGCCTTGCCTACATGACGACACAGAGGCAACATAGTTTGGGAATGACCCTATGATACTAATGATAGACGCTATGACAAGCTGACACTATGGATAGGATATTAGCTACGACCTTAGTTAAAAAGATGATAAAAAGAGATAGAGTATCAAACCATGATAGGTTATCGTTAGTTGGTTTTGATACTATTTGGATGATACTGGATAACAATTTTGGATAACCTTAATGCTAGATACTGATGACAAGGGAACACCATGGATAGGTAAATGGATGGGTTACAGTGGATACAGCTGGTTAGAGAGAAGGAAACAAGGATGTGATCACCAAGGACTATGTCACATAGGAATAACTCAGGATTTGACATGACAAAGCTTTCGACGAAGGAGGCTGAGAGGATTGGTGTGATTTAGAGGGATAAAGTATATCAAGAGACATTTAAAATATTTGTCAACATTGTGCCCCCAATCTTTATCAAGATCAAAAGAAGAGAGGAATGGAAGATTAGGATGGACGGATTCAACAGGATAGGTACGTAATGGATAGAAGGATAGGATAGGAAATGGTACGAAAGGAAACAATAGGAGAAAATGATATGCCGATGAGACAAGGTGCCCCCAAGTGTAAGGTACATAGACAATCAATCTACGCATGACACCTATGTGCCAGGTTTTCATCATGGTACTTATCCAAGGTGCCTCTTTGCCAAGTTTTCACCAGTGGATGAAAGGGATTTTTCTTTACTTTTTTGATTTTTTTTTTTTGGAAAGGAGAAGGTGGATACGGACAAGAGGGCCTCAAGTGCCTGGCTCCATGAAAGGTGATAGTCCTGCTAAATGGATGTTGTCATGTGGACTATGCTAAGTGTTTCTATGCTCATAGATGTTGGTAAGGATTGCATGAAAAGAAGACGGAGTAGGTAGATAGTGGATTATGGAAAGTGTGATAGTGGATGATGATGCAAAATACGGAGGACTTATGCAAGGATGGAGGGAAGGCTTATGCAAAAGCATGGACCATAGGAATAGGATGGGGAAGATATCTATGATAATAGTGGAAGGAAGGGGAGATGGAAGTATATGGAAGTGTTGTGGGATGGAAGGGAATCATGACCAATGGTTGTACATACCATGATAAATATTGAAGCTTATGATGGGAAGGTGGTGTAGGAAACAAAGGAGAGTTTTTCTTGGTGGATGAATGATTTAGGCATTTAGGGACCCATATAGATTGCATATTTGTCTAATTTTTGCTTTCCATGTGGGATGGAAGGATTTGAGACTTTTTTATGGAAAAGGAGAAAGTGGATGGTTGGGATTCTTGAGAGGTGGATTCCTTATTTGACTTGGTGTCTTTTTTCTTAGGTACCCAAACCATTTTCCTTTAGACTTAACTTGTGAAGGTATGGGATTGGGTATATGCAGCTTGTGTGTAGCTTCTGAGGTAAATACCTATTGCTTAGGGACCCACACCTTTTTTAGTTTGGCATAAGGGTGTGTGGGTGTATGCAACTTTTGATATGGATAACTCTTTGATTCTTGGCTTTTGTATCCTAGGTCATGAGGACCTTTAGGATTTTTGACTTTATAGGTAGAGGCATCCCAATTTTTGCTGTTGAATCCTCTGGGTATCTGGAAGTGGGGTTGGCAGAAGCTCTTTGTTTAGACAACATGTGCATTTGTTGGCCATGATTAGGATATTTAGAGGATTTATAGATGGATGGATAATGTGTTGGAAGAAGTGGTGGTAAAATGCATGGAGGGACATTAGGAGTTGGAAGTAGCGAAGATAGATTGGATGGTGGAAGGTGTATGGTCACATGCTTTTGGGATATATATGATAAGGGAGGTGGAATGGCGACATATGTTTTCGGGATATGATAGGGTTTGTGATGGAAAGTGGTGGATTTAGAAGGCATGGAGGAAGTACCAACATCATGAGATTGCTTTTCTTTGGAGATATAACCAAGGCCATAAGAGGGTGGAGGAACTTCAACATGGATAGGCTCCAAAGTACCTTGTTCATGAAGGCCTAAGCCTTTACCTTAATAGTTCATATTTTGGAGTATGCAGTGGACAATGGGATTATGGGTGCTTTGGACACTAGCAGTGATCTCCTTATTGGATGAGGAAGGTGAGATAGAAGATAATGCTTGTTGGTGTTCTAAGGAAGAACATTCATGGATGAAGGTAGTGAGACCAAGGGTATAGGATAATAGATTTGCAACATGGTCGATAATGGATGGTGGAGGATCATTAGGAGATTGATTATCATTATGCTCACTAAGATCCAAGTTATTGGTTTGATCATCTATGTGCACTTGGGAGGCAAGTGTCTCATCAAGGGAAGTGGAAGTTGTTGGATCATGGATAGGACTAGATGGAGGATGGATAGATGGAGTGATAAGCTCATGACCATGAAATGCATAAAGTTGCCTAAGAGGATCATCATGGTTCCCTTGATCATAGATAGGCTCTTGATCATAGATGGGATCTTGATCATAGAAAGGATCTTGATCATAGATAGGATTAAGCATGATGGGATCAATGTGCTCGTGCATAGGTTCTTCATCAACAATAATATCTTGATCATAGAAAAGGTATAGGTTATGGATGGGTTGGATTTGGATTTCTTCATGTATGGGTATAGGATCAAGTTGCTCATGGATAGCTTTTTCATATGTAATATCTTGATCATAGAAAAGATAAAGGTTATGGATGGATTGGAATTGGATCTTTTGCTCATGTATGGATATAGGATCAAGTTGCTCATGGATATGCTCATAATCATGGAGAATAGCTGGATCATAGAAAAGATATAGGTTATGGGTGGGTTGGATGGAGGTGTTTTGATCTTGATTTAGATTAAGAGTGGATGTTTTGACATGCCCTAGATTATACTCTTGACATAGATCTTGTATTTATTAGCTTGAAGCGGAGATAGAAGACTCTTGGATAAGCTCGATAGGTTCAACAACATGAAGGTACGATGGACCTTGAATTTGGTTCATGGTGGGAGACTCTTTGATAAGCTTGATGGGTTGTGATTTACATGACAAGGTTGGAGGAGAGGACATAGCGTTGGAAGAATCCTTTGTAAGTTCAAGGGTAGGAATTTGGGGACATGGTTGACTCCGTGCTAATAGCCCTTGGATCACATCATTTGTAGGCATATGGGTATATGAATGAGGTAATGGATGAGTGGATTTGGAGTTCTCCATGGATTTTCTTTTTCTTTAAGATTTTGCAAAGAGTTTTTCCATGAAATCATTAAAGGACTCCTTGGTTGACATATTAGAGCTTGGGGAACTTGATGGCGGTGTTGGTGTAGGACTGGTATGTTTTGGGGTATGCATTCTAGGGGATGGTGAAGGAGGACTAGTAGATGGATTGGTATATGATTTCCAACTTGAGGTGGGACTTCCCTTGTCAAGAGTATCATTAAGACGGGCAAAGAATGAATGATTTTGGTGCGAGGCGTAGCTAGCACTGGCATGCTCATGTTGGGAGGGATTTTGTTCACTTGGATCATCTTGTTCCCTATATTTGTCAGATTTGGGCACATTAAAAAAAGAATGGGAAGGTACGTTGTCCAATATTTTATCAGATGGATAAGGAGATATGCCCTATGGCGAATATGGCTTTTTGGAAGATTCAGTTTTTAGGATTGCCAGTTGCTATTGTATGGTTTGGAGCTCTTGAGAAAGTGCTTCTAATTGGTTTGTCATATCCTCAAAAACTGACATAGGACCGAAATGGGTACCCGAAAAGGATAAAAACTTTCTCTCAAAAGAAGTGGAAAAGCTTACTATCTTGGATGCGCAACTACAGATGCACTAAAATAGAGGATACATGTGCAGCAAGTCGATCCAAATGCGCAGTCCTAGTAAATCAAAAAAGCACAGGAACAGATAGTAAATGAGTAGAAAGTTGAAGTATGTGCACAACAGGTCGAAATAAATGCACAGCTCTACAGGATAAATGCGCAGCTCTGAGTTTTTCATTGATTTTGTAATTTTCTTGGCACATTTTTTTATGTTTTTGGTTTCTTGGCTTAAAGTTGGTCTTTTTGATTTGATTTCTCAATTATGGAAAGACACAACAAACACAAAGAATATTTTCATGATTTTTGATGTTTTTTTTTAGATTTTTTTTGGACTTTTTTGACTAAAAACAAGTACAAATCCTAGGCTAGCAGGGACAATATAAACCAAATTCTCACTGTTACGTGAGGCATCTTTGGAAGGTGATAATCACCCTTTCCGGCACTAGTTTATAGGGGATTTTGGATTCTAAAAAATGGATGATTAGTAAGTACAACCGTTCAAGTGGTTTAACATGTGGCAACGCTACGCTCCATTATGGAGTCTCCCAGCCTGCAAGGTTATGCCTTGGAGGGTTTTAGGGGAGGTTGGCTGTCAGTATAATAAAACAACACTCGTTGCTTGAAGCTTTCACTCTAAACACAATTTATTTATAGTGGCTAGGCAAAGATTGACTTTAGCTTGTTACCACTTAAGGTCATTCCCACTTGGATGGAAGGATATCCAAGGGCAGGCCTCTCTAAAGGAAAAACATGTGAAATGATATGTTTGGTATTTTGGTCACCCAAAAGAGAGGAGAGCATAGGCCTAGTATCATTCCAAAAACATGAAAGACAATGGTTCTTTTCCCCTAGTTAAAATGAAAAAGACTAAATGAGTTAGCTACTTGGGCACACACGCGATTTGTTAAATTTGAAAGAAAGATAGCAATGGTTCAATTTATCCTCCTAGCATTGGGACTATATTCAATTTGTTGATGCAAACAAGATCAAATTACAATCCTCCTAGTTAGAGCTAAATGAGATTTGCATGAGCATCCATTTACTTTCCTTTAGATCAAGAGACGAGTTAACAAATGTAGCTATATGACTAAACCAACCCCTAACCTACACGTAGATCAGAGAATATTCTTGTGAAAAGTGTTAGCATTAACAAAACCACAAGGAATAACTCAAAAAGTCACTGTCAGAATCAAATGCGCAGGAACAAAGATCAAATGTACAGAGACAGAGGTTAGATGCACAAAATTACAAAAGCACAAAAATAGAGATCATATGCATAGAGACAGAAGACATGCACAGAAAGAATAGATGCACCATTACAGAACATAGATGTGCAACTTTAGGGGGTATATGCACCGAAAGACTAGATGTGTCAAAACATAGCTTAGATGTGTGTTAGAAATAATTAGATGCGTTGAATCCTCCTGTGTACGAAACCTTAGCACAAAAACTTAGTTTTTAAGTTAAATTGGGGCAAGGCCCCATGGTGGGCGCTAGAAATGTTATCAAAAAATTGGAATGATTATCAATACTATCAAAGTAATCCAATAAACTCAATGAAATAAGAAACAAAGAAGATCAAACAAACAAAGAACAAAACCTTGCAAACCTTTTTACTTTGTGGCTTCCATTGGTCACCTATCTCAAATGATCTTGCATATGAATATGGCCCTCAGAAGGTGCACTTCCTTGCTATTTTTCAAGATGTCAAGTGGGAATGGTTGTGATAGGTTTGCAATGAAGATGAACTTCACAATAATGGTAATGGTGATAGTAACAAGTTGATTGCAAGCAATGGAATGGTTTGGTGCCAAAGGTACATTGTAATTCCTACAGAGTAAGGGTACTAAAAGCTTGGATGATAGAACTGGAGGAATTGGGTTTAATTTATTGACTCAGAAGAGAGAAGATCAATGGTATAGAAAGAATAAGAAGATCAACGGTATATAGAAGAATTGAGAGGGTGTGCGTGAATAGAAAGAAGACAAGTGTCACACAAAAAGCTATTTTATTTGAGTTAACTACTTTCTTTTATAAAGATAAGATTTCATTTCATAAGTTAGAAAGCTTTTTTCTAATTTAAGAATTGTTGATAAAAACAAGATTGATTAAATCAATTAACTCAACTTGTGATTTGCTTTTTGCATGATTTGAGAGAAATTAAATAATAAATTATTTAATTTTGTGTGCATGAAGAAGAAGATTTGGAAGATTTTTGAGAAATTTGAAGATAAGAAAGCAAATTAAATAAATAAATTTATTTAATTGTTTGTGCATGCTTTGGAAGAATAAATAAAATATTTGATTATATTTTTTTTATTTTTAGAGATTGAGATAATTTAAATAAATTTGATTGATTTATTTAAATTTGGAGGAATAAGTGATTTAATTAAATAATTAAGAATTATTTAATTGTTTGGAAGAATAGAATTAATTTCAATCAAACTAATTAAATAAAGGTAATTTATTTAACTAATGGGAGGAATATGAACCAAATAAATAAATTGATTTATTTATTGATAGAGGAATTTAGATGGAATAAATATTAAGAATATTTATTTAGATAGAGTCGTGTTATTTTTAGGTGTATACAGGTATCAGAGCCTAGCCAGCTTTGACTCTTGGGTGGTAGTGTGGAAGTTGTAGCTGCAGTGGGAGATTTGGTTATGTTTATTTTGTAGATCTTATGTTGTTATTATGGCTACATCCACCATTGCATCAACTTCTCGAATGGACATTGAGAAGTTCAACGGAATAGGGTATGAGTTGTGGAAGCTAAAAATGGAAGATTTGTTGGAAGAAATAAATCAATAGTTGGTTGTTCAAAAAGAGAAGAAACCTGATGATGTCTCTCAAGATGAGTGGGATAGACTAGATAAGAAGGCATGGGGAACCATCTGGTTGTGTTTGTCAGACTCTATCCTGTTGAATGTCACAAAGGAGGAGACCACACACAAGTTGTGGAATCAGTTGAGTGAGATCTATCAAGCCAAGAGTATGGTAAATAAACTTTATTTAAAAATAAAATAGTTTTCCATGAAAATGCAGGAAGGTGAATTAGTTGCAGAGCATTTAAATTCTTTTAATTTTTTATTGAGTTAGCTGGATTCAATAGATGTTGAGGTTAGTGAGGAAGATAAATATATCTTACTTCTTTTTTCTTTACCTGAGTCTTGAGAGAATGTTATCCTTTCTATCACTGCTAACCTCACAGATCTGAAGTTGGATGTTCTTGTTTCACTGCTACTATCATAGGAATTGAGGAAGAAGACTTTAGATAGTTCAAGGGATTCTCTCAGTATTAGGGGAAGGTCTAAGGAAAGGGGACCTAAAGGAGATCAGAAAGGGGCTAAGGACAAGTCCAAGGGTCAGTCTAAGACTCCTGGTAAAAGGAACAAAGTTAAGTGGGAACCGTGGTAAAAGGGGACATGTGAAGGAGTACAGAAACCCAAAGAAATAGTGGGAGAGTACGTTGGATAAGCCCTCGAATGTAGGTGAAGAAGTTTTACTTTCTGCATGTAATCTTGTTTCTAATGATCACTGGTTGGTTGACTCAAGATGCTCATTTCATATGACCCTGCATAAGGAATGGTTCTCCACATATGAAGAATATGATGGAGGTAATATCTACCTTGGTGACAACTCTTCATATCCGATTGTCGGGAAAGGAAAGGTATTGTTGTGTTTCAGTGATGGGAGGATTAAAACCCTCCCTAGTGTTTTGCATGTTCCTAGATTAGCTAGAAATCTAATTTCAATTTTGAAGTTGAATGACTTGGGAATGCATGTGACTTGACAAGCATGGTTGCAGATTGGTGAGAGGGAACTTGGTGGTAGTGAAAGGGAAGATATTTGAGAACTTGTTTAATCTTGAAGCCACTACAGTTTGTGATGCCTCCTATGTATCTAAGGCCACTACTAAAAATACATGTATGTTGTGGCACCGTAGATTGGGCCACACAAGTAATAATGTATTGAAAACTATTAAGAATAAAGAATTGTTGGACAATTTCTCTTATTCTGATGAGCACTTTGATTTCTATGAGCATTGTGTGTTTGTAAACAAAACATAAAATCATTTCCTTTAGGAAGTAATAGAGCAAAAGAGAAGTTAGAAATTATTCATATGGATGTGTTTGGACCAGTGGATAATGAATCTATCAGAAAATCTCATTATTTTGTAACCTTCATTGATGATGTATCCAAATTTACATGGATTTATTTTATGAAGCATAAATATGAAGTTTTCACTAAGTTTAAGGAATTCAAAGTCTTAGTAGAGAACCAATCAGGTTTAAAGATAAAAATATTAAGATCTGACAATGGAGGGGAATATTGCTCTAAAGAATTTGATGAGTTTTTCAAGCATGAAAGTATAATCAGACAAAAGACAACTATGTATACACCATAACAAAATGGTGTTGCAAAAAGGATGAACCAAACAATTATGGAAAGAGCCAGAAGTATGCTTAGTGATGCACAATTGGATAAATACTTTTGGGTAGAGGTTGTGTGTATTGCTTGCTACTTGATAAACAGATCTCCTTGTAAGGCTCTTGATTTGACACCTTATGAAGTGTGGATAGGTAAGAAACCTTCTGTTTCACATTTAATGGTTTTTTGTTGTGAGGGTTTTGTTCATGTGCCTAAGGAAAAGCGATCTAAGTTGGATCCAAAGGTTGAAAAGTGTACATTCATTGGATATGGTGATAGTGTCAAAGGTTATAAGCTTTGGAATCCACTAACTTGCAAGATTATCTTTTCTAGAGATGTTATTTTCAGGGAACTTAGAGAGTTATTTCTGAACCTGAGCAGCCAAAAGAGAAAGAAGAAAATGTAAAGAAGGTACACTTTGATTTAGAACAGTAAGATGCACCTCAGGAAGAATAGAATGATGGATTGGGGGCTGAAGAAGAAGAAGAAAATTCAAGTAGTTATGATGAAGATGAATCTATTGTTATAGAAGAAGTTGGTGTAGATGATCATGTTGAAGAACGAGTAGAGTCTCTTACTCCACCCTTGAGGAGATCCACAAGAGACCAAAATCCAGTTGATAGGTATATCCCACCAGATTTCCATTGTGAATATGCTTTATTGAGTACTAACGATGAACCTAGATCCTACAGGGAAGCTATTTCTATAGATGATAGTGAGTCTTGGTAGCTAACCATGTAAGAGGAGATGATGGATTTAGACTCTTGTAACACCTGGGATCTTGTTCATTTGCCTAAAGGAAGAAAGGCCATAGGTTGTAAGTGGGTCTTCAAGAAGAAGAAGTTTGGAGTATACAGGTCATTAGAGAAGTACAAGGCTAGACTGGTAGCCAAGGGCTACTCCCAGAGAGAGGGAGTTGATTTTGGTGAGATATTCTCTCCTATTGCTAAATTGACTTCTATTAGATTTCTCTTATCTATTGCTGCAGCTTATGATTGGGAGATTGAGCAAATGGATGTTAAGACTACATTCTTGCATAGAGATCTTGAAGAAGAAATTTATATGCAACAACCTATAGGTTTTGAGGTAAAAGGAAAAGAACATTGGGTTTGCAGGTTAAAGAGGTCTCTTTATGGTCTAAAATAGTCCCCCAGAATGTGGTATCAAAATTTTGACTTGTTTATTTTAAAATTGGGTTTTGTTAGAAGCGAGGAGGATCACTATGTTTACATTTATTGTGTTGATGATTCTATATTGGTTATTGCTTTGTATGTTGATGACATGTTTTTCAGCAATACTAAGGGTATGATCAATGAGCTTAAAGCCCAAATTTCAAGTGCATTTGAGATGAAGGATCTTGGTGCTGTAAGGTATATTTTGGGAATGGAGATCAGGAGGGACAGAGTTAACAGAAAGCTTTGGTTGTCACAAAGTAAGTATGTGAATACTATTTTGCAGAGGTTTAGTTTGCAAGACTGTAACCCAATTAGAGTTCCTTTACCCATTGGTACTAAGATTTTCATTAGATATGTGTCCAAAGACTGAGGATGATTTTGAGGATATGTCTAATGTGCCATATGCTAGTGTTGTAGGGAGTTTGATGTATGCAATGGTTTGCACTAGACCAAATATTGCCCAAGCAGTGGGAGCGTTGAGCAAATTTATGTCTAACTCTGGTAGACAAGATTAGAACTATGCGAAGATGGTGTTTAAATATCTTGCAGGTACTCCTAATCATTGTTTGGTTTATCCTGGTACTGATAGTGCTGATAAATCTTTCGACATATAAGGTTTTGTTGATGTAGATTGGGCAGGTGACTTGGATAGTTGAAGGTCCACTAGTGGCTATGTATTTACTCTGTTTGGAGGTACAGTGAGTTGGATGAGTAAGAGGCAGCCCATAGTTGCTTTTTCCACCATAAAAGCAAAGTATATGGCTGCTACTCATGTCTCTAAGGAGGCAATTTAGTTGAGGAGACTATGTACAGGTATTGGATTTGATTGCAAGATCATTCAGATTGGTTGTGATAGCCAAAGTGCTATCTATTTAGCCAAGAATCCCATGTATCATGCTTAGACTAAGTATGTTGATGTTCAGTATCACTTTGTTCAAGAGTTGGTTACAAATGGAGAGATTAAGCTGAAGAAGATAGACAATCAAGAGAATGTTATAGATTCATTGACCAAGCCTATGAACACAAAGAAGTTCATATGGTGTAGAGAGGCCATGGGCCTTGTTTCTAGTGCCTGATTATTTTTATTTGATTTCCTATGGGTTGATTTACAATGTATAATGTCAAGTGGGAGAATGTTGGGATAAGGTGCCATTAACCTTGTAAATCCCAATATTGTATTTATTCTATTTATTATATGTAATTTGTAATTATCCATGAGGAGATGTACTAGTTTCACTAGTAGGGGTAATTACGGAGTGACTTTTACTATTGGCAAATGTAAAAAAACTCAAAGTAAATGAGGGTAGGCGTGCTCCCTTGGAGAATATACTATTTTTGGCATGTATGACAACTGCCATAATATTTGGTAAGTGAATCTATGACAGCTGCAAGTTGTCATAAGATTCTGAGATTCTATGACACATATGACGGATATGTTAGTTATATATTTGCTATATTTAGCCCAAAGTTCCTGTCTTGGAAAGATACTCTTTTATGGAGTCTATGATGGTTATGACATGTCATAAGATGTTGTAAGTGGCTAGATTTAGTCTTGGACCCCCAACCTTTACATGGTTGTTTTTGGACAAGTGTAAGATGCTAATTAATGTTTACAAGTTGGAGAATCTTAGGAGAGAGAAGGTGAATGCCTAGGATGAGTTGGAAAATGTTTCTATAAATATTTTCCATGTATTTGTTGCTACAATACAAATTTTAGGTACTCAGGTGCTGTCAGAATGCAGTCAGATTGAAGACTTGTGGAGAAAGTTGTGTAGTTGATGTATTGTACAGATCTTTTATAGATTAATACAAACTTGTGCCTCTTTCCTGGTGGAGTTTTTTACCTGCAAGGGTTTTCTCCATGTAAACACTATGTCATTGTGTTGAGTTCTTCATGTTTGACATCTTTTCTGTAGTGGGTTTTATGTTTTGTTACAATCTCCATTGTTAAAGCACACTTAAAGATTGCTGAAATTTATTCGAATCAGATTTCCATTAAAGTAGTGTTGCTTTCATTTCTAACAGGACGATGGTGGGTAACTTTAGGGGGCGGTTCGCATCCCTTGCACCACACTAGAAAATTGCTAATGGTCTTAAGATAGGCCTAAGCAAGCTTCTAGGGAGTCCTTGATATACGCAAGGTACATGAGGCACAAACCATGAACACTAGTCCATTGAAGGGATGTGGCACCAAGCGGTTAAGCAAGAACCACTTCACCTCATGTCTGGAATCACCCAGAGCTCTAAGGTTGTCCCAATGATAATGCAACTAGATTGGAGTAAAAGTTTCCTTATCTCCCTTTTGATATACCCTGTCGGTACATGTGGTTGAGGTCATCTCTTGGGGGGATGAAATCTCCAAGAAGGCCTCCAAAGAAGAAACCAGTCCTTGCTTTTGATCACCCAAGATCACACTAGGCGTGAGGGGAGAGCATACACAAAAAGAATGGCCCCTTTGGGATACAAATAGATAAAAAAAACTTGCAAGTAGACTATTGATCCCCAAGATCACCCTAAGGTGCAAGGGGAGAGAATACGTCTACAAGAAAACAAAGACACAATAAACAAGGTTAATTTCCCTTATTTTAACCTTAGTGCAACTAATGCTAGTGATAAAGGATAATGCTTTGGCTGCGAATCTGCACAAAGGATGTTAGTAGTTTGGATAATGTGTCTTGGATAAACATTTTTTATACCTACAAGAATGTGTTAGACCCCTGCACAGACCTATAAAATGTGTCAAAAAAATGGCAATAATACAGAAGCTAAATGCGCTAACAGATAGACAATATGTGTTGAAACAAAAGCAGATGACACTGATACAGAGACATGGTGCTAAAAGATAAGCAAATCGTGCTAAAATATAAGCATATGGCACTAACAGAATAGCAGATGGCATTAAATTAGGAGCTAAAGGCACTAAAACAGTGATAAATTGTGCTAAAACAGTGGACAAAGTTAGATTTATACCTACGGGTTGTCTCTCATAGAGGTTGATGGTGTTGTTTTGGGTACTGGAGGTGCTAAATTGATAGAGAAAAGATAACTCACACAACAACAAAGATACTCTTCCAAAAAATGATCACAAAAGGTGTTGAACAAGATGTAAGGTTAGTTCCACAAGGTTAGACAACAATTTTAAACCCAAAAACAGAACAAATGATGAAAAGATATGCAAGGTTAGATTAGCCAGGTATGTGTTTCTTTTAAAAATGGAGTAGATTTAAAATGATATTTCAAGAAAACCCTAAGGCCTATGAAACCTACAAGTCAAACATGAGAAAACCTACATGCACCAGTTAGTTAAAAACTAGATGTTAGAAAATATTTAAGACGAGAAATTTTGTTGCTGTCGTGATAGAAGGCATTGATACAAAGACCGATGGCACTAAAGCAGAAGCTAATGGCATTAAAATAGGTACTAATGGCACTAAAACAAGAATTGATGGCATTGAAACAAACACAAAAGGTGCTAAACAACAAGTAGAAGGCACGACTATAGAGACATACTACACTAAAGCGACCTACACAATAGAATCTTTCACAAACTTGCAAGACAAAAGGTTAGATTCAGGAACAGGGGTCCCACCAGGCATGCCAAATGAAGATGAGGGAGATTATAAAGACAAGAAAACATGAAAGGAACTCAAATAAACAAGCATTATACCTTTCACAAGCCTCCAATCTCCTTCACTCCTTGATAAGGTTGAGGAGAAGTCCACCCAAAAATCTCCTAGCTTTACCCAAGTAGATAATAAATGTATGTGGATTACTCTTAGTAAACCAACACAATGTGGATGGAAGAGGGATTTGGCTAAGGATTGAGATGATATTGGCTAAGTGGATGGGGATTTTGGCATGATAAGGGTATGAATGAGATGAGATAAAAGGAGAAGAGAAATTTTTATATAATAAGGATGCCAAGAAGATGTTCTTGTAAATGGCTTAGATGAGGGCTCTCTTTATATATTTTTGGTAAAAGGATGGAGGGTTAGGATTGAAATTTTAGATCAATGGCTAGGGTTTCTTGAGGATTAGGGTTTGTATTGAAGTTGTAGTCTTGTGACAAGTGTCACAAGAGGGTTGAATGAGAGGAGATCAAAGGCTAGAATTTGATCAACAAAAGTGGATGGCTCCCATTATTTGTGAATTTTAAATTCACCTTGGGAAGGGTTTGATAAAGACTTGAGGAAATAAAAAATCAATTTCATTGGGACAAGGTAGAATTAAAAATTAAGATTTATGGGTGAGTGTGAGTACATGTGACACATATACTTATTTGGCAAACACATGTGTGAGCTCTTTGCATTAAAAAGAGAGCTCTAACATGAAAAAGAAAAGGTGAGGTGGAAGGGTCATGTGACCCCTTTGAATAAAAAAATGCATTTTATTCAAAGTGTGTGGGGACAGGTGTTAAGCAAGGTTTGACCCACTTAACTAAGTGTTTAACTTAATTAATGTGGCTATAGAAAATTAGTGATTGGGTTAACTGATGGTTAATTTTTTTTTTAAATGCACCTGGTAAACTTTTTAATGTGACCGACAACGCTAGTGTGACACGCCCTCCAGCTCCACGTGAATGCTTTTGCCCAAAGAAATGAACCAGTGAGGCCACAACATAGGGGACCTCATCCCCTAGCAATAACACTTCAAACCCACGAGCTCGTTGGCCTAGTGAAGGCGTAAAGCCTGCGAGCTCATTAGCCCATCGGGGGTTTGAACTCTGGTGGCCGCCACTACAACCGAGTGACTTAACCACCAAACCATGCCCTTATGACAATTGATGGTTAAAATTAATTAAATAAGGGTTTATTTAATTAATTTGGGTCTAGGGGTTAGATAGGTTAGGGTAACTATTTAAATAATTGGTATTTATTCAATTAGGCTAGGTTTAGGTCATAGGCTAGGGGAGATTAATCAAATAAGCATGTTTTATTTAATTAATCTAGGTTAGGGGATGGATAAATTAACCAAGAAAATAATAGGAATATTTATTTAATTAGGTGTTGTAAGGTTTAGTAGCAAATTAATTGAAATAATCTATTACAAGGGATGATTTTTGGATGAATGGCTAAGGATGAATGGTTAGGGATGGTTTAGGATTAATTAATTAAATAATTTGATTTTATTTAATTAAATGGAGGAAGGGATAATTAGTAGTGTGGTTGATGTGGGAAAGTGGCTTGCAGGGCAAGTCATTTTTAGGTGTCTATAGTTGTAATTCCTATGTGAGAGCTTGAATAAGATTATTGTTGCTGACATTTAGGGAATTTCTTGACAAATTCATGGGAGTCCTACTCCATATTTTTCCAATAATATCCCATTAGAAGAAGTTTTTGAACTAAACTTTTATCATTGAAGTGACCTCCATGATCACCAAAGTGTGTCTCCTAGAGAGTTCTAATAGTTTTATCCTTGTTTAAATAGTGTAAAAGAAGACCATTGTAACTTTGGCAATATAAAAAAATACAAAGAAAAATATAATGTACAACATTCTTTTGAATGTGAATCCAAATATTTTTAGAATAATTAGGAGGAAAGGTGACATCTTCTAAAGGATCATATATGTCAATGTAACTTTCACTCAAATTAAATGCATATAAAAAGATAGCATTAAACAAAAACACACATTTGTAATTGATGCAAGAACATCCCAAGTTGCAGAGCAATCTTGCATCAACTAAAAATATTTGCATTCTTTCTTTTCTTTCATTTTCAGTTCAGTTTAGTCAGTTGCAGTTTCATCATTTTGAACCATATTTTGCCACATCTTCATATCAAAGCTTTCAGAGAAGGACTTAGCATCTAGATATATTCATCTAAATCATATCCAAATTTTAGGTCATTTGGACTTGTCTTCTAAAAGTTATCGCTATCAGAAGATCATCATCTTTCAGAGAATAGTGCATTTAGACAATCAATTGAAGTAGAAGGTTTGCAGAGCACTTCCGTGACTTGCGGAGCTAAATGACACATCATATAAGGCACCTATAGATTAGATAGACCTTCCTTGAGGTTCACACCTTGATTTGTTTATTTACGGAGCATTACCAGATGTTTAGTCTCGACCTATTTATTTCTACACGTTACATTGCTTCATTGGAGTTTGTAACCTTCTTGGCTGATGCGAAGGATCTCTTGAGCTTGCAAATGATATATATAGATCTCTAATATGTATTAGGAATGTAGTTAGCTTAATTCATAAGATAGCTAGTTAGATTCTTTTTGGATAGGCGCTTCAATGCCATATATTGCATATCTATTGTAATATGGAAATCAAGCCTGTGAGCCTTTGATTGTAGCCCGTATGTTGCTGGCATATAAGCATTCTGAATATATGATATATTGAGCATTTGTATCATCATTGCATTCTATGTTTGTCTTGTTTCTATTATGTTTACTCTAGCTACATGGCTTGGACAGTTCATTCTATGAACCCTTCAACCATGACTGCACCAAGTGGTATTAGAGCAAAGTTTTAATCCTTTGGGAAGTGAAGGCATTCCATAAAATCTTGTGGTGAACTGATCTCCAACCTAAGGTAGTCTATTTGTGTTTGTCAACTGATCACCAAGTGTTAAGCAGTTTCTACCTTGTAGTCAGATCACCAAACTGAGGTAGTTGCACCAGATCCTAGGAAGAGATGTTGCCGAGGAGGATGCATGTTGTAGGCACTATGGTTGGAAGAATGGATGAAATGATGGAGATTATGAAAATAATGAAAGTTAGACTGGATGTCGTAGAAGAAGATAGAAGAAGAGAACTAACCCCTAGACATGATGTCGAAAGTGATAATGATGAATTTCAATCTGCATATCAAAATGAAGAAACCCTAGAAGAAGAAGAAGAAGAATTAGATCAAGTGAATATTTTGAAAGCTATTTCAAAAATTAGAAAGAGACCTAGAGTGGATGTACTGAATTACACTATAAATTTGAATCTGGAGGAATTGATTGATTGGATAAATGATTTCGAAGAATACTTTGAATATGAAGAAATTGAAGATCCAGAGAAGGTAAGATCTGTGAAGACTAAGTTGAAAGGGCATGTTTTTTATTATATAAGTCAGCAAAAACTAGGGGCCAAACCCTTACAAGAAGATAAAAAGAGACAGCAGAGGCTCAAGAACAAAAAGAGCCACCAGACCAACTACAACATAAACAACATAAACAATATATACAGCCTATAACTAGCAGATAGTAAGTAAGAGTAGAAGGACATCATAAAAAGTAACAGAACTAAGGAGATACATTCTCCTAGCCTTTAGCCAAAAATTCAACAATTTCATCAAGTTTTTTTTACTTTCTCCTCCTCCTCTCCATTAGCACAAGTCCCAAGTTCCTATAATAGAGACAGGTTGAGAAGCATCGTACGACAGAGTACGTTGCTTAAGAGCTCTCCCATAGAAGAAACATTCTGCTCCAAATCATCCACATGACCCCTAAGGACAGCAAGATCATGCCTGTGGTATCCCCTTGCTCATTAGTCTCCTCTCCAACCTCCTCCACAATATCCTTTCCCTTTCACCAGCATTATCCACAGGATCACCATCATCACCTCCCGAATCATCAACCTGTTTCCCTTCAACCTTACCTGTATCATCTTCATAGATATCTTGAACTTCAATGTCTTTGCAGTTCAGTGGATCGTCCCCCTAAGTCAAAGCTTCAGAAGCACTTTCAGAGTAGTTAATTAGTTTAGCTTGTGGAGTAGGCTTACCAACAATCCTTCTCGACCTCCTCACCCTAGATGAGAAGCCCTCATTTTTATCTTTAGTAGACAATTTAGCTTTATGTTTATTGCTAGGTCCCACAAGGTCATTGCTCATATTCTTATGGGTCCCTATAGGGTCGCCCACAATATCATCATCCAACTCCCTGAGTTTTCTTTTCTTACTTTTCACACTCCCTTTAGAGGCCAGAGTATGAATATCCTTCACCGTGGTGGTCTCCTCAGTGGTCATAGAGACAGAAACCCCTTTCATTTTTTGGGAAATAGAGGTAGGGAAAGGTTCCTTAGAAGTGACAACATCAAGGGGGTCGGGATTGGCAGGAACCTCACAACTAGGTGTTTGAATTGGCTTAGGTGGTTCCAAAGCAAGATGGAAATTATACAAATAAAGGATGAGATCTTGATGCAGAGGGACATGCCTTTTAGAGGGTTTCTTATCCATCTTAGCTTTAAGCCTAAAAATAGACTATTCAAGGGACGACATCAAGTAAAAAGGGAAACTGATTAGAGCATTACACCTAAAATGATTAAGCAGAGGGAGGTAATAATTATAAAACCTGGTGAACTGACCTTCCAATGTGAAGTATTTCATGAGAAGAAAGCATATCTCATCCCATGGCTTTGGCAGCTTGGCCCATTCAAACCCTCCCTAGTAGGGAACCAATTCCTCTCCTTCCCCTAGAAAAAGCTTCTGGTTCAAATAATCAACTACCTTCACCTTCAATTGAAACTTAGTACCCTTAGTTGAAAGACTAGTCACCATTGCTATGACTTGTTCAGAGATTTCAAAACCAATTCTACCCACGATAACTCTATGAATATGCCAGGAAAGGGCAAACTACACCAAAAAAATTTCATCAAAACCATTCAGGCATTCCAGAAAAGGACTAATACCACCTTCCTTGCAATAATACCAAACCACAACATTATCCTTGAATTCACAACAAGATATAGGCTCAGTGTAAATCCTATCTCCCCCCATTATCTGCTTTCTCTCAAAGATACAGAGACCATAGAGCCAAGAATTAACAGAGAGTTTTCGGAAGGTAATTCTAACAGCTTAGAATGGAATGATGAAATAGTAAATGTAGCAATAAATTAACATGCACATGTCATCATTATCCTGGAGCACCTTCACAAACTCTGATTGATGCCAACCCTTCCCATGCTCGAAAATGATAATCATAAACTACCTATGATTACCACATATCCAACTCACCTTAACGCAAGTGATAAATAATGCCAAAATGACATTATACAAAAAAGTATAATAGTTCATCCCATACTTCAAAATCCACATCATCATTGCCCAAAAAAGATGACAAGTCAGGGGGGCACCCTCTCTATGATGAGTCATCCTTGACAAGTCATCTCCTTTTGAATCAGTTCCCTTATATTAGCAGGAATATTTTGAAATTAGCGCCAACAATGCCATTTCGTAAATTGTTGACCATACGCAGCAAGAGCATTAGCAACCCCATTCCCCTCTCTATAGATATGAGAAAGTTCCACTCTAGAGATCCTCTAAACTAGGATTTGAATATCCACAATAATATCCTTGAGTCTCCACCCGTAGACCAAAGCATTAGAAATTGCATCAATGATTAGTTTTGAATCCCCTTGAATATGCAGATGAGGAATGTCGAGAGAGATAGCCAATTTAACCCCCCATAAGATAGCAGTGGCTTCAGTATAGTTATTACTTTGAATACCTATCCCACCAGCATAGGTAGCAACAAGCCCCCCTCTGTCATCCCTGATAACCGCACCACCACTAGCCCTACCATTAGACTTAGAAGCCCCATCAAAGTTAAGTTTGAACAAATGGGGCCTTGGAGGGGTCCATCTAGTATTTAATCTCTGGATCTATTTAGAGTTATCATAAGCTAGAATTTGGTTAAGAATTCTCTAGTTGATAGCAATTTGTTCCTCCTCTTGAGTGAGTGGTTTATCAACAATTTTGATGTGAGAGCTAACAACACTTTTAGTGAGGAGCTTAGAGAGAGATTGTAAGACTTGAGAGGAATCCCTGACAACTTCCCTAAATATTCTATTATTTTGCTTCTTCCATAGAGTCCAACCAAGGAAGGGAAGAGTTTGGTTCCAAAGCTCCACAAGCCATGGATGTGAAAAAGTAGGACACCAATTAGCAATGACATCCCTGATATCAGGATTACAAACCCATTGAATGCCAAAGTTCTACAAAACTGTACTCCAAATTTCTATGGCAATGTCACGATGAAGAATTAAGTGAGAAATAGTTTAGTTGGATAGGAATAGGAGAGGAAAAGAAAAGATCATAAAATGGGATAGGATGGTGACAAATTTGAAGAATCAGTTTATACCTGCTAACTATGAATTGGAACTGTTGAAGAGATTTCAAAACCTAAAACAAAAGGAGAAATCTGTGAAGGAGTATACTGAAGAATTTCATAAGATGATCATAAGGATAGGACATAGTGAAACAAGAAAGGAGAAATTAGAAAGATGCATAAATGGACTGAGATTGACCATTCAAGAAGAACTAAGTTTGGCAAGGATGACAACAATAGAAGAAGCATATTAGTTTGCCCTGAAGGTTGAAGAAATGTTGAACAATAAACATGAGCAAAGACAGAGAGGTAGAGGAGGTAAATTTCAAAGATGTAGAACATATTCTAGATAAGAAAGATCATATGCAGAGCAGAATAAACAAGATAGCCCATTCAAGGAGGATAGAGATAACAATTCATATCGGAGAGATGATAGGACTTTCTACCACATAGGACATCATAATTCTTACCAGAGTGGAGGGTATAGGAGAGATAAAAGAGGGTTTGATAAGAGAACATTTAGAGGAACTTGTTTTAAGTGTGGAGGTGAAGGACACCAAGCATTTGAATGTCATCAAGGAAGTACAAGTAAGAAGACAGAGAATAGTACAAGAGTAGCTTATGTAGAAGAAGAACCTATTGGATCACCTAATTCAATTGACATACTAGAGAGAGGAGAATCATTAGTCATGAGGAGAGCACTATTTCAAGAACAGAAACTAAGGAACCATTGTAGAGGAAAAATTTTTTTGGACCAAATGCAAATTAGGAGGTAAATGTTGTAAGGTTATCATTGATAGTGGTAGTATTGATAATTTGGTTTCAAAGGAGATGGTGACTAAGCTAAATCTAGAGAGATTGAAACAACCTAATCCCTACAAGATAGCATGGATTCAGGATGAACATAAGGTATTGGTGAGTGAACAATGTTTGGTGAAATTTCATATTGGATCTTATCATGATGAAGTATTGTGTGATATTAGGTCGATGGATGTATATCATATATTGTTGGGTAGACCATGGCAGTATGAATGAAAATCTATACATTATGGGAGAAAGAATACTTATGCTATAGTATCTAATGGGAAGAAACATGTCTTGATACCTTTGGAAGATGAGCCTAAGAGTGAAGTATGAGGGAATGCTAGAATTTGTTTCGTTGATGGAAGGAAATTTCTAGATGGTTTGAGACATGAGAACATGTGTTTTTCTTTGATCCTTAAGAAGCGTGAAACCCTAAGTACAGAGACTAAAGAATCATAGCCAAAGGAGATAACTAAATTGTTGATAGAGTATGAAGACATCATATCAGATAATGTACCTGAAGGATTACCACCAATCCAAAGTATCAGTCATCATATGGATCTTATACCTAGAGCTAGTTTGCCTAACAAAGCAACACATTAGATGACACCAGTGGAGAATGCAGAGCTAAATAGATAGATACATGAATTGTTGAGGAAATGATTGATCAAAGAAAGCTTAAGCCCTTGTACAGTACCTACAGTATTAGCACTGAAGAAAGATGGAGAATGGAGGATGCGTATAGACTCTAGAGCAATCAATAAGATCACAATTAAGTATAGATTTCCATTGCCAAGGAAGGATGACATTATGGACTATTTGAGTGGAGAAAATATTTCATAAAGATAGACTTGAAGAGTGGATACCATCAAATCATGATTATATAAGGAGATGAGTGGAAGACTCCATATAAGACAAATGAAGGATTGTATGAGTGGTTAATGATGCCTTTTGGATTGACTAATTCACCAAGTACTTTCATGAGGTTGATGAAGGAAGTCTTGAAGAATTTCTTGGGTAAGTTTGTTATTGTATACTTGGATGATATTTTAATTTTTAGTAAGACAAAGGAAGAAAATTTGTGGCACCTGAGACAAGTATTACAGAGGTTGGGAGAAGAGAAATTGTTGATAAACATCAAGAAATGTAGTTTCATGAAGGAAGAATTGGTATATTTGGGATTTGTGATTTTTGCAGAAGGATTGGAGATGGACCCTAAGAAGGTTAGAGCAATTGTTGAATGGCCAACACCTGAGAGCATTGGAGAAGTTAGATCATTTCATGGATTAGCTAGTTTTTACCAGAAGTTCATTAGAAATTTCAGTTCAGTATGCACACCAATGACAGAAACAATGAGAGGTGACAAAAAAGGATTTTAAGTGGACATCAGGAGCAAATAAATGTTTTGAATTGTTGAAGTAGAAAGTGACAGAGCAACCAGTGTTAGCATTACTGGATTTCAACAAAGTATTTCATGTATATTATGATGCAAGTGGAAATGCAATAGGAGCATTGTTAAGTCAAGACAGTAGACTAGTAGCATATTTTAGTGAGAAGTTGAATGATGCCAGGAGAAGATATTCAGTTTATGATCAGGAATTCTATGCCATAATTCAAGCCTTGAAGAAGTGGAGACATTACTTATTGCCTAAATAATTTGTGTTGTACACAGATCATCAAGCTTTACAATATCAAAATAGTCAAGGAAGGTTGAATCAGAGACATGAGATGGGTAGAGTTCATGTAGAGTCACACATTTGTATTAAAGAATAGAAGTAGGAAGCCAAACAAAGTTGCATATGCATTAAGTAGAAGAAGGAATTTGCTGACATAGATGAGAGTTGAAGTATTAGGTTTTGAGGAATTGAAACACATGTATGAGGAAGATCTTGATTTTGCAGAACCATGGAAAGCATGTAAGGAACCTATTGTGATAGATAGAAGTAAGTGGTTAGATTATTTCATTCAAGAGGATATATTGTTCAAAGGAAATCAGTTGTGTATACCTTAGAGTTTAATGAGAGACAATTTGATCAAGGAGAAGCATAGTGGTGAATTGGCAAGACATTTTGGAATTGACAAGACAATGGCTTTGGTAAGTGAACATTACTTTTGGCCTTAGATATATAAGGATGTAAGGAAGTTTGTGCAGAGTTGTAGAGTATGTCAAGTTGCAAAAGGGAATAGTCATAATACTAGATTGTACAAATCTTTGATAGTACCGGAGACACCTTAGGAAGATATAAGCATGGATTTCATATTATGATTGCCAAGAACACAGAGAGGACATGATTCTATATTTGTAGTGGTGGACATATTTTCAAAGATGGCACATTTCATACCTTGTAAGAAGACAAATGATGCAGTGCATATTGCTAACCTATTTTTTGAGGAGATTGTGAGATTGCATGGATTATCTAAGAGCATAATTTTAGATAGGGATACAAGATTCATTGGATATTTTTGGAGGAGAATGTGGAAGAAGATGAAGACAAACCTAAAGTTCAGTTCAACATTTCATCCATAGACAGATGGATAAATAGAAGTGGTAAATAGGAGTTTAGGAAACTTGGTGTGATGTTTGGTAGGAGAGAAGATAGGAAACTGGGATCTAGTTCTACCGCAAGTAGAGTTTACATACAATAGTCTAGTGAATAGGAGTACAGGGAAGACACCATTTGAGATTGTGACCGGAATGAAACCGAGAGGAGTTGCAGAGTTGAGAGACATCATTATGGAGAACAAAAGAAGTGCAAAGGCAAAAGAATTTGTAGGATATATGGAGACATTACATAATCAATTCAAGAAGCATTTGGAGGAGATGAATAGTAGGGTACCCATAAGAAGTTGGGTCCACATAGAGGGGAAGTCGCGGGCCAAAAAAATCCTGACAGAAATAGGTACCCATTTTAAAATAAACATGTACCCATTTAGGAACAAGTGCCCAAGCCTAAATGGGTACCCTCTTAGGAAGGGGTACCTTCTTAGGAACGGGTATCCAAGCCTAAACAGGTACCCATTTAGGAATGGGTATATGTTTCTATACAGCTATTTGAATTTGCAAGAAAACCCTGTGCACTTTTTTCCCACACAAAAGGAATGGGTAACAGTTACCCATTTGAGAATGGGTACCCATTCCTAAAAGCATAGGCTCAAGAATGGCATGGTAAGTCAACCCCTTGCCTTGGACCTACAAGTACAGGTCCATGTTTAGATCAAGAGAAAAGACCAACTTTACCAATATGGCTGACGATGTTTTTTTTTTATTTTTTTAACAAAATTAAAACCCATTACAGATGATGATGTGTAGTTTTCAAATATGTAAAAAAAATTTATTTGACTTATTTTTCTATTTATTAATTAATTTATGAGAAAACTAGTCCAAAAACTTGAAATGACAGGTGTTTGTATTTTTTAATAACTTTTAATTTTTAAAGTTTTTCAAAAAAAAATTATATATCATCAATGTAGACATCATTCTCTACACAATAAAAAAAAAATTATTTTATGATTAGTTTTTCTCAAATTATGTTGGTCATACACGAGGGGTTTTCAAAAACAGCAATAGGGCCAATAAAAATTAATTAAAAATATATTTAGAAAGAAATTATAAAAATATATCCTCATCAAACTTCATTGTACTACACATCTTTCCCCAAAAGGATTCATAAAAATACTTTTATTCAGATCAAATTAAGTTGGTCGTACACGTGCATGGTATGGTAAAAAAAAAAATGACTTTTAAACAGTACTTTTTAGACATGCCTATTGTAAATCAATTTGTATCATTTGGGTATTAAAATAAATTACATATTTAGAAACTAGACTCCGAGTACTACATTTCATATTATTAACTTTTTTTAAGATTCAATCTTTAAGTGCTTCAAAATTTTAGGTCAAATGTGACAAATTCTGAAAATCAGGGAAAACACTTTCACTTTTTGGTCAAAAAGTGGACCAAAAGAGCATAATTTCAGATAGGGATACAAGATTCATTGGATATTTTTGGAGAAGAATGTGGAAGAAGATGAAGACAGACCTAAAGTTTAGTTCAGCATTTCATCCACAGACAAATGGATAAACAAAAGTGGTAAATAGGAGTTTGGGAAACTTGGTGTGATGTTTGATAGGAGAGAAGATAGGAAATTGGGATCTAGTTCTACCGCAAGTAGAGTTTGCATACAATAGTTTAGTGAACGAGAGTACAGGGAAGACACCATTTGAAATTGTGATCGGAATGAAATCTAGAGGAGTTGCAAAGTTGAGAGACATCATTATGGAGAACAAAAGAAGTGCAGAGCCAAAAGAATTTGCAAGATATATGGAGACATTACATAATCAATTCAAGAAGCATTTGGAGGAGATGAATAGTAGGGTACCTATAAGAAGTTAGGTCCACATAGAGGGGAAGTCACAGGCTAAAAACAAATCCTGACAGAAACGGGTACCCATTTTAAAAGAAATAGGTACCTATTTAGGAATGGGTGCCTGAGCCTAAACGGGTACCTGTTTAGGAATGGGTGCCCGAGCCTAAACAGGTACCCATTTAGGAACGGGTACCCATTTCTATATAGCTATTTGAATTTGCAAGAAAACCCTGCGCGCTTTTTTTCTCACACAAAAGGAATGGGTACCCATTTTAAAACAGGTACCTATTCATAACAGGTACCCATTTTAGAATGGGTACCCATTCCTAAAAGCATAGGCTTGAGAATAGGATGGTAAGCCAACCCCTTGCCTTGGACTTGCAAGTAAAAGTCCATGTTTAGATCAAGAGAAAAGACCAACTTTACCAATATGGATGACGATGTTTTTTTCTAATTTTTTTTACAAAATTAAAACCCATTATAGATGACGATGTGTAGTTTTCAAATATGTAAATTTTTTTTATTTGGCTTATTTTTCTATTTATTAATTAATTTATGAGAAAAGTGGTCCAAAAACTTGAAATGACAGGTGTTCATATTTTTTAATAACTTTTAATTTTTAAAGTTTTTCAAAAAAAAATTATATATCATTAATCTAGACATCATTCTCTACACAATGAAAAAAAATTATTTTATGATTAGTTTTGCTCAAATTATGTTGGCCGTACACGAGGGGTTTTCAAAAACAGCGATTAGGGCCAATAAAAATTTAAAAAAAAATATTTAGAAAAAAATTATAAAAACATATCCTCATCAAACTTCACTGTACTGTACATCTTTCCCCAAAAGGATTCAGAAAAATACTTTTATTTAGGTCAAATTATGTTGGTCATACACGTGCATGGTATGGTAAAAAAAAGTGACTTTAAAAAAGTGATTTTTAGACATGCCTATTGAAAATCAATTTGTATCATTTGGGTATTAAAATAAATTACATATTTGGAAACTAGACTCTGAGTACTACATTTCATATTATTAACTTTTTTTAAGATTCAATCTTTAAGTGCTTCAAATTTTTAGGTCAAATGTGACAAATTCTAAAAATCAGGGAAAACACTTCCACTTTTTGGCCAAAAAGTGGACCCAACTTCTTGCACTGACCCAATAAGTACAAGGAGCAAGCAGATGAGAAGAGGAGACATAGAATTTTTAGTTGGTGATGAAGTAATGGTTCTTCTGAGAAAGGAGAGATTTCAAGTAGGGACATATAACAACTTGAAGATGAAGAAGTTTGGACCATGTAAGATACTTAGGAAATTAGATTCAAGCAATGCATATGAAGTGGAGCTAATAGAGACATTGGGTCTATCACCTATATTCAACATTTAAGACTTATATTAGTATCATGAAGGAGAATCAAGTGACAGCATTGAAGATGATTTGAAGAGTCAGTTATCTCAGGCTGAGGTGGACCATTTTTGTTTTCCTCTAGCCCCAGCAAAGTGAGGGACTCACTTTTTCAACAACCTTAGGTGTTTGATGCAGGAGCATCCCAGGTTGCAGAGCAATCTTGCATTCTTTCTTCTCTTTCATTTTCAGTTTAGTTTAGTCAGTTGCAGTTTCAACATTTTGTACTGCATTTTGCTGCATCTTCATATCATAGCTCATAGAGTAGGGCTTAGCATCTAGATATCTTCATCTACATCATATCCAAATTTTAGGTCATTTCGACTTGTTTGCTAAAATTTATTGCAATCAGAAGATCATCAGCTTTCATAGAATAGGGCATTCAGATAGTAAATTGAAGGAGAAGGTTTGTAGAGCACTTTCGTGACTTGCGGAGCTAAATGACACATCATACAAGGAACCTATAGATTAGATAGACCTTTCTTGAGGTCTGCGCCTTGTTTCATGCATTTGCAGAGCATTACCATATGTTTAGGCCTGACCTATTTGTTTCTACATGTTACATTCCTTCATTGGAGTTTGTAACCTTCTTGGTCAACGTAGAGGATCTCTTGAGCTTGCATATGATATATATAGATCTATAAGATGTATTAGGAAGGCAGTTAGCTTAATTCATAAGATAGATAGTTAGATTCTTTTCGGATAGGCACTTCAATGCCATATCTTGCATATCTGTTGTAATATGGAAATTAGGCATGTGAACCTTTGATTATAGCCCACATGTTGCCAACATATAAGCATTATGAATATATGACATATCAAGCATTTGAATCGTCTATTGCATTCTATGTTTGTGTTGTTTTCATTGTGTTTACTCTAGTTGCACAGCTTGGATAGTTCATTCTGTGAACCCTCCAACCATGACTGCACAAGTAATAGCTAGAGAAGTAAATGTGCAAATGAGAAACTAAAAATTACTAGTTGAGTTAGCTAGAGGCATGAAAGAAGTAGCACTAACCATCACATTAGCATGATGATTTTCTTTTCAATGGAGGGTATTGATGTTATAGGATGATAAACAACTAAGAAGAGACAAGACAAGATCTTGGTAAAGACAACCCTTATCTTGCTTTCCTGATATGCACCTATATACCTACTATATGACCAACTATCAATCCCTCTTTATGTTAGGGGAAGTAATGCTAAGAGAGAGTGCAATATGAAACCTAGCTATAAGGGCCTCATACTTGGTGATGTTATTAATACATGGAAAGTTAAGGTGAAAATATTTAGAGAGATGGGTTTACCTAAAGGAGGAACAAGTATCACACCTATCCTAAAGCCTATCTTGCACTATGAACCATCAAAAATCAATTCCTAAGGATAGTCCATGTCAATTGCAAGGATAGGTTCATCAAGAAAATCATTAAGACTAGGAGAAGATAAGGGAGAAAGGGTGTCTACCAAATGATCAACCACAACTTGTCCTTTGATCTATTTTTTGGGAAGAAAACATAAGGTCAAATTTAATAAGAAGCATTACCCACTTAGCAAGATGTTCTAATTATTCTTTTTAGATAAAAGAACTTAAGAGGAATGAAATTAATGGGTTTTGGCATGAATAAAATAATGGTGAAGCTTTTGTGTATTGAACACAAGGGCTATACATTATTTTCCAAGTGTGGTATATCAAACTTCATAGTATATTAATGTGTGACTGATATAATAGACAACACATTCCTTACCATCATCATCAAGTTAGGCAAGAAGAGAACCCAATGTGTGAGCAATGGAAGATGTATAAAGAATAATAGGATTCCTAGGAATAGCTTGTATAAAAATTGGAGGATTGGCCAAATAATCCTTAATAGCATCAAAAACTTTCTAACATTCTACATTCCAACAAAAAAATTATATCTTTTTTAAGTCTAATTAAAAGGAAGAGAAAATTAGATAACTAATAAATGAAACAATGGATGGCTTGAATTTACCCTAAATACTATAAATCTATAGAACATTATAAGGTGGCAAGTTAACAATAGCATCAATTTTCTCAGTATCCACCTCAATTCCATGATAGGATTTATGTTGAAACCAATAATTTTTTCTACTATCTACATGAAAGACAAATTTCTTAGGATTTAGATGCATCTTATAAATGTGAATAAGCTCAAAATGAGATGAAGATTATGCACATGATCCTAGAGAAGAATAGATTTAGCCCAAAATCATCTACATAATCTTTTAGAATGTCATGTATAAGATCATGGAAGATAAGATTCATCACCCATAGGTAAGTAGCATCAGTATTCTTCAACCCAAAATGCATGATTATGTAGTAAAAGGTTCCCCTAGGAGACATAGAAGTTGTCTTATATTGATCACAGGAACTAATAAGGATTTGATTATAACCCCAAAAAGTGTCCATGAAAGAAAGAAGAGCATGATTGGTAGTCAAATTGACAATCATATCAATGTTAGGTAAGGGAAAATCATCCTTAGAAGAAGCTTTATACAATTCATAAAGTTAGTATAAATATAAATGTAGCCACCAGGTTTAGCTATAGAAACAATATTAGAAATTTGAGGAGAATAGTCAATGGGGAAAATAAAACCAAGTTTAAAAATATTCTCTATCTCATCTTTGACCATTAGATTTACCTTGGAATGCATTTTCTATATGTTTATTTACCCAGCATGTTTAATATGAATGTATAACACATGTTTGAGAAGCAACAGGAGATTTGATAGAAGAAGGCATAATGGGCCTATCAGAAGAATGTAGGTCCATGTGTAATCTAGGGATGTCAAAGTGAGTTGGGTTAACCTTATATGCACTAGAATAAGATGGAATGAAATCTAGGAGCCCCAACCATCACTAGGATGTTTTCTAGATGAAGGACTATCATTAATAGATACAAAATTAGTAACAAGAGGTACTAGTTGTGTATCAATCCTAACTAAAGAAAATGGAATCATTATACGAAGGGTAGGAGATAAATTAGGTGGGTCAAAAAAACTAGCATCAATAATTAGACAATAATGAAAGCGATCACTATCTACTTTAATCATGAAAGCCTTAACTCCACAAATAAATTTTATAAACTAGTGGAGAGTAGATGGAATAGCTCTCATAACATGTGTAATGGATGAAAAGAGGGATGAGAGGCTTGGTTGATAGTTTGATTAGGTCTTCCTTTCACTCAATATGTTCAAGGACATTTAACTAAGTTGAATCACAACTTTTGCAAGAGGGCTCAACTATCAGGTTTGCTATCACTTGGAATGATAAGAAAATTTAGAATTTGTTGATCAATTTGTTAACTTTAGCTCAATTGAGCCTAAAATCCTAATTATGCAAAATCATAAGAAAACAAACAAAACACAACAATTGATAGCACAAAAAGATACTAAATATAGATCAGATACATAACAGATTTTGGATTTCAGAATGAGGAAACTTCAGGGTCAAAAGAGTGGGCACCGAAGCCCAAGGTGGTACTTTTTCTGAGGGCTTCAGGATGAAATCTGCTATAGACTGCAACTTACTCCAAGATTCCCGGTACTACAAAGTTGGAGGTCAAAAGAGCAGCTTCCCTTGACCTTTAAGGGTTATTTTCTACCTTTTTCTTCAGATCCATATTCCTTCTTCTCTATAATGATCCTCTACAACTCCTCTCTGCAAGATCCCACACCTATCACCTACAATCACAAGAGAGGGGTTGGGGGTTGTGGTGTTTAGGAGCTTGCCTCAGTCAAGCCCCATAATGGCATTCAAGCCTTCCAACACCGTTGTTAGATAGAGAGTGCATGTCCTTCATGTACAGAGGCAAAAACAATGATAAAGTAGATAGATTGAATCACAAATAGATATCACGTCGGAGGTGTAGCTCTCAAGAAGATAAAGATCTTTCACACCATGAGAAGATGAAGCCAAATCTACAGTAACAAACACAACAACAACACAATTCTACTCTATAACACAATGAATACCTTGAATGCTCTATGATCATAAGTTCACCTTAATCTCAAAATCATCTTCTAGTTTACAAATGAAGTCTTAAACATGATTATATATGCATTCTCGCTAAGCTTTCATAATTCAAACTTAAGATGCCAACAAAGGAAACCTTTTAACGGTCACCAACATACATTCAAATTTGGGGCCCTATAAAAATAGGGTAGGACAAGGCATGGGCACCCTTGTCCAGGCACCTATTTTACCACAGGATTAAGCTCAAGGTGCACCCCTAGGTGCCATTTGACATGGGTTTGGGGGGATTTTATTCTGGGATTCATTTCTAATATGCATGACTAAAGCTAAGGGACTCGAGAGCTAAACTTAGGAGGCAAAAGTCCTAGGGGGACATTTTACGACATAAAATTTAGCCCCCACTTTAATGTATGTATGATCTTATGACCCATACATCCATTAAAGTATGGTTGAAAACACATCAAACACAATAGACACTTATAGCTAAGGCATACACAAATATTGAGGAACTATTTATAGCCCCCAGTCTCAGGTAAGCATTAGAAAACACATCGCAGACACGCAAAACACAATAAAGACATTAACAGGAACACAAGACATGGAGAAGATAGTATTGAAGACACATAAAACATGATGAAGACATGAGATCAATCACGTAAAACACAATGAATACACTGATATAGAATTTTCATTTTCATATATTTATATGCATGAAAATAAAAATTGCAACACAAATGGGGGGGGCTCATTGCCACACCCTTTACACTACACCAAGGGGGGAAAACATGCCATACAAAACCCAAGCATAGGGGGGACTCATCGCCACACCCTTTACACTACACGAGGGGAAAAACATGCCATACAAAACCTAAGTGTAGGGGGGACTCATTGCCACACCCTTTACACTACATGAGGGAGAAAACATGCAATACAAAACCCAAGCGTAGGGGGACTCATCGCTACACCCTTTACACTACATGGGGGGGAAAACACATGGAAGACACATGAAAAATATGACCACCGTATAGCATGCCATAGACATACTATACATCTTAAACATGGAAAACAAGGTGATGGAAGGAGCTTATTGCTAAGTCCCACCATCTCAAACACGCTATAGACACACCTAATGGTTGGGCTTATGCCACAACAATCGCCAAAGACATGCTTAAGGGAGGATAGTCTGAAGATCCAACCCCGCCTCTGCAGAGGACTTTCAAAATAAAAGGATGTGCACTAGCTCAAGAGATACACCATCCTACCTCCGCAGAGGGCTTTTGAATAAAAGGATACACACTAGCTCAAGAGATACATTATCCTGCCTCCATAGAGGGCTTTGTGATTGCAATATAAATAAAGATGTGTACTCGTGCTGGAGATACAACATCTTGCCTCACGAAGAGGGCTTACAACACACTTTGTTAGTACCAAAATCATCAAACAGATTACCTTACATATACACCCACCTTAAGGTGGTTGATGTTGTGTACTGATATCAAGCATGTTAAGGTAGAGAGAAAACACACAAGGAAACAAGAGCTTTCATAAAGCCCATGCCCCCAAGGTGACATGTGCTCACGATTGTCAAATGTTCCCACAAACACAATGATAAGATATGCTAAGATAAGATAACAAGAGAGGTTAAAAATCTTACTCTAAGATAATAACCAAAGCAATTCATTAAATCTATGCATGAAAATAGTCACATCAAGGACCAAGGCTATACTATGGGTTTAGAACCAAGTCTAATCATTAGGCTATACTACAGATACCTCAGAACCGAGTGTAACAACAAGGTGAGATACAAGATAATCAAAGTGCACGGAGCATGTGTATTGTTATGATTTGTTAGAAAAGATAAGACAACATCAATATCACATGGAGTGATTCTACTTGCCAAATGTCGGATATATAAATCAACCCAGTCTTCATGTATGGACTAGGTCCATTTTTGCTTGCTTGTTGAAGGGACACGTGATCTGTATCAGTTAGCTATTTATTTTTCATCATCCGCTGACTAGATAAAATCACTAGAAGAAGATAAACAATAAAATGAGAGAGGAGAACAAGTGCCTTAGGATCACTATGTAGGAGGATGCCCCTAGGTCATCAATCGCAACACTATGCCCCTAAGGCATGACACACAACAATAAAATAGAGGAGAGGCAAGGTAGAAGAATGATGATACAAATAGAAGAATGGTCACAACAGAGGTGGTCTCCTGGTATCCTTGACCTTACAAGAGTATCAAGGGTCATCCTAGGAGGCCAAAACAACACATAACACATCATGGGGAAACACAACACAAGAGGGGAGGCCACATAAACAAGCAAACTATGCTACGACAAAGGTGGCCACCAAGGTTAGAAATACTTACCTATTGCACAACCGAACTAGCGGTTGTCATAGAGCAAATCATCATCCTCCCAATCTTGAATGTCAGAGGAGAGAGGTACATAAGGTACATTTGCCCAACTTTATCATTATCCTTAAATTCTTTTTCTTTAAGCTCTTCTTTGTTTGGTTCAATGTTAGGTGGTGGAATGTTTCTTGTTGAGGTGCATTTTTTTGAGAAAAAGATTTTCTTCTCTTCCTCCTTTCTCTTGCTTGTCTATTTCTTTGTTGTTTATTGGTGATGTTTTCAAAAGGATTATCATTATTTTCCATAGTTTTCAACATTTTAGAGGAGGAAGCCGATACAAAAAAAAAATTTATGAAGTGCTTTGTTCACCACGAGTACCTCCTGATCCTTGCAAGGATGATGGAGGAGGAACCTCGACATAGAGTCCCTTACCTTTTGATCTAGGAAGTTCTTGTAATGCGGGTTGTTTTTCACTTGTTGTTTGATGAATAGAAGGTCCGGCCACTCTAGATAGTAGTTTTGCCTTATATCGTCTATATCCCAAGAAAAGTTGATCTCTTTGTGACTCAGGTTCCATAGTAAATCATGGCTAAAAGTAATTAAGAGTAAAGTTCTTATGAGTAACCATGGCTTGCCATGTACTAGGATGAATTGATGGTGACTGATTGTCATTGATGTCAAAAAGGTCTTGCAGGATCTTGGGTTGATCTTAGTAAACATCTAAAGGTCACTAATCAGGAGCTTGGTAAATGTGAATGCTTGGTTATCAAGGTTGGAACAATGATGATCTTTGTTTGAAGTGATCTATACAGATGCAGATATCAGTTGAGTTAGTGTGCATCTTCATAAGGTATGATCAGGGTGGCCTGCACTGTTGACACATGTTGTTCAAGATCATGTCTCTCACATTGTTCACTCTATTAGGAACATCATTTAGGATTTGTTCATTTGGATAGGATAAGTGTTAGTCAGTATAAGATGATGCTCCACTCATTCTTTATGTCATGGGTATTGTTACTCCTTATCAAAGGTTGTTAGGAGCTTCATTCAAGATTTCTTCATAGTTGATAATAATCATGATAAGTTTATGAGTTTGGTTCAAACCTCAATCTAGATAACTTCAAGTTTGTCTCAAGGTGGATCAACATATTAAAGTCATATTGTTTGCTTGGGTTCAATTCACATATCATAGTTGGTCTTGACAAGATAAGCAGAGCTTCAATCAGGTTCACACGTCAAAGATATATGATTAATGTTTGGTAGAGATGAGAAGTTTTTATTGCATAGGGTGATGTGTCCTCACAAACTTGTCAAAGACAAACAACATCTAACATCTATTTGTTATGCTATTAATTTAGTCTTACCCGTCATATGTTGTTTGCACTTTTTGTTTTGTTTGAAAGGTGACCTTCTGCTATAGGTCATATCACTTAAAAAAAACCTACTATAGGGGTATTTCAACATTATGGTTATCGGTCCTCCTTTGAAAGCTTAGGGCAAAGTTGAATCAACGGTCATGTTTAAATGATGAAGTGGGCGCGGGACTTGCCATCAATGGCATACATTCAAATTTGCACACCTTCCTTCTTGGCTCCTACTTTGACGGGCAGTTAAATGTTTTTTTGCACAAAATAAGATATGTGATGCTATAATTAGCATTTTTATGACAGATTTTCTTTGTAGTGTTTTAAGGAAGTTTCTAAGAAGTTTTTTATGAAGTTTCTTTTATTTCTAAGCTTCCTCGTGGCAGAGAGAGACTAATAAGAAAAGTTTTTTGAAGTTGATTTTTTTTGTATGATACATACATTTTTGAAGGTTTTTTTTTTTTAGAAGAAGTTTTGAAGATACTAAAGAAAATTTTCAAGATAGATGGAGAGATGATTTATTTTTGCAGGAATATGAAGCATCTTTTAAGATGATTTTTTTTAAAAGAGATATGTTGGAAGATTTTTTGAGAGAAGACAAAGAGATTTTTTTGCAGATGAACATAAAGTTGACAGAGATTTTTTTTAAGTCTTTATACAAGGCAAAATGATTTTTGAAGTTCAGTTGAAAAGAAAATAAAGAAATTGAAGAATATTTTTTATTATTTTGCAATCACAAAATATGTTTTTGAGAAGATCAAGAGTTTGAGAATATGAAAGATTTTTCTTCTTGCAAATGAATTGGGAAGATTAATTTTTATAGATCATATTTGTAAAAGAAATTTGAAGAGGAAAATTGCAGAGAGAAGATGGAACATTGAAAGTTATCAATAGGAGAAAATTGATTATTTGTTTTCAGATTGAAGATATGCAGAGGAGAGGAATTCCAATAGTCTTTTCATTTATAATTTTATTGCAGGTGCTCTATGGAATATGAAAAGACATTCAATCTTTATACATTGGTCATGCAGGTGTTTTGTTAAGATATATAAAGGTGCAGTGTTGCTGAGGGGATTCGAATACAGGATTGATTTTGAATAAAATGGCCATTTGACAGACACATATGAGAGAAGAAATGTTTTGTATTGAATGAAAACAGAGTATCCCTTTGATTTGTTTATTACTTCTGTTGGTGATTTGGTTTGCCAGTGAGGCACAGTATGCTAGTGAGGCTTGTGGTCAGTGAAACCTTCCTATGCCAGTGAGGCTTGTGGTCAGTGAGACCTTCCTATGTCAGTGAGGCTTGTGGTCAGTGAGACCTTTCAATTGTCAGTGAGACATAATATTCAGCCAGTGAGGCTTTGTAATAAGTTTTTAAAGTTAAGCCAGTGAGGCACTTCATGAGTGGTTTTTATACCCCGAGAGGGTTTTCCACTCCAGAAATTTTTGTGTTATAATTTGTCTCTATGTGTGCATATTTGTGTTTTTGTTTATGAGCTCAACAGATCTTTAATGTCTTTCTTTCTACTTGTCTTGTAAATTTTGCAAAAAGTTAAGAATTTGCACAACACTGATTCACCCCCCCTCTCAGTGTTGTCATTGACTCCTACAATTGGTATCAGAGCCAAGCTCCCTTTTTTTTAAGCTTAATCAGCTTGGGTAAGCCCTGGTAGCGGAGTTAAATGGGTAAGTGCAGAAGAAATAAAAACATGAGAAATGTCAAGCCTCATTCTGGTCAAAAGACACAAAAGACATCATCCATACCAGATGTTCCCCAAGTTGAATCTAATATTGTATTAGAAGAAAAAGTTTCAGGAGTTCCTCAGTTGATGGTTCAGATTTTTCAATTTGGTATGTTAGAATGCAAGTGTATTTATCCTCTTTAGGATATGATGTTTTAATGTTAGTTGGGAATGGTTATTGTATTACTGCAAATAACAAAGAAGCCCTTGAATTTAATGATATTGCAAAGAAAGCTATATTATCTGCTCTGTCTAATGATGTTACTTGTAAAGTTATGGATTGTGTTATAGCTCAGGATATGTGGAGAAGATTGAAAAGAATTTATCAAGATAATGATAAAGAAGGGGACACTCTGGTGTGTGAAGAAAGTGGCAATGAAAGGAGACTTTCAAATGAAGGAGGTGAAGTTCAATCCCAATCAGATTCAGAAGAATCTAGCATCACAAGTGATGATGATCACAAATATGATGAACAAGACTGTGAGATTGATCTGGAAGGAGAGCTCATATATGCTCTAACTGAACTCAAGAATTATAAGAAGGAGAACAAGAAATTAATGTTGTAGTTGCAGCAAGAAAGAGATTTAAAAGACAAAGCACTATCTGACCTTGAAGATACTAGAAGTTTGATTATGGATTTGAGGAATCAAGTTAGTGAATCAGATAAATTAATTTTTAGTCTCAAGATGGAGATTTAGGAAGCTAAGAGGATTATTGATATAACAAAGGTTGAATTGGAAGCTAAATTAGTTGAATGCCAAAAATTTGAAGGAGAAATAGTTTCTTTAAGAAAAGATCATGAGAATGTTAAGTAGTTGGAAAAGAATTTGAAGTTTGAAGAAAGTTCAAATAAGTTGCATAAGATGCTTGGTAAACAAAAACTATATGGAGGCACTACTGGACTTGGTTTTGAAGAAGGAGAATGTTCAAAAGCTAGAGAGACACCTAGAAAGAAGATTGATTTGAATGCTGCCACTGAAAACAAAATGCAAAATCAAAGAAGAAGAAATTTTAGAAGAAATGCTCCTGTAAGACAAGCATACATGTACAGGTATAATCATTCTTTTAGTGGTTATTGTTATACTTGTAATCAATTTGGACACAAAGAAATTGATTGTAGAAGGAATAATGATATTGTCTGTTACAAGTGCAATAATTTTGGTCACATACAAAGAAATTGTAAAAGGTATGATTCTGCATGGAAGTTTAACATGAGTGCTCAAAGGTATTATCAGTCATTTGGTTATGATTATAACATAGTTTGTTATAATTGCAATTCTTTTGGTCATAAAGCTCATAGTTGCAGAAAAGCATCATCTAATTTGATAGGTTGGAAATGGAAAGAAACAGAAAAGGTTTGGAGAAAGAAAGTACCTGTGAAAATTTGGAAGCAGAAAGAAAGTAAAAAGAAGTTAGAATCTAAACTTATGCATCCTGCACAAGTTACATCATCAGTTACATAACAGATAGCATGAATTAAGGGGGAGTTGATCATGATCTATCAATTATCCCCAAGAAGTTTCAGGAAGGAGATCATTTGAATATTAATCTTGTCAATCTTATGAAATAAAGTAGAAGTTGATGATGTTATTGCTAACAATGTTGATTTTCAGATACAAGTGATCTTTAGTTCAGTATGCATACAAGATGTTAAAAGATGGTGCGGGGTTCAAAGCACAAAGAGTTTGATTGTGTTGAGAGTTTTGGTTTATAAATGATCCTATTCATATTTTGTTCATAGCATGTTGTTACTGACAATGGTTGAGTTGTTATGATGTTGTAGTCCAATGGGATCTTGTTATTAAAAAGCATTAGTTATCTTGGCAAAGAACTTTAGTTGTTTCAAAGGCTCTTCTCAGATATTTGTCTGTGTTTGTGTTGGCTAAATGAAAGAAGTCAATTCATAACACTTTTCTCTGCATTTGGTTTTGCAAAGTGTTGTTTTAGGAAGAGCTTGATGGTGAAGGTTGTGAAATCTTAGGCTGATTTGTATAATGGATCGTGGGTATTCTCAAGAAGTTCTCTTCAAATGTTATCATGTGTTTGTTGATTGAAGATTGAAGTATGTTTCAGATGTGGTGATGTATATATCAGATTTGACAGTGTGTTGTAAAAAGATGTGCAGGAACAACAGGATAGTCTTCATTCTTTTTCATGTCAAAAGGGGTGTGCAAAAATAGATTGGTTGCAGGATAATAGTTCATTGACAAGGACATCTCTTGTGTGATATTCATCATGGATTTTGATTCATACTGAATGGTGAACAGTGTAGTCATTGCATGAAATTCAAGATCATATCAAAGAAGTCAATTTGATGGTCATATCTACTACCTTGTTGAGTAATATTTTTATGGCATATGTTTTGCATAAGTATTGAAACTTTCAGGTGATTTGGAGATAGTGTTTCACTTGTTTCATTGATGATCTTCCTCACTAATATGTTTCAGATAGAGTTCTTCAAGCTATGACATTGATGGTGATATCTTGCATTTCATCAGAGGAAGTTAAAATCAGCAATAGCAGATGGTAATGTTCAAAAAGGTTTGTCATATGTTGGCTTCAGGATTGTTATCATCATAAATCATTTCTTGTTGAAAGCTTAAGGAGTTTATGCCTTCAAAGTGTTCATAATTCAATATGATTATAATGGTTATGATCATGCTATAACATCTTTAAGTGCAGTTGTTATGAGGGGGAGTTAATCAGAGGATTGAGTTGTCACTATCTTGGGAGATTTGAAAAGGACTTATCAAAAGTGGTCATCATGTCATCTTGAGTTGGAAACTGTGTGTTAAGGAATCTTTATGATTTTTTTTTGCAATATAGTTTATCAAGTATATTGATGTATTTATGAAGTTGGTATTTGTTGGTATTGTGTCAAAAAGTGATATTATATTGAAATTGACATATAAGTTTCATTATGTTAGACAGTGGTTTGTGTTGGTTATTCTTGCCAGTAATTGCCAGTGGTATTCAACACAGGGGAAAAAAATAGTTTTTGAGTCTTTGTCATCAGATGTCAAAAAGGGGGAGAAAGAAAAATTGCATCAGGTAGTTTTGCCATCAATGACAAAGGGGGAGATTGATGGTGACTGATTGTCATTGATGTCAAAAAGGTCTTGCAGGATCTTTGGTTGATCTTAGTAAACATCTGAAGGTCACTAATCAGGAGCTTGGTAAATGTGAATGCTTGGTTATCAAGGTTGGAACAATGATGATCTTTGTTTGAAGTGATCTATACAGATGCAGATATAAATTGAGTTAGTGTGCATCTTCATAAGGTATCATCAGGGTGGCCTGCACTGTTGACACATGTTGTTCAAGATCATGTCTCTCACATTGTTCACTCTATTAGGAACATCATTTAGGATTTGTTCATTTGGATAGGATAAGTGTTAGTCAGTATAAGATGATGCTTCACTCATTCTTTATGTCATGGGTATTGTTACTCCTTATCAAAGGTTGTTAGGAGCTTCATTCAAGATTTCTTCACAGTTGATAATAATCATGATAAGTTTATGAGTTTGGTTCAAACCTCAATCTAGATAACTTCAAGTTTGTCTCAAGGTGGATCAACATATTAAAGTCATATTGTCTGCTTGGGTTCAATTCACATATCATAGTTGGTCTTGACAAGATAAGCAGAGCTTTGATCAGGTTCACAGGTCAAAGATATATGATTAATGTTTGGCAGAGATGAGAAGTTTTTATTGCATAGGGTGATGTGTCCTTCACAAACTTGTCAAAGACAAACAACATCTAACATCTATTTGTTATGCTATTAATTTAGTCTTACCCGTCATATGTTGTTTGTACTTTTTGTTTTGTTTGAAAGGTGACCTTCTGCTACAAGTCATATCACTTTAAAAAAAATTGCTAGAGGGGTATTTCAACATTATGGTTACCGGTCCTCCTTTGAAAGCTCGGGGCAAAGTTGAATCAACGGTCATGTTTAAATGATGAAGTGGGCACGAGACTTGCCATCAATGGCATACATTCAAATTTGCACACCTTCCTTCTTGGCTCCTACTTTGATGGGCAGTTAAATGTTTTTTTGCACAAAATAAGATATGTGATGCTATAATTAGCATTTTTATGACAGATTTTCTTTGTAGTGTTTTAAGGAAGTTTCTAAGAAGTTTTTTATGAAGTTTCTTTTATTTCTAAGCTTCCTCGTGGTAGAGAGAGACTAATAAGAAAAGTTTTTTGAAGTTGATTTTTTTGTATGATATATACATTTTTGAAGGTATTTTTTTCGAGAAGAAGTTTTGAAGATACTAAAGAAAATTTTCAAGATAGATGGAGAGATGATTTATTTTTGCAGGAATATGAAGCATCTTTTAAGATGATTTTTTTTGAAAAGAGATATGTTGGAAGATTTTTTGAGAGAAAACAGAGATTTTTTTGCAGATGAACATAAAGTTGACAGAGATTTTTTTAATTCTTTATACAAGGCAAAATGATTTTTGAAGTTCAGTTGAAAAGAAAATAAAGAATTTGAAGAATATTTTTTATTATTTTGCAATCACAGAATATGTTTTTGAGAAGATCAAGAGTTTGAGAATATGAAAGTTTTTTCTTCTTGCAAATGAATTGGGAAGATTAATTTTTATAGATCATATTTGTAAAAGAAATTTGAAGAGGAAAATTGCAGAGAGAAGATGGAACATTGAAAGTTATCAACAGGAGAAAATTGATTATTTGTTGTCAGATTAAAGATATGCAGAGGAGAGGAATTCCAACAGTCTTTTTGTTTATAATTTTATTGCAGGTTTGGATGCAAGACAGGGGTTTTGGATCATAACTACTTCACAAGAACAGACTGGTGCCTATCTCAGGGAAAGGAGTCAACTAGACGTATACATAAGAATGGCTTGCAATTGTCATTCAAGTTTCAAGGGGTCAGATTTGATGCTTATCTTACAAGAACCACCCAAGAAAAGGTATTTAACTATCCATGCTTACAGACATCCCAATTGACATACAATCTTCTCCATACCTTAACCTAAAACGATTTAATCCACTCCTTGAGTAGAAGTTAGAGATTAGGCATGCAATACATAAATCTGTATTCTAGAATTTGAGAAACCCTTAGCAACCAAATTCAGAAGAAGAAATGCATACAACAAGTGGAGACATACAGCAAAACACATGCAAGAAGCATTTTTCATATAACATTAACACTGAAACTGAACATATGTGCAAGATACAACTCAGATGCAACACATAAACTCCACAGAGATAAAACAGACAGGAAATGCTCTGTATTTTGTTATTTTTCCCCCAAAATTGCCCAAATCTTCCACCACCCAGACTGAGTAACACAATTTGCCTCATACAGCAAGAAAGTATACTCCGCATTAATTACATGGCACATCAAAAATCGGCCAGATACAATGCATGAGAAATGGCACTCAAAATTGAATGCGGCAGAGGGACAAATAGGAAGGAGCAAGTATGTTTGGGATTTGAGCCGCCGCTCCAAGATTTTCTTCATCAATTCAGGTGGTTGACCTGTCAACACGACCCATACTTCCCTGTACAATCTGCCATTAAAGCTTTAGCTACCCATAGCCTTTGAAGACGCAACAACAGCATGTCCATGGAGTTTTCCCGCTCAAAACAATGCTTGTGGATGCAAAGAAAACCCATGCTGCAACTTTAAAACTTGGCCGTCAATCTGTCTCCCAATCATTGAGATCTAACGGCTCAAAAACCTACAGAAAAGCCAAGAGCTAATGATATCATGCCACATAGGTGGCTTTTTCCTCTATTGTTGACTTTTCCATTCACTATTTTGCCATTTTCACCCTTTATATACGCATGTTTGAATGCATATACAATCACCACTATTCACCTTTCAAAATCCCTGTATATGCAAAATGCATATACATGCAACAGTTCCTGGGCACGTGGCAACTGTTGGTTGGTCCTCTGTCACTATGCATTTTCCTCCGTCGGCCATCGAAATAACTCTTGAGGCATCCACCGATGATAACCGTCCCACCGATGACCCAATGCATATGCCTTTGTATATCGGGCCTCGTCTATCGCACATACAAGCGCTTCATATATACAAGGTGGATCTCAAAAATTTATCCACCACATCTGACTTCTCCTTTGGGTCTAGGATGCATCACTTCACTTGTATGCTTTGAATGTACATCGGCATACATACAACTGCCTTCGTATACAACCGGTGGGCCCGACCATTTTCTCTATCCTTTGTATTGTTCACTTTGCATGTCGTGAGCCTTTGCATAATTTTCAATGTACATTCCCTTGCACATACAAATAAGGAATCTTCTCTAGAATATTCCTGCAATGTATCTAACCATTGTATGTGTGCCTGAATGTATATTTATTTGTATGTTTGAAATGCATGCTGGCGGCTTTGTATGTAGCTCGATATACAAGACCACTTATACATCACACTGTAGCAGAAACATGTCTGCCACCCTTGTACATTTTTCCTTTGTATCTCTACATGCAACCTGATATACAAAGCGAAAATATTCTTGAGAATCTGTGAAAGATTCCCCCTTTGTATATGCACATTCTAAGCCTGATATGCATTCAAAAATGCATCTAACTAATTTTTTCAAAGGGCAATGGAGATTTCTGACCCACCAATGCATATTTTACCTGCATGTATATACAAAGACACCTGCACCTTAACTTGAGTTTTTGCATTTTTTCAACTACAGAGGCTGAAAGTGTTAGGATTTTCTAGATTTTTGGGAAGGTGCCTGCATATCTAAATGCTTGAAACCTAAATACTTATGCAAGCAGCACCAGTAGCTCGAGCCTAAAACCTTAAACATAAATGATTACCAACATAGGCTCTGTCTTGGGATGCATGCCTCTTGCAAGCATGGCGAGGACTTCAAATCTCTGGGATGCAGACCAGTCCCCTATCCATTGGGCAATAGGGTCAAAGCATTGCACCAACCTGCACACAAACAATATTTTTAAAATTTACTTGGTGGCCCAAAGCCACCAAAAAGGAAAAACCAGGATTTTCCTCTGTCAAACACTTGATTTTCTTCTGATATCACTAGATCAAGCCTGAAGATGCTGCCATGATTTATCCATAAACAAACCTTGTCATTTGCATATTCAACCATCTTGTTCAGCTTGTCACTATCAACCTTATGCAAACAATCATTAGCATCAGGCAACATGTGAATGTTGTATTTATGAAACAATGCATATTTATATGGCATATAGCACTGTCATCATCTGTATCAGCAATATGCATTGTAAAATGATCTCCTAGCTGGACTGAAAACTGAAAGTACTCAAAGTCCACCATGTAGCTAGGAGCATCAGGCCTCATTGTATCATAAGCTGGCATATCAAAGATAAAGCTCTCAAATTTATATTTGTGTACATCATGCACACAACCATCCGTAGCACCAAACTGGAAAAGATCAGATTCAGGCATCTCTCTGCAATAACCTTCATGATGTATGTTGGCTTCTCTTTCATCAAGATAAAAAATAGAATCCGTATCCTGATCTTCACCATACTCAAATAGATTCTCATCACTATATGTGTCAAAAAAGGTTGATCCAAGTGTTTCAGCTTCATCATGGTATGCCACTGGTTCATGGGCAGCAAAACATGAATTTTCATTATCAGTGAATTCTCTTTGTAGAGGAGTATCAGCCTGTGTGTCATAGACAAAACTATAATCAAATAAAGAACAATCATGCTCAACACTAGCACTTGTTTCAATTTTTGATTGTTCTTCATCATCTCCATGTGTCTGAATAAAAGGCAATGATTCAAACATGGAACTGCTCCTCTGTTTGCTGATTTCTTCTCTATCTTGTGCACAATACTCACAATTATCTCCACAAACCCATTCAAACAAGTATTCATTGTTGTCCATAACCACATCATTATTTTCAGAATCAGATACCTTAACCTTGCAATGGGAGTCATCAATGATCCTTTCATTGGCATCCTCAATTGGTGAATAATCTAGTTGAGCATTGTTATCAGCATTATGTTCAAATAGAGTAGTCTCAACTTCTATGCTTTCCTTTTCACATTTATCTTCAACTGATGCCATGATCACTTGGTCATTTGCAGCTACACAATTGTTATTCACACCAAAGCCTGTGGACAGAGAATTCTGCATACGCTCATTTCTCATTTTTTCTATATTTTCTAAAAACTTGTATGCCATATGCATACTTGTTATCTTGAATTCCCTTAATAATGCACTAGAGCCCTTCTCGAAAGCTTCAAAATATATGCCAACACAGGCTGAAATATCAAGTCTGAAGGCTTCAGGGATTTGTGAAAGGACTACTGCAAATCTATGACTGAAATCAATACTAGGCTCTTCATCTTGTCTTCTAATTTCCATCAATCTTGCAACAAGATCAGCAGGTTCTCTTGCAAATTCTTTTCTAAAATAGTCAGCAAGTTCATCCCAACAGGCAAAGAATTTCTTTGGAAAGTTCAAATACCAATCTCTGGCTCTAGCACCAAAGGATCTAACAAAAAACCTCATCCACATATCCTCATCCCTAAATGAATGTCTCTCCATGAAGCAGTGAAAGTTTTGGATATGTGCACCCCCATCACACACATTGTGTCCACTAAATCTAGGCATCTGATTGTACATCTGGGCAAGCATACTTTCCATTTCATAGTCAACCCATGACAAATCTAATTGGTCATACAAAGGATCAAAAGAGCTTACAAGAGGGTTATCATTCTGACTGGCAGACACAACAGGGTTACTACTATTTAACTGAGCCTACCTGGCTTCTAAGGATATCAACCTATTCTTTATCTCTTCAATTTTTTTACTCAATACATCATCCCCTCTCTTCACTTAGTATGGGTGAATACATCCTTGGATTCATATAAAATTCACTCTTAGACATCATATGTCTGTCTAAGACCTAAGGCTTCCCCTTGGCATTTAACTTATGCAATGAAACAAATGAAAGTGGGAAGAAACTAGGTACCTTTTCTCATCCAGATGCTGAAATCTTGAACAAAACATTCTTAGATCATAATAACATACATCAGTCTTTCATGTGCACTACAACTTTTTTTTTTTGCAGAGTCGCCACCTCTCCAAAGAGGATAAAAATTTCAAATAGCTGAAAGCTCATCAAATATTTTTCTAAGTTCATTCCACCAGCAGAGCACCATATTCACATGAAAGAAATAAATATGCAGTAATGATTTCATACTATTTGACTCTTGTTCCCCAGTAGAGTCACCAATTCTGTTGGTAATTTTTCCCGAATCGGTAGAGGGTTTGCCAGTTCCTATGCATAGGCTTATTCAGCCAATAGAAATAGGAGGTTGCGTGAGCTGCCTCCCCTTCACTTCTGGTTCTGCCGCACCAAGGGGGGTGTCCCTATTTGATAAAGATGTAACATTTACTCTCCAAATGACAGAAAGATTTGACTTTGTAATAACAGGCAAAATACTCTCATGTGTGGACAAAGATTTGTGTGATAAATCATAAGGTTGGCAATGTTCTTGGACATATTTGTCTGGTCAGGTATGAGAGTATGCGGGGGTTCCTAATCCTACTCCTACAACTAACGGGTTGGAATAATGGAATGGATGATTTTGATGGTTTGGATGCAAGATAGGGGTTTTGGATCATAACTACTTCACAAGAATAGACCGATGCCTATCTCAGGGCAAGGAGTCAACTAAACGTATACATAAGAATGGTTTGCAATTGTCATTCGAGTTTCAAGGGGTCAGATTTGATGATTGCCTTACAAGCACCACCCAAGAAAAGGTATTTAAATATCCATACTTACAGACATCCCAATTGACATACAATCTTCTCCATACCTTAACCTAAAACGATTTAATCCACTCCTTGAGTAGAAGTTAGAGATTAGGCATGCAATACATAAATCTATATTCTAGAATTTGAGAAACCCTTAGCAACTAAATTCAGAAGAAGAAATGCATACAACAAGTGGAGACAGACAGCAAAACACATGCAAGAAGCATTTTTCATATAACATTAACACTGAAACTGAACATATGTGCAAGATACAACTCAGATGCAACACAAACTCCACAGAGATAAAACAAACAGGAAATGCTCTGTATTTCGTTATTTTTCCCCCAAAATTGCCCAAATCTTCCACCACCTAGACTAAGTAACACAGTCTACCTCATACAACAAGAAAGTGTACTCTGCATTAATTACATGGCACATCAAAAATCCGCCAGATACAATGCATGAGAAATGGTGCTCAAAATTGAATGCGGCAGAGGGACAAAGAGGAAGGAGCAGGTATGTTCAGGATTTGAGCTGTTGCTCCAAGATTTTCTTCATCAATTCAGGTGGTTGACCTGTCAACATGACCCATACTTCCCTGTACAATCTGCCATTAAAGCTTCAACTACCCACAGCCTCTGAAGACGCAACAATAGCGTGTCCATGGAGTTTTCCTGCTCAAAATAATGCCTGCGGATGCAAAGAAAACCCACGCTGCAACTTTAAAACTTGGCCGTTGATCTGTCTCCCATCGCTGAGATCTAATGGCTCAAAAACCTGCAGAAAAGCCAAGAGCTAATGATATCGCGCCACGTAGGCAGCTTTTTCCTCTATCGCTGACTTTTCCATTCACTACTTTGCCATTTTCGCCCTTTGTATATGCATGTTTAAATGCATATACAACCGCCACTGTTCACCTTTCAAAATCCCTGTATATGCAAAATGCATATACATGCAACAGTTCATGGGCACGTGGCAGCTGTTGGTTGGTCCTCTGTCGCTATGCATTTTCCTCCGTCGGCCATCGGAATAACTCTTGAGGAATCCACCGATGATAACCATCCCACCGATGACCCAATGCATATGCCTTTGCATATCGGGCCCCGTATATCGCACATACAAGCGCTTCATATATACAAGGCGGATCTCAAAAATTTATCCGACACATCTGACTTCTCCTTCGGGTCCGAAATGCATCACTTCACTTGTATGCTTTGAATGTACATCGGCATACATATGACTGCCTTCGTATACAACCGGTGGGCCTGACCATTTTCTCTATCTTTTGTACTGTTCACTTTGCATGTCATGAGCCTTTGTATAATTTTCAATGTACATTCCCTTGCACATACAAACAAGGAATCTTCTCCAGAATATTCCTGCAATGTATCTAACCATTGTATGTGCGCCCGACTGTATATTTGTTTGTATGTTTGAAATGCATGCTGGCGGCTTTGTATGTAGCTCGATATACAAGACCACTTGTACATCGCACTGTAGCAGAAACATGTCTGCCACGCTTGTACATTTTTCCTTTGTATCTCTACATGCAACCCGATATACAAAATGGGAACATTCTTGGGAATCTGCGAAAAATTCCCCCTTTGTATATGCACATTCTAAGCTCGATATGCATTCAGAAATACATCTAACTGATTTTTTCAAAGGGCGATGGAGATTTCTGATCCACCAATGCATATTTTACCTGCATGTATATACAAAAACCCTTGTATATACAAAGACACCTGCACCTTAACTTGATTTTTTACATTTTTTCAACTGCAGAGGCTGAAAGTGTTAGGATTTTCTAGATTTTTGGGAAGGTGCCTGCATATCTAAATGCTTGAAACCTGAATACTTATGCAGGCACCACCCTTTAAGCACTTGTTTGAGGTAAATGGGTACTAAAAGACACACAAGGTCCATAGAAAACAAAGTGGGTAGAATGAAATAATGCCACACAAGGCAATATGAGTGATTTGTAAGTTTGTTTAAAGAAAGTGTATACTTGACCTTTAGCGTTGAAATACACGTGTAATTAAAAACATGCAAATTTTCAAGCAAGAATGTGGAATAACATGCCAAATTTTTTAAATGGGCAATGTATGTATGTTTTCAAATTAATGCAAGATTTGATTTTAAAATATTTAATACATATGCAAAAAAGTAGATGCAAAACTATGCTTGTTTATGACCCAAAATTCTTGATTTTTTTGCTTTTTCCAATGCAAAAGTTCTCAAGATGCAAATGCGAATGCAAAAATGTGCAATGCAACAACGCTATAGTCCAAAATCAAATTTGAAGGAGTGTTCAAAGGAGTAGTAAAATCTGAAACAAGATTTTAACCACAAACCCTAGCTTTTGCAAAGACTAGGTTATATGAAAAATGCACAATTTCAAGCAAGCCCTAACAAATAAAGTATAAAAATGCAAGGTAAATGATTATGTAATGATGTAATGCTGAAAATTATGTCAGATCTAATGTAAATATCAGAGATTTAAATGATTTAGATGAAATGCAATGAAAATAGTATAAACTACATATGTCTAAATGCAAGCCTAGGATGCTTGATTTTTTTAAAATTTTCAATTTTTATGCAAGATTTTCAAATGTATAATGATGATAATGAAATGTATGAATGCAAATTTGATGTACAACATTCAACAAGATGCAATGTTCAGTAAAACATAGGTTCACCAAAATGTAATGGATGAAAAGAGGGATGAGGGGGTTGATTGACAGTTTGATTAGGTCCTCCTTTCACTCAATACATTCAAGGACATTTAACCAAGTTGAATCACAACTTTTGTAAGAGGACTCAACTATTAGGTTTTCTGTCACTTGGAATGATAAGGAAATTTAGAATTTGTTGATCAAGTTGTTAACTTTAGCCCAATTAAGCCAAATACCCTAATTATGCAAAATCGCAAGCAAACAAATGAAACATGACAAATACTCACACAAAAAGATACTAAATACAGATCAGATACATACCAGATTTCAGAATGAGGAAACTTTGGGGTCAAAAGAGTGGGCGCCCAAGCCCAAGGTGGTACTTTTTTTGAGGGCTTTGGGATGAAATCTGCTACAAACTGCAACCTGCTCCAAGATTCCTGGCATTGCAAAACTGGAGGTCAAAAGAGTAGGTGCCCTTGACCTTTTAGGGTTATTTTCTATCTTTTTCTTTAGATCCAGATTCCTTCTACTTTGTAATGATCCTCTACAACTTCTCTCCCCAAGATCTGACACTTGTCAATGTCTGCAATCACAAGAGAGGGGTTGGGGGTTGTGGTGTTTAGGAGCTTGCCTTGGTCAAGCCCCAGAATGACATTCAAGCCTTCCAACACCGTTGTTAGATAGAGAATGCGTGTCTTTGGTGGATAGAGGCAAAAACATTGATAAAGTAGATAGATTGAATCACAAATAGATATCATCTCAGAGGTGTAGCTCTCAAGGAGATAAAGATCTTTCACACCATGAGAAGATGAAGCCAAATATGCAATAACCAACACAACAACAACACAATTCTGCTCTGCAACACAATGAATGCCTTGAATGCTCTATGATCATAAGTTTGCCTTAATCTTAAAATCATCTTCTAGTTTACAAATGAAGTCTTAAACATGATTATATATGCATTCCTGCTAAACTTTCGTAATTCAAACTTAAGATGCTGACAACGGAAACCTTTTCAAAGTCACCAACCGACATTCAAATTTGGGGCCTCAACGAAATAGGGCAGGACAAGGGCATGGGTGCCCTTGTCTAGACACCTATTTTAGGGCTGGCTTAAGCTTAAGGTTTACCCCTAGGTCCGTTTTGACATGGGTTTCGAGGGATTTTGTTCCAGGATTCATTTATAATATGCATGACTAAAGCTAAGGGACTCAAGAGCTAAACTAAGGAGGTAAAATTCCTAGGGGGACATTTTACGACATAACAACATGAATCCATGGTCTACCTAGAAGGAGATTATAAAAAAGATTTCTTGGAATAAGATGGACTAATGTGGGAAGATTAACAAGGCATAACAAAATAGGTAGAGTAATATTACCCAAGTATTTCATCCAATATTATTGAAACTTTTAATAGAAAAATTTTAAGAAGAAAGATTAGAAGTATCAACACAAATTATTTTTAAGGACTCAAGACTATAGACATTAAGACGAAGACCATTATTAATGAGTGTACATGCTTAATGCCATAGAATTAATACCAACCATAACTAGAAGGATATTTTGTTACTAAATATCCTAATCTCCGTAGAAGGAAGAAAAGTCCAATATGTTCTTATTTAATACTCTAGTGTAAACTCAGAAGAGGATTATAGACTTGTTAGGTTTCAACATTAAAGTGTTACCTAGTAAATATTTAGACATTCCTCTTTTTTGCAAGGTGTGAGAAAGCTTTTCTACGAAGGAATCTTGAATCTACTTTATTTTCTTGACTATCTAGTTGGAAAGGGAAATCATTTGAAAGTTAAATTCTACTTATTAAATTTGTGTTGGTTGTGATTCATGTTTAAATATGATGTTCATTTTACACTCACCATGCTCAATTATTGTTTCTTTATCTCAGATTATGAGAATTTTTTAATGGCAAGGAGCTAATGACAAAAAGATATTTCGTCTTGCATGGGATTCGATGTGCTCTTTTAAGTCAAGTGGTGGTGCAGGATTGAGAAATTGAAATTGTAGAATATGGCTTTACGTACCAAGCTTGCTTGGGCCCTTTTTTTAACCTCAATCCAAGTGGTGCAAATTTTTGTATATCAAGTATCTTGATTCTTGTGAAGTTATCCATTGTTAATCCTCCCTCTAGCAACAATTGATCACATGCTCTTCCTCAACCTCTTCATCAACTTTTCAAAGGTATCCATTACTTTATAGGAGATCTATTTTTTGCGATATATAGATGATAGCTCCCTCCCTTTTAATATGGCACATTTGGAGAATGTAATCTAAGAATCTTTTTGAAAAAAGTTTCTAATCTTGAGGAGGTGATTTTAAAATTGGAGCTAGCTATCTTTGAAATTGTTATGGCTACTATTGGGCTGTTCATAAAAGAAGAAAGTCTTTACTTCCTAGAATAATTTGATATTGAAATCATGAAACTATTTAAAGCCTCCGCTTGTTGACAGGGCATGGTTTGGTAAAAGTGTTAATAGTGGATAGATCTTTAATAAGATGGATGCCTCTTTGGGAAGGATTTGCTAAGTTAAACTTTGACAATGTTACTGGAGGCAACTTGGGTTTATCTGGTGTAAGCTATATTATCAAAGATTTTGTTGGGAAGGTTATCATCACTGCTTTGAAAAACTTGCTTATGGCACTAATAATGAGGCTAAAGTGGAATCTCTCATTTTAGGTATGGAACTTATCAAGAAGTTTGGCATTCATCAAATTATTATCAAAGGTGACTCTATGATAATTATAAATACTTCGAAGAATAGATCAACTATGAATTGAAGAATTAATAACATATTAAAGAATGTCTAGGAATTTTTGGAGACGCTTTCTTATTTGAAATTGGATATTGTTATTGAGAAGCCAATCAAGTGGTTAATGTTCTGGAAAATTATGCAATTGATTCTTCATATGATCTTTTGATGGATACATATATTCACACCTACAAGTTTAGGGAAGTTGGAGGAAGTAATTAGAAAGGAAAGCATAAATTCAAAAGGCCTAGATCCCTAGAGGGTGGTTTCTAACTCCATGGGTTTGGATGACGCATGCTAACTATTTATGTATTGTTTTGTGCAAGTATTATCATTTCTTATAGTTCATTGTTGATGGCATCAAGCCTCAATCCTATCATTCTTACTCTAAGTGATGTTCATTCATTTAGAGATTCATTTCATTCATGGCAAATGACACTTTGGAATACTTCTAAATATAGATTCAGTATTGACATAGGCTCTAGCATGTGAAGGTTGTAGTTAGATAATTGATCAGATGCTAATTTAATTGCAAGTTAATAATTGATAATCTTTTAAGATTCTAAGGGGATTGAAAAGTATTGAGCTTTCATGAGCATTTGTTAATAAATTGTTGCTCTCCTTTGCTAGAATATTGGCTCTATAAGATGTGAGAAAGAAATCAATCTTAGGTTATATCTCGTGTTGTTGAAGTGGGAGGTGCAAGATATTCAGAGGTATGATTTAGATAATTTGATAAAGGTTTTTATAATTAGATCTATGTGGGTTGAAAGCACCCTACACAAGGTGGTCGATCTAGACTTGTTAATGGAATTTCCACAGCATTATGGATACAATGTTATTGCATCCATTTTTCTATCCAATGTAATGGATTTATTGTAGAATGAAGAGATGGTAAGGACTGTTGTTCATACTTACATCTAGGAAATTCTCATACTAGAAGATAAATTGTTTTGAGGCATTGGGATGCTATAATCCTAATTATGGTTCAGTAGATATCGGAGGTGTCTTTTCTTGGAATCTCATAGATTCATTTACTCCAGCTAACTATGTTCTACATGCAACAAAAGAAAGCTTGGGCAAATGCTTCCTTTACTATCTTCAAGGAAGCTCTGGTTCGTCGTGAAACGGAAGTCTATTATTGTATTCTCAGTAAAGCTAAAGATGTCATATTTGTTATTTACTTTCTTTTGAGAAATACGATTGTATGACACATACATAGGATCAAAGATGTCAATAATAATATTTCTTGACAAGTGATAGAAATCAAAAATCTTACTGACAACAACTAATAATACTTGGATTGATGTTGTTTGTTGGTTTGAGGTTTTCTCCTACTAATAATTTTCTATATGGAAAAATTGATTATCCTCAATCTTTTTATACACTATTTAATCTACTTCATAATTTAATAGTGTTTTTAGTGAATAAATATATCTATCCCAATCGTTTTGTTTATATTCGAAATTCAACTAAAGACATCTTAATTTTTTTTATAATATTACTATCATATTAATATAAATGACACGACCCCACATAAGTCACTTTACCCACCGACAAAAAAACAAAGCAATAGACTCTTTTTTCTGTGGGTATCAGTAAAGTTGTTTACAGCATGCTGTTATGTAGACTTTTGTAAACTACTTTACTGGATACCCCAAAAATACAATTAAAAAATTGCTTTTACGAATCTTATACGGTTCTCGAGAAATAAAAATAAAAAAGTTTGTTAGCCCGTATGTACGCCAAAGGTAATGTGGGATTCCCTGTGTTCCCCTCACATTTTATTCTTTGCCACCTGCCTTCCTCCTTCCTTTCATTTGATTTTTAAAAAATATTACCCTTTCTTTTTTCTTTTTTTTATTCATGCCGACATTGACTTATTTAGGTATATTTGGCATGGCCCAAAAATAATGATTCCGGTTTAGAATTGAAAATTAATATTCTCCTAGGGGATTTTCCTAGGTAAGAGGTAAAGGGATTTTTTTAAATGCACTACCATATATATATATTAAAATCTAAAGTTTGATGAGATATAGTTAAATTTTTAACAAATGTTCATTCAATATAAAAAAAAAATGTTGGGTGACGTAGAATTGCGTTTCAAAATTTAATTAGATAAATTGAAATATAAAGTTTTAAATAATAAGTAGTTTTAAAAAAAATAATCATAAAAGTTGCACTTTCAAAAAGATTACAATCATCTAAGTCACAAGTTTATAGCATAATATAAATATAACAAATTAAGTAGCAATAGCAATAGAATAGAATCAGTAGGAGTATGGAGGTCCTAATCATTCGAATTACCCTACCCCTAACAAGCAAGTCTATGTCATCTTCTACAATCTCTCAACCAATGAGAGTGGTGTCTTCTCCCTCCTCAAGTCTCTCATGTTGTAAGACTTACACACCTAATTTGTATCTGAGCCCTCCATTGTGGTGAGATGACAAGGGCTAATCAAGAAAAATTTCTAAGATCATTGACAAGGCCCGCCATGCCTTTGAAATGATGACAAAGAGCAGTAAATAGATGCGGATTATTTGCCCAAGTAGTCGTCCAAAGAAGTCCAGCTAGAACAGAACAAGCTACCTAATTAGAGGCAAAGTAAAACCTGTATGTCGATTGTGAGAGCAACATCATGAGGATTCTAAGTAGCCACACTACTACCTCAGTGGGGGGATTTGGCATGAGTAGGCAAAGAGGGAGGGAACCTGGCAACCATGTAGAGAACATTCCCCTAAGATCCAACTAGGTCTAAAGATGATGCATTTCAAAGGCCACTTTATTATCCTACACTTGTATCTGCATTAGCACATTAGAGATCACTAGTGATTTGGTGTGAGTAGCAAAACTATAATCAACATTAGAATTGTTAAACATAGCAAAATTCTTCTTTCTATATACAAAAAGAAGTTTTCTAGTTTGAAAGTGTGTCATAGCTAGGAGAATCTAGTCACGAATTTGGCCTCCTCACCTAACAAAACATTATGTCATGTGAAAGGCTCAAGGTGAATAGCTAGAAGAATTCATGAATTCATTGCCAAATATTCTATCCATGGGTGTAGAACCCAAAAGGATGTAAAAGAGTTTGTGCTTACCCACAAAATGGGCATCTAGAATTGGAAACACCTAATGAATAAGTCAAATGCCTACCATTAAAAAATGCATCGCATCGTCCCCTTAAAGCTAAAAGAAAACCCAAGCAGTTTCCTTAAGGTTGATCCTATGATATCATCTATTTATTTTGTAACCTTTGGTAAACAACTTTACTTGATACCAGATAAAACTAAACCCATAAAAAGACTTTACTTGATACCCACAAAAAAGGTGTGCTTACACGAATCTTAGAGTTTTCAAAAAATAAAATATAAGTTTCTTACTTAGATATCCATGCAATATGAATTCCTTATTCCTTTTATTATACAAAAATAATACTTTTAGGAAAAGTACTAGACATGTCTATTTAGAGTGGAGGACTATGATTCTAGTTACAAAACAATGCTTCTTTTTACTTTAGATTTGAAGTTAAATTTGCACTATATACAAAAGAGATAGAGATGTTGATATTTATGTAATTAGTGCCTTCTATATTTTATTAAAAAGTATTTGACAATTATTTTTAAGTGAATCATTACATATAAAGTTAGAATTTATTTATATTGATAATTATTTATTTATATTTGATAAGACCTAGTACTGATTAATTCAAGTATAGAAATTATTCCGATTTAGAATTAAAAGTTAACATTTTCTTAGGAAATTTTCCAAAGTCATAGGTTGAGGATTTTTTTAATGAAATAGACCATATGTTAAAGAACCAAAGTTTAGAAAGATATAGATAATTTAAAAAACTAGCAAGTGGTACATAATCGAGCCCCAAAATCGAACCAATTAAATTGAAAGATGAAGTTTTAATAACAAGTGGCCCCAAAAAGGAAATAAAATTTAATGTTGTTTTGATCCTATGCTATCATCTATCTATTTTTAACCTTTTGTAAACAACTTTACTTGATACCAGATAAAACTAAACCAAAAAAAAAAACTTTACTTGATACCCATGAAAACGAAAAGTGCTTACATGAATCTTAGAGTTTTCAAAAAATAAAATATAAGTTTCTTACTTAGATATCCATGCAACATGAATTCATTATTCCTTTAATTATACAAAAATAATACTTTTAGGAAAAGTATTAGACATTTCAGTAGAGGACTATGATTCTAGTTACAAAATAATGCTCCGTTTTACTTTAGATTTGAAGTTAAATGTGCACTATATACAATAGAGATAGAGATGTTGATATTTATGTAATTAGTGAGTTCTATATTTTATTAAAATTTGACACTTGTTTTTAAGTGAATCATTACATATAAAGTTAGAATTTATTTATATTTGATAAGACCTAGTACTGATTAATTCAACGTATAGAAAATATTCTGATTTAGAACTAAAAGTTAACATTTTCTTAGGAAATTTTCCAAAGTCATAGGTTGATATTTTTTTAATGAAATAGACCATATGTTAAAAACCCAAAATTTAGAAAGATATAGGTAAATTTCAAAAAATAGCAAGCGGTATAGAATCGAGCCCCAAAATCAAACCAATTAAATTGAAAGATGAAGTTTTAGAAACAAGTGGCTCCAAAAAGGAAATAAGAATAAAAGCCATGACCCCAAAAAGGAAACAACCATAAAATCCATGGCCACAAAAAGGAAATAATCATCTAAGTCACAAGTTTATAACATAACATAAACAACATCAAATTAAACAATAAGAGTAATAGAACTAGAAACAAAATGGGGCTCCCAATCATCTAATTTACCCCACCCCCAAGTAGACATGTCTTTGTCACCTTCTCAAAGCTCCCAACTAGTGAAAGTGGTGTCTTCTCCCTCCTTAAGTCCCTCATGTTGCAAGTCTTGCATGCCTGACTATATATGAGCCCTTAATTGTGGGGAGATGGTAAGAGATAATTGAGGAAATTTGTCTTGATCATTGGGGCCACCCATGCCTTTGAGATGATGACGGATCAAGGACTAAGAAAGTAGTGACCATCCACCTTAATAGTCATTTGAAGGATTCTAGCCAGAAGGTTGCCCAACTAGAGGAAAAGTAAAACTTCTTTGCTTGGACCATGTGTACCAACTCAAGGATGCATTTAGGTGACCAAGATTGAGATCATAACAGACCAATTTATTGTGCATGTAAAACCATATCTCCCCTTTTCCAACTATACATCTCATAAGCAAGTGGCCTTGTTATTTGATTCCACCTCTACCACATTAAAGTCACCATTAAAGACCCATTGTGCATAAGGTAATTCATTCACAATCCATTATAATTTAGCAAAGTCCTTTCAATCACATCATTCAATGCACTAATGCTAAAGGATTTATTATCAATGTTGAAAAGGACCCACATGATCCTATTCGATGAGTTACAACCATGTGTAACATAGTGGGAATGTCAATTTGTAGCCACAAAGGTTACAACACCTTCCAATCCTTTCTCATGATTACTATTGAAATAGATATTGTTTGGCCATATGACATGACACATGGATAAGAAACAAAAAACCAACAACATTGATCTCTTGAGGATAAAGAATGTCCAAAGGAGCAAATCTCTATGGAAAATCTTACACAATGAACTTGCGATTTGAGTCCATTAGACACCTAACATTCAATGAGTCAATTCATGGAAAATGAGGGTATAAGGATATATTTGTGGAGTCCAACCCTTGTAATGCAAAGAAGTTATGTACAAACCAACTCTGATTATGTAGAGAAATTCCTTCAAATTGCATGTGCTATTTTTCAAGGACATATTTCCCTTCTTCAACCTCATGAGGAGGGGTGTGTAACCACCTGGAACCCTCTAGTGGAGAAGTAGTTTGAACAATTGAATTTGCAAGGGATAGAACACTTGCAAAGAGTGGAAATTTAGAATAGTGGGGTAGCTAGAAAACTTGCCGAAATGATGTGATGGTTTTGGTTGTATTGCCACCTCTTGCTTGACTTTATCACTAGCATTGGGCTAAGAAGGAAACATTGGAGTCAAGGATTTTGAATCCAAACCATTGTTATTTCTAATAGTGTTGGACTAAGAGCCTTTATTGGCCTTTGTTGTGACTAACTTTGTGTTGGCCAACATTAGTTGAAAAATCCTCATTCTTGTTGGAACCACTCTCTACTTTGGAGCCTAGTTTTGGTTTGTAGGTGATGAGGGGGAAATCTCTAATTTTATGTTTATGGGGAAATTAATAAAAAAAGTATTGGGAAGATTGATATACATAACACATTGTGCATGGCCCATATTTCCAATATGTATATCAATGGCTTCTTTTAAATCCTAGGAGAGATCTATCTCTACATAGACCCTACATTGTGGGTGGGCTGGATAGTACTCATCCATTCAATATAGACCAACCTCCTAAGGGAGGAGGTGATATGATTTTAAAAAGGCTAGTAAGGCATAGGCAAACTAAGAAATTCAACCCATGCATGTGCATTAAGAGCTTAGTGGTAAGACACAAAAAAATCCCTAATCTAGAGAGAAGAAAACTTAAGTGATCTATGGACATAGCAAGGCCCATGTTGAAGGATTATGTTTGCAGGGTTAACTTCTACAAATAAGAAGAGAGAAAAACCTTTGATTAAATTATAGATTTAATCCAATTTAACCCCAAGGGGGGACCCAAGTAGTATTTACCTAGCTATGTAGCACATTTTGTAGTATTTACCTAGCTATGTAGCATACTTTGATATAGAATATGGCCTACAAAGTAAACAATAAGAGTAAATTTCTCTAACCACTTGTAAGAATTATCAAAATCTAGAACTAGAAGAACAATATCTAGGGGGTTTCAAGGCCCATACATTGAAAAACACCTTGGGAACAAACTTTCAAGGATTTTTTGTAGGTAATGCCACTTTTTTTCTCCAATCTCCACTACTTCAATATTAATAGTTGAAGGGGGAGACTTGGATGCTATTATAAAAATATAGACTACCCCAAGGGTGAGAAACCCTAAAACCTACTATAATAAATGCAATGAAGGTTAAAAATCCTATTGTAATATTAGAAAGTGGAATGACAAAACAAAGAAAGGGAAATAGGCATCAACCAAACCAACCTCTCTTGCTCTCAAACTCTCCCAACTACCTTATGGGTAAGTGCAAGAAGATGGGGGGCCAAAAGTGGCCAAAATAATTTCAAAAAAATTTAAGTCATAACCTGCTCGCATTATGGCTTGGTAATGACAAGCCTCAGGCTCGTCATTACCGAGCCATAATGTGAGCACGTTATAACGCGCTCGCGTTATGACCGAGTATAAATAAAAAAAAGCAAGTGAATTTCATTTCACTCTCATTTTCTCCTCTGCCTGCGGCTTCCAAACCCTCAAAAACGTGCTCGCATTCTGCAAAACGCCAATCAACACAAAAAGCTTGTCAATTCATCACCAAAATGCTGCCGCGACGTCGAGCACGCCAAAGGGGTGAGTTATCTTTATTTTTTTGTTTGAATTTCTTTCTAAATAGGTAGGTTTTTGTTGATTTTTGATGTATATTTCGTTAATTGTCAGGAAATGTTAATGCACCTCCTCCTCCTCCTCCTCCTCCTCAAAATCCACAAAATCCTGAGGAGGAAATACCTGTAGAACAACAACCTCCTCCATTCATTCCTCGACATGCCCCTGGAACACAAGATAATATAATGGGGCAAATTGAAAACAACAAAAAACAAATTGAAGATATAATTGCAAGGTTGAAAGATCCTTCCACTTCAACCTTGCATAGGTCCACGCTTGCCGAATCTCTTGAGTCTATGTTATCAAATATAAATTCAATTAGCAAGCAAATAACTAGTTGGACCAATAAAAAGAGAGAGTTTAGAGATTACTATGCAGATAAATTGTCATACCAAGATGTCAAAAAATTACAAATTACAAAATTAGACTTGTGTTCAATTTTCACAAACCCACAAATAAATCAACCTCCACCCATTACATGCAAGAGGTTCCCTATCCATTGGTGCAACAACCAAGCGATAAGGGACAATTTTGGGTAGAGGTGGTGGATGGTTTTTGACCATCCTCCATGCAATAATAATGAGGTCCCGCAATACTTTTTGAGGAAACTCTACTACAAGTTTGTCCTCAAATAAAGTGCCAAACTATTTTGATATGCGGGACTTCCAGGGTAGAGGTGGGGGCTCAGCACAAGATAGACCAAGGGCACGTCTTGACCCACAGCAGGTAGTGAGACGAGTAATTAGCAGACCAGCCCACGAGCATGTTTCTATCCCTTCCATTGTGAAGGAGAGTGTTGAGGTCGATACACTGAGGTTGATTAGTGCCTTGACCCAGAGCATCATAGAGCATGCCGATCCTACAACACAGAGTGGGTTGGGAGATAGTGCGAGGAGTAGGGTCCCACCGCATACTTGCCAGGCTTGCGGGTCAGCCTGTGGTTATGACCCCATGGATAGTCAGGACGCAGGTGCACAAGCTACATCTGCAGCTGAGCAGATGGTGATGACAGATACCCTCCTGAGTGAGACTTTCGGCCTTGATACTCAGGTAAATATTAGTAAGTTTATTGAATTTAATTTATTAAATTTTATTTTTGAAATACAAGATTAACTAATTTAAATTGATGATTTTAATGAAATTTCAGGGTCATAGCGTCGATGCAGTTTTCAGTGGTTCTCCACCTACATTTTTCACTAGATCATCTACTGTCGAGGTATGTAACTAGTAAACAATTATAAATATTACATGTGAATAGCATCGTTATATGAATGGTATTCTAATTTCTGATTTTGGATGTTGAATAGGTTAATACTGTAGATTTCATGGCAACACCTGCTAGCGGTGGTGGACTTCAAAGCTTTACAGAGGTAATAAAATAAATAGTTTAATGAATGAATTGTACTTATTAAATTTTTGTATGTGATTTGTGTGTTTTATTATGTGTACTTCCATGTTTAGATGAACGTGTGTGTATGTTAGGAGCCATGATTTGCATCACTATTATAGTTTTCGTAATTGAATAATGTTGTTTTATTTCCAGATGATGCAGGCTGCGGAGACACCTCCCCATGTTCATAGGGCAATGGAGCAGGGTGTGGCCTCTGCGATTCATAGCTCTATGGCATTGACAGGGGTATGAGGCAGATTAGTAAATTTCAATTTACATTCATTGTTATAGTTGTCTATTTTTGAAAAATCAAAAGATTATTGATTTGAAGTTTAATTTCTATCTGGATGGTTTCTATAGGACATGACATCACCAGGGCCTATTCCTGCTATTGAGGCAAGCGAGGAGACAGATTATATGTTAGCGGTAAGTGATTATTTTGTTAAATGTTTCATTTTTTTATAACATGTAATTTCTATATATTAATGTCTATACTTTTTTTTGTAACAGGTAAAGGTGCAGGAAGAACTAAATAGGAGGAGTAGCCCTCGGGTTCGTAGTAGACCACCCACATGCATGTCTCCATCCCCTAGAAGATCAAAGGCTACTCGTGATTTATTCTCTTCACCAGCCAGAGGGGAATGACTTTTTATTATGTTCCTTTGTTGTATGCCTATATGGCATTCTTGTAAGCCTATATGGCTATTTTGTATATATGTTATACTTATATCGATAGATATTGGTGTACGCCTATATGGATATTTGGTTAATACAAATCTTTTTTATTGATGGCGTCCATACTTGCATTATAAATCCACTTTTGAATGGATATTTGTAGATGGCTACTTCAAATATTTAAAGTCCGATTGTATTACATAGGATGTTTGCATTGTCTTTGATAGGCTTGATAGGCCATGGATTACATGATGGTGTTTGATGGAAAAGTATGGTACTAGAAGACTCTAGTTCATTCTTAATAGGCTTGTGATTGATAATATCTTTGCATGATTGCACTTGATCTTGGATCATGGGCATGTTGTTAGGATTTTGATTGCATTGTGATGTTTGATGGATAAGCATGGTGTAAGATACCCAACTAGTTCTACGAAAATTTTTCCTTACTTAAACAATTTTACTTGCTATCAATTCATCAACTACTTCAACAACACAAAGATATACATCAAAGATAACTACTTGAATGAATCAACCTTAGAGTTGGGTACTTGTCTAGTTATTTGACTCAATCAACTTGCAATGTCTTATTACATGGATAATGCTTTCAATAGCATGAAGTTACAACTTATTCAATGGAGATACAAAAGAAAAGCCTTGAAGCCTTGATGTTTATAATGGCGTCTACACTTGATCAACTCAATCAAACTCAATGATGTCAACTGAATGTCAACACCTCACAATATCACAAGGGAGCATCACCTTGCTTGTTGCATGGATGAACGTCATAGTTGCAAGACTCTTAGGGTTAGGTGCTAACTAAAGGTAGTAGAGACCAGACTAGGTGCCATCCTAAGCTGGATGCTTCCTTGAGGTGGTAGAGACATGGATGAACATTTGGTGGGGTTTGATGACTCTATATTGACACTCAAATTCACTTAGGTGCAATATTAGTGTTCTTCTAACTAGGCGCCAGATAGGAGGATTCTCAGGGGTTTTGGCACCTAGGTTACAACTTGTCAATTGCTCAAAGAATCTTTGAAACACTTGACTTCCAAGGATTATCATCTTACCCTCTGATGGAGCGCCTTGTTCCAAAATTGGTCTTGGGGACTTGCATCTCTCTTAGGCGCATGTTTGGAGTAATGTCAACTAGTATTAGCGCCTATTATCTCAATTCACACTTGACATCAAACTTTTGAAGCTCTTTTACCCTAGCGCCTTTATCTTCTATCAAGCGCCTAACATTCTGGAGGTGAATTCCATCTTAATCCAAGTCTTCAAGGTACTTCCAAGTTTAGGCACCAAAATAGGGTTATGGAGGAGCAGAACCACGCCTTAGGAGGATGACTGAACCCTAGGTGCCAATTTGAGGTTGCAAGAGCATAGGTATGCGCCAAGTAGAGTTTGATGCTTAAAACATTAACATTATTCAGTGAAATCCTTTTTTGACTCTAGGCGCCATTTGGAGGCTAGAAAGAGGGAAGTTGACACCAACTGCATTAGGCACATTTCTGAGGTGATGGAGACCAATAAGTGTGCCTTGTCCTCTGGCTCTATTCCTTGTTAACTTTACAACTTAGATTATCTAAACAACACTGAGAATGCTTCCCTTCTTCCTGATACAAGTTGAAAGATCCACTGGGTGCCATTTCAAGTGTCTGGAGAGATCATCAAGCAAGGGCGCTAATAGAGCCTTTGGCAAATGGAAAGAGTGCCTTACTTAGATTTGATTTCTGGATGTAAGAATTGAGGAATTTTGCGCCTTGGCTAGGAGTTTCTCATTTCAATCTTGATTATTCATCTAAGTGACTTTCCTTAGCTCCCAAGCCTTTAATCTATCCATTACCCCCTGCTAGGTGCTCAAAATAGAGTGTTAACGCCTTATGAAGGTTAGGCGCATTCTGAGGGTGGGGTAGGCAAGTGAGGGTGCCAGACCAGGCCTTGAGACTTCTCTCCTCATCAAAGGCTTTCAATCCTAGGCGCTAGATCCAAGGAGTTCCAACCAACACATGCGTCTTGGTGGACTCTTGATTCTAGATTAGAGTATTAGCATGATACAAGTTCTCTTGAGACTAGGATGTCTGTATTGGTGCATGTGATCTTCTAGGAGGAGATGTTAGATCATGATGTCATGTTTGGATACCTAATTTTGTAGTTGGAGTTTTGACAATGGTCTTGTTGGTTCTCTTGGTATTGAGTACATTGGTCATGTGCTTGGAGCTTCATGATAATGTGGTGTTGCATTTGGAGCTTAACATGGATTGATTGGTTGTAGGTTCTCATACATACTTCAAGACTTGGGTGAGGCTAGAGTTCTCTTGGGATTAGAGACACTTGTTGAGATGGTTTGGTTCTAGAGGGTTCATTCAAGGGGTGTCTCTAAACATGCTTTTTCTCAGGTGCTAAACTGGAGTTGTCTAGATGCACAAGTGCACCTCCCTCAATGAAGTTCCTTTTGTTAACTTAGTTCATCCTAGTGACTCAAGGGGTTGTTATATTCTTTAGGCACAATCTTTCATAGACTAAAACATTCACTCCATGTTAAGGTGCTCAAAGGAGGCTCTGGAGATGGAAAATGGTGCCTTAACTCACTTATGTAAATTTTGGACTTTTAGGCAATTGCAAGATGTCTTGGAGGGCTCAATTCTTCAAGGCGCCCATTTTGTTCACCACTTGTAGCATCACTTGTTCAAGGCGCATGTGTGATTTGGTCAAAAATAGGCACCTAGAGTGAATAGGCTTTCATCCTGACTTAATACACTACCTCCTTCTGACAATTTTTGGGGCAGCAAAAAACCTTTCACCATGGGCAAATACCTCAGAGCTATAAAAAATTGAGAGAGGTTATTGTAGAGGCACTCTACGTGATCGCATTGCCTCAGACAGAATGTTTCTAAGTGACACAGTTTTTGAGTAACATCTCATCAAAAATTACTACCTTTTTACACTTTGGACTCTTCAGGGATATTGTCGGTACAATGTAGCTCCGACTGTTTTGACATGTTTGGGTGGAAAATAGGACCATGCCTAGCGTAAAATGTACCCATTCAGACGCGTTGGAATAGTCAGTTTGGTCGCATCAAGAGCAAGATGAAAGTTACACCCCTTTGCAACTTTACACTGCCTCCTTCTGATGATTTTCGGGGTAGTAGAAAACTTTTCACCACGGGCAAATGCCTCATAGCTATAAAACACTGAGAGAGGTTATTGTAGAGGCACTCTACGTGATCGCGTTGCCTCAGATGGAATGTTTCTAAGTGACACGGTTTTTGAGTAACATCTCATCAAAGATTGCTACCTTTTTGCACTTTGGACTCTTCAGGGATATCGTCGGTACAATGTAGCTCTGACTGTTTCGACATGTTTGGGTGAAAAATAGGACCATGCCTAGTGTAAATGTACCCATTTGGACGCGTTGGAATAGTCAGTTTGGTCGCATCAGGAGCAGGACGAAAGTTACACCCCTTTGCAACTTTACACTGCCTCCTTCTGACAATTTTTGGGGCAGCAGAAAACCTTTCACCATGGGCAAATGCCTCAGAGCTATAAAAAACTGAGAGAGGTTATTGTAGAGGCACTCTACGTGATCGCGTTGCCTTAGACAGAATGTTTCTAAGTGACATGATTTTTGAGTAACATCTCGTCAAAGATTGCTGCCTTTTTGCACTTTGGACTCTTCAGGGATATCGTCGGTACAATGTAGCTCCAACTGTTTCGACATGTTTGGGTTAAAAATAGGACCATGCCTAGCGTAAATGTACCTATTTGGATGCGTTGGAACAGTCAGTTTGGTCACATCAGGAGCAAGATGAAAGTTACACCCCTTTGCAACTTTACACTGCCTCCTTCTAATGATTTTTGGGGTAGCAGAAAACCTTTCACCACGGGCAAATGCCTCAAAGCTATAAAAAACTGAGAGAAGTTATTGTAGAGGCACTCTACATGATCACGTTGCCTTAGACGGAATGTTTCTAAGTGACATGGTTTTCGAGTAACATCTCGTCAAAGATTGCAGCCTTTTTGCACTTTGGACTCTTTAGGGATATCATCGGTACAATGTAGCTCCGACTGTTTCGACATGTTTGGGTGAAAAATAGGACCATGCCTAGCATAAATGTACCCATTCAGACGCGTTGGAACAGTCAGTTTGGTCGCATCAGGAGTAGGACGAAAGTTTCAGCCCTTTGCAACTTTACACTGCCTCCTTCTGACGATTTTTGGGGCAGCAGAAAACCTTTCACCACGGGCAAATGCCTCAGAGCTATAAAAAACTGAGAGAGGTTATTGTAGAGGCACTCTACATGATAGCATTGCCTCAAACAGAATGTTTCTAAGTGACACAGTTTTTGAGTAACATCTCGTCAAAGATTGCAGCCTTTTTGCACTTTGGACTCTTCAGGGATATCGTGGGTACAATGTAGCTCGAACTGTTTCGACATGTTTGGGTGAAAAACAGGACCATGCCTAGCGTAAATGTACCCATTTAGATGCGTTGGAATAGTCAATTTGGTCGCATCAAGAGCAGGATGAAAGTAACACCCCTTTGCAACTTTACACTGCCTCCTTCTGATGATTTTTGGGGCAGCAGAAAACTTTTCACCACGAGCAAATGCCTCAAAGCTATAAAAAACTGAGAGAGGTTATTATAGAGGCACTCTACATGATAGCATTGCCTTAGACGAAATGTTTCTAAGTGACACAATTTTTGAGTAACATCTCGTCAAAGATTGCAGCCTTTTGGCACTTTGGACTCTTCAGGGATATCGTGGGTACAATGTAGCTCAGACTGTTTCGACATGTTTGGGTGAAAAATAGGACCATGCCTAGTGTAAATGTACCCATTTGGACGTGTTGGAATAGTCAGTTTGGTCGCATCAGGAGCAGGACAAAAGTTACACCCCTTTGCAACTTTACACTGCCTCCTTCTGATGATTTTTGGGGCAGCAGAAAACCTTTCACCACGGGTAAATGCCTCAGAGATATAAAAAAATGAGAGAGGTTATTGTAGAGGCACTTTACATGATCGCGTTGCCTTAGACAAAATGTTTCTAAGTGACACGGTTTTCGAGTAACATCTCGTCAAAGATTGCTGCCTTTTTGCACTTTGGACTCTTCAGGGATATCGTTGGTACAATGTAGCTCAGACTGTTTCGACATGTTTGGGTGAAAAATAGAACCATGCCTAGCATAAATGTACCCATTCGGATGTGTTGGAACAGTCAGTTTGGTCACATCACGAGCAGGGCACCAAAAATGCAAAAGTTGCTTTGTGCAACTTAACAACATTGACACTTTTTTGCAACATGACTCAAAGACTCAAACTGACCCCAAATGACTCAAAGTGACTTAAAATCACCTTGATTTGGTGCCCAATGTACATTATAGAGGTTGAGGCACTCCTTATCATTCAAACATCTTAGATGAGCGCATAGGAAAGGAAGAAGCTCTAAGTTTCATCATCATGAGCACCTAATATCAAGAGACTTTAATGGCTCAAACCTTAGCATGGAGTCCTAAGGCACATTTCATGTCTCCTTTCATATAGTTTGGCGCCCTTATGTAGATTTTTCAACTTGATTTGGCACCCTATATGTGAAGGAAGATCTAAAGGCATGAAAGTGGATGTCATATTGCAAGAGTTTGGATCATCAAAATTGAAAGAAATAAGTCTATTAAGCTTGGGTGCCCTTGGTCTTCTTTTCATTCATTATGAGCGCCTTAGGAGAATGGTATATAGGTCATCATCATGATTGGGCACCCTGGATCCAGAGTGTTGGAGAGATCATCAAATGGTGTCTAGTAGGGTGAGTTATGAGTTTGGTCGCATCAGGAGTAGGACACCAAAAATGCATAACATGATGATGTAAAAATGTGTAAATATGTGTAAAAATGTAGGAGGAAATAAAAAAAGACAAACCTTACAAATTAATGTGCATACTTACAACTCAATGTAACATAACTTTACAAAATCAATGTGAATACTTACAAATTAATCCAATGAACCATCCAGGTCTGCTCTACTCTTTATTGTGTCAAGTATTGCTTCATGGTCAGACTCACGCACCTTCCACAATATTTTGTTCAAAGGTCTACCCCGATACTTTATCAAATGAACATTGGATGCCACAATAAGGTTCGAGTAATGAAGAATCTTCAAATGCATGTCAAAGTCCTGAAATAGCCAAATATTAACACTCTTATGTGGGTACCTTCTAAGCCATGTTCCAGTAATAACCACTGATCCTGTAGGGTATTCGATGTTTTCTCCATCTATAACAGGGGCCTCCAATTTCTTTTTGGCCTCAACACAACGACATAAGTAATAATCTGTTCCCTCTTCATTATCTTCATCTGCAATAACTGCATATACGTGCCCTACATTGATATGTGTAGCAAATTAGATGAAATTAGTCAACATTACAAAAACACTACAAAGTAAGATGACATTACCTGGTTGAACTAGATGAAATTAGATGCATATACGTGCCCTATATTACCTGGTTGAACTAAATCTGATATGTGGTCAAAGTCAACTGACGATTCCATCTGTGTTAGTTCCAGTGTCGTCGGGGGTCGATATGTGTCAAGTGGGCTAAGATAACTTAACTGCCATTCTTCAACCCACTCCTTTGACTCACACTCATCCCAGACTTGAATTGTACAGGAAGAACAAAAGCATGACATCTTTTGTGTATGGATACTCCATGAACTTGCAATTGAGCTTCTGAAAGAGTGCATCTCATTTGATCCTGTCAGTGTACAACAATCCTCATATGGTCTAATGTTAGTATCATCTATCAACCAAAAAAATCTATGAACTAAAGACTTACCTTCATTACCTGGACCCATGGAAGCATTACACCACTCGACAATCAATTTTGCATCTGTCAACTTTGCATTGTCTTTATACTTTAACTCTTCTCGTGCTATGGCTCTTTTGATGCATGCTCCTGCACCATCATGCTCCCCCTTTCCATGCCCGGCCTCACAAAAGTTCCACATATGTTGAATACCTGTAAAATTATGCCTCCTACTCAGCCAATAGAAATTCCACGAGTTCTTGAATTGTGACGCACAATTATCCGACCATATGATATGCTGACTGAACAATATGCCCCTTCTAGCCAAATCATTGTAGAACACCTGAAAGCAACCTTGCACGAACTCTGTAGAATGCATGCAATCATCACTAATATAGAAATTATACTCCTTTATGATCTTTCTGTCATCCTCTGTACTATCATTTGCATGAATGAATGCGATGTGCACAAATATAGAAACCTATGTGGAGTTGTAATATTGTGATTGCACCTCACGCTGTGGCTGTAGACTGTAGTTCTCTGCAAAGTCAACAACTGAAACAATGCTACCAACTAGAAATGTGTCCTTGCATAACTTGAATTACAAGTCCAACCATCGAGCTCTATGGGCATGTCTTGCATACTCATACACTATGCTGTCATGAAATATAGGCATAAACTGATACACTGGAATCTTTTCAATAACTAATTCACACCTCTTTGCTTCTTTACCATCTTTTGTATTGTATGCCACTATTTTATACTTGCCAAACTCTACTAGTTCATTTCCAACCGCATGTGTTATTTCCATATGTTCACATATTGGCAAATGTTGTAGGCCACCGCAACGATGACATGTGCCATCCAAGCATAATTTCTTGTAGAATATTTGACCTTCCTCTCTTTCACATAAAATTCTTGATATGAAGTCTCTTGAAGATGTTGGTGGGGCACATATGGCACAACCCTGCAAATCATTGTTAGTATGCATATCTAAACATATAGACCTATAAGCATCAAAATGGTTAGAAAATTCAATATGTAATCTACAACAACAAGTAGTGCGTGTGTGATTTATCTTAACATAGAAAGGTTTTAGCATTTCAAAATATCTTTGACAAATTTTAATTTGAGGATACTTCTCTAGAAATTTACCATAAAACTGTGTTTGAGTCTCATCCAAAAAATGCTTTGGATGTGGCTCGCAGTTCTGACTACCGATCTCCTTCTTACCACATCCCTTTGATTCAGAGATACCCTTGTGTAATTCTTCCAAAAGTCTTCAATTAGTGATCTCAATGCTTCAACAATTAGTTTATCTTTTCGTGGTAGTCTCCCCGAGAACGCCCATAATTCATTGGCATTAGTGTCCTCAATTCTTTGGCGTCTTCTAACAGCTCTTGATAAAGTTTTCCTATTAATTCTCAATTCTTGACTTGTCTTTCTAATGAGACGAGCTTTCCTTGTTTGACTACTTACTATAGTTGATGTAATCACACGTTGTGTTGCATTACTATCTTTTGTGCGTGAGGTGTTACCCACACTCTCATACGCACTCATTAGATTCTTAACAATAGATTTTTCACTTGAAGCCTCTGATGTTCTCAACCCAAGAATCTTCATGATAGACCTATACTTTATACTTCGCATCATTTCAACAAATAGTTGACATCTTGTAGTCTCATTTAACTTTTCAAAGAACAATCTCCAAATCTTATTAGCATATCTTCTACAAGTGTGTTTTGGAATCTTACCTTCCATTGGCTGCAAAATATTCTCATCAATATCAATCAAATACTTTTGCTTTCTATGCAAAATTCTAGGTGGTGTCAAGTTGGGTAAATTCATCTCAACATTAGGAATTTCATCAATATTTAAATGAGATGGGTTAGATGGCATACCTTTGATCGAAGATAGAATAGATGACATACCTTGAGGTTGAGGTGGGAACGATGGCGTACCTCCTTCATCACATGTGAGTGATGGTGTACTCTCAACTTGAGATGTGGTAGATGGTGTCCCTACATGTTGACTTGCGGTAAAGGACGTGTCTCCAACTATGGTATTCAAATCTCTTGTACCATGAAGTTTTTGCATTCGTTCTCTTTGTGCCACCAATACCATATCTCTTTGTGATGGTTGTGGTTCCTCTTCAATTGGTATGTCTTCATTTATCGTGTCCAATTTCCTCTTCTCACGAAGTACCCTCATAGCCATTGCTTTCTTTGCGTTCTTAGCTTCTATCTCTTCCTGTGTTGGTTTAATTCTTGATCGTTTCTTCGGCATGACAGAGAATTTGTTTAAAGCATGATAAAGAGACCAATATTAGTTCCTACGAAATGAATACATGATAATAGTGGGATTGTATTTTTTTTATATTGTAAGGATTTATTCTTCTGTAGTTTGACATCATGGTATGAACTAAGTTTTGTTTATTACACATAATTATTAAAGAGCCCAAGTGTAGAAAATATACATGGCATCATGTGAGATTGTAGGTTGCTTTCTTGATTGGGAATGTGTCTATTTTAAACATGTATGATAAAGCATGATAAAGTAATTTAATCTGAAATAAGGAAAATGTAAAGAACATGCATGTAAAGACTTGAAATACCTAAAAAATGAAGATTTGAATGGAGAGAGTACTCAATTATGTAGTGTTTTTATCTTCTTGCATCAAACTCCTCAACAATTTGAGTTTTTCACCACTTGCTTCCTTTTCAATGTTAACATCCTAAAATTGAATCACAATTAACATTGCAACACTACAAAAATTGAAACTTGAATAGATATATATCAAACTTGGTGTGAAGACTATGTTATTTCCTCCTTCTCAAGTTGGCAAAGTAGAAAAGGTGGTGGAAAGATCATGCAAAGGTGGTACAATGTGTCAAATGTGCATGTGAACTTCCCAATAGCATGAAAGCACTTCTTTTTTGTCGGAGCACGCGCAGAATCAGTAAGAAAATAGAGCATGTGGGCCTGGATCACGGGGGTAACCACTTTTTTACCGTTTCAATAGAAATACAAAATGCAAGCACGTTATAACGCGAGCGCGTTATAAGGTGCTCGTGCTATAATGCGCTTGCGTTTTGTCCTGCTATAGATTCATCACATCCTTTGCATTGATCACATCTGTTTCCTGCAAGGGCTTGCCAGATGCTCTGCCATATGATAGGCATAACAATGAAGGGGCAAGCCCTCATAATCAAGTTCATGATAGAAAATGCCCTCAACCCTCAATGTCAAACCCTAATCCCTAAACCCTCAACTCTGATCCCTTGACCCTCAACCCTCAATGTCAAATCCTAATCCCTCAACCCTCAACCCTATCCCTAAACCCTCAACCCTCAACATCAAATTCTAATCCCTCAACCCTCAACGTCAAATCCAAATCCCTCAACCCTCAACCCTAATCTGTCATCCGTCATCCCTCAACTCTAATCCCTCATTCCTAAACCCTAAACGCTATCCCTATTCCTAGACCCTCAACAGGCTCGATACTATACCTTAAACCCTAATCCCTCTACCCTCGACACTCTTATTTAACCCTAATCCCTTGACCATTAACCCTATCCCTCAACCTCAACCCTCAACCCTCAACCCTCAACTCTCAACATTAAACCCTAATTCATCAACCCTAAACCCTAATCCCTCAAATCTAAACCCTATCCCTAAACCATCAACCCTCAACACTATACCTTAAACCCTAATCCCTCAACCCTCAACCCTAAACCTTATCCCTAAACCCTAATCCCTCAACCCTCAACCCTAATCCCTCATACCTCAACTCTAATCCCTCATCCCTAAACCCTAAATGCTATCCCTATTCCTAAACCCTCAACAGACTCGATACTATACCTTAAACTCTAATCCCTTATCCCTAAACCCTCCAACCCTATCCCTAATCCTTATACCCTCCACACTCTACTTTAATCCTAATTCCTTGACCCTCAACCCTATCCCTAAATCCTTGACCCTCAAACCTCAACCCTCAACTCTCAACATCAAACCCTAATCCCTCAACCCTTAACTCTGATCCCTTGACCTTCAACCCTAACCCTAAACCCTAAACCCTTAGCGTCAAATTCTAATCCCTCAACCCTTCACTCTAATCCCTCAACCTTAAACCCTATCCCTAAACCCTCAACACTATACCTTAAACCCTAATCCCTCAACCCTAACCCTAAACCTTGTCCCTAAACCCTAATCCCTCAACCCTCGACCCTAATCTGTCATCCGTCATCCCTCAACTCTAATCCCTCATTCCTAAACCCTAAACGCTATCCCTATTCCTAGACCCTCAACAGGCTCGATACTATACCTTAAACCCTAATCTCTCTACCCTCGACACTCTTATTTAACCCTAATCCCTTGACCATTAACCCTATCCCTCAACCTCAACCCTCAACCCTCAACCCTCAACTCTCAAAATTAAACCCTAATTCATCAACCCTAAACCCTAATCTGTCAAACCTAAACCCTATCCCTAAACTATCAACCCTCAACACTATACCTTAAACCTTAATCCCTCAACCCTCAACCCTAAACCTTATCCCTAAACCCTAATCCCTCAACCCTCAACCCTAATCCCTCATCCCTCAACTCTAATCCCTCATCCCTAAACCCTAAATGCTATCCTTATTCCTAAACCCTCAACAGACTCGATACTATACCTTAAACTCTAATCCCTTATCCCTAAACCCTCCAACCCTATCCCTAATCCTTATACCCTCCACACTCTACTTTAACCCTATTTCCTCGACCCTCAACCCTATCCCTAAACCCTTTACCCTCGAACCTCAACCCTCAACCCTCAACATCAAACCCTAATCCCTCAACCCTTAACTCTGATCCCTCGACCTTCAACCCTATCCCTAAACCCTCAACCCTCAATGTCAAATTCTAATCCATCAACCCTTCACTCTAATCCCTCAACCCTAAATCCTATCCCTAAACCCTCAACACTATACCTTAAACCCTAATCCCTCAACCCTAACCCTAAACCTTGTCCCTAAACCCTAATGCCTCAACCCTCAACCCTAATCTATCATTCGTCATCCCTCAACTCTAATCCCTCATTCCTAAACCCTAAACGCTATCCCTATTCCTAGACCCTCAACAGGCTCGATACTATACCTTAAACCCTAATCCCTCTACCCTCGACACTCTTATTTAACCCTAATCCCTTGACCATTAACCCTATCCCTCAACCTCAACCCTAAACCCTAATCCCTCAAACCTAAACCCTATCCCTAAACCATCAACCCTCAACACTATACCTTAAACCCTAATCCCTCAACCCTCAACCCTAAACCTTATCCCTAAACCCTAATCCCTCAACCCTCAACCCTAATCCCTCATCCCTTAACTCTAATCCCTCATCCCTAAACCCTAAATGCTATCCCTATTCCTAAACCCTCAACAAACTCGATACTATACCTTAAACTCTAATCCCTTATCCCTAAACCCTCCAACCCTATCCCTAATCCTTACACCCTCCACACTCTACTTTAACCCTAATCCCTTCAACCTCAACCCTATCCCTAAACCCTTGACCCTCGAACCTCAACCCTCAACCCTCGACGTCAAACCCTATTCCCTCAACCCTTAACTTTGATCCCTCATCTCTCAACCCTAACCCTAAACCCTAAACCCTAAACCCTCAACCCTCAACGTCAAATCCTAATCCCTCAACCCTAAACCCTATCCCTAAACCCTCAACACTATACCTTAAACCCTAATCCCTCAGCCCTCAACCCTAAACCTTATCCCTAAACCCTAATCCCTCAACCCTCAACCCTAATCTGTCATCCCTCAACTCTAATCCCTCATCCCTAAACCCTAAATGCTATCCCTATTCCTACACCCTCAACAGAATCGATACTATACCTTAAACCCTAATCCCTTATCCCTAAACCCTCCAACCCTATCCCTAATCCTTATACCCTCCACACTCTACTTTAACCCTAATTCCTCGACCCTCAACCCTATCCCTAAACCCTTGACCCTCGAACCTAAACCCTCAACCCTCAACATCAAACCCTAATCCCTCAACCCTTAACTCTGATCCCTCGACCTTCAACCCTATCCCTAAACCCTCAACCCTCGACGTCAAATTCTAATCCCTCAACCCTTCACTCTAATCCCTCAACCCTAAACCCTATCCCTAAACCCTCAACACTATACCTTAAACCCTAATCCCTCAACCCTAACCCTAAACCTTGTCCCTAAACCCTAATGCCTCAACCCTCAACCCTAATCTGTCATCTGTCATCCCTCAACTCTAATCCGTCATTCCTAAACCCTAAACGCTATCCCTATTCCTAGACCCTCAACAAGCTCGATACTATACCTTAAACCTTAATCCCTCTACCCTCGACACTCTTATTTAACCCTAATCCCTTGACCATTAACCCTATCCCTCAACCTCAACCCTCAACCCTTAACCCTCAACTCTCAACATTAAACCCCAATTCATCAACCCTAAACCCTAATCCCTCAAACCTAAACCCTATCCCTAAACCATCAACCCTCAACACTATACCTTAAACCCTAATCCCTCAACCCTCAACCCTAATCCTTATCCCTAAACCCTAATCCCTCAACCCTCAACCCTAATCCCTCATCCCTCAACTCTAATCCCTCATCCCTAAACCCTAAATGCTATCCCTATTCCTAAACCCTCAACAAACTTGATACTATACCTTAAACTTTAATCCCTTATCCCTAAACCCTCCAACCCTATCCCTAATCCTTACACCCTCCACACTCTACTTTAACCCTAATCCCTTCAACCTCAACCCTATCCCTAAACCCTTGACCCTCGAACCTCAACACTCAACCCTCGACGTCAAACCCTATTCCCTCAACCCTTAACTCTGATCCCTCATCTCTCAACCCTAACCCTAAACCCTAAACCCTCAACCCTCAACGTCAAATCCTAACCCCTCAACCCTAAACCCTATCCCTAAACCCTCAACACTATACCTTAAACCCTAATCCCTCAGCCCTCAACCCTAAACCTTATCCCTAAACCCTAATCCCTCAGCCCTCAACCCTAATTCGTCATCCCTCAACTCTAATCCCTCATCCCTAAACACTAAATGCTATCCCTATTCCTACACCCTCAACAAAATCGATACTATACCTTAAACCCTAATCCCTTATCCCTAAACCCTCCAACCCTATCCTTAATCCTTATACCCTCCACACTCTACTTTAACCCTAATCCCTTCAACCTCAACCCTATCCCTAAACCCTTGACCCTCGAACCTCAACCCTCAACCCTCGACGTCAAACCCTATTCCCTCAACCCTTAACTCTGATCCCTCGACCCTCAACACTATACCTTAAACCCTAATCCCTATCCCTCAACCCTTAACCCTTAAAACTTAAACCCTATCCCTACACCCTCAACACTTGACACTATATCTTAAGCCTTAAACCCTCATCCCTAAAGCCTCAACTCTCAATCCTTAAACCTTAAACCCTAAACCCTATCCCTAATCCCTCTACCCTTGACACTCTAACCCTAACCTTGACATTAAATGCTAATTCGTCAACCCTAAACCCTAATCCTAAACCCTCAACCCTTAACCCTCAACACTATACCTTAAACCCTAATCCCTCAACCCTCAACCCTAAACCTTATCCCTAAACCCTAATCCCTCAACCCTCAACCCTAATCCATCATCCCTCAACTATAATCCCTCATCCCTAAACCCTAAATGCTATCCCTATTCCTAAACCCTCAACAGACTCGATACTATACCTTAAACCCTAATCCCTTATCCCTAAACCCTCCAACCCTATTCCTAATCCTTACACCCTCCACACTCTACTTTAACCCTAATCCCTCGACCCTAAACCCTATCCCTAAAGCCTTGACCCTTGAACCTCAACCCTCAACCCTATATGTCAAACCCTAATCCCTCAACCCTTAACTTTGATCCCTCGACCCTCAACCCTATCCCTAAACCCTAAACCCTCAACCGTAATTTGTCATCCCTCATCCCTAAACCTTAAACGCTATCCCTATTCCTAGACCCTCAACCGGCTCGATACTATACCTTAAACGCTAATCCCTTATCCCTTAACCCTCATGATTAATAGCTTTGAACGTAAAAAAATTTGAGGGGGACATAACGCGAGCGTGTTATAACGCGCTCGCGTTATGTCAAACATGACAAAAGATAGACTTGCGGGAAAGAAAAATCCAAGGTAAAACATAACGCGAGCGCATTATAATGTGCTCGCGTTATTTCTTGCTTTGGGAATCCCAAGCCTTGGGCTTGGGATTTGCTTTGGATTTCTAACCCAAAGGCTTGGAGTGCCTTATGAATAGTCACAGATGTGTTTTTCTATATTCTTCAAAATTTCACATAATTTTGTTCATGCTAACCCTCATATTTGCACGTGTTTCAAGGTCGAACAAATCAAACACATGGGTAATGTTAGGCTTTCTCTTAGCTATTTGACGATGTGATTTTTTTCACATTTTAACAATGTTAAGCCTTTCATCTTTAATTTCTTTTGTTTGTGTGTCTGTTTTTAGGCAAAAACCACTGTTTGGTCTTTTTTTCATGTAAAATAACTATTCATTCAAATTTCAAAAGAATTACATATTTAGAAACTAGACTTCATTCTACAAATATTAAAAAAATAAAAAAATGATTTTCAATTAGTTTTCAAAATTTATAGGGGTAGCACGGCCAAAATTCTATTTTTTAGGATGTGTCCACTTTAAAAATTAGTAAAAAATTAAATATTCATCCAAAAATTATCAGAAAAAATCAGGCATAAACTACATGCTATTAGCTAATTTTTCACTGAAGCGATTTTAAAAATACCAAAAAAAAGTTGACCTTTTGAGGGAGCCACAAAACATGCTATGTTATGTTTTTTTGATAGAAACAACACCAATTTCTGTGGCTCCCTCTTTTGAACCCCTTAATCTATGCCATTTTCATAACAAAATAGTAGTTTAGAAAGTAGACTCAGAGAACTACGAACATTGTTTTGGTTGCATCTTGAAATTTTGAGTGTAACTATGCTTAATTTCTCATCCAAGGCCAGTATTTCCCGATTTCAAAAAAAAAGTGGCCACTTAAGACCCCTTTTTGGCCCCCCATCTTCCTGCACTTACCCTTATCTTGATTCTTTTCTTTGATAAGGAAATTTTTACGATTGACTCCATAATTAAAGAGTTTGAACATAACTTATTTTTCATAGTTGTTACTCATTGTCATATTTTTAATATTTTAAAATAAAAAAAATTGGAAAGGTTTCGTCATATTATAGAAGAGAAAAGTACATGTACTTTGTTTTATTTTCCTTTCATCTTATCTTTGTTTTGGCCTTGTTTTGAATACATTATTTTAGTGTCTATTTTTTCTCATTTGTGTGTAAGTTATCTCTAACCTAATGTTATCTCATTAAATTACTAATATCTAATCCTTAGAATTTAGTTAGTTGAATTTGTTCAATCTTTCCCCTCTTAGATAAAATCAAAGGTGTGATTATGGTCCTTGGATCCAATAACTCACACAATCACATAGATTGTGTTCTAAAAATTTAAAATTTACTATTCCAAAGCCAACAATTTCAAAATTTGACCATTGTCCATTGGCTTGAATACTAAAACTTTCAAATATATTGTCTAGGGTTGTGTGTTTAAAGACAAGCCATAGCTCATTAGTGTTATGATATAAAGACAAATAAAAAGGTATTGAATAAAAAAGGAATCATTGTTGCTTGCATTGAAACTTTCCATGAACCTATACTACAATGACACCTCATTCTATGCATCTTGCATCTTTGTCTTATGTACTTTAGATATTGTGAAAAACAACAATAAGAGGTTTGGCTATGACACAAGGAAGTCTTGAACTTCAATCACTACATAGTAGACTCCTAAAGGTGTTCAACACCACATTGTGTGTATTTTAATATTAGGTAAAGGTTTCTATCATGGAAAATAGGACTTCAATATTGTAGACATAGTTATATCTAAAATCACACAATGATAGAACTTGGTCTATCATAGTAGAACATACACCTTCATAATCTCACATATGATACTGAATTTGCATCAATCACAATGCATTAGTCACAACATGTCAATCAACCAAGGTACATGTGAAATAGCTAAAGTGACCTATCCCTCTATTTAATTTATGATCTTATTGTTACTCAACTTTTAATATTTATTTAGGTCTAATTTTTATTTTAAACTAAGATATTATTTTTCATACCTAGATTTATACTTGTAGGGACCTTATAGAAACATTAGTTTTAGTTTATTTTTTACACATCATAAAACCAAAAAAACATAAAAATATATGAAACTTTACAATAAAAGTCATAGTTTTTTTGTATTCCTTCTTTCTTAGTACAAAAGGATTGGAGCTTTCTAGTGAGTGAAAAGACTAATGTTGCACCCTCAAAGTGGATGTCTTCAAACCAAGATAGACTTGAAGCCCTATCTATTAGTCACATCTTTTTTAAATAAACACACTACCCAAATAAAAATATAAAATACAAAATAAATCAAAAAATTGAGTATAAATTCCACAAAAGAGGAGATAAGATACCAAGTCATCATGGCTATTTTTTTTTTCAGTGGTCATTTCACATAAACATTTATCAAATAATTCTTCTAAAAAACACCTAACTTATGGTTTGACAATTTTCAATTCATATAAATAATCTGAGGAGACAAATTTTTGACCATATATAACTTGAAGGAAAAATCTTTTATAAAATCATGTAACGAAATAAAAAGTGATAATAGAAACCATAGGTACCTAGTTATGATTGATTAGAGTCAAGTAGTGCCTAGTGTTTAAATATTTTAATCTATTTCCATCTAAAACCTAGTTATTTGTGATATTGTATGCATGCCCCTTGTGATGATGTATGGTGATAAAGGTTAAGTGAATAACCATGTAAATATAACAATTTATTTTTAATGAAAAGGTCATATATTAAAACAAATATTTGAAGTATACATTTAAGTCCTTAAAAAATATAGGCGGTATATGATCACACCCCAAAGTTAGACCAACAAATTTGGGAGGAAAAAATATGTGCCTCCAAAAAGTAGAAACAACAAGAGCACAACCCACAAGGGAAACAATCACCAATTTAGGAAAAAATAAAAATTAACGATTATAATTATGAAACAAGGACAAACCCAATGTTAGGGGTCTTTCACATCAAGGTTATCCCTTCCTTCACCTAATAGATCCTTATCATCTTCCATGGGTTCCCAACTTATAATAACATTTATCATTCTTTTGGATCCACTTGTAGCTAGATATATACAAGATCCTTGGTAGATATATAGTAAGGGCCAATTGAGGATTTACCTTGACCTAGAGGGGTCCACCCACATTGTTGAGAGGATACAAGGGATTAATGTGGGGACAAAGACCTCCCACCTTGGAAACTAGATGTTTGAGGTGGAAATGAGGTGTGGCCAAAGTGATAAAGTGATGCTTAGTCACTAGTGGAAATCAAGGAATAGAGGCTCTCTAATAGCTATGTGGGAGACACTAAGAGGACTTAGAGTGGTTGTGACACAATTTTTGATGGGAGTATAGCATGGGATAGTAGAGAAGGTAGACTATAGCCATCATACAAGGGGCATTTCCCAATGATCAAGTAGGGTTTGAAGATGCTAGACCTATAGTGCTACCTTATTGTATTGAACTTGAATCTTCATGAGCACATTAGAAATAACCAATAATTTGGAGTGAATATAAAAATTACTATCCACAATAAAATGAGCAAAAATAGCATAATTTCTATCTTTCTAGATACAAAAATGAATTTCCAATTTGAAAGCATGCCATGACTAGGAGAACTCTATGGAAAAATTGGCCCCATAATCAAGAAGGACATTGTTCTAAGTAAAGTGATTGGACTTTAAAGGAAAAAATCATGGATATAATTCCATACATCTTGCACATGAACACACACAAAAAAAGAAAATATGAAGCCTTTTTGGTTTCCCACAAAATGACATCTTGGATTAGACAAGCCAAGATGTATCAAAGAGGTGCCAATAGGAATGCATTGGTAAAGAAAACATAAGGTAAGTAGGAAACTCTGGGCTCTACATCTACTTTCCACACTATTTGAAAAAACTTAGACCAAGTAAAATTAGTAGAGTGAAGAGATCACATGGTAGTCCTCTTTTGAACCATGGAAAGATGAGGCAAAATCCACCTATATTTACAATCCTTCCACTAAGGCTTAATGGAGTGCCAAATATTTTGTATAAGTGCTAAGAAGGCATGGCCTAAATTATCATTTGGAAGGTTTGCTAATTAGCATGGATTCAATTAAACCTTTCTTTGGCTTGAGGCCTAAAAATCCAAGTGGAATTAACCTTGGAGTATAGATCCTATATGTGACTAATTCCCCTTATAAAGAACATAAAGGAATGCATCCAAGGAGTAGTTGGCAACAACTTATCTTGAAATGAGATAATGTGAGTCCACCACATAGATTATTATTTTATGAATAACCCATTGTGAAATACATCCCCATTATATAGAATACAAGGCTTAATAGTCTCCCAAGCCTTCCAAATACTTTTTTCAAAAAAAGTGCCAAGAATTGTAATAAATATGAGAGAAATTTCAAGGAAATGGAAACCAAGGCCATTCTAGGTTGCCATATGATTAATCAAAAGCAATGCAATTTTGCAACAAAATTTTTTAAGCTTCATTACTATCACAAGCTTTGACAAACCACTTAGAACATAAAGCAATACCTTGTTTATTGACATCAATAAGGACCAACCCATCAAGATCTCTTGGCAGGAAACAAAGGTCCTAGGTGTTGAAAAACTAATTCTAACTAAATAATGATATATGATGAAACTTAATGCAACAAATTCAATAATAATGATAGACCATAATGAAATGGAAACAACCATAAAAGAGATTCAAACCATAACACAAGATTTATGTGGAGAAACTCCTATGGGGGAAAAATCCACACCCAAAGAGACCCCAAGCTTGTATTAATGATAAATTGTGTTAGAACACAACATATTATCTCCTTGAATTTTAGTAGAACTTTAGTACCTATATATCCTGCAAAACAACCTATTCATCCTCTAACTCCAAGCACCAATTTTATAGAAGTATTACAAAGTGAAACCATTGGATGGTTTTGGTAAACCATTTACATGCTCAAAGGAGGTATGACACCTAAATTGGTTGGACTCAAATCCCAATGCCCTCCTTGGTCTAAGATGCCCTCAACTATTATTAGAATATTATTACATGTTGTCATAACTAAGAATATTTGACTACCCAAATTTGGGCATCCAATTTGTCTTCATTATCTTATACATTAGATGTTTCATGGAAAGTGTCCAACTCCATAAAGGTTGGTCAAGATTCCAATATAACCTCCCTCTTACATGCCCTTACACATCATAAGAATCTATCATAAGTAACCCCCGTGAAAACTAGTCAAGATGCTTTACACATCTTCTAAGATGCCAACACATGGCCAAACATGCCAAGACAAATGCGGGACACCTACATCCTCATGTGAGGATAATATCCACTAAAAGATGAAATCAATGCTACCTCCAAATGGGATGATTTTCCCAAGTGGATACAAAAGACACTAAAGATGAAATATCAATACATACAAAATATTAAATGTGAACATTAGGATTGCAAAGTTGAGACACCTTATCTCAATATTCTCCCACTTGTCAAAAACCTTACATGAGAAAAAGGGAACATTAAACACTAAAATCTAATAGAAATAACAAATCAAGTACTAGAGGATCTAAGTCCCATGGCCTCCCTACACCAACCAAACTTATTTTATGCTCACTAGCTTAGTGAAAGAATATACAACATTCTCCAAAGTATCCAATTTCTATAACATGACTATACTACCCTCAACCATTTCTTGAACAAAAGTGATATTGAATGCCAAGAAACTTCATACTTGCATGATACATTGAGGTTTTAGCTAAATAGATGGCACTTTGACCACCACATCCAATTTTAATCATTTTACACTAAAATCCAATACGTGAACACAACCTCTCTAAGAACACTACGTCCTTGCAAGCATGTGTTGTAGCCATGTACTTTGATTTTGTACTAGACAATGTGATTGTAGGTTGTCATTTTCTCATCCAACTAACTACACCTACAAACAAAGTAAAGACATAGCCACTCATAGAACCCCTAAATATAAATCACCAACCTAATCAGAGTCAACAACTTGCCTTATAAATCAACTATCCCACCCACATCATTAGTCCCATGATAACAAATGTAATGATTAGAGGTTCCTCTTAAATATCTAAAAACCCTTTGTAATATAAGTCTAGTGTTCTTTACTAGGGTTTGACATAAACCTAGTCAAAACTCCCATTTCTTAGATAATATCAGGTCATGTGCAAACCATGGCATGCATGAGGCTTCTTACAACATTGGCATACATAATCTCTTACATCTCTTCAAGATTGTCATTTATTTTAGGACATTGTTCAAGAGATAGCCTAGTGCCAAATGGAAAGGGAATATTAATTGATTTGCAATCCTACAATCTTGCATGAAAAACATTGTAAAATAGTGTCAACATCTTTTGATATAACCACAATTTTTTAAACTCGATCTCTATAGATTTCCATGCCCAAAATATATTTTTTAGCCCCTAAATCTTTCATATCAAATGTACAAGATAACTAACCCTTAAGTTCCCTAATCATTCCCTTATCATTTCTAATTAATAGCATATCATCAACATATATGACAATGACTAGTAGATGATCTTCAATTAATTTAAAATAAACACAATAATCTAACTAACTATTAGAAAATGTGTGTTGTGCACCTTGCATAATGCTAATAATGTAATATGTAATATTTAATTGTGGTTCATCCTAGAGATGTAAATGTCACAATGGGTTAGACGTTCTTGGGGCCACTTCCATGTCATATGTAACATTGGGATAAATATTTAATGCGGGTTGCACATTGGGAAAATATTTTAATATTGGGAAAAGTTTGTATCAAAAAGTAAATAAGGGGGAGATGGTTTTGTAAGAGCATGGTTTGGAGGCATATGGTTATGTAATACCACTTAGTGGTTTCGTCGAAGCTTGTTTTTAAAAAAGTAATCACATGAGTAGTTGTTGAGGTTGGCTTGCATAACCTTTGACTTTTTGGATAAGGTTGGATTGATCATCTCTTATAGGTTGCATATGTGAGGATTGAAGCATGGATTGGGATGTATGATTACATGATTCTCATTTGCTTGTTCACATGGAGTGCAATTGTAATGTTCCTTTTTTAACCATTCCATTTGGACTAAGATGAGAAGCATAGGAAATAATTTATTTAATATTTAATTGGGGTTTGAAAGAAAATTAAATTATACCAATTAAATATTAATTATCAATATTTTATCCCTAATTAGCACTTAAGGAAATTGTTGACTAAGTTTGGTCAACCGGATGAGGGTAAAAATAAATATCAATATTATTATTTTATTTCCTCAAATTGGGAAATGAATTTACATGAAGGATTTGGATAGGTTCCAAATGAAAATTAGCAAATTATCTTATCAAAACCAAAAAAAAGTAGGAAACAAGTATGAAAAAAGAGGGCAATCTTGTGGGTAAGAAAAAAGTAGATAGAAAGCAAATTTTAAAGTACAATAATTAGCAAGTGTTAGATAAGGATAAAAATTGATTTTTTATTATTTTTATCCAAAAAGGGCCATTTGGATTTGGGAGCCAACTTGAGATATTCATGTACTATTAATATGCCAATATTTTCTTCTGTTTGGATCTTTTGCTAATACAACTTTCAACCAAACTATGAACTGTATTTATAACAACATTTGAGGATGAAAACCCTTGGATGTTAGAAGTCATTGGATTAAAACTCTATGATTTCAAGGATCATAGGATGAAAATACTTTGATTTAGGAGAGCATTTTCATATAGAAATTACACCAGAGCTTCAAGATTGTAGTTATTCAGTATTTTTCTACATTTTTAGATTGTGGGTTAGAGTAGATTTGTGTAATTTGCAGGTTTTAGTCTATACTTCAGGTTTTTTGGACATATTTTAAGTCATATTATATGTATTTTCATTTATTAGAGATGTCCCAAAAGTTTGGTAAACTTTCATGTGAACTTTTGGTGCAAAATCGTGTAAATAGGTTGTTCAATATTCCAATTTTCCAACTCTATAGGGTTGTGTGCAAATAATCAGATTTTAGTGTTGTTTCAGTGTTTTTTCTGTTTTTTCAGCATTATATGATGAATTTTAGACTTATATAATAGTATTATAAGTGTTGTAACTTTGGCCCATGTGTGGTTCCAGAATTGTGGGTGTTGGTGTTGTAATTATGTGACAAATTTAGAGAGATTGTTGCATGTTTTAAGATCCAATTTGTGATAATTGTTTTGGTGTTGTAATTGTTGTTCCTATAGAAATCATTATGTGTATTTACCATATATTTTCTATAAAATATAAAAATAGTATATTTCTATTTGATTGGGTCAAAAATTGTCAATGATGGGTCGACTAGCTTATTGAAATTGTTATGAAAAATTGTTGTTTTTTGAATAAATCATAAAAAGAATTTCAGACCTAATATAATTTAAAAATTATTAATTTGGGGACATTACAATAGTATCGGAGCTAAGTTCTTTCCATCCTATAGTGTAATCATGGGAGGATTCTTGAGATTTCTAACAAAGGGGGAAAATGTAAATCTTATGCAAGATACGATGGTGCAAATGTAGAAGAGAAAACATATAGTGATGAAAATGTAGGAAAACTAAAGGGATTAAAATGAATTGTTAAGTAAATTGGTGGAACAAGAAAGTAACAAAGTTCCACAAGGAAGGGAAAGATTTTCAACAAGTAGTGGATCAATAGGTAAATCCATTTTAGAAACCTCAAAACCCTTATTTTTTCCAGAAGAAGATATAGATCCTCTTCAAAAGGAATTTATGAAACTCAAGAAGGATATAGAAGCTTACAAAATTGAAGCTTCCAAAATGTTTGATGAGTACTAAGGGATGCATGATGAGATCAAATCTCAATTTTCCTTTAATGCATTCTTGAAGTTACACGAACATAGGAATCCAAACAAAAAGGTATGTACAGTTACATAAGATATATATAAAAAAAAGAAGAAGAAAAAAGAAGAGAAGTAGCTAAGGAGAAACAAATGTTCCTAAATGAGGAAAATCCACCTATCACAAGAGAGGAAGAAAGTCAAGAATTTATGGAAGAGACGAAAAATGAATTTTGTAAGAAACAACTTTGTTTCTCTTGCAAGGAGCCATGGGGGCCAAGGCATGGATGCATTGGTAGAGGAAAAGAGGTCAAATGAGACATGGTGATGGAAAATCATGAGAAAGAAGACAAATTAAAAGATTCTAAAAGAGAGCAGGATATAGAAGAACTCACCATGCAAGAGGGAGAAAATATCAAGGAACTAGAAATAATGAAGGAAACATCCAAGTTACCATTTATATATGTTCTTTCGAATTCTAAAAAGTGTTCTTACTAGAAATATTGTGAAGGAAGCATGAAAGATCAGACAACACCTAGTGAATGCATATTCACAAGAAGTTCCCTTGCTTAGGAGGCATGCATAAATCTTCCAAAGTTTGAGTCTATGTTAGATAAGAGTAATATTCATGATGATAGTGAAAGGAATGTGGAAGAAAAATCCAAAATCCTGAGTAATAAAAAAGAGGGAGTTTTCTCTCAAAGACATCAACAAAAGATGAGCCACATAATCCCAATTTAGAAATTGAAAAGGATGATCCAATTCAAGAAGAATATAAAATTGATGTCCAAGATGAGCTTATGGAAAGACATGCACCTATAGAAAATTCTCAGTAGTTACTACTATTGATTTTGACCTCACCAATATTTTCAAATCAATAGATAAACATGAACATTTTGATTGCAGCCCAAGGTATGAAAATATTTCAAATTTAATGTTTCCCACCATGTCATTTAAATATTCTTTTTATCATGAAAAACATTCCAAAAAATGGGATAGAGTGGGGAATACAATGTGTAGCATAGGACATATATATTATTTATATTAAATTCAAAAGTGTATATACATTTAGGATCTAGGAGATGTGTTGAGACACAAAAATGATGAAGTGCCTAATATTATTTCAAAGGGGGTCTTCATTCCATGCATTTGAGAAAAAATAAATTTCACGAGGTATCATTCTAACAAAGTGGTGAAGGATCTATGCTCACAATTCATAGATCACTCCATGGAGATAAATCCCAAACTTGAAGGCACGATTATTGATGAGGGGCTAATGAAGATAGTCACAAAATGGTGCTTGACTTGGAAAGATGGTAAGAAAAGTGGAAATCATCTTTATATTAAATATTTTCTATCTAATTGTGGTGTAGTGATTTTTGGTTAAAGCTCCAAATTGGTTGGAAAATTCACACAGGATAAGTCTTCCCAGGATGGTTTCACCATTTCTAACATCATGAAAGTAAGGAAACTTTCATCACTTTGGGTGAACAAGAGGTATGTAGATAATTCTATATCATGGGTCTTAGAGTGATTAATAAAACATGGATCTTGCAAAGTAAATTCATTGTTAAGAGTTATTTACTTAACATGGATGAATGGAGATTAGGTAACAAGAAATATGACTCATGGATCATTATGAGTGTTGTATCTAATTCTAGAACTACTATTATCAGCATTTCTAGTTTTACCCACATTCTATTAGCAGCCAGAAAGGAATCATTACTCACATGGAGGATGCATTTCCTACTTATTGTCACTGATGAGGTGTTTGTAGTTGGTACAAGATGGTTTCTAACTACTACAATTCCAATTTTGGGTAAGAAAATGAAATTCTATAGTCATGCTATGATGCCCTTCCTAATTTCATGTGTTGGATTGATAACATCTCCCTTGAACAATTATAGATTTGTAGTCATCGAGAAATTCACTTGGTTTGAGGTTGTCCATAAGAAGGTTCACTTGTTGAGATCATTAAATGCAAATATTCCAAAATCCTTAGTGTTGTTTCGGGGGAAATTTAAAGCAATGTTTGACTATTATACTCACTTATCTACACACATAACATATGATCCAAATCATATTTGGAAGGGAATCACTTGACATAACATGAAATGAATTTGTGAAGACCAAGGTAATCACTATAATAGAAATATAAAAGAGGTGAGAATAGTTGTTGGCATGCATTAGTTATTTTTATTTGAGAAGTTCATTACTAAGAAGGGATGCAGAGTGAAAGAAGTTGTGTGTCAAGGAAACTATCTTATTAAGGTATTCATGGGCATCACATGGAGAATTTAAGGGGAATTTTACATAAAAATTAGAGTGGTGTAGTGTAAGCTTGGTGAGATAGTATCAAACTTGAAGGATTGTACAATGATTCACCTACAAGGAAGGAGGAGGGAAATTATTTGTGTGAGCAGGAAAAATTAGGTTAACAAGATCAAGCATTACAATCAAAACCCAATCCTACCACCTTCAAAGAATCTATCTAAATGACACAAATGAAAGAAAATCAAAGAACAATGTCACCTAGATTGTATGGATTCCTTGGTTGAATGTGGATTGCTTCTCAAAAGTGAACAACCATAGTTTCCATGATGATAGCTGATATGCTCAAAGTGCTTAATGGATGCTCAATCGAGGCAATATGCATAAGATGATAATCTGGACGCTATGAAGATTATGGATCAAGAGATGGGTCTGGAATGAAATGAGAGGGTGTATATATAGCTCTCAACTAAGATTGATCAATGGTGGAGAAAAAGTGGCTACATGAATGGTTGAGATGATTCAAGAGGCATGGATGAATGTGTACAAGACATGTGTCCATAGGGATAGCTTTTATTAAATGATTTAGTTGGCTTGTTGGTGGAGATAAAATTGATTTTCTTAAAATAGGATGCTTTTCTATTTTAAGAGTTGGATGACAATGATAATTGATTTTTAAACCAATTAAATAATTTTTTGTATTTTATTTTCAACAAACTATGGACAAGGCCAAATTGTACACATAGAAGAAAGTGATAAAAGAGAGAAAATGATAAGATAGGATAGAGGAAAAAGCTAAATTTAGAAAATTGGAAAAATTAATATAAATTAAATAAATAAATTTATTTAATTTATATGCATGATGAGAAGTTAAATAAATAAAATATTAATTTTATTTATTTAAAATGGTCAAATTAAATAAATTTAGAAAATTTCTTTAATTTTAAAAGAATAATGGGATAATTAAATAATTAAAATTACTTAATTATAGATAGAAAATAGAAGAATAAAGATAATGAAATAGATGAGATTAATTAAATAAATATAATTTATTTAATTAATAATAGAAGTGGATGATTTAGAAGAAAATAGATAATTGATACAAGTGTGCTAGACAAAATCGACATATGCAATGGTGAATAATACGACAAATTGATAAATGATATGAAGGGTTAATTTTGGGTGTCTACATTTTGCCCCTCTTTGAGACAATGTACTTTAGGACATTGTTTGAAGAAGATATGATTGATATATTAGGTAGACATGCTATGCCCCAATGAAACTAGCGGGTGATACCCCCTCGATAGGAAAACTAGGCTACTGGGAAAAGATTGGGTTGACTCGTAATTAGATTACAAATAAAGATAGACTAGGTTGCCATGAAGAATTAGGGTTTGGGTGGGGTCAACTAGGGATGGAAGGAAAGAATTAGGGTTTGGCTTAGAAGAAATTAGGGTTTTGAGCTATATAAATATAGGTCCAAGGGTCCATTTCTATTCATTTGCTTCATTTGTGTTTATAATTCTAGAGCTCTTGTTATTTTCTAATGCTTTAGAGCTTTCTAGGGCATCAGGATGGTGATTCCACCCGTAGATCATCAAGCGGAGCGGGCGAGGACATATGGGTGACTAGCAGGAGTTCTCACACCAATATGTATCAAAAACTTGCTCTATATGTGTTATTAATAGGTCCATAGGTGTCATTAATTCAAGTGTGTGACCAAAGGCGCATTAGGGTAGGCGATATGCATATGGTTAATAACTAGTTGCATTTGGTAGATCAAGTCGCATATGCACATGGTTTGGTCACATATGGTTTTAGGGTCACATATGGTCAAATGGCTAGGTTTCTAGGGTTTTGTGTGCATATGGTATAAAATGTCATGTTTGATCAACATAAATGTGCATTTAGTAAGATAAGTCACATATGGTCAATAACTAGTCACCTATGGTTTTTGAAATCACATATGGTTAGTAGACAGTCACCTATGGCAAAGAAAGTTGCTTTTGGATCAACATAGGCAAACCTAGCGAAATAGGCTCAAATTCATAAGTAATGCTCAATTCAATTAATGATTGCAGAATGTATTATCGGTGTTGTTATCGAGGGAGATACATCCAGAGGATTTAGCCTTGTCAGCAGATTTGGATGCGGATGCGAACCTATCCTTGGAGGTTGATGGTTTATGGTTTGTAGCATGGATCACACCAGTTAGAGCACATACTATATTGATGATAGTATTGGTAGAGCATTGGTATAGTGAGCACAGTTCATTCTTACTCCTGAATGGAGAGGCCACCATCACACTAGAGGATGTGTGGTGTATACTGAGGATTCTGATTCACGGTGATCGAGTAGATTAAGATCCCACTAGTACAGAAACAACAATATATTACTAAAAAAACTGCTAAAACCTACTTATAAATGACCAAACATGGTCACGTGACCATTAGTAGTTTATTGCCAGTCATTTATAATGCGACCAAATTGATGACTAAACCATTTTTAGTGATTTATTGGTTGTTTTGATTGATCAATTTGGTAGTATATTTAGTCGTTGATTGTTGTAATTTGGTCACTTATTTAGTCATTTTTTATTCATTGATATATTTAGTCATTAATTTAGTCATTGATTGTTGTTATCTGGTCACTTATTTAGTCATTCTTATTCACTAATTTTTGTCCATTGGTAGTGTATTTAGTCATTAATTTTAATCATCATTTCGATCAATTTGGTAGTATATTTAGTCATTTTTATTTACTAATTTAACATTGGTCATATATTTAGTCATATTTATTCACTGTTCACTGATTTCTATCAATTGGTAGTATATTTAGTCATTTGAATTGACTAATATTTGAGGATTTAAACATAAAACACAAAAATACACATCAATCATCAATTGCACACAATATATACAACCATTGAGAAGGAAAAATTGCTAAACTTTATTAAAAGAAAGGCATTCTTACAGCTTGCACAAGTTTAAAATATCTATCTTGCTTGAAAAATGCTTAGAAATAGAGTATTACAATATTTATTTTCAGTCACAAGACTAAAAATCTGAGTTACAATGCACAGAAATGACAAGAAAGCTAAAACTTCTCCAAGTTTACAATGCTTTGCTAAAAAGTGAACTGTAAGTAACTAATTCTCATGAACCAGCCTAACTACTGCCATAGGTCATCTAATCCGCTCCACACTTGTCCTTCTTGACTGCAACCAAAGGAAATGCATTGTCATATGTAGTCAAGTATGTGATAGGATATTCATAATGTGAAACATGGACTAGATCAGGCTTCCTCAATGAAACATCGTTGTATTCATGTGTCTTGTACTATCATCAACACTGCTTATGGGACATGTTTTTATTATGTTTGAAGATATTAGGTCCTCTTAGGGAATGTAATCAGATTCTTCCTTCATTAATGCATCTTCAAAAGCCTCTTTTTGAGTCTAAACCATTCACTTACCCTACCTCTATTACATTGGACACTTGGTAGGCAGTCATATTTAGTGTCCTTTGTCTTCACTCATTGTGGTGACTAAACTGTGCATACTTACTTTCTAGATGATTTCCTTGCAACTTTCATATACTTGCCTTTTAATGCTAACAATGTAGTCCTTTGTTCCTTTGCTCATTCCACTAAAACCATGCCTACTATGCCTATATCCCTGGGAACCATTAACCATTGCCACTCACCATGAACATCTTACATCTATGCACTCATTATCTCTCTATTATAGAACAGTCACCCATAGGTATATAGAATTTAGACTTTCATTTGTAGACTATCATAGGTTTATGAAACTATCATATTCCTGCAACTATACTACCATGTAGAATATATGCCTTGTAATAATAGCATTATTAGTGGCTGTCCTTTTTTCTATTTAAGACTTCTATAAATTTGTCTAATGGTTGCTTCCAAAGTCTTGATGAAATGCTAACATCATCACCTTATGACTGCAATCTTCCTCATTGATCTTTGTGCATTGCCAACTTCCCTTCCTTTCTCAAAAACTAACACACCACCCTTGATCATAGCAGCTTAAGACTCATCTCACTTTGTCTATGGCATGAACTGTGTACTTTATCTCTTGCTCACTATCATTTATGCTCCTTGAGTCTTCATGATTACCTTCATGACATCTCATATATGAAGCTCTCTCCTTTATGAAGTTCTCTCATTTATGCTCCTTGAGTCTTCATGACTGAGTGTTGATCATGTCCCATAGATGAAGCTCTCTCCTTCAATGCAGCCAATAATAACCCTAGAATCTTTTCATAAAGGCATATAAGCTAGTGATGCTGAATGTTTAGGGAGGAAAACCAACATAAAATCAAGTCCAAAAAGCCCATAAGACTTAAATATGTGTCTTTTCTTTAAAAAATATGTTCCAAAGTGTGTTTCTTTGTGTTGTGACTGAGAAAACTGAGTTACAATGCCTTTTTTGCTTATACATCTCCAAAATAGACAAAAAACACTATGATCCCTAAACAACACATTCAAACTATTGGATAAAGTAGTGGGCCAAGTTGTCTAATAGCTGGTACATGATAAACATCAACTATGCTAATTTTTTCAAATATTTCAGTGGCCACCGTGTGAAGGTCCCTTCTTTCTCTTCCAAACAGACAACTCCATCTATTTTGTCTTCATAAGAAAGGGGTATGTTACTTGTGACCTTTAAAATATTTACATTTGCATCTCCTATTCCTTTCAATTTTACTCCATGTACCATAGATAGTGAGTGAATCCGCCCAATGCCCATAATAACACCATCAAACGGATCCAACACCCCAACTTTATCCCCTTCTTAGAGTTTATCAATATTAAATGTCTACAAAACCAAAAAATACACATTATATTGAGATATAAAACACACATTATATTGTTTTTGAGAGTTGTATGTAATGTCTTATGTCTTGGAACAAATCAGTTTTTGTATGTGCTTTTTTTTATTCTGTTGAATAACAAAGAAGCAACTTTTTACTTTGAAAAAAAAAAAACTAACCCATTGCGAGGTACAAAAAAATGGAGGGCAAGACTACAATAGTGCTAGACTATACGAGTACTCTAGAAAGAGACATGGATTGGAAATGAAGTCCCCCCAACTGAGGACCATGACATACCTGAACACAATGCACTAATGCATTGTCAAAATCTATGTATGCACTCTATTACAACTAAGTTCTAAGCTTTCATATGTAAGTTATATGTTCTCCGTTATTTCCATAATCTATGTATACTAGCTAATTACACTTCACTACTATTCTAACCAGTTTCTATTAAATAGGTAATGATTACCCTTATTTACATAATAAAACAACCATTACTTACTTGAGTAGTACTTGAATAGTACTTACTTACATGTGGTTTCATTGCACTCACCTCGAGTTCAGCACGACTACTACTATGAATATCATGTGCATGCCCGTCGAGTTCATCATCATAATTATCATTATCAACATTGACATGAAGTTGTACAGTTTTGCATAGAGCTCTATTGACAGGGCCTTTTTCTTTTCGTTCTGCTATCATATAATTGCTTTGCATGTGGTTTAACCATCATACACAAATTAATAAATCAAGTAAAGAACACAAAAGCTATAAATTTTTGTCTAAAAGAACATTTTAAGCATGAAGAATTAATGACAAAACATTGTGACAAATTAACTTACAACCTAAAGAATGCAAAAGCTATAATTTTTTGTCCAAATGAACATTTTAAGCATGAAGAATGACAAAACATTGGGACAGATAACCGATAACTATTATATTACCTCAAATTCAACATAACTATGACAACTATGCTGCACATTCATGTCCAGTTCATCATGATCACTATCAATATCAACAACTCTATTGACATCATGAAGGCATTTTCATTTTCCTGCTACTTTGATAAAATTGCTTTGCATGTGGTTTAACCATCATGTAAAAAATATACAATGCATTCAATAGCCAAGTAAAGAATGCAAGCTATAAATTTGTCCAAAAGAACATTTTCTGGATCACTCCAACAATAAAGAAACTGGGTTGGATTCTTCTACGCTCAGATTTCAATAATCTACATATTAAGAGGCATTTGTATACAGAATTGCCAAACAAGAAGAAATGAGATCAATAGAGCCTCTTACCTCATATGAATCCATGGATTTATTCTCATTCCATGCAAAAACTATAGGGTTAACAGAGGCAACCAACTACGAAACTTTCTAACTGAGACTATATATGCAATTCATTACATGTTGGTACCCTTCATTTGAGTTGACATGATTTGGAGAGGCTGATCCTATTGGGCATGTAACAAATGGCTATGAAATCTCTGTTGATGAACTAGATTTCCACTTCATCCTACTCTTAGATTTACTAGGATCTAGTGCTGCCATATAATTGCCAACATCTTCTGCACCTGCTTCTCTATTACTATTTTCCACCTAAAATACAATGTCAATTTCAACATATAGTTAGTTCAATAAAAATTGAAATAAATAACACAATTTAAATTGAACCAAAAAGCCATACACTTAGTCCAAATTTGTACATTTTGGCCTGCAACCCACCTTGGCCAAATGTATATCCAACCCTCACATTATCTCTTGTTCTCTTGCCTCTATTACTCTTTGCCAAATATTCTTTAGAATGCATAGTTTCTTTCAAGCCTCCCACTGTTTGGGAGATAGATTGGAGTCTAAACTCTCTTTTCCCTCCATAATTATTTTTCTGTAATTGTATCTAAAATTGTTAATCAAAATTCTCATCTTTTGCTTGCAATATTTTCTAGAGATTTATCCACCAGTAGTCTCAAAAGCATTTTCCATTTTTTGTATAACATTTTCCACACTTCATGGATCTTTCTCTGTAAAATTTGATTTGCAAATATCCAAATGGGACCTACATCTTACACCCAACTCAGAGGCCCACTTTACAACATTTGGTCCAATGGGCTCACCATCTCTTGATACCTCAAGCAAGAATGTCTTCTTTCCTTCTAATTTTCTTTCTTTTGTATTCCTCTCTGTAGATATGTACAAATCTTGACGCAATCTTTGTCTTTTGACAAAAGCATCCACATCTTCTATTAAACCACTACTAGTATTTTTGGTTGATCCACTAGTTCCATCAAAAGTTCTAGATGCAACAGGTGCACTCTGAGGCACAACATATGCAAGCATTCTCTCTTCATTACTTTCATTAACTAGAACTTCATGCTTCTTGGCCACATCAAGTGTGGCATGAGTAGGTAGATCATGAGTACTAGTCTCCGTAGATTTCACTTCAAACACATCCTTTAATCTTGAATAAATCATCTACAAACTTGTTGTTCCTTTAATGCTCTGATGTTTTTAATAATCTCTCTTAGAATTTGTTCTAAGAGATCATCACAACATTGCACATCACCATGTGCTATATCAAGCTGCACATGATCACCATGTGCTATATTAGGCTGCACATCATCACCATGTGCTATATCAGGCTGCACATCACCATGTGCTATATCAGGCTACACATCAGCATATGCTATATCAGAATTCACATGATCATCATTGCAACTATTGTTTTCACCAACTACATTTATTAAATCACAAAAGCGGTGGCTTCTACAAGATGGCAACATTGTATCTTTTCTTTCCTTTTGTTTTTCTCTACATTTTCTTTGCACTCTTTTTGTTGCCTATAAAACAAAAAATAATATCATATTATGTCTTATATACATAAAGCTCTTGCCTATTAAATTTCATTAAACACTATTAAACAAATAATATACTACTTAGTGGATTTACAACTTGCCTGTTTGTCAAACCAAGACTCAATAAATATTCATTATTCTTGGCCACTTTTTCTCTACGAAGGCACTCATAATTTGTCAGTGAAGTTTCAACATTATGATCACTATCATCTAATTTGCACCTTACAGCCCTTCTCTTAATTTTTTGAAGTCCAAATAAACAATAATGTATAAATCAACAACTTGAATCAATAAAACTTTATTGAGTTCATAAGTTGATAACTGCTGACTTTCTAATCTACTGATAAATGCAAATGAAAACTTAAAATATAATTCAGTTTATAGATTAAAAATAATTTGCAGTCAAAAACCAAGAATATGTTTACAATTACAGGTATTAGACAAATTTTCCTTAGGGATATATTCACAAGAAAAGAACTCATAAAAACATAACACAAGAAGGATGAAAGAAAAACATAGTCTAGTTCATCATGAGGTGTGTTAGAACCATTCAAAATTTTACATAGTCCCACTCTATTTCATACATTGTCCTTCCATAAATCCATAATTAGGGATTCATATTCCTTTTCGAATTGTTCCAGGAGTCATTTATGAGCATCTCATATCAAGTCTATGTGAAAGAAATTTATATTTTTGACCATTGATGTGTTTTCGTCTCTTATCGCATCCCCGTAGTACATGCAAACAGCCTTGGTAGGTGTGCGGGAATTAGAGGATGTGAATACACAATTACCGCTTCCCTGCAGCATGCAAAAAATTTAGTTGCGGTGTTGCGGTATAACCTCAAGCGACACATAATATGTTACCGTGCCCTCATGGTATATAAGGAGATGGCCAGAAAAAATGCGGTAGGAAGGAGTCGAGATAAAGTGTTCACCATACCCCCATGACGATTTTAAGTCGATCCTGCGGTGTTCTGGTATAAGGAGTTTAAGTGATTGGTAATGCTACATACCGCAGCCTCACGATGCTAATAACTTTGACTGGTAGTAATGCGGTAAACAATGAATGGGAGACCAAAGGCTCCTACAGCCCCGCGATGATCAGGCAAAAGCTTGGCGATGGCATGGTAAAAGACATAAGGGATAACATGTATCTTGCCATCCCGCGGTGGTGTGCAACAAGGCTTGCAGGGTGGCGGTAAGTGGTGAAGATGAACATAACTGTCTAAGAGGTCCCACGGTCCTGCGATTGGCCTAAGTTCATCTTGCGGTGACGTGGTAAGGAATTAAATGTCGAAATGACTTCAGTGCTACCTCGCAATGGTTATCATTGATGCCTACAGGATTCTAGTTTTCAAGGAAAGGATTGAAAATCTTGAAATACTCACCTAGCCATTAGATTGGATCAAATCAATGGTTTGTGTTTGAAAAGAATTGAATGCTGAGATTTGTTGCTTTCATGGCATGAACCAAAGTTAATGGCGAATGACTAGCTTCATGGCATGATAGAACTTGGGATTTATTTGTATTTCTTCATTCCAGGGAATTCAGTGTTGATTGCAGAAAGTGAATTCAAGCTTTGTGTGCTCTCCTTAGGCATTTTTTGACCAGTTAAGTCTACCCCATCACTCTTTGCATAAAAGTTGGAGTTTGTTTTGTGCTCTATTTTCAACTAGTCTAGTAAAGCAAGTAAAATATCAAAACCCTAGTTAATAGAGGCACTAAAATATCACACCTAAAAAATCTAAGTCTATGAGTAAGAACACTAACCCCCCTACTCCCAAGAAATGATCACTTCAACAATCATTGTTGGACATCCTGCCAAATTTAGTTGACAAGGGGTCTAAGAAATTGTTCAAGGATGTTGCAGAAGGATGTCAGGACGCTGCAATCCCTAGCTCTAGAAGGAAACATTTTTGGTATTTTTGTGAAAAGAAAGATGGACAGGGACCAGTTGGAAACCCATGGAATTTGGATTTGGAAAAGCTTGTGGTGCCAAATGCATTTGTTGATGTGGATTTGATTAGAACATTGGCACAACACTATCACTCAGCCACCAAAACAATCAGACTACCAAATGGGTCACCATTAATGGTTGTCGATAGGAATGCAATCATAGACTGCTTCATGTTGAGCAAGCAAGCCCTCACACAAGTAGATCAGCAGAAAAGTGAGTAGGAGTACAATAGTTTGAGAAAAAAACACAAAAGGGATGAGCTACCCATGTACATGAGGAAAGGGGCAAATAACATAATAATTGAAATCCCATCCGCTGTAATTGAACCTTTCTCTATTGAAGATTTTTTTGTCTATTTCAAAGAACATATTTTTCTTTGTGTCAGGTGTTGGGTATTGATGCCCAAGGTAGAATTCCTATTAGCCTAATGATGATGGCCATGAGAATTCAAAATCCAAAAGTTAATGTTGAATATGATTTTGCATCATTCATTAAAAAGAAACTGCATGATGGATTTTTGCAAATAAGAGAAAATAAAAAGCCCATGGATTTCAAATACTACTCTTTGTTATGTCATTTGATTTTGTATCAAAATAGAAGGAAGTGGCCTAGTAGAATGGATCTGAGCATGATTGATGAAAAGGGACAAAGATTGCTAACACAGTGCTGGTGTTACAAATGGGATAGCCATTGCAAGAATTGTGACTATGTTGTGTTTCATGGTGAATTCTCATTTAGAATAATGAATTTTCTTGGTATCTTTTCTCCTAGATTGACAAAAGAGATTATGGAAATGTTGAGGCCTCTTGCCCATAGGCCAAAACTGTTGGCAAGTGACACTACTAGGCATGTAAAGTGTTGTCATTGATGGAAACTAAATCTATCTTACAGATTTGCATTTCATCAGTGGATCATACTAGAAGTCAGATTGCAGATTTTTCTAAGTCTGAATAGACAAGAACATGGTATATGACAGGGTTCAACATCCTGGTCCGCATTTCTCCATAAGTAATCATATTGTACTGCAGATCTGAAGGAATGCTTAGGGATGTCAGGGCTACCTAAATCCAAGATTTTAGCCTCCGATGATGAAGGGATTGAAAGTTACATGCATCTGAGTATTAGGTTCTGGTTAAACAGTTCAGTCTAGCGAAGAACATGATGACTTGGTGTTTGATCATTGTACAGATTAGGAAAAGTTGTTGGTTGAGTAATTTGTGAGATCCAGTGGTATTGGCCGACATGTGTGATGACTTGAATGTATAGGTTTTGGTCCGCATTGGTATTTGGGCATGGATTCAGTTAACAGAACAATGTTCTTAAAAATACTAAGTTTTTCTCAAAGTTGACTGTAGTTGATGTTATTTCATGTAGCAGATATATATGATTGATGGATTCAAGCATTTAAGCATTGTTGTTTTGTGAATATGAAGGGATAAGTGCTAAGTATAGCAGACTCAAGTGTGAAAGGAAGAGATCTAAGCTCTAGATCATGGTAGAGCAATGAAGCAGAGCAGAAAGAGATGAAGTGTGCAAAGTTAGTATATTGTGCATAACTGGAACTATAATTCTATATTGTTGGATGCTATTCTTCAGTTCAATCATTCCAGTGAACTCTTGTAATTGTTTTTCTAGGCAGTGAGCCTCCTTGATCAGTGAGCTCTGGGTAGTGTGCTCAAAGGCATGCGCCTTCCCCATTTGTAATACTTTTAACAGAGTATAAATTCTTGTGGGTTAACCCCCACTGTGGATTTTCCCTTAACTGGGTTTCCACGTAAAAATCTTGGTGTTCATGTGTTGTGATCTTTTTGTTTCTATTCTTATGGTCATGCTTCTTTCTTTTGAATGTATGTGGTAAATTAATAAAGGAATAAAGCAATAAGTTTTGTAGAACACTGATTCACCCCCCCTTTCAGTGTTCCATAATTTCAACAATTGGTATCGGAGCCTAGTTCCTTAGAAGAAGTTTAACAACTTGAGGAAGATCTAGGAAGGTGTTTTCAATGGGTTCATTCAAGCATTCTGATGGTATCAATCAACAACTACAAGTAGCCTTAAATGATCTTGACCTATCCAGAACAGAAATCAGAGATCTGCAAGAGAACCTTAAAGATGTTGAAGATTTCATTGAGACCTTAAAAGGATAATTGAGCAAATCTATTGAAAAGAGAAAGGAGCTACTTCTTCAACTAGTAAATCAGAATGAAGACAATGACATGGACGAGGCCCTGAAGGAGAAGACAAAGGAATGTGAGAAGTTAGCAAGAGAAGCTATTGTCCTAAAACATGAGATGGAATCTGGGGTGACGAGGCTAACCAAGGAAATTGAAGAAAGGAAGAAGACTGAGGAAAAATTGAATCTATCTCTGAAAGAAAGAACAAAAGAATGTTACATATTGGATAGGATAATTGACCATCTAGAGTCTGATCTACAAGAAACTAGGTACAATGAGGAAGAACTTGAAAGACAAATTGTCATTCTCAAACATGACCTAGAAGTTGCAAATGAATATAAAGAGAAATTCAAGATAAGCTTAGCTAAACTTGAGGTATTGCTTGATAGTCAGAAGAAGGTAGATGATAAGAATGATATGGGATTTGAGAAACATGAAAGCTCTGGATCCGGTAAAAGAAATCCTAAAGCAAGAAATCAAAGAAGGAATCCTAGAAGACCTCCAATAAGGTAACCTAATGCTCAAAGGTATCCATCTTTCAATGGCAATTGTTTCAAATGCAATAGGTATGGTCATAGAGCTAATCAATATAGAAGTCAAGTGAATCAAAATGCATCATCTTTCTCCGGTCAATGCTTTAATTGCAAAAGGATAGGTCATAAGACTGAGGAATGCAGAAGTGGATCAAGGAATCCTCTTAAGAACAAACAAGTGTTCAATGGAAGATGTTTTACTTGCAATAAGTTTGGGCATATTGCAATGCAACGTAGATCTAAACCTACTCCAACATGTAATTGTTAGAAAAATAAGACTGTGTGTTTCAACTACAACAAATTTGGACAAATTGCTAAATTTTGTAGAAGAAAAAAGGAGAACTCACAGGAAGGTAAAGGAAAAATAGAGCAGAAGTTGGACAAAGGCAAGGGCAAAGTTGATATGAATGAGATCCAGAATGAAATGAACAAAATATGGGTAAAGAAAGGTGAAATTAATGTTGACAATGGATCTGCACCAGAATCCGGTGCTGATAATTCCCCCAGCAATTGAATTAGGAGCTCTGGCTCAGGGGGAGCTGCATTAAAAATCTAATTCCTCCTGCCAGTAAGTGGGTGCCTGAATCTAGCATGATGAATGAAGTTAAAGAAACCTATTTCAGATCTATTGAAGTAAATTCTAGAATAAAAGAAGCTAATGTGATTGATTATGGAGCAATTGAAGATTGACTGTATGCAGAAATAGTGTAACCAGATGAATTAGGGAAAAACATTTATTACAATGAAGAGTTAGGTTATGTGGAGAATAAAAGGTCATTCATTCACACACTTGAATCACTTTGCATTCGAAGAGAACAAGGAGAAGAGTTCCTGAGCTAAAATTTTAGAGAATTAAAGTGCGAAGAACGAATTCGGCAACTAACCCTAATTTCATGAAGAAAAAGGTATTTCTCTGCGAAGCTTTGAACTTGTAATCTTTTGAAATGGCTACTCCTCTGGTTGTGAACATCACTGAGAGGCCTAGGACAAAATTTAAGAAGCATCCTTTTAAGTCGACTGAAGTAGATCCGATGGGAGTGTTTTCTGGTGTTCCATATGGAGTTCTTCATACAGAGGACATTAGGGTTTATATTCACGTGCCTCAAGAAGAGCATGGTGACTCAAGGTTTTCTCATCTATTCATGAATAACTTAAAAGGTGATGATTTTGAGCTCAAATTGGAATACAAATCTTTGAAAGACAAGAAGTTCATACAATTTGTTGAGTTTCCGTGTTTTGTAGAGGATGAGTGGGTCTGGTATGTCTTGAGCTGTATCCATGATGAGTTTCTATGGTTGAATCATACATTCAAAATCACAAAGGATGCAATAAGAGCAGTTATAGGACTGAATTCAATCAGTACCTTGCCTCAGTTGAAGGCTGTGAAGAATCAAGAAGTCGCCGAGGCAACTGGATCAAAATTTGACAAGAGAGCCATGACTATAAATGACAGAGGATCATGGGGTCAGATTCACATCAATGGTGATAGTATACAATATATATTACTCTAGCAGAGAAAATTTAGTTTCTAGAACAACCATCTATACTACATATAAGATGGTAAAAGAAGGTGTAGACTATGATCTTTGTGAACTGTTGTTGAACCAGCTCATGGAGAACCTAAGCAAGATAAAGAAGGATAAAAAATACTCATTCAAATTTGGTACGTTAATTATGTGTCACTTCTTCTATTTCTTGAGGGAGCTTCCGAGAAACAAAAATATAATTTGGTCAAATGACAAATCAGTAGCAGTCCATATTAGGAATCATTTGAGTTATTTGGGTAGTCATGATGCATAAAAGACTGCACTCTAAGGATTCTTCAAAAACTTCTAGAGTATGATGCAGGCTAGGGCTAGAATACCTAGGACTATTGTTGAAAAATACAAGGACACCATCTGTTTTATGGTTACTATTGATCAATTCAAAATGGAAGCAGTAGAGCCTAGAGTTGTGTGGATCATTCCCATTGGGTATGAAGTGGATGGGCGTGTGTTGGAACTGTATGCACAACATTTGTTAAGTCAGCCTAGGGATCTGACTGAAGAGAGATTTGGAACTTATGAAGAAATTTCACAAAAACCACATCTTGAATTCAAGGCTCCTGAAACCAAAAGGAAAGTAAGGAAATAAGTTGAGCAGTTGGCTGAGAATCTAGGCCTTACTAAGGAAGCTGTGAGCCAATTCAGGGAAAGAATAGAAAAGGCTGAGAAGGAGAAGTAGGACAAGGAACAGGAAAGTGTTCCGACAGAACCTCCTTCCAATTCAAGGTCTACTAGGAGTACTAGTTCAACCTTCGGAATGTTGGAACCTAAAATTGCATACCAATTTTTGCAAAAATTTTTAGGTTTCCATGTGGAAAAATCAACTATAACTCTCAGAAATACACTTGTGCAATCTACCCGAGGAGCTTTCTTTGAGGGATCATAATTTAGAGCCCACTCATTTTCATGCAAAACCACTTTGTAAGCATGCTTACCTATCATATGTGAATGCACATGTCTGATTACAGCTTCCTATGACAAGATTTGAATGAGTTTTGAGGAGTCAAGTTGAAGGGTTCTGGTAAAATTTGCTACCTACACAATGTGAAATCAGCTTGAGAAGCCAACTTTGGAGGCTAATATCTAGCTGCTGAATGATGATCCTAACAAACTAATTGGTGTTCTTGATTCACCTTATGAAAATCTACTTCTATGTCCGGTTCAAGGCTCCAACATCTCATTTACCAGCTTTTCAAAATCAAAAGCAAATGCAATATATCCTGATTTCACAGTTTTATTTTCAGAAAGGTCAACTTGGATGCTCCATATTTTAAAAAGGAAGATGATTGGTGAGAAAATATCTTTTACACACTCTCATGAAGCCTAAATGAACTAAATCCTCCAGTTACAGCTCCCCAAAAAGAGATTTGATGGCTTTTCAAAATGGCAAGTTGGTGATCCTTAATTAGGTTTCAACAGGTGCAATTTTTAGAAAAGGCCAAGTGGGCTACTTTGAATGATTATATCTTGTAACCCAAGAGGCATTTTGCCAAAACATTTTTACATTAAATTCTCGAGTCCAAATTCTGCATGTCTGTGCATTTTCACAACTCCAGGATACCATTTGACCACTTTTTCAAGCCAATTCTGAAAGCTACTAGGCTTGCTTTGCTCACAGTACAAAAAGGTAGAAATAGGATTTTGATGACACCCCAGTTTAATTTTTCACTTCAGAAGCACACTGGAGTAATCCCAAATTAAATCAGAACAAAATTTGTTTCAAAACAAATTTTTTTTAGTCAAGCCCACAGGACCTAACCTGACGTGTGTTACCTAGTCATTGGTTAAGGAGGCTTAATTGTAATACCTGTGAAGCCTGTGTGTGCTCCTATTTAAGTTGACACTTGATTTAAGTTTGAAAAGACTACCTCCTCTATTGAGTAAAGTTGAACTACATGGGAGTGGAATTGGATGCCATGAAGGATATTGCAGATGCATACTCAAAGCAATCCTTGAAGGGCTTTGAAGTGGCTCTTAGAAGTTATCAAGCACAACTAGAAGAGGACCCCATTGTTCACAAGCACCTTCCTTCATTATATAATACTCTTCTGGAACAAAACCTTTGTCACTTAATTAAACTTTATTTAAGGGTTGAGATATCACATATAATAGATTAGATTGCTTATGGATATTGTCAAGTAGAAACTGTCTAGAATAATTTTGGAGAAGAAATTTGCTGACACTCTTGATCAAGGTGCAGGTTGCCTCATTATGACCCAAAGCTAGATGGTATTTTCCCTACCATTGTGGAAATAATTTCAAATGTTAGCAAAGTTGGAGACAGTCTCTTTCAAAAGGTCAGGAAAGATTATAGCTTAAAGCCTATTGAGTTATGGTGAATCCAGTTATTAAGAAATCTCACAGGATTTAACTCTAAAATGATATCAATGGGCACAGTGATCTCTCCTCTATTATATGCAGAAGGCACACTGATTGTTTGAGAAAATACATAATGCAAATGTGGTCTCATGAACATTATGGTGTAGTAGAGATCAGGTGCTTGTGGAACTAAGAAAGATGAACATTAATGGCACCCTTTCAAACTTCCTAGAATAAATAGGGAATTTGAAGCACCTAGAAAAGAAATAATGAAGAGAAGCCCTGATAATAAAGGCCAAATAATCCGGTCTACAATGAAGTTCCTTCCTAACGAGTTGGAGAAATCAACCAATCTGGAACATATCAGTCTTTCTCACTTCAAGAATTTGATGGAGCTGCTAGAAACCTTCAGATATCTTTGTAATTTTAAATATTTGTGTCTGAAAGACTGCACCGAACTGAATATATCTAGCCATATTCTTAAAGAAAAGTTTAAGCTTGACTACATAAACCTTAAAAGCTATAAGAAGGTGGAAGCCCTCCCTATCAATGTTGACCATCAACAGCTTCTTAAAGCCCTAATTATGGAAGGAATGAACTTGAAAGAGCTAAGTTGCTTGAAATATCTCAAGCTAGGAAGACCTTTCCTGAAATAGCTGCCTCATTCAATTGGAAAATTGACAAGCTTAGAAAGATTGAAGGTGTCTGAATCAAGAGCAGTCTCTTTACAAGGAGGGGCAAAAATGTTGATAATTTGATCTTCTATGCAAACATCACAAGAATCTTTTGTATCATCAAATGTTCAAGAGACTATGAGGTCATCATTAAAAAAAAACCACTATTAGATAAAACTATCAAGGTTTATATAGATAGTTTTTGTGTTGATATTCCACTAGCAGGCCCAGTACAAGGAATTGAAACAACTAATGAACAATATGTTGGGAAAATGCAAAAAAAAATAGATTGAAGGAAGGTTGACAATACTCAGGACAATACAGAGAAGCAGGTGACCAGTGTTCCACATGAGAATGTTGTATTAGCAGATGTATTATTGGATAAAGGTAAACATCATGGTGGAGAGAAGCATGTAATTAAATCTCTGAATAATGATGTTTTACTAGCTTCTAATGATGAGAACTCCAAGTTTGATGGTGAACAATGAATTGCTAATGATAAGTAGTCACTTGAAACTTCTAGTTGTTTACAAGAAGAGGCTAATGATAAACGTACTAGGATAATATATCCGCCACAAGGCAAGTCATGATGGGATTTATATAAAGGTGATACTACATTCATGCTCAAACCAAAATGTCCATTTCTTCATCACTCACTGGATGAGCTCATTTCTGTGTATGTCATAAAGTGTTCCAGTTGAAAATGAAAAATGGAATATGATTGTAGCGTATAGAAGGTGACGGTATCCTCACGAGACAGTAATAGTGTTTCATTATATGCAACAAACATGTTCACATCTACAAGCATCCTTCTATTTTATGAAATGAGAGCTTTGGCAAAGGGTGTGGATATCCATCAATGCGCAACGAAACACTAATTCTTGTCAGATATTACTATTAGGAATGCCTTGCTAGATATTTACACAAAATGTGGAAGGATAGATAAGGCATGTGAATAGTTAGACCTAATGCCTCGAAGAAATGTGGTCTAGTAGAACGAAATGATTGCAGTATACACACAGATTGGATTTGTTGATAATGCTTTATAAAATCTCAACTGAATGCAAATGGCAAGTGTAAAACTGAGCTCCACAACCCTCGCCAGAATCCTCCCTACATCCTCGCTGAAAAATACACAGTTGAAAGCCACAAAAAAAAACCTAAAAAGCCATGAGGAAGACATATACAATCGGGATGGATCTTATAGATCTCACAGATGATGAAAGATACTTCGATAAAGAAAACCTAAGAGGTATTTCGGGAAGAGTCTTGCTGATGAATAAAGCGATGGGTGAAACATATCAAAAAGACCAAAAGCATCAGGATGACATGTTAATCTTACAACGATGGTCTATGTTATGCCGATGGTGATAAGGACCACTCTAACATTGGGTAAATTTCATAGTGTCTCCAAAATATCAATGAAGTGGGTCTGAAGGCTGCATATTGCCAAGATCAAAAGAAAGTGGAAGAATATTAAAATAATTATCGGGATGAGTTTTTTAATATGGAGTGAGTATTTTTGAGTCTCCCGATTTAACAAAAACAAAAGCAAATGAATTATATAAACCCAAAGGTAAAGAATTATTGCAAAATCAATCAAGGCATGAAAATTATTTTCCTAAGGAGTAAATTATTTACACGGAGAAGGTTATAATGAAAGAAGAAATTTTGAAGGGAGAAAATTATTTGGAGAAGGGAAAATAGGTTTTCATTAACAATAAAGAACAATAAAATATTTTCATAGAAAGACATAATGAACCTACAAAGTAAAGATTTCGTATAATGGAGATTAAATATTTTTGGGAAGAATTAACTGAATAGGTAAGTGTTCTACCTAATGAATATTTTCAATGTGTGAAAATACAAGTGAAACATTTTCACTGAGGGGTTATAAAATGAATAATCATTTTATTTGGAGAGCATGTTCAGATTGGGTTGAAATAAAGTTGCTAGCTAAAGAAGGATTATAACTAATTGTAATTAATTTTTCTGAGATACAAAATATTTTAATTTTCCAAAGGCAATTAACTAAAAGAAAAGATATACCAAAGGTTGCAATGGAAGAAATAAAGGGTTGTAACCCTAAAATCACAAACTATATATGCTAGATAAAATCATCAAGCAATCATCATCATTAGGAGTAGGTTAAATCATCAGTAGTAGAAGATAGGTTCATCTATTCCACTCATCCATTTTCCATATTTTAGAGGCCTCTATAATTAATGTACATATTTTGAAGCAATATAATGGAGCAGAAAATTCTTAAACGGTGATCTATTTTAGTGTTCACTTGTTGTGTTGATATTCATGCTTATATGCTACTGTGTTGTGTCCAAAGTGGTTTTATCATGTTATTTAATTATTATATTGAGGATATATTTAATTTATTTGGTCACATTTGCTGATTCAGTGTGTCCCAATTGATTGGTTTCTACAAGAAGTTGATTTAATTCCTTCCAAGTTGTTAAGTTCATTGGTCTCTGCCAAGAGTTCAAACCCTTTCAACAAAACAATTTTGGTCAGGTTTCCTTCTTGCCATAATTAAAACTTCCTTTCAGTTGTTCATAGTAATATGGGAGAATATCACTGGGATTATTAAGAAGAGTATAGTAACTTACAGACCTACACGTTTGCATAAGGTGCAAACATTTCATGTGCCCAACAGGATAGAGTTAAGCTACTAAATAGACCTACCTATGATATACATCTATTTCCATTAACCCATCCACTGACTCCATTCACCCAATAGATTAGGCATTGATCAGTTTTAGAACTCTTTACACAAATTTAATTCAAATCTTCTATACTTCAAGATTTTATTAGGAATTAGAAAGCAAGCTATGCAATTTTCTCACACCTGCGTGACATAGTGAGTAAAATTTCCTCAATTAGAATCTATTTATATTTCCAAATTTGCCTTATTGATTAGGTACACCCACCTAGGTCTGGCAGTGTCAAAAGAGTAGGGGGTTTTGTTGTATAAACCCTATTTTGTTGAGCAAAAATGTATCAAGGGATTGGCACCCTCTTGAGGTCTAAAAACCTAAGTTTTTTAGAACCAACACGGTACATCACCTTGTCTTGTTGCAGAAAAATCCAAAGAAAAATCTAACAGTAAAGAAGGAATAAGGACAAAAGTTAAGAGCAAAAGAACATATGTCAGTATGGAAAAAGAGGATGAAGAAGAAACTAACTCAGATGATGAAGTTAAAGAGCTAAAGTTCTTAGGTACTAAAGCTACTAAAGTGTCTAAGGAGAAGCCCTCTGGAGGCACAAAGTCAAGCAAAAGGCATAAGCCAGAAGCTGGTGTTAAGAAGCCAATTCCTTCTATAGAGGACATTGTTAAAACAATCACTGTAGATGGAAATCTAAAACCAATGACTAAATTCTATGATCATTATAGTAATGCTGATAAAAGAATTTTGGAGGATGCTATTGTAAAATATTTGAATGTATTCAACAGAGCACTAGTGGAGATTTTGTTAGAAGTTCCTAAAATTTTTAGAGACATTCTGGAAATAAGAAAAGAAGCTGCCAAATCAAAGGATATGGAGCTAAGGGAACATGTAATGTCTAGTCTGTGTCCAGTGATCTCCAGAAGAGAAGTAGATAAAATTTTTAAAGAAGTCAAAGAGGAATTCAGAAGCAAAATCTGGATGAATAAGCTGATGATTGGAGAACTGGATGAGGTATTCAAAGAAACAGAGCAAATTTTGAAGAAATCTTTGGACAAAAATAAATTGAATATTGTCACAGAAGAACTGATTGACACTGATGATGCATGCATTCCAAATGTTGAGGAGTTGAAAGAAAGTGAACAACAAGCTGAGATCTCTGCTCCAGAAGATGAAATGCTAAATAAAAGAGATGAAGAGATGGTGGAGGAAGTTAATTTTGATTGTGCAAAGGGCACTCAGAACCAATCTGCTAAAAAATATACAGAGATGGATACAAAAGTAGATGCTCCTGGTGAAGATGACTCTGTGAAGAATAAAGAGCAAGAAACAAAAGAGGTTAAGGACAAAGATGAAAAAGAAGGAGAAACATCAAAGAATATTGAAGAGCAAAAGCAAGATGATAGTACCAGCAAGGATCTGAAAGATGGAGCTACATTTTTTGCAAGAGACACTACAGATGTAGTGAAGAAATTACTTGAGAAAGACAAGATTGAGTTTGATGAACTGGAGCTGATTCAAGGACCTAATAATTTTGACACTCTTTCCCCTTTATAAAAGATGAAGCTAGCATCTATGGCACAAGCAAAAGAAAGAGAGGAGATTCTGAAAACTCCCATTGAGGATAGTGAGTTGCTTGGTCTTGCCTCTGAAATTTTGGAAAAGATTATGCCAACCTTTCAAAAGGATTCATCTGACTCTCCCTCTGGTCAGTTAAAGAATCTGATAAATTTTGTAAGTACTCATTTTGAAACTTTTGAGAAGTCAGCAGAAGTTAAAGTCAGAAATGAATACAATGAGAAGAGATTTGCTGAAATAAGGAAAATAACTAGTTATGATAGATCAGTGCTTGACACTAGTGTAAAGAGTATTCAAAATGCTTTATCTGAAGGTACAGAGATTTATAAGTTCTGCCTAAATCGATCTAAATCTGTTGAAGATACTGAAAAGAAGATTAAGGACTTAGAGCTCAAATTGTCTAACATTTCTCAGTCATATAGTTCTTTACCTGAGTCTGTATCTACCAAAGAATGCCAAGTAGTAAGTTTGCAGGATGAATTGAGTGACCTAGAGAAAGAAAAGGTTAAAGTTTTGGGTAGACTGGATGAGCTCTGGGTACTGATTTCCCCCAAATTAGAAACTATGTATGATCTATTGGCAGAATCACAAGTTATTGCTGCTACTAGTGATCCTACTGATCTTCAAAAGGCAGAATCACAAGCATTTTTGTTCAGTGGGCATTTATTCATTTTGGGTAACATAAAGAAGAACTGGGATAATGAATTATCATGGTTGAAAAACATTTTTAGGAATATATTTTTGTTGATGAACAAGACTTAAGGATTGTATGTTCATATATGGAGGTATGTACATAGAGTTTTGGCATAAATTTTGGTATATAGATCCCAGCCTTTTCCATTGATGTCAAAGGGGGAGAGGGAAAGTAGTGAAAAATGAAGAATTAATTTAAGGGGGAGCATTGGAAATCACAAGTGTATATAGTAAGGGGGAGCTATTCTAACACTTAGTTATTTTTCACTAAGTGTTGCCATCAATGCCAAAGGGGGAGATTGTTGGCAAGTGACACTTCTAGGCATGTCAAGTGTTATCATTGACATAAACTAAATCTATCTTACACATCTACATTTCATCAGTGGATCATACTGGAAGGTAGATTGCAGATTTGTCTAAGTCCGGACAGATAGGAACAGGGCATATGAAGGGTTCAACATCCTGGTCTGCATTTCCCCACAGGTAATCATATTGTGCTACAGAAATGAGGGAATGTTTAGGGATGTCAAGGATACCTAAATCTAAGATTTTAGCCTCTGATGATGAAGGAATTGAAAGTTACATGCATCTGAGTATCGGGTTCTGGTTAAACAGTTCAGTCCAGTGAAGAACAGGCCGACTTGGTGTTTGATCATTGTGCGGATTAGGAAACGTTGTTGGTTGAGTAATTTGTGAGATCTAGTGGTATTGGATGACATGTGTGATGACTTGAATGTATAGGTTTTGGTCTGCATTGGTATTTGGGCATGGATTCAGCTGATAGAATAGTGTTCTTAAAAAGACAGTTTTTCTCAAAGTTGACTACAATTGATGTTATTTCATGTAGCGGATATATATGATCGATGGATTTTAGCATTTGAGCATTATTGTTGTGTGAATATGAAGGGATAAGTGTGAAGTATAGAAAAATCAAGTGTTAAGGGAAGAGATCTAAGCTCCAGATCATGGCAGAGCAGTGAAGCAGAGCAGAAAGAGATGAAGTCTGCAAAGTCAGTATATTGTGCATAACTAAAACTGTAATTCTGCATTGTTGAATGCTATTCTTCAGTTTAATCATTCCAGTGAACTCTTGTAATTATTTGTGTAGGCAGTGAGCCTCCTTGAGCAGTGAGCTCTAGGAAGTGTCCCCGAAGGCATGTGCCTTCCCCTTTTGTAATACTTTTAACAGAGTATAAATTCTTGTGGGTTAACCCCCACCGTGGTTTTTCCCTTAACCGGGTTTCCACGTAAAAATCCTGGTGTTCATGTGTTGTGATCTTGCTATTTTTGTTCTTGTGTTCATGCTTCTTTCTTTTGAATGTATGTGGTAAATTAATAAAGGAATAAAGCAATAAGTTTTGCATAACATTGATTCACCCCCCCTCTCAGTGTTCCTTAATTTCAACACAGAATAGGGTCATAAGCATAACTATGTTGATTGGTTTTTCTTGCCAGATCATACTACAATTAGGGTATATGGGTGTATTCAGCCACCCCATGTGTTGCCCAAATTTGTGCCAAATAGAATTACATTCCTTGAATTCATGTGGCAAATGATGTGGATGGAGAAGGATGTAATGAAGAAACAAAAGAAAGGCACATTTCTTCCTAATTCCATAGTGTTTGGTAATTGGTCCATTGGTTCTGATACTTTAGAGGATTTGCAAGCCTATTTGAAGGCTAAATATTCTTTGAAATTAGGTGTAGAGAGGGTTTGTGATCTAGAGGGTCACATGAACTTTGTCAAACAAACCATCCTCATAAGAATGGGGATATCCCATCAAATCAATTTTGATGAGGATGTGATTAGAAATCTTGTCACCTTTCAAGAAGTGTATTGTAGGAAAATAAAATGGGAGATTTTGACAAGGATTGAGGATGATAGGAGAAAACAAAAACCTAATTTTTCTAGATTATTTGTTGAAGAGAGGGACCCTGTGAGAAGAATAGATCTGATAATTGAAATTTTTGAAAGAATATATAGCAAGTCTGAGAAGCAACCTTTAAAGGCTTCCAAGATCAGTTTCAAAAGACCACCAAGAGTTGTGATTCAAGATCCTACACCAGATACAATGTCAGTATAGGATCTAGCTCATGTCCCTGATTCACCACCTGCCAAAAGGCAAAGGATTGAGGATGTTTCTCCACTGCTTCCATATGAATTGACCAAAGGAGGGGGTGACACCGATGAAGTGGATAGTGTCCTAAGAAATATGGGAGATGAAGGAGAAATAGATCAGCCACTTGTTGGCCAAGAAACAGAAGCACACAAACCATAGGCCAGAATGGGTGAGCAAGCACAAGGGGAGCCTAAATTAGAAGAAGATGAAAGAATTGTGGCTTCTATGAGATTTATGGAGGATGATGATTTCATTAATTCTCCTGAATTCAAAGATTTTTGGATTAAGATGAAGATGATAGAATTTCATGAACAAGTGGAAATAAATAAAATGCTTGCTGATGAATCTCAGCATGAGCAAATTGTTTCAAAAACTTTGAAGAATTTGAAAATAGATGAAATAAGTGTCATCCCTGATGAGGCTAGACAAATGGTATTAAGGAGCAACATACTGATCATTCTCGGGCATGAGTTGAAGAAAATGTTTTTGTTAGACCAAGTCAGGAATCAAGATGACCCCATGCTAGTTTCTGAATTTGACTATGAGGATGGTGTCAGTGGCTGTGGTTTCAATCCAAAAACAAAGACTTTGGCAATATGGGCAACACAAAAGAACACTATCAAACCAAGATTACTTGATGTGGTCTAAGAAATAAGGGGAAGAATTGTGGTCAAGACATTCCATGACACATCAGTAACTAAAGCAGCTACCCTCATTGTGCATTCTTCAATGTTTACCCAAGTTGTTGTTAAAAAGCTAGAGAAAAGATTGTTTGATTATGAGAGAACTCAGATGGAGATGAATGCTGAGGTAAATAGATTGTATCTTGAAAATGTAAAGCTAAAAGAACAACTAAAGGGTGAGAGTTTTTCTCAGATTCAAGCCATTGTGTCATTTCAAACACCTATGCCACAAGAGACTGGTGATACCACAGTGACTGTTGAACAATTCAATGTTTTGAAATTGATGTTGGAAAAAGAAATTGAGGAATTGAAAAGCCAAAACAAGAAAACAAAAAATGAGGCAAAATTGAAAATTCTTGAAGTGTTTGAGAAAATTTTTGAATATAGAGTGAAAATGGTTGTTGACAAGTTAAGAGATGTGCATGAATGCTATTATTCCTTGTCTCATGCCATGGAATGGTTGAAAGTAATTTTTTCTATTTTAGATCCCTTGTATCAAAGATGGTAGTCAACACATCACACATTGATCACTCTGTGTAAAGTTCTACAATAGAATCCAGATGCTCCTACAGCTCTAAATCCAATAGAGAAAATGATCAAGATGATATTGGATGAGTATCAGTATGTGAATGGTGAGAATCCAAAAATGTAGGCAAAGATTGATTCTTTTGCCACTTTTAAACACCAGTTCATTCCATCAATCCTAACAGAGGATAAAAAGATCAACGATTTTGATGTGTGGAAGGATGAATTTGGTCATATAGTTTCTAAGGTCATGGAATTTTTGAAAAAGGATGAAGATATCAATATTCTCAGCTTCAACATCATTCTGGATAGAGTAATTGCTTTGGATACTGGATATAAAAAGTTTGTAATTGATGTCAAAGCATTGCTGGACAAAAGGTAGAAGGATCACTAGGCCAACTTGCTCCAAATTCAAGATTATAAGTGGCCTAGTGATTATGATGTATTTCAATGGGAGAAGAAGTATCTTGCAACTGATGAATAGACAGGTTATACGTGTAGGGGAGCAATGAGCATCATGGCCTCATGACTACACAATATACCAATGGGACCAAGAGTATTTGGCTCCTCCATAAGAATAGAGCCTTGAAGATGTTGCAATGGGAGAACTGAGCCTTCAAACACTCTATCATGGAGAGGGAGACTTTTCTAGATCAGGATGATCATGGGTCTCCTATGTTGATTAACGGACTACAAGTGTATTGCAAGTGTTGCAGGCTTCCAATCAATATTGTCTACTTTCTCTATTTTCTCTTAATTATGTTTTAAGCAAAACTAATGTTTAGTTTATACGAAGAGGCATGAATTTTGAAAAGATGCTATATTTTGTAATGGTCTAAAGCTTGTTGCTTCTCTTATAAAAGAAAAACCAAGATTGAATTTTGATATCATCATCATAGGCATTTATAGAAACATATATGAGGAGACCTATGTTATATTCTAATATCTATTTGAAGCAATCAATGGAGAAGAAGATTTAATCTAGTGCTCAAATTTTGGTTAAGATATCTAAGAGATATTTCTTTCTTTGTAATGAGGAGGCTTAGTTCACCTAATGTTAAGATATCTATATGTATTATTAAATCATAGATGTTCATTATTGTTTCCTTCACACAATCATATTCAATGCATGTGGAGGCTAGAATCTGTATTAAAAACTAAACTTATCATCTAGGACATACAAGAAAAGTCTAGCATCTAGAAAACATATAGGACATACAAAAAATTATATTCTAACTAAACAAAATCAATTTCAACCAAAGTAAGAAAACTAAGAAGAATGATTGAACCTAACTTTAAATGCACTTCAAATCAGCAGTGAACATCATAAGTTTTGTATACAATGTACCAGTAGAATAATGATGATTACATTAAAAAATGTATCAATAAAATAATAGTGAATAAGCATACCTATACTCAAATCTTTATTACATTCAATAATAAATTACACCATACATATAACTAAAGTTTAGGTGACAAGATAACCTCTTAAGGTGACAAAACATCATCATAATCATCTGCATTGCCAGCAAGATCAGAATCCTGATCACTCGTGTCTGCATCTTCTTGATTTTCTTCCTCATCCTCAACTGTGACATGCTTCTCATTCTCTCTCCCAATCTCTTCATTGGTAATCAAAATCTCTTCTTCAATCACTCCATCATCATCTTCATCCACTTCTTCGAATGTTTCTTATAAATTAACATATTGCCCATTAGGCATTATATCGACAACTTCCATAAATTTTTGTTTGGAATGAGACTCTGTTTGAATGAAATATGACCATCCTGAGCTTCTTACATCATCAATTAGAAGTGATTGGTTAATTTGAAGAGGGGAAACATACAGCTCATCCATATTTGATAAAAATTGCCTTGTATTTGCGCGTACAAAGCCATACTCATCAAATTGTACTGCGGATGGTCAGATCCACTTATATTTTAATAATATAGGACTATTTTCAACAAAATCCACATGACTAATTTCTTGGATGAATCCAACATAAAATTTCTTCTCGGTTTCGTGAAGAAATTCAGCACTAACAATACAATCACAATTTGTCTTTCCTTTGTATTTTTCTTCCACTCTTAAATGACTACCATAGGCCCACATTCCACTAAAACACATAGGCCATATATGTGGAGATTGTGAAAGCTCACTTTCCTCCATTGTTACATCTTGACCTTCTTCTTTTGCATCACTAACTGCATTAGCAATCCATTCTTCAAATTTTGGAAAAGAATCACCTCCAATCAAATCATGATGTCTGCGCTTTTAAGGTTGATGTTGCATCCAAGTTTGATTCCCTTCTTCATATTTTCTACATAGAATATTAACGTATAAATAGTAAGATTAATAATATAAATGTGTAAATTCAATTGAGTAAATAAATTATTGTGTAATTTTTTTTTACCTATGCCACTTATCAAATGAAGTTGTGTTTTGAAGAATATACGCATGTATCACACTTCTTTCTTGATGTGATAGCTTAAAGCGACATCCATTGCCTTCTAATGCTTCACCCGCAACTCTTTCTTCTTTGTCATCATCCCATACATGTCGATTGACATTTTTAAAATCCTTTACATATTCTATGCAAAATCCCATGGCCTCTTGCATTGAATATCCCTCAGACATGTTGCCTTCTAGTTGTTCCCTAGTACGAACAATTTTTTTCAAAACCTTCATATATCATTCTATAGGATACATCCATCTCATTCTTACTAGGCCACAATGCTCTAGTTCATATTCTAGATGTATCAAAAGATGCATAGAAATGTTAAAGATTATTGGTAGAAATTCCTGTTCCAATAGACAAAGGACTTCAACAACCTCCTCCCTCAAACTATCAAAGTTTGAAGGATCTAATACATGTAAACTCATTCTCTTTAATATTAGGCCCAACCTTATAACTTCCAATCTTGGCCCCTTTGCCAAACTTGATATATTTACCACAATAGGTAAAATATTCTTGATTATGACATGATAGTCATGGGTCTTGAGGCCTCGTAATCCATTAATGTTAGTTTGGCTTCTAATACTACTACTTACATATCCAGTGGGAAAGCAAGTCTAAGACAACAACTGTAAGAATTGTGCACGTTGTTCCTTTGTCTAGACATAAGGAGCACTAGGTTTTCTATATTTTTCATAAGCACATTTTTCAACCCAAAGATTTTGAAAATTTACTTTTTGAAAGTATTCACATGATGAAATAGTATCAAAAGCACCAAAAAGAGTTTCTATAATAGCATAGGCTATATTTTTCTCAATATGCATAAAGTCAATAGTATGCCTAATGGCTATATCCTTAAAGTATGGCAACTAATAGAATATCCACAACTATTTTACACTGCTTTCACTACATGGATCATATCTACTACCAGCAATCCCATCATTTTCAATAAATGACATTCTTTTTTGTCCATGTTCTCAACAATGTAATCACTTGTTATTAGCAATGGTGCTTCATGATTCTCTTCTTGACCATTGAAACACATTTTTTGTCAGCAATATGGATGATCCATTTTAAGGTAAGCACGATGTCCACATTAAATACACTTATGCAAACTTCTTGAGTGCCTCACAAAATCCTTAAAGTTGCAAGTAGGACATCCATGGTATCCATGAACACTAAGACTAGACAATGTGCCATATGCAAGAAGATCATGAATTGTAATCAATAAGGAAGCTCCTAAAGTGAATTTGATTGAATGACCATCCCTTAAAGATTGAATTGCTTCAATTCCTTTCCACAATTCCATTAGCTCATCATATAGTGGCTCTAGATAAGCATCAATTGTATCTGAAGTCACACTTTTCTTTTCTAGTATAATCAATGATAGCATTAAGAAAAATGGTTTAGTTGCTAACCATGGAGGCAAGTTATAATTTATTAAAAACACTATCCAAGTTGACCATCTAGTACTTTGATTTGAGAATGGGTTCACCCCATCTAGAGCCAAACCAAACCTTATATTATGAGGATCTTGAGAAAAATTAGTCCATCTTTTATCAAATTCCATCCATATCTTAGAATCAGGCACATGTCATTGTTTTCCATTGGTGAGCTCTTATTTTGGGCATGCCATTGCATAAGTTCAGTACTGTCTCTGCATGTATACATTCAGAGTAATCGTGGGATTATTGGAAAGTTGCAAAGAATCTTTCTAGAAACCACAGCTGATTTCAACCCTTGTCTATACCTCGCTTCATGACATTTCGGACATTCACTCTCACTTGCAAGATTATTGCGAAATAATACAAACCCATTCACACATGTGTGGATGTTTTCATACCCTAAGCCTAGCTTAGTGATTTGCTTTTTACATTGACTTCATTTTGTTGGCAATGTGGAGTTAGGTGGTAACAACAAACTTAATAATGCCAATAACTGATCTACACTCTCATTTGTCCAACCATGCAACACTTGCAAGTTAAGAATTTGAAGGATTGTTGTCAAACAACTTAACTTGCAATTAGCATACACAGGCTTTAAAGCACCGTCCATCGACTTGGCCCAATCATCATCTAGACCCTCATTCAACATTATATCAAATTCAAACCCTTTGTCTAACATTGTTGCCTCTTCATCTATGTTTGGTGCCACTTCATCTATGTTTGTTGCCTCTTCATCTCTCACACTCTGCAATTCTATCATATCTTCATAATAATTGTAATCCCAAGGGCTTATACCACTATGCCCATATCTTATCATATGGCGATAAATCACATTTCTTTTTCTCACCTTTCCACCAAGACAGTCCTTACATGGACATGGATATTTGTCCATGTGCCTATCATTGGCTACTCTATCATCATATGCATGGTATTGATTCATAGTCAACCTTCGACATTGATCCATCTGTAATGTTCTACACATAGCAACAAAAATCTTTAGGGGAAAAAATCGGCAAACCAAAAGTTCAAGATTTTTTGAAAAAATCAGATTTTTTAAAAAATGTAAAAAATTGTAGAATAAGAGACAAAAACTATTTTTTTAATTGAAAGGCATTTCCATAGCAATAGAGTTATAGAGAACAAATAAAATAGAGAGTTTAACTAATGAATTGTAAAAAATAGATTTTTGTAGTTTATATTCAAATTTTTTATTACATTGCATTGCACATCTTTCAAACTCAAAGCATTACTTCACATTGCATAACTAATAACTAGATGCTAATAGATGACAAAATTTAAATTACAATATGTTCTAATGTAGGGGAATCCTTGATGTACCTTTTGATGAAAATTGTTGTCATGTTGCTAAAATTTGGTTTTTGGTTTGGTTGGGGTCAATAAGTTCATGTAAGACCATTTGGGGTCATTTAAGTCCATTGTGTGATGTTTTGGTGTCATGTTGTAAAAAGTTACAAAATATTGTTAAAAACTTGTAAATGTTGTCATTAGTGTTAACAAAGGAGTTGGTGGTTGGTTTTTTAGTTACCAATGGTTGTAACATGTTAAATATGCCATGTAACCTCAATCAAAAGGGTTGGAGAAAAGTTTGAATGAGAAATATTTCATTTTGCACATCAAAACTTGTGTTTTTCAGTGTAAATTGACTGTAATTCACATTTTATGGACTGGTACAAATTGGTACAGTCCTAAAACCAATTGGAGAAGTTGGAGAAGGGTCTTATCTTTCAAATGCATTTAGTTTGGTAGAATTTCATCAATTTTTGTGTGAGATATTGCATTTTTGGTGAGTACAGGTCTAGACCATACCTAGGGTTTCCAGGGAGCAAAATTTGATAATGGGCAAAGTTTCCACCATCCAAAAATCCTAAAAATTGGTGGAAAGATCTATCCCATGCCTATCCACATCCCTACAAGAGGACAACTCATGACTGGCATGTGTGAAGCAGATATGATTGACTGTGTGTGCAGATTTGTTGTGAGACAGTCCTAAAACCCTAGATTCTTTGTTGCTTTGAATAATCTATGCATTGTATGTCAATGGAGGGGTGAAGAATCATAGTGGAATGTTGTTAAGGCCTGTACAAGTTTGATAATTCATATGACAAGTGTTCTTACCTTCATTTGGAGTCATAACCTTGAATGCACCTAGTGGCAGCAAGACCTAAATTGCATAAATCATTGTGTTAATCACTTGGTTAGGTCATGTACATTTTGAAACCCCTAGAAGATGTTGTAATAGGTATAAATAAACCAAGTTTCCCATATTCTATGTTGTCTTCAATGATTGAGTGTCACTAGGGTGATGTTTCCATGTTTTAGGCGTAGGACTAAATTGTCAAGAATGAACAAGGGTGCATATCTACATCAAGTGTATTGAAACTTTGTTTGGGATGTGTCAAGGTTATTGTGTGAGTCCTTCCTCTACATCATGTTCTTCCTCTACATAAATCTCTGTGCTCAGTTTTGTGCATTTTTTACTTGTAGGATTCTCACAATTAGTGAAAAAGGTAGTGTTCATGAAGGAATGGAAAAGATGCGTAGAGCCTTTGAATTATACTTGTACTATGCAATGGCATTGAATCATTTAGAAAACTATTTTTTCTTCACAGGGTAGCATTTTCTTGTGGAACAATGGATTGAGATAGCTCTTGTTTCAACTAACCACCCTCTCATGAAATCTCATTCATATTATAATCTTGTACGATCTTATCATAGTAAAGGTGATTATGACACCACTGGCCACTACTACATGGCATCAATCAAGGAAAGCCAAAGGCCACAAGATTTTGTGGAAAAGTTTAATTGAAGTTGGGAGATCTTAAGAGTTCTCTCTCAAATTTTGAAAAGGTTCTGAAGGTCCACCCTGAGAACTGTGAGAGCTTAAAAGTTGTAGGCCATATATATACTGAACAAGGGCAGGCAGAGAAGGCTTTAGAAATTTTAAGAAAGGTAACTCTCATAGATCCATGTGATGCCCATGCATTTATCAAGATGGGTGAGTTATTAATATCATCAGACCCTAGTGCAAACCTTAGATTCTTTTAAGATAGAAAAGTCTCTTCTAAAGAAGAGCAGAGAAGAAGTACCCATTCAATTGTTAAACAACATTGGGGTTTTCATTTTGAGCATGATGAACTAGAGTTGGCTCAACAAAATTTTATGGAGGCATTAGGAAATGGCATTTGGGTTGAATTCATAAATAAAAGCCCCAGTGCCAATTCTGTAGTTTTTCCTATGCTCTTTAAGGATATGGAATTCTTCCATCGACTAGAAAAAGGTGGTGTTTCACTTAAGCTACCATGGGATAAAGTCAAAATGTTATTTAATCTTGCTAGGTTGTTTGAACAACTACATGATACTGAAAAACAAAAATCTTTTATATAGGCTAATATTGTTCAAGTTTCCTGACTATGTGGATGCATATCTATGTCTTGCAGCCATGGTTCAAGCTCGGAATGAGATCCAACTAAGCCTAGAATTGATTGGGGATGCACTTAAGGTGGATAAAAAACTCATCAAATGCTTTATCTATGCTTGGCAAAATGGAACTGAAAATAGATGACTAGCTTAAAGCAAAAGAAAGAATTAAAGTTGTACAAAGTGAATCAGATGCAAAGAATTCTTATGTTGACATTTCATTTGGAAATTGGAATTATTTTGCAGCTTTTTGCAATGAGAGGAGGGATCCAAAGGTGGAGGCACAACATCTTGAGAAGGCTAGAGAACTGTATTGTAAAGTGTTGGCACAAAGACCAGGAAATGTTTATGCTGCAAATGGGGCAGCCATTGTGCTAGCTGAAAGGGGTCAATTTGATATTGCAAAGGAAATTTTTACATAGGTACAAGAAGCTGCATCAGGATACATCTTTGTTCAGATGCCTGATGTGTGGGTAAATCCAGCACATGTTTACTTTGTGCTAGGACATTTTGTGATTGTAGTGAAAATGTATCAAAATTGTTTGAGGAAATTCTATTTTGGCACTAACATCCACATGTTATTATATTTAGCTTGAACACATTATGAAGCAGAATAGTGGCAAGATTGTAAAAGAACATTATTAAGAGTAGTAGATTGTAACTACTATAAGTTGCCAAACACAAAGCTATAGATTTTGTGTTTATAAATGTAATGAGGCTTTTGAATTACCTCTAAATTCGCTACAGAGAGTGTCCCCAAATCCAACTTCGCTACAGAGGGCCTTGCCGACTTCAAATTCATTGCAACAAACTCTGAATTCCTTGCCTGCCTTTTCATAAATCTCTGGGTCCTCTCCTCTTTATCACCCATGCAAGTAGCTACTATAACTCAAAATGCCTCAGTACAAAGTAGCTCTGGGAAAGTACTTTGATCTCTACATTCCTGACCTTTTGCTTTTCGGTGAGTCCACGACAAGTAACTCTAAACACTAGGAGATATTCCAAACTGAGTGTGTGAAGAGCATGTTAGAGTGCATGCAAGTGAAGAGTGTGATGATGATGGGCCATAGCTATTGTTGGTTTGTGGGATTATGGATGGCGCACGTCCGTTGCCTCGTAATTGTGAGCTCCGGTGTTTGCAACGATGATCTGCTCAATGAGCTTGGTGCCATCGATATCAAGGATGTTCTTTTTCCTAACTAACGAAGGAGGAATTCTATAATGAATGTGAATAATGAATCGTGCCAATACATCCCGCCAATAATTTCCCCAAATTTTTTTAAAATTTTGTCTAATTTGTATTTGTGTGACTAACTATTTAGTCATTTTTATTTCAGTGACTAAACAATTTTTTAGCCAATCACCAAATTAGCATTTATTTACTTATTTATAGCTGAGTTGCAAAAAATTAGTAGAATTTAGTAATTTTTAGTTGTTGTGACTAAACATTTTAGTCACTTAGTTATTTATTTTCCAAAATTCCACTAATGTCCAGAGTGGGGCCTTAATGCATTTAGGAAATTATTCATGACTCCTCACATAGCTGTGGAGGATCACAAGATTAGGATGCAAATGATGAGAAGACTTTGTACGTGATTATAGAGGCTAGTGGTAGTGATGGTTTGGTTTCTTGTTCCTGATAGATGAACTTGTGGATTCCCAGTAGGATGGGGCACAGTCATGGAGGGTTTATTCACACATGACATTAGATATGCATCGGGTCCTTGTGTATTGGGATAGATTTATCATTATGTACATGATTGTACATACATGTTCAGCTTGAGTATGTCTACTGGAGTTACACTTCTACATGTGTGGGCATATGAGCATATTACGGTGACTAGGCTAGTTGGTACATGAAAGAGAGAGGTAGGAGATCTATTGGTACATATATATGGTGGAGTTGTGACCTACATGCAGCTCAATGCACCTGTGTACTGGAGGAGGACATTAGATGAGTTGGATGCTTTCATTTGGAGACCCTGGCATGATTGTGAGAGCTGGGAGGATGACGCAGAGTAGCTAGTGTATGCTCGCCAGCTTAGGTATCTTTTTGGCTAAGAGATCTACATCATAGAGCACTATCTTCCTAAGAGAGTGCTTTGATAGTTTGGTTTTCACTAGGGTGAGCCAGTGGGAGATGTTATCTTTGGGTGAACATGGTGAGAGATCCCTTCTTTGGCTCTAGAGATTGTAGTGGAGAAGGCCTTGGTGGAGGTTTAGGGATTACAGCCAGTTGTTTAGGATTGGATACTTGGACCAATAGATCTAGGTACTACACCATAGTATGATGCATACTAGGTACAACACTGGCCTACTTGGTTGATCATTCCTAGCGAGGTGGGAGAGGTAGCAGTACATAGACCACGTCCTGCTAGGGCGAGGGGGTAGAGGTGACCTCCTAGAATTTAGGTTATAGCAAAGCCAATACAAGGATAGGTTTAGGGATAGGGATAGGGACAAGGACAGGTCCCTAACAATAGCTTGTTGTTAAAGGTGGACAGGGAGGGGGTCAGCAGGAAGAGATTGACGAGACTCGTCTATGGAAACAACTATAGAACAAGATGGGTAGGAGGATGCGGTAGATGCAGAACGAGATGGGTAGGAGGATGTGGCTGGAGGCTAAATTCAGACAGATGAGATAGGATAGGCACTGAGCCTTAGTCGTGATGAGACAGGATCAAGCACAAGTGCAGGCATATAAGGCATAGGCAGCACAAGCTGCACCATATGATGGAGTTGTATCTCATCTAACTACATAGAGAGATGCAGCAGCATAGAGGTTATAGACTATCACAACTGAGAGATGCAATGAGAGTATCCTTTGGTATAGATTAGACCAGGGTGTTTTTAGATAGGGATCTCACTCATGTACATGGTCAGTTGGGGATAACATAGGTAGATACGAAGTATTACAATGTTCTATATTTTGGAGCAGTGCCTACTGACCAGCAATAGGTGAGTTTTAGGAGTAGATTTGGGGCATTAGCCTTGAGGAGGACTAGGAGGTTGACGAGATCTAGCCCATCATTTATGGGGCCACCCTTACAGCCAAGTGCAAGAGGATCTCAGGGTGCAGGGGGAGATTAGGGAGAGGCTTCATCAGGGAGTGTCACCCACCTGAGACACCAGTGACAACTTCATAGATTGTATCATTTTGTATCATGTATATCATTGAGGCTTGCAAGATAATATATGTATTTTTTATGGCTCTTTGATAGTTGTTTTGTATATATCAATTCATTTTGTACATGATGAGACACTTATGTATTGACCCAGATGCATATATATATATATATGATGGATTTTGATGGTGATATATGATATGGATGCACATGTATGATATTGATATGTATGGTTTTTGTTATGTTTTTATGATTATGACATGCATATGGTAGATATGTAAATGATAAATGGATATGATTATGATTTGCTAATGCAATGCTTATGATAAATGGATGCTTATGTTAATGGATAGATGATAACTTTATGTAAATGAAGTGTATAATGATATATGATGATGTATGACTAACACACTTGTTTTGTAGGATGAAAATAATGAAGACACAGAGGATGATGGATAGAAGAAAGTAGATGAAATTTGATTGATCAATCCTTGTGAGAGCTATGAGTTTTTTGCAAGATAAATGGATGAATGATGGATAATAGATGTAGCTTGTTGACAATGGTTGCACACAAATTTAGAGATTGCAATCCTTATGTTTGATATAGCATATGGATATTATGCACTAAGGTATAAAGACTAGGGTGATGATGTATCCAATGCATTCAATATAATACAATCTTATCTATCATATGAGGTCAAGAATCTCAAGATGTTGATCCAACATACACAAGATATGAATATTAGTTGTTCCAAGATGGACTTTGACTTTGCAAGTAAACGATTTGAACTTATTTCCACTAAACATAATGAAACCTTATTGGTTATATGTATGGGAAATAGTCTTAGCATAGAATATTCTTAGTACATAAAAATCTTTTTAGGTCCTCAAATGCAAAAGATATTAATATGCAAGATGCTAATCCCAACACGTACAAGATATCATTAAGCATAGTAGGAGAATAAGATCATCCCACAAACACAACATACAAAAGCAAATGACTATGCCGCAGTCCATACTTCATCATGACATACCAAGATATGGGAAATCAAGGCCGTCTTGACTAGGTATTTGAAAGAGACAAAAGATAAATCAAAAGAAAACAAAAACACAACCATCATGTTCTCTTGCCAAAAAAGTGTGCTCATGGATAGATTGGATAGCACCTTGTTGTGAGGAAAGATATATCTTGTTGAAGGTTGAGATGTTGGATTGATATAGCAAATGATGGCTAAAGGCATGTGGACAAATGTCTTTGTTTACCTCTGATTTGATGAGTGCTTGAGCTATCGAGACTTGTGTAGTTTTATTTCTACTTGAGTTAGTCAAAGTAAAATAGAAGATGGAAGGATGAATTAAAAATGGAAGAATGAATCATCTGTGCTTGCATACTGAATACTTCCTTTGTATTTCATAATACCTATATACCCTGTCTCCATGGGATCAAAGCATAGTACGATGATGATGAAAGTGAAGATATGTAGTTCTAGGTGTTTATTGATGATGTGGATGATGGATGATTGAAGAACATGAGATGAATGATGATGATTGGTGAAGGTTGGATGAAGGATGAAAGATAGAAGAGGTGTATCACTTGTGCCTAAGTCTAGATACTTCCTTCGTATTCCAGATTACCTATATATGTTGTATCCATGGGATCAAGGCACTTAACGATAGATATGATATGTAGTTCTTATGATATTGTGATGGTGATGATGAAAGTAGATGGATTGATCAGATTATGGATTGATGGGATTGATTGGATGTTTGATAATGTGAGATGTTGATGGAATGTTCGACAATGATGCTTTAAGTATCCACTCCAAAAAAAACTAAGCCCAAACAAGTGCCCCCAGTGTGGGATGGATTTATTATGGAAGGTGATGGATTTAGGTGACCTAGCTCTAGACAGGTGATGGGAAGGAATGACACTTCAACTCCAACAATTTCCAAACCATGAGAGGAGCAAAATATGGAGATGAAAAGGGAAATGGTGGTTTTATTATGGATAAGTAGGTTTATTATGAGATGGGTGGAGTTTATTACGGGATGCATGGAAATTTATTATGGGATGGATGGTATGGTAAAAAAAAATCTAAATAGATCATAGAGTTGGTGCTACACATAGCGCCTATTTGCCAGGTTTTCAGTATGGTACTTATCCAAGGTGCATGTTTACCAAGTTTTCACCAGAGGACAAATTATTTATCTTTACTATGGGTAAATGCAAGAAGTTGTGTCCACTTAAGGTGGAAGTTTCAGAGTTAGAAAAAAATTTGAAATCGGGTTAACCAAAATGGGATCCCGCTTTTTATGAAATGGGATCCCGTTTTGCTTCGGGATCCCGAGCCAAAAGTGGGATCCCGTTTTCTAGAAACAGGATCCCATTTTGAGTTCCATAAAAGGTTAATATTTTAACCTTTATGAAATAGGATCCTGTTTTGAAACGGGATCTCGTTTCCCTGTTTCGAAATGGGATCCTGTTTCAAAATGGGATCCCATTTCATAAAGGTTAAAATATTAACCTTTTATGAAACAGGATCCCGTTATTTAAAATTTAAATTTTAAGCTCGGATTTTTCTTTGTAACCTGGTTCAGGAAATGCTTTGGGAACCCGAACCTAACCTCTGGACCTAGTTTGACCTGCAACTTGAAGGTCCTTGAAGGTCCTGTCAATGTCACAACAAAATAGTGACTTTGGGCATATATCTGAAGGTCTATTTTGCAGAATATTTTGACGAAATTAAAACCCATTATAGATGAGACAGTGTAGATTCCAAATATATATATTTTTTACAATTGGATTAATTTTTCTATTTTTTAATCAATTTCTGATGAAATAGGTCCATAAACTTGAATTATCATGGTTTTTTAGTATTTTAATAACTTTCTATTAAAATATTTTTTTGTAAAAAAAATTGTAGGAAAACGTACTTTAGACAGTTCTTTTCAATTTAAAAAAAAAATTCAAAAAATGTTGAGTTTAGGTCATCTTATGCGTGACGTACACGATGATTTTTTAAAAGACCAAAAACTGCCAATAAAAAATTAATTAAAAAAATATTCAATAAAAAATTACAAAAAAATATGGAAAACGTGCTTCAGTGAGTTACAAATCTTTTCCCAAAAGGATTTTGAAAAATATGATTATTTAGGTCAAAATATGGATGACGTACACATACATGGTATAGTAAAAAAAAGTGACTTTTAAATAGTGGTTTTTAGAAATGCCTATTCAAAATCAATTTCTATCATCTGGGTATTGAAAAGAATTACATATTTGGAAACTAGATTCCGAGTAATACATTTCATATTTAGTGAATTTTTCCAAGATTCCTCCTTTAAGTGCTTCAAATTTTTAGGTCAAATGTGACAAATTCTGAAAATCAGGGAAAACACTTCCACTTTTGGGCCAATAAGTGGACACAACTTCTTGCACACACCCCTATTTTGATTTTTTTTTTACTAGGGATGTTCCAAGGATCAAGTATAAAATTTCTTAAGGTGAACACTATTGATAGGTTCATCCAAACTAATGCCTTCAAGTGTTGAGAGAGTATAAGCTCCTGATCCATAGACTGTTGTGATCACAAAAGGTCCTAGCCAATTTGGTTCAAATTTGCCCTTCATAATCCTATTGATTTCTTTGATTCTCTTTGAGGACAAGGTCTCCTCCCTGAAACCTTCTTTCCTTAATCTTTTTGTTTTAACTATGATGAAGATGATTTTGATAGACTTGAAGATGATTGAGTGTAGTGAGGTGTCTTTTGTCCAATAGCTCTAGATCATTCAATCTAGATATTCTATACTCCTCATCAGAAATGATATGATGTAATGAAACTCTTAGTTATGGGATCTCAACCTCAATAGGTAGGACAACTTCGGTGCCATACACAAAAGCATAAGGTGTAGTGCCAGTAGGAGTTATGATGCTTGTTTGATAGGCCCACAAGGTTGGATTAAGTTATAAATGGCAATCACGATAAGCTTCATTGACTATCTTTTTAATAATTTTGATGATTGTTTTGTTAGAAGCCTTAGCTTGGCCATTACGTTGGAGATAATAGGGTGTAGAAAACCTATGTTGGATATGGATTTTATTGCATAGATCATGGACTTCTTGATTTTTGAAAGGGCGTCCATTATCGATAACGATGGCTTGTGGATCTCCATATTGTCAAATGATATAATAGAGGATGAATTTGAATATTTGTTTTCTAGTGATGTAGGTCATTGGTATAGGTTCAACCCACTTTGTGAAGTACTCAGTGGCGGTAATGATGAATTTGTGTCCATTGGAGGAGGGTGGATGGATCTTTCCTATGAGGTCGATTCCCCACTGCGAGAAAGGACAAGGAGTAGTGACATGTTATATCTCATATGCTGGAGCATGTATTGAATCCCCATGTTGTTGACATTGTAGACATCTCTTAACAAATTGTTGTGCATCTTGTTCCATGGTTGGCCAGTAATATCTAGCTCTCAAGAGTTTCTTAGTAAGACTAGGGCCATCAGAATTTGAACCACAAACACCTTCGTTGACCTCCCATAAGGAAACATTAGCTTCTTCTGACTCAAGACATCTAAGAAGGATACCATCGAGACTCTTACGATATAGCGTTTCTCCAATAATTGTGTAATGAGAGGCTTGATAGATAAAGGTTTAATGTTGTGTGTTGGATAATTGAAATGGAAAGGTACCATGGTAGAGATACTCGTATATATCCTTGTACCAAGGAGAATTAGGACCAACAATCTCATATACAAGCTTGGATTGTGGGACTTCAAAAGATAGGATCAAGAGTTGTTTGACTAGAAACTAACATCTATGTGCATTAGTGGCCATATCTAGAAGAGAACCAATTGTAGTCATAGCATCTATTTCTTTGTTGTTTATCCTAGGGATTTGCTCAAATGTGATTTTGGAAAAGTATTTCTTGAAATCATCTACCATCAACTTGTATGGAACAAGTTTTTCATCTTTTATTTGATATTCCTCCAAAACTTGTTTGATGACCAGCTAAGAATCTCCAAAAACTTGTAGCTATTTGATATCCCATTGTACAACCATGCACAATCTAGTGATCAAGGATTCATATTCAGCAATGTTGTTGGTACAAGGGAAGGCAATCCTATATGATTTAGGTATACAATCACCTTGAGGGGTGATGAAACATATTTTGGCTCTAGATCCATGTTGTGTATATGAACCATCAAAGTATAGCTACCAAACTACTGAAGGATATAAATTGAATAACTCTTCATCAGGAAACTCAGGATGGATAGGATGAATATTTGTCATTGGTGCTTTTTCTAGTTGATCAACAATCACTTGTCCTTTTATGACTTTCCGATCAACATATTCTATGTCAAACTCACTGAGAATCATTATCCATTTTGCTAATCTACCTATGAGTACTACTTTGGATAGAAGATACTTGAGTGGATCAAATTTAGATATGAACTTCGTTCTTTGGTTCAACATATAGTGCCACAAATTTTGGGAAGCAAACACTATAGCTAAACATGATTTTTCCATGGATGAATAATTAAGCTCATAACCAATGAGAGTTTTGTTGATATAATAGATAGCATGTTCTTTCCTTGCCATCATGTTGAGCTAAAAGGGCACCTAGAGCTGTTGTTGTGGAAGAAATGTATAGTAGCAATGGTCGATTAGGCACAAGAGGTACCAGTATGGGAGGTGTAGCTAGATATTTCTTTATTTGATCAAAAGCTTGTTGGCACTTATCATTCGATTTAAAAGGTGCTCCCTTCTAGAGCAGGGGCTGAAAATGATGACATTTATTTGCTAGTTGTGAAATGAACCTACGGATAGACTGTAATCTGCCTTGAAGACTGCAAAGCTATTTTAAATTTGATGGTGGAGGCATTTCAACTATAGCTTTTACCTTTTTTGGATCAACTTCTATGCCTCTTCTAGATACGATGTAACCCAATAGCTTTTCAGAAGTCACCCCGAATACACATTTCTTAGGATTTAATCTCAGTTGATATTTTCCAATCTGTCAAAAATATGTTCTAGTACTTTTAGATGACCTCTGGTTTTTTATTTGCCCAAGATATCATCAACATAACCTTCCATTATGGTGTGAAAAAGATCATGGAAGATAACAGTCATGGCTTGTTGATATGTAGCTCCTGCATTCTTGAAACCAAAAGGCATTACTTGCCAACAATAAGTACCCCATGGGCATATTAAAGTTGTTTTATGTTGAGCTTCAGGAGTGATTAGAATTTGATTGTAGACACAAAATCCATCCATTAGTGATAACATTTCATGTCCTAATATAAGGTCAACAATGATATCTATGCTTGGAAGTGGAAAATCATCTTTAGGGCAAGCTTTGTTAAGATCTCTAAAATCGGTACAGGCACAAATGCCCCCATCAGGTTTTGAAACAGGAACTAGATTTAAAACCCATTCAGGATAATCAATAGGCCATATGAGCTTAGCATCCAACAGTTTCTAAATTTCTAATTTAACCAAGAGTGCTATTTGAGGATGCATTTTTTGTAGCTTTTGTTTGATAGCTTTTGCATTTAGAAATACTACTTAGAGATGATGTAACACAAGTGAGGGATCCAAATTTGGCATATCTTCATAAGGAATACACCATTTTCTTGTTGAGATTGCACTTTTGAGGAAGGATAAACCAAAGTTCAAGATGAAACAGGTTATAGAAGAAGGACAAGGTGCTAAGGTAAAGAAGGTGATACATCAAGACAAAAGATATCAGCTACAAGGTAGCAAGATGGATAGAAGACAAGTTGGCATGGACAAGATGAAGCCAAAGGTGAAGATGAAGACTACATGCTTCCAAGAAGACAAAGGGTAGGAGTTAGAAGACATCAAGAAATCTCATTCATTGATGAATACCTATTACTACCCTCAAATCAAGAGGGCTTTGAATTTATTTTGGTCGGGAGTATGGTGCATGAGCACCTAGTGATGGCATGCCTCCATGAGGAAATCTTGCTAAAGTTGGTTTAGTTTTGGTGTTTTGATGTTTTTGATAAGATAAGTGGCAAAAAAGGGTACCGATCCCATAACAAAATAGCCACCAAGGGCTCACCAAAACTCGAATAGTTCAGATAAAACCATTAAAATTAAGCAACCTAGCTATAGACCACAAAACCAATATATAAAGCATAAGTGAAATAGGAGGCCACAAAGAAAGCAGACTGACTGCAAATAGACAGTAGACCAACCCTCAGCCACCAACAGCTAATTAAACATCTTGTCCCAGTCATCGATAAGGAATTGGAGCATGTTGTTGTACTTCTTCATCTTCATGTTCATTTTCTCTTGGTCTTTTAGACCCTTCTTCTGGAGAGCCACCAGAGTCATGGTAGACCTATGCATGACCTTGGTAGAGAACTTGGCTAGGGTGTTAAACTTGTGTTCCAGATGGGTCATCCTATCCTCTAAGGTCTCTTTATCCTTACCCTTGTTATTTTTTGCACCTTTCTTCTTCTTACTAGTCACTTTGATCTTCTCCTCGGTGCTGTCCATATCGGAGCCTTGCACATTAAAATTTGAGAAGTTGTTGGGACCTTCTTCTCTAGCATCCATCACCTCAATCTTGTTGCCTTTGTTAATAGAAACATCACCACCCATTTGCTCTGTCTCCTCCATAATAGTGTCCATGTTGATATTAGCCCCTGACTCTGAACCCTGGAGCTCCGCAGAACCCTTCTTGGTACCTTCCTCAGAGTTACCCTCTCCCTGCGCCTCCTCCTCAATTTTAGCATTCTTCCCCTCTGACTAGTCCTTTTCCTGCAAAATCACAACCTCCTCCTTCCCAGACACTATCACCTTCCCCTTGGCCAAGGATGTCAGCTTAGCGGCCAACCTAGACGACCTCCTCGTAGTCGGGTAGCACATTTTTCTTTTAGTGGGGGTATAAGTCTCTTCTTCAACATTGTCAGAGTCCTCATTATATTCCTCTATGCTGACTTCTTCAGCCACAGGGGTAGTTTTTAGGGTCCTAATCTCACTAGTAGTTTCACAGCATTCTTCCACTACTCCCTATTTCTTCTTACTAGGCAGGGAAGGGTTATCATAGTTGATTTTTCTTTTTGCTGGGGTAGTATTAGGAGAGGTGGGGGTGAGGTCCTCAATGGTGGGTTCAGGACTATAAATCATCTTGGGATTTTTCTTACCGGGTTTAAAGACTTGGCATAAGAATCAGGGGTAACTTCCGTAATGATGACCAGGCCTTCCCTAACCAGAGGTGGGTTATGGGGTTCAATCTTGATAGGAGTAGGAGCTTTTGGCAGGCACAGAGCATGGTGAAACTTGTACAATCTCATGATGAGACATTGGTGCAGCGAGATTTCAGGTTTATTGGGGTCAAGGGTGTGCTGTTCTTTGGCCATCACAATGGAGGACTCTAAGGAGGAAAGAAGATAGAAGGGAAAGCTGATATGTTTACTCCTAAAGTAATTAAGCAGAACAAAATGGTAGTGAAAGAATCTCCTAAACCTACCCTCCAGGGTAAAATATTTCATAATCAAGTAACATACCTCGTCCCATGGCGGAGGAAGAAGCTGGCAGTCAAAACCCCCTTGCAGACTATTCAGAACCTCATTTTTGTTAAGAAAAAACTTCATGCCATCAAGGTCAGAAACCTTACTCTTCCTAGGGTACTTCGTCCCATCTGTAGGTAGGCTAATAGCCATACCAATCACCTCTTCGGAGACCCCAAACTCCACATTTCCAACCTTAACCCTTCTACCATTGTAAGACTGTAGAAACTGAACGGAGAGACTCTCATCATAGCCCTGAAGGCATTCTAGCTAGGAGGTGACCCCGCCTTCTTGACAAATATGCCATATCGTCTCATTATTTTTGAATTCCTCGCACATCTCTGGTTCAGTCCGCAACCTATCTCCCCCCATAATTCTATCAAACAAGTAAATAATACAGTCGATAATCAGGTCAATCACAGCGCATAGAGCCGTCCTACTGTAATTTTGGATAGGTTTGTTGTTAAAGACAACAGGACTAATAGAAACTAATTTGGGGGTGATCATGATACTATCTTTTCCCATGCCAACGGTGGCGTACTTGGTAAACAATCCCAGACGGGCATATTTACTCCCTTTTAGATCATCATTATTAAGCTTCATAAGATCATCAATAAATATTAAGATGGACTTTCCCAAGTTGTGAAGCTAGTTTTTCACATGGCTCAGCATGTGAAAGGTTTCCTCAAGCCACCAACTCATCTTGTTATCAATGCTGCTACTGTTGAAATGACTAGGCCCCTCAATGTCGAGTTGGCACTTGCACTTCATGTAATCCTCTATCTTGTGCTCGCTATCTAGCTATCTGAAGATCCTAGAACTATGGTGGTCCCACCCTCTCTCCCTGACATTAGATCTCATGAGGAACTGGGAACCAGGCTTAACTCCTCTTTAATGAGGTTTTGAATCGAGCGCAGGAGAGTCTTTTCATTTCTCTAACAACGCCACGTGTCCATTCCCTACCCTAAATTTGCCATCGCATCCGCCACTTTGTTTCCCTCCCAATACACATGGCCAATGGACTTCTGCTTGAAGCCAAATAGTAAGCCGATGATATATTCAACTAAGCTCTTCAACTTCAAACCACTGTTAGACCTTTTCATAGCCGCATTAATAATTAACTTAGAATCTCCTTCCACTTGGAGATTCTCTATACAACTTCCAATTATTAACTAAGCTCTTCAACTTCCAACCACTGTTTTCATGTTTTGATGTTGTAATAAGGTCATTTAGACAATTTTGAACTTGTATGAGTCTATTTTGGGTCTTAGAAGGTCATTTTGGAATTATTTGTCAAACATTGTAAAAATTGTCAAATTGTCACAAAGTTCTCAAGTGCAATTTAGCAATTTTGTCATAGGGTGGAAGATGAACGGTTAGTAGTTGAAAAGATGGTTTGTAAATGTTGGTACAAGTTTGAAAAGGCATAAATAGCCTGAATTCATTGTTGTAAATGTGGTGGAGTGGTTGGGAAGACATTTAGATATCAAATAATGCAAGAAAACTCAGTGTTTTCTGAATTTTGATTATTTTTTTGCTGTTCCCAAGGCTAGTACAGCCCTATACAACCTGATAATGATGTGAAACCAATTGGGTTTGATAGTACTCTGAATCTTCTTTCATTTGGCATTAGTTTATATTGGCAAGAGATACTATGTGGCTTCATAAGTGTTGTCATTGATGGCAACAAAGTCTATTCTACACATCTGCAGTACATAATATGCCTATACTAGAAATCAGATTAAAGATTGTTTTGGTTCAGTGAACAAGAATAGAGTATGTAACAAGGTCTGACAATCAGGTCCAGATCTCTCAGATGGTGTAACTCAGTAAGTCGTGGATTTGGACAAGTCAAGAGGGGTATCATGACTATTGTATTCTAGAGATTTAGCCTCCGGTGATAAAGCATGAAAAGATATGAGCATCTGAGTGTTGGGTTCTAGTCAAGTTGAGCATACAGAGGAAGAACTGACTGATAGAATATTAGACCTTAATCTGGATGTGCAAAAGGCATTGATCAAGAAATTTGTGGCATTATACATCGTTGGCTGACATGATTAATGACTTCTATGCCTACATTTTTTATGTGCATCACTAATCAAGCGTGGATTTAGCTGACAAATCAATAACTTGCAAATATCTCAGGTATTCTTGTTGCCAACTAAGAAGTTGTTGGAAATCCTTGATGCAGATATATATACCTGATGGATTCAAGCTTGTGAGTGTGTGGATGTGAAAGTATAAATGATTAAGTACGAAGAAAAGTAGAGACAAGTGCAAAGATAGTAATTCAAGCCTAAAATGTGACAAGAAAGTAATATTGAGCAGAGGAAGAATGAAATGTGCCAGATTAGTATACTGTGCCTAACCAGAACTGAATTCTTGCATGTATAGATGGTGTTCACTAGTTCAAACACTTTGGTATCATCTGTAAGCATTTGTAGACTATAAGTCTCTTGTAGGCAGTGGGCCCTAATTGTCAAGTGCCAAATTTGTACTCTTTATTCTTTTAACACAGAATACAATCTTGGGTTAATCACCCCATGGTTTTTCCCTTAGCAGGTTTTCCACATAAAAATCCTTGTGTTATGTGTTAATTCATTTTTAGTTCTTATGATTGTATTCTTTTGATATAGCACTAAATGATAAGATAAGAAAAGAAAGTAAAAAGAAGAAAAGTTATAAGATAACTAATTCACCCCCCCTCTTAGTTATTTGCATTATTTCCAACAATTGGTATCAGAGCTTAGTTCCTCTGAATAAGCCTAACAACTTGAGGAAGATTTGGGAATCTCAATGGATGTATATGGTATGAAAGAACAACTTTAGTCTGCCCTAGATGATCATGAACAATCTCACTCTGAGGTCAATGATTTGAGAGAAAAAACTTAAGGAAGTTGATAATTTCATCAATGAATTGAAATAAAAACTTAGTATTTCTATGGAAAAGAGAAAGGAACTACTCCAGAAGTTAGCAAATCAGAATGAAGCCAATAATACTGATGAGGATCTGAATGAGAAAACTAAGATATGTGAGAAGCTGTCAAAATAAGTGATTATGATAAGACATGAAATGGAATCAGGAGTTATGAAATTCACCCAAGAAATTGAAGAGAAGAGAAAGACTGAAGATAATCTAAAATAATCCCTCGAAGAGAAAATAAAGGACTACCACAAAACGGGTAGAATAATCAGGCATCTCGAATCTGATCTTGAAGAAGCTAGAGATAATGAAGAACAACTTGAGAACAAAATAGACACTCTCAAACAAGATCTTCAATCTACAAATGAATACAAAGAAAAATTCAAGATAAGCTCAGCCCAACTTGAAGTTCTTCTTGCAAGTCAAAAGAGGGTTGATGATAAGAGTGACTTGGGGTATGAGAAAGGTGAAAGCTCTGGATTTGGTCAAAGGAACTTTGGATCAGGAAGTCAAGGGAACAAGCCTAGAAGACCTCTGATAAGGAAACCAAATGCCTAAAGATATCCATCTTGTAGGAGTCAAGGACAACACTGAGAGGGGGGGTGAATCAGTGTTGTGTGAATTTTTAAATCTTTTTCAAAATTTAACTTACAGAGCACAAAGGAGAGAAAGCTATTATTGATTTGTCAACCACATATACACAAAACTAAGAATGAAGAAGGAGAACAAAACCTTATAAGCAATGCATTAACATACACACATACAGATGAAAACAATATGACACATAACACAAATTTGCAAGAGTGGAAAACCCTCCTGGGGTATAAAAACCACTCCAAAACTACCTCACTGGCTTAACCTTGAAAATATCTTTACAAGCCTCATTGGCTGATGTAAGTGTCTCACTGACAAATGGTCTTACTGACCTACAAGCCTCACTGGCATTTCTCAATCAATGAGAACTAAAAATCTCATGTGCAAGAAGTGATTGCTACTCAATCTAAAATGCACCATTCAAATCAACTCATCTGCAACATTCATTCCATCATTCCAATCCTCTGATATTTTATTCTTGAATCATCTAATTCACCTGATCAGGGAAACATCTCTCTTTTCAAAAAAGTTTTTCTCTACATATCATAACTTCATACATAACATTATTTGCTCATCTCTGTTTTCTTCATCAACACACTAACGTCAATGCACCTGAAAAACCATTATATACAATTTGAAAAACCTTTCACATTCTACACAATCATTTTCCATCTATGAAGAAATTAATTTTCTCTTCATGCCCATGACTGTTCATTTTCTTCTTCTTTTTAATCTTGCAAGAACAAAATCAATCTTTTCTTCTTTTTCATCCTACAAGAATAAAATCAATCTTTCATAAGACTTTTCACATTCCTTCAAAAGTTCATTCTCCTTCTCTGTAAAATATTAACAATCTAAAAAATAGCCCTCAAAAAAAAATTGAATCATATAATATCAAACCCTATTTAAAACTCTTCATATTTTGTGTTCTTCAAAAATCTTTTTGCCTTTTTCAAAAAATCATTGAAAAACCTTCAACCTTTTTATCTGCAAAATATCTTTCATTCATCTGCAACAAAAAAAATATATTTTTGCCAAAAATCTCTCTGCTCATTTGCATGTCCTTTCATCTGCAAAGAGAAATGATCTATTGCTTTTCTTCAATCAAATCATTTCACATTTCTTTTTCAAAAACTCATAAGAAAAATTTGTCTTCCAAAATCATTTTTGTTTTCCCAAAAAATTCTAAAAGAAACCAACTCCTCAATAAAAATTCTAATGTCATTTCTTTAAATTAGAAAACAAATTTCTAATTTAAGAACCACTAATTACCAATTCAAGCTCACCATTTTAGAATTCAAAAATGTGGTATAGGCCGACCACTTAGTGTTTGAGTAAAGTTTCTAAAAAGAAACTAAAGCCATAAAAGGGAATGACATCCTTAATAGAAACTTTTAAAACATATATACTATGCTCCCCTAAAGCAAGGTAATTCGATGTCTTTTGCTTTTCCTTTTTAATATCCATGCAATTTTTAAAAAACATTTCAAATATGAATCGGGCTCCAAAGAAGGCTTTAAGAATTTGAGTTAAAAAACCTCCAAGGCATCGGGCCTACACTCCCATATATGATTTGCTTTTGGCGCATTTCAAAACAAATAGTTGGCAGACCTGTCATAGCGGTGGAAGTACTTTAGTTGCCCGGTCAACTTAATGACCTCACACCCCTTTGGAAGGTCATCACTTAAGTGATGACTTGTAATAACAAGTCACTTTTGATTTATAAGAAAAGTGAATATGTTTTGAAAACAAGACTTGTTTAGGAAAAAATTATACCATATTTTTGACAAAATCCTAAAACAAATTTTGCTGAGAAGAAACACATAACTGATCTAGTTTTTCACTTGATCATGACTGTACCAAATCAGTCCATTAAGAAGCTAATACTCCATCAACCTTAATCAAATATAACCTTTAGCAAACTCATTTCACTGTATGAACTCTTGTGAACACTGATATTAGGACCATACTAACACAACATCATACCAATCCATATGATTATGTATCTTCAAACTAACTCCATAAATCTAACATGAAGTAATTCCAAATTCTCTTAGGAGGAGATCAAACATGAAGCAACTCATCACAAACATGAAATATAGTAACAACACACATGAACTCTCTTCAGCTTGAACCATGATGAAGACCATGAAAACCATAAGATCATACCATCAATCCAATAACAACATCAAACATCAACACTTCTAAATTCTAGAGATATCTATATCAACCTGACCACCTTTGCATATGATGATGATGATGATAATGACCCACTTCAAACAGGAAGCCATAAACTTATCCTTGTTCCAACCTTGATGAACAAGCATTCAAAACCTTACCATATGATGTAAACTCTACAGAAGATGCTATGAACTTATGAACTCCTATTCCTATCAGCAACTTGACACAACTCTTGATGAAGCAAGAACACATATATGAAGCAAGTCCTTATCTTTTGAAGTATGACCTCAACTTGCATCAACCTTTTGCACTAACCTCCTGTTTAGTGACCTTCAGATGTTTACTAATATCAACCGAAGATCCTGCAAGACCTTTTTGACATCAATGACAACTTGACTCTATCACATCTTTCAATGGGAATTGCTTCAATTGCAACAAATTTGGTTAGAAAGCAACTCAGTGTAGGAAAAGAATGAATCAGAACAATTCATCCTTCTCCGGTCAATGTTTTAGTTGCAAAAGGTATGGTCACAAATCTCATGAATGTAGAAATATGCAAATGAACAATTCTTTCAATGGTAGATGCTTTACTTGCAATAGAATGGGGCATATGGCTAATCAGTGCAGATCAAAAGGATATCAACCAAATAAGCAAAAAAATGTTGTGTGTTACAATTGCAATAAATCCGGTCATATAGCCAGATTCTGCAAAAGTAGAAATCATGATGAAAGGGGTCTAGTAAAACATGATCAGAAATAAGATAAAGGCAAAGGTAAAGTAAATGCGGATGAAGTTCAAAAGGAGATGAGTAAGATTTGGGTGAAGAAGAGCACAATGAATATTGGAGATGGATTTGCACCAAAATCCGGTGCTGATAATCCTTTCGAAAACTAAAAAGTGAGCTCTGGCTCAGGGGGAGCTATAGAGAAGATCCTTTTTCACCTAGCCAGCTAGTGAGTGCTTGAGATCAGCACATTGAGTCAAAATAAGAGGTTGTGGTTTAAAGGGTTTGAGGAGATTCATTTAAAATTCATCTAGTCAAAAGTTGACTAATCCGCATGCAGATTTGAGGAAGCTATGAGGAACTCCTATATCGACAGCTATCTGGTAAAGTAGAATTTCACAGACAGATCTGGTATGATCTAGAATTGAAATGTTTTAATCCACGGACCTATGGCATGTTTGAAAAAGGTGAAGATATGTTGTCAACCCTCATAGACAATGATTTTAGAGATCCTCGCAATGATTCAATAAAATCTCTCTCAAAATAGGGCAACCGAATGACTTAAGTTGTGCATTTATTACAAAGGGAAATTAGGTTTTTCGAAAAGGTTAAAAGGTTTCTCATCCATCATTTGCAACACTTTGCACTCACAAAGAAAGGAGAAGAGCTCTGAGAAGAAATCCAGCGAAACACTCAAACCCAGTTGAAGATTGAATCCAAGTGCAATCTGTTCTGGTAGTCGCTCCAAACCCTAAGGCGTGAAGAGGTATTTCTTTTAATCTCTCTAATCTTTGTTGATTAGAATGGCTACTCCTATGGTTGGAAGTGTTTCCAAGAGACCAAGGCCAGCTTTCAAGAAACATCCTCTCAAATCTATTGAGGTTGATCCTTTGGGTGTGTTTTCTTGTACCCCGTATGGCATTCTCCATGTAGAAGGCATTAGGGTTTATATACATGCAAACATTGAGGACTTTGGAGACCTGAAATTGATGAAACTATACCCCAATTAGTTAAGCAGTGAGAACTTTGATCTGAAACTGGAGTTCTAGACCATAAAAGATAAGCATTTTGCACATTGCATACATTTTCCATCTTTTGGAGAGGACGAATGGGTCTGGTATATCTTAAGTAGGATCCATGATAACTTCATGTGGTTAATGAGGCCTTTCAAAATAACCAAAGATGCCATTAAAGATGTAACTAGTTTACACTCCATTGGTGGGTTTCCTGCTCTTAAGTCCGTGAAGAATCAAACAGTATCTGAAGCCACAGGTTCAAAATATGATAAGAGAGCAATGACGATTGATGACATCACTGATATGGATGTCAAGTTTGCCTCAATTGTGATTGGATACAAGATTTACCATTCAAGTAGAGAAAACTCTGTATCTGGTATTGCCATGGTGCAGGAGCACCCCTACAAGACAGGATATAGGTTCATTGTCCGCATGACAGGACATTAGTCTATTTTTAGCATGTTTGACTTCATAATGAAATAAGGTCCATTGGACCAATGCATATGTATTAGATCAGCCTAGGAGAGTGTGCAGGTAGTTAGAGCTCATGATCAGGTTGTCTGAGCTGTCTTCTCCCAGCCGCTGGGAATCGAGTTGGTAGTACTCATAGGATATTGCTATAAATAACTCAGATTAGTTAGGGTTTGAGATCAGAGAATATCATATCAGAGAAGAGAGTAGTAGTTATGTTATGTTGTACTGGTGATTGAGTGAGATCCAGAGATCAGTCCAGACATTGTGAAACATTGTTGTAGAAACAGGACACTTGTGTTTCATCTGAATAAGATCTCATCAATTGCATTATCTGGTTTATCAGCTGTTTATGTTTTGATTTCCGTTCTGATTACAAGTTGATGGATTCTTTCAACCCTTCCACCGGTTGATTCTGTGAATCAGTGGAATGGTCATGTATGATAGTTTAGTTTGCATTTTAGTTTTCTGTTTATGCATTTCATTGTTTGAGAGATCGATTGGTAGCATGCTGTGAATCAACCTAGCATCCTCATGTGCTAGGATTTAGGAAGATAAACTATTAAGTTTTGATCTGAAGGTGATCCGGCCCGATCATCATGTTTTCTTTGTGAAAATTGTGCGGTTTTGTGAGTTTACATGCAGCTGACGGATATACAGGGATCTGCATGTGCTTTTCCAGACGGAGTGAATCGTATCATCATCTGTGAGTATATCACTATCCAGATCAGGTTATGAAGCTGACGAAGTTTGCATGTTTCAAGTGCATCAGGATGATATAGGTTGGATATATACTCAGTGTATATATCATCGTCAGGATCATCTTTCGTGTGTATCCATCATCCGCATATCGCTATCGTATGCGGAAGTGAAAGTTCATTTTTTGGCTAAGGACCAGAAAGATCATCATCAGTATATTAAGAGATCACCCGGATATTCATTATCATGTTGCGGAGGATATAAGTGTCTTATATCCTGTTGACATCATCATCAGGTGCATTGACATCATCATCAGGTGCATGTGACGTCATCGTCATCAGGATATTGCAAATATCACCCGATGCAGATTTATCCTGCTAACGTTAAGCGTTTCAGCATCGGTAGGAGTAATAGCGTTGGGGAGACCTTTTTCGGCCTGGCCGATAGAAGAAGTGTTGCCGATAGGCAACCTGACCGATGAAAAGAGATATCGGGGTGATATCGGACATCGGGACAGAGTGTTGGAGTCCAGCCGATAAGCCAAGTCTGGCCGATCGGTATAGGACCGATATATTCATCAGGGTGACATTAGTCATCGGGGGTAAGACATTTCCCCTTGGCCGATGAACCATCTCTCGCCGATAGGCGATAAGGAAGTGAACAGTGGTCAGCAGGAGGATATTTCATGCCCCTTCGAAATATGATGATGCTATCTGTGTTAGCAAGAAATATGATGATGATGATAAGCCGATAGGATTTGAACATGCTGGTTGTATTAATGACTCCTCCTTCCCATTTGTAAGCTTCTGTTGCGTTTACCTCTGCATCATAGTGGTATCAGAGCAAAGGAAGGATCTTCTGGAAAAGATCAGGATATAGCAGGATGTCAGGTGACGAAGGAACATCTGAGATGCCGGCAAGGATGACCAACGTTGAGTTGGCAGTTCTGGTGAAGAAACAGATTGCAGAGAGCAAGGTCGTGAAGGCTCAGAATCAAGAATTGAAGGATGAGTTAGCGAAGTTGAGGAACAGAGTAGGTTCTGGTAGAGAAGAAGATAGGGAAGAAGAAGAGATCCCTAGTTGGAGTGAGGAGGTCATTCCTATAGACCAGAGACCACCGTTGAACGCCCTCAAGGCCATGGAGAGGAGAACCATGGATGTGAAACTGGATTTGCCAGTGTTTAGAGGAAAGATGGAACCTGATTCAGTGATGGAGTGGATAGACTCCTTGAACAATTTCTTTGAAACAGAGGAGATACCAGAACAACAGAGGGTGAAGATAGCCCAGTCAAAAATGAAAGAAGCTGCCTTGACATGGTGGAATTTTGTCCAAGATGATAGAGTACAGGAAGGAAAGTGTAGAGTCGCTACATGGAAGAAGATGATGGCATTAGTAAAGGAAGCTTATGTCCCATTGGATTACAATATCCAATTACACAAGAGGAAACAAAACCTGAAGCAGAAGGAGCTAGATGTCAGCTCATATACAGAAGAATTCATGAAACTTTGTATGAAAACAAAGGTAAAGGAAAGTGAAGAAGAGAAGGTAGCCAGATACCTTAATGGATTGAGGTTCAACATTCAGGAAGATTTAAGTCTGCATAATCCAGATACAGTTCAGAAATGCTTTCAGTTGGCATTAAAAGTGGAAGAGAAGTTAAAGAGAAAACAAGAACAACACAATAGAGGAAGAGGAAGACAACAAAGGGGTGGAAGAGGTCCTTTTAGAGGTAGAGGACATGGACATGGATATCAAGGAGAATCCAGTCATGACAATAGTAAGGGAAACAATAGTCAGAACTAGGGGGAAAATTATAGTCAGCAAGGAAACTTCAGGGGTAGAAGACCTTTCAGAGGAAGATCCCAGGGCAGAGGATCCATCAGATGTTATAACTGTAACAAAGAAGGCCATATAGCCAGCAGATGTCCAGAAAAGGCCACAAGCTCAACAAGAGAAAGGAGAACAAATCTGATCCAAGAACCTGATAATCAAAGTATGACAGGCTCTAATGCTTTTCAGAGTGTGAATGCTCCTGATAATTTTGGATACCCAGACAGTGGAGAGTCTCTAATGATGAGAAGAACAATGACTACCAGGAAGGTACCTGACAAAGAATCCCCTCAAAGAAAGTCTCTTTTCAGGACTATTTGCAAAGCAGGAGGTAAGGCATGTAAAGTTTTGATTGATTCTGGTTCTACTGAAAATTTTGTGTCTGAAGAAATGGTGACAAAGCTTAAGCTTAGGAGATTGCCTCACCCATCCCCATATAAAGTCTCATGGCTTACCCAAGGTCAGCAGACAATTGTAGAAGAGCAGGCTTGGGTAGAATTTCAGATTGGAGCATATAAGGATAAGTTGTTGTTTGATATTACCACGATGGATGCTTGCAATCTTTTATTTGGTAGACCATGGCAGTATGATTTGAAGGCACAACATGATGGTATTAGAAACACCTATACAATCACTAAAGATGGTAAGGTTATAAAGTTACTACCATTGACGGAGAAGGAGGAGAAATCTAAAGGAAAAGAGGTGAAGGTAATGCTGATGGAAGGTAAACAGTTCATGAAAGAAGTAGCAGCAGAAGGTGCAGTTGCATATGCCCTAATCCCATGTATGAGGGTGAATAAAGAACAGCAGCAAGAAGTCAAGGAAGAGCAAAAGAAAAGGTTCATAGACCTAGCTATCCAAGAGCTATTGGATAAGTACAAAGGTATCATCTCAGAAGGAATGCCAAGATCCCTACCACCTGTTAGGGATATTAGTCACTACATAGACTTAATTCCAGGGTCAACACTTCCAAACAAAGCAGCCTATAAGCTAACTCCAGAACAGAATGCAGAAGTAGCCAGACAAATTGAAGAATTATTGGATTCAGGTCTGATTGGGAAAAGTTTAAGTCCATGTGCAATACCAGCTATACTAGCACCAAAGAAGGAAGGTACTTGGAGGCTTTGCACAGATTCCAGAGCTATTAACAAGATCACAATCAGGTATAGGTTTCCAATCCCTAGGATAGAGGATTTACTTGACTGTTTGGGAGGTGCTAAGTATTTTACAAAAATAGATTTGAAGAGTGGATATCATCAGATCAGGATTAGGCCAGGAGATGAATGGAAAACAACATTCAAAACTAATGAAGGGTTATATGAATGGAAGGTTATGCCTTTTGGTTTATCTAATGCACCTAGTACTTTTATGAGGTTGATGAATGAGGTTTTGAAAGAGTTCATTGGTAAGTTTGTCATAGTATATCTAGATGACATTCTGATTTTCAGCAACACAAAAGAAGAACATCTCAGACACATAGATTTGGTTCTTAAGAGGTTACATGAAGAGCAGCTGATGATAAATTTAGATAAGTGTTTGTTCATGCAAGAGGAGATCACATATTTGGGTTTTGTCATTTCACAAGGAAAGTTACAAATGGATAAGGAGAAGGTAAGTGCCATATTGTCTTGGCCAACCCCAAAGACTATGAATGATGTCAGAAGTTTCCATGGGTTAGCAACCTTCTACAGGAAGTTTATAAGAGGGTTTAGTCATATTTGTGCACCCATGCTTGATACCATCAAAGGAGGACAAAAGTGCAGATTTGTTTGGACTCAAAGAGCAGATGATTCTTTTGAAACATTGAAGAAGAAGGTGGCACAGCAGCCAGTCCTTGCACTTCCAGACTTTAATAAAATCTTTCAGGTAGAATGTGATGCCAGTCACATGGCCATTGGAGCAGTACTCAGCCAAGAAGGTAGACCTATTGCATTTTTCAGTGAGAAGCTCAATGATGCTAAAAAGAGGTATTCCTCATATGATTTGGAAATGTATGCTTTAGTCCAGTCACTCAAGAAATGGAGGCATTACTTGATGCCAAAGGAATTCATAGTATTCATAGATAACCAGGCTCTGAGTTTCATAAACAGCCAGGAAAAGCTGAACCACAGACACATGAAATGGGTAGAAACCTTACAAGCTTTTACTTTTACATTGAAGCATAAGAAAGGAGTCAAGAATAAAGTTGCAGATGCTTTGAGCAGGAGAGTTCTAACAGTCCACCAGATTCAGTTAGAAAGTGTTGGCATTGATTCACTAAAGACCATGTATGAGACTGATGAAGATTTTGGGGAGATATATCATGTATGTACTTCTTTTGGAGAGAAATATCATGCTGAATTCTCTGAATTTTTGATTCAGGATGGATTGTTGTTCAAAGGTGGATAGTTATGTATTCCAAGGTGTTCTATGAGGTTAAACATCATTAAGGAGAAACATTGTGGAGCTATGGCAGGTCATTTTGGTCTAGATAAGACTCTTGATCTTGTTCGAAGACATTACTTTTGGCCTAAGTTACAATCAGATGTTAGAAAGTTTGTAGAGACATGTGTGATATGTCAGAAAGCTAAAGGCAGGTCGACTAATGCAGGTTTATATCAGCCCTTACCTATTCCTTCCAGACCATGGGAAAGCATAAGTATGGATTTTGTCTTGGGTTTACCAAGGACACCGAAAGGGTTTGACAGTGTTTTTGTTGTAGTGGATAGATTCAGCAAAATGGCACATTTCTTGCCATGCAAAACCACTGCTGATGCTTCATACATTGTAGATTTGTTTTTCAGGGAGATTGTCAGAATCCATGGATTGCCATTGAGTATAGTGTCAGATAGGGATGTGAAGTTTATTGGTCACTTCTGGAGAACTCTTTGGAAGAAACTTGGAACAAATTTGTCTTTTTCCTCTGCATATCATCCTCAAACGGATGGACAGACTGAAGTAGTGAACCGTTCCTTAGGAAATTTGCTTAGATGTTTGACAAAACAACATGGAGAAAAGTGGGATACTATTCTATCTCAAGCTGAATTTTCCTATAATGATACTATCAATAGGAGCACAGGGAAATCACCTTTTCAGATAGTTTATGGTATGCATCCAAGAGGAATTTTGGAATTGAGAGATCTACCTACAGTAGACCCTGTTAGTGCCGAAGGAGAAGCTTTTGCAGAAGCCATAAAAGAGGTTCATGATCAAGTCAAGACCCAACTACAGCAAACCACCTTGAAGTATAAGGAATATGCTGATAAAAAGAAGAAGGATGTACAGTTTGATGTTGGAGATTTGGTATGGGTTCATTTGCAGAAGGACAGACTTCCTAAGGGAAAATATACTAAACTCATGCAGAGAAAAGTTGGACCATGTCAGATCTTGCACAAGCATGGACAGAATGCTTATGAGATACAACTCCCCTCTGATCTTGGTTTGTCCCCTATATTCAATGTATGTGATTTAACTCCATACAAGTCTTATCCAGATGCAGATCAGGATCTCCTATAGGATACAGTCCATGATAACATTCCCAAGCATGATCCTCCACAGTTGCAGAAGGTTTTGGACACCAGAGTGGTCAAACAGACCTGGAACAAACAGTACTTGGAGTATCTAGTCTCTTGGAAGGGAAAACCTAATTCCGAAGTAGTATGGATGACTGAAGAGCAGATCCAGAAACATGGTGCAGATCTTCATACTCTCATCTCAAGTGGACTTGAGATTTCTTCTTCTGGGGAGTATGGTGCAGGAGCACCCCTACAAGACAGGATATAGGTTCATTGTCCGCATGACAGGACATTAGTCTATTTTTAGCATGTTTGACTTCATAATGAAATAAGGTCCATTGGACCAATGCATATGTATTAGATCAGCCTAGGAGAGTGTGCAGGTAGTTAGAGCTCGTGATTAGGTTGTCTGAGCTGTCTTCTCCCAGCCGCTGGGAATCGAGTTGGTAGTACTCGTAGGATATTGCTATAAATAACTCAGATCAGTTAGGGTTTGAGATCAGAGAATATCATATTAGAGAAGAGAGTAGTAGTTATGTTATGTTGTACTGGTGATTGAGTGAGATCCAGAGATCAGTCCAGACATTGTGAAACATTGTTGTAGAAACAGGACACTTGTGTTTCATCTGAATAAGATCTCATCAATTGCATTATCTGGTTTATCAGCTGTTTATGTTTTGATTTCCGTTCTGATTACAAGTTGATGGATTCTTTCAACCCTTCCACCGATTGATTCTATGAATCGGTGGAATGGTCATGTATGATAGTTTAGTTTGCATTTTAGTTTTCTGTTTATGCATTTCATTGTTTGAGAGATCGATTGGTAGCATGCTGTGAATCAACCTAGCATCCTCATGTGCTAGGATTTAGGAAGATAAACTATTAAGTTTTGATCTGAAGGTGATCCGGCCTGATCATCATGTTTTCTTTGTGAAAATTGTGCAGTTCTGTGAGTTTACATGCAGCTGACGGATATACAGGGATCTGCATGTGCTTTTCCAGACGGAGTGAATCGTATCGTCATCTGTGAGTATATCGCTATCCGGATCGGGTTATGAAGCTGACGAAGTTTGCATGTTTCAAGTGCATCAGGATGATATAGGTTGGATATATACTCAGTGTATATATCATCGTCAGGATCATCTTTCGTGTGTATCCATCATCCGCATATCGCTATCGTATGCGGAAGTGAAAGTTCATTTTTTGGCTAAGGATCGGAAAGATCATCATCAGGATATTAAGAGATCACCCGGATATTCATTATCATGTTGCGGAGGATATAAGTGTCTTATATCCTGTTGACATCATCATCAGGTGCATTGACATCATCATCAGGTGCATGTGACATCATCGTCATCAGGATATTGCGAATATCACCCGATGCAGATTTATCCTGCTGACGTTAAGCGTTTCGACATCGGTAGGAGTAATAGCGTCGGGGAGACCTTTTTCAGCCTGGCCGATAAAAGAAGTGTTGCCAATAGGCAACCTGACCGATGAAAAGAGATATCGGGGTGATATCAGACATCGGGACAGAGTGTTGGAGTCCGGTCGATAAGCCAAGTCTGGCCGATCGGTATAGGACTGATATATTCATCGGGGTGACATTAGTCATCGGGGGTAAGACATTTCCCCTTGGCCGATGAAACATCTCTCGCCGATAGGCGATAAGGAAGTGAACAGTGGTCAGCAGGAGGATATTTCATGCCCCTTCAAAATATGATGATGCTGTCTGTGTTAGCAAGAAATATGATGATGATGATAAGCCGATAGGATTTTAACATGATGGTTGTATTAATGACTCCTCCTTCCCATTTGTAAGCTTCTGTTGCGTTTACCTCTGCATCATGCCATCTACACTACATACCAGATGCTAAGAGAGAATGCAGATTATGACCTGTGCGAACTCCTATTGAATCAGTTGCTGGAGAACCTACAAAAGATCAAGAAAGATAAAAATAACTCTTTCAAATATGGTGATTTGGTGTTATAATTGTTTTTCTACTTCATGAATGAGTTACTAGGCTAAAAATGTCTAATATGGAAAAATGACAAACCGGTTGCTATACAGATCGAAGATTACTTGTATGAACTTGGTGACACTCAAACTTGGAAGACAGCTCTCTGGGGTTACTTCTAAAACTTCCAGAGCATGATGCAAGCAAGAGAAAGAATTCCCAAAACAATAGTGGAGAAGTATAAAGACAGTCTGCTTTATGGTAGATACTGATTAGTGCCTAATAGAGGTAGTTGATGCAAGGATAGTATGGATATCACCCATGGGCTATGAGGTTGATGGTAACATATTGGAGACTCATATTCAACATTTACTGAGTCAACCCAAAGTAGAGAGGTTTGGCACTTTTAAAGAACTAAACATAAAACTACATGTTGAACTAAGAAGGCCTGAGATAAACAGAAAGGTGAGAAAAGAAGTTGAAGAACTGGTTGAGAAATTTGGCATCACCAGAGAGGCTATTATTGCAAACAAAGAAAGAATAGAGAAAATTGAGAAAGAAAAAGAAGAAGCAAAGAAAGAACAGGTTCTGGTAGAAGCCTCCACCTGGACTAGAACTACTGGGAGTTCTACCTCTAGGAGCTCTAAAGCTGCAAATCTAGAAGCCCATTCATCTACAAAAGAAAAGAGAAAGAAATCCAAGGCCAAAGCAGCCTATGTGAGTCTCAAGGATGATGATGAGACTAAGTCAGATGTAGAGATTAGAGAATTGAAGAAAGCAAAAGTAAAATCCCCCAAGGTTGATGTGGAGCAGAAGTCAATAGAGTATGTTGAGAAGCCTACTCTCTCTATTGATGATAGCATCAAGGCAGTTACTATGGATGGGAACCTGTAGCCGATGATAGAGTTCTATGATGAATAAAATGATGTTGACAAGAGATTTCTGAAGGAAGCTACTATAAGGTATTTGAATATCTATAACAAAGCATTCATTGAAATAATTTCATTAATTCCAAAGATCCTAGAAGATGTATTGGAGCAAAGAAAAGAGAATGCAAAGGCAAAAGACTTGGAGATTTGAGAGCAGATAGTGATACAGATATGCCCATCTATCACTCCAAAACAAACGGACATGGTTTTTAAGGATTGTAAAGATGATTTCTAAAGCAAGTCCCGGATGAATAAAATCATGGTTGGAGAAATTGGCCAAATAGTAAATGAAACAAAAGAAATTCTTCGGAATGCCTTGAAGAGATTTAATCTTCCCATTATAGAGGAAATAGATGAAGAGCCTTCTAACAAGGATGTTGAAGGATTAAAGAAAAATGATGAAGAGTCATCTAAGGCATTGGATTCCTCTATTCTGGAAGAGGAAGGATAGAAAGAAGAAACATTTTTTGACAAGGATGTCAAAGGATTAAAGAAAAATGATGAAGAACCATCTGAGGCATTAGACTCCTTTGTTCCAGAAGAGGAAGGACAGGTAGAAGAAACAAATATCAATAAGCAAGTCAGTCCGGATGCCCCCAAAAGGAAGGAAGTAGAGTTGGAAAGAGACACTGCAAAGACAGTACAGAATTTCCTGGACAAAGAAATAATGGAGCTGGATGAACCTGAGTTAATTTAAGGGCCACTAAACTTTGACTCTCTCTGGTTCAAATAATGAAAGTAGCATCTTTTGCTCAGGCCAAAGCAAAAGAGAAACTTCTAAAATAACACATGGAGGATTGTGAGCTGTTGGAGATTGCATCTAGGATGCTGGAGAAGACTATGCCAACCTATCAAAAGCATCCTTCTACCTCTCCATCTAGTAATTTGAAAAACTTAGTCAATTCTGTTAACACTCATTTTAAATCCTTAGAGAAATCGACAGAAACTAAGGTCCGGAAGGAGTTCTTGGGAAAGAGGTTTAGTGAAGTAAAAGGGATAATTACTAAGAAGAACCTTAGGTATTGGCATAAAGAGGCTTGAAAACACTCTTAAGGATGGTGCGGACATATACAAATTTTGTTTAACTTGGCCCAAAGTGACAGAGGACATCGAGAAGAAAGTGAAAGAATAAGAAGGAAAACTGTCAAGTTTATCTCAAAATTTTGATCCCCTTACTACCTCTCTGGTGAATCATGAATGTCAAGCTATTCCTATAATAAATGAAATTAAAGAACAAAATGGATAGAATGGGTGAGTTTAGAGGGATAATCATCCTTAAGTTAGAGGCAATGCATTATGCCTTGACAAAGGCAAAAAGTACAGTTCGGACCAGTGATCCAATAGACTTAAAGAGAGCAATCCAGACCAATGATCCAATAGACTTAAAGAGGACAGAAGCATATGCATTTTTGTTAAGTGGACACATCTCCATTTTGGATAGAATGAAGAGGAGTTGGGCCATAGAACCTGTACAGTTCAAGACAGCCTTTGTGGATATACTTAAGTATATAAGTATAACATATGATTTGTATATACTTATGTGACCATGTATATAATAGTTTTTGCACAATTCTGGATGCGGATTCCACCCTTTGCCATTGATGTCAAAGAGGGAGTGAAGAATAGTGAAAAATGAGGAATCCAACAAAAGGGGAGCTCTGGTAAAGCAGTGTAAAGAAACAGAGCACAAGCAAAGGGGGAGTTACTGTGACACTTAGTCATTTTTCACTAAGTGTTGCCATCAATGCCAAAGTGGGAGATTGTTGGCAAGAGACACTATGTGGCTTCATAAGTGTTGTTAGTGATGGCAACAAAGTCTATTCTACACATCCGTAGTACATAATATGCCTATACCAGAAGTCAGATTAAAGATTGTTTTGGTCCGGTGAACAAGAATAGAGTATGTAACAAGGTCTGGCAATTAGGTCTGGATCTCTTAGATGGTGTAACTCAGTAAGTTATGGATTTGGACAAGTCAAGAGGGGTATCATGATTATTGTATTCCAGAGATTTAGCCCCCGGTGATAAAGCATGAAAAAGATATGAGCATCTGAGTGTTGGGTTCCAGTCAGGCTAAGCAGACAGAGGAAGAATTGACCGACAGAGTATCAGACCTCAATCCGGATGTGCAAAAGGCATTGATCAAGCAATTTGTGGCATTATACATCATTGGCCAACATGATTAATGACTTCTATGCCTATATTTTTGATGTGCATCACTAATCAAGCATGGATTCAGCCGACAGATCAATAACTTGCAAATATCTCAGGTATTCTTGTTGCTGACTAAGAAGTTGTTGGAAATCATTGATGTGGATATATACCTAATGGATTCAAGCTTGTGAGTGTGTGGATATGATAGTATAAATGATTAAGTGTGAAGAAAAATAGAGACAAGTGCGAAGATAGTAATTCAAGCCTGAAATGTGACAGGAAAGTAATATTGAGCAGAGGAAGAATGAAATGTGCTAGATCAGTATACTGTGCCTAACCAAAACTGAATTCATGCATGTATAGATGTTGTTCACTAGTTCAAACACCTTGGTGTCATCTGTAAGCATTTGTAGACTGTAAGTCTCTTGTAGATAGTGGGCCTCTTGTGAGCAGCGTGCTTGGGCAGTGAGCCCTAATTAGCAAGTGCCAAATTTTTACTATTTATTCTTTTAACAGAGAATGCAATCTTGGGTTAATCACCCTTTGGTTTTTCCCTTAGCAGGGTTTCCACATAAAAATTCTTGTGTTATGTGTTAATTCATTTTCAATTCTTATGATTGCTTTGTTTTGATATAGCACTAAATGATAAGATAAGAAAAGAAAGTAAAAAGAAGAAAAGTTATAAGATAACTGATTCACCCCCCCTCTCAGTTATCTGCATTGTTTTCAATAGTTTCATCAATTTTAATTATGTTTTGAGAAAGTTATGGAAATTTTACTAAAAACTGTCTGCTAACCTAGGGTTTGTAGGCTTGAATGGAAAAAAATGTGATTTGAAGCACTTGCCACCATTGAAAAATTCTAAAAATTGGTGGAATGTAAGGTTTTAACATGTTATTTCAAATTTTGAAAATAGATATTGTAGGAAATGGATTTTTTGGCGAATTCCAAGCAACCCTAGCCTAATTTTCTTATGTTTTTGGCTTGTTTGAATAGGTTGAGGTAGGGTTTTGATAAAAGTGTTAGATCTAGGGCACACAACTGAGAGGGGGGGTGAATCAGTTGTACAAAAACTTACTATTACTTCAAACACTTGATTCTTCTTTGTTATTTAATAGCATGTCAATTAACCATTCATGAAAGCATGAAGCATAAACATCAGAGTAGATAAACATCAACACATTAGACACCAAGATTTTAACGTGCAAACCCGGTCAAGGGAAAAACCATGGGGTGATTAACCCAAGGATTATGCTCTGTTAGAAGAATAAGAAAAATGGATGGCACATGCCAATTAGGGCTCACTGCCTGAGCACACTGCTCACAAGGAGGCACACTGCCTACAAGAGACACACTGTCTACAAGATGATAAGTTTTACAAACTTGAACTAGAGATTGACATCTTTACCATGTCTAGATCAGTTCCATTTAAGCCTGAGACTCTTCTGCTCTGCCTTTCACTCTTTCGCTATACCACACTCATCCATTCCACACCACTCTACAAAATGAACTCACAAACCTTTATTTATACAAGGCATCAACTTAGGAACAATCATCTAAGTCGGCAATCAACCACAAGAACATTCGCAAGATGACTAACTCATCCGGTCAGCCAGCCTAAATAAGAACATCTTCATCCGGAAGTATATCTCCAATTCTGGGCTCTAACACTAATGCGGACTGACAACACAACCTCAACATGATCCAAGAACCTTCACAGGCTTGCTTGAATGACCAGGTACATCCGCACTTCCTCTACTTATTAGAATCTCTTCTCTTCTTCATCTAGAACTTTAAGAACACAGTCTATCGCCGCTGTCATACTGAAAAAGATACTTTCAGACCTCCAAACCATGAACAAATCAAGATGACATATCACAAGGACATCCCAAACACTCCTTCCAATCCGTAGAATAGGACAATGCACTTCTGGATCTTACCAGACCTTTTTGTAACACTCTGTCACTCTAGAGCATCTCCCAGAACTGGTTCTACTTGATCAATCACAACTTCTTCATATCTTCATGTGAACCTCTGAAATCTTAACTGGAACATCACAATATGCATATCTACAAACCCTTTAATCCATATCCTCTGATCCTCAACCTATTGAGTACTTTAGCCTTCTTCTCATCATTGTTCTTCACTGTTCCTGATTGAGACTAATTTTCTCAATATCCTCAGCACACAGCTCATACAATCCTTCTCATCAATGCAATATGAGTATGTTGACATCAATGACAACACTGGTTAACCTCATACTTGCAAAAATCTCCCCCTTTGTCATTGATGGCAACATATGATGTGACAAACCATCAAGACAAGAACTTCTCCTTTCTGTCACAACTCCCCCTATCAGCAACAACTCTTCATGTCTTCTCTTCCTTTACTACTCCCCCTTTGATCATCAACCACTTGTTTTTCACATGTCTTCTCTCCCCCTTTGACATCAATGGAAAAGGGCTCATACTTGCAATTCTAACACATCAGAATCATACTAGCTACTCCCCCTTAGTAGCAGCTCCCCATCATCAATCCGGATCACAAGATATGACTGTGATATCCACCAGACTAATGCACATCAGTGCATCCTAGATCATCACCAGAGGGGCCATGACTCCTTGGGAAGAGGTTTAGTAAAAATATCTACAATTTGATCCTTGGAGGGTACATACTCTAATCTGACTTCATCCTTGTTCACTTGTTCTCTCAAAAAGTGAAACTTGATTGATATGTGCTTGGTCTTGGAATGCAACACCAGATTCTTAGAAATATTTATTGCACTTGAATTATCACAAAAAATTGTGACAGGCTCCTCATATTCTACTTTAATGTCTCTTAGCATCTGCTTCATCCATAAGATTTGAGTGCAACTACCTACTGCTACAATGTATTCTGCTTCAGTTGTAGACAGAGATATTGCTTCTTATTTCTTGCTTAGCCAAGAAACTAATCTCTTTCCCAAAAAGAATGCTCCACCACTCGTACTTTTCCGTTCATACACATCTCTTGCCCAATCTGCATCTGTGTATGCATGAAGAGAGAAATCATGATCTCTAGGATACCACAAACCATACTCCACTGTCCCCTTTAGATATCTAAAAATCCTCTTGATTGCCATAACAAGAGATTCTCTAGGATCAGCCTAAAATCTTGCTACAAGACCAACAGCCTACATTATATCTGGTCTAGTTTGGGTGAGATACAATAATCCTCCAATCATTGATCTGTACTTTGTCTGATATGTCTTAGGAGAGTCATCATCTTTGTTCAACTTACATCCGGTAGCCATGAGAGTGTTCATAGGCTTTGAATCTTCCATTCCAAATTTCATCAAAAGTTCTTTCACATATTTAGTCTGAGAGATAAAGATTCCTTTCTTAGTCTGAGTAATTTGTAGACCCAAGAAGAAATTTATTTCACCAAGCATCGACATTTCAAACTCACTTTTCATTTGATTTGCAAAAGTTTTACACAAACTGTCTCTTCCTCCAAAGATGATATCATCAACAAATACTTCAACTATCAAAATGTTTTCATGATCAATTTTCAAATATAAGTTACTATTAGCAGTACCTTTGTTGAATCCAATATGCACAAGATGCTTATCCAACCTTTCATACCATGCTCTTGGTGCTTGCTTTAGACCATATAGTGCCTTCTTTAATTTGCAGACCATATCACCATGCTTAGATAACTGAAATCCATCCGGTTGTTCAATCTACACCTCTTCTTCTAGGTCACCATTCAAGAAGGTAGATTTGACATCCATCTGATACACTTTGAAATCTTTGAAGGCAGTAAATGCAAGAAATAGTCTGAATGCTTCAATTCTTGCCACCAGAGCAAAGGTTTCCTCAAAATTAATCCCTTCTATTTGAGAGTAGCCTTTGTAGACCAATCTGGCCTTATTTCCGATTACTTCACCAACTTCATTTAGTTTGTTTTGGAAGACCCATTTTGTTCCAATCACATTCTTGTTACTAGGTCTAGAAACAAGATCCCAAGTGTGATTTTTCTCAATTTGCATTAATTCTTCTTCCATTGCTTTTGTCCAATTTTCATCATTACATGCTTCATTTATTGTCTTAGTTCAATCTTTGAGCTCAGACAACATTCATCTGAATTTTGAGCAACATTCCTTCTAGTTTGCACACCTCTGCTTTTGTCACCTATGATCTGATCTTCAGAGTGGTTCAGTCTTACATACCTTGGAATCTTGGGAGTTTCTTGCACTTTTACTTCTTGATCATGCTCATTCAGACCTATCTCTTCTTCCTGATTTACCGGATCAGTCTGAATCTTTCTTTTAGGAGAGGATGGAGCTCCTTGAACTAGAATATCATTCTGATCATCTTCATCATACTCACAAAATCTTGAGGGCTTCTCAATACCTTCATCAACCTTTACATTTGTACTTTATATCATCTTTCTCAGTCTCTTATTGTAACACCAGTATGCTTTTCATTGAGTGGAGTAACCCAAAAAAATTCCTTCATCACTTCTAGCATCAAACTTTCCTAGATCTTCATCTCTTTTAATGTAACATTTGCTACCAAATACTCTAAAATATCTCACAGTAGGAGTGATGCCAAACCAAAGTTCATAGGGAGTCTTACCGGTATTGCTTTTGATTTGAACTTGATTGAGAGTGTAGACTGCAGTGCTGACAGCTTCTCTCCAAAACATCTGAGGAACATTTGCTTCGATCATCATTGTCCTGGATGCTTCCTGAATGGTCTGGTTCTTTCTCTCAATTACTCCATTCTGCTGTGGAGTCCTAGGAGCAGACAACTGTCTCTTTATACCATGCTTCTCATAAAAGTCTATGAACTCACCGGATGTGAATTCACCACCTCTATCAGACTTTAGACATTTTAGTTTCAATCCGGTTTGATTCTCTACCATAGCTTTGAAGATTTTGAACTTCTCAAAGGCTTTTGATTTCTCTTTTAGAAAGGTAACCCACATCATATGGGAATGATCATCAATCAGTAACATGAAATATCTATCACCTTGCGTACTCTTGATTCTTGTCGGACCACATAGATCAGTATGAACTAATTCCAATAATCCAGTAGAGGACTGATCCTTGCTTTTGAAAGAGACTTTGCTCTATTTACCTAGTTGACATTCTTTGCATAAACTATTTGTAGGTTTTATCAACTTTAGAAGATCTCTTACAGCCTGAGTATTGCTTATCTGGATGATGTTATCAAAATTTACATGACACATCCTTCTATGCCATAACCAACTCTGATCAACTTGAACAAACAAACAACTTTTATTAGAACCAACCAGATGGAAGATATTACCTTTTGTTTGAGTACCAGATGCAATCTCAGTTTTAGAGCTTTCAAAGATCTTGCATCTTCCATTTTTGAACTGGAGATCATAACCTTTGTCTACCAACTGTCCAACACTGAGAAGATTGTGCTTCAATTCTTCAACATACAGTACATTACCAGTTTTGCTCTTTCCATCAAAAGAAATAGTTCCCCTACCTCTGATTCTACTTGCAGAATTGTCACCAAACTTTACCATTCCTCCTTCATACCTTTCCAAATCTAAGAACTTGTTCTTGTCACCTGTCATATGGTGAGAGCATCCACTGTCAATAACCCAATCATCTTTTTCTTCAACTTGGGTAGCCAAAGCTCTTTCTACAACCTTATGATTGACAGATTCAGAGGATATTGGTTCTTCTTCCTTGATGGCAATAAACACCCATTCATTTTCGGATTTGTCTCCTATCTCTGATTCATCATCTGTTACTCCTTCATTATCAGCTTCTTGATGAACATAATAACAATTCTTTTGGAACCTTTGTTGGTTAGAGTTTGACCTTGTAGATCTTTCCGGACATCTTGAGGCAAAGTGACCAATTTTATTGCAATTGAAGCATTTAAAAGGTAATTTTCCTTCATACTTACCGGATCCTCTTGGCAGCCTTTTTGCAATGAGGGCTTCAAGTTGAGCTATTTTTGCTTCTTCCTCTTCCATGTCTTTCCTTGCTTGATCATACCATGACAGCTTCCTTGAAGAGTTTTCTTCTGGATCAAATCTTTGTTTGCCTTTCACATAGGCACTGGCTTTGAATGCAGATTCAGTCTTGGCAGGATCATCTTCAAACTCGGTCATTTCAAATGCAACTAGTTTGCCAGCCAATTGCTCTCTTGTGATAGTTGTATGGGCTCTTAATTCATCAATGGCAGCAACCTTGATTTTGTAGGCAGTAGGAAGGGATCTGAGAATTTTGGAAACAATCTCATTTTCATCCAGAACTCCACCAGCATTCTTGATTCCACACACCAGCTCATTTACCCTTGGCATAAAGGTAGTGATATTTTCATCATCTCTCATCTTCAACCTTTCAAATTTCCCTTTGAGACTTTGCAACCTTGCACTCTTAACAAACTCATCTCCTTCATGCAGAAGTTCCAGTTTAATCCAGATCTCATAGGTAGTTGGTAGGTCAATAACATTTGAGAGCTCTGAATCAGTTAATGCACTTAGAAGAGCTTCTTTTGTTTGCAAATTATTTTCAGCATCTGTGATTTCATTCAGAGTTATTGGAGCACCCTATGGAGGTACATATGCTTTTGTGACCATGGACAAATATGCTTTTCCCATACACTCCAAGTGACATTTCATGCAACCTTTCTAGAGATAGAAGTTGGTTCCACCAAACTTCAGACTGTCCTTCTTGTATGACAACATCCTGGATCTCCTCAAGCGGTTAAGCTCCTTTCAGAGGAACTTAGCTCTGATACCAATTGTTAGATCTAGGGCACACAACTGAGAGGGGGGGTGAATCAGTTGTAGAAAAACTTGTTGTTACTTCAAACACTTGATTCTTCTTTGTTATTTAATAGTATGTCAATTAACCATTCATGAACGCATGAAGCATAAACATCAGAGTAGATAAACATCAACACATTAGACACCAAGATTTTAACGTGGAAACCCGGTCAAGGGAAAAACCATGGGGTGATTAACCCAAGGATTATTATCTGTTAGAAGAATAAGAAAAATGGATGGCACATGCCAATTAGGGCTCACTACCCGAGCACACTGCCTACAAGAGACACACTATCTACAAGATAAATTTTACAAACTTGAATTGGAGATTGACATCTTTACCATGTCTGGATCAGTTCCATTTAAGCCCGAGACTCTTTTGCTCTGCCTTTCACTCTTTCGCTATACCACACTCATCCGCTCCACACCACTCTACAAAATGAACTCACAAACCTTTATTTATACAAGGCATCGACTTAAGAACAATCATCTAAGTCGGCAATCAACCACAAGAACATTTGCAAGATGAATAACTCATCTGGTCGGCCAGCCTGAACAAGGACATCTTCATCCGGAAGTATATCTCCAATTCTGAGCTCTAACACTAATGCAGACCGACAACACAACCTCAACATGATCCAAGAACCTTCACAGGCTTGCCTGAATGACTAGGTACATCTGCACTTCCTCTACTTATTAGAATCTCTTCTCTTCTTCATCTAGAACTTCAAGAACATAGTCTATCACCACTATCATACTGAAAAAGATACTTCCGGACCTCCAAACCATGAACAAATCAAGATGACGTATCACAAGGACATCCCAAACACTCCTTCCAATCCACAGAATAGGACAATGCACTTCTGGATCTTACCGGACCTTTTTGTAACACTCTGTCACTTCGGAGCATCTCCCGGAACCGGTTCTACTTGATCAATCACAACTTCTTCATATCTTCATGTGGACCTCTGAAATCTTAACTGGAACATCGCAATACGCATATCTACAAACCCTTTAATCTACATCCTCTGATCCTCAACCTATTGAGTACTTTAGCCTTCTTCTCATCAATGTTCTTCACTGTTCCTGATTGAGACTAATTTTCTCAATATCCTCAGCACACAGCTCATCCAATCCTTCTCATCAATGCAATATGAGTATGTTGACATCAATGACAACACTGGTTAACCTCATACTTGCAACAAAAAGGTGATATGGGTATTGTTCCAATCAACAAAATTGGTGGATTTAGACCCCATGTAATGTGTGGAGCACTCTGGGGTTGAGTTTTGTGTTGTGGGTTTTGAATCTTATAGACTTGCTTTGCAAAACAGGGCTAATTAGGCCTCTTGGATAGTAGGACAATCAAATTTTGAGCCATACTTTCCAAAGAAACCTATACCCATTTCAAGATATGTTTTAAAGTTGCCAAATGGGTACTCAAATATGTTTTTATAGTCAGAATATCAGGTCTTATTAAAAACTTACAAAGGACTATTCATTTCTTGAAAGCTAGTAAGAAGGTTTGCCTCTTGTGTGGAACCACCATTGTTTGAAGACATTAGGTTTGGGAAACCATTTTGTTGGTTTAATCCTATCATATTTGGGATGTTCAAGGTGTGGTAAAGGTACAGTGGGAGTTTGGTTTTTTGAAACCACTTTTAGTGCATTTGTAGGCCTTGTAATCAAGTTGTATTGAAGAAGAGTTTTGTGATTGTTTGGTTGAGTAGTCAAGATGTTTGTTTTGTATCTTTGGAAACCTTTTGAATCCCTCCATGCTTTGCATCAATCATTTTCATCAAAGAAGATCCAAGAGGATATGTCATCAATATCTTCATCTTCTAGCATTCCTGATTTAATGAACACGGTTGGAGGAACAATGATAGTAGCTTTGGATACTGATGGTTGACCATAGGATTTAGGTGATAAGTGTAAGGCTCCTATAAAATAAGATTCTTGTAGAATATATTCACCAAGTCCTTTCTCTTTGTATCAGACATCAATATTGGGGATGGATTTACTAGATGAAGGCTTATTCAAATCAAATGGATCAACATAGGATGTGGATGGATGGGCTTCAGCGTTAACAAGTATGCAGTTAGGATTTTGATATTTGTCTTGGAAGGTTCAATAAAAATCAAATGGATTAGGATCTACATGGATCGTGACTTGAACATCATTGTAAGGGAATTTCAGACATTGATGATATGTAGATGGAACTGCTTTCATGGCATGTATCCAAGGACGACCAAGGATAATGTTATAAGGCAATTTAATGTTTAGGACTTGACAATGGGTATCAGTAGTAACTGGACCAACCCTAATGGGTAGATGGATAATTCCTTTAGAGCCTCTCTCTACATCATCATATGCTTTGACATTTATTCTCTTGGTAGTGTCAATACGATCCTCAGAGTATACTGATAGTTTTAAAAGATTTTGAGAACATATATTTAACCCAGCTCCATCATCTATTAGTATTCATTTGACTCGACGTTGGTTTATGTAGACTTTGATATGGAGAGCATTGTTGTGAGATGGATCAGATGGTGAAAGGTCTTTGTCAGAAAAGTTTAGACGATAAGGTGATGCAATACTCACTACCATGGCTTGAAATTGTGTAGTATCAATATCATTGGGTACCGACGACTCTTGCAAAGCTTTATCTAGGATGGATTTATGGGCTAGTGATATATGCAATAGTTCCAAAATGGAAATATGGGTGGGAGTGTTACCTAGATGGTCAAGGATATTGTATCTAGAATTTGGATGTATGGTAGGTGGTGCTCCTTGGATAGTAACATGGCCTCAACAGGTGGTAACAACACAATCAGGTGCTCCTCTTATAGTAATGGTAGATATACGATTTTGTTTGATATGGCCAATGGAGATGACTCATAGGAATAATGGACATTATCCCCTACATTAGAGGCACTTTCTTTATGATGAGGAGTGCACAATGAAAACCACAAAATGGGCCCTAATTCCTCATAGTCAGCAAGACTTAACAAAACAGCTGCCAATACAACTCGGTCAGTTAGACAACAATGATCGGTATGACTTTCTCAAGTCTCACCATGGATCCATCTTATGCTGATAGCTCAACTCCTCACCGTCGGTGAGACTTACTTCATCCATGGGATCTTTTACTCCTCTTCCGATGCGCCAATAAGCTCCAATCGTCAGTGTGACTTCCTTCATCGGTGAACTCCTTGTTTGTTCTCCCGATATGTCAATGGCATTTGCCATCAGCGAGACTCGTTCCATCGGTGAGCACTTGACACCTTCGGCCGATGCATCGATGAACCAACACCTTCAGCGAGACTTGTTCTGTCAGTGGGACTTATGCTAGAGATGCCGATACGCCGATCACTCCGATGTCAACTATGACCTTCTCTCATCGGCAAGATAGTTACTATCAACCACCTTAGGGTTTGCTATGTCAATACACCGATGCATAGTTTACCCTCTTGTTAACCCTAGCACATGGAGATGCTAGGTCAACCTACTATGCAACATGCATTGTCTTGATTCCCTGTGCCACCAAACCATGAAACAAAATAGAAAAAAAAGTGGATATTTATACAATGAAGCCATTCCACTAATTTTGACATAAATCTCACCAGTGGAATGCTTCACATCAACATATCGCAACAACAAAAAATACAGAAAGAATGGAAGTCTACAGTTATAGGAAAATAGAAAACAAATTGATGGAATATAAACTTTTTATTTCTCCTTCGCACAATCACACTCAATCACACTTCTTCGATCTGATTACAATATCTAATCTTTTGGTTCATTCCTCTAGGTTTATAAACTCACCCTAAGAAAAACCAACTGATTCCAAATGGCTGGGAGAAAAACCAACCGACCCCAAGCGGCTGGGAGACCAACCGTCTTGAGATTAATAATTTGACAAATGTGACCTAAGTCACTCGGAACTTACAAATAGAAATGAAAATGCATTGGTCAAATAGACCTTATTACAACACAAAACATGATTTTCTAGGTGCTCCTGCACCATACTGCCCGGGTGAAAATTGTCTCAAGTCCTCTTAGAGACTAACTGCTGCATATCACCACCTTGCTTTTTGATGTCTTCTTCTAGCATCCATGTGGCCTCTGAGTTAGGAAGTCCTTACCATTTGACTAAGTGCTCAAAATAGGTCTGATTTCTTGTCTTCTTAGCTGTCCTACTATCCAAAATGCACTCCATCTTCGGTGGTTCCTTAGGTGGTAAAGGCGGCACCCACTCTACATTGTCTTAGATAGAATCTACTGTACCTTCTCCTGTATCAAGACTCCTATATAATATAAGATTAGCAATATTGAATATAGGTGAAATAGTAATATCATCAGGGAGTTCAATTTTCTAAGCATTAGGACCATATTTCTCTAGAATCTGACAACGTCCAATTTTTCTCATCATCAACTTGCTATGTTTTCCTATGGGCAGTCTGTGCTTGTTGAGATGAACCATGACCATATCTCCTATTTGGTACTGCACATCCCTTCTTCTTTGATCCACTCTAGCCTTGATCTTCTGACTATTCTTGTGTAGAGTATTTCTGACTTGTTGATGGATCTCTTTCATAGCCTCTGTAAATGTATCAGCATGTCCACTCCTTTTGTCCAACCCTTGAACATCTCTCAATTCAAAAATTCTTCTAGGATGACTACCATAGACAACTTCAAAAGGATGTAGACTTGTACTTCTATTTGTGGAATCATTATAGGCATACTCTACTTGTGGGAGTACTACATCCCAACTACTGTTATGTTCTTTTGTTAAGCATCGAAGGAGATTGCCTAAAGATCTATTGACCACCTCACTTTGCCCATCAGTCTAAGGATGATAGGCTAAACTGAAAGACAAATTTGTTCCCAATCTTTTCCACAAAGTTTTCCAGAAATGTCGCACAAATTTCCTATCTCTGTCTGATACAATACTCAAAGGTAACCCATGAATCTTGACAATTTCTTTAAAGAACAAACCTACAATGTAACTAGCATCATTGATGGTTTTACAAGGAATAAAGTGAGCCATCTTGCTGAACCTGTCAATCACAACAAACACACTGTCATAACCTGTCCTTGTCTTGGGAAATCCCATCACAAAATCCATACTCAAACCTTCCCAAGGTCTGTTTGGTATGGGCAAAGGTTGGTACAATCCTACATTGGTTGAGACCCCCTTTGCTCTCTCGCAAATCATACAACTCTCAATGAACCTTCAGATATCAGATTGCATCCTTAGCCAAAAGTAAAACCTTCTGACAAGATCTAAGGTCTTATTGAGCCCAAAATGTCCTCCTAAACCACCACTATGTTTCTCCTTCACTATATTATCCCTCATTGAACACTTAGGAATACATTGTTGACTCCCTTTAAACAAAAGTCCATCCCACAATGTATAATCTGAAAATTCACTGTGGAAAGCATTGGCAAACTCACTGCATACCTTGTAAATCTCCTTGAAATCTTGGTCCTCTTTCATACAAACCATTGAGTGCCTCAACACCCATGCTTTGCAACTACACTTCTTGGACTGTCAACACCCTCCAGTTGAGAGCATCTGCCACTTTGTTTGTGACTCCTTTCTTATGTTTAATGGTGAAAGTGTATACTTGTAGACTTTCCACCCATTTCATATGTTTGTGGCTGAGTTTGTCCTACCCATTTAGAAAACTGAGAGCATGGTTATTTGTATACACAATAAATTCCTTGGGAAGCAGGTAATGTCTCCACTTTTTCAGAGCTTGTACTATAGCATACAACTCTAAGTCATAAGAGGAGTATTTCCTCTTGGCTTCATTTAACTTTTCACTGAAGAAGGCCACTGGTTTGCCTTCTTGGGTCAACACTACACCTATGGCCAGCCCACTTACATCACATTCAATTGTGAAAACCTTATTGAAATCAGGTAACACTAAAATAGGGAATTTAGCAACCTTCTGTTTCAAACTCTCAAAGTTCCTATCTGCTTCTCTTGTCCACACAAACTTCACCTTGCAACCACCCTTGATGGTTTCCAACATAGGTGCATAGATGTCACTATAGTTCTTAATGAATTTCCTATAGAATGTGGCCAAACCATGGAAACTCCTTACCTCTCCTGCTGTCTTAGGTGTGGGCCAATTCAGAATAGCCTCCACCTTTGAAGGATCCATCTTCAGATCACCTTTGGAAATTTCAAAACCCAAGTAGATCAACTCTTGTTTTAGGAAATCACATTTGTCCAAGTTTATCAATAGCTTCTGGTCTTGTAGCCTCTTCAAGACTATCTCTATATGTTGCAAATGCTCTTCTTTACTTTTACTGAATATCAAAATGTCATCTAGGTATACTACCACAAACTTACTGATGAAATCCTACAATACTTCATTCATTAGCCTCATGAAAGTGCTAGGGGTGTTTGAAAGACCAAAAGGCATCACAAGCCACTCATATAACCCTTCATTGGTTTTAAATGTTGTCTTCCACTCATCCCCTTCTCTTATCCTTATCTGATGGTACCCACTCTTCAAGTCTATCTTAGAGAAATAGGTAGCACCCCCCAAATAGTCCATTAGGTCTTCAATTCTAGAAATAGGAAACTTGTATCTGATGGTTATCCTATTTATTGCCCTGGAATCAGTACACAGTCTCCATTTCCCATCTTTCTTTGGTGCCAAAATAGTGGGGACTGCGCATGGACTCAAACTCTTCCTTATTAACCCCTTGTCTAAAAGTTCTTGAACCTGCCTAGCTATCTCCTTATTCTGTTGAGGGGTCATCTTATAGGCTGCCTTATTGGGAAGTATAGCTCTTGGTATGAGATCTATCCGATGGCTGATATCTCTAATAGGAGGTAGTGAATCTGGTATATCTGCTACAATTACTTCCTTATAACTCTCAAGTAGTTCTCCGACCTCCCTAGGCCCTACCTCTCTCATATTTTCTCTTTTCTTCTCCTTAGGTTTCACAACTAGAGCAAAACCTACTCCACCTGATTCTTCTACTATTTCAAAGAATTCCTTTTCTCCTACCAGCATTACACTAAATCTGACAGGCTATGGATTCCCTTCAACCAATGATTGTATCTTATAAGTCACACCATCCTTTTGGAATGAGTAAGCATTCTTTTCTCCATCATGATCAGCTTTTTTGTCAAATTGCCATGGTCTGCCCAGCAGAAGATGGAAAGCATCCATAGGAAGGATGTCACACAAAATCTTGTCTCTATACCCCCCAATACTGAATTCTACCCATGCTTGTTCATTGATGAGTATGTGCTGCCCCTTATTCAACCAGCTGACTTTATATGGACTTCTATGGGGTATCCTTTCTAACTTTAACTTATTCATTACTTCCAAAGATATGATATTATTAATAGAACCAGAGTCAATAATAACTTTACAAACCTTACCTCAGATCTTGCAGTTGATTCTAAATAAAGCCCTTCTTTGAGATGGTTCAGTCTGCACTGGTTCCTTAAGCAGCGTCCTCTTGATCATCAAATTTTCTCCCATTTCTGATGGTAGATTCACTTCAGGAGATGTCACACTCCTTGCATCTTCTTGAATCAAAGTGGTTCTCCTCTCACCACCATGAGAAGTTGAGGCCTTCTCTAGACACTTGTATTCTGGGTGCCCTATCTGATTGCAGTTATAACATCTCATATTGGAGAATTTGGATCCTCTACCTGATCCATTTGTCCCACCTCTTCCATTAGGCCTTCTTCCTCGGTAGCCTCCTCTGCTTCTTGAGTCTCCAACTTGCTCCTCTTGGCTAGACTCACCACTAGGCCTCTAGTTAGGACTTCTTCCTCCAAAACTGCCTCTACCTCTAAAACTTCTTCCTCCTCTACCTCTATTATTCTGCTCACTCTTTCTCTTTATCTTCTCTTCAGCCCTTAAGGCCATTTGGAAACACTAGTTCACTATTTTTGGTGCTAAGATACTGATCTCATCTTGGATGTTCATCCTTAGGCCATTCAAATACCTGGCCACCTTCTCTGACTCTTCTTCTTGTCTCTTTGATCTGAGACTGAGTTTATGAAACTCTTGTGTGTATGTATTCACATCAAGGTCTCTCTGTCTGAGGTTCTGCAATTTCTTATACATTTGCACGTTATAGTCCAGGGGTAAGAATTGTGCCTTGATTTTGGTCTTCATCCTTTCCTAGGAGGTTATCATATTCTTCCCCTCCTTGACTCTCTCTCCTTGCTCATAATTCCACCATGCAAGAGCAGATCCCTTCAATCTTGCCTTTGCCAACTTAACCCTCTTATCGTCAGGGACTTCTTTATATTCGAAATGATTGTTCAAAGCCTCAATCCAGTCAATCACCTCTTCAGTTTCCATACTTCCACTATACATAGGTAGCCCATCTATGGTGTCCCTATTGACTGACTTTAATGCATTTAAAAATGCCCTCTGGTCTGCTGGTATCTCCTCTGTCTTCTTATTGGTTTCATCAATTTCTATATCTCCTTCATCAATGTCACTTTCATCTTCCCTATCTTTGCTTTTGGACTGCTTGAACTCTCCCAACTTGGATTCAAGCATCTCCTCGATTAGCTTCTTCACTGCATCTTGTGACATGCTTTTAGGAGGCATCATGGAAGCCTCTGCTCCACTTTTGTTGTATGACATACACCAAGACCACAGCACCTGAGTGATCTTCAAAACTCACTCTACTACCAATATGATGAGGAGCGCACAGTGGAAACCGCAAAATGGGCCCTAATTCCTCATAGTCAGCAAGAATTAACAAAACAACTGCCGATACAACTCAGTCAGTCAAACAACAATGATCGGTATGAATTTCTCAAGTCTCACCGTGGATCCATCTTATGCTGATAGCTCAACTCCTCACCGTCAATGAGACTTACTTCATCGATGGGATCTTTTAATCCTCTTCCGATGCGCCAATAAGCTCCAACCATCGGTGTGACTTTCTTTGTCAGTGAACTCCTTGTTTGTTCTCCCGATACGCTGATGGCATTTTCCCTTGGTGAAACTCATTCCGTCAATGAGCACTTGACACCTTTAGCTGATGCGCCGATGAACCAACACCCTCAGTGAGACTTGTTTCGTCAATGGGACTTACGCTGGAGCTGCCAATACACTGATCACTCTGATGTCAACTATGACCTTCTCTCATCAGCAAGACAATTACTATCAGCCACCTTAGGGTTTTCTACACTGATACACCAATGCACAGTTTACCCTCTCACGAACCCTAGCACATGGAGATGCTAGGTCAACCTACTGTGCGACACGCACTATCTGGATTCCTTGCGCAGCCAAACCATGAAACAAAATAGAAAACAAAAGTGGATATTTATACAATGAATCCATTCCACTAATTTTGACTAAAATCTCACCAGTGGAATGCTTCACATCGACATATCGCAACAACAAAAAATACAAAAACAATGGAAATCTACAGTTAAGCAATTTGTAGTTACAGGAAAATGGACAATAAATTGATGGAATAGAAACTTTTTATTTCCCCTTCACACAATCACACTCAATCACACTTCTTCTTTAATTTGATTACAATTCTGATCGTTTGGTTCATTCCGCTAGGTTTATAAACTCACCCTGAGAAAAACCAACTAATTCCAAGCGGTTGGGAGAAAAACCAACCGACCCCAAGCAGCTGGGAGACCAACCATCTTGAGATTAACAATTTGACAAATGTGACCTAAGTCACTTAGAACTTACAAACATAAATGAAAATGCATTGGTCAAATAGACCTTATTACAACACAAAATATGATTTTCTAGGTGCTCCTGCACCACTTGATCGTGTGGCAAAAGTGGATTCTTGAAAGCATCAAGATCATAATTTGTCAATTGTTTTGGTGGATCAATAGTGATTTCCCCTTGATTTGTTGGAAAGAGACTCTACTCTGATGAATAATTGAGTGTTTTCATTGATAGCAACAAGGCAAAGAGACTCTACTCTACTAGACCAAACTGATCTGGTATCAAGTCATGCAAGGCTTCTAGTTTGGATGACTAAAATGACTAAGTGTTGGCAGTACACATGAGACAGTGACAGAGAGGCCATAATGTAAAGGATGGCATTGGTCTGTAGTTGAAGACCAGATCATGTGGTTCATGTATGTTTTTTTCAGTTGTTAAGTGATCTTAGATCCAAGATTTTAGCCCATGATAAGTACCAAAAGTATATCCTCAAACAGTCCAAGTCCAACAGAGAAAAATACAGTGCTATTCAGAGCAGTACACTCATTTGTTTTGGTCCGCATTCCTCCAGTGTTGCATATATTGATATGAAGTTTTGAGGTGTTGTAAACACTTGTATGAAGTGTCTAAATCCAAAGTTGTAGGTTCTGAAGTCCACCAAAAAGATAGTTACAAACTGCTAAGTATCGCTACACTGTTTGACAGAGTTTGACTGTGACAGAGTCTGAGTTCTAATGGTCTGCATTTTGCCGCTAAAGGCTAACTTTCTTTGTGGTTTTGAAGGTATGATTTGTGATTTCTGAGGAGTCTTTGACATGATTTTGAGAAAGTCCTATGGTCTGCAGTAAAAGATGTAGGTTGACAGATGGACTAAATCAGTGGCAGTCTGAGTTAGAGGTCGACATGATAAGTTTGAATTGTATGCAGTAAGTTCTATTGTTTAGAACTTAATCTTAAGTGGTTGAATAGTTGAGGCTGACATATGTGAATGCAATTCAAGTGTTGTTTGGGTCCACTAGAAGTTTTTGTGAATGAATTTAGCCGACAAGCTACTTAAGATATGACTGCATGCTACACTTTATTAGGCTGACCTAATATGAAGATTTTAAGTGTTGCAGATATATATAAGGGACCGAATTTAGTTTTTGGGAGGAGTGATGTGAATGTGAAGAAACATGTGTGAAAGGCAATGTAAGATGATTTTTTGAAAATGATAAGAGCAGAAGAAGAGAGATCTTGTTCCTATGTAAAAGTAGAGCAATGAAACAGAGCAGTCAGAGATGAAGAGTTTTGAGACAATATTTATGTGCTTCATTAGAGCTGCAACCATGCATGTGTAGATGCAATCTGAGTAGTTCAACTTGGTAGTGAGCCATTCTTCCTTCTTCTTTCTTTCTCTAGGTAGTGAGCCTATTTTGGTAGTGAGCCTTCCTTGCAGTGAGCATTTCTCTGGGTAGTGAGCCTTCTTGTAATCTGGTATTGTGTTATATTAATATATTGCAAGCTAACACTCACCGTGATTTTTCCCTTTTTGGGTTTTCCATGTAAAAATCCTAGTGTTCATTTGTTATGTCTTTGTGGTTGTTGTTCCTATGCTTATTCTTCTTTCATATTATTAATTTTGGAAATTGGATTAATAAACTTGTTAAGATGTGGTTTTGTGGAATATTGATTCACCCCCCCTCTCAGTATTCCTTACTATCAACAATTGGTATCAGATCAAGGCTCCTTGGAAGAAACCTAATAGCTTGAGGAAGATCTAGGAGAGTTCATTCATGGAAGCCAAAAGATTTAAAAATTTCTCAAACAATGTTGAACTGGAAGTAGCTCTTATTGATCTTGCTAAGTCTGAAGCAAAAGTCAGGGATCTGAAGGATAACATACAAGAAGCTGATGAATGCATTTCAAAGTTAAAAGAACAAGTCAAGAAATTAAAGAAAAATACAAAGAAGTTAGTGATCAATTGATATCAAAAAATGAAATCCTAAATGATTTGGAAATGGAAGTTATAGAAAGAGAAAAAGCAAAAGAAGATCTGAATCTAATGGTGAAAAGAAAGTTAGAATATTGTGTTAAACTTGAAAAAGAAATTGTGAGTCTAAAAGCAGACTTGGAAAAAGCCAAGAGCTATGAAGAAAAGTTCAAGATAAGTTTTGTAAAGATTGATGAGATGATTTCTAGTCAAGAGAGTTCCTATGATAAGAAAGGCTTGGGATTTGAGAAAGGAGAAAGCTCAAAATCTAGTCAAGCAAACACTGAGTTAAAACAAAACAAAAGGAACCAGTTTAGAAATCAAAGAAGAAGACCTAGAAGACCTCCAGTCAGATAGCCAAATGCTCAAAGATATCCATCCTTCAATGGCCACTATTTTGATTGTAATAAGTTTGGTCATAAAGCTACTCAATGCAGAAGTAGAATAAATCAGAATGTTCCTTTATTCTCTGGTGAATGTTTCAATTGCAAGAAAATGGGTCATAAATCAATGAATGTTGAAACCTGGTAAGGAATGGTTCTTACAATACAAGGAATAGTCAATCATTCAATAGAAAGTGTTATGCATGCAATAGATTTGGACATATGGCTAAACAATGCAGATCAAATCCAATCAATAGAAGGAATCAAGGACAAAGGAATAGGGTATGCTTCAATTACAATAAGTTTGGACATATTGCAAGAGTTTGTAGAAGCAAGCATGCGAAAAGAAACTACCATGTTGAAGATAGGAAAATAGAGCAAAGGAGTGTTAAAGGAAAAGAAAAAGTTGATCCAGTTGAAACTAAGAAAGAAATGAGCAAGATTTGGATCAAGAAATATGTGATTGAAGTCAAGGATGAATCCGCACCAACATTTGGTGCAGATACTTCCCCTAGGAAGTAAATTGGGATCTCTGGCTCAGGGGGAGCTATGTTGAAAATCCAAAACCCCTAGCCAGAAAGTTATTACTAGAATCCGGTACTAAGGTATGTTGTGAAGAATCTTATAAGAAAACTTCTGAAAGAAATTCCAGCAGAAAAAGAATTGATGCGACACATTGCGAAGCAATCTTGATTGACTATGCTCAATAGAGAAGTGTTTGGTAGCTTTTTGAAAATAGCATTTATGATGATTAGGTTTTGATAAACAAAGGTTAAAAAGGGTTGCATCTGAAGGACTAATCACTTTGTATTTGAGTTTTCAAGTGTTTAAGGAGTGTAGAAGTGAAATCCCAAGTGATAACAACAATTTCCAACAATTCTAAGTAGAGAAAACCCTAATTTGGCATTAAGAGATATTTACAGTTTGAAACCCTACTGCGAACTTATTTAAATTATTGCAGAAATGGCTACACGACACGTAATCATTATTACTAAGAGACATCGACTGAAATTTAAGAAACATCCATTCAAATCTATGGAAGTTGATCCTGACGATGCATTTTCGAAAGTGCCCTATGGTGTGATGCATGAGGAAGACATCAGGGCTTACATCCATGTTTCCCTAGATGAACACAATGATAGCAAACTTGGGGAATTATATTTGAATCATCTATGTTGTGAGTGATACGAATTGAAGGAAGAATACAAAGCCTTGGAGGAGAAGAAATTCATGCAATACATTGACTTTCCGTCATTTGTAGAGGATGCATGAGTCCGGTATGTACTAAGAAGAATTCATGATGAGTTTATGTGGCTAAACACATCTTTCATGATTACAAAAGATGCTATAAAGGCTGTTATAGGATTGAACTCTACTGGAAAGGTGCCTATACTAAAGGCTGTAAAGAATAGCACTATGATGGAGGCCACTAGAGCCTAATTTGACAAAAGAACATTGACAGTTAACGATATTGAAGACCATGCAGTAAGGTTCGCATTGATGGTGGTTGGTTACAATATATATTTCTCAGATCGGGAGAACTCTATCTCCGGAACAGCCATTTACACCGCCTATGAGATGATCAAGAAGAATATTGATTATGATCTCTGTGAGTTGCTTCAGCAACAACTAATGGAAATTTTGAAGAAGACTAAGGAGCACAAGTATCCATTCAAATTTGGTATGTTAATTATCTGCTTATTCTTCTATTTCATGCAAGAATTACCGGGAATGAAGTTAATTTGGTCTAATAGCTGACCAGTTGCTATACAAATCAGAAATCATTTAAATAGTATAGGAAGCCATGATGCATAGAATGCAGCCCTATGGGTATATTTCAAGAATTTTCAAAAGGCCATGCAATCTAGGCAAAGGATACTGGTAGCTATAATTGAAAAATACAAAAATGATATATGTTTTATTGTCAACAAAGATCAACGCATGATGGTGGTTGTGGAGCCAAGAACAGTTTGGGTCCTTCCATTGGGTTATTGGGTTATGAAGTATATGCAAATGTGTTGAATGGTTATGCTGAGCTCATGTTAAGTAAACCTAGGGACACCACAGAAGAAAGATTTGGCACTTATGAGGAAATATTAGTAAAAGTACATGTGGAACTGAGAAAACCTAAAACCCAAAGGAAGGTCAAGAAAATGGTGGAGGAATATGCCCAGAGTAAGGGGTTTACTAAAGAACATATTGCTAAAACAAGAGAAAAGGCAAAAGCAGCAAGGGCAGCTAAAGAGAAGAAGAAAGGGGATACAGAAAAAGCTCTAGAAGAGCCTGAGAAGAAAGTGGAGGAGCCTACAGTAACAATGAAAAAAATAAAAGGTTCAAATCCTACTCAAACTGCTACTACATCCTCCGGTCCCATACCTTCTATGAGTGAGAAAGCACCTGCAAAGGAAGCAACTCCAAAAGAGCACAAAAGAATGAAAACCAAGGGAAAAAGAATGTATGTAAGTGTTGGAACAGATGAAGAAGAGACTGAAATAGATGAAGAGGTAAAGAAAATGAAGTCTAAGGCTAGTGAAGTCTCAAAGAGCAAATAGAACAAGCCCTCTGATAAGAGAGAAACAATAAAAAGCTAAGGCAAACAGAGCCTAAGAAAGTAGAAGCTACAATAAATTTGGAAGATGTTCTAAATGCTATGGTAGCACATGGAAATCTAAAGCCTATAGCAGACCTGTATGAAGAATATAATGATGCAGATAAAAACGTCATCAAAACTGTAGTAATCAAATTTTTGGAAATGTTTAACAAAGCTCTTATTGAAGTAATCACTGATCTCCCTGACACCTTGGGAAGTATCATGTTTGCTAGAAAGGAAGTAGCAATGACAAAAGATGTAGAGATAAGAGAGCATGCACTGATACAATTATGTCCAGACATAACTGCTGAGGAGAAAACAAAAGTTACCAAGATAGTTGGAAGAATTCTTGACATAAAGGCAAGGACTAACATCTTGATGTCTGGAGACATAGAAAAATTGGTAGAGGATATAGAGAAAGTAACTCTCAATGTTTTGAGAGAATTCAACATCCCCACAATCTATGACAAGGAAGAAACAAATGTTGGTGATGACAATCCCCTTCTGGAAATCAGCTCTAACCAAGAACTAAATCAATCAAAGATTCCTCTGGTAAGCCCTGGAAAAGATGAAGAAATAAAGGAGAAAGAAGGAAATAGAATTCCTAAGGATATTGAAGTCCCCTATGAGCAAACTGAAAACATTAATCAAGGAAATCAAGAAGATGAGCAAGAAGATATGGATCAAGATCCTCTGGAATAGAACAAAGAAGAACAATTGTCTTATGACATGACAAGAGACCCTACTACAATTACATAAGATCAAGTTGATTCAGTCAGAGAGTTCCTGGAGAAGTAGCAAGAAGCTCAGTTCTTGGACTCACCAGAGTTGCTGCAAGGACCAATTAACCAAGCCTTAATGTCACCTGTGCAGAAATTCAAACTAGGATCAATGGTTAAATCACACATCCAAATAGTAAATTAATCAATGATGCATCTAACATTTTGGAAAAGATGATGTTAGCATTTCAAAAGGATACCTCATTATCCTCCACTAATCAACTCAAGGGCTTATTAAACTTAGTAAGTACACATTTTGAGGCTTTTGAAAAATCTGCAGAAGCCAAAGTTAGAAAAGGGTTTGACGAGAAGAGACTAGTTGAGTTAAAGACTATGATAGCAAATGATAAAACTCTATTAGAAAATGGAATAAAAGGCATATAGAGTGCCATTGAAGAAGCCTATAAAATATACAAATTTTTCTTATCTTGGCCATAAGTTACAAAGGAATTAGAAGATAAAATCAAGGACTTGGAACTCAAACTACTTAATATCTCTAAGACTTATAATCTGGCAATTGAGTCAATAATTTCCAAAGAAACACAGGTTGCAAATATTCACAATGATTTGAACAATATGATGAAAATAAGGGAAGAAGTCAAAGATAGTAAGTGTCAACTAAGGGGGCTGATAAGTCCAAAAATAGATTCCATGACTAATCTATCAGAAGAAGCCTTGAAATCACAAGCATTAATTGATACACCTTCGTATGTACAGAATACAGAAAAGTTAGTTTTTCTGATAAATGGCCACATCAATATTCTAGAGTGCAAGGAAAAGATGGAATGGAGAGATAGCTCTAATAAAGACTATCTATAATGATATTCTACCTTCAACCACAAATTGAGATGGAAATGTCTACCTGTATATATGCGGCAGAATATGATAGTTTTGACACAATTTTGCTTATATACACACCTTTTCCATTGATGGCAAAGGGGGAGAGAAAAACCAATGAAAAATAAGCATACATCTAAAGGAGAATAGAAAAATAGAGTGTACAGAGTAAGGGGGAGCAACATAAGCATTTTCACTGAGTGTTTCCATCAATGCCAAAGGGGGAGATTGTTGGCAAGAGACACTACTCTGATGAATAATTGAGTGTTGTCATTGATGGTAAAAAGGCAAAGAGACTCTGCTCTGACAGAACAAACTGATCTGGTATCAAGGCGTGCAAGGCTTCTAGTCCAAATGACTAAAATGACTAAGTGTTGGTAGTACACATGAGACAGTGACAGAGAGGTAATGTAATGGCTGACATTGGTCCGTAGTTGAAGATCAGATCATGTGGTTCAGGTATATTGTTTCTAGTCCTTAAGTGATCTTAGATCCAAGATTTTAGCCCATGATAAGTATCAGAAGTATATCCTCAAACACTCCAAGTCTGGCAGAGCAAAATATAGTGCTATTCAGAGTAGTACACAGTTGTTTTGGTCTGCATTCCTCCAGTGTTGCATATCTTGATATGAGGTTTTGAGGTGTTGTAAACACTTGTATGAAGTTTCTAAATCCAGAGTTGTACATTTTGAAATCCACCAAAAAGATAGTTACAAGCTATTGAGTATCGCTACACTGTTTGAGAGAGTTTGACTGTGATAGAGTCTGAGTTCTGATGGTCCGCATTTTTCTGCTAAAGGATATTTTGCTTTGCAGTTTTGAAGGTATGATTTGTGATGTCTGAGGAGTCTTTGACATGATTTTGAGAAAATCTTATGGTCTTCAATAAAAGATGTAGTCTGACAGATGGACTAAATTAGTGGCAGTCTGAGTTAGAAGTCGACATGATAAGTTTGAATTGTATGCTGTAAGTTCTATTATTTAGAACTTAATCTTAAGTGGCTGAATAGTTGAGGCCGACATATGTGAATGCAATTCAAGTGTTGTTTGGGTCTGCTGGAAGTTTTTGTGAATGAATTTGGCCAACAAGCTACTTAAGGTATGACTGCATGCTACACTTTATTAGGCTGACCTAATATGAAGATTTTAAGTGTTGTGGATATATATAAGGGATCAAATTCAGTGTTTGGGAGGAGTGATGCGAATGTGAAGAAACATATGTGTGATATGCAATGTAAGATGATTTTGTGAAAGTGATAAGAGCAGAAGAAGACAGATCTTGTTCCTATTTAAAAGAAGAGCAGTGAAACAGAGCAGTCAGAGATGAAGAGTTTTGAGACGGTATTTCTGTGCTTCATTGGAGTTGCAACCATGCATGTGTAGATGCAATCTGAGCAGTTCAACTTGGTAGTGAGCCATTCTTCCTTCTTATTTCTTTCTCTAGGAAGTGAGCATGTTTTGGCTGTGATCCTTTCTTGCAGTGAGCATTTCTCTGGGCAGTGAGCCCTAAGGCAGCAAGCCTTCTTGTAATCCAACATTGTGCTATATTAATATATTGTGAGATAACACTCACTGTGGTTTTTCCATTTTTGGGTTTTCCACATAAAAATCCTAGTGTTCATGTGTTATGTCTTTGTGGTTGTCGTTCCTATACTTATTCTACTTTCATATTATTAATTTTAGAAATTTTCCAGATTAATAAACTCGTTAAGAGGTAGTTTTATGGAATACTGATTCACCCCCTTCTCAGTATTCCTTACTATCAACATGATCAAGAAGATTCTAAATCAAATGTTTCAATCTCATACAACAGGTTGTGCTATGTCCTTTCACTCTATGATAGTCACAATATTTATTGTCTTTATACCAATTAGACTTAAACAGTGGTTCTTCATTGGGTCAAGCTTCAGGTAATGTGATCTTGCCAGCTTGTAGTAGATTTTTGAGGACATATTCAGTAGGCTCTCCCAAAGGAGTGAATTGGCATCTAGGGAATGGATTTGTTTTACCTTGGTCTCTTGGAAGAAAGAATGTGCTCTGGGATGCTTCTTGGATATGGATGGGAGCCTTCATGGTTTGAACATTCTTTGCATCAACAATGCCATCATTGACAACATTTTTATTCTTGTTCCAAAAGTGAGATTTATCAATTGACGATTGTCCATTGTCTTTTGTTTCTTTGAAAAAATTGATGAGACTTTTGGCAATTAAAGCTTTTTCAATGTTTGTTCCCTTGGATATGAGTTCATCAAAAGTAGTGGCACTTTGGAGTTGCAATTGAAATGATATTTCGGGATGGAGATTTTGGATAAAGATATCGACTTGTTGTTTCTTAGGCATCTTCCATGGGAGCTTACTAGCCATATTTCACCATCATTAGATAAAAGATGAAAAGGTTTCCCCGTTTTGTTGTTTGTTGTTGACAAGATCATTCATGGATGTCTCATTTTCTATATTGAAAGAAAAGTGTGACACAAATTTTCCTTCCAACTCTTTGAATGACTTGATGCTCTGGGGTATGTGAGAAAACCATTCCATAGCTTGTCCCCCAAGACTATGAGGAAATAGATGTAGAAGATATGTGTCATTATATGCAACGTCAAGACAAGCTACATAAAATGCTCTAAGATGGTCATTTGGATCACCTTTTCCTTTGTATTTCTCAAATTGTGGTATCTCAAAATGTGGAGGAAAAGGTATCATTTGAAGTGACTTATCAAAATGATATGGGAATACTTCCTCAAAGGAAAATGTCTTCTTTGTTTGTCCCATGCTCATATCTATGACTTGTTGTCGTAATTGATCAAATCACTGCTCAAGATCGAATGTAGATGGTTGTTGTTGTTGCATGAGATTTTGATGATTTGGTGGAGGTATTTGGTACATCAGATATTGATTTGGGGAGTATTTTTGTGATGTATTATATCGTGGGATGTGTGTGTTTTGACCTTGGTTATCAAATGATTGAAATGTGTATGTGTTTGGTGATGGATTAATGTTTTGGGTTTGTATTGCATGTGAACCAAAGGATGGATTGATGTAAGACATATGTTGATTAGAAGTAGATGGAACTTGGGACACTAGAGGTGGATTGGGATAAGATGTCACATGTGAACCAAAGGATGGATTGATGTAATACATATGTTAAATGGAGGTTGGTGTAACTTGGGATACGGAAGATGGATTGATATAGGATATGTGTAGGTTGGATGTTGGTGGAATTTGGGATATGATAGGTGGATTGGCATAGGATACATGTTGGTTGGATGTTGGTGGTCCAAGTAAAAGGAGCTGACCAACATATGATAGGTTTGGATTAGAATGTGGTTGTGATATGAAAGGTTGGTCGATAAATGATGTGTTGGGATTAGATAGCACATGTGATGTTTGAAGTAGGTTCATAGATGATGTGTTTGGATAGGAAGACACATTAGATGGTGTAATGTCAGAAAATGTCCCCTTGGGGGCTTTTCCCTCAAAAGGTTTAGCTCTCGGGTCTCTTAGCTACATTTAGGACATATTACATCATAATTTGGCATCCCGATGGAATGAACCCTAGGTATCATGACAAATGGGGCCTAGGGGGACCCCTTGAACCTAACCTTGCCCAAAATAAGGGGGAGGACTTGGGTGCCTACACCCTAGTCCTGCCCTATTTTGGGTAGGCCCAAATTTCTAGTGCTGGTTTATGACCGTTATTTGGTCCTTAGGCCAACATGGGAAGTTTGAATTTATGAAATCTTGGCAAGAATGTTTGTAGTTGCATATAAAAGCATGTTTAGGCATTCATTTGGACTAGATGGTGATTTTGAACTCTATGCATCCTAAAGGTGATTCAAGGCTTTCATGGTGTTGCAAGAGCATATTTGTGTTGTCTATGTGTTTGTGTTTGTAGATTTGAGCATCCATCTCCTCATAGAATGAAGAGCTTCTTCCTCTCATGATATCTTCACTACAAGGTGATGTCTATTATGGTTATTGAGCATTTATCATTTGGTTTTTGCCTCTACCTCCCAAGGCACGCACTCTCTATCTAACAATGGTGTTCGGAAGGCTTGAATGTCTCTCCAGGACCTGACTGAGGCAAGCCTCTAAACACCACAACCCTCTCCCAAAGTTTTCATGATTGCAGGTTATAGGTTGGAGTTGTAGATAAAGTGAAGTTGCATGAGGGTACAACAGAGTGTCAAGATTGTAGATTAGTGAAAGAAACAGCTACCTGGACTTGGGTGCCTGCTCATTAGTCCTCAAAGTTCTACGATGGGAAAACTTTTGATACAACAAATATAGGTTGCAGACTGAGTTTCTAGATCTCGACAAAAAGAAAGGCACTGGACTTCGGTGTCCACTCTTTAGTCCCTGACTTTTCCACCTTGGAACCCTGAAAACAGGTGCACAGTTATTTGTTATTTTACATCTTTCTGCAGAAGCATTTTCTGTAATTCAATCGTTTACCGTTGTATTTGCATAATTAGGGTTTTAAGGTATAATTGAGCATAAGAGAAGGAAATTGTCAGTCGAATCATAAAAGTCCAAGTTTCCTTACATCTCAATAGTGACCTAGGGTATGATAGTACATTGTAACTCGACCCTAGGTCCTTGAATGTAAGGGTGAAAGGAGAATATACACCAAAACTACCAAATACTCAACTATCCAAAAATCACGCATTACATTTTGGTGAACCCATGTTATTGGACTTGTTTGCACCTTGCTAAGTGTTTTGCTTCAGATTTACAATGATTTTCATTCATTCATATAGTCATTCATCTTATTGCATTGGAAAATTTACAAAAAAATTGAAAAATTGGAAAAAATTGCATTTCTAGGGTTTGCATGTTGCATGAATTCATTTGAATTTCATAAAATTTCTAATTTTTGCATTATATATGATATAAATTACAGAAAATTATAAAAATTCATTAATTTGCATGACATTTGCATCATAAAATTGCTAGGGTTTTGTTGAAAATTGTGAATTTTGCATATAACCTAGTAATTCCAAAATCTAGGGTTTGTAGGTAAAATCTTGTTTCAAATTTTTCTACTGATTTTAGAGACTCATTCAAATGTGCATTTGGATGTACTCTTTCATTTTGGAACAAATTTGCATTTAAATGTTAAAATTTGCATTTTTGCATAGAAAAAGTCAACAAAAAACTAGCATTTTCATTGATTTTTCATTAGATTTGCACTTGCATTTTGCATGTTAGAGAATGAAAATCATTTTAAGATCTTAAATCATATAATTTTCATCATATATCAGCTTTCAAAACATTCATACAGAATTTTGTGTCAAGATCTCAAACCTAGGGCTTCAAAAACATTGATTTTCACTAGATTTGGCCTTATCGACTCTCTAAATTTGCACCATAAGCATATTGTGAAGGATATTTCTTCACTAATTGATTTTTATTAGGGTAATAATTTTTTCTCCCTCCTAAAAATCTTCACAACACCTTTTTAATTGGCTCTTGTATTGAAAATTTTGTGAAAAACCACACATTTTGGCTATTTTTGCCCTAGGGTTTGGCCTAGTTTGCACTCCAAGTGTGTTGTAACAAATTTTATGGATTGAGGTGACTGATATCATCAGTATTATTTTCTTCACCTCCTAAAATTATTTACAACACCCCTTTTACTAGGTCTTGGAATTGAAAAACCACAAAAAATTACCTATTTTTGCTACATTTTCACTAGGGGACACACTAAAAGCGTGTTGTGACAGATATTTTGGCATTAAGAGGCTGTTATTACTGATATAATTTTTTTTCCATCATCATTTTTCTCACAACACCCTTTGTCATGCTCTTTTGCATTGAGATTTAGTGAAAAATCACATATTTTAGTGCATTTTCACTATATTTTGACTTGTCATCATCTTAGATTTGCATGAAGAGTGTGTTGTGAAGGATCTTATTTCTATATTGGAATGATATAAGACATATAATTTTATTCCCCTGATCAAAATCCTTACAACACCTTTGCTTCCATATATTTGCATTGAAAAACTACAAAAAATCAAGCATTTTAAGTCATTTTTGCATATAGTTTTGCACTTAACTTGTAAATAACTTTTGGAAAAACTTTTAAAATCTAATTTGAAAATATGCACATGGCACCTTCATGTCATTTTTCAATGGTATCTTTGCATGCACTTATCAAAGACCTTGATTTTGACCAATTTCTAACCCTCATGAGCAAACATCCTACAATATTAGAGAGCTTAACAGAGTTCATCTCGATGAATAGTATTACAAAAGATAATGGTGATAACACCTCTCCTATATCTACTACATGTGATTATGATATAATCATGTCCTCTAACAATTCCTTCAAAAATGATTCTTCTCATGAGGATGTGCTAATACAAAACACTGAAATCTCTTATACACTTCCAACAATAGAAGGAACACACCATTTGAAAGACATCATGCCTCCTACAATAGAAGAACAAATAATTCATGATGTTGAGGTCCCTATTGATGTGATAACATATTAGCAAATAGACAAACTTGATAAAGACCTAGCTGAATTCCAAGAATGTGTGTAAACCGAGAGGATAGCTGAAGAAGCTATACCTGTGATTCACAACATAAGAAAATTGATAAAAAAAAAGGACAAGAGGGTATTGAGGTTGTTCAAGGATTAATGCATATCTTACAAATTAATTTCATGCCTCGATATGACTTAGACAATTACACATCTCTCATGGATACATACCCTTAGATAGTAGAAGATTTAACACAATACATTGAGAATGATGAGCATGAAAACTCTCTTAATGAACCTTATGAGGCTGAAGATGACTATATGAACTATGATGCAATAATTGGTTTAATAGAAGTAGTTAAGAATTCACCTAACCCATGGAAAAATGGCATTGATTTAATTGCTGACAAAGGTTAGATTGAAGATCCTACAAGTAAGTATCTCTAACCCTTTATCTCTCTCATGATGTGCTTCCCCTGTGATGTGTTATGTGTTGTTTAGGCCTCTTGGGATGACCCTTGATTCTCTTGTAAGGTCCGGGATACCAGGAGACCACCTCTATTGTGACCTTCTTCTATTAGTATCATCATTCTTCTATATTTCCTCTCTCTGATTTCATTGTTGTGTGTTGTGTCTTGCGGACATAGCATTGCGATTGGTGACCTAGGGGCACCCTCCTATGTGACTGTCCCTAAGACACTTGTTTCTCCTCTATTATTTTTGTTTCCCTTCCTCTAGTGTTTCCATCTAGATGGTGGATGACAAAAAACATTTATATTGATACGGACCTTGCATCCCTTTCACAAGAAATAAAAAATTGGACTTAGTTCCTAATATGACGATGGGGTTGTATATCTTATCCGACGCTTGGCTAGTGGAAGCACTCACACTTTTTGCATAGTGATTTTGATGGTGTTATAGCTCATTTACAAATCATAACAATATTTCTACTCCATGCACTTTGTCTATCTTAAATCTTGCATACCTTAGATTTCATATACATTGATGTTGTTGTTTATCATGATTATGGACACTAACATGTTTCTTGCAGGGACGTGTTTGTGGGAACATTTGGTGATTGTAAAGTACATGTCACCTTTCGGGGGCATGGGCTTTGTGAAACTTTATGTTCCCTTGTGTGTTTTCTTCCTACCTTAACATGCTTGATATCGATACTTAATATCAACCACCTTAAGGTGGGGGCATATATAAGGCAAGTTGTATGTTGTAGATGTTAGCAATGTGTTTATCCTTTGGTGCAGTTTAAAGACCTGCACGATGAGTGCATCCTACATCCTAAGTCTTTTTGCAATCAATCAATCAATCATGTAAGCCCTCTGCGGAGGTGAGATATCAAGCATATCCTTTTTCTTAATCCCTCTGTGGAGGGGGGATGGTGTATTTCTCAGAGCAGATTACATCATCCTGTCATTTTCAAAAGTCCTCTGTGAAGGTGGGGAGTGGTTCTATGACTAACTCAACCCTTAAGTGTGTCTTCAACGATTGTTGTGGTGAAGCCCAATCGTTGGTGTGTGCCTATAATGTGCTTGAGATGGTGCTAAACCTAGAAATAGGGATACTCCATTGCTTGTCTGTCATTTTTTCTCCATGTCTTCAAAGTGTGTGTTTTGGCATGCTTGCTTTGTGTGGCATGTCTATTGCCCCATATGCGGTTTAAAGACCTGTGCGATGATACGTCCTACATGTTGGGAGGTTTTGTGTGTCTTGTGTGTGTGTTGCCCCATATATACAATTTAAAGACCTATGTGATGAGTACATCCTACATTATGGGAGGTTTGTTTACTTTCTAGTACTTGCATCTGCATTTCATATATATGAGAAAAAAGAAAAGAAAAGAAATCATCTCTGTCTTCCATGCATTAATGTGTCTTCTATACATTTATTGTATTCTTCATGTTTTGCATGACTGTAACTGTCTTCTCCATGTTTTATCTGCCTGTCATTGTCTTCAATGTGCTTGACGTGTCTTCTCCATTCCTGGCATGTTTGCTGTGTTTGTTAACCGTACTTTAATGCATGTATTGGCCTCATGTTTATACATACATTAAAGTGGGGGCTAAATGTAATGTCAAAAAATGTCCCCTTGGGGGCTTTTCCCTCAAAAGGTTTAGCTCCCAGGTCTCTTTGCTGCATTTAGGGCATATTACATCATAGTTTGGCATCTTGATGGAATGAACCATGGGTATCATGACAAATGTGGCCTAGGGGGACCCCTTGAACCTAACCCTACCCGAAATAGGGGGGAGGACTAGGGCACCTGTGTCCTAGTCTTGCCCTATTTTGGATCAGGCCTAAATTTCTATTGTCAGTTTATGACCGTTATTTGGTCCCTAGGCTGACACAGTAAGTTTAAATTTATGAAATCTTGGCGGGAATGTTTGTAGTTGCATATAAAAGCATGTTTAGGCATTCACTTGGAAAATAGATGGTGATTGTGAACTTTATACATCCTAAAGGTGATTCAAGGCTTTCATGGTGTTGCAAGAACAGATTTGTGTTGTCTATGTGTTTGTGTTTGCAGATTTGAGCATCCATCTCCTCATGGAATGAAGAGCTTCTTCCTCTCATGAGATCTCCACTAAAATGTGATATCTATTGTGGTTATTGAGAATTTATCATATGATTTTTACCTCTACCTCCCAAGGCACGCACTCTCTATCTGACAATGGTGTTTGAAAGGCTTGAATGTCTCTCTGGGGCTTGACTGAGGCAAGCCTCTAAACACCACAACCCTCTCCCAAAGTTTTCATGATTACAGGTTATAGGTTGGAGTTGCAGACAAAGTGAAGCTGCAGGAGGGTACAATAGAGCATTGGGATTGCAGATCAGTGAAAGAAACAACTACATAGACTTGGGCGCCCACTCATTAGTCCTCAAAGTTCCACAACGGGAAAACCTATGATACAACAGATACATGTTGCAGACTGAGTTTCTAAATCTTGACAAAATGTAGGGCACTAGACTTGGGCGCCCACTCTTTAGTCCTAGACTTTTCTACCTCAGAACCCCAAAAATAGGTGCATAGTTATTTGTTATTTTACATCTTTCTGCAGAATCATTTTCTGTAATTCATCCATTTACTGTCGTATTTGCATAATTAGGGTTTTAAGGTATAATTGAGCATAAGAGAAGGAAATTGTCAATCAAATCATAAAAATTGAAGTTTCCCTACATCTCAATAGTGACCTAGGGTATGATAGTACATTGGAACTCAACCCTAGGTCCTTGAATGTAAGGGTGAAAGAAGGATATACACCAAAACTACCAAAAACTCAACTATCCAAAAATCACTCATTACAGATGGTTGGGATGGTTCAAAATGAGACACATTTTGGTTAGAAACTTGAGTGGCTTGTGCCACTTGTAGAAGAGTTATAATATTCATGGAAGAAGATGGAGTGGTATGCGATACATGAGATGACGTGACATGTGGCACAATTTGATTAGAGATGTGAGGTGCTTGCGACACATGTGTAGGAGTTATATTGATGGAAGAAGATGGAATGGCTTGCGATGCATGAGATGGATTAACAAGTGGCACATTTTGATTAGAGACTTGGGGTGCTTGTGACACATGTGGGTTGGTCATGTAAGATGGGGTTAACAAAGGCTCTATTGATATGGGAACATTGGGTTGGTTTGTTGCATGGAATGGAGGGGTGGATTGATTGGTCAAAGGTGGTGTTTGGATGTTGTGGGTTTGGTGGACATGGTAGTAATAACCTTATGGGTTTCCTTAGCAAAAACAACATCATTGATTGGATCTTGTTTTTTGATTTTGGATATGTCAAAGCCACTTGGAAATTTGGCTCCTCTTTGAACTAATTGTAAGAGAAATCTATTGGGATCAGAGTTTATGAGCCTATTGGCATTTCATAATGTCTCAAAGTCTTGTAGGTCCTCTAAGTCATCCCAAGATTCCTCATAAGTAGGTTGAGCAAAATGATATTGTGGCGCTTGAGTTGATGATGATGTTCTAGCGGTATATCCTTTGGGTACAAAGATATGTTGATGCATTCCAGTCATGAATTTTGAGGCATCCTTAAGAGGCGTAGATTGAAATTCTCTTAGGTTGGCCTCTAATGCTGCTTTATATTAAGTCCTAGTTTGAGGCATTGGTTGATGATAGATGAGATTTTTGGACTTGTGTGACAAAGTTGAGACTCTTGGATTGATTGATTGGTTTGATTGATTGATGGTTGGTTGATCAATTGATTGGATTGATTGATTGATTGATTGGGTTGCTAATTGATTTGATTGTTGATTGAGTTGATTGTTGATTGATTTGGATAGGATGGATTGCTTGATAAGTGATTGATTGATTAGATTAGCTTGATTGATAAGATTATCTCCCAAGAGATAGACTCATGAACACAAGGGTAAACAAGATTGATTGATGATGATGATAGAGCCCAATTCAAAAGGAACCACTCTCTTATGTTGGAAAAGTTTTATTGTGATATGATCAAAAGTTGGATAGTGACCAAAGCCAAAGGATGATGTTGATTTAATTGATTGATTGATATTGATGGTTGTTTTAGAGTCTCAAGAGGATACAAGGGCTCAAAAAGTCCAAAATATGATGTGATCAAGCTAGATAAGATGAATGCTGACTGTAGATGATCAATGTATTGTCTAGGAAACTGATGACAAGGCTATGGACTAACCAGAAATGGGATTTTGAGATGGATAAATGATAACAATATGTAGATTACCAAAGGTGAGATTGTGTTAACCAAAGGCAAGTCAAAATAGCTCAAACGTGACTCGGGATAATCCAAAGGTGAAATTTTGTTGATCAAAGGTCATTCTCTGTAGCTCAAAGGCAATTGGATGTGATGCAAGGGTGATGTAGGATAAATCAAAGGCGACTGTGTGATGATCAAAGGTAATTTTCAAGATGGCTTAGAGGTAAGTTTCTCTCATTCAAAGGTGATTAGCTGTGATTCAAAGGTGACTAGCTATGATTCAAAGGTGATTTTCAGTGATAGTGTCTTGTTTTTGATAAGTAATTAGCAAGAGAACACACAACAAAGACACAATGGCTGATTTTGAGTGACTATAATACAAAATTAGAGTCAAAGTCTGAATGAGGGCCTAAATTAGCCCAAAATTGCTCACTGGTCTCGACAAATTTGAAAACACTTGTAAGCATGTACAACCTAGGCTGGAAAGTGGATACTACTTGTTGAGTCCCTACTTGGATTACTCCATATACTAAGACAAAGTGGACAGCTAGAGATATTGGTGACACTGGCTCCTCCACCATGGCATGGACACACCAAATCTCTTACCCTGAAGATCTAGAGATCTTATGAACTGAAGGATTTTCTGTCTCTATAATGAATAGTACGTATAGGGTGGCTTCAGAGGTTTGACCTCCTGTACTAGCAGCCAAAAAGGTTTTTGGCCTCTACAACAAGTGGTTTCTAGTAATGATTCGGGACCATATTTGGTTAGAGTTGGCTTTCGCCTTATCCTTTTTATATAGTGGACCGAACGAAAGTACTGCTTGAGGTCATTCCCTTGGGGTGAGTACCTCTTTTCCCACCAAGGCAAGCCTCTCTAAAGATAATAACAAGTTCTCTTACACCCAAGATCCATTTGATAAGCAAGGGGAGAGGATACTTTTGTTATTAGCTTAGGGATCTAGCTAATACAAATGCAACAAACACAACAAACAAGGAAGCAAAGCAAAGCAAACAAGTTCTTTTTAAGCACCAAAAGTAATGTTCCTAAATTAGTGTTCAAATAAGGTAAATCTCTGACCGATTGATCCTAGAACTAGATTTGTTAGTAGTATCAGATCCACCTTTCTTCGACAAACAATGAAAAGTTACACCAAGAGATATTAGCTTCAAACAAATCAAGGTTACAACATGTTGAACTACACCAAACAACTGAGAGGGGGCGTGAATCAGTTGTCCTAAAAATTTAGCCAATTATGAACATCAAATTATCAATTACTTATAATCATGAAAGCATGAAATCAGAAGCTCAACACATTAACATAATCAATACAGAAGACACCAGATTTTTATGTGGAAAATCCTAAAAGGGAAAAATCACGGTGGGTGTTAACCCACAATATATATATATATATATTATAGCAATACCGAAAAACAGAGGCTCACTGCCCAAAATTTTTCATTGCCTAAATATGGCTCACTGCCAAGAATGTGAACTGATTGAATAACATCTACTCTATGCCAGGGTTTAGTTCCATTGAAGCACAAATGACTCCACTGCTTTGCTTTTTCAAACTTTTGCACTTATCTCTTCATATTCGCAACACACACTTTTTCACAACTTCATTACACACTTTTATACAACTCATCAACCTTGGAATGTACATCAAGGTCAGCATTACATTCATCAACTGTTGGATCAATCTCCAAGGTCGGCATTACAAACATTCATAAATAGGTCTGGACCTAATACAAATTTAGCTAAGGAAAAGATGTAAGAATGTATGAAGATCATGCCATGCCTTAGCTGGGACTCAAACATAATCCTCCATGCCACAACATGCTTCTACAATCTTACATGCATCTCTACAAAGGATGATTTCAACTAGGTCAGCGAAGACTAATGAGAGCACTGGGTCTGTCAAGAACATTCTTCATTCACCATCCAATTTTCTCTTTACGAACCAATCCAAATGTAGGAACATGATTAGGAGACATCCACAAGCACATTGTAATCACAAGGAACAACCGCATGATCTCTAACGACTTTGTCAAGAAGATTCTTCAAACTGGAGCACAAGAACAACACTGCCAGTCACTATCACAAGTAAAAGATAGCTTGCGGACCACCAGATCATGAACCATTGCATTTTAAAGTACTTAACATCATCACAGAATTAATTTTAGAAGTGCAGAACAAAATACTTTAATGCAGAGCAAAACACTTTCTCCCTGTCACTGCCAACCATAAAAAAAAATTTGTTTTCACTCTGGTGAACATAACTTACTAAAATCTTCATTTTGGAAGCTCAAACTTGGAATATAACATCTTTAGACAGGATTCTAAATAAATTCCAATCCACAAGAAAAGATCTTCATTCTATAGGAAATGCAGAGCATTCTTCTAGACTATTCTTCTGCATGTAATGCATTGTTTTCTCTGTAATTCACTGTTTTTACCAGATGATCTAATTTTCTCAATATCCTCAACATCTACAAGAAAGTAAGAAAATGAGGGCACAATTAACACCAATGGAAACACAAATATGTTGACATCAATGACAACAATGATTAGGCACATACTTGCAACACAATAGTGCAGACCAAAGGTGACAAAATAGAGTGTAAAAGTGATTATCTGCAAATCAAAAGTGACTAAGTTTATACCAAAGGCAATTTTTGTCACTCAGATGTAATGTCAAGTGGTTCAAAGGCAATCAAACACTGTGTAGAGGTGATTTTATGTCATGCAAAGGTGCTTAGCTATCTAAAACCTACAAAACTCAAATGACAAGGTTAAACAAATGATCATATGATGGATGTACAAAGCCCTGATAACCTAGATAGGTGGATTTATTGAATCAAATTTGTACCCTGCAGTGAAAACACAAAAGGCCCAACAATGATATGATTAGGTCAAAGAAAAATCAAACCCCAAATAAACCAGCTTGGGGATGAAAGAGACAACTAGGGTTAGCAAATAAACTAGCTTGCAACCCCAAATTAGAGAACTAAAATTGGTGGAAACCCTGCAAAGACAAATGTATCATTAAAAGCCCTAATCAACTAGAGGTGACTCCTAGCTAATTATAGGTGATTAGATGTAGATCAGAGGCGACAAAAGATTTATCAAATGTGATTTTCCCCCAACTATAAGTGATGCGAAACCATTCAAAGGTGATTTTCCACAAACCAAATGTAGTTTTCTGCCGATCAATTGTGCTACTCTGTACCTAGACTTCAAAAAATGACTTTTCAAAGAAAAATCAATCAAAGACGCGAGTCCCACCGATCGTGCCAAAATGTGTGAGCAGGAAAAATCTGGTTAAGAAGATCAAGAATTACAATCAAAACCTAGTCGTACCACCTTCAAAGAATCTATCTAAATGACACAAATGAAAGCAAATCAAAGAATAATGTCACCTAGGTTGTATGGATTCCTTGGTTGAATGTGGATTGCTTCTCAAAAGTGAACAACCATAGTTGCCATGATGATAGATGATATGCTCAAAGTGCTTGATGGATGCTCAATGGAGGCAATATGCATAAGATGATAATCTCGACACTATGAAGATTATGGATCAAGAGAGGGGTTTAGAATGAAATGAGAGGGTGTATATATATCTCTCAACTAAGATTGATCAACGGTGGAGAAAAGTGGCTACATGAACGGTTGAGATGATTCAAGAGCATGAATGAATGTGTACAAGACATGTGTCCATAGGGATAGCTTTTATTAAATGATTTAGTTAGCTTTGTTGGTGGAGATAAGTTTGATTTTCTTAAACTAGGATGCTTTTGTATTTTAAGAGTTGGATGACAAGGATAATTGATTTTTAAACCAATTAAATCATTTTTTGTATTTTATTTTCAACAAATTATGGACAAGGCCAACTTGTACACATAGAAGAAAGTGATAAAAGAGAGAAAATGATAAGATATGATAGAGGAAAAAGCTAAATTTAGAAAATTAGAAGAATCAATATAAATTAAATAAATAAATTTATTTAATTTAAATGCATGATGAGAAGATAAATAAATAAAATATTAATTTTATTTATTTAAAAGGGTCAAATTAAATAAATTTAGAAAATTTATTTAATTTTAGAAGAACAATGGGATAATCAAATAATTAAAATTATTTAATTATAGATAGAAAATAGAAGAATAAAGATAATGAAATAGATGAGATTAATTAAATAAATATAATTTATTTAATTAATAATAGAAGTGGATGATTTAGAAGAAAATAGATAATTGATACAAGTGTGCTAGACAAAATTGACATATGCAATGGTGAATAATATGACAAATTGATAGATGATATGAAGGGTCAATTTTGGGTGTCTACATTATTAATAGAGAATTTTCAGCTCCTACATTGTTCACACCTTTTATTTTTTCCAAGGAATATCAATTTTTATACTATTATATCATTAAAGAAGGGGTTGGAGAAAGGTTTTAGCTGAAGGGAATCATTATTGAAACCACCATGGTACCTAATTGGGTGAGATTTCTGGTAAAGTGTGAGTGTTCTAATACATTTCCAGCCCTTATACGATATGATTTAAACTCTATTTTGGAAGGTATACATTGCAATCTCTTTGAAGAGGGAATAAGAACTTACATGTTGGATCATGAAGCTCAAATAAGTGTTTAAAAGTTCCTGCTACATGGAAAGAAACAAGAGGTGCAACAAGAGCATAGTGGCAAGTACCTATTGCATCCTTTGGTCTTGTGGGAGCTTATGAATATTTTCATGCATTGTAGAAAGGGAAAAGAGAATAGCGAGAGATTTCCTACAATCATCATTGGGGATGGAATTAGGAGACATTGTACTAGATGGCCTAAAATTCATCACTTAACAGAAATAAGATCTAGACTCTATGGACATTATAACACATAGATTCATGTTAGCATGATGATACTAGAGCATTTGAGTTAGTATTTTCTTGAGGACAAGAAATTTTTGGGAAGGGGGGACTTGTAATGTCCCCTTTTTAATTATTTCCATCAAGGCTTTAATTAGTCCATTCCATTTGGACTAAGGTGAAAATCATAGGAAATAATTGATTTAATATTTAATTGGGGTTTGAAATAAAATTAAACTATACCAATTACATATTAATTATCAATATTTTATCCCCAATTAACACTTAAGGAAATTTTTGACTAAGTTTGGTCAACCAGATGAGGGTAAAATTAAATATCAATATTATTATTTTATTTCCTCAAATTGGGAAATGGATTTACATGAAGTATTTGGATGGATTCCAAATGAAAATTATCTTATCCATAGGAAAAAAGAAAGAAAAAAGTAGGAAAAATGATGGCAATCTTGAGGGTAAGAAAAAAGCAAATAAAAAGAAAATTGTAAAGAACAATAATTAGTAGGTGTTGGATAATGATAAAAATTTGTTTTTTTTTTATTTTAATCCAAAAAAGGGGTGTTTTGATTTGGGATCCAACTTGAGATCTTCATTTACTATTAATATGCCATTATTTCCTTTTGTTTGGATATTTTGCTAATACAACTTCCAACCAAACTATGAAATATGTTCATAACAACATTTGAGAATGAAAACCCTTGGATGTTATAATTTATTGCATGAAAAATATATAATTTCAAGGATAATATGATGGAAACCCTTTTATTCAAGAGAGCAATTTCATATAGGAATTGTACAAGAGCTTCAAGATTGCAATTATTCAGCATTTTTCTAGATTTTTAGATTGTGGGTTGGAGTAGATTTGTGTAATTTGCAGGTTTTAGTTTGTAATTCATGTGTTTTTGATGTATTTTCAACCATATTATATGTATTTTCATGTATTAGATATTCCTTAAAAGTTTGTTAAACATTCAATGAGGTTTTGGTACAAAACAGTGTAAACAAGTTGTTTAGTATTCCAGTTTGCCAATTATATAGTGTTGTTGTGTGAAGAATAATCAAATTTCAGTTTTTTATGAGTATTTCTGTTATTTATTCAGAATTATATGATGAATTTAAGACTTATATAATAGTAGTATAAGTGTTGTAAATTTGGCCCATGTGTGGTTCCAGAATTGTGGGTATCTGTGTTGTAATTTTGTGACAAATTTAGAGTGATTGTTGCATGTTTTAAGATCCAACTTGTGATAATTGTTGTGGTATTTTAATTGATGTTCCTACAGAAATATTTATGTGTATTTACCATATATTGTGCATAAAATATAATAATATGACATTTCTATTTGATTGGGTAAAAAATTGTCAATTATGGGTTGACTAGTTTATTGAAATTGTTATGCAAAATTTTTTTTTTTCTAATAAATCATAAAAAGCATTTCAAACCTGATATAATTTCAAAATTATTAATTTAGGGACATTATAGCAATTATGGAGCTTTATATTTTAGAAGTATTCATGGAGGCTCTATAAGTGTATTGTAATATTTGTTCATGAGATAATACATTGAGTGTGGATGATTTTGGAGGTTGGGTTTTTCTCTCATGAGGGATTTCCCATGGTACATCTGGTGTCATCTTGGTGTTATGTTTGTCTATTCTTTTGCATTGTAGATTCTAAATACTTTTTTGCATATTTTTCTCTCTTGGGCTTATGTGTTAATGTTTATTATGGTTGCAAATTTCCTTTCATTTGGTATTGGAGCCTATTTGTCAGGTTGTGGGAGGAGATCTCGTGTATTTTTAACCCTTGGTATGAGTAGATTCTTGTGCATAGTTAAATCTATGGCCTTGCAAGAAAATAATGAAGACATTTTAAGGTTACAAGTGTGTTTGTAGACTTGGGTTGTTGCAGATCTAGGCTTTGATGGAGATTTGGCAAATGGGTTTTTTGTTTGGGCTCTTTCTATGAGGGTTTTGGGGTGAGATTTTATTGTAGACCTCCTAGATAAAAAATGGACCTCATCATTGAGTCTATAAGGACCAAAAACCTATGGATCCATATAAAACTTGACTATGTTTGGAGCATAAATTTTTTGGCCATTTTAGGGCCATGTAGGAATCTTCACATAAAAGGTTTTGTAGAGTTGTACAGAATTTTTACAATCATATAGTTAAAAGATAGTTGACATAGAATATTCTTTGCAGATTTAGCTCTAGCACAAGTCAACAACAACACATGGTATGGGGTCTATAGAACTTAAATATTAAAAAAAATTAACACTAGGTTGACGTCATCAATGGTGTCATAGTAGGTTTAAAGTTTATGGGTTGAGCCCCAAGTCACATGGGTGACCAATTCCTAGTGGTGGTTGCATGGGGGAGGGAAACCCTTGGTCATGCCTAGTGGGTCAGGCTCTAGCCCGATGCCACCAACTATGACGTGATCCACCACCACACCCCACCACCATCGCCAAAGGGCCACCAATGCGTTGCCTAGTCCCAACCCTCTAGCCACCTATGCTTGGTTTTGAAGACATAATAGAGGATATTTTTTATAGGAGGCATAAATTTTGCCTAGCATGTCAATTTTTCATGTTCTTATAGTCAATGGAAAGCTCTTTCTAAGCACTAAGCTATGATATTAGTGGTTTTATAGATTTTATTTTTTTGGATAGAAAAAGTCAGTTGGAAGTTGGGTTTTCTCTCATTGATTTGATAGGTCATATCTTGTGTCCACTATGTCTAGTTTTGGAATTATTATTGGTGACAAAGGGCATTTTCTTAGAACTTTGTAGTGGATCAGGTTTACAAATGTTGATTTGTGATTTGTTCACTTACATTTCCATTTAATCTATTTAGTGGTTCTTTTGACTTTGGTACTCTGTGAGTTTGCATCAAATCAAATCTAGAGATGATTTGGTGTTTGAGTCATGGTAAAACTTACATGTTTATCTCTAGTTGACTATGTTTGGCATGGTTACTAATGTATGGTTGAATTTGTATATTGCATTGTGAGATCTACGAGTTGTGCAATATTACATAGGCTATCTATACTTACAAATTGCATGGATAACTCAGATGTGGGTTGTCTATACCCATAGATATTTTAATGTTTGTGTAGATTCTATTTGATTGGCTGACTTTGGTCACATGTTTCGTTGGTTTGGTTGACATTATGAGGCAACAAGAGATGGTGTTACCTGATACAATTGTGTTGTGGGACCTAGACTTGTTGACTATATGGTATAGATGCATGATACTCATTGGGAGTTTGATGTAGATACATTCGGTGGTGATCATGGTGCCATGGAGGCTCCTTGTACACTTGGAGCTTTGGCACAACATGGTTATTTATGTGGATGCATTATTGGTGGTGTTGGATTGATTGTTGGATTGTAGGTAGTGGTTTATCTTCTTGGTTTGGATATCTTGGTTCTACTTTATCCTCTAGAGTTTCTTGTGTTATAGTTGAGTGTTTTGATTATGCATGAGCCATGGGTGATCTTCAGTTAGGAGATGGTTATCATGATGCCATGTGTATCTTGATATCACTATTTCATGGGATCTTTGGTAGTGATGTGGATTCATCACTTGGTGATGGATGATCTTTTTTAGTGGTTGTTGGTGTCATGGAGGAGATCTTAGATTCTATTTGTTATATGTAGTGAGAGTTCTTTGATATTTTTAGTTCTATGATAGGAGATGTTGACATCTTGTGACCATGGAGGACTCTTGGATTCTTTGTTTGAGGTGTTAATTATGATTTGTTAGTTTGATAGATGATCCTTGTTTATAGGATGGATGCTATTGTCCCATGGTGGAATCTTGATTGTACGTTAGAGTTTTGGCATGATACATGTGCTCTTGGGAGAAACTATGTTCATTTGAGACATATGATCTTCCTTTGAGAAGATGTAGATCATGACAATGGTGAGTTCTTGACTATACATTTGTAGCTTTGATAGTGATTTATGATAATCTAATTGATGAGTTTTGTGATCATTTTCCTTGTGAGATTCTAGTTATTGTAGTGTTGCATTGGAGTTCGATTGGCACAAGATGATTCATTGTACACCTATTTTAGATTTACGTGAGGTTAGAGATCTCTAGTTCTAAGAGATTGTGTGTTGAGATGATTTCTCTTTGATGAGGTTTTAGCAGGAAGATCAAGGAGCCTACACTTGGGTTAGATGTGAGTTCAACATGGAATTATTAGGAGATTGTTCTTGGAATGAGTCATTGTGGCTTGGTAAATCCTGGAGGGACAATCTCATTCCCCACTCTTGGTCCTCTTGGTGATGAATGATCTAATAGGTATTGCCCACCTAATTTTCTGATGCATTCTTTCTGTGTCTTGTCTTCTAATGTATTCTTGGGTATTGAGCTATAGATGATATTTCTAGAGGAATTTCTTGAGGAGTAGGTGCTGTTGGAAACAAGGCAAATAACTAAGAGGGGGGTGAATTAGTTATCTCTATTATCTTAACTTTCTTTTCTTCTTTTATGATTTGTGCAGCATCAAAACATATAAGCATATATAATCATGAGAACAAAAATAAAATCAACACACATAACACAAGGATTTTTACGTGGAAAACCCTATTAAGGGAAAAACCACGGGGTGACTAACCCAAGATTGTATTCTCTATTAAGAGAATAAGAAGTACAAAATGATACTTGCTAATTAGGGCTCACTGCCCGAGCACACTGCTCACAAGAGGCACACTATCTACAAGAGACTCACTGTCTACAGAACTTACTAAAGGTAACCAGGTGTTTGAACTGATGAGAGGCATCTACAAGTGCTAGAGTTCATTTCCAGTTAGGCACAATATACTAATCTGATGCACTTCATTCTTCCTCTTCTCTAGTGATGCTGCTCTTTCACCTATCAGACTTGTATTGCTGCTTCCACACTTATCTCTACCTTTCTTCGCACTTTATTTTATCATATCTGTACACACACACCTACATACTAGAATCCATCTGGTATATATATCCACATCAAGGATTTCAACAACTTTCTAGTCGACAACTAGAATACTCAAGATATTTGCAAATTACTAATCTGTCAACTGAATCCATGCTTGATTTGTGATGCATATAAAAAACATAGGCATTGAAGTCATCAATCATGTCGGCCAACAATGTATGATCCCTCAAATTGCTTTATCAACATCAATTACTCATCTAGATTAAAGTCTGATACTCTATCGGTCAGTTCTTTCTCAGTCTGCTCTGCCTGTTTAGAATCCAACACTTAGATGCTCATAACTTTTTCATGTTTTATCACCGGAGGCTAAATCTCTAGAATATAGTAGTCATGATACTCCTCTTAACTTGTCCAAGTCCATAACTTGCTAAGTTACACCATATGAGAGATCTGGACCTGATTGTCAGACCTTTTTGCATACTTTGTTCTTGATCACTGGACCAAAACAATCTTCAATCTGACTTTCGGTAAAGGCATACTATGTATTACAGATGTGTGGGATAGAATTTTTTGCCATCAATGACAACACTCATGAAGCTACATAGTGTCTCTTGCCAACAATCTCCTCCGATGGCATTGATGGCAACACTTAGTGAAAAATGACTAAGTGTCGCAGTAAACTCCCTCTTGGCCGATGCTCTGTCTTATGCACTATTTTACCACAGCTCCCCCTTAGCTGGATTCCACATTTTTCACTACTCCTCACTCCCCCTTTGACATCAATGGCAAAGGGCAGAATTCGCACACCAAAATTTGTAAAAATTAACCTATACATAGCCACATAAGTATATATACATGTTATACTTACATATACTTGAGTATATCCGCAAAAGTGGCCTTCAACTATACAAACTCTGTCGCCTAGCTCTGCTTCATCTTGTCCAAAATGGAGATGTGACCACTCAACAAAAATGCAAATGCTTCTGCCCTTCTTAGATATGTCGGATCATTGGTCCGAGCTGTGATCTAAACATCTATCAAGGCCTCATGCATTGCCTCTAACTTAGGGATAATTATCCCTCTGAGTTCACCATCCTATTTATTATATTCTTCTTTTCTTTGTCCAACCTCTTTATTTCATTTATAATGATAATGGCCTGGCATTCTTGATTCATTAAGGATGTAGTGAGGGGATTAAAATTCTGAGATGAACTTTATAGTTTACCTTCTTTCTCTTTCACCTTCTTTTCAATATCCTCTGTCACTTTGGGCCAAGATAGACAAAATTTGTACATGTCCCCACCATCTTTAAGAGAATTTTCAAGGCTCTTTATTCCAATGTCTATGGTCCTCCTATCATTAGAAATGAGTCCCTATATTTCAGTGGATCTTTTTCCCAAAAACTCCTTCTGAACCTTTGCTTATGCCAATTTCTCTAAAGATTCAAAGTAAGTGCTAACAAATTTTACCAGAGATTTCAAGTTACCAGATGGAGAGGCCGAAGGATCCTTTTGGAGTGATGGCATGATCTTCTCTAGCATCCCAGATGCAATCTCCAATAGCTCACAGTCTTCCATGTGAGATTTTAGAAGTTTTTCTTTTGCTTTGGCTTGAGCAAAAGATGCTATTTTCATTGTCTGGACCGGAGAGAGGGAATCAAAATTTAGTGGTCCTTGGAATAGTTTAGGTTCATCTATCTCCATCATTTCTTTGTTCAAGAAGTTCTTTACTGTCTCTATAGTGTCTCTTGCCAGTGGCTGAGTCTTCTTTTCTGTTGGGATCTTAGAACTATAATCAAAGATCTTCTCTGCTTGTTTTTCTTCTTTTCCCTTTACCTCCTCTTCTTGACTCACTTTCTCCTCTTTTCTTCCTTCTCCTTCAACTCCTAAATCTGGAATGTCTATAGTGGGATCCGAAGGAGAGATGTTACTTATATTTACTACTTCATGAACTTCCTCTTCCGGAACAGAGGAATCCAAGTCCTTAGACTTTTCTTCACCTATCTCTTTTGACCCTTCTACATTTTTGTTAGAAGATTCTTCATTGGCTGCATTTAATCCTTCAACATCCATGGTGGAAGGTTCTTCATTTGTTTCCTCTACAATAGGAAGATTGAATCTTTTGAAGGCATTCTAGAGGATGTCTTTTGTTTCTCATGCTACTTGGTCAATTTCTCCAAGCATAAGTTTATTCATTCTTGCTTTGCTCTGGAATTCTTCCTTGCAGTCCTTAAAGATCATGTCCATTTGCTTTGGAGTAATAGAAGGATAGAGTTGTATTGCTATCTATTCCCTAATCTCTAGGTCTTTTTCTTTTGTATTCTCTTTTCTTAGTTCAAGTACCTTCTCTAGACTTTTGGGAATCAATGAAATAATTTCAATGAATGCTTTATTATAAATATTTGGATACCTGACTGTAGCTTCTTCCAGAATCCTCTTGTCAGTATCACTGTATTCATCATAGAATTCTATTACTGGTTGCAGGTTCCCATCCACAGTGATTGCCTTGATGATATCATCAATAGAAAGAGTGGGCTTTTCAACAAATTCTTCTGCCTTTTCTTCTTTGTTTTTACCAGCAGAGAATTCCCCAGATGATTTCTTCTTCATTTTCTTAATTTCCTCATCAGACTCTATTTCTTCATCATCCTTGTGACTTGTGTATGACCTGTGGCTTTTGTTTTCATTCTCTTTTCTCCCTTTCCGGATGTGTTGACTTCCGGTTTGGTGGCTCTTGAGCTCTTAGGAGTGGCAGGCACAGAGCTCTTGGAGGATCTAGTTCGGGAGGAGGCTTGTACTGGAACACTTCCTTTCTCTGCTTCTTGTTTCTCTTTCTCAACTCTTTCAATTTTCTCTCTGTTTGCATCTACTACCTCTTTTTATATGCCATATCTTTTGGTAATTTCTTTGACTTCCCTTCTAACTTTCCTATTTATCTCTGGTTGTCTTAGCTCAACATGTATTTTACACTTAGTTCTTTAAAGGTTCCAAAACTTTCTGCCTCAGGGTCCTTAGGCTGGCTCAACAGGTGTTGAATCTGTAGCTCCAAGATTTTCTCATCGACCTCGTATCCCATTGGCATTATCCAAACTGTTATGGGCTCAACTGCCTCCATTAGGTATTGATCAGTATCTACCATGAACACACTGTATCCTTGTATTTCTCACCTATGGATTGAGGTATCCTCTCTTTGGCTTGCATCATGCTTTGGAAGTTCTTGAAGTAACCCTAGAGTGTTGTGCTTTGAACTTTAGCATCACCAAGTCCATACATATAGTCTCTATCTGTATTGCAACCAGTTTGTCATTTTGCCAAACCCAACCACTTGATCCAGGCAGCTCATTCATGTAGTAGAAGGATAGACACAGTATTAAACAACCATACTTGAAGGAGTTCTTCTTATCCTTCTTGATCTTCTGCGGGTTTTCTAACAGTTAGTTTAAAAGAAGATCACATAGGTCATAATATGCATTTTCCCTCAACATCTGATATGCTGCATATATTGCAGTCCCAGACACAGAATTCTCCCTGCTAGAATGATAGATCTTATACCCAATTATCATTGAGGCAATTTTGACATCCAAATCTATGATGTCATCTATGGTCATTGCTCTCTTGTCAAACTTAGATCTGGTAACTTCAGTTACTGTCTGGTTCTTGACAGATTTGAGTGTAGGTAAGCCACCAGATGAGTGCAGTCTAGTTACTACCCTAATGACATCTTTTGTTATCTTGAAGGGCCTCATTAGCCACATGAAATTATCATGCATTCTACTAAGGACATACCGGACCCAATCATCTTCTGCAAAATAGGGAAAGTGGATGCAATGTCTGAAGTGTTTATCCCGGAGGGCCTTGTATTGAGGTTTGAGTTCAAAACTTTCATCTATTAATTGTTTATGATAGATGTCCATCAACTTAGAGTCTCCAAATTCCTCAATGTTGGTGTGGATGTAGACCCTAACGTCTTCTACGTGCAATACCCCAAGCAGAATGCTAGAAAAAGTGCCTAAAGGATCAACTTCTAGGGATTTATAAGGGTGTTTCTTGAATTTTGGGCGCAGCCTATCAGTGATCTTAACAACCATTGGAGTAGCCATTTTGCAAAAGATTCAGAGAGAGATTTTTAGAATAGAAGTACCTTTTTACGCTTTAGGGTTTGAAATAAGAGCTGGAACAAATTGCTAGTTGAATTGGATTTACAGTTGATCTTTGAGAGAGTTGTAGATACTTGATGCAGAGCTCTTCTTTTCTTCTTCTCGAATGCAAATGTACAAATGATGAGTGAAAGAACCCTTTTATTCTTGCACAAACCCTAATTTCCTTTTGCAATAAATGCACAACTTAAGTTATCCGGTTGCCCTATTCTGAAAGAGATCTTTTTGAATCACTATGTTGCACTTAAAATCATTTTCAGTGAGGATTGACAATGTATCTTCTTTTCTCCAATCATGTCATGGATCCACAGATCAAAGAATTTCAATTTTGAATCATACCAAATCTGTCTGTAAAAATCCTACTTTATCAGATGGCTGTCAAACCAGATCAATCTTGGATGATTAAACTCTTACAAAAATCCATACGATTCTTTCATATTTTTACCAAGGGTTATTTAGATATTTTTCTAAAAACCCTTTAATCCGCAACATTCCATGTGCCAAATTTAGGCATCAATTGACTGGCTGGGGGAATTTATTTTTCTTTGTGACTCCCCCTGAGCCAGAGCTCATCTGTTTAGTTTTTGGAAGGAATATCCACACCAGATTCTAGTGCGGATCCATCCCCAACATTTTTTGTACTCTTCTTCACCCAAATCTTGTTCATCTCCCTTTGAACTTCATCCGCATTCACTTTGCCTTTTCCCTTATCTTGTTTTTGAATATGATGCACCAGACCCTTTTTATCCTGATTTTTACTTTTGCAAAATTTGGCAATATGACCAGATCTATTGCAATTGTAACAAACAACATTTCTTTGCATATTTGACTGATATCCTCTTGATCTGCATTGATTAGCCATATGTCCCATTCTATTGCATGCAAAGCATCTACCATTGAATGAATTATTTATTTGCATATTTCTGCATTCATAAGATTTGTGACCATACCTTTTACAGTTGAAACATTGTCTGGAGAAGGATGGATTAGTCTGATTCATTCTCCTTCTACACTAAGTTGTTTTATGACTAAAGTTGTTGCAATTGAAGCAGTATCCATTGAAGGATGGATATCTTTGAGCATTTGGTTGCCTTACCAGAGGTCTTCTAGGCCTATTTCTTTGATTTCTTGATCCAAAGTTCTTCTGACCGGATCCGGAGCTTTCACCTTTCTCATATCCCAAGCCAAGCTTGTCATCTACCCTCTTTTGGCTTTCAAGAAGAACTTCAAGTTGAGCTAAGCTTATCTTGAATTTCTCTTTGTATTCATTTGTTGTTTGAAGATCTTGTTTAAGAGTGTCTATCTGATTCTCAAGTTGTTCTTCATTATCTCTAGCTTCTTCAAGATTAGATTCAAGATGACTGATTATTCTATCCATTTTGTGGTAGTCCTCTGTCTTCTCCTTGAGGGATTGTTTTAGATTATCTTCAATTTTCCTTTTCTCTTCAATTTCTTGGGTGAATCTCATAACCCCTGATTCCATCTCATGCCTTACCATAATGACCTTTTTTGATAGTTTCTCACATAGCTTGTTTTTCTCATTCAGATCCTCATTAGTATCATTGGCTTCACTCTGACTTGCTAATTTTTAAAGTAGTTACTTTCTCTTTTTCACAGAGATACTTAGTTTTTCTTTTAGTTCATTTATGAAATCATCATCTTGTTTGAGTCTTTCTCTTAAGTTATTGAATTCAGAGTGGGATTGTTCAAGATCATCTAGGGTAGACTGAAGTTGTTCCTTCATACCATACATATCCATTGAGATTCCTAGATCTTCCTCAAGCTGTTAGGCTCTATTTAGAGGAACTTAGCTCTTATACCAATTGTTGGAAACAAGGCAGATAACTAAGAGGGGGGTGAATCATTTAGCTCTATTATCTTAACTTTCTTTTCTTCTTTTATAATTTGTACAACATCAAAACATATAAGCATATATAATCATGAGAACAGAAATAAAATCAACACACATAACACAAGGATTTTTATGTGGAAAACCCTGTTAAGGGAAAAACCATGAGGTGACTAACCCACGATTGTATTCTCTACTAAAAGAATAAGAAGTACAAAATGACACTTGCCAATTAGGGCTCACTGCCTGAGCACATTGCTCACAAGAGGCACACTGCCTATAAGAGACTCACTATCTATAGAACTTACAGAAGGTAACCAAGTGTTTGAACTGATGAGAGGCATCTACAAATAATAGAGTTGAGTTCTGGTTAGGCACAATATACTGATCTGATGCACTTCATTCTTCCTCTGCTCTAGTCCCACTGCTCTGTCACATATCGGACTTGTATTGCTACTTCCACATTTATCTCTGCCTTTCTTCACACTTTATTTTATCATATCTATACACGCACACCTACATACTAGAATCCATCTAGTATATATATCCGCATCAAGGATTTCAACAACTTTCTAGTCAGCAACCATAATACTCAAGATATTTACAAATTACTAATCTGTCAGCTGAATCCATGCTTGATTTGTGATGCATATCAAAAACATAGGCATTGAAGTCATCAATCATGTTGGACAACAATGTATCATCCCTCAAATTTCTTTATCAACATCAATTACTCATCTGGATTGAAGTCTGATACTCTGTTGGTCAGTTCTTTCTTAGTTTGCTCCGCCTATCTAGAATCCAACACTCAGATGCTCATATCTTTTTCATGTTTTATCACCGGAGGCTAAATCTCTGGAATATAGTAGTCATGATACTCCTCTTGACTTGTCCAAGTCTGCAACTTGCTAAGTTACACCATCTGAGAGATCCGGACCTAATTGTCGGACCTTGTTGCATACTTTGTTCTTGATCACCGGACTAAAACAATCTTCAATCTAACTTCCGGTAAAGGCATACTATGTACTGCAGATGTGTGGGATAGACTTTGTTGCCATCAATGACAACACTCATGAAGTTGCACAGTGTCTCTTGCAAACAGATGCATGGTTATGATTTGTTATCTCTTTATATTTGAATATTGAGTTATTTTGAGGTCAATGTGTTTTGAAGAGGAGGAGATGGTTAGTGTCTTTGGGCATATTCCTTGTTGAGGGAATGGATGTTTTATTTGATCTTCCTTTGGTTTGAGAGGCTTACATCCTGATTAGTTAATTGATATATGGTATGTTTCACCTTAGATTTGAATGTTTGGAGGTTGAGGAGGCTTCTTGATTTGGGTTTTTAGAAAGGAGATCTTACTTTTCATAGCTATAGCACATTGGTGTTGGTATAAGTACATGGTTTTCATTTATAGGTTCTCTCTTATTGGTCTAAACATTTTTCCTAGATGTTCAAGTCCACATGACATTGGAGTTGAGGTTTGCATGGAGCTATTGTGATCACTATATTTGTCTTAATTTACTATTATTGTACTTCATTATTTTTTTGTTAATAGTATGGAGTCTCTTTAATCTATTTCTCTTATGATGTTGAAAACTTGGGAGAGATATGAACTTGTGGTGAGAGAGTTATGTTGTAATTTTTTAGTTTGCAGGTTTTGCACATCAGTGTGTGTTATTCAACACTATGTGATAGAGGATTTAGCCACATACTCTATGTGAGTGCTATTGGTGGATAATTAAATTCCTTTATTGATTTTATATTTGACATTACCCATGCAATAGGATTTGTAGGATGTATGTGTCTTTTATTGGATATTCTTATTATACTGTAGTGTTGAGGGTCTTGTGTTTTTTTATCACATGTTTATGTGTTGTTACGTTGGAGGAATTTTTTATGCAAGATAGTGTATATACAAGGACTTTTGATCATTGTAGATTGGATTGGATATATTTATGGCATAAGGTCTACTTGTTATGATTAGAATACCTTGGATTAGAGTTATCATTAGTTGGATGTGTTAGAAACTAGCTATGGTGATTAATTATTGGAAGCTACTCAGTCCTACTTGTTACCATTGGATTTGGTGTTTGTGATTAGATATCAATTGAGGAAGGATTCTTGCTTCTTTGTGATAGTTTAGTGTGGCATCTCTTTGGATTGGATATTATCTTTCATGGTTTGGCATGATGGAGGATGAGAGGATTCTTATTTGAAATGGTGGTCACCTTGCTTATTGTTGTAGGTATCTTGATGGAGCACATGGAACACAAAGATGTTTGCATGGTAGATGTTGGGTACATGGATCATTTCCTTGATGTTTGAGTTTACTTTTTACCCCTCTTGAAAGGTATACAACAAGTGAGAGAATATCAAGAAAGGTATGTTGTACACCTTGTATAATTCTAATAATGTAAAATGTATTATTTAATTATGGTGCATCCTAGAGATGTGAACATCACAATGGGTTAGAAATTCTTGGGGGATGTTGTAAATGCAACATTGGGATATATGTTTAATGTGTGTTGCACATTGGGAAAATATTTTAATATTGGGAAAACTTAGCACCAAAAAGTAAATAAGAGGGAGATGGTTTTGTAAGCTCATGGTTTTGAGGCACATGGTTATGTAATAATACTTAGTGGTTTTGTGTAAGCTTATTTCTATAAAAGAAAGCATATAAGTAATTGTTGAGGTTGGCTTGCATAACCTTTGGCTTGTTGGCTAAGGTTGGATTGGGCATCTCTTGTAGGTTGCATATGTGAGGAGAGGAAGTGTGGATTAGGATGTGTGGTTACACAATTCTCATTTTCTTGTTCACGTGGAGTGTAATTAGGGAGCTTGATTCTTTAGAAGTATTCATGGAAGATCTATAAGTCTACTATAATCTTTGTTCATGAGATAATACATTAAGTGTGGATGATTTTGGAGGTTGAGTTTTTCCTCATGAGGTTTTTCCTAGGGTACATCTAGTGTCATATTGATGGTATGTTTGTCTATTCTTTTGCATTGTGGATTATGAATACTTCTTTTCATATTTTTCTCTCTTGGGGTTATGTGGAAATGTTTATTATGGATGCAAATTTCCTTTCACTCACTTCTAATAAAGTTATGATCCAATGCAAAAGAATCAAATTTTTGAAACCACATTCTTAGTGACTACTTCAAACCGTATAAAGAACATTTCAACCTACAAGTTAAGTGCTTCTATCCCTTCACCACAAAATTATTAGGTTGTTTCATAAATATTTCCTCATCAAGATCCCCATGTAGAAAAGTTATTGTTACATCCATTTTCTCTACCTCTAAATCAAATGCACCAATAATAGATAAAGAGAATCTAATAGAGGTTAATTTAACATAGGAGAAACTATCTTACCAAAATCCACTCCCTCAATCTAGGAGTAACCCTTTACCACTAACTAGGCCTTGTATCACTCCAACTTACCATCTACTTTGAATCTGTTCTTAAATACCCATTTGCAACCAATATATTTCCTCCCCTTGAGAAACTCAAGTAGATTCCATGTGTCACATTTGTCCAAAGCCTTTACTTCAAATTTCATTGCCCCTAACTAGGACTCATGCTCATCTAAACACATAGCCTCCTTCATAGATTTAGGTTCAATGTCAATACATGATAAAGAAAATACATAACTATAATCAGAAGGACTATACTTTCAACTAGATTATGATATCTAATGGACCTTTTGGGAAGAGTAATAAGAGGCTCATGTTGTTCCTTATCAAAGATTAAATCTAAACCTTCTTAGGAGCTTCCTTATTCTACCCTTCCTATTGCTATTCTATACATGCATCTTCCTACAAATCAGTCTCAATAACAAAATGCATTGTTTTATTAAAATTCACATGACACTTTTCATCATTTTTAAATTCCCTAAGCTCCCTAAAAATAACATCTTTAGCATATAACATTTTAATTTCTATAGGATATCAAAGATTATAACACTTAATGTTCTCTCCATTACCCATGAGAACACATTTGTTAGCCTTGAAATCAAGCTTAGATCATTTCTCTTTTAGAAAATGAGCAATGCCTCACTGCCAAAAATTTGAAATGAGAAACTGATGGTCTTTTACTTTTCCATACCTCATTGGGTGTTTTTTCAACTAGAGAAGAAGTGGTGGACTTGTTAATTAGGTAAAAAGTAGTGCATAAAACTACAACCAAGAAATGTTGTTCAAGTTTTACATTACTTTAACAGGTTTCTATTTTTGTCTATCCTTTCTACTACTCCATTTTATTGTAGAGTATATGGAATTGTTTATGCCCTAACAAAATTTGTGCATGCTTGCAATAATCATCAAGTTCTATAGAGAAAAACTTGCCACCATTATCTATTCTAAAAACTTTTACTTTCCTATCTAAATATTTTTCAACAAGTGCTTTAAACTCTTTAAATGTTGAAAATACAATAGACTTATGTTTAGAAAGTAAACCCATGGACATCTAGAGAAATCATCAATAAATGAAATATAGTAGTGAGATTTTCCAATCGAAGGCACATCCACGGGACCAAATACATCACTATGAATAACCTCCAAAACTTGTTTATCTCTAGTATTACTAGATTTTAAAAAACTCTATGTTGTTTTCCATACACATGGTGTTCATAGAAATCAAAGTTAGTAGAGTAACCAGACAAAGCATCAACCATATTTTTATTAATGAGGTTTTTGAGACCCTTCTCATTAATGTAACCCATCTAGTGATTCCATAGTTCACATGATACAAATTTATAAATTACAGTCATAGAGTTATAGAAAGTAGATGCCTCTAGTCTAAATAAGGTGCCACACCAAGTTCCTCTAGCCAACACCAAATTCCCTTTTCTCATCCTGCAACCACTCTTCGATAAAGTAACATTCACACCTAAATTATTTATTTTAGATACAAAAGTCAAGTTCCTAGCTAAACTAGGGATATGCAATACTTCTATGAGGGTTTTAACCCTTCTATTGTTAAACATCAATTTTACCTCACTCTAACCCACAATCTTTTGTGTGATGTTGTCGCTAAGGAAAACTTCCCCACCATCAGAAGTTGTATATATTGAGAACCACTCCTTGTGAGGAGTCATATGTGGTAGGATTTAACTAAATCTATCAACCAAGAATCATCAAAAGTCATGTTAGTATAAATAATAAAGGAATCAGTATCTTCATCATTAGATGATTTATCTATAGAGAAATCATCATTATTAATTTTCTTATTCTAACATTCCTTTTTGAGATTCTCATGTTTTTCATAGTTCTAACACTTCAACCTACACTTACCAAGTATCTTAGACCTTTCCTTAGACTTAGATATATCCTTAGGCTTATCCTTCTCACTTTTTTATTGTCCTTACCTCACACATGCAATGCATCCTTAGATCCATCCAAAGACTTTCTCCTCATTTACTCTATAAGCAAGGTGGAAACTAGGGCATCCAACTTTGGATCATCTATCCAATAACCACTAATTGCAAGGATTAGATTACATCAAGATTCAGGTAAGAAACATAACAAAAAATACACTTATCCTCTTTATCTATCTTCACATTAACTGACTATAACTGACTCAAGATTAGACTAAATAGATTTTAATATTTTGCAATCAATTCCCCATCCTTAATCTTAAGAGAATACAAATTTTATTATAGAAATAACTTGTTAATGAGACTCTTTGTTTGATATATCTCTCTTATTCTACTCCACAACTTATATGCAATTTCTTCACTATAAACATTTATTGAAATAGAATCAAACAAACACCAAAAAATAGTGCCACATGCTTTCTATCTACTTTTACCCATTCTTCATCTATCATTTTGACTAGTTTCTTCTCATTCTTAACAATTTAACTCATTGACCCCTTTCTTCCAAGAGATCCCTCCATCTTTAGGTTCCAAATCTCAAAGCCTATGCCATTGAAATTTTCAATCTCTAATCAAAATGAACTATCCATGATCTCTATCACCGAAGACCTAAAATTGCAAGAAAATAATGGCAAACTCCCATTGTAGAAAACAATCTATCAAACACTCTGTAAGAGGTGTCCCTCTAATCAAGACAATCAAGGCTCTAATACCAAATTTTGAAATACCAAGTGTAACTAAACAATGAGATATGTTGAAACTTAATGCAACAAATTCAATAACAATAATAGATCATAATATAAATGGAAACAACCATAAAAGAGATGCAAGCCATAACACGAGATATACCTGAAGAAAACCTTGTAGGAAAAACTCCACACCCAAAGAGATCCCAAGCTTGTATTAATTATAAATAATGTTACAACACAATATCTTATGTCTTTGAATTTCAACAGCATTTTTGTACCTATATATCCTGCAAATCAACTTATGCATCCTCTAACTCCAAGCACAAATATGAAGAAGAATTACAAAGTGAAACCATGGGATGGATTTGGTAAACTATTTACAAGCCCAAATGAGGCATGGAACCCAAATTGGTTGGAATCAAATCCCAATTCTCTCCTTGTTCTATGATGCCACTAGCTATTATTATCATATTCTTATGTGTTGTCATATTTTCATAACCAAGAATATTTGACTACCCAAACTTGAGTATTGGTGCAGGGCACCTAGAAAATTCATGATTTTAGTCATTTTCTCCTAGTATGTTCCTTAGTCAATTTTTTGGTGTAATGGTCTCATTAATAAGAGACATAGTGGATTTAGTTTAAAATTTGTAATAAATCCATTTCATGGCATAATCATGTAGTGGAGGTTAAGAATAGTTAGTTTCCTTAGTGGTCTACAGTCATTCAAAACTTGTGACAGTCTATTATTAGAAAAATAGTCTTTTTTAGGAAAAGCAGTCAATTTGGCTATTGTTAGCCTTTTCCCATGATGGGAATCTATGTAAGAAGGATATAGATATATTGAAATACATTGTAAGGAGCAAAGTGGTCAGATGAAGGTGATTTTTTGTAAGGTTGAAAGAAGGAAATAAGAACATTATTGTTTTGTTGTCCCACTTGACTATTTTTTTCTATATTTTACTGTTGCAGACCATACCATGAACTTGTATGGCATATTTATACCATGAAACCTATTGTATGTGATAAAGAGGTGAGCTAACTATCCAATGCCATTAGTTTGAGGTCATTTAATTCATTTTTGTGAAAGTTATCACGTTTTTGCTAAAAGTTGTCCAAACCCTATTTTTTTACTGCAACAATCATGTTTCCAACCATTGCATGCCTCTTACGGATAGATATAGGGGAAATACATATATTTATGGAAAGAGGGTCGAGATACCTTTCTAATGGCTCTCATCTGAGGTCTTGATTCAATTTCTAGAAGGAGATATTGCCTTTTTTCTAAGACTACCTGTGTCATTCCAACAAACCCTTGATTTGGGGATTTTAGAGAGGTTTATGTTTTCCCACTCCATATTACTATGTTAGAACCCCAAAATGGGTCAAGTGAGCATACAATTGTGTCTTTTCTAATAGGTTTTGCATGCACGAGCAGGGGACAAGCAAAAGGTGAAGATTTGAGTCATGAAGCCTCTTTGTGACATGAATTTGGCAAACTAGCCTAGTTGGAGTGAAGATTTGGTCATTGAATGAAGTTAAAAGGACATAGACCCATAAAACCTTTGAAATCAGTCCATTTGCATCATAATGGATCCTCTAGAATAGGAGTGAGAAATTTAGCTTTCTGTTTGTGGGTACTCCCTTTGCAAAACTGACCTGATTAAGCCTCTTTTGAAATCAGTACAGTCAAGTTTAGAGTGTTGTGTTCCAAAACAACATATCATACATGTTGAGTATGTTAAAGAACAAGATAATGGGTATCCAAAAAGCCTATGAAAGTCTGGTTAGGAGGTATACATCTCAAGTTATTGCATGACAATCCCTTTTGGAGGGCTACAAGGGAGTTGGGTCAGTTGTGAAGGAAAGGGTACAAGAGGGTACCTCCTAAGCATTTTGGTGGTTTTGTGAGCCTAGGATAGACAAAAATAGAAGGTCTAGGGTCCCTAGGAAGTTTGGAAAAGTCCCCATGTATATGAACTTAAAAATGGTGTTATTGTGTTGTGTTGAAACAATGGAGAATGAGTGGATAGTCATGTCCTGTTTGAAGTCAGATGTTGTAGCTTGGTCCACAAGGACCTAAAAGAGTTGTTTGACCTGCCATCCCATGTATCCTCTTCCTCCTATGGTTTTCTTATGACCCTTAGTGGTGTTTGTACTATTGCCTCTGCATCAAATTGGTATCAAAGCACAGTTAGTAGATTGGTTGTGATTGAGAAGTATTAAGAGGCCATTTGTCAAGATGACTCCAAGAGTGAGAAACATAGCTCAAGAGATGAATGAACTAAAGGAGAAGCATTCTAGAGAGTTGAGGGAGCTAATGGAAATAATGTCGACCCTAGAACAAAATTAGAGAAGAGGAGTGGCTCTAGGTGAAGAGATTGAGTCTGAGGAAGAAGAAGAAGCTGAGTATGAAGATGTGGAAGAAGAGTTGGACCCTAAGGATCAGAGGATGGTAAAGTTGTTGAGGGCAGTAAAAGAGGACAAGGACAAGATAAAGATAGATGTGCCAAAGTTTGGAGAAATCCTGAATGATGAAGAGTTGTTAGACTAGATTACAGCATTGGACAATCATTTTGAGTGTGAAGAAGTTCCTGCGCATCAAAAAATGAAGATTGCAAAGACCAAGCTGATAGGTCATGCTTTGTTATGGTGGGATTATCAGCAAATAGAGAGGAGAAAGCAAGGAAAGGCAAAAATTGTTTCATGGGACAAGATGGTAGAAAAAATTAAAGGTAAATTATTGCCTAAAGATTATGAAGTTCAAATGTTTAAGAAGCTTCAAAGATAAAGACCAAAGGAATTGGATGTTAAGTCATATACTGAAGAGTTTTATAAGATGAGTATAAGGTCTATTCAAAATGAAAGTGAAATGCAAAAAGTTTCTAGATATATTGGTGGTTTGAGGTTTAACATGCAGGATGAATTAGTGTTGGTAAATCCAAGGAGTGTTGAAGACTGTTATCAGATGGCAATTAGAGTGGAAGAGAAGCTAAAGAGGAGAAACGATAAGATAGCCAGAGGTAGAGGTAGCACCTCTAGAGGTAGAGGATCTTTTAATACAAAACAAGTCAATGAGGATCAAGAAGAGATGAACAAAGTACAAGGACAAAATGCAGATTTTAGAGACAGAGGTTCTAGAGGTAGATTTGGTGGTGGAAGGAGTGCAAACACTTTTATGGGTAAGTGTTACAATTGTCAAGAGTTTGGGCACCCAACATATAAGTGTCATGAGAAGCAAAAATTTTTAAGTGATGGTGAAAGGAAGAGTGAGAGAAGGACTCAATTAGTCCAAGAAGAAGAATGTGGCTCTAGTTCCACAAAGTGTGATGCTGAGATAGGAGAAACATTGATGCTGAGAGAAAGAGCACTACTAAAGACCTCTGGGGAGAAGGAGATGATTCAAAGGAGAGCATTGTTTAAGACAACTTGCAAAAGCAAGGACAAGGTATGTAAAGTGATAGTGGATTCTAGTTGTACTGATAATATGGTGGCAAGGAGATGGTAGACAAACTAAAATTGAAGAGAGTTCCTAGGGAAATACCCTGCAAAGTTTCTTAGGTGAGTGATCATTAGTCCATTTTAGTGACTAAGCAAGCATTAGTAGAATTTAAGATTGGAGCATATGAGGATAGGGTACTTTGTGATATCCTATCTATGGATTGTTGTCATGTGATACTTGGAAGACCCTGGCAATTTGATAGGTTTGCAGTTTATGATGGAAGAGACAATACCTTCACTATTAAGAAGGATGAGAAGACTTTTGTACTACTTCCATTAGAGGAGCAGTCAAGGACAGCAAAAATTATTATGTTTGGTAAGAAGGAGGTAGTGATGTTTGAGGAGAGTGAAAACAAGGAGTGTGTAGCCTTTTCAAGGCATAAAATTGTTGAGACAACAAAGAGCAAGTGTGAAGATGAGTTGCAGCCAGTTGTGAAGAGGAATGTCTTCATGTGGAAGAAGGAGGTGAGTGAAAATGAAAAGTGTAAGAGTGTAGAGCCTGTGGAGAGGCAAGAAGTGAGTGAAGGGATCTTAGTAGGGACAGTCATGTGCCATGTAGTGATGAGTAGATAGAAGAGATAGTCAAGTGAAGCTGGTGCAGCAGTCTACAAGGTTCCAAGGACAATGAACCAACTAGTTTCAGATCTGACAAAGGTTGAGAAAGATAATGACAGTGGAAAGAAGAGTATGAGGCAGTGGTGTGACAAAGGAGTTGAGAAGAAAGTGTTGACAGAGGTAAAGAAGAGTGAAGTTGACAAAGCACTCCATGACAGAGTGAAATAAATTTCAAGGACAAGAGCAAAGATAACAAGGACAGTGAAGAATAAAGACAAAATGGACATATGGAAGGAAAGTATAAAGGTCAAAGGTGTGAAAAGCTACAACAAACTTTCCAAGAGACTTGGAAACATTTCAAGCCTAGGTGTATGGTGCAGGGCACCTAGCAAATTCATGATTTTAGTCATTTTCTCCTAGTATGTTCCTTAGTCAAATCTTTGGTGTAATGGTCTCATTAATAAGAGACATAGTGGATTTAGTTTTAAATTTGTAATAAATCCATTTCATGGCATAGACATGTAGTGGAGATTAAGAATAGTTAGCTTCCTTAGTGGTCTGCAGTTATCCAAAACTGTGACAGTCTATTATTTGAAAAACGGTCTTTTTTAGGAAAACCAGTTAGTTTAGCTATTGTTAGCCTTTTCCCATGATGGGAATCTATGTAAGAAGGATATATATATAGTGAAATGCATTTTAAGGGGAAGAGATGTCAAATGAATGTGATTTTTGATAAGGTTGAAAGAAGGAAATAAGAAAATTACTATTTTGTTGTCCCATTTGACTATTTTTTTCTATATTTTTCTGTTACAGACCATACCATGAACTTGTATGGTATAGTTATACCATGAAACCTATTTTATGTGATATAAGGGTTATATAAATATCCAATTCCATTGGTTTGAGGTCATTTCATTCATTTTTGTGAAAGTTATCACGTTTTTGCTAAAAGTTGTCCAAACCCTATTTTTTACTGCAACAGTCCTATTCCCAGCCATTGCATGCCTCTATATGGATAGATATAGGTACAATCCAGATATTTATGGAAATAAAGTTGAGATACCTTTCTAATGGTTCTAGTCTGAGGTCTTGATTAAATTTCTAGAAGGAGATATTGCCTTTTTTCTAAGACTACCTATGTCATTCTAGCAAACCCTTGATTTGGGGGTTTTAGAGAGGTTTATGTTTTCCCACTCCATATTTCTATGTTAGAACCCCAAAATGGATGGAGTGAGCATACAATTGTGTCTTTTCTAATGGGTTTTGTATGCAGGAGTAGGGGACAAGCAAAAGGTGAAGATTTGAGTCATGGAGCCTCTTTGTGACATGAATTTGGCAAACTAGCCTAGTTGGAGTGAAGATTTGGTCATTGAATGAAGTTAAAATGCCATAGACCCATAAAACCTTTGAAATTAGTCTATTTGCATCATAATGGATCCTCTAGAATAGGAGTGAGAAGTTTAGCTTTGTGTTTGTGGGTAATCCCTTTGCAAAACTGACTTAATTAGGCCTCTTTTGAAATCAGTACAATCAAGTTTAGAGTGTTGTGTTCCAAAACAACCTATAGTGCATGTTGAGTATGATAAAGAACAAGATAATGGGTATCCAAAAAGTCTATGACAGTCTGGTTAGGAGGTCTACATCTCAAGTTATTGCATGACAGTCCCTTTTGGAGGGCTACAAGGGATTTGGGTCAATTGTGAAGGAAGGGGTACAAGAGGGTACCTCCTGAGCATTTTGGTGGTTTTGTAAGATTGGGATAGTCAAAAATAGAAGGTCTAAGGTCCCTAGGAAGTTTGGAAAATTCCCCATGTATATGAACTTAAAAATGGTGTTATTGTGTTGTGTTGAAACAATGGAGAATGAGTGGACAGTCATGTCCTGTTTGAAGTCAAGTGTTGTAGCTTGGTCCACAAGGACCTAAAAGAGTTGTTTGACCTACCATCCCCTATATCCTTTTCCTCCCGTGGTTTTCTTGTGACCCTCAGTGGTGTTTGTGTCATTGCCTCTGCATCAAGTATCCAATTTGTCTTTATGACAAGTGCCCAACTCCATCATAAGACTAGTCAAGATTCCAATGTAACCTCCCTCTTAAATGCTCTTACACATCACAAGAATCTATCATAAGCAACCCATGTTAAGGCTAGTCAAGATTCTCTTACACACCTTCACGTGGCCAAACATGCCAAGACAAAAGTGGGGCACCTATGTTCTCATGTGAGGACAAATCCACTAAAAGACGAAATCAATGCCACCTCCAAATGGGACACCAACTTTCCTAAATGGAGACAAAAGGTACTAAATATTAAATAGAAATAAATACAAAATATTAAACATGGACATTAGGATTGCAATATTGAGACACCTTATCGTGACACTAAGCAATATGATGAAAACCTTTATTACAATCTAAATTACCCATAGAAAATCTTGCAAAATCTTGTCAAGCTTGTAGTATGATGCTTGTGAAGGAACCCAACAAGAGGAGTAATACACATGTATAGATGTAAGGAATTTAGAAAAAAATAGAATTTACTTGCCAACAAGAGTAGTTTGGTAATCTAATATGTGATATTTTTCCCAATTTTGTTGATCACATTGCAATAGCTTATTTAAATATTTCCTTGTATTCAATGGGTTTCTAGTTAAAGGAATGAAGCCAATAAGGGGGCTAGGAAAATGCTTTACTCTAGTATTATGTCTTATTCCATTGAATGTTGGATCTTGAAGCTAAACATAAAGTGTCAAGACACTTGAAATCTAGTTTAATATTATCTTCATCTTCAAGAAGCAGAAGGAAGGAATCATCTACAAAGTGTCTATTGAAGAATTGCTAAGAAGTAGTTCTAGGAAGGGAGATTCCTTTAACACATAACTATGAGATGGTATTGGTAAGAAGATAACCAAACCCTTTAGAAACAAAAATAGAGTGATGGTACAAGAGGGAAACCTCCCTTATAGAATGAAAAATGTTGAAGTGTTTAGATTGAACACCATTGATAGTAAGGAAAGCAAATGCATCTGTAAAACAAATTTGGATTGACTAGATGAAAGTGAGGCCAAATCCCAAAGACTATTCAATTCTATGTAGGCCTTCTCAAAGTTAATTTTCATGAAGAGATCCTATTTATTTTATTTATGTGGCCATTCCATATCTTCCTAGATTACAATGACATTGTCAAGAATATATCTACTTTGAATAAACCTAGTTTATTCAAGTTGAACCACAAGTAGGAGGAGATGCCTAATTCACTTGTGGTTAAATCCTTTGAAATATTTTTTTAGGATACATTCAAGTGAGTGATGGGTCTTCAATCAAAAATCAACTATGGATCCCCAATTTTAGGTATGAATTTGACATTTCCTTTGTTAAATAGGACCTAATGATCTAGTATGGTAAGCTTCTAGATAGACCATGAATAAATCATAGCCAATATCAACCCAAAGGATATTGTATAATTCAAAAGGAAAATCATCACAACCAAGTGTACTTTGTCATTAGCCATGCTAGACACAACCTAGTGGAGCTCCTCCTAGGAAAGGAGTTTGTCACAAGGTGCAAGTTCATTTGTAGTAAGCTAGAAAGGATCCACATCCAATAAGGTCTCAATTATTCCTTCCCTTTTTGGTGGAAAGCCTAAGATTGAAAGACCTTGGTATAATCCTAGACAAAGACATGCAAGATATCATGAATCATGGAGAAGCATTGCCTAGCTTCCTTGATGTGTTTGACTTTTTGAGCTAAATTTTCAAGCTATAGAGCTTGAAAAAATTCTTTGGAGACATGATCATTAAACTTTAAATAATGAATTTTGGCTTTGATATAAGATGTTTAGGTGGCATAGGCATCAACCACTTGCATAAAGTGGTGTTTCTTATCTAATTGAATTTGGAAGGGTTTGTGAAAAGGTGTTGCTTTGAGTTGAGTGGTTAACTAGTTGAGATTTGAGAAAATGGACATATAGGAATTGCAACATATCCTTGCTAGCTAGTGACCAAACATTCTAAATAAATGGGTGGTATGGATGATGGCATTAGACCACCATTCAATCTACCTAGTATCCCCTTTTAGATGTTTTAACAAGCTCCAAACACATTGGATATGAATTTTAATGGACTTATAATGGAGTAATGACATGTTCAAATAGAATTGAGTATTTTCAATCTTGGTGTTTGAAGACCCAATAAATTTAAATTTGATTGGAGAACGATTGGAAAGAACACAATCTGGTAGGAGTTCCAATACAAGTGATTAATAATTAGCAAAAGAGAAGTACAGTTGCATTGACATAATAGCCTGATCAAACCATTTAATTATTCTTTTATAACCACTATGTAAGTCACACCACATGTCCCAAATGCCATATATATTTAGTGGCTAAGATTAGGGTCATAAAGGCCCAATTGATTACACATATAGAACCAAATCTCTCTTTCACTATTTGTCCATCTCATGGGTAAGTGACCTTGCTTATCAGATGCCACCTCAACCATATTAAAGTTGCCATTAAAGACCCACTGGGCTAATAATAGTTCACTTGCAAGCCACCACCAAAGGAACATCCTTTTAGCCTCATCATTTAAGGAATAGATCTTAACAAATCTAATTGTATAAACCAAATCTAGTTTTCAAGAGAGACTCCAAATTGTATTTTCCATTTTTAAGAACATATTCCCCTTACTCTACCTTCCAAGTAGGGTTGTGTAAATATCTATATCCCTCTAGTTAAGAAGTAGTTTGAACCACCAACTCCACTAAGGATAAAACACTTACAGGAAGTAGAGTTATAGAGTACAAAGCTTACTAACCTATTTGAAATATTTTCCAAAAATATAGGTGGGCTCTAGTTTAACAACAATCATTTTCTTGGCTTTACTATTGGTATGCGGCTAGGAAGGTCACATTTTAACATCATAGCTTCATCATTGCCCTATGGCTACGAAGGTCCCAATATTGTGGCTTTGATAATTGAACCATTTTTGGGTCCATTATCATTAGCTTGAAAGCCTTTATTGGGCATGTTGTGACTACTTTTATGGTTTCCTATAATGTCCACCCTAGTTTGTACCTTGTGTGCTTTTTGATTCATGTGTTATATGTTATCATGAGTGTTTATCAGTGTGTTATGTGATTATTCTGCTTTGATGCATTACACCAAACTTGTCGATGAGGTCTGTGGTTCCATTGAGGAGTTCTAAGGGTGTGCACATGACCATTGATGTGTTTCCAATGGGGTTGTGCTTTTCTATTTGGTTTCTAACTATGCATTATGTGATGCATATGTTGTGATTATACATGTTAGATTATTCCAGTGCTTCAACTTCACTGTTTTCACTATACTTGTTATAGTTAATATTATCGTATTATCCTTGCATCGTGAAATGTTTCAGTTTATGCATCATGTTCTTGGATCATGCTATTCGTAGATGATTACAGTGGATATGATTATTTTATATCATGTGTGATTATACCACCTTGGAGTGGATTATGTTGCTTTAGCTATTATATGTGGAGCAGGTACGTCTTATGGTTGACTTGAGTGTGCAGGTAATTATAGGTGTTAACTAATGTGGGAAATGTGGAGAAGGTTGACATGGGACGCTAAGCCATCTCACCCTTATCCTTGTGTTGTGGAAACCCGTGATGTGTGTTTGGAATCATTTGTGTGTGTTTCCTTAGCATTCTTGCAATTTATTTTAAAATTGTTCGAAAAGCATATTTTTTGGGTTTTTAGATTAAATTAATGATTTTAATTTGGAAATTGTTATTTTTGATTTAGTGAAAATGTTTGTTGCATCATTATATGCTTGTGGAAAAAAAATTGAGTGATTTCAATTTAATTCTAAAATTTGATATTTTTCCGTAAAAAGGTAGAAATTGCATTAAATGAGAAAATTGAATGCCTAGTATGGCGTGTTTTTACTTTTTAGAATGAGACTGAGTTATATGGCAATAACCTCTTTGGAATAGTTGAGTTTATTTGACTAACTATTTCCCTGTTGCTTTGAGTGAATTAATTGGACGTTTTTAGTGAAATGGAATTATTAATGTGTTATTTTATATGCCTATTTGATTTGCTAAAGAGACATTCAATTATTTAATTGTTGAATTAAATGAATTAAATAGTTTAATTGTGCAAATTCCATAATTTTGAATTGATTGATTAAATCACTTAAAGGATTATTTTATTATAAAAAAAGGAATATTGTCTTTGGAGGAATAAAAGGAAAAAGACATGTATTTTCCATTATTCTTTTTCTATCCAAAATTTTCTCTCCTTTGTTTGAAACCCTCTTGCTTGAAAAATGGATATTTGATTGCTTGGAAGGGAGTTTTGCTTGGAATTGCTCGGAGTTTGGATTGGATTCAGGAGCTTGGTGTTTGCTTGTGGTGTGTGGATCAAAAATGACATTCACCCTCATTCTTTTCCTTGGATTTTGCTTGTATTGGAAGGTAAGTTTCTCCAATATTTTCATTTAAATTGTTTTATTTTGTTTCCTTCATTCCACACCATCTAGAATGGTTGAAGATGGCTTTGCTTAGTTGTAGGAAACTTAGAAAATTTATTTTAGCTGGTTATTTATTTATTTCATGTATTTTCCATTTTGGAAACATAGAAATACAGACAAAACCTTAGAATTTTTTTTGTGGAAATCCCCAACTCATTTTTATTGCATATATTGGTTGTTGGGCATGTTATCTATGATGGGTAGTTGTCAGATCATCCATAGCTATTGAAAAATAAAAAGTTAGGAAATTGGTCAAACTTTGGTCATGGTGAAAAAGAGAGCTCCAGTGGAGATTTTAGGGCCTTATGGTTATTTTGCACTTTTAGAAAACATGAAAACTAAATTTTATGCATTTCCTTTATGATTTGCTTTGAGGGATGAGTTGACTCATTCATATTATGTGATTCTGCATCTTGTGAGACTATGTTGTGTTTTGAGATATTTTGGTGCATTGAAATCCCTGCCACTTATTTCTCCATTTTTTAAAACCTAAAAATTTCTTTTTATTCATTTTCTTGATGTTTTAGTTTGTGGGATGAGTAGTCTCCTATGGAAATGAAGTTTTGCATCTTTTGAAAATATGTTGTGTTTTTGTCAAAATTGTGATTTTGTCACCTTAAAATCTGTGCCATGCTCAATTGGTCAAATTGGTGCTATGGGTGTTTAGGAGGAGGTCTAGGGGTAGGAAAGGAGTGGTTTCCATTGTGCACCATGACCCAAAGAGGTCATTGGAATTTAGTGAATGAAAGTTTTAATCAAGAATAACATTTAAACACATTGGGTAATAAAGTTTAATAATGAGATCATTTACACCAAACTACATGTCCTGGTGAAGTGTCCAGCTTGCTTGGGTTTGGGTGTAAAGAGCAATATTTGGTGTATTGTCCAGTTTCTATGAGGAGGTTATGCCCTCATGTTCTACTGTGAGGTTAGTATTGTCCTCGTTTGACACTCCGTGTCCTAACTACCTAGGTCTCTCTTCCTTCTTCTTCCATAGTCAGAGTTTGACTCAACGTGTGATGTTTACCATGTTGGCAAGAGACACTATATGGCTTCATGAGTGTTGTCATTGATGGCAACAAAGTTCATCCCACCCATCCACAGAACATGGTGTGCCTATATCGGAAGTCAGATTGAAGAAGTGTTGTGGTTCGGTAAGCAAGAACAGAGCATGCAGCAGGGTCCGACAGTCAGGTCTGGATCTCTCAAAGGAAGTATCTCAGTAAAGTGTTGATTTGGGGAAGTCAATAGGAGTGCATTGACTAGTAGATTCCAAGGATTGAGCCTTTGGTGATCGAAGAGTGAAGAGACACGAGCACTTGAGTGTTGGGTTTCTGTTTGGTAGAATAGATAGAGGAAGAACTAACCGGTAGAGTATCAGACCTAAATCTGGATCAGATATTGATGGTGATCAAGCTTCTTGAGGTATCATTCATAACTAGCTGACATGATTGATGACTTCTATAAGAATCTCTTTGATCCACATTAATTGGTATGCAAAGATTCAGCCGACTAGTCAAAGTTTGGGAAAATATTGAGTATTCCAGATGCCGACTAGAAAGTGGATGAAATCCTTGGTGTGGATATATATATATATACCAGATGGATTTAGATATGAAGGTGTGTGTGGTGTAATTTTTGTGGTGTGAAGAAAAGCAGAAAAGATTGTGAAGGCAGTAAGACAGGTCTAAAATGTAACAGGACAGCAGCACCTAAGAGAGGAAGAATGAAGTGCAGCAGATCAGTATATTGGGCTTAACCAGAACTGAACCTCAGCATATGTGGATACTTCTCATCAGTTCAAGTATCTAGTTTCCTTGTGTAAACTATTGTAGGCAGTAAGCCTCTTGTGAGCAGTGTGCTTGGGAAGTGAGCCCTAATTGGCAAGTGTCATTTTGTACTATCTTATTCTTCTAACAGAGAATACAATCTTGGGTTAATCACCCCATGGTTTTTCCCCTAACAGGGTTTTCCACGTCAAAATCATTGTTTCATGTGTATTGATGTTATTTCCATTTCATGGTTATGTTTACTTATTTAATTTAATGCTGCACTAATTGACAAGGAAATTTAGAAAGCTGAAATAATTAAGATAACTGATTCACCCCCCCTCTTAGTTATCAACAATTGGTATTAGAGCCAAGTTTCTCAAAAAAAGCCTAACAGCTTGAGGAAGATCTAGGATCTCAAATGGATGTGTATGGTATGAGGGATCAACTTCAGTTTGCCCTAGATGATCTTGAGCAATCAAACTTTGAAGTCAATGAATTGAAGGAAAGACTCAAACAAGCTGATGTTTCATAAATGAACTAAAAGGGAAACTGAGTATCTCTATAAAAAAAGAAAAGATCTACTTCAGCAACTAGCAAGTCAAAGTGAAGACAATGGTACAAATGAAGATCTAAAGGAGAAAACCAAGTTATGTGAAAAATTATCAAAATAGGTCATTATGGTAAGACATGAAATGGAATCAGGAGTTATGAAATTCACCCAAGAAATTGAAGAGGAAAGAAAAACTGGAGATGATCTAAGACAATCTCTCAAGGAGAAGTCAGAAGACTACCAGAAAATGGATAAAATAATTAGGCATCTAGAATCTGATCTTGAAGATGCTAGAGATAATGAAGAAAAACTTGAGGATCAAATTGACACTCTTAAAAAGGATCTTCAAACAACAAATGAATACAAAGAGAAATTCAAGATAAGTTTTTCTCAACTTGAATTTCTTCTTGAAAGCCAAAAGAGGGTAGATGACAAATGTGGCTTGGGATATGAGAAAGGTGAAAGCTCCAGATCCGGTCAGAAGAATTTTAGATCAAGAAATCCAAGGAACAGGCCTAGAAGACCTCCAGTAAGGTAACCTAATGCTCAAAGATATCCATCCTTCAATGGATATTGCCACAACTACAGTAACTTTGGTCATAAAGCTAATTAGTGCAGAAAGAGAATAAATCAAACCAATACATCCTTCTCCGGACAGTGTTTCAATTGCAAAAGGTATGGTCACAAATCTCATGAATGCAAAAATATGCAAATGAACAATTCATTCAATAGTAGATGCTTTGCATGCAATAGAATGGGACATATGGCTAATCAATGCAGATCAAGAGGATATCATTCAAATATGCAAAGAAATATTGTTTGCCACAATTGCAATAGATCCGGTCATATTGCCAAATTCTGTAGAAGCAAGAATTAGGACAAAAGGGGTCCGGTGCATCATAATCAGAATCAAGACAAAGGAAAAGGAAAAGTGAATGCGAATGAAGTTAAAAGTGAGATAAACAAGATTTGGGTGAAGAGAAGTACAGAGAATGTAGGGGATGGATCCACACCAGAATATGGTGCTGATATTCCTTCCAGAAATTAAAAATTAAGCTCTCGCTCAAGGGGAGACATAAGGAAAAACATTTTCCCCTAGCCAGTTAATTGGTGCCTAAAATTGGCACATGGGAAGTTGCGGAATAAAAGGTTTCTTAGAGAAACATCTAAAGAAAGCTTGGTAAAGATACGAAAGATCCATAGGAAGATTTGAAGAGACTAATCTTCCCAGATTGATCTGGTTTAATAGTCATCCGGTAAAACAGGATTATCACAGTTAAATCTAGTATGATTCAAATTTGAGGCATCTTGTTCTATGTATAGATCAATTGTTTAGGGAAAGTAAGATAATTTGTTATTAATCACCAAGGATCACTCTAAGTATATCTCAGTGATCCGAAAAAAGATCTTTCTCAAAATAAGAAGAACCAGGCAACTAGAATGACTTGAGTTGCACATTTATTGCAATATGAAATTAGGGTTTTCCCAGAAATAAAAGGGTTCATTCGCTCGTCATTTGCACATTTGCATTCAAGAAGAAGAGAAAAGGAGCTCTGCAACAAATTATCTCAAATTCTCAAAAGATCAACTGTTGAAGTCGATTCATCCAGCAAATTAATCCGGCTCATTTAGCGAACCCAAGAAGCGCAAAAGGTATTTTCCGTTATTGAATATTTCTCTATAAAATCTTTTGAAGATGACTACACCAAATGTTGTAAAGATCACTGATAGGCCGCATCCAAAATTCAAGAAACATCCATATAAATCCCTAGAAGTTGATCCCCTATGCGCCTTTTCAAGCATTCCGCATGGGGTTCTGCATGTAGAAGATGTTAGGGCATATATTCATGTGAATATTGAAGAATTTGGGGAATCTAAGCTGGTTGATATCTATCACAAGCATTTGATAGATGACTCATTTGAACTCAAAACTCAGTATAAACCCATCCGGGACAAGCATTTTGTACAATGCATTCATTTCCCCTTTTTTGCAGAAGATGAATGGGTCTGGTATGTTCTAAGTAGAATGCATAATAACTTTATATGGTTGATGAGGCCATTTAAGATAACAAAGGATGCCATTAGGGCAGTAATCAGATTGCACTCATCCGGTGGGATTCCTATTCTCAAATCTGTCAAGAATTAAACTGTGAGTGAGGCTACCAGATCAAAATTTGACAAAAGAGCAATGACAATAGAAGACATCACTGATCCGGATGTCAAGTTTGCCTCCATGATCATCGATTATAAGATATATCACTCTAGCAGGGAAAATTCAATACCTAGAACTACAATTTACATTGCTTATGAAATGTTGAGGAAAAATGCAGATTATGATCTTTGTGAACTCCTTCTGAGCCAACTAATGGAAAACCTACAAAAGATCAAGAAGGACAAGAAGAACTCCTTCAAGTATGGTGGGCTGATACTATGCTTGTTCTTCTACTTCATGAATGAGCTTCCCAGATTCAGTGGCTGGGTATGGCAGAATGATAGACCAATAGCCATCCAAATCAGAGATTATATACATGGGCTTGGTGATGCCAAGTCACAGAATACAGAACTCTGGGGCTATTTCAAGAATTTTTAGAGCATGATGCAAACAAGAGAGAGAATCCCCCAATCTTTAGTTGAAAAGTATAAAGATACAGTATGCTTTATGGTAGAAACTGATCAATGTCTAATGGAGGTAGTAGAGCCAAGAATTGTCTGGATCATGCCAATGGGGTATGAAGTAGATGAGAAAATTGTTGAGCTACATGTTCAACACATGCTTAGTCAATCCAAGGATCCTAAAGCAGAAAGGTTTGGAACCTTTGAAGAATTAAGTGTGTAGATCCATGTGGAGCTAAGACAACTGGAAATAAAAAGAAAAGTGAGGAGGGAAGTAGAAGAATTTTCCAAGAGGCATGGGATTTCAAAAGAGGCACTTGATGCAAATAGAGAGAAGATAGAAAGGGCAGAGAAAGAAAAAGAAAAAGCAGAGAAAGCAGGTGCTCTGGTGGAAGTCCCCTCCCAGACCAGATCCTCTAAGACCTCTACACCTACCACTACAAAAATCTCAAAGGCATCAAAACCAGAATTAAAATCATCCAAAAAAGGAGAGAAGAGAACCAAGAAAAAGGCAACAAGGTCTTACACAAGCCAAAAGGATGAAGAAGAGACAGAATCAGATGAGGAAGTAAAGAAACTGAAGAAGAAAAGGAAAACATCTGGTGAACTTTCTGTTGAAGAAGTAACAGAAGAATTTGTTGAGAAATCTACTCTGTGCATTGATGACATCATAAAATTAGTTACTGTGGATGGGAACCTTCAACCAATGGCTGAATTCTATAATGATTACAATGAAGCTGACCAAAAAATCTTGCAAGAAGCCACAGTCAGGTATCTAAATATCTACAACAAGGCTTTTATTGAAATCATATCTCTTATTCCCAAAAGCCTAGAAAAGGAATTAGAAATAACAAAGAATAATGCTATGGCAAAGGATCTTGAGATCCAAGAATAGATAGCTATTCAGCTATATCCTTCAATCACTCCTAAGCAGAAGAATATGATCTTCAAAGATTGTAAGGATGAGTTCCGGAGCAAAGCAAGAATGAATCAACTTATGCTTGAAGAAACTGACAAAGTAGCAAAATAGATAGAAGAGATTCTCTGGAATGCTTATAAAAGATTCAACATTCCTATTATAGAGGACATAGGTGATAATTCCTCAGCCACAGATGTTGAAGAAGAATCTATGGAGATAGTGGTAGAAGAGGTAAAGGAGATAGATGAACAAAAAGGTAAGGACTTAGATTCCTCTACTCCGGAAGAGGAGGTCCATGATCAAGCAAACATTTCTCCTCCAGTTTCCCCTACAGACTCCGGATCCAAAGAAAAAGAAAGAGTACAAGAGAAGATCAGTCAAGAAGCAAAAGAAAAAGAAGATGACAGTAGCAAGGCTGCAGAAGGAGAGAAAACTCCAACAGAGAAGGCCACAGATGATAGTGGTAAGGTTGCAGAAGGGGAGAAAATTCTGTCTCCGGAAAGAGACACAGTAGAAGCAGTCAAAGAGTTCTTGACCAAAGAGATGATGGATTTTGATGAACCAGAACTGCTTCAAGGTCCATTCAATTTAGATTCTGTCTCTCTAGTCCAAACCATGAAACTAGCTTCCTTCACTCAAGCAAAGGCAAAAGAAAAAATGCTGAAGCCTCACATGGAAGACTATGAGCTCAAAGAAACTGCATCTGGTGTATTGGAAAAGATCATTCCATCCTTCCAAAAGGATCCTACAGCCTCCACATCTGGTAATCTAAAGTCTCTTGTAAATTTTGTTAATACACATTTTGATTCTTTAGAGAAAGCAGTAGAAGAGAAAGTCAGGAAAGAATTTTTGGATAAGAGATTCTCTGAAGTACAAGGTCTAAACTCAAATGACAAGAGAGTTATGGATATTGGGATAAAGAGTTTAGAAAATTCTCTCAAAGATGGCAGAAATATTTATAAATTTTGTTTATCCTAGCCCAAAGTGACCAAAGATGTTGATAAGAAAGTAAAAGAGAAAGAAGATAAACTACTAAGTTTATCTCAAAGTTTTGATCCTCTCTCATCTCTCATAATCAATCAAGAATGTCAGACTATTGCAGTCTTGAATGAAATTAAGAAACTTGAGAAGGAGAAGAAAAATAGAATAAGTAGGTTGAGTGAACTTAGAGGGATAATTATCCCTAAGTTAGAGGCCATGCATGAGGCCCTAAGTGATGCTCAGACTACAACCTGGACTACTGATCTGACAGATCTAAAAAGGGCAGAAGCTTTTGTATTCTTGTTGAGTGGTCACATCTCAATTTTGGATAGGATGAAGAAGAGTTGGGCGACAAAAGTGGTACAGCTAAAGACCACTTTTGCAGATATATTTCAGTATATGTAGGTAAAACATGTAATATATGTTTTTTGCGGCTAAGTATAGATTGTTCTTGGAAATTTTGGTGTGCAGACCCCACCCTTTTCCATTGATGTCAAAGGGGGAGTGAGGAGCAGTGAAAAATGAGGAATCCAGCTAAGGGGGAGCTCCAAAAAATGTACATAAGAAAAGAGCATCAGCTAAGGGGGAGTATAGTGTGACACTTAGTCATTTTTCACTAAGTGTTGCCATCAATGCCAAAGGGGGAGATTGTTGCCAAGAGACACTATATGGCTTCATGAGTGTTGTCATTGATGGCAACAAAGTTCATCCCACCCATCCACAGAACATGGTGTGCCTATACCGGAAGTCAGATTGAAGAAGTGTTGTGGTCTGGTAAGCAAGAACAGAGCATGCATCAGGGTCCGACAGTCAGGTCCGGATCTCTCAAAGGAAGTATCTTAGTAAAGTGCGGATTTGGGGAAGTCAATAGGAGTACATTGACTAGTAGATTCCAGGGATTGAGCCTTCGGTGATGGAAGAGTGAAGAGACACGAGCACTTGAGTGTTGGGTTTTTGTTTGGCAGAATAGACAAAGGAAGAACTAATTGGTAGAGCATCAGACCTAAATCCAGATCAGATATTGATGATGATCAAGCTTCTTGACGTATCATTCATAACTAGCCGACATGATTGATGACTTCTATAAGCATCTCTTTGATCCACATTACTTGATATGCAAAGATTCAGCCAACTAATCAAAGTTTGGGAAAATATTGGGTATTCTGGATGACGACTAGAAAGTGGATGAAATCCTTGGTGTGGATATATATACCAGATGGATTTAGATATGAAGGTGGGTGTGGTGTAATTTTTGTGGTGCAAAGAAAAGCAGAAAAGTAGTGTGAAGGCAGTAAGACAGGTCTGGAATGTAACAGGATAGCAACACCTAAGAGAGGAAGAATGAAGTGCAGTAGATCAGTATTTTGGGCTTAACCGGAACTGAACCTTAGCATATGTGGATGCTTCTCATCAGTTCAAGTAACTAGTTTCCTTGTATAAACTATTGTAGGCAGTGAGCCTCTTGTGAGCAGTGTGCTCAGGCAGTGAGCCCTAATTGGCAAGTGCCATTTTGTACTATCTTATTCTTCTAACAGAGAATACAATCTTGGGTTAATCACCCCGTGGTTTTTCCCCTAATAGGGTTTTCCACGTCAAAATCATTGTGTCATGTGTATTGATGTTATTTCCATTTCATAGTTATGTTTGCTTATTTAATTTAATGTTGCACTAATTGACAAGGAAATTCATAAAGCTGAAATAATTAAGATAACTGATTCACCCCACCCTCTCAATTATCAACATACCATGTGATTGCTATTGGGAATTAAGGTGTCTCAACCTTTGCAAATTCCTAGCATTATTTATTTATTTGTATAATAATTTATTGCCTAATGTTGTAATTACTTGCACATTCAGTTTGGTCACATAGTTGAGGGGGCATGGTGACATGTCATCTTGCTTGGAATGTGACTTGGATGGTCAAGTCAAACTTACATGGATTTGGGCATCCCATATGAGGTGGCACTAATATGCCATGTGTTGGCATCTTGTGGTGTGTAGAAGACAATATTCCATATGACAGAATCTATGATGCGTAAGAGCCAAGCTTGGATATTCCTATGACAAGTGATGACAAGTGTCGGTGAGGATCTTTGCATGAGGGGAAGGCATCTTTGGGTGCCCAAGTTGGGCTATGAAATGTTGTAAGAAGAATATGCTATATTTAGCATTGTATGATGGATTCTCTTAAAACATTAAAGGTTGTTATCTTGGGAAAATCTATGACAATTGTAAGATGCATAAGAGCATCTGTCATAGTCTATTTTTTGCATGGAGCGCTCCTATGTTGGGAAAGTCAAATCTGCCATGTATGAAAGATGTAAGGGATGTATGTGCAGCAAGGACAAGTGTCCTTTGATGTGGGATAATGCCCATGTGTCCAAGGTAGACACCTATCCCAAGATGCTCTCAATATTTCCCTGGTAATCCCTATATATTGCATAGTTTGGAGTTGTAGTTGCATTGTGTTTTTATAGGTATTGTTATGCTACCAGAATAACTCCAGAATTGACATTTGAAGACTCTTGGAAGAACTTGCATTGTAAGTGTATTGTAAACTATGACTGTTTCAGATAATACATTGTGCAGGTTTTAGAGTGTGAGATTTTTTTACCTGAAAAGGTTTTCCCCACGTACATCTTGTGTCTACTTCTCTATGTCTACTTTCTTGTTTTGTGTTTGCTTCTATAATATCTCTGATATATGTTTAATATTTCTGCAATTGTAAAGGTTGTAAAGAATTTGCATACCTCTCCCCTCATTAGATTAGTTTAGGAAGCAATTTCCACACACCTAGCTTCCTTTTAGTTGGTATCAGAGCCTGGCCAGTTTTGGTCCTAGCTACTGGGTAGGGGTTTTTTGTACTGATCTTAGTTTGAGTGAGAGTCTATGCAGAGTATTCTAAAATATTGTTGCAGGAAGGAGATGGAAGGCAAATCCAGAAGAATAGAGGTTGAAAAGTTTAATGGCAGCAATTTTGAGTTATGGAAACTCAAAATGGAAGACATGCTTGTTGATAGAGACCTATGGGAAGCAATTTCTAGTGTAAAACCAATGACAATATCTCAAGATGATTGGGATCTCAAAGATCGTAAAGCCAAGGGTCTTGTGAGACTTTGTTTGGCTAATTCTGTCCTGTGAAATGCTCATGAAGAGAAAACTATAAAGGATCCGTGGAAGAAACTTGGTGATGTTTATCAGGCTAAATCCCTAGTAAAGAAGTTGTTCCTACAAAAGAAGTTATATTCTCTGATGATGGAAGATGGAGGATCTATTGCTATTCACATGAATGCCTTCAATATGTTGGTTGCACAATTGACATTCATTGGTGTGAAGATGGAGGAGGAGAATTGGTGTATGACCCTGCTTTGTTCTTTACCAGATTCGTGGGATCATCTTGTTATGGCCATCAGGAGTACCACATCCACTTTCAAAATGGAAGATGTGGTGTCTTCGCTGTTATCTAAAGAGATGTAGAGAAAGTCATCCAAGTTGGCTAAAGAAGCTCTTGCGGTTTGTGGAAGACACAAGGAGAAAGGGAAAAAGAAAGACAAGAAAGTTGAGAAGGGTAGATCCAAATCCCGTGGGAGATCCAAATCTCCTAGAAAGTCCAAGGTACTGTGTTCGAACTATGGGAAGAGTGGGCATTTCTGAAAGGAATGCAAAGAGGGGAAAAAGAAGAAAAAGAAGAATGTCCCAAATTCAGATTCTGACAAGTCATAAGATGATAGTGATGCCTTCATTACAGCCTTGGCCACCCATGCATCTGATGATGTGTGGCTGATTAATTCTAGTGCATCTTTCTACATGACCTCGCATCAAGACTAGTTTACAAAGTATGAAGAGTTTGATGGTGGAAGGGTGTACCTAGGTGATGACTCTCATTAGAAGATAGTTGGCCATGGAAGAATCACAATCTGATTCCCTAATGGATGAGTGAAGGGGATCTTTGGGGTTATACACATCCCAGGCTTGGCACGAAACCTGCTTTCTGTAAGTAAATTGAATGATGCAGGTGTGCAAGTTGTCTTCTTGAAAGATGGATGCAAGATGACTAGAGAAGCTATGGTGCATGCGAAGGGTACTCAGAGAGGTAATCTATTTCAACTGGAGGCATGCATTTCACAATGCAATAGTTCTTCTGACTCAAATAAAAGAGCTATAGTCACGTCATCCCCACCATTGGAACCAACAACTAAAAGATCTGTTGTATCAAATTCTGATGGTAGTGCATTTTGGGTACTTAAGGGTGCTCATGCTTTGGAAGTTAAGCTTCCTGCTGAGAAGACAATATTATGGCATAAGAGACTTGGCCAAATTGGGGAGAAGGGTCTTAGAACCCTAAAAAATAAAAACCTTGTTGAAAGATTAAATGATTGCAATCTCGAGTTAGACTTTTGCGAATATTATGTATATGGAAAGCAAAACCGTGTTTAGTTTTACTCAAGTTCTCATAAGTCTTCTGGTGTATTGGATCTTATTCATTCTGATGTGTTTGGTCCAGTTAATGTTCCTTCAATATCTAAATTTGTATATTTTGTATCTTTCATAGATGACTACAGTAGAAGGACATGGATTTATTTTCTCAGAAGCAAATCTGAGGTCTTTAGTCAGTTTAAATAGTTTAAAGCTTTTGCTAAAAATCAGATTAGTAAAAAGATTAAGTGTTTGAGAACTGACAATGGTGGTGAGTTTTGTTCGACAGAGTTCGATAAGTTCTATAAAGAGAAAGGGATTGAAAGATATAAGACAACTCCATACACCCCGCAACAAAATGGAGTTGCAAAGAAGATGAACATGACACTAATGGAGAAGGCTAGGAGTATGCTTAGTGGAGCAAGCCTCAAATAAAAGTTTTGGGCTGAAGCTATATCCACTACTTGCTACCTGGTAAACAAGTCTCCTACATCAGCTCTTGTTGGTAAGACACCTATGGAGGTGTGATTTGGTAAGAACCCTTCAGTTAGATATCTTTGTGTTTTCAGTTTTGAGGCATATGCACATGTGCCTAGGGAGAAATGGTCAAAATTGGAGAACAAGGTTGTTAAGTGTATCTTCATTGGCTATGGTGTCAGTATGAAAGGATACAAGCTTTGGGATCATATAGTCGAAAAAGTGTCGTATAGCAGAAGTGTTATTTTCAGAGAGATAACACCTTATTCCACTGTTCTATAGCTAGAAGAGAAAGAAAAGAAAGAGGATGTGGTTTAGTTTCCTTCTACACCTGAGAAGACTAAACCAAATGACCCTGTTGGACCTGATGATGAGGAGAGCTCTGGCAGCTCTAAAAGTTTAGAAGATGAAGTAGAACCTCCACCTCAGCCTTTGAGGAGGTCCACACGAGTCAGAAAGCAACCTGAGAGGCTTGGTTATACATTGCTTGATTCTAGTTGTGCTTTTGCTTTCCTTACTAATGCTGATGAGCCTAGAACTATGACAAAGGCTATGGGCATGAAAGATGCAGGTTCCTGGAAGGAGGCCATGGAAGATGAGATGGCTTCTTTGGAAAAGAATAAAACTTGGGACTTGGTGCCTTTGCTTGATGGTTAGAAACTTGTTGGATGCAAATGGGTTTTCAAGAAGAAATTTGGTGCAGATGGCAGTGTTGAAAAGTATAAATCCAGATTGGTTGTGAAGGGGTACTCACAAGTGGAGGGAATTGATTATGGTGAAATTTTCTCTCCCATTGCAAATCTGACATCTATTCAGTTCCTATTATCTCTTACAGATGCTTATGATCTAGAAGTGGAACAAATAGATGTGAAGACAACTTTCTTTCATGTTGACTTGGAGGAAGAGATTTATGTCACAGCCAGAGCATTACATAGAAACAGGTAAAAAAAATTTGGTTTGCAAGTTAAATAAGTCTTTGTATGGTTTGAAGCAATCTCCTAGGATGTGGTACATGAAATTTGATGCCTTTGTGTTGTCAATTGGATATCTGAGACCGAAATCATATCCTTGTGTGTATTATAAGTTTGATAATGATCTTATTCTCATTATTGCACTATATGTTGATGATATGTTGTTGATTGGGAATGGTAAGAATATGATATCTATTTTGAAGTCTCAGTTGTCAGTACAGTTTGAGATGAAAAACTTAGGGGCGGCCGATACATTCTGGGAATGGAAATTAGAAGACACAGAGAAAACAGAAAACTTTGGTTAAGCCAGAGTAAGTATGTGAAGACCATGTTGGATAGATTCAACATGGCAAATTGTAGACCATTGAGTGTTCTTGTTTCATCGGGGACAAAGTTATATGTGAATGATTATCCAAAGTCTCCTTCTAAGATGGAGGATATGAGCAGAGTACCTTATGCTAGTGTTGTTGGCAGTTTGATGTATGCTATGGTCTGTACAAGACTAGACATTGCCCAAGCAGTGGGAGTCCTTAGGCAGTTTATGGCTAATCCTAGATGGGTACATTGGGATGCAGTAAAGCGAGTGTTCATATATTTGTGGGGTGCTGTTGAGTATTCCCTATGTTATCATGGTCATCCTACAGGACCTCTACATTTTGTATGTATTCATGGATTTGTGGATTCTGATTGAGCAGGTGACATTAACAGCAGGAGATCCACTAGTTCTTATGTGTTTACTATGTTTGGTGGTACAATTAGTTCAATGAGTAAGTGACAACCTGCGGTTGCTTTGTCCATAGCAAAAGCTAAGTATATGGCAGCAACTCATACTTGTAAGGAATCCATTTGGCTTAAGAGGGTTTTGTTGCAAGACAGATTACTATTTGTTATGACAATCAGAGTGTGATTTGCTTAGCAAAGAATCTGACTTTCCATGCCAAAACTAAGCATATTGATGTTCAGTTTCATTTTGTATGAGACATGGTAGAGGATGGAAAGGTGATATTGGAGAAAGTAGACACTTTCAAGAATGTTACAGATGCATTGACGAAACTAGTGGGCACAGAGAAGTTCAGATGGTGTTTGGAGTCTATGAGCCTCTTGGCCCCTAGAGGTTAAATCTTGTCATTCCTTTTAGCTCTTGCAAGGTGTTTGACAAGCGGGAGAATGTTGGGAATTAAGGTGTCTTAAACTTTGAAAATTCCTAGCATTATTTATTTATTTGTATAATAATTTATTGCCTAATATTGTAATTACTTGCACATTCGGTTTGGTCACATAGTCGAGGTGGCACGGTGACATGTCATCTTACTTGGAATGTGACTTGGATGGTCAAGTCAAACCTACATGGATTTGGGGATTCCATTTCAGGTGGCACTAATATGCCATGTGTTGACATCTTGTGGTTTGTGGAAGACAATATTCCATATGACAGAATCTATGACGTGTAAGAGCCAAGTTTGGAGATTCCTATGACAAGTGTTGGTGAGGATCTTTGCATGAGGAAAATGCATCTTTGGGCACCCAAGTTGGGCTATGACATGTTGTAAGAGGAATATGCTTTATTTAGCATTGTATGATGGATTCTCTTACAACATTAAAGGTTGTTATCATGGGAAAATCTATGACAATTATAGGATGCATAAGAGCATCTGTCATAGTCTATTTTTAGCATGGAGTGCTCCTATGTTGGGAAAGTCAAATATGCCATGTATGACAGATGTAAGGGATGTATGTGTAGCAAGGACAAGTGTCCTTTGATGTGGGATAATGGCCATGTGGCCAAGGTGGACGCCTATCCCAAGATGTTCTCAATATTTCCCTTGTAATCCCTATATATTGCATAGTTTGGAGTTTTAGTAGCATAGTGTTTTTATAGTTATTGTTATGCTGCCAGAATAACTCCAGAATCAACATTTGAAAACTCTTGGAAGAACTTGCATTGCAAGTGTATTGTAAACTATAACTATTTCAGATAATACATTATGCAAGTTTTAGAGTGTGGGTTTTCTTACCTAAAAAGGTTTTCCCCGCGTACATCTTGTGTCTACTCTCTGTCTACTTTCTTGTTTTGTGTTTGCGGCTTTAATATCTCTAATATATGTTTCATATTTCTACAATTGTAAAGGTTTTAAATAATTTGCATACCTCTCCCCTCACTAGATTAGTTTAGGAAGTGATTTCCACACACCTAGCTTCCTTTCAATTGCATGTGCATTGTGATGTTTGATTCATGCTCGTATGTGTCTATGATGGACTATGACTTATACCTCATTTGGCATGCATTGAAGGTATAATTATTTACCTTATGCTTGAATTTAGTGATGTCATTCTATTATGCTTTGACAAGTTTGCCATATGTTACTTGAATGCAATTGGGTGGTAGTTGTATTATATGTTGTTTATATGCATTGTATTCGTAGTTGTACCATGTGTGTTGTGTGCATTGATTGGTGTATATGCCATATGTTGCTATGTATACCCTAGATGTGTGAGATGCTCTTAGCGGGTTTTCCATGATCACCTTCTTCGTAGCTCGAGGGTTGCCTAGAGTTGCGTAGACAACTATTGCGCTCAACAATGGAAATATAGTTGGGAAGCGGGCAATATTTCCCCATTAGTCCTTCATGATGATCTTTAGGTGTTGGATGATTTACTTATCTTCTTACAAGTTGATTATGTCATGATTAATGTCTTGTTACACATTGGAGAGCATGTTAGTTTCTGGGTGGTTTATGCCCTTGTATATTATCATTATTGATTATTGTAACCTTTGTAATGTAGGTCTTTTGGGACCCTTGTAATAAGATGTCATTAATGCTTTGAGTTTATTTATGATGTTGGCTATGGTTCATCTATGTTTAGGATGAAGCCCTTTGAATATTGTAATTATTGGATATCATCTTGTATTTTTCCACACCTCGGTTTGTGAGGATGTTGACATGTTTTGATAGATTTTACATGTTAGAATCTAGCTATGTTAACATGTTTAGACTCAGTTATTTGCTGTTGTATTTGATATTTATGGATATGTTTGTGTTGGATCATATTCATTCCACATAGGTGGTGAGGATCTTATCTTTTCTTTTGGCATGTGTAGACTTTTGTATCGCTTGTCCTTTTTGGCATGTTGACATTTTTGGTTCAGCACCTTAATGTTTTTGGTAAAATGAATCCTCTTTTATGTTGATTAATGTTTTTAGGCCTTGTAGGTGTTTTGGTGTTATTTCCATGATGTGATATGCACTCTTGGATTATTCCTTTTTTTCTTTGGGAAGCATGCATTTGCACGAGTTCGTCTAGTGACCATTCCAGTTAGTTGAGGACTTGTACCTCCTAGTTGGACCATCCTATGGGTGATCATTACCATTGTGCTTGGGATGTCTTGTGTCATCATAGAATGGACTGAGGTAGATATCACCCTCATCCTACTCCATGTGTTCTCTAGGGAGTGAGGTCATGGACATGTATCTAATCCTCTTCATGGAGTGAGCTCCACCTCTCGCTTGATCATCATGGTGAGTTGTCACACAATGGGTGAAGTCTTCTGCTTGTGCCACCTTGCATTGTGCAATGGTGATGTCATTTTACATGTTATTGTGCTTGTTGCAACACCTTGTGTGTGTGTGAGTGCAATGTGACATGTAAATGTCGCACTTGCAAACGTGAAAAATTTGTTGGTTCGATGTTTGTCCAGCTAATGCTTTGGGTGAAAGCTCGGGGCATTACATTTCCCACATTGGTCTAGCCATCCTCATTCTTCCCTATATCATTAACTAGTTTTGAGGTTGGTTTTAGCTTGTGAGTAACTAAGGGGCAATCTATAATTGTATGACTAGAGGATTTAAAACAATAATAGATTTTAGACATATAGATAAGAAAAACATGGTATGCATCATACATGTTACCAATTTGTATATCAAGAGTTTCCTTTAAGTCTTGGGAGAGGCATGACCTATCTCCATGTAAGCTCAATGCTATAGTTAGGCTAATTAAAACTTATCAAACTCAACATACACCACCCTCCCCAGGGACGAGGTAACATAGTTGACGAATGATCAATAAGGCAAAGGCAACCTAGGAAACTTGACCTATACAAGAAATTTGAGATCCTATTGGTTAGATATAATCAAGTCCCTTATCCAAGGAGTTCTAAAGGACTAACAAAGGATTGTGAACATAGTAGGGACCATGGTAGAGGACTACATCTACATGGTTATATTCTAGAAAGAGAAAGAGGAAAATACCTTTGGTTAAGTTTTGGATTGCATCCAGTTTAACCCCATGCAAAACCCACATAATGTTAACTCAATTGTAAAAAATGCTTTCAGATGGCATGCGACTTATAAAGTAGCTAATGAGAGTAAACTCCTCAAGACATTTGTAAGAATTATTGAATTCAAGAATTGAAAGAGTAACATCCAAAGAATTAGTAGAATCCATACAATGTCAAACACCTTGGGCATAAACTTGTGAGATTGTTTCATTTGTAGAACCATTGCTTACTCCAATAGCTGAAGGGAAAGGTTTGGGAACCATTAAATCACTAGTCACTCTAAGGGCAGAAAAATTCTAAAAACTTATGCAATAAATGTATAAAAGTTTAAAAAGTCCTGCTATAATATTGCTTAGTGGTGTGACAAAAGACAAAGAAGGGGAATCATGCATACAAAACAAACTAGCTTTTGTCACTCTCTCCAACACTCTCCCAAATATACATTATATTTCTTAAATATAACAATTTTAGGTCTAGAAGAATTTGAAACATGAAATTATTTTCTTTAAATATTAACTTAATTTATTTTTTCTTATAAAATTTTTAAATTATTGTAATGCTTTAGTTTCCTTATAATGTATGTGGTTTAATATGATTGATTTAAATTTTCAATAAAAAATGTTTTTATAGTTTGAGGTAGATGAAGGAGGATCCAAATCACAAGGCCCTCATTTTATAAGAAAAAAATATTTATAATTTAGTTCGAAAGTAGTGAAGAGTATTGATTATCAACAATATTGTTGAAGGTAAAATTATTTAATTCCTAATGGGTTAAAATGAAAATGTATATTGGTTTTATAGGACCTAAAATAGAACAAACAAGAGTGATAGCTTTATTTTAGATGATGAATATATTTGAGGAAACTTTACTAAAAGGGTATTTATAGAAATAACTAGCATAAAATATCACTACAATCAAAATAAAAATTGTTCTTGTATGAGAAAGTAAAATGGGATATCTAGCATTTTGGAGAAAATGATCCATATGTAAATTGTAACAAGGAACCTATTAAAAAGTTTGATTACAAAAGGATTGGTAATTTAATGGTAGAGAATATTCCTTATATTTGAAATTAAATGTCTTGTGTTTGAGTACTATATTATCCATGCAAAATAATATGGTACTAGAGCTAGGCTAGGAGCCTTGAGCATTGATGTGTGACTTAAGATGGGTGCTAGAGAAAATATGCCTCACATAAAACATCACAAAGAGCTAATAAAAGCCTAGTAATAAAGTGACTATTTGTTCAAGAAGCAAGAATTTGATTTTTGTCTACCATACCTCCAAGCCATATCAATAATTCAACATGTTGGGATTTGTTAACTCAAGTGACTTATTCACATCCAAATTCACCTCTTAAATCAAATATTCACTACTTTGTTGATCTCAAGTTAATCATCATACATGATCAAGATAACAGTCACTCCATGTTCCCTTTGACTCTACAAACTATATTCTTAATGATTTTGCTACAGGAACATCCACGGTCAATGGAAATCTTGCATCACCAAAAATATTGTTATTTTAATTTAGTTTATTTTCAATAAGGGCTTAGGGGATAGGAGAAATTAATATTTTAATTTGCAACAAATGTATTTTCCTAGGGCATATTGGTAAATGTAATTTTTGAGGAATTATGCTCTCATAAATATTTCAAAGGCATAAATGGTGGAATCTTCCATTTGGGTATCCTATTTATAGGTGGGACCACTTGGTATGCATGTTATTGCATGCTCAATTGCATTCTTTGCATGCATTTGCATGTTGGCCACAAGCTTTGCATGTTGTTACATGTCTGGATCATAATTATGAGACTCAATCTTGGTAAAATAGACACAACTTTCTCATTTCTAATTAAAATTGAGAAATTCAAAATGTTCTGGAAAGTTGGGATGGAGTTGCACAAAACCCAAAAACTGTTTTAGAAAATTCAGAAAAATGAGGGAGCGGTGATAGGAAGAAATGACAGGTTTTTCTTGGAACTTTTGGAGAAGAAAATTTAGCATTCTCAGATGCTGTCAAAGTGAGTCCAGGATGCTATGAAAGTATTTCATTGCAAATGTTATATCAATGAATCAAGGAAGCTCATAAGCTTTAGGTGGATGTAATGAATTTTTAGATTTTATAAAATCAATGTTATATATTTCTCTTCTATTTTTTGATGTTCACTTTATTTGCAGCCTTCTTGCATAGGCTATTGTGCAGGTTTATGTTGCAAATTTGAAAGGGAGAGTATCCCACTTTCATCAGTGGTATCAAAGTGTGTGTTTGCAAGTATGGATAAGTTTCTACTTCATCAATGGTATCAGAGCAGGTTGTTTTTGAGTTTGTGGGCAGATCGTTGAATGTGAGGCAACTTGTAGCAAGACCTGTGGTGGTGTGTGTGTGTGATTTGTGTGTAGATAAATCACCGAGTGTGAGGTATTCTATACCCAAGAAGTTGAAGATTAAGAGGTTGTTCCTAAGTCTGCAGGTGGATCTCTGAGTGTGAGGTGGCCTATACCTGAGAGGTTGAAAATTGAGTGTGTGGCAAGTGTTTGGCAGAATGCCAAAGAAGAAAGGCAAAAAGTTTGTTAGAGTTGTGTATGCAGGTGAATAGGAAGGAGAAAATATTGTAGAAGTATGCTTTGAGGAAGGCATAGAGAAAGAGAGTGAGAAGGAAGAGAAAAGTGTAGTAGAGATTAAAGAGGTTACAGCAGAAATAAAACAGTTGAGTGTAATGGAGAACATTGAAGAAGAGGATACCAAAGTTGCAGCAGATGAGGATGTTACAGATGAAACAAAGCATGAAGTGGTGTATGAGGATCAAGTGTTCAATGAGGAACCTGATGAAGACCAAGAGTTTCTTGAGATCGTAGAGGTAGAGAAGTTGTTCAGAGAAATAGTAGCATTTAGTAGTGAGGAACAGGATGTTGTCATCAAGGTAAAATCTGATTTTTATGAGTTTTGTAATGTTGAATTTGAAAATGATTTGCATTTTGAGATGAGTAAAGAGTTAGAGAAGAAAGAGGATTGTGTAGATGCAGAGTGGTATATAGATGTAGCTTGCAGGTAGAGGTTGTAGAGGATGGTGCAAGTGGAACTTGGTGGAGGTGGTCAGTTTTTGGTGGGTTGGATCCTACAAAGAAGAAGAGGAGAGGAGAAATAATTTGGCAGAGGAAGGCAATATTTGGTGGATGCAAATCCATGAGAGGATAGAAGAATGAAGTGCATATTTGTTCAAGGAGAGTGAAGCTTGTTCCAACAAAATGTTGGAAAAAGAGGAAAAAGAGATATCAAACTTTTGTGCACATATTTGTGAGTGTATGCTCATGAACTTCTTACCCTGGGTGTCTGATGCAGGAGCATCCACGATCAATGGAAATCTTTCATCACCAAAAATATTGTTATTTTAATTGGGTTTATTTTCAATAAGGGCTTAGGGGATAGGATAAATTAATATTTTAATTTGCAACAAATGTATTTTCCTGAGGCATATTGGTAAATGTAATTTTGGAGGAATTATGCTCTCATGAATGTTTCAAAGGCATAAATGGTGGAATCTTCTATTTGGGCATCCCATTTCTAGGTGGGACCACTTGGTATGCATGTTATTGCATGTTCAATTGCATTCTTTGCATGTATTTGCATGTTGGCCACAAGCTTTGCATGTTATTGCATGTTTGGGTCATAATTATGAGACCCAGTCTTTGTAAAATGGGTATATCTTTCTCATTTTTGATAGAAATTGAGAAATTCAAAATGGTATGGAAATCTAGGAAGGCGGTCCACGAAACCCAGAAACCATTTTATAAAATTCATAAAAATGAGGGAGCGGTGATAGGAAGAAATGACGGGTTTTTTGTGGATCTTTTGGAGAAGAAAATTTAGCATTCTCAGATGTTGTTAGAGTGAGTCTAGGATGTTGTAAAAGTATTTTGTTGCAAATGTTATATCTATGAATCAATGAAGCTCATACTCTTCAAGTGGATGTAATGAATTTTCAAATTTAATAAAATCAATGTTGCAGATTTCTCTTCTATTTTCTATTGTTCACTTTATTTGCAGCCTTCTTGCATAGGCTATTGTATAGGTTTATGTTGCAGATTTGAAAGGGAGAGTATCCCACTTTCATCAGTGGTACCAGAGTGTGTGTTTGCAAGTATGGATAAGTTTTTACTTCATTAGATTTTGAGATGAAATCCATGTGTGTGTGAATGGTCATGATATACCATGCATGAAATGCTTTCTTCAACACATGCAATGATTTTATCAATTGACAAACCTAATGGTATTTTCCTTGAACTTTACATAATTCATGTTTTAGCATGTACACTTCTTGAAGATCATCATTTAGAAATGCAAATCACTAGCATAAAATATTGTTACCATCAAAATACAAATTGTTCTCATTTAAGAAAGTAAGATGAGACCTCTAGCATGTTGGAGAAAATGAGTCACACTTGAAATGTAACAAAGAACCTATCAAAAAGTTTGATCACAAAAGGATTATTAGCTTGTAATATATCACCCTTTTAATATTCAAATTGAATGTCCTATGTTTCAATATTGGCTTATCCATGCGAAATAACATGGTACTAGAGCTAGGAAAGGAGCCTCAAACATTGAGATGTGGCTTAAGATAGGTATTGGAGAAAATATGCCACACAAACCATAACAAAGAGCTAATTAAAAATTTGAATGATAGAGTGCATTACTTTGTTCAAGAAACAAAAACATGATTTTTTTATCTACCATACCTCTAAGCCAATGCAATAATGCAACTAGTTGGAATCTGCTAAGTGACTCAAGAGACATAAATCAAGTGACTTACTCAAATCCAACTTAACTTCTTAAATTAAATATTAAGTACTTTGGTGATCTCAAGTTCATCATCATACATGATTATGATAACAATTGAGAGAAAAGAATATGGACAAGGTTAGAAACACAAACAAAATGCACAAAAACACTAAGTTATACCTTGCTATTTCTTCCTCCTTCGATAAGGTTGAGGAACATGCACCCAAGAGCTCCTAGCTTTACCCAATGTTGAGATAGAGAATGTGGATTGCTCCTTGCTTGCTCAACACAATATGATGAGGATAATCGATTTAGATAGAGATTGAGATGGAGATGAGGATGAGAGATGGTTTGGCTATGGAGATGAGGAATGATTTTGGCATTATAAGGTTAAGCTGAGATGAGAAGATTCAAATTTTGGCATGGTTTTGATATGATGAAGTGATGAAAATGGCTTGGGTGAGGGCTCTATTTATAGGCCAATTGAGGGTGATTTGAATCCAATGGCTAGGATGAGATCAATGGTTGAGATGAGAGAATCCAATGGCTAGAATTCAAAGTAGAGATCAATGGTTGAGATGAGAGGATGAGATCAAGGGCTAAGATCTCATCAACAATATTTGATGGATGGGATGAAATGTGAATTTTAAATTCACATGGGGAATAGTGATGAGAATTAAAATGAATTAAAAATTTATTTTGGGGAAGAGTTAGCATTAAATGAGATTAGATGGATGAAGAAAAATAAATAATTTTCTTGGAGGAATTGGAATTAAAAATTCCACTTTATGTGTAGATGTGCAAATCAAGGACACATGTAATTATGGGTCCTTACACATGTAAGGAAGATGTGACCTTTTGAATAAAAAATTGATTTTATTCAACGTGTGTGGGAGGATGGGGTAAGCAAGGTTTGACCAAGCTAATCAAAAGGATTAGCTTAATTAATGTGGCTGGAGGAAATTAGTGAGTGGGATAATGGGAGGTTAAAATTAATTAAATAAGGGTTTATTTAATTAATTTAGGTCTAGGGGATAGGTAGGCTAGGGTAGCTAATTAAATAATTTTTATTTAATCAACTAGGCTAGGTTTAGGTTGATTAGTAGAGTAGATGAATCAAATAAGCATGATTTATCTAATTAATTAGGATTAGGAGATAAAGAAATTAGCTAAATAAATATTGAGAATATTTATTTAATTAATGAGGGATAGTGTTGTAAGGTTTAGTGATAAATTAGGTGAATTAATTTATCACAAGGGATAAATTAGGGGTAAATGGCTAAGGATGAATGACTGGGGTTAAATTTCTTAAATAAAATGAATTTATTTAATTAATTAGAAGTGATAGAATGTGATGTGAAGATGTCAAAGGTTGGTTGAAGGGTTAAGACATTTTCAGGTGTCTACAACAATCACTCTATATTCTTTTTGAGTGTGTATGCTATAATATGAATGAATTTGAGACCAAATCCACGTGTATGTAGATGGTCATCAATCTTGATCTACCATGCATGAGATACTTTATTCAACCTATACAATGATATTATCAGTTGACACACCTAATGTTATTTGGGTGATAACACAATAGTGTGTCCCACTTGTCAACATTATTGGGCCACTAAAATCAACATTTTTCAACAATCAACACATTATGTCAATTATACCAAACAAATGGTCAAGAATGTAAGGATGATTTAAACTAATGAGTTGTGGAATTTTTCATGTATATTTAATTTATAATTTTTTTGAATTTTTTAAAGAATAATTTCTATCATTTTTTTATTTTTTCAATCAACTTTTGAATTTTTTTGAATTTTTTTTGAGGATATTTTACCATAATATCTAACTTTCACTACAAATAAAATATTTCCACAATTTCTTAGGATTAGATCATTAAATCCAATGTCTAGTAGTATTTTTTTATTAAATATTTTATTTATTAATTTCTTAATTGGTACTAACAAAAATTTTAGACCTATATTTTACTTTAATGCATTTCTCTTTGTGTATATATCAAAATTATTATTGTTTCATTAAAATAAGGACACCCATGCAAAGTATAGTGCATTTTTTAAAGATTTTCTCTAACAAACTTTGTTATTATTCCTAGTTTCTTGAATAGAGGTCATTATTTTTTCATAATGGACCTACATTCATTATATAGTTAAAAAATATATAATATTTAAAAATCATAATACATATTATAATTTTTTGCAAGCTAACACTAAGGGCTATCTACTTACAAAATGACAGTCAAATGACTTCATTTGATCCCACAAAATGTGAAATGATAATGGTTTTTTGTTAGCATTTTGATAGGACTAGAGGAGACTACACTGTGGGTTCAATTTAAGCCCACAAGGATTATATCTAAGGGGGTTGAACCTAACCCTTCTAAGCTTAAATCGTGTATTTTTTGAAAAAAAAAATATGATTTTAGGAAAAAAATAGGATGGCCCAAAAGTGGGACACACTATTGTGATTTCACCCATTTTCCTTGAAATTTTAAATATTTAATGTTGTTGCATGTCAACTTTTTGAAGATTATAATTCAAAAATTCACTCATCTCATGCGTCTGGTGGATGCAATCCCAATTGTGTGGCAAGCAAGAACACAAGTCTAATGATTTTCATCTTTTTGTTGGTGCAAATTCGCTTACTAGTCAATTCCTTAATTTTGGATACACAATATTTTGCAACCAAATAAGCTTATTTATGTGTAATCAAGCTTCTGGTTTAAACTGTGTTATAAATTTTTGCATCAACATTTCGAATCACAGTATGTGATTCATCATTAGGATGTAGAGAGCTGTGAGGAGAAATGGTGTATTGCAAACCAAGACAGACTAAATAGATAGGGGTAGAGGATGCACGGAGAGCAAGCAGTTTGAAAGGAGAGAGAGAACTTGACAAAAGTGAAAGGAGAGAACACAATGTCTCAAGGAAGGGGTTAGAGAACCAAGAAAAGTATAAAAATGGAAAACAAGCCAAACAATTAAGAGAAAGAGATGGGTAAAAATCAAAAAACCAAAAAACAACAAACTAAGCCAACACCAACTCTAACCGAAATCTATACAAAGGTACCCAATAAGAAAAAGACCAAAAAGAAGGAAACTAGAGGCATACGAAAAGAAGAGAAAGGATAAATCCTCTAAACCTATAGGGGTAAATTCAAGGAAAAGGGAAATTAGATAGGAAAAAACTACAAGGAAATCAAGAAAGAATAACATAAACCCAAAAAAGGAAGGCTAGGTGGGTATGTCCATACATCTATACAAAGAAATATATATAAGCAAAAGGACCCTATTAAAAATTAAAGCAAAAGGACTCTAAGAACATCAAAACAAGAACCACATAAAAGAGATAAAATAAATAAATCTATAAATGTGTATCAATGCCTAAAAAAGTGAACATAAAAATAGGAAAATAAAGGAATATATATATATATATATATATATATATATATATATATATATATATATATATATATATATATATATATATATATATATATATATATATATATTGAAGCAAAAAGACTCTAAGAACAATATGACATGAACCACATAAAGGCAAAAAAGAAAAACAAAACCAAGAACATAAGCAAGGAAAACAAAAGCAAAACAAATAGACCACAAAGCCTACTAGAAAGAAACAAAAAAGGAACACAGCTGGAGAAGAACCTAAGCCAAAACAAGATACCAAGGAGGCCAAGCTCACCTCATGGGAGGAAGCCTGAAAAACACATGAAAATTTCTAAAACATGAGGACTAGAGATGCAGGCAAAAAATAATAAGAAACAACCAAGAGGTGAGATGAAAGAGAGGGAGAGGAGGGATAGGAGATCCCCAATGGGGGCACCGAAGACGACGACAAGGGAAGGAAGAGGAGGGAGGAGAACCCTAGGCGTGACTGAGCTAAGGGTCAAGAAGGGTGGAGGGGGTGGTTTCTTAGGCTAGACAGTAAGGGATGCCAAGAGAAACTAAGACTCTATCTATCATCCCAGTTTAGATTGGAGGGGCGATTGTTGATTTCTATGGCTTCTTTGAGATTCCTCTTGAAGTAATTATCCTGTATGGCCAAGATTTGGGTGTCTTCTAAACAGATATGGTGCTTGGCAGAAAAGGAGTGTTCACCCAAGGTAGATTTGAGGACACAATCATGTCTCATGTCAGCACAAAGCTCTTTGATTCTAGTACTAAAAGAGTGACCCATCTCACCTATATAGGGAGTACCACAGGAACAAACAACCTTATAGACCCCTGAGTCAAGACAGGCATCTTTGGGGTCTTTGAGAGATGGGATGTGGTTTCGTAGGGTTGTAAGAGGTTTGAAGGTACACTGAAGGCCCTTTTTGAGAAGGATTTTGGAAATTTTGTTAGAAATGCCTTCAATGTAGGGGAGGGTGGTAGTAGGGAGGTCTGCAGTGGGGGGCAGGGAAAGGTTCGAAGAAGGGGGTAGGGGAAGGGGAACTTTGAGTTCGGAGAGGAAGTGAGACTTAGCTAGGTTGAAAGCTCTAGAACTTTGTTTGTTATTGTACCCATTTAATCTAAAGACTCTACGAAGGTGGGTAAGCTCTTGGTCTAGGTTATCTTCGTCACAAATACGAAAGGATCTAGTGGCCAAAGTTTTGAGGATACCTATTTTTTGAGCGGGGTGGTGATGAGAAGAAGAGTGGAGATAGAGATCGGTGTGGGTTGCTTTACGAAAAACATGATGCGCCAAGGAACTGTCAGGTTTCTTGATGAGCAAGATGTCAAGGAATGGGAGTTGGTTGTCCAACTCAAGTTCTTTAGTGAAGGAAATGCAATGGACTAAGTTGTTTAGGTGAGTAAAATTCTTCTAATTTATCTGGGCCATGGGGCCAACAAACATTGGTGTCATCAACATAACGTTTCCACCACTTTGGTTTGAGGGGAAAGGAGTTTAGGGCAGCATCCTCAAAATGCTCCATGTAGACATTAGCTACGATGGGTGAGAGAGGGGAACCCATAGCTATGCCATCAACTTGTTCATAGAACACTCCTTGGAAGGAGAAAAATGTGGAGCGCAAGCATAATTCAACCAAGGAGGCAACTTCATCGTACGTCTAACAATCTATATGGAGTCAAGAATGAGGACTTTGGTAAAAAGGGATACAACATCAAAACTAACCAAGAGGTCATTCTCCTCTAATTTTTTGTCCTTGACAAATTCTACAAAATGGGAAGAATCCTTAATGAAGGAACTCGAATTGCCCACAAGGGGAGAGATTAGTTTAGTAAGGAATGCTGCTAGTTTGTAAGTGAGGGAGCCTATGGTGTCTACTATGAGCCTCAGCAAGATACCATCCTTGTGAATATTGGGAACCCCATAAATGAGCGGGGTGACTTCCTTGGTGGGTAAGAGACATTTCTTGGTAGCATCGTCAAAAGAGGAGAGAGACACAGTAGCTTTGACTTTTATGTTTTCTAGGTAAGCTTATTTATGTTTATCAATGGTTCCATCTTCCTTTAATTTTCTTCAAAATACCCATTTTCATATAATGGGTCAAACGTGTTTCTTACTAGATGGTAGATCAACAATCTTCCAAGTCTTATCAAAATGAATAAGAGTATCATAATCTACTTTCATTGCATTTCATCAATTTCTTCTACTACTTTAATTGTATTTCTTCAATTTATTCTACTACAAAACTTTATTTAAATATTTTAGCTTTGAGGAATAGGCTATTTTGTGCTCATTAATGCCAAATTGACATCTTCATGACATTCATTTTTATACACACCTAAAAATGGCTCGAGTTGAATTAAATAAATATTTTAATGTTTATTTTATTCCCATTCTTCTATCTATAAATAAATATTCTAATTTATTTATCTAATTCACATTCATCTTAATCTTCTAAAAATTAAATAAAAATCAATTTATTTAATTAAACCACCCAAATTCCCCTAAATCATTCTTAATTCAATAATCCCAAATTATTTAATTAATCATCTATCATAAGTCCTAAGTCTTTAAATCCACATCACTTCCACCTCACTATACACCTCATCATGTTGCACACGTAATAGAATATTTTTAATATTTAATTATATATTTATCCTCACCCACATGTCCTATTTATCATCTAACCATCCCTATTCTCAAGAACTTGGTCTCACCAGATCATCATAGTCAAAGGACACTTGGAGACATATGTCTCATAGTTCCTATTTTCTTTCCAACCTCCCTACAAAGGAGTCCTTCTTTGACCCATTTTCTTTGATCTTTGAGAGCATTGTGACAAGTGGCCTCTTGCTCACACCTTTCTCTCCACCTTGTCATCATTGGAGGAACATTCCCCACCTTTATCTCCCTCATCCCAACTAATCAAATCTCCACCATACACATCACATGATTTTTTCTTCACCGTTGATCTTATGACACTTGGAACTGGTCCATCCTTAGCCTATAAAAGAAAGGTTCTCACACTCGTTTTCTACCATCTCAAGCTTTTGCAAAATTATGCTACATAAATTCCACCATAGTTATAAAGCGTGCCTTTGGCTTCATCTAATTATCCTCATTGCATAATCATCATCCATGGATGCATATCATAATCTCCATCATTCATCTTAGTGTTGCATTGTAGTTCATCCTCACTTTGCATAATCCTCCACAAAGCCATTATCTCTTTGTCGTCTTAAAATAGAAAGGAAGTATACTTCTGAGAGCTGAATCATAATCAAAAAGATCATTGAAGAGATAGGCAACAATGGAAGACACGAGGTAAATCGATTCACAAGGTATATCTTTGTTTCATTGCATTTATCTTATTTTCATTGGAGTATTGAATATTTTAGTAGTTTCTAATGTAGTTCACATTTTCAATCACATTTTGGCACCCACCGTGGGGCCACTGCCCCATTTTTAATCTCCATTTTGAGTTTTTGGTGAAGTTGTAGTTGTGACAGGTCGTTTCGGCTTATTCGATTTCCTGTTCTACGCATGTCTGAAGAATAGAGAAGTCCTGCGCATATGAGACTCCTTCCTATGCATCTGATAATTATTTTCATGCTTTCATTCTTCCTGCACATTTAAAACACCTTTCTACACATTTGCAAGTTCTTTCTGCGCATCTGTCTTTCTGCATATTTAATTTGTTTTTCTGTGCATCCATTGTCTGTTTTGGTGCATCTGATTCCTGTCAGAGATTTATATTGATTCTTGTAAAATTTTTGATACTAACTTGTGTTGCAGGTATCATCAACCATCAATGGAGGCTATTGATAGAGTGTTCTTGCAGGTTTAAGAGCTAGTTTAGGCATTTTTAGTTGCATCTTGCATACAAAATCTTCATCTAGATTTAATTAGGAGTAAATTACGTCATTGTTCATGCAAATTGCATACAAATCTTCATCTAGTGTTAATTAGGAGGAGTAAATCGTAACATTGTTCATGAAACTTGCATACAAATCTTCATCTAGTTCTTAATTAGGAGTAAATCATATCATTATTCATACAAATTGCATACAAATTTCACATAGTCCCAAACTAGGAGGTTAAAATTGAACAAATCTTTCAAATCTTGCATTTACAAATCCACATATAGCATAAGTAGGCGAAAGTAACTTGATCAAATATTCAATACAATCATCACCTAGTTTTGATTAGGAGGTTAAAATCAACTATCTTTTCATTTTATGCTATCATGTCAATTTTTGTGCTTGGTATATTAAATCACATTTAGATTAACTCTAGAAGGTTAATGAATTAGTGTCTACTGTGTTTGTAAAATGGTGATAGGCATATGCTTTCCCCAGTTTGGGTGACCAAAATTCCAGATCCATCGTTTCATTTGTTTAACCTTTAGAAAAGGTCTACCCTTGGGATTGTGTTTCTTCCAAGTGGGACGACCTTCAGTGGTAACAAGCTAAAGCCAAGCTAATTTGATCAGCTATAAATTAAAATGTTTGTGATGAAAGTCATAAACAATAGGTGTTGTTGTTTTATACTAACGAATATCTCCCTTAATACCTTTGTGGTGCATTGAAACTTGTAGAGCTTATCCTCTATAGATTGGGAAGCCTCCTAAATGAAGCGAATCACTACACATATAACCACCTGAATGAATGCCCTTATTAAGAACCAACTATTTTTAGAGGCCAAAATCCTTCTATTTGTTGACGCAAGAGGTTGGACCTCTGAAGCCTCCCAACGTATTCACTAATCATGTGTAGAGACAAAAAATTCAACTCTTCGAAGGAATTTTAACTTGGTATGCTGAAGAAGTGAGTGTCGTGTAAGGGGGAGCTAGTGCTACCAAGTTGCTAACTATCCACCTTGATTTAAGTGGGTGGAGAAATCCAAGTTGGGACTCAATAAATATTGTCCTTGCCAACCATAGTAATTATACTTGTTTGCAAAATGTTTATCAAAAATTTGTTTAACACCATGAGATATTCTTGTCTGCTATGTTTTCTTGTAACACGCTGAAACAAAATCATCAACAAAAACACTTAGGTTGCTCAGAAAAATGTTCTTGAAAACAAGAAACATTGATCAAACATTACAGAAAAATAGAACTGCACATTTGATACCTTTTGCGATGCATTTAATAGTTCTTTCTGTGCAAATAAATCCTATTGTACATTTAACTCTTTTTGATGTGAATTTGAGAATTTTTTCAGCACATACCTAAAATTGTGCATTCAAATAATAGAAGCTCACATTCAGAACAACGCATACAATCCATAGAACTGTGCATTTAAACTTTGTTTTGATGCAAATAAACCTACACATTTGTAACAGTAGCTTGTTCTCGACATTTTGAGAGAAAAACAAAATCATTTTCAAGTACCCATTACTACCTAGATTCAATTTGTGCAATTAGTTAAACCATAAAAATCCATTACACACCCAATTCCAAAACATTTCACTTACCATAGCATACTTAGCCATCCACATATCAAACAAAACCAAGATTTTCATTAAGGTGTCATTGAGATCGACTAAATCAAACAACCTAGTTAGTTTCCTATCAGGATTAATCATCCTCCATCTTGAAACTATGCTAGAGAATCTTGATAAAAGTATAGTCTACATCAATAGCGGTTACCAATTATCCCTCTTTAACTTCCTTTATATCAACACTTTGATAGCTAAATACCATTATAGCTGAAGACCATTTTGTTTGAACACATAGATCAAGAGAAAACCTTAGAAAATCTTATCATAAAAAGATTCCAAATTCAATCAACTATACCTCAACCACATCTTACCAAAAAAAACATTCACTTGCATTCACAAAGCATTTCATCCAACTTCACCCATTTCCAAAAATCTTATGGTTCAAACTAGATCCCCAACCAACAAAAACATAGAAATGGATACCTCAAACCATAGTGTTCACTTTGCTTCATCTAGCAATGATGAGGAAGAAATCCCACATGAAGAAATTGTTAGTGCTTTGTAAGATCCCAAATTCAAAAGAATGATGGACAAGGTCATAACCATGGACCCCCAAAAATGCTTCCTTATGCTAGCACAACAAGGGACTAAATTACCACCTGATTTTGATATCTCAAAATTGAGAGACACAACCTCTTCAAATGAAGCAGAAAATTCCAAATATGGAAAAGAGGCTATCAAAAATGACAAGAATAAGGTTATATCAAACCCTTTGGACACATTAACGCAACAAATCCAACCCTTGCAACAACTTGTGGATATCCAAACCGGAACTTCCACAAAGAACTACTCATTAGGTGATATCTCACAATATCCCTTTGACAAAAGTTTGGTCATGATAACTTTTCCCTCAAGATTTGAGGTACCAAAATTTGATAAATATAGAGGAAAAGGTGACCCGCATGACCACATAAGGGAATTTAGTGTTGCTTTCTTATAAGTCACTCACAATGAAATATACCTTATGCGACTATTTCCACACAGCCTAGGAGGACAAGCAATGGAATAGTTCTCTTGATTGCCTCCCGGCATCTAAACCTTTAATGAACTAGTGGATAAGTTTGTGACCCATTTCTCCTACAACATTGAGCATGAAATCTCAATGTTGGATCTTTGTAACAACAAACAAAAGGGTGGAGAAACCTTCGCCTCATTTTTACAAAGATGGAGACAACTTGCTAGCAAGTGTCCATACCATATCCTGGAGAAACAAATGATCGAGATGTTTATCCACAACCTAAACATTGACTTGAGCTATCAAATGCAAATACAATGTCCTACTTCCTTTAGTAAGGCCATTGAAATGGGATTACTCATTGAGAAAGCATTGATAGCTAAGGGACAAATCAAACTCTACAAAGATATCCCTAGTTCAAGTAATAACACAGACAAATCAAGGTTTTGGACCAAAAATAAAAACATTGCCAATGATGGTGTTGTTGATGCTAAACATGTGGTACCAAAGCAACGAATCTTTAATCTATCAAATCCACAAAATAACACACCATCAAACAAACCTCAAAACAATGAACCACGATCCATAAACTTTCCTCCTCGTTGAAAGTTTACACCATTAGGGGAATCAATTGAATCTTCCCTAAGGAAGCTCATATCAAACAACCTCATAACACTTCCTACGGTGCGAGATTGTGAACCTAAATTTAAACCTTCTTGGTGGAAAGACTCAGACTTTTGTGAATTTCATAGAAGCAAAGGTCATAAAACAAATGATTGCCAATGACTAAAGAATACCATCCAAGACTTGATTGATCAAAAGGTAATATCAATTGATGAGCATACTTCCAATGATGAGCACATGGCATTCAAAAATCCTCTCCCTAACTATGAGAAGAGAGGATCCTCCAATCAAAACAATAATGGTGCAAACAAAGCAAACTATTCAAATGCATCATATGATTACACCATTAACCATATTTCAGAAAGTGACTCACACATAAACATAATCACCATAAACAATAAGCATGATTGTAATGTAACCACTCATCATGGAAATATTACTCTCTAAGGGACTCCATCCAAGCCACCCCTCCATGTCTAACCAATATAACATCCTTGACCAACTCCATAAAACACCTGCACATATATCCATTTTGCAGCTTTTGCTTCTCTCTCCATCTCACAAAGCCATTCTAGAAAAATCTCTCTTGGAAATTATCGTGCCAACTAATCTAGCCCAAGAGCAATTTTAGGCCATGGTGGGGCATCTAACTACACCCCATTTCTTATCTTTCACAGAAAAAGATGATATGTCTATCACCCAACTGCACAATGCATCCCTCCATATTGAAGTCCTTATCCATAAATGTAGAATAAAGTGGGTCCTAATAGATGGAGGGACATGTTTAAATATCTGCACTTTAAAACTAATCCTTGCATTGGGGTTTTTAGAGAATGTCGTTGATCCTAAGAAGAAAATTACAATCAAAGCTTATGACGAAGAAGAAAGGACATCAAAAGGAACTGTTGTTTTGCCTATAAGAGTGGGACTGATGGAAAAAGATGTAGTTTGCCAAGTTCTAAACATGGACCTAGCATACAATATTCTTCTTGGTCGACCTTGGATACATGCAATGAAGGTTGTACCATGGACACCTACCATCAGTGTATCAAGTTTCCTCATAATGGCCAAGAAATCACTATCCAAGGTGATCCTAATCCGTTCTAATATTGCAATTCCATCCAATCCATGCTTGAAGTTGTAATCCCCACCAACTATGTAGCTTCATCTTCTTCAACCAGTGTTGACCCACTCTCACTACCTTCTACATCTAAGACATCTAAACTCAAAGTCAAGCTCAAAGACAAGGGTGTAGGAGAGTATACCATTGAGCAAACCTTCTGTCTAGCACAGCTACCCATATCTCCCAAGTCCTATGGAAAACCATCCATGAACAAACCCAACTCTTTGGAGACTCCTAAAGGTTCTTTTGTCAAATGGGGAAACCTATCAAATGAAAGTGACGAGAAGGATATTCTACAATGGCTATATAAAGATGAAGATAGTGAATCTAAACCACAAGACCATCAACCCCAATTGCAAATCGAACAATATGGTCAAGGGTTCTCTATCTTACAAAGAATGGGATATGATGGTCATGGTTCCATAGGATTAAGAAAAGAAGGTATCATCGAACCTATCCAACCTTCTTTTTTAATAGCCCGAGACACTACAGGGCTAGGGTACAAAGGCAAAGAAAAGATTTAGGGTAAAGAAAAGCATAAAGGAAAAGGAAGGGAAACAACTACTACTAACTTAGTAGAGCATATTCATTGGTTACAAGAAGGGAGTGAGACAAGATCAAATGAATATGAATGGGATAGTCTTTCTGAACTCTCTTGTAAGGACAAAGGTGTTGATGTGGTTCAACAATATAGCTCTACCTATACAACTCAGGAGGGACAAAGCTCTAGGCCTAGACCTCTAGAGTTTGAGCTACAAAATACTGAAAGAGAGTTTCGTGAGGAAGGAGTGATGTCACACTTGATAGATCAACTTGAGGAGAGTACCGTCATAGACCTTGTCAATACTTCCACTAACCAAGACAACTCCTCCATCTTAACCATCACTAGCCTCAAACTGGACCAACCTGATGACCCATTACCTTTAGTGCATCCCAAACTCATAGACTAGGATTTACAAGAAACCCTTGAGCTAGATACTTTCCAAAATGATGATGCTATCATAGATTATCTAGAACTCAAGGACCATCTACACGCAGGGGATTACAAATCTAGCTTCACTATAGAGCTCAATGATGTGGCATACTTTGGAGAGACTGTCAATCCTTTCAGTCATAAAAATATTAAAATAAAAAGTAGATCTAATGGTGAAAACCACTCTGCGATAGTGTTAGATCAAGAAAAAGATAAAAGAAAAGATGTATCTGATGGTGAAAACCTCTCTGAGGCACCAAAAGATGAAAGGCTTGACACTCTCTCCTATCCTACTCATTAGGAGAGATCATCAGTTGTGATTGAACTAGCTACACCTGTCAACATTGGCACAGAAGACAATCCAAGGATAATCTACTTAGCAGAATCTCTGTCTGAACAAGAAAAGGTAGAGTTCATTGACTTCTTCAAACATAAACAGATAAACTTTGCTTGGTCCTACGCAGATATGTCAGGGCTAGATCTAGATTTAATAATGCATCATTTATCATTAGCTCTAGGAGCTAAATCAGTTAAGTAAAAACTACGTAAGATGCATCGCCATATAGCATTGTTAGTAAAAGAAGAATTGAAGAAGCTACTAGATGTTGGGTTTATCAAGGCTATTGACTATCCAGAATCGATTTCCAATATAGTACCTATCTCAAAACCAGATAAAAGGATTAGAGTGTGTAATGACTCTAAAGATTTGAACAAGGCTTGTCCCAAGGATGACTTTCCTCTACCTAACATCAACATCATCGTAGATCTAACAATAGGGCACACTATGTTGTCACTAATGGATTGATTTTTTGGCTATAATCAAATCAAAATAGTGCCAGAAGATCAACACAAGACCGCATTCACAAGTCCATGGGGTACCTATTGTTGGTGCATCATGCCATTTGGACTGAAAATGTAGGGGCAACATATCAAAGGGCCATGACTACAATCTTTCATGACATGATGCACACCATCATGGAAGATTATGTTGATGATATCCTAGGAAAATCACTTACCAGAGAAGGGCACTTGCAAGTCTTAGACAAAATCTTTCAGAGATTAGATCAATTCAACGTACACTTAAATCCAAAGAAATGTGTTTTTGGAAACACATCTAGCAAACTTCTAGGATATATAGTGTCAGCTAATGGAATTGAGGTGGACCTGGCCAAAGTAAAAGCAATCATGGATATGCCACCACCCAAGAATCTTAGTCAGCTAAGGTCATTACAAGGAAAGTTACAATCCATCTGGTAGTTTATCTCTCAACTGGCTGACAAATGTCATCCGTTCACACATCTCCTGCATAAGAACATTCCTTTCAAATAGGATGATGCATGTGAACAAGCGTTTCAGGACCTCAAAGAGTATCTAATGAATCCACCAATCCTAATGCTGCCAATCTAGGGAAAACCACTTCTACTTTATATTTTAGCTATGCCAACTACTCTAGGATCTCTATTGGCACAACAAAACTATGAAGGAAAGGAGAAAGTTATTTACTACATCATCTAGACACTGGTAGGCTATGAGCTACAGTAGTTTTTCATCACAGAAGCTAAGGCATTATATGCTCACTCATTCCATCAAATTGGTAGCCAAGATAGATCCATTGAAGTACTTACTCAGCAAGGCTACTCTAACAGGTAGGTTATCAAAATAGGTGATGATACTCAGCGAGTTTGACAGAATATGTAGATAGACAAGCCATAAAAGGTCAGGTGATTGCAGATCAGTTGGCAGATGCACCATTGACATATGAGAATCCATTAAGCTTCAAGTTTCCAGATGAATCCATCTTTTACATCACAACCCAAGCATGGAAACTCTATTTTGATGGATCATACACTCAGCATGGATCCAGAGTAGGTTTCTTGTTGGTCACACCTCATGGAGAAACAATTCCAAAATCATACAGACTACTCTTTCCATGTACCAACAACGTAGGAGAGTATGAAGCATTAGTCATTAGTCTTAAGATGGTTGCAGAATGGAAAGTTAGAGAACTTCATGTGTATGGAAACTCACAACTTGTCATCAACTAGGTGAATGATGACTATCAAACCAAGGACAAGAAATTAATACCGTACAAGCGTATGGTAGAGGAATTTAAAGAATACTTTGTTGTGATTTCTTTTGAGCAGATACCTAGACTAGAGAACAAAGCAATAGGTGCCATGGCAACCATTGCATCTCTCTTGGATATAGCTGAAAATTAGTCACACTACGAGTTCTTGGTGGAGCCAGTATCCCATCTTGCATACTACATCCCCGAAACCAACATTATATGCCACATTGTAGGATCTGATTCTCCCTTGTACAGAAAAGTATATACCTATCTGAAAGAGAACACCCTACCACCCGATCTATCTAATAACCAAAAAAGAATCTTCATCTATCAAGCCTCCCTTTATACCATAATCGTTAACACCCTATATCATCAAAGTCTAGATGGTACTCTCCTTAAGTGTCTCGATAGTGAGGAATATCAAACCACCCTAAGCGAAGTTCACGAAGGTATATGCAGAACCCACTTCAGTGGTCCTACTTTGGCTAAGAAACTCATGTGTATGGGGTACTATTGGCCAACCATGGAAAGGGACTCCTATCATTTTGTGAAAAGATGCAAGAAATGCCAAATTCATGGGAACTTAATACATGCACCAGCACAGGAGCTACAACCTTTAACGTTTCCTTGGCCTTTCTGTCAATGGGGACTTGACTTAGTGGGCAAGATACATCCCCCATCATCCAACAACCATAAATTCATAATCACCGCCACTAAGTACTTTACTAAGGGGATCGAAGTCGTACCCCTAGCCAATGTCACAGGCAAACAAATTGTCTCATTTATCCTGAATTATATCATTTGCCTCTATGACATCCCTTTATTCATTATCACTAATAATGGAAGACCATTTAAAAACCAAGATGTCAAAGAGCTTTGTGACAAATTCCACATCCAACATCACTTTTCCACCCCGTATTACCCCCAAGGAAATGGTTAGGCGAAGGCATCTAATAAAACCATTTTGAAAATCCTTAAGAAGACTATTAATGATGCCAACTGTGATTGGCATATCCAACTGAATCTCATTCTATGGGCCTACCATACAAGTATTCAAACACACATAGGTACAACACCATATTCGCTAGTCTATGGCTCTGAAGCCATCTTGCCCATTGAAGTTGAGTTACCATCCTTGCGAGTATCGTTAAAAGGTCTGATAAATGATGAAGAATATCAGGTTTCTAGACTACAGGAGTTAGAGCTACTAGAAGAAAGAAGCTTAAATTCATTTAATCATCTAAAAGCCTATCAACAAAGAATGTCAAGGAGTTACAACCACAGATTAAAACCCAGAGTCTTTCAAGTTGGTGATCTAGTTCTTAAAGAGAATCCCATAAATTAGCAAGATAGGGAGAAGAAAGGCAAGTTTGAACCCAACTGGCTTGGCCCCTTTATAATCATTCTTGCCTATGGATTAGGAGCCTATCAATTAGCAACATCAAAGGGTGAAGTGTTCGATGATCCCATCAATAGAATGCATCTTCGCAAGTTTTATACCTAAACCCCAATGCATCATGTAGGATTTCCATCCTTATCCATCTTTTTTTCGTCCACATCCATCAGAATTTATAGTGATTCCTACCATGGCTTGTTGTTCGCTCTCCCTTATCACCTTGTCATTTTCCTTTTATCATCCAATCTCTCACCCATCTTGTCATCTATCATAACCCCTATCATTCGTACCATTGTCAAACTACGTCACCTCTGAGCTATTATGTAGGCAAGGCCGTCATTGATGATCCCCTGAGGCTTCCCATCCATTCCATCCCTTATCACCCATCCTTTTATCCATCCAATTCAACCTATTTCCCACCACATAGGTCTTAGGTCCATATAGTCCACACCCCAAACTACATTGCCTCTGCATCTTCACGTAGGCAAGGCCATCATCAATGAATCCCTGAGGCACTAGGTCAATCCCTTAGGGCCTGTTACATAGAGTCTTTTGTTAGTTAATCCCTATGTTTTAGTTCATAATAACTAGAACCTTTACTTGACTGGGGGTAAAATCCTTGACCTAGCTAGGAATTGGATTCTTGAATGCCACAAAACCTCAGAGGATAACAAAACTAGATCGCAATATTATCTCTAGATAACATGCAGCACTACAAACACACCTATTCAACAAAACACTTGACACAAGACATTGACCTATATGAGACAACAATGTGCCTAAACTATCATGATGACTATATTTGTTTTGATTGCAAGAAAACATATCTGTGGTAAGAGGATTTGATGTTTGTTGTGCGTTTAAGTCTTAGGGTCTTGATTTTTGTTATCATGTTTCTTATGCTACTTGAGGATGTCTAAAAAACTAGAGAAGCTATGATGGGGGCATGATTATTTTCATTTGTTCGTTGTTTGTGGATCAATCTTTAGTAATGTGATGACTTTTCTAATGACATGATCAACAAAAGATCATCGAGGACATTATGGGTCTAAGCATGAAAGAGTGCAATCCTTGTCTGTTGATACATGGAAGAAATACTTAGGTCATCTAGGTTCAATTTTGACTAGATGCTTGTATTCACTTGCTAAATAAAAATCCATGTAAGAGATATTCAGGTCATCATGGTTTAATTATACCTAGATGCTTGTATTTTCTTACAACATTTTAAAAGCTCAATGATGAAAAAGTACTTCAAATACTTGCATACAAGATAACAAAGCCTCATTTATACATATTAGGTTTGCATTTCATCTCATTTATAAGCATTCCATAAAAACCATTTATCCAAGTGTCATAAGATCTAAATCATATGTTTCAGTTATCCATAAGATCTTCTAAGTTGTTCGTCGTATCCAAAACTTTTGCCTAATTCTTCTAAGTGTTGTTTCATTTATGATTGAGTATACTTGGTATTAACAAAAATACATCATTATCATTTTTGCATGTTCTAAGTGTATCCATCATTAGTTCATTATCATTTAAGTGTATTAGTTGTATTAAGCATTTAGATCATGATAGTGATGTCATTTATCCACATAGGTCTCATGCATAACATTTATTATCAAGAAAAATCCAAAAACATAGATATCATTTATCATAGCATTTGGCATGTTAGATCATCATGCATAGAAACATTAACACCAGGGAGTACATTTAGGAACTCATCTACATATCATAAAACTATAAGCATATAAGATCATTGCACATTAACATTACGCATAGCAATCATGTAAAATCATAGAAACATCATATCATAAGTGTCATAGGCATCATAGAATCAACATGATAGAAGCATCATATAAGAGCATAATCATAACGTCAACCATATAGATAGCATCAAATAGATAACATCCATCATATAGAAAGCATCCATCCATCACAAATACATGCATATAGTCCATCGAACTCATATAGATCATCATCATAAAATAGTAATAATAATGTCCAAGTATACAATGATGTCATAAAAATGTCTATCTTGAGTTGTCAAAAATGGTGTATACAAAAATGATAAAAATAGGATACATGTCTCCAAAGATGCCTATGTGGTACTCACACCAGAAGGTGCTGGCTATTGAGGCTGAGGCTGAGGTTGTGACTGAGGCTGAAAACCTATAGGACTTGTCAGCTGAGGAGGTAGTGATCCCATCACTCCCCCTCTCTCTGATAATGTGCATCTAGACCTGCTGCGGGAGCCTGGGTAGAAGCTACTCACCCTCTGCTCTAGGGGCACCACCTGCTCATACAAAGACCTCCAATAGAAGATCTCCTACCAACTTGAACCATATCTGACACAATTTGACTATGAGGACCCTGAGTTGTGGTCTATTGTACTTATTGTAATAGGGTCTCTGCCCTAGTATATCTCCATATAGCAGTGTCTCGCTCTAGTATGGTTGTCTAAACATCTCCCTATAGCTGTGTAACCTACCCCTGAAGCTAAGCCACCTAAGCTCACAGTGTTTCCATGGCCCTATCATCCTGCCCAACCTAGCCCTGTGGTTGTCCTTGTGGCTGTACCTATGCATGTACTTGTGCCTATGCTTATATCTAGGGAACCCTCCTCTATCTCACCCTCCTCTGCCCACCATCATTCCCATTGTCATCCCCATCATCACCTCAACCTCCACCACCCCCGCCACCATCATCTCCTCCTCCTTGGCCACCTCGGCCACCCCTCCCTTCTCATCATTGCCTCCTCCTCATCTACATCCTCTAGTCTCGAGGCCTTCTCTCCAGGTCTAGAGTATCTCAGAATGGGGTGTGTGGTGAAGTGTGCCACAAAGTCCGTTGTCATGCCTGCATCCACAATGTGTTGCTGCAGATCTCATGCATGATATGGAATTTGTAAAATGTCTGTCCTCGCAGTCTTGTAAGAAGCCACCGAACCATAATGTGGACGCTCCTTGTGCGTTTGAGCAAATATAGCTGTACCCTGGGGTATCCCCTTAATCCTGCCAAACTATCAAAGCACACAGGTAACAATGTGATTCTCTAAGATGTAGGGAGTCCTCCCTATCAACCATTGTGTCTGAAAGTAATAGGGTAACTCTAATGCGTCCTCCTCCCACACCTCACAATCTAGGTATGGCCACCACTCAACCTCATCCACATTATCCAATGTATAACACCAATACTCTAGCTTTCCCAGCTTGGTCTGGGAAAGAGTCTCCTAAAACCTATATGAATATGGTCTACCAAGGCCTTTCACCCCCATACTGATCGGTCATGTGACTGGTATGTGTAACCATGCCTAAATATGTAGTAATGACATACCCACAAATAGACTCGCAGCTCCATCATAGACAAACTAATGTAAATCATGGTATAAGTGAGCAAGTATACAAGGTCCCCAGGCTAAGCATGTCCCCTCCTCTATCATCTGCTCAAGCATCCTCCCCCACCCAACCTGGAATCTGTGAGATCTCCTATCTGGACACATCACTCCTTTAATCAAACTTCCTAGTATGGTTGCCAGGGGCTTATAATAATCCACCATATCATCCCAACTGATCTCGGTACCCTCTAAGTCCTCATCATCAAAAACTCGTCTACACTCAGCCAATCTAGCTCCAATCACAGACTCATACTTTACCAACTCTCCCTGAATTGGAATCTAAAGAATCCGATGTATGTCCTTTAGTGTCACCATCATCTCCCCTATTGGCAAGTGAAAAGTGCCTGTCTCACTGTGGTACCTCTCACCCAAAGTAGTCAACAATCTTAGATTTTCTTGCATCTCAGGCATAAAGTAGATGAACCACAGTCCCACTGATCTAAAAACCAAATGATCAATATCAGTCAAATAGGGTCTAAGAAGCTATGTAACCAGGAATCTCTCCCACAACATCAAAATGTGATCTATCTCCTCCTGCAATCAATAACAAAGTGCATTAACACAACAAACAAATTGCATATCTATCTAATCTATCAAACCAATTACTTAGCTATCCTATCAGGAAACCTATCCTATCATCTTTTCTGAGATTCTATCAATCTCGAAGATGACCTATCAGTTGGCCAACATTGATCAAGATGTTGGCTTCATCAAAATAGCTAAGTACTTGACCAGTTTTATCAGATGTGCAGCTCTATTTACCAGATGCGTGACTTTGTGGTCTATGTGCCGAAACCCTAACCATTTGCACAATTTCACTTAAATGCACAGTATCAGGCATCATTTGTGTTGTTTTATTATTGATGCACAGCTTCCTATCAGATGTGCTAAAGCCATACTCACTTGCACGCTTTTAAAATGATTGCACAACTTTATCTTGTTTGTGCAGGACTACTGATTAGATGCACCTAAAAAATTAAATGCGTTGAAACCCTAATTGTTAGCACAAAAACATCTATCAGTTGTAAAAAATGCACATTTGTGCCAATTCTAGACTTAGTTGCGCAAAATTACGTCATTTGCGTAGGTTTACTTATCATTTGCACAGAAACATTAAACACACGCATTCAAAAATGACAACTTTGACCTAGAATTTGACCATAATAAATGCAAAAATGACCAAGTTTCAAAGGGTACATATCGGGGGTCCATAGTTTGTTGGCCACCTGAATTGTCGGATCCTCTTGAATCGGTGACTCTCTATTAGAAATCGATCCATCTCTGCTAACTGCTTTGCACTGCTAAACGTTAGAGCTCCTATAATCTCTCCACAAAAAACAAGTGTGCAAATGAATAGAGAAGTGACCCCACATCCCTATTTATAGCCAAGTGAGCCCTAGTTGGACGTGTTTGACTTTGTGTGTGAATGCCATATTTTTCATTTGTTTCTCATTCTTCGTCATCCAAATTTTTCACCTATCGATTGTGTCATCAATTCTTCTTTATCATGAGATCATTCATCATCCTTTTCCAAATACAACCTGACTAATCTCCTAAGGGGGAATCCTATTGTCATTAAACCTATACCAGGGGAAAACTGGGGCATGTATCATACCCAAAAAAAATTATTCTTTGAAACAACGTGATAAAACACATTGTCTCAAAGAGGGGCAAAATGTACACACCTAAAAATGGCTCGAGTCGAATTAAATAAATATTTTAATATTCATTTTATTCCCATTCTTCTATCTATAAATAAATATTCTAATTTATTTATCTGATTCACATTCATCTTAATCTTCCAAAAATTAAATAAAAATCAATTTATTTAATTAAACCACCCAAATTATTTAATTAATCATCTATCCTAAGTCCTAAGTCTTTAAATCCACAAGACTTCCACCTCACTATACACCTCATCATGTTGCACACATAATTGAATATTTTTAATATTTAATTATATATTTATCCTCAGCCACATGTCCTATTTATCCTCTAACCATCCCTATTCTCAAGAACTTGGTCTCACCATGTCATCATAGTCAAAGGACATTTGGAGACACATGTCTCATAGTTCCTATTTTCTTTCCAACCTCCCTACAAAGAAGGAGTCCTTCTTTGACCCATTTTCTTTGATCTTTGAGAGCATTGTGACAAGTGGCCTCTTGCTCACACCTTTCTCTCCACCTTGTCATCATTGGAGGGACATTCCTCACCTTTATCTCCCTCATGCCAACTAATCAAATATCCACCGTACACATCACATGACTTGTTCTTTGCCGTTGATCTTATGACACTTAGAACTGATCAATCCTTAGCCTATAAAAGCAAGGTTCTCACACTCATTTTCTACCATCTCAAGATTTTGCAAACTTATGCTACAGAAATTCCACAATAGTTATCAAGTGTGCCTTTGGTTTCATCTCATTATCCTCATTGTACAATCATCATCCATGGCTGCATATCATAATCTCCATCATTCATCTTAGTATTGCATTGCAGTTCATCCCCACTTTACGTAATCCTCCACAAAACCTTTCTCTCTTTGTAGCAAGGAAGTATACTTCTTAGAGCTCAATCATAATAAAAAAGATCATTGAAGAGATAGGCAACAATGAAAGACATGACGTGAATCAGTTCACAAGGTATATCTTTGTTTATCTTATTTTCATTGGAGTATTGAATATTTTAGTAGTTTCTACTGTAGTTCACATTTTCAATCACATTTTTCATTAGGGATCTGTAAATTTTCTCATATCTTCCAGGTTGTTCATTATACTCTTGTTGATCAATGAAGTCCAAGAGTTTTAATGGGTTGTGTTTCGTTCCAAACATTCTCCCATCCTTTAGATTATTATGTCATTAGAATTAACCTTTCTAGAAGATCAATATGTGAATGAGGTTTATCTTCCTCTTCCTTCAATTCTTTGATGTCTTTCTTACTATTTTGGTAGACATCTTAATGGAATTGTGCATGAGAATTCATAAAATACTAAATCTATGCTTATGTTTATATTTCAAGTTGTAGGATAAATTAACCCAAATCAAATCCTTTTAAATTCATAGCATGGCTTGTTAATTGTCTAGCACACCTTAAGCTATACTTTCAAGATTGAGGTCCTAGTATGGATATAATTGTGTGTTATGTTTTACAAACTAGCTACCTCGAATAAATCAAGGACCTTACAATTGCATGCTGGGGTGCCCTACTAATGAGCTACCAATCCCTTTGTAATTAGAATTTTTGGTAGACTTGTTAAGGTATAGTTCATCTTAAGCCATTTTTTGGTGTTTAAGACTCCCATCCTTTTGCCTCACATACCATATTATTTTGTACAGATTAGTGAGGACTTAAAACTAAGACCTATTTATATATTAGTGTGTTCCACCACGAAAATACAAACACCTTTATAGCCTATCTTTTAAATAGATTCTTAAATTGTTATTGTTAGAGGAAATATGAACAACAGTATTAAAGTACTAACTATCCAATAACTCAATGAAATTGATGCAAATACAATAAATAAATATATTACCTTCATAAACCAATTCACTTCGTAGCTTCCATTGTTGCCTATCTCTTATTGATCTTATGAATGAGTTGAGCTCTCAGAAGTGTGTACTTCCTTGTTGTTGAAGATGACAATGGGAGAATGGTTGTAGATGGATAATGCAATGAAGATTACACTACAATGCAACTCTATGAAGATGAATAATGGAGATATGGAGACATGGTTGGATAATTGTGATGATAATGAGATTATGCAAGTGCAATGAGGATACTTTGCCAAAGGCACGCCGGTAGAATTTCTGTAGAGTAAGTTTACAAAAGCTCTTGGTTGTTGAAATGAGGGAATGAGGGTTCATTTTATAGGCCAAGGAGGGGCCAATTATAAGTGTCATGATCTCAATGGTGGAGAAGAAGTCTTGTGATGTGTATGGTTAAGATTTGGTTGGTTGGGATGAGGGAGACAAATATGGAGGATGTTCCTCTCACCTTGACAAGGTGGAGAGAAAGGTGTGACATGAGGCCACATGTCACAAGTCTCACCAAGACCATACAGTGAAGGTTAAAGAAGGAGACCTTGTTTGTAGGATGGTTGGAAGGAATATAGGGACTTATGGGACAAGTGTCTCAAGGTGTCTTTTGACCAAGATGACATGGAAAGACCATATCCATGTGAATAGGGATGGTTGGAAAAATAATAGGACATGTGGATGAGGATAAATAGATAATTAAATATTAAAATATTTAATTATGTGTGCAACATGATGATGTAGATTATGAGGTGGATTGAGTGATGTGGAATTATGGACTTTTGACTTTGGGATATGATGATTGATTAAATAATTTAGAATTATTTAATTAGAGATGACATTTAGAAGAATTTGATAAATTAATTTGTTGTAGAATTATGATGATGTGAATCATATAAACAAATTATTGAATTTATTCAATGATAGAGGAATGAGAATAAAATAAATATTAAATATTTATTTGATTCGACTTAGCCATTTTTAGGTGTATACATTTTGCTTCTCTTTGAGACAATGTGTTTTATCACATTTCAAAGAATAAAAAATTTCTGCATGATTTTGTTATATGCCTCATTTTGCCCCTAGTACAGGTTAATGACGATAGGATGCCCCCTTGGGAGATTAGATGGGAAGAATGTGACAAAAAGATGATGGATGATCTCACGATGAGAAAGGTTGAATGATATGTTATGCGGGCGAAGAAATTGGTTGACACGGAATAGAAATTGGATGAAAAACATAACCCAACATGCACAAGGCTAAACACCTCCAATTAAGGTTCAATGCACTATAAATATGAGTGTGGGGTCACATTCCTAGTCATTTGCACACTTGTCTTTGCTAGAGAGTTTATAGGAGATTAGAGCCTTAGTGTGAACAATAGCCAGCCATGATACAACAAGTTCCAGTTGAGTTACACCACTTCGAGAGGATCTGATGGTTCAACTGTCTAGTAGAGTATAGCCTATCAGTAAGTACACCTTCATGTTTAGCTAATATGCATTTATTGTGGTAAAAAAGCTAGGTCAAAGTTAGGTGAAATGAATATGTCAAAAGAATGGTTGTATGCAAATGCCCTGCGAATTGGTGCAAATGACACGATTCTATGCAAGCACTACAGGAATCAGTACAAATGCCTTAAATTCACAAGCACAGTACAGAACTACACATTCATTGTAATGTTGCACATGCACAAGGGGATGTTGTGCATTTGATAAGAAATTGTGCATACGATATGATGTTATGCTAACACAACACAATTATGCACATGTATGTTAATGCTGCACAAATGTTTTAATGTTGTGCATAAACTTCCTGAACCTACGCATTTGAATGCTCCTGCGCAAATATAAGGGGATTCTATGCATCCACCCTAAATCTACACAAATGACTAACAAAACTACACATCTATTTTAGACAGTTAAAATACTTAGCAATTTGATAAAGTCGACATCGTGATCGATGTTTTCCAACTGATAGGTCATCTCTGAGATTGATAGAATCTTAGGAGAAATGATAGGATAGATTTTTTGTTAAAAATACCTAAGTTGTTGGTGTCTGATAGATAGATTTGCAGTTTAGTTGATTTTGTTTGATTAATGTGTGTTTGGCTAATTACAAGAGGAGCTTAATGATGTACTTATGTCTCAGGAGCAATTTATGGTGACACAGCTACTTAGAGCCTACTTGACAGAGATTGATCCCTTGATTCTTGGATCGGTAGGTTTATCTTTTGTTTTCTTTATGCTTGAGATTCGGGCTAATCTCGGTATGCTAACTATGCTCGCTAAGCTATATCATAGTGAGAATGGGATATTCCATCTTCCTACTGGGGAGATTACTGTTACCTTGGAGGATGTACATCAGATTCTATGGATTCTAATCAATGAAGAGCTCGTGGAGTACGAGTCTCAGACTAGGGCAAGACTTGATGAGTACTACTGAGTATTTGATGATGATACCATTGAGGGCATAGAGATCAGTTGGACAAACATGGTTACCTACTATAAGCCTCTTCTATCGGTTATTGTTGGGTTGATTGGAGGGATAGTGTACCCTAAAAGGAGGTCATACGGATTTGCTATTGGATGGGGGAGGACTCTGGTGCAGGAGCACCCCTACAAGACAGGATATAGGTTCATTGTCCGCATGACAGGACATTAGTCTATTTTTAGCATGTTTGACTTCATAATGTAATAAGGTCCATTGGACCAATGCATATGTATTAGATCAGCCTAGGAGAGTGTGCAAGCAGTTAGAGCTCGTGATCAAGTAGTATGAGCTATCTTCTCCCAGCCGCTTGGAAGCTCCCAGCCGCTGGGAACCAAGTTGGTAGTACTCGTAGGATATTGCTATAAATAACTCAGATCAGTTAGGGTTTGATATCATATCAGAGTAGTAGTTATGTTATGTTGTACTGGTGATTGAGTGAGATCCAGAGATCAGTCCAGACATTGTGAAACATTGTTGTTCGATAGTATTGTAGAAACAGGACATTTGTGTTTCATCTAAATAAGATCTCATCAATTGCATTATCTGGTTTATCAGCTGTTTATGTTTTGATTTCTGTTCTGATTACAGGTTAATGGATTCTTTCAACCCTTCCACCAGTTGATTCTATGAATTGGTGGAATGGTCATGCATGTTAGTTTAGGTTGTATTTTAGTTTTCTGTTTATGTATTTCATTGTGTGGGAGATCGATTGGTAACATGCTGTGAATCAACCTAGCATCCTCATGTGCTAGGATTTAGGAAGATAAACTATTAAGTTTTGATCTGAAGGTGATCCAGCCCGATCATCATGTTTTCTTTGTAAAATTGTGCGGTTCTGTGAGTTTGCATGTAGCTGACGGATATACAGGGATCTGCATGTGCTTTTCCAGACAGAGTGAATCGTATCGTCATCTGTGAGTATATCGCTATCTGGATCGGGTTATGAAGCTGACGAAGACTGTATGTTTCAAGTGCATCAGGATGATATAGGTCAGATATATGCTCAGTGTGTATATCATCGTCAAGATCATCTTTCGTGTGTATCCATCGTCCGCATATCGCTATCGCATGCAGAAGTGAAAGTTCACGTTCTGGCTAAGGACCGGAAAGGTCATCATCAGGATATTAAAAAAGATCACCGGATATTCATTATCATGTTGCGGAGGATATAAGTGTCTTATATCCTGTTAACATCATCATCAGGTGCATTGACATCATCATCGGGTGCAAGTGACGTCATCGTCATCAGGATATTGTGAATATCACCCTATGCAAGTTTATCCTGCTGTCGCTAAGTGTTTTGGCATCAGTGTAAGTCATCGGCATAAAGTTTGGTTAACATCATCAGGATGTTTCAATATGACCAGATAAGTCATATCCTAATGCTGTTGTTTGAGTAGTCAGATATCAGGGTGACGTAAGCATCGAGGGAAAGGTGCTTGAAGTTGTCGTCATCAGGATATATGGGAGGAACCAGATATTTTATATCCTGCTGATGAACATGATGTTGAACATCATGATGAAGATAGAGTTTGGCGGTAAGATGAACAGTGAACATCAGGAGGATGTTTGCGCTTGCCGAATGTGATGATGCTGCTGACAGGCGAAAGGCGAAAGGCGATAAGGAAGTGAACAGTAGTTAGCAGGAGGATATTTCATGCCTCTTCGAAATATGATGATGATGATAAGATGATAGGTATTACATACTGCATGTCCAGGATTTTAACATGCTGGTTCTGTTAATGACTCCTCCTTCCCATTTGTAAGCTTCTGTTGCGTTTCCTCTGCATCATAGTGGTATCAGAGCCAAGTTGGAAGGATCTTCTGGAAAAGATCAGGATATAGCAGGATGTCAGATGAAGAAGGAACATCTAAGATTCCGGCAAGGATGACCAACGTTGAGTTGGCAGTTCTGGTAAAGAAACAGATTTCAGAGAGCAAGGCCGTGAAGGCTCAGAATCAGGAATTGAAGGATGAGTTAGAGAAGTTGAGGAACAGAGTAGGTTCTGGTAGAGAAGAAGATAGGGAAGAAGAAGAGATCCCTAGTTGGAACAAGGAGGTCGTTCCTGCAGACCAGAGACCACTGTTGAACGCCCTCAAGGCCATGGAGAGGAGAACCATGGATGTGAAATTGGATTTGCCAGTGTTTACAGGAAAGATGGAACCTGATTCAGTGATGGAGTGGATAGACTCCTTGAACAATTTCTTTGAAACAGAGGAGATACCAGAACAACAGAGGGTGAAAATAGCCCAGTCAAAAATGAAAGAAGCTGCCTTGACATGGTGGAATTTCGTCCAAGATGATAGAGTACAGGAAGGAAAGCGTAGAGTCACTACATGCAAGAAAATGATGGCATTAGTAAAGGAAGCTTATGTCCCATTGGATTACAGTATCCAATTACACAAGAGGAAGCAAAACCTGAAGCAGAAGGAGCTAGATGTCAGCTCATATACAGAAGAATTCATGAAACTTTGTATGAAAACAAAGGTAAAGGAAAGTGAAGAAGAGAAGGTAGCCAGATACCTTAATGGATTGAGGTTCAACATTCAGGAAGATTTAAGTCTGCATAGTCCAGATACAGTTCAGAAATGCTTTCAGTTGGCATTGAAAGTGGAAGAGAAGTTAAAGACAAAACAAGAACAACACAATAGAGGAAGAGGAAGACAACAAAGGGGTGGAAGAGGTCCTTTTAGAGGTAGAGGACATGGACATGGATATCAAGGAGAATCCAGTCATGACAATAGTAAGGGAAACAATAGTCAGAACCAGGGGGAAAATTATAGTCAGCAAGGAAACTTCAGAGGTAGAAGACCTTTCAGAGGAAGATCCCAGGGCAGAGGATCCATCAGATGTTATAACTGTAACAAAGAAGGCCATATAGCCAGCAGATGTCCAGAAAAGGCCACAAGCTCAACAGGAGAAAGGAGAACAAATCTGATCCAAGAACCTGATAATCAAAGTATGATAGGCTCTAATGCTTTTCAGAGTGTGAACGCTCCTGATAATTATGGATACCCAGAAAGTGGAGAGTCTCTAATGATGAGAAGAACAGTGACTACCATGAAGGTACCTGACAAAGAATCCCCTCAAAGAAAGTCTCTTTTCAGGACTATTTGCAAAGCAGGAGGTAAGGCATGTAAAGTTTTGATTGATTCTGGTTCTACTGAAAATTTTGTGTCTGAAGAAATGGTGACAAAGCTTAAGCTTAGGAGATTGCCTCACCCATCCCCATATAAAGTCTCATGGCTTACCCAAGGTTAGCAGACAATTGTAGAAGAGCAGGCTTGGGTAGAATTTCAAATTGGAGCATATAAGGATAAGTTGTTGTCTGATATTACCACGATGGATGCTTGTAATCTTTTATTTGGTAGACCATGGCAGTATGATTTGAAGGCACAACATGATGGTATTAGAAACACCTATACAATCACTAAAGATGGTAAGGTTATAAAGTTACTACCATTGACGGAGAAGGAGGAGAAATCTAAAGGAAAAGAGGTGAAGGTAATGCTGATGGAAGGTAAACAGTTCATGAAAGAAGTAGCAGCAGAAGGTGCAGTTGCATATGCCCTAATCCCATGTATGAGGGTGAATAAAGAACAGCAGCAAGAAGTCAAGGAAGAGAAAAAGCAAAGGTTCATAGACCCAGCTATCCAAGAGCTATTGGATAAGTACAAAGGTGTCATCTCAGAAGGAATGCCAAGATCCCTACCACCTGTCAGGGATATCAGTCACTGCATAGACTTAATTCCAGGGTCAACACTTCCAAACAAAGTAGCCTATAAGCTAACTCCAGAACAGAATGCCGAAGTAGCCAGACAAATTGAAGAATTATTGGATTCAGGTCTGATTGGGAAAAGTTTAAGTCCATGTGCAGTACCAGCTGTACTAGCACCAAAGAAGGAAGGTACTTGGAGGCTTTGCACAGATTCCAGAGCTATTAACAAGATCACAATCAGGTATAGGTTTCCAATCCCTAGGATAGAGGATTTACTTGACTGTTTGGGAGGTGCTAAGTATTTTACAAAAATAGATCTAAAGAGTGGATATCATCATATCAGGATTAGGCCAGGAGATGAATGGAAAACAGCATTCAAAACTAATGAAGGGTTATATGAGTGGAAGGTTATGCCTTTTGGTTTATCTAATGCACCTAGTACTTTTATGAGGTTGATGAATGAGGTTTTGAAAGAGTTCATTGGTAAGTTTGTCATAGTATATCTAGATGACATTCTGATTTTCAGCAACACAAAAGAAGAACATCTCAGACACATAGATTTGGTTCTTAAGAGGTTACAGGAAGAGCAGCTGATGATAAATTTAGACAAGTGTTTGTTCATGCAAGAGGAGATCACATATTTGGGTTTTGTCATTTCACAAGGAAAGTTACAAATGGATAAGGAGAAGGTAAGTGCCATATTGTCTTGGCCAACCCCAAAGACTATGAATGATGTCAGAAGTTTCCATGGGTTAGCAACCTTCTACAGGAAGTTTATAAGAGGGTTTAGTCATATTTGTGCACCCATGCTTGATACCATCAAAGGAGGACAGAAGTGCAGATTTGTTTGGACTCAAAGAGCAGATGATTCTTTTGAAACATTGAAGAAGAAGGTGGCACAGCAGCCAGTCCTTGCACTTCCAGACTTTAACAAAATCTTTCAGGTGGAATGTGATGCCAGTCACATGGCCATTGGAGCAGTACTTAGCTAAGAAGGTAGACCTATTGCATTTTTCAGTGAGAAGCTCAATGATGCTAAAAAGAGGTATTCCTCATATGATTTGGAAATGTATGCTTTAGTCCAGTCACTCAAGAAATGGAGGCATTACTTGATGCCAAAGGAATTCATAGTATTCACAGATAACCAGGCTCTGAGTTTCATAAACAGCCAGGAAAAGCTGAACCACAGACACATGAAATGGGTAGAAACCTTACAAGCGTTTACTTTTACATTGAAGCATAAGAAAGGAGTCAAGAATAAAGTTGCAGATGCTTTGAGCAGGAGAGTTCTAACAGTCAACCAGATTCAGTTAGAAAGTGTTGGCATTGCTTCACTAAAGACCATGTATGAGACTGATGAAGATTTTGGGGAGATATATCATGTATGTACTTCTTTTGGAGAGAAATATCATGCTGAATTCTCTAAATTTTTGATTCAGGATGGATTGTTGTTCAAAGGTGGACAGTTATGTATTCCAAGGTGTTCTATGAGGTTAAACATCATTAAGGAGAAACATTGTGGAGCTATGGCAGGTCATTTTGGTCTAGATAAGACTCTTGATCTTGTCCGAAGACATTACCTTTGGCCTAAGTTACAATCAGATGTCTGAAAGTTTGTAGAGACGTGTGATATGTCAGAAAGCTAAAGGCAGGTCGACTAATGCAGGTTTATATCAGCCCTTACCCATTCCTTCCAGACCATGGGAAAGCATAAGTATGGATTTTGTCTTGGGTTTACCAAGGACAAGGAAAGGGTTTGACAGTGTTTTTGTTGTAGTGGATAGATTCAGCAAAATGGCACATTTCTTGCCATGCAAAACCACTGCTGATGCTTCATACATTGCAGGTTTGTTTTTCAGGGAGATTGTTAGGATCCATGGATTGCCATTGAGCATAGTGTCAGATAGGGATGTGAAGTTTATTGGTCACTTCTGGAGAACTCTTTGGAAGAAACTTGGAACAAATTTGTCTTTTTCCTCTGCATATCATCCTCAAACGGATGGACAAACTGAAGTAGTGAACCGTTCCTTAGGAAATTTGCTTAGATGTTTGACAAAACAACATGGAGAAAAGTGGGATAATATTCTATCTCAAGCTGAATTTTCCTATAATGATACTGTCAATAGGAGCACAGGGAAATCACCTTTTCAGATAGTTTATGGTGTGCATCCAAGAGGAATTTCAGAATTGCGAGATCTACCTACAGTAGACCCTGTTAGTGCAGAAGGAGAAGCTTTTGCAGAAGCCATCAAAGAGGTTCATGATCAAGTCAAGACCCAACTACAGCAAACCACCTTGAAGTATAAGGAATATGCTAATAAAAAGAAGAAGGATGTTTAGTTTGATGTTGGAGATTTGGTATGGGTTCATTTGAAGAAGGACAGACTTCCTAAGGGAAAATATACTAAACTTATGCAGAGAAAAGTTGGACCATGTCAGATCTTGCACAAGCATGGACAGAATGCTTATGAGATACAACTCCCCCCTGATCTTGGTTTGTCCCCTATATTCAATGTATGTGATTTAACTCCATACAAGTCTTATCCAGATGCAGATCAGGATCTCCTACAGGATACAGTCCATGATAACATTCCCAAGCTTGATCCTCCACAGTTGCAGAAGGTTTTGGACACCCGAGTGGTCAAACAGACCCGGAACAAACAGTACTTGGAGTATCTAGTCTCTTGGAAGGGAAAACCTAATTCTGAAGCAGTCTGGATGACTAAAGAGCTGATCCAGAAACATGGTGCAGATCTTCATACTCTCATCTCAAGTGGACTTGAGATTTCTTCTTCTGGGGAGTATGGTGCAGGAGCACCCCTACAAGACAGGATATAGGTTCATTGTCCGCATGACAGGACATTAGTCTATTTTTAGCATGTTTGACTTCATAATGTAATAAGGTCCATTGGACCAATGCATATGTATTAGATCAGCCTAGGAGAGTGTGCAGGCAGTTAGAGCTCGTGATCAGGTAGTATGAGCTGTCTTCTCCCAGCCGCTTGGAAGCTCCCAGCCGCTGGGAACCGAGTTGGTAGTACTCATAGGATATTGCTATAAATAACTCAGATCAGTTAGGGTTTGATATCATATCAGAGTAGTAGTTATGTTATGTTGTACTGGTGATTGAGTGAGATCCAGAGATCAGTCCAGACATTGTGAAACATTGTTGTTCGATAGTATTGTAGAAACAGGACATTTGTGTTTCATCTAAATAAGATCTCATCAATTGCATTATCTGGTTTATCAGCTGTTTATGTTTTGATTTCTGTTCTGATTACAGGTTAATGGATTCTTTCAACCCTTCCACCGGTTGATTCTGTGAATCGGTGGAATGGTCATGCATGTTAGTTTAGGTTGTATTTTAGCTTTCTATTTATGTATTTCATTGTGTGGGAGATCGATTGGTAGCATGCTGTGAATCAACCTAGCATCCTCATGTGCTAGGATTTAGGAAGATAAACTGTTAAGTTTTGATCTGAAGGTGATCCAGCCCAATCATCATGTTTTCTTTGTAAAATTGTGCGGTTCTGTGAGTTTGCATGCAGCTGACGGATATACAGGGATCTGCATGTGCTTTTCCAGACAGAGTGAATCGTATCGTCATCTACGAGTATATCGCTATCCGGATCGGGTTATGAAGCTGATGAAGACTGTATGTTTCAAGTGCATCAGGATGATATAGGTTGGATATATGCTCAGTGTGTATATCATCGTCAAGATCATCTTTCGTGTGTATCCATCGTCCGCATATCGCTATCGCATGCAGAAGTGAAGTTCACTTTCTGGCTAAGGACCGGAAAGGTCATCATCAGGATATTAAAAAAGATCACCGGATATTCATTATCATGTTGCGGAGGATATAAGTGTCTTATATCCTGCTGACATCATCATCAGGTGCAAGTGACGTCATCGTCATCAGGATATTGCGAATATCACCCTATGCAAGTTTATCCTGCTGTCGCTAAGTGTTTTGGCATCGGCGTAAGTCATCGGCATAAAGTTTGGTTAACATCATCAGGATGTTTCAATATGACCGGATAAGTCATATCCTGATGCTGTTGTTTGAGTAGTCAGATATCAGGGTGACGTAAGCATCAAGGGAAAGGTGCTTGAAGTTGTCGTCATCAGGATATATGGGAGAAACTGGATATTTTATATCCTGCTGATGAACATGATGTTGAACATCATGATGATGAAGATAGAGTTTGGCGGTAAGATGAACAGTGAACATCAGGAAGATGTTTGCGCTTGCCAAATGTGATGATGCTACTGACAGGCGAAAGGCGAAAGGCGATAAGGAAGTGAACAGTAGTTAGCAGGAGGATATTTCATGCCTCTTCGAAATATGATGATGCTGTCTGTGTTAGCAAGAAATATGATGATGATGATAAGCCGATAGGTATTACATACTGCATGTCCAGGATTTTAACATGCTGGTTGTGTTAATGACTCCTCCTTCCCATTTGTAAGCTTCTGTTGCGTTTCCTCTGCATCAGACTCTAGACCAGATTACAATAGAGGGCACCCAATATGCCTGGGGTATGTGTTTACTTACACACCTTTATCATGATTTACACCAGTTCGTGTATGATGGATCTTCTAGTTTGTCATGTGGAGTGTCTTTTCTTCAAATTTGGGCATGGTGTCACATTGCAATTATTCGATCGATTGGTATAGGCACTCAAGGTAGAGATCAACCATATTCTTATATGTTCCAGGAGAGTCTTTCCTAGCCCAAGCTGGGAAAGCTAGAGTACTGGCGGCATGCATTTGACAATGTTGATTCAGTTGTGTGGCACCCCTACATTGATTGCGAGTTATGGGATGAGGATGCCTCAGAGTTACCTTTTTGTTTCCAAACTAGATGGTTGATAGCGAGGACTCCCTATATTCTTGAGAGGCACATCATTTCGCGTGTGTACTGGTAGTTTGGTAGGATCCAGGGGATGCCCCAGGGGAATACCATCTTTGCTAGGATGCATAAGGAGCATCCTTGATGGGGTCTTGGTGTTTCTTATGAGTAGGCATGGGCAGATTTCTTGCAGATTCCTTACCGACTATGGCCAATGAGGAGGACAGTTGTTGACATAGGCATGACATAGGATTATGCTGACTATTTTACTACACATCCATTCCCTCTCTACTCAGGACCTGGAGAGCAAGCCCTAAGACTAGATGATTGGGAGGAGGATGATGAGGGGCCTTGACAGAAACGGAGGTGATGAGTAGGACGAGGTGGCCTGGGTGGCAGGGGTGGGGGTGATGATGGTGGAGGTGGTGGAGGCGGTGGTGATGATGGTAGAGGTGGTGGTGGTGGAGATGGGAGTGATGGAGATGATGGATATGGTAGGAGGGTTAGACATTAGTATGACAGAGATCCCGCCCAGTAGGCACAATTGGTATGTCAGGATAGATATAGCCTCCTATACAGCCTCAGGCACAAGGATAGGATGATGGGGTGATTGCAAGGTTATGAGCCCAATTGGCTCAGTAGTAGACACAGTTAGGATAGATGTAGGGATAGATCACTTAGCTATAGGGTGAGTTACAGATTGGCAAATTGGAGAGAGATACCGCGATCCAGCAATATACCAAGGTGGAGGAGCTGCTTGAGAAGGTATAGCAGACTACAGGACAGGGTCCCACAGGACAAATAGTGGCAAAGATGGTGAGGGCTGGCCAGGAGATTTTCTCCTGCGGTCACTCTATGAGCAGGTAGTGCCTCCAGAGCAATGAGTAGGTAGCTTCCACCCGAGCGCCCGTAGCAAGTCTCGATGGACATTTATGGAGAGTGGTGGAGTTATGGGGCTGCCTAGGGGAGCATTAGGTGCAGAGACATCAGGTGGTGGTGGTGGAAATGATGACGGCAGAGGCGGTGGAGATGGTCAACCATAGCAGCTAGCACCTTTAGGAGGTAGCCACTCCTAGATGTTATTAGACATGTATCATTTTGCAGCATCATTTTGTATACACCACATTATGGACATTTCAAGATGTATTATTTTTTGATATCATTGTACACTTGGACATTATTAGATATTATCATTCTTTTGATGATGATGATATATATGATCTACATGTTTTTGATATTGATGTCTATGCTTATGTAGGACTTGATGATGTGATACTATGCTGACTACATTGGACACGATGATGTTTCTATATGTGATGATTTCTACATGTTTTTGATGTTTGCATACTTATTGCATTAATGAAAACCTATCATGTGTATATGTATGTGTGATGATGTAAGATATGTTGATGATTATGCACTCTATGTTTTTTTTTTAATTTTTCAATGATATATGCCATGTATAAGACTCATATGGATGAATGACATGACTATATGATACTTGTGATGGACAATTATGATTTACAATGTTTATGTAACCTAATGACCTAAATGATATGCATCTATAGTTTATCATGTTTGTGATATGCATCTATGACTATGGATATAATTATGATATGCAAAAATGGTTTGCTTTTGCTAATGCCAAGCATACTCAATCATAAAATAACAAGACACTTTAGAAGAATTGATTTGGATAATGAAAGAAAATTTAGAAGAATGATTTGGTTAATGGATGAAATGATTTGGATAAATGGATAACTTAGATCTTGAGATATTTTGGAATTTTGGTAATGATGAAATGGAATGCAATTTGGTATGTATGGATGTGGATTTTGTCATCTTCTTGTACAAGTTTTTGAAGTACTTTATTTCATCATTGAGCTTTTAAAATGTTGTAAGAAAATACAAGCATCTAGGTATAATTAAACCATGATGACCTGAGTATTACTTACATGGATTTTGATTTAGCAAGTTAACACAAGCATCTAAGTATAATTGAACCAAGATGACCTAAGTATTGCTTATCTATCAATAGACAAGGATTACACCTGTTTCATGTTTAGACCTCTGATG